>CM032351.1:7564836-8837961 GCA_019022885.1 Schlechtendalia chinensis | reverse complement strand
GGGGGAAGACGAAATTCGGATTACGTTAGGATTGTTCGGACGTCGTAAACAACGTGTTCGAATCGATCGCAATGGAACGAAAAAATAGGACCACGACTTCCGCGAGCGCCGACGACGAAGTTTCACACGTTATTAACGTTTCCGCCCGGGAAATCCGAATGCCGGCCGGGCGTGTTTACGTCGTTTCGGCCGCGAGTACCAGATACGGATCGGCCGCGCGAGGGCGGAAAACGCGTAAGGCGTACGTACGGTCGGGAGGGGAGGGGGGTTAGGTTGCGGCCGGGCGGCGGCGACGGCGGGGAGACGTATTTAGCGCGAGTGTTTTGACGACGACGTTTAAATGTACGGCGGCGGCGGCGGTAGTGGTAGCGTTTTTGCCGCCGCCGCCGACGACGAACGGGTGGGCGAACTCGCGCTGCGCTGACCTACTTACCGCGGCGCAGGTTACCGACCTCTTCCCTATTCGTTTACACCGACGGCGGCCCCACTTATAACCTTCACGCGCGGTATACACGCGCGCGCGCGCGCGCGTGTGCGCACCGTCATCGTTTGCCGACAGTGGCCTCATCTGCCATTGGACGCCGCGGCGTACGTCCCACCAGAAAAATAATAATAATAATAATAAAGAAAAAACCGAAAAACCGTTCGTTTTGCATTTAAACGGACGGGATTGCACAAGCCTCCGCCGCGTGCGTATTCGTTTTATTGTACGTATACATAGTATCGTTTTTCACCGCCGCCGTTCCCGTTCGTCGTCGTCCGCACCGTCGAGACAAAACACGACGCACGCTCGTCTACTACTCGCGTTTTAGCCCGCGCGCAGAACATTTTCATCGTTTCCCCCGCCAAAACCAAAACGAAAAGTAAATAAATCCGTAAACGCGGTTATCGTTCGGATCCGGCGTGACGGCGGCGGTGAACGATCGGTACGGAGTAACCAGCGGCGGTTAGTAGGCGGTTAGTAGGCGGCGGTGGTAGCGGTGGTCGTAACGTCGTATAGTATCTCGCGGTTGGGCGTTACCCCGTTCGCGTGCGGAGAGAGATGCGATGACGCGGGCGTTTCGGCGCGCCGCGGGGCGTGCTGCGTCCGCCGCGTTCGCGTGCACGCGACAGAACGATTGAAGAGAAAGTGACAGTATTTGCTCGGAGACCGAACGCGTTCCACGGCGTCGCGGACGGTAGAATTTTCTCCCACGTTCGCGTGCGGGGGGCTTTTTTCGTCTCGTCTAGTTTTTTTTTCGCCAAAGCGGACGCACGCGGTGATATGAATTTTTCGTTTTACTTTCTTCGCCGCGACGACGTTACGGGGCGCAGGTTTTTTCGCTCGGACACGTCACGCAAATGTTGAACCGAATATTACCGCGCGCGTCGACCGCATACCGTTGTATATTTCCATTTAAGTGAGGTAATCGATTAATCGTTTTCACGTATAAATAATAATATGTTTGTTTTTTTTTGTTAATATCTCGTGCGATTATCACACACACACACGTGTGTGTGTTTATAACGTTTTGTCATCGTACACACGTGATTTATAAATAATATGTCGAACGCGAAAAATAACGTTATTACCGTGTACAATTTTTCCTTTTTTTTTCGCCGTAACCCGTATTTATAATCGTCATGTTGTTGTTTGTTGAACAGGAATTATGACCCTAACAAGTACCCCGTGTGACCTGAGTACCATGAGTCTGTTTCAAGACCTGAAACTGAAGAGGCGCAAAATAGATTCAAGGTGTAGCAGTGACGGTAAGTCTTCGAAAACTATCCTAATCAATATTAATCAACGAAAATAGATTATTATAGATATTTGAAAAAAAAAAATCAACTAATTACTATCGTGTAAACGAATATTGTTAAAACCCAAAATAAATCTCGTACGCAATTGAAATCGTAATACAAACCGTTTTTACTCTGTTATCGAATCCAACGGTTGTATTCGGATTGAAATCAGTCAGTATGATTGCCGTGAAACGACGTTCATCGTGTTTTTATGATTATCAGACGAACCGCGAAAAACGTAATTAATTTAACGAAACGAGAAAAACGGTTTCTGCGGTGTTCACATTGGCCTCAGAGCTAACGCGATTTGTTTAGTTGTTACATATTTCCACTCGAACAGAAGAGGAGGTGAGGAAACGGCGTGTGTACGTCGTACAAAACCGAAAACGTTTACGAATCAAATATGTATACATCCGTCGTCGCCGTGTGCACGATATCGTATACGTGCAACGAGAATACCAGTTGCTCTATACGTGAAACGCCATTCGTTGAACCGTGACGACGCGCGTCTATATTAATTGACGTCGACCCCTGACAGGAACTCGAAGCACTTAACCCAGTGACCGAAACAAATCCGACATCCCACACACACTATAGCGCGCGTCTATTCATGTTGTTTTGACAGTAAAACCGTCATGTCCGTCCGCGTATCGAAATACTTTTCGAGTTGTCCCTTATTAGTAGATAGTAGCCAACGACGACAAACGCCGCACGGTAATAAATGCGTCACGTAACGTCGCAGGCAATAGGACACGGATTTTCATTGTGCATAAGGTCATGGGAACCACCGACCCTTCGGATTCGTCACGGCGGTTTTTTGTGCGTACCCACGTGGTGCCGGAGATAGTGTACATTTACGATGGGAACTGACCTGACCCAATTCCGCGTGATGTCGACCTTATTTCCATTCGTATTATGTCGGTCTCTCCGTTATTGTGTTCTCGCCCCCGCAAACCCCGCATCCCTTGAATACGTTGACCCGTCGATCCGCGGACGACGAGAATGTGTTTACGTTACCATTTTCGAAAAGCACCGTACGTTCTCGATTTTTTCCCCATAAGTCAGGAATATCGATATAGATAGTTTTTTTTTTTTCACGTTTACCCTCGTCGGTCACGAGCAGGCCCGACTCAAGGGGTTAGTTAGGCGAGCAACATAGGCACACGCCCAGGACGGCGTTTCATGATTTGGTGTTATACGCGATTCGTATACAAATCATTACATATTATATTGTGTGATAAGAAAGACGAATCTAAAAATTATTTTGCTACAATATTTATATCAAACGACCCATTGAACTTGTATAATATTCTCTTTGATTTTATATTCCAATAATAAATTACTAGAAGCCTCCATCCCCCTCGTTTACGCCTAAAAGAAAATATTGTATTTATAAACATGTGAGCAGGCGGCAAATCTTAATTTCGCCTAGGTGTGTTTAAACGCTCGAGCCCGGCCTGGTCACGAGTTATATAATAAACGTGTAAAGGTCGATTCATACATATCAGTCGCGAAACAGTGACGTCTCCGATCAGTGACAGTCGGGTCACTGACGATTTTCACTGATCAGTCATATCTGTTTCATGCATATCAGTCACGAGACGGCTCAGTTCCGAGATGTGTCGGGTCAGTCAGGTTGAGACCGTTGTACCACACACGTGTGTTATACACGTTACGCGTTTAATTAATTAAATAAAAATACGCGGACATGGCAAAGTGCACTGACGAAAAATCAGGTATAATCGCGATCATTTTGGATTGATTTACAATTCATACCGAAAAAACGAAAATGAATGCATGAGGCATGGCAAAAAAAAAAAACGGCGAGAGACAGGGTTCTTGCCGCTATAAAAGAAATCGATTGAGGATGGAATTAAATTTTATCAATATTTCTGAATGTCTGAACATTGTTTTAATACGTAATTGGCGATCACATTCAATGAATTGTTCGTCATCCATTTTGCCTGCACATATTGTCGTTCGCCAAAACAAAAAATATCATTGACGAGAATACAAATCATCTCGGTCCTGTGACTGAAGGGATTCAGATTAGTGATCGATGAAAAACAACAGTAATAGTGATTTATACCGGTTACTACAGAAAGTAACAATAACAAGTTGTTACCCAAGTGGTAATTTAACAGTGATTGCTATTTTCAATTTATTGTTATTGATAACACTGAAATGTAATCTGTGATAAAATAGTTATCGAATTTTAAATGTTATATTAACTGTTACTTGTACAGGTATATCGCAAAGTTGTAACACGTTATTATTTGTCATGTTATTTCAAAGGCAAACTCATATACTATCATATGCAAAAATATTATGGCTAACGCATTATACATATTACAATAATAAATAAACAGTACAAAATTGTAATTAATATGAAGTTTATTAATACAAGGTTTAATCATATAACATTTGTATAAAATGATTTATGTTGTTGGGTATTTAGGTAGGTAAATAATTATATTACTTAAATTGTAATTCAAATAAAACTATATAAAATATGATTTGGTGTTAAATAGAAAAGGAGATATTTATTATTGAATTAATAAAGTAATGCTACACAAAATGTCCATAATTTATATTTTTAATAAAATACGTATTTATCATAATATGTTAAAATAACTGGTATTTATTTATTCAAATATATAAAATTTATAAAACATAAAACTAGTGTAAAATTATTTGTTAAATATTTTTCTATTAAAAATTGTATTGAAATTATACATATTGGGTGTTTGACCATTGAAAAGCCAACAAAATCATAGTTTTTAGTTTTTAATTTTACTCATAACTTTGATTCCATACTCCAGAAAAATTAGATTTAGTGTAAGCTACACTAAAAGAGACCGTCTAAATGTAGATTTCTTAGTTTATGGACTGGACTCAATCTCCCTCTAGTGACAGAATACGTTTTTTTTTCCCATTAAAATTAAGTACATTGAAAAATAACAGCAACGGTCCATAACGGTTATCGAAACTGATAACAAGTGGCCATCACTAATTCGGATAGAAAACCGACGAGGACAAGAGAACGCGATCTAAATTTAGCGAATGGATATTTTCCATAACCGAGACCGATCCGAATTGTCGGAACTGAACCGTGTCTCGTGACGATGATGTGTGTGAATCGACATGAATTTTGGGAATCGCGTATGGTCCGCGCATGACGTATTTATTATATAACGCGCGCGTGTTGTCGCCAGAGCCGGGTAAACGTTCTAACGATCTGTCATCGGTGTTTCACACAGGCGAGAGCATAGCGGACACGAGTACTTCATCACCAGACGTTGCTGGCCCGACGTCCCCATCTAGCCGATTGGACAGATCAGCGCCGTCGCCCGGTCTAATCGCATCAATGGACAGGTACGGGACGGTATATCGTGACGGACGATCACTCGCGGGGATGCTGGCAGACACGCGCGAAACGCGTGTCAGCGGCGGGATTTCGCAACGAGTGACTTTGTGTTTCTCGATCGAAAATCACGCGGCCGTGTACGACGCGTGTACGGGCAGTTTCTCGATTTCTCGCCGTACGGAAAGTGTCGCGATTGCGGGAAACGTTACGAGTTGCGAAATCTGTCCGTGATATGCCCGCGAGCGAATCGGTGTTGAGTTCAGACGCGTATATCTCGGAAGGGGCAGGGGGGGGGGCACGCCGTTTAGAGCAACCGTGTGTACAACGTTATTCAGATGGGGCCCCGTTCCCGACGCCTGAACTCGAGACCGTGTTTCGGACTCGTACGGTTACGTACGAATAACGATTGGACGACAAATTAAACACGTGATCGCCGTTGTCCGTTATAGGATGGCGTCGTCTCCCGAATGCGGTGGCATGACCACGGACAGCGGGCAAGAGCCGAACGACGCGGGAGAACGCGTCAAAGTCAAAGAGGAACACGTGTCGGACGACAAGAGGGACGCGGTCGGCGGGACGGGGCGACGTACGAAAGCGGAACGACGGCGACAGACCACAAAACGGCGGGACCGTCGTCACCGTCGTCGTCGCCGTCGTCGTCGGCGGCAGCGGCGGCGGCGGCGGCGGCGGCGGCGGCAGCGCAGCAACAACAGCAGCAGAGACGCGAGTCGGTGGTGATGACCAGCCCGATGAGTTGCGTCGTCAAGTCTCCGCCACCGCCGCCGCCACCGCTGCCGCCGTCGTCGTCGGCGGCGCTGACCTGGTCGTCGGCGGCCGTACAGACGACGTCGTCGCCGCCACCGCCGCCGCCGCAACAGATGCTGCAACTGTCGACGACGCGGTGTAATACGTCCTCGGCCGCCTCCTGCGCCGACTCCGCGCCCGTCGCGCAGCATTACCAGCAGCGCCGACAGTCCGTCGTCACGTCCGTGTCGTCGGCGTTTTGGAACACCAGCACGCAAACGTCGCCCGCCGCGGCGTCCGTGCTGTCGGTGTGCCGCATAAACGGCGTCCGACCCGAGCTCATAGGTGGCGCGGGATTCGCGTCCGCCGCCGCGGCCGCAGCCGCCAACACCGACATGAAACCGCCGGCCGCCATACCCCCGCGAACCACGCGGTCCGCGCCCACCGTCATCATGGGCGAAGCGGGTGAGCGAGAGAGCATTAGTAGTAATGAAGAGAGAGATCTCGCGACTCGTCGTCAAATCGTTTTCGTCTTTTTACGCGAGAAAGTCACCCGCGAAATCTCTCTGTTAATCACGATCGCGGTTCAGATGCCGACGAACGTCAAACAACAACTCGGAGATCTCGTGTCTAGGACTTTCCAAAACACAAAACAATTAATTACGTTCGATTCTCGATTATTTAAGTGATCACGTCGAACCGTCAATTGATGTATCGTGTCGCGACGCTATAACAATAGTAATACGTAAAAACCGCGATTGTCGTCTCACATTTCGTATAACTGTTATGATTTGGATTAGTACAATTAGCGAAATGTTGACGTGTGACGACTGAAACGTGTTCTCGTATCTCCCGCAGGCGGCGTCCGAACGATGATCTGGTCCAGTCCGCCCGGCACCGCGGAACAGTCAACTTCGCCGGCCAGCACTTGCGGCCCCGTACCGTCAACGGTCGGCTCGCCGTACTGGTCGTCCGCGGCCACGTGGTCGTCGAACGCGTCGTCTCCGTCCCCGTCGCCGGTGCAGGTCAGCGAAGAGTCGGCCGCTCATCTGCTGCTGAACCTCGGCGTGGCCACCGGCCACGACGCCGCGTCCGTTATCAGCCACATGCCTGGTCTCAGGCCCATTGGCGGCCAGCAGACGTCGGCGGCCGGTACAGGAGTGGGCAACGGAAGTGGCGGCGGCGGCGGCGGCGGCGGCAACGGCGGGGGTGGCCAGCAGAGCTTTCACGTGCCGCTAAACATGGAAAGGCTGTGGGCCGGCGACCTGTCGCAGTTACCGGCGGCCGCCACGCATCAGATGCACGCGCTCAACCTGACGGCCAACACGGGTACCGGGTGGCCGATGGCCTCGTCCAACGGCGACAACAAACCCGTGCCCGTCGTCAACACTTACCACCAGATGGAGGAGGCGGACGAACAGGAGCAACCGATGGTGTGCATGATCTGCGACGATCGGGCGACAGGCCTCCATTACGGCATCATCACGTGCGAAGGGTGAGTGACGACGACACGTTATTGTATGTCACGCGGTCGTAAGCTCGTCGTTAATTTTAAGTCGCGGCCGACGTCTTTCTCCACGCGTGAACTCTACGTAACGCATCTAACGTGCTTGGGTTTTTACCGGCGCGAATTCGTACTTTCGTGTCGAACACAGTTTTCACGTTTTGAAGCGCACGGTGTCTGAAGGCGGATAATTTCAAATGTTTATGGAAGGGAGGATGTCTGGCCAATCGTTACGTCGCTGATCGTCTGAAAACCAATCGAAGGCCAGGATTTTTTTCCGTGACAGTACGAATTTTCTTTTTCCCGATTCCACGGTTCGCGTATGCTGTCGATTATAGACGTGTTTTTACTTTCTGAAGTTAGTTAACTGCGTACGTGCTAGAATTCGCCGTGATGACAATTAAATCGTTTCGTATAATATTTCGAGAAGTTTACCAATCTAATTGATAAATACGTTCAAGTACGTGTTGACAACGACGAAGTATGTATACGTGTACTATTAAGCGAAAAATGTAAAAAAAAAATACGTAAAATAAAATTGCCGTCGTTTAAACAAGAACGATTTAAATATTTCTTATCACACTTTAAATGTCTTGTTCCGGCAAAAGCCGTGCTTGTTAAGCCCCGTTACACATTTGTCATCGACAACCACCGCCGAAATTCAAAATACAGCGCGGGACGGACGCCATTCCGCCGTCCGCTACGGCATCGCACCGGCCAAACGAAGGGTTTTTTTTCGGTTTATTGTAAGTTCCGTCGTGTACTCGTTCAACGTCCGCAACGGTTCCGTTCGTTTCCAAATGATAACGCGGTTACATGCGTCAGAACACGGCTTAGTCTTCACGGTGTGCGTTTGGAGGGGAAACACGGTAACTCCGCGCCGTGACGTCACAAACTTATCTTGCGCGGTGCGCGAACGCCGTCGTCCGTCGCTGCCGCAACTGTAAAACTCGCTTAACGGTACGGTTTGTCTCGTTCAAGGACGTCGGCTTTTTAAACGAATTTTTTACTACAAGGTCGCACATGAGACATAGTAGCTGGTTGGTGTTCGGCCGCGCACGTTTTCATTCATCTGATAAGACCTATGTGATAGGAATCGTTAACACTAAAAGCAAAACTGTACGGTTTTGTTGTTATCGTTTTTCTTTGTTTTTTCCTTTAATGCTCGACCAACATTAATGATCCCGTATGTTTTGCTCGTTTAACAGATGTAAAGGATTTTTCAAACGTACCGTCCAAAACCGAAGGATATACACGTGTATAGCAGAAGGCACTTGTGAAATAACAAAAGCTCAAAGGAACAGGTGCCAATATTGCCGGTTTAAAAAGTGCATCGGACAAGGAATGGTGTTACAGGGTAAGCAGATATATCGTGTTTAGGAGTACTTCTGAAAATAGATATTAATCGTAGCGAATATTTGTGTGGGGCGTTTTTTTTCAATCACATTGTTTTGTTGTGTTCGTAGCCGTCCGAGAGGACAGGATGCCCGGCGGAAGAAATTCCGGAGCCGTTTACAACTTATACAAGGTAAATTCTTATAGACATTTTATACGTGTGTCCTGGACATATCGTAGTATTTCATCCGTTCATTACGACACGTTTTTAGGTAAAGTATAAGAAGAAGAGGCCGCCAAAGAACGGTCAGGTCAAAATTGAAAAATCTGTTCCCTGTACCACGGCCAGTACCATGACTACGATGAAAACAGAAAACCAGGACAATACCACATCTATTTCGACACTGGTCAACGGCACCATATTAAAGACTGCACTGACGAATCCAAGCGAGGTAATCGTCGCGGTTTTAAATCAAACAATACGATAGTGGCCCAGTTTGATTTTTATATTCACGCAACTCGCATATTGTTCCTCAGGTAGTTTATCTCAGACAAAGACTAGACAACGCCGTAAGTTCGTCAAGGGACCGTACGTTTTCAATCGAAGCTACAGTGAATATGATCAAGAATCTTATGGACTGCGATGAATTCCAAGACATCGCTACTCTGAGAGTGAGTGCATTTATTGTTATGACGATAGCAACAAATTACTTGCTTTGTACCTAACAATATGGTACAGAATTTAAATTATTGTTTTGGGATTTATTTTGTAGAATATGGAAGATTTGCTCGAACACAATTCCGATCTATCGGCCAAACTCATGCAGATTGGTGATTCGATTGTGTACAAACTGGTACAATGGACCAAACGTCTGCCATTTTATCTTGAACTCCCAGTCGAAGTGAGTTCGATTCACTATTACCTTACAGCATATTACACAACTAAGTCACATCAGACATCTCGTAACAACAAATTTTGATCTGTTACAGGTGCACACAAGGCTTTTGACTCACAAGTGGCATGAATTGCTCGTGTTGACAACCTCGGCGTATCAAGCGATACACGGACCTCAAAAGATATGGAACTCTACCAATATCAATGGTGATCGAAATGATGATTCCGAGTTCAATCAAGAGGTTCGTTGAACACAATACTCTAGTGATTTCGTGTGATTACAAAATAGGACAATTTGAACTAATAACCGGAAAAAAAATGATTTACTTATTCTTTCTTTGTTTTGTGCTTTATAAAAAAAAAATTCTCCTTCCTAAAACCGAAATAACGGTAATAGTTATCACGGCAGTTGTCATATTCTGCTACTTAAATTTAAACCCAGAGACCTATTTTATATTTGTCTTCTCAGCGATATATTGCAAACAAATGCAAATTATTATACATTTGAATACTTAGATTAGTAATATTTCTTTTTTTATGATTTTCATAGGTGTCACATAACCTTTGCATATTGCAAAACTGCCTGTCCTCCATGATGGGTAAACCCATAACAATGGACCAGCTCCGACAAGATGTCGGGGTAATGGTTGAGAAAATCACACACGTCACCCTCATGTTCAGGCGGGTAAAACTGCGAATGGAAGAATATGTGTGTTTGAAAGTCATTATCATGTTAACTCAGAGTATGTACAAATTAGTCATTACATTTGTTAATTTGTCATTAGAAAATGTAATTTTTATTCTTATGTTTAGATAACGGCAGTACTACCAATGAGTTGGAAACTATTCAAGAAAGGTATACGTCTTGTTTAAAAACTTACGTTGAACACACTTTTCCCATGCAACCCAACAGATTGCAAGATCTCCTTCACCGACTGCCAGAGGTAAAATATTTATACATCCATTTAGTGTACATTTTATTCTAAAATTACCTTATGAAATGTTAAAACAATATATATATATATATATCATTGACTGAATCAATTAAAAGACAATAACATACATTATTAATGGTTTTTATTCTAGATTCAGTCAGCTGCTTCACTCTTACTAGAGTCGAAAATGTTTTATGTGCCTTTCCTCTTGAACTCCACGATCAGAAGTTAGTGTACACACAGAGGATAGTTACAGATAGGATAGAATCAGTTACCAAAATAATAACTATATATAATTCAGTTTAAAAAATTAAAAAATAATTAAATTAATAAAAGAAGAATGGGAATAAACTGGATGTGTAACCTGCGCATGTTAAACACATAATATTAGTACATTGTTTTGTAGATAAATTATACATTGTTGATTGTTATGTGACCAAGAGGAGATTCTTATATTAGGAATTTTTGTTTTTGTTTTTTTTTTCTTTTATATATATATATTACGTTTTGCAATGCCAGGCATAACTTAAGTTGTTTCCCTATATTATTTGGGAGCTATTTAATTAAATTCAGCTACAAAAGTATCTGATGTTACATAATGTTAGTATAATATAATTTAATATTGTCTATAAAAATTTATACCCCGCGTCTGTAAACTATAAATTAATATATAAATATAATAATATAACGATGACGATGCTTATGATGATGATAATGATGATGATGATGATGATGTGAGAAAAGTTTTAATAAAAAACAGATTATAATACGTATGTATGGGTTACCTTTGTATTAATTAGACTTAATTAATTGTATCGTATTTCGGACATACAATTACGTATAGTACCTAAATCATTACATGCGAATACATTTCGTTTAAGATAGGCTGATTTTTATATCTTCTTTCTCTCTATATCTCTCTATCTATTTATCTGTTTCTTTATTTTTATTTCTCTTTTTCTATTTGTTGCTCTCCTCTTTTATTCACATAATAAAATATAATACTTGAGATTGCTAAATTATTTTGGTATTTCTGATGACTTTGTGATTTCTTATTAATATAATATATTATATAGTAAAAACAAAAAAAAACAAAATTTAGATTGATAAAGTTTACATATTCGTTCATTGCATAATGTAAATTACTTTCATATATTATTTTTTAAAAATAAGTAAATACTTAATTTTTTTTAATTGACACACTGCCAATATAAATAACAATTTTGCATTATACTACTTTTATATTTTCATAAAAAAAAAATAAGAAAAAAAATAAAACATGAAGATTATATTTTTATACATTTTTTTTCCAAAAATGAAAAATATAATATTAATTATAATAGTAACGTAAAAGTATGAAGTAAGTTAAATTAAAAAAATAAAATTTGTTGGTGTTTCTTTGCATTTCTTGATGACATCCATACGGTACTCCCATTCAAATATTTATTGTTTGTTTTTCTTTAAAATTCAAATACGGTATGATTATCGCCAATCAAATTGGTTTCAAACACATTATTCCTCGGGCAATTTTTAGGTTACCTATAACAGTAATATATTTACCTCAGATAAAGAATCTAATTCAAGTTTATAACCATTTTAAATATTACACAAGACATTGTTTAGATTTAAAGCTAGAGTAGTTAGTCAAACGTTAAAGTTACCAATATAATGTTAAAACAAAAAAATCCTAAAAAAAATAAAACAAAAAAAAGAGAGATATATGAATATTATTATAAATAAAATCATATAATAATATAAAACAAACGGTGTATAATAAAAAGTAAAATTAGCCTCGAAAAATAATGTTGCAAATCGGTACACATATATATTGCAAACATGTTCCTTTAGTTTAACTGGTAAGAAAATATTGTAAATTGATGTCCAATAATGTTTATTTTTTTTTCATTTACTTTTTTCTCTAATAGAAGTAAATAATTGGGAATAGGTATTATCTTGTTTAACTTTTTTTTTTTTTTGTTAAATTGTAACCTTATTCTTGATCGTTAAATTGTGTTCCAACATTACTAACGTTGTACTTGAAAACTTGATTTTGTAAAATGTTTATTATTTGTACGATAAGAAAATTATTTATAATATTATATATTGTAAACACTGACTGTTTTATCCGAAAATCGGTGCCTTTGCGCTTGTTTTTTAAAAAATCATAATGTAACAGAATCTGTCATTTTAATGAAAATTATGATGTTTGATAGAAATGTAGGCTATAATAAATAATAATTAAAATAATAATAATAATAATAATAAATGATCGATCGAAGCAATAAAAGTAAAAGGGGAAAAAAAATTTAATTAACTGAATCAAAAGACTTGTTTTACTATTAAATAATCAATTTTTCAATTTTATATGGATGCTAGTGTATATTTTAGTTGTTTTTACATATTATATTGAATTCTACTATCGACGGTGTTCATTCAAAATTAAATTTTGGACTTTTGGTCTAGTAAATTTTTGTATTTTTAGTGAATACCATTGCAATAAAGCAATACAGAATGTTAAAAATATTTTAATTTGGAGTTCAACGTTTTTTTTTTTTTTTGGTAATTTTTTAAAGCAATTACACACTTCAAAAGATTTTTCGTGGTATAAAAAATATGTTATTTTACATATTTAGTTTGGTAGTGTAATTGACTTTTCTATATTTTTCTTACTCTATGCCATATTGTTATTATTTTTATTTTTATTTTTTTATCAAACATCCAAAACGACTGCAAAACGTTCTGAATTACTTTATTGCAACTGCACGATAATATGTAAATAATACAACAATGTCTGTTTTCTTATAAATGTAAATTCACGACTCGTAAAAGACAATTTTATACATTTCTTATTATTATTATTTTTTTTTTTTTACAGCAATTTTTTTAATAGAAAACATTTAATAACTAATTGAAATTTATAACATAATTGTGATAACTTTGAACATCAAACAAGCTCAATTTGTTTTGTTTGTTTTAGATTAAACGTTTAATTCTTTAAAAAATTGCTTTGACTTGGCTTGAACATTAAATATAATGCAAATATTATATTATGTGAATTTTTTAAATTTAGGTAATTTCTTTTTTTGTGAAATCGTTTTTTTCGAATACATAGCCTACATGACTTAAAACAATACGTTAGGAAATTATTTATATTTTGTATATAAATTGATATTTTAATTATATTACAATATTTTTTTTGTAAATAAAATTGTTCAGTCAGTATTTGTACAAAATCTATAGACATTCACTTTACCTACTACTAGTAATATTTTGATACGATTCAAGTAAATGATTATATTTAGCTAGGGTAAATTAAATTAATTGATTAAACACGCTGTTTAAGTTTGGAAAAAAAATCATTATTTTATGTTGTATTTTTTTTTTCTTTTTAAATGTCGATACTAGTGTAATAATGCATTTTGTTTGTTTGTTTTTATTTTAATTTTGTTTTTAATATTATTATTAGCCTATTTAAAATTAATGATTTTGACAGAGTAAAAAAGCTTTATTTTTTTTTCCTTTTGCAAAGCAAAACGAAAAACATCTTTTACCATATCTTGCATATATACATATATATATATATACCTATGTGTTTTATAAACTAGACAGGTAATTTGGTAAATAAATAAGAAAATAATATTGTTTCTATATTTGTTTATTCGTGTTTATTAGTTAGTATGTCCACGTTTTAGTATTTATAGACCTGTTTGTATGCATCCATAGGGATTGAATTGCTAGGAATACAATTGCTTGACGATTGTTTCTTGGGATGTATTTTTTCGCAACAAAAATACTGAAAGAAACAGTTTCTTTTTTTTTTTTATACGAAACGTGATTTTGTGATTTTTTTCAAGTATATTTACGATTTAATGATCTAATGAATGTAAATATCTTTCGAGAATATTCTTATTTATCGTAGCATGTATGTGAACGTCTATAGTCGAAGAAAATGTGAATTTTTTTACACATACATCTCACGTGGCTTTTAATTACATAATTTAATGTTCTCGTCGAACTGTTTATTGCATTATTATAAGTATTGACAAATAATGTTTATTCATTCACGCCACGTGGTACGGCGCTGTTTGAGTAACAATACGATCGACGGTAAATATATTAATAAATACAATATAAAAAAAGAAAAAAATCATTGGAATACAAAAAAAATCGTAATTTTGTTGGTATTTAAACGGATAGACAATATGATTGTTCACGGAACTCTTATCGTTCGTAAATGTGTACGTTTATTATTTAGACTGTTGACGGAATTCCGATCGCGTGGTCCGGTATAGGTAAAACGTTAAAAATCCATTTCCTACAGCGGACGGTTTTTATGGTTCAGTCACACTGTCACGAATTCGTGAGTTAGATACGACACTGTAGGAGGTACCTACAGTGTCGTGTAAAGGTAACTAAAAATGTATCTAAATAAAATAACGGATAATTATGTGAAAATTTATCTAGATAACTGATAAAAAAAAATAAAAAAATCATAATCACACTACACGAAGATTTGTTAATTGATATAAAATTGAATGTTATATATATATATAATTTTTTTTATAAAATAAATATTTTATTATATTATTATGCATACTTATACAACACAACGAGGTACATTCATTTTTGTATCGTTAACCGAATTGATCTTGAAATATTTCCCATCCAACAAATGATTTTGCATTTTATTGTCGTTTGCACGCGAGTCCGGTGCAACTTTACGACGACTTGGATACAAAGTCGTTTGTGTCGTTTTCACTGTATTTGTAGTTTCTTTCGCGGCAAAAATAAATTCCTCCATTTCAAAACACTTCTTGAAGAAAACACCAGAAGACACGCGGATTGTGGACAACGGACGATGAATTCAATGCGCATTGCGGCGGGCGTCCCATATCAGATTTCATTATCGGGTGAAATTTTCAAAAATATCATTAAACTATTGAATTATACCGATTGGTGTTACATCGTACACGTACACAGACCGTGGATTTTGCACGGGTTTTCACGACCATTCGTGTCATGACGTTAGGATGTTTACATTATATTATAGACTATAATTGTTTTCGACCGTAATTTAGAGTCATATGAGTTATAATAATAATTTCCCGGCATCAAACACATATCTCTACGAGCGAGGCTTAATGATTTGAAATTTCATTCGTACGCGCCCGATGTACGATATGTTACGCACATTATAATCAAATCACAAATATAATAAAAGTTAAACTAAAAGCTTTTGTCAGAATAATCATCCAGATTTTTTTTTTACCTAGATAACGCACAACGCCGGGGCACCCGACTGTATAACGTGTCGCGACCTCGATCCCGCGCCGTAATCGAACCGTGGGCGGGGGGGACACGACATTCAGACGTCGTAGTCGGCGATACGGACGCGTCGTTCATAGTAAATTCGATATTGTCTTTCCTGTGCGCCTTAAAACTATTTCAATAACGTTTCGTGTCAACGTTCTTCAAAGACATTGAGCGCAAATAGAAGGCGCGCGCGTTCACGACGACCTTCACCTGCATTTTATTAACGTCCCGTAATAATAATAGGCATACGGCACACGACGCGGTGCAACACCGTAAGTACACGCGGCGAGACAACGTTCTCCCCGAAATAAAATTGGTCGACGTGTCGTTTAAAAAGCGCGCGACGAGTACGGACCGGAATACACGTACGCGAATTTCGGTTTGTTGGTTATTATTTGAAATCCACGGAAGTCATTAGTCTACGGTACGGTCTTTGTGTAAATTGCATGTATATGAACAAGAAGAGACCAAACAAATAAGTAGCTGACGGTTCCGTTTGGTGGATTCCGATTGTTTGGGCCGCACGCCACTTTCCGCGGGAATATTCAGATTTGTAAACGAAGTTTGATATTTCGGCCGTTCGATCTATTTATTTTTCGTACATTTTTTTGTTTCCAGAATTTCAGTGTTCGTTTCGGTCGGAATACAAGCTGCATGCAACTGTCCGGCGACGTTTGTACGTTATTGTAAATTCGTGATTTCCACAGTTACACACAGTCCAAATTGTGCTTTGGCGCGCGTGTGTGTGTGTGACTTAACCTGCGAGAATATGTTTATTGGACATTCATAATACATACATTGGACTACGTTAATAACGATTACGTTAGATCTTATCCGGTACAAAGGTTTTGTCTTATAGGTATACATACGTTGTTTTGCAAATTCGTTGGCGTTGACGAATTTATTGATTATTGCTTATCTGAATTCGATTCTGGACTCAAGACCCGCGTAATTGGTTCTGACGTGCGTTAACCATTAAATCGCTCGTGTCAACAAATAAGTAGAGGTGCTTATTTCAACATCATAACATGTATTATTGTCCTTTATATATATATATACATATATACGCAAACAGAGGATATTGCTCGACAGTGTTTATTATTCACGTGTTCCCGGCATTTTAAATAGGTGCGTTACCAACGGAGTAAACAACGAAGAAATCGCGACAATCGTCGACGGAAAAATACTACGTTCCCGGACGGTTTTGCAATTAACTGACAAATCATATTTAATGTATTTACATAATGTGGTTATAAATATGAACGCCGATTTAACGTACCTACAGTAGCTACAGACACGTCCCGCTGTTAAATATAATTCTCGTAGTTTTTTGATAAATAAAAACGATAATTTTTTTAGAAAGATAACGTTTCGGATCGTTCTGTCTAAATGTGTAAAAATGTCAATTTGTAAAATTCAAAATCGTATCGTTTGGATAAAAATCCGAATAGGTTTATATAATAGAATATTATAAATAATATACATATATCGAACAGACTCTATTGTCTGTAGTATCTATTATGTAAAAAAAACATTAAGCGACCGTAGCCATTAAAATATTCTTTACATTATCTGTGAACGCGCGCGACATATTGTGACGTTTTGTAGTAGACTGGGTGTATCAACCGCGGTAGTGGTAACTTTTACCTAACGGTTCTATTGATATCATTGATACCGGAGTGTTAACTTTCATAGTCCGTCCAAGGTTTGCTACTGCCTGTAGTCGCTACAGTTTGCACCTTGTATTATCACGATAATTATGGGATATCGTGTTGTTTTAGTTCATTTGGTTGTTCTCTATCCGTTTCAGTAACACAACAGTAAACGTTGTAGCCGCGTAAATAGTAATTTCTAACAAATTTTATAGCGACCGCGACGACAAGGGATGATATAATGCTTGACCAAGAGAACCAGGTAAATCGCATTTTGCTAATCTCGACTCTACAATGTTTGTTGCTATTATATGTTATTTTTGTTAAATGCTGCGATATGCCATATAGGCCTAGGATTATGTCAAGTCCAGTGTTATGAGGTAAGGTAAAGAAGAAATTGTATTACAGCTGTAATATTGCAAAGCTTATAAAAATACATATGTATGTAGCACTGTTAATAATAACAATAATATGTTATACTCAAAATGGTGTCGGCTCAGAGTTGACGATTCGTTGACAAAACCTTCGTCCTTACTGTTTAAGTGTATCTACATTACTTGTCTTAAATTTTTCGTTCACAAAATGATATTGTTGTGTATGCACACATATTATCAAATGTTCACATCGAGTGAATACACAGTAATGATGTGGCATAGGACCATACCATAATTTTTCACGTAGGCGGATACACTTTTACTCTTGATCTACCATGACAAATTAAATGTAATTAAATTATTATAAATTCATTTTTTTTTAAATTCAGTTTTCAGAACACAATTTTTAGTAATTTAAGTTGTATATTTGTGTTATACGATATAAATTACTAGAAACAACATGGTATAGCATAATTAAATTTTGAATTGTATTTTTTAAACGAATATGTATTTTTGTAATATATTATGTTATCATATAATTGTATTTTATTGTAATTGAAAATAAAAAATATGTGCTATAATAGTTATTTTTTATTTACTTATTACAGCCTAATCTTCCAAATGGAACAGAATCACTAAACAATTCATTTCAAGATAAGGCACTTAAAAATGGTTAAAATTATAATTTTATAATTCTATTTAATTGAATAATATTTAAACAATATATCATTTTAGATGTTTCAGAAAATATTTACAATAGCCAAGATGAATATTTAGATAATGTGTCATTAAGCGGTTTTAATGTTTCCCAACTCACAAACAAATTGGAACGTTTAGCTTTAGCTACTCCACAAACGACAAGGATTAGACCTGACAGTATAGGGATTGAAGAAGACTTTGATCTTAAAGAACGTCCAGATTCAGCTGATTCAGATAGTGGTAGACCTATAACATCAAATGATAGTTCTATTTATAGATCATTTGTTACAGATTCTGTTGAAAATCAACAGTTGGATAGTTTAGACTTTTCATCAACTATATGCAATAACGACATTAATGAGTCTAGTGGTAATATTGAATCCATACATGAAAATTTAGCATCAGTAAATTTGGATTTGATTAGCTCCGATTTTGAAGATTCTTCACACAACTTAACCACATATTCTTTGCCAAATAAATCATTATTGGAAGAAACAATATTTAATAATTCAATTTATTCCAATCCAAACTTGAATAATTCAGAATCAAAACAAAATTTTTTGCTAATGGATGATGGCATGGGATCGGAAACAAAATTCAAGGTATGCTTTTAATAAATTAATAACAAGAATATATTATAATTAGCGATAGTGTCTAGTGTAATAAATAGATATAGGAATTTTCATTTATTCTTTAATTGTTTAAAAGTATAGTATAAACCATTATTGTATTTCAATATATTCAATAAAGTTTATTATATATATATATAAATTTGTTTATATATTATAATAGGAGAAGCTGAGAAATGTAAATGTTATATATTGCATTATTAAATTGGATTTTAAAATTATTTTTATTTTCAGTTAAACATTTATGAAAGTGAAAATAAAAATTCTAGTGAAGCAGGACCTGTGATAGCTGAGGGTAAATATACTTGTTTATATATTTTTTTAATTGGTAACACGTTTAATGTTTTTTTATTCTTTAATTTATCTTGCTTTTAGTAGTAGAAAACTGTATAACAACTGAAAAGTGTGTTGTTTGGTGTTATGCCATTACAACTTTTTAGATACAATCATATTTTAGAAATCAAATTTTCACTTAGAATTGATCTTTATTTGTGCTATTATTAGCCTAAATGTTTTTTTGATAAAATAAATACGTTTTACCTTTTGATTTATTAATACATTTTTTATAATTAAAAGGTATTTAAAAAAAGTCGCTAAGATAATGTAGACAAAGTTGTCATGTATTTTGAGTAAAAGCTTGATCTTTAACATCCTTAACACATATGTAAAATAATATACTTTTACGTTACACAATATTCGTATGTATATTATATAATAATTAGATGAACATTAGTTAATTTTAAATTGGTAATATTTTGGTTGATAAAAATGTTATTAATTGATAGGTTTCACTTCAGCTGCTGGATATAATTTTGATAACTTAGAAGCTCTCGAATCAGTAAGATCGTTAAATGATGAAGAATTTCGAAGGTTAACTATTGCTAGAAAATCTTTATATGTAGCGTTTGATCCAATTGTGAATAAAGCTAATCAGGAATGTAATTCTCGGTAAGTAAATGTATTTTAATATTGTTTTTTGTAACTACTAATCAACCATATTATTTTTAATATATATTAATAAAAAAATTAGATTGAAACAAGTTTTTATTTTTAAATATTATAATAATAGTTATAACTTGAGTTATTGAAAAGTAACATAATATTTAAATGTAAGAGATTTTTCAATAGGGATTTTTTTTAATTATCAAGATTCTATTATTTTGATTTCAAATGTAGTTCTTAGTACGTATAACATATTGAATCAATACTTTGTTTTTATCATATAGAAAAGAAGCATTGGAAAATTCACAAGTTATGGAAAAAACAGTATCAGCTAGTTCTCCACAATCTAGTGGTTCTAATAAATCTCTGAACGTATGTTATTTTAGGTTTGCAATAATATGAAATAATTAGTAATTAAAATAATTCTTTTCAGATGTCAGATAGTAAAATAAATCAATCTATTACCAAAGACGAAAAAATGATTAACAGCTCTAAGACGAATGACAGAGACAAATTTGTTCAAGTATGTAATTTTCTTTTTAAATGTATTTTTTAATGACAGCTTTAGTTTTCTAATTAAATTGTTATTTTATTCATTACAATGTATATATATATATATAATTTATCTGCAATTAGGATGTGTCTGAAATATACCTAAAATATAATGCATCCTGTAACTTCTCTTTCGATCATTAGTAATGAAATTACTAAAATTAATTTTTTGTTCAAAGGAGAAGATAGAAAAATTAGAATGTGAAATTAAGAACCTAAGAAATGAAAGTATAGCCGATAAAGAAAAAATTAAAAATTTGACCAACTCATTGCTATCAATTACAAAAAGCAAAGATCAATTAAGGTAAATATATACACATGGGAATTTTTTAAATGACCTACATAAATTTAACTAAATTTATTAATTTTTTAGTACTGTTATTCGTGAATACGAAAAGACCATTTCTGATATGGTTGCCAAAAAAGAAAATATACACAAGGAATATGAAGCACGAAATATACAAATTGAAGAAGAAAGAGCAAAAATGGAACGCCACCTACAAAATTCAGAAATGGCATTTAATGATGTTCACGAGTAAAATTTGTTTGTGTTATTATTATTATTATTATTATATGTAATTGTCAAAATTTAATGTGTCAATACTAAATTGATATCATTAATAATTAATGAAAAATAGATAGAGACAACATATTAACCTAACCATTAATTTTTGAATGGCTATGTTTGAGTAAAACATTATTAAGTATATATATATAATACATATTTTGTCCTTAGAAAATATAACTCTTCAAAACAAGTAATTGAAGCAATGAAAGAAAACGAAAACAAGTATAAAAATTGCATTAAAGAATTTGAAGACTCTCTGAAAAAGTATGAGGATAAATACATGAGGTTGAAAATGCATGCGACGGAACAAATGAACAAGTAATTATTTATATATAATTTATTTGTTTGTTGTAAATTATTTCATCACCAAATATTTTTAGAGCCACTGAAGAAATAAATGATAAAGAAAGATCATTTGAAGCAGAAACATCGAAAATGAGAATAATGAATAAGCGGCTGGAAGTAAAAGTTAGATCATTGCAAGAATCGTTGGACAGAAAAGACGTTGAAAATGCTGAATTAACTAACCTTTGTGATGAACTTATAGGAAAATTGGATAGAAAATAAAATACTAAATAACATTTATTTACTGTTTTAGATGATCTTAAAATCTTAATAATAATATGTAAACTATAATATTACTTATATTTTATTTTCTTATTTTTTTTTTTTTTTTTTTTTTGCTAATCAAGGTAAACATATATTTATATGAAAAACTATGTATAAATTAATTATACAAGGAAAATGTAAATCTAATAATGAATTATTTTGATTTTATATGTCTTGTACCTGTTAAATATAACGTTCAGATATATTATAATTTCCGATTAGATTTATGTTCGTTATTTATAATTATTAATGGTACGAGGATTTTCAATTTTGTTACATTATTAGACTAATACTTATATCAGTTTCCTCGAAAATTGTGTACATAATCATTACTTATTAGTTATTTGTATTATTTTGATTTACATGATGATTCTAAATTCTGAATCCTTCAATAATACAAAAATATGTTTTTGTAAAAAAAACAACAACACTTATTATTTATACTTAAGTCAACTATCATAAATAAGCATTAAATTGAAATAATACAATAACGATTTTTTTTCCTATAAAAATATCTCTGTCTGTAGTTGTATATAAAATAATTATAATTTAAAATATTTTTTAATATGCGTTATTTCTGTAGACAAGGCGTATTTGTTTTTTTAAATATCTTAAACCATGTTTGTTAAGATCACTAAAAATTTCAAAAAATATTAGTTGTCTTTTTTTAAAATTTTTATTATTAATGTCGTTTAATTGCTTACTAATTTCGATAAGCGTTATGTTTAACTTTTACTAATACTGAATTATTTATAATTTTTAGTATTTAATGTTGTCATATTTTAACCCCTAATGTAATACATAAATATATATATATTTTTTTTTTATATAAAAACTAATGTATTTCTTATTATTTTTTTGTAAATTAATCAATACAGTATTTACCAACGCACATATTTATTGTAATCGTTTTATTTTTTTAACATTGTATTATGTATTTATGTGTAATGACATAAGTTTTTTAAAATAAATAATACAAATTTAATGAAGGTTTTACCAAAATATATTAATGTTGACAAAAGTTTTAGAATTTTTCGAAATACAATATTTCACCGACAATCGATTGAAATATGAACTTTAAATTGAAGAAAAAAAGAAGCCATAATCTTCCTCAAAATTTATGACCGACTACATAGTCCGTCAGTGCAGTAAGTACACGGAATATTCGTAAACTTTGTAAATATGCTTGTTTCCAGCGCTCGGATGTCAGTCGTTGCGTTGCTATCCGTTCGGCAGCAAACATGGAAATCGATCGGGAGAAACGCTTTTATTTTTCACATCGTGTTCATCAAAGAACGCGTTCGCGCAAAACCCATGATAACTTATCTCGATCGAAATAGTTTGTGATAAGAACTGACGGTTTGGTTTTTGCGTGTGTACACACAGTTGAGGACTTCGGATCATGCGGCTTAGCTGTTGCGCGCGTGCGTATCGTGCGTTAAGATAAATGCGCTCGGAAAACGAATTCGTCGAACGAGCGGCACACCACGTTACGCACGCCCGCAACAGGAGTAACGTGAGTAAACCGGAATATATCGCCGTCGTACGTTTACAGGCGTGACCGCCGCCGCGGCAACGATGTCCGGTGGAGACGACGACTACGACGACCAGACAACGATGACGAAGAAGTACATCGTGAACGTTTTCGGCGAGTGCGTGAGATCGGTGTTGCCCAGGAACGTCGTCAGGAACGCGGTGTCGTTCGACCCGGGGGCCGGCGCGTTGCGCGTGAACGACGCGGTGTACCGCGTGCCCGGGAACGCGTGCGTCGTGGGTTTCGGTAAAGCCGTACTGGACATGGCGCTGGAGACGGAGCGGATACTGCGCGGCCGCGTGAACAAGGCGGTGGTCAGCGTGCCGTGCGGCGTGCGGCCGCCGGCCGGCGGTACCAGGGTGCTCGCGATGCAGGCGGCCGAACACAACGTGCCGGACGGGCGCGCGGTGGAGAACACCGAGCGCATACGGCGCGCGATCGCCGAACTGGCGGACGACGACGTGCTGATCGTGCTGGTGTCCGGCGGCGGTTCGGCGCTGTTGTGTTCGCCGACCGTGCCGCTGGCCGACAAGGTGGCCGCGACCGCGTTGCTGTCGTCGAGCGGCGCGTCCATCGAACAGCTGAACACGGTGCGCAAGGCGCTGTCGAACGTCAAGGGCGGCAGGCTGATCGGCTCGGTGCCACGGTCGACCACGGTGATCGCGCTGATCCTGTCGGACGTCGTCGGCGACCCGGTGCACGTGATCGCCAGCGGGCCGACCGTGCCGAACGACGACCCGGCCGACCTGCCGCTGAGGATCGTCGAGCGTTACGGTCTGCAACGGCGGATGCCGTCGACCGTCCGGCGCGCGCTCAACGGCAACCGGCCGGCGGCCGGGAGGACCGCGCACAACCACGTGATCGGCAACAACGCGGTCGCCCTGCGCGCGGGCGTGGCGCGCGCCCAGCTGGATTACGCGACGGTGCTGTTGACGGGCGCGCTGCGCGGCGACGTGACGCTGGTCGCGGCGTTCTACGAGAGTCTCGTGCTGTTCGTGTGCGGCGCGTACGCGTCGCACGACGACTACGACGACGGCGCGTCGTTGGCCGAACTCACGGCGGCCGCCGCGCTCGTGGACCCGCGCATGGACGTCGGTCCGGTGGCGGCCGCGGCATTCGAAGCGGCGGCCAGCGGCCGCGGGCTGTGCGCGCTGGCCGGCGGCGAGCCCACGGTGCGCGTACGGGGCCGCGGCCGCGGCGGACGGAACCAGGAGCTCGCGCTGCGCACGTCCGTCCGGCTGCACGGGCACCGCGACCGTTTGGACCGGTTCGACGTGGTGTTCTTCAGCGGCGGCACGGACGGCATCGACGGGCCGACGGACGCGTGCGGCGCGTTCGGCTGGCCGCGACTCGTGGACGACGCGCGCGCGCACGGCCTGGACCCGTCGCGGTTCGTCGACGACAACGACAGCTACGGGTTTTACTCGTCGTTCCGCGGCGGCCGGGATCTGCTCAAGGTCGGCCACACCGGCACGAACGTGATGGACGTACACGTGTTGATCGTCAGGCCGAAATGACCGCGCCCGTTTTTTGTCGTTTAAACGTTTAATGTCGACAAGCGAAATAACAGTAAACTCGTGTTGACCAACCGTGTGATTATTGCGTGCCACGCCGCGCCCTGTACCTACCAAATCGTTAGTTTCGAAAATCACGACGGTTTCTTATCGGACGTGGCTTATCGCGGAGCGACGTGATACGGGTTATCGATTTTCGACGTACCGCGTGTGTCAATGAAACGACCACGTTATTCGGTTATTTTTTTTTAGTCGACGTCTTCGTTTTGGTTTTGTGCGTAGAATTCTTTTCGGGTTTAACGCCGAGCGTGTTTTGCGGTTCGTTAATAGCCGTTTTTGTTGTCTTACACGCACGCGTCGCGTCAATACAAGACCGCGTACCCCATGGGCGATGTACCTAAAGAGAATCAAAACCAAACGCCGTCAAAGTCTGACGACTATGACGGATGGGGATTCGATTTATTTCCCGAAAGGAGAGGTACGTTCAGACCGTCCGTGAAAAACGTGTTGTTTCAAGGACGTGGAAACGAGAACGTGGAGAGGATTAAATGTGAAAGCAAAGTGAACTATTGCATAAACAAAAGTGGGTACAACGCGTTATTTGACGTCAGTCTCGAATCACACTGATATATATATATATATATCGGTCCCGTACGTTAATTGTGGATTCGTGTTGAACAGGTCCTTTGGTTAAAATCATGATTGGCGCCTTGAAAAGAAATGGTTGGTGAGTTTGGCTATATATTATTTTATCTACTCGCTGAAACTCGTTAGTCCCTTCAAAGTTTGTGCCATTATAAGCGGCCGTTGTACGAATTATATATTACAAATTCGTTTGTGTGTGATTGTTGATGCTTTCTAGTGAAATCAGTCCGTCCCGTCATATTGCTTGTGAGTTTTGTGACGCTAGTGTCCATGGCGGTTATGATCCGATCATGAATCAAGTATGATGATTATGTTGTTATTTTTACATTTCGAGGAAAGGCGTTTTTAATTTGGTTTTATTTTAAACAGGTTGTTATATGTCAAAACACGGCTGTATCGAAGGGTACCATACAAGGAGTACTCACTCACGAGCTCATACACATGTTCGATAATTGTACACGTAAATTAGACTTTCGCAACGTAGAGCATTTGGCTTGTACAGAAATAAGAGCTGCGAATTTAACTCATTGCGGACTCGTCTCTTCTATACTCGAAGGGCATTCGTCAATATTTAATTTTAGGAAAAAACACCAAGTGAGAATTTGAAATGGCTACCATGTATAACCGTACGCATTCCTACTAATCATTTACTCGTGTGATAATCTAAAATATTTAGTAATCTGACCTTTATGAAGTATTTCATACCGTATGATATGAATAACATATACGTGTGCATATTGTTATCATATTGTATAGAAGTACATTGTTGAAAATTTCATGAGCCTAACAACTTGATCAATTTTTGGTTTTCAGATTTTTAAATTTACTTGTTTGTCAATTTGATTATTTGTGACCTCATAAATTGTAAAATGTAAAAAATTTAAAACATTCGTTTATTTAGATTCCAATTAAGTCAGATTACCAAAATGTTGTTCGCATGTTTTTTACAATGCATTTGTTTAATATTTAACTTGTGATTACTTCTACGCAGGACTGTGTAAAACATAAAGCTACTGTTTCGATATTGGCCGTCAGAGACGTTACTTACGAACAAGCAAAGGAAGCAGTTGAGAAGGTATTCGATCGGTGTTATGCAGATTTAGAACCCATCGGAAGAAGAGTCAAGGGAAAAGTGATCGACTTTGAACTTGCATATGCTGAAGCCTTTTTGATGGGCTATGATTAGTTATAGTAACTAGTAATCTTTTTATTATCGTTGAGTAGAAGTAGAATTTAGGTGTATAAACAAAACAAAACATTTAAAATACAATAAATATTGTGTAAAAGTCATCTGTTTTTTTTAACAATATGTTATCTCGAATAGTTTACTCATATTGTTTTTTGTGTTGGTAAACAACGAAACTGGTGCAATGTCAAATACGGTTCAAATGTACAACGTTAAGGAAAGTAACTCCTATATTTTATACACGAAGATTATAACACGCGCTGATTTCAGTCTTTTCAAAATTTTGTAAATTATAGTTTTAGTGCTTAGACAATTTAAATGTTTGAGTAAATAACGTGTGGAAATAGATGAATGCCAAAGCGAAATATTTTAATGAATAAAGATAAGGGTTCAACATACAATGCGCATTGTTCTGAATAATTAAAAGTAAATGTTTCTAAAATCACCTGTATAATGTGTATAATGTACTCGTATGTATATTTTTATAAGTAACATGTTTGAAAAATATCAACTTCATAATATAAAATATGATCTCTCGATATAATGCGATCCAAAACGTCATGTTAATTGCTGAGCAGATTTATATCAGTGGCGTCTTTATCGATGAGGATATATTTGACTCCATCGAAACTTGTAATTTGTTTTGACGCCTGTTTTAAAATTGTTTCTTGAATAATATCTGATACCACTCCCTGTGAAAAAAAAACCCTAAATACGCCATCGATATTACTTACCTATACCTGAAACTGGATATTAATGAATTAAACATTAGAATTAAGTTAAAAAGTTAAGTCAGTTTTAATAAGCGACAAATTACTTAACGTGTTAATTTTTTTTTTTTTTTAATTTGATAAATAAAATATGAATTATTATTATTTTTTATTGAGATAAGTCACAATAACAATAAATTTAACATAAAAACCAATAAAATGTTACAATTGTTAAATATAATATTTTTTCATGATTCGTTGATCTTATAAAATACATTGAATTTTTTTTTTTTCTGTTTAATTAAACAATTTCGTTAAATAATATACTCGTGTATTTAAATCAATTGAACAAACGTGTGTAGCATCATAAAAAGTTGTTCATAGTGCCTAGGGACCCAAAGGAAGTAATGAGAAACAAACGTCTAAGAGGTATAAGAGTGGGTTCCGATAGGTAAAATACGAGGGGGATAGATTGACAACGGTTAGGACACGTTCTAAAGGAGAGGGTGTGGCAGTTCAAGTGACAAATGAAATGGAGGCGCAAGGTTGGTGGGTGATGTGGTACGGATCCCCGTCCGGGGATGGCCGGTGCGCGTGTAGAAGAAGATGCGACTGCGTAGCGGCGGCGGACGGTGAGTGGAAAGACCACGTGGTCGGACCGGATCGTTATCGTTATCGTCTCGTTATCGTTATACCCGCGTTGGATGGCGATGTGCGCGCAGCGAGAGCGGCGTCTCGTCTCAGACGTTCGTCGTCGACGATCTCTGCCTGGACTCGGTGATGTACGATATCCAGTAGACGACGGAGAACACGACGAAGCACAACGGGAACAGGGCCAACGACACCTGGTCCATGGTGCCCCTTTGCGAGCCGCAGTACAGTATCACGTGTTCGGCGACCAGCCGGAATCGCGGCTTCCCGGCGCGGGCCGCAGCGGAAACGGCCGCCTGAGCTTTTGTCGTGCGCTGCGTGTTTAGAGGTGCCAAATGACGGGAACGGCACCGGTAAATCATTTTTCCGCCATTATCGGTTGGCGAGAGGACCGGTGGACGACGGGACGAAATTGGAATTTCAACGCGGGGGTAACGTACGGGGAGCGTATCCGAAATGAGTTTCGCTCGTCGGGTTGGTGGTTTTTTTTTTTAAATTTACTCGTTGAGTAACATTCGAAACCGAATGTGATCCGTACCACGTGATTCGCTGCACAATTCTAACCCAAAATGATGTGTTACATTTCCATTATTCAAAAACGGGGGTTTTTTCTCTCGAAATAAAACGTATAGAGAATTGGAAAATATTGTTTTCGGACGGTGCTCGAATTGGGGGAGACGCAAGACGACGAAGCTCCTGTATCACGTTTAAAAATATTTCTACTAAAAATTACTAAAAATTTTCAAAGGAACGCGGGGAGCGCCTTACAACCGGTATAACTGTGGACCGTAGATTATTATTAATAATACCTTATTGCCGTACCAAGTATTTACTTGATGATGGCAGTTTATTGTCTTGCGTGTGATTTATCACAGAATATTATTATTCATTTTAATTATTTCTAGATTTACCCACAGATATACTAAAAAAAAAAACTGTATATATCCGTGGCGGTACGAATTGTCGATAAACAACGTGTTGAATTGGCGTTTAGAAAATTCTGTTTTATTAATGATATAAAACATCGTTGATTGAAAATTTAATTCTGAAACGTAGTGGAAATAATCGCTCTTTGCCGTAAGTATTTTTAAAAAAAAATATATATATATGCATTTAAGAATTTTGCCACGAAGCGACGGTCTGTTTTCGGTTTTAAATATCATTCAACGAGTTAAACGAGGTGACGACGACAAATTGTGCCGTTTTTGTACAACCCCGCGGTGTATGCGAATGGCCAACTGACGAGTGCGACCCGTAAGTATCGGATACACTCCGCGCGCGCATAACGCAGCGTCCTACGTGGGCGAACTCGACGCGAACGCGAAAATATCAAACGGTCGAATTTTTTATGTCGGTGGCCTACGTGAGCGAACGCGATCAAAATGGTTTGATATTTTCACGCGATTTGTGGAAAACCCGCATGAACTGCATGAACATCGAGTACCCAGGGTTTTGTGGCTCGCGCCTACTAACCACATACCTTCCATTAGCTCGGAGGAGCTAGTCAAGGATGAGGCGGGGGCGGGACCCAGCCACTTAAGGCAAGACTCCGGGTCCGTCAAGGTGGACCGCCAGCACCGGGTTTCAGCCTAGGTACCCTTTCGGAGGAGCGCCGCGACTCATTTGAGTGCCTCGTTGGTATCGCTACTCCCCACTGGGTCTAGCGGTTTTTTACTATCTAGCGTTTGTCCCACAACCACCACGTTTCAGCCGAGATAGGCGCCTCGACCTCGCGGGGGCACTGCATCCGGAACGGCAAGCCGGTCCGGCGTACAGTGGGGCCCTCCCGCTCCCGTGGCACCGACACTAGGTTTTAAGTTGACGTCACTATTCTGGCAACCACGCCGGCTAGTGGTGGGCCTTGAACCGCATGAACAGTCGGTCGTTAGAAGATCGTTCGAATTTTCGCGTTCGCGTTGAGTTCGCCCACTTAGGACGCTGCGTAAGTAGCGACGGTCGTCCGGGGGGATTAGCTGTGCGGATGACTGTGACCCACCGGATTCGCGTTGTCCTGCGCGGCGGCGGCAGCGGCGGCGGCGGCGGCGACGACGACGACGGCCGCGTCGCTTCCGGAATCGCGCACTTTGTTGGACCCGAACGGCGGCGGCAGCGGCCCGTCGACCGGATCGCGTTTGTCGCCGTGCCTCCAGTGCTTGTCGTACCGCATGCCGAACAGCACGACAAAGTACTCGACCAGCGCCAGGAACACGAACAGCGTGCACGATATCAGCCACACCTCGATGCACTTCAGTTCCAGCGCGCTGGGCGAGTTGTTCCTGCGTGGGGCCCGTCGCGAAGAAACGTCTCGCGTTATTGTCGCCGCCAATCCAAAACCGTCGCGCGAACCGCGGGCACGTAAAACGGGACGTGCCTTTTTTTTTTCATTTATTTATTTATCATTAGACTTCGGAAACCGGACAAACGATATCTTGTCGGCAGAGGCGGCTTGTTATAGCACCAGCTACCGCGCCCAGCAAAAAAACAATTCTGACCAGGGACGTGCACAGAAAAAAGTTTTGGGGGGGGTGATTTTGAAAATCGTTAATTGAAAGTTAGAACTTTTCATTTTAATGAGTATACGAATTTTTATATTGTTTTAGCCAGTGGTCCACAAACATAATGTAGTATTAAACCTGTCTAATAATATAACATGATCTGTATAATTTAATATTAAAATTGAATAAATAAATAACCAAACATTTTGGGGGGTGTTTGAACACCCAAAACACCCCCCTGTGTACGTCCCTGATTCTGACCGTTCACGGGGGTCATTCGGCCGGTTCAATGATGAACGTTTTAACGTCTAAACGAAGTCACAAAGCGAAGGGAGAAAATTTTTTTTTTCGCGTAGATAGGTGATTTCGTTTGATTTGCCCCGGTTTCAAACCGCCTCTGTCCGTCGGATGGTCTGTTCGGCGATAACTCGTATGTTGGGGGGGAGTTCGTAGGAAAACGTTCTGAACGTTCACGTTGATCGCCAACGTCAACAGGTGAATTCGGAACAGTTCCGGCGGTGGATACGTGCCCGCGTCGCGGACGACTTACGTCGGAAAGCGCGAACAACAAAACGCGCGCGTTATTCGATCGATCGATCTTGTGAAGCGTGTGCTGGGCGTGCGATTCGTTACGGGTCGTAATTGTCGATTTTGAACGTTTGACCGCGTGCTGTGCTGAGAAGTCCAGCGGCGGCCGGTTTTATTGCAGCCCGTCTCCGTCCGAAATCGTGTCGCTTTCCCTTTTCGGCCAAACGGAGAGGGGAAAAAAAAAGGTGTACGATTTTGCAACACGGCGTTTTCGACCGAAATTAACTGTTCGCTCGTGGACAAAGTTGTTTTCGAATAATTCATCATACTGTTAACAATTACGTGTTATTTACTTCGAGACTTCGAATCATCGGACGCCGTACTGGAAACGGTACACCTTTTTTTTTGTTTTTCCGGGATGGGAGTGGGGTTTCTTTTCTCTAGATCTGGCGGGAAAGAATAACGCCCGTTGTATGTGTTTTATGAGTACACGCCTTTAACAAATACATTGGGAGGGAGTTTTGTACATTTTTTTCTTTTTTTCGACGTTTCCAAGTTGTTGTTTGCAAAAAGCGCATAAATTACGTTTATTAGTACCGCATAATTTAAAAAATCCATTATATTAATTACAAATATCCAAAGCGTAAAGGTAAGGCGACCCGGGCGGTTTCCCCGAGGCGCGATTCTCGGAAAGGCGCCAAAGTAAAATGTTCTTTTTTAGAAATAAAAAAAAAAAACATAAACGTATACGGAACGTGTATTATTACGACTTTGCCGCAGAAAAAAAAAATCGCCTAAGAGAAATGCGTACAACAATCTTATATTGTAAATAGCACAGATCTTTTTTTTTCTTTATTATCACATCGAAAAAGGGTCGCCGTTTCATTATATCGTGTGTACTACTATGCGCACACGACCGCGCGAATCGAACGGTTGTAGTTTTGAAGTCGTTCCATCACAACACGGTGTGTGTTTGGGACGGAGCGACGTTCTCGAAAGACGTTGATTTTGTGCGCGCGAAAAACGTCCCGGACGAATAGTCGCGAAAACGGTCCGGTTGAACGGCCGAGAATGTTGAAAACGTCGGCGGCGTTCATTCAATCCGGTCGTTTGTAAGCCACGCGTTGTGGACGGGGACACGACGTACGTCCGGAGAGCGAGTGCCGTTTTCGATTCGTGTACAGCGTCATCGTAATTGTTGGGAAAAATCACGAAAACCCGTTTCACGAGACTGGTCGGTATTTAAACTTAAAGTTCACGCCACGTGGCGAACGTTTAAAACGGATAAACAAATTGAACAAGTCGATGCACCTAAAACCTAGTGATTTTTTTTACTCTGAGGCCAAACTCACACGGACCACGAGTCGTAATAATGTGGAAAACACGATCGTACTCGGACGGACCACTTTTTGACGGCAGTCGCCACACGTCGTCCGTCCGCATGCCCACGAAACTTTATCTATCGTTATTATCTCATTGCCTTAGGACCGTTGTCCGTTCTGTTTTTATTTATTTTTATCGTTATTAGTTCAGTTTCGTTTTCGGCTATGCCTTGCAGACGTAGACTAGAGTACGACGAGTGTGTGTTTCGCGTTGTTACTTGTTTTCGGTGCGAAATGACGACCGAGAAATGTGAAAACGACGATTCGTTTGGTACGCAATTGTTTATTGAAGAAGTGCATAATGCATAAAATAAAATTACTCGTTCTTCGGCGTGATAAAAATAACAATAGTGCTTCCTATTCTAAGTCCATTTTTACACTAAGCCGAAATAAGTAACACAGAAATATTGCTGCCGTATTCGTGGCAGCTTATGTCCGCACAGTCCGCGCGAGTTTAGCCTAACGAAACCGACGACGTGAATGAAGCGCGTGTTAGTTAACACGTGGTTGCAATCACAGGCGACATTTTCCTACGATGACGTTACGACAAGTGGCATAAATAACGACGTAGACGAACCGTGCACTATTTGCTTGCGGAACTCACTTTCTGGACGTACTCGCCGCGAACTATCGTTCCCTAAAAACCCGACAAACGATATTATCGTAAATGTTATCAGATTAAAGCGAAACGAAGATAAGCCACTGCGTTTTCAAATAAACCAGAAATATTTATCGCTATCTGGACCATTCGTCGTGCGCGTTTAACGCGGACGAGTCACGAGAACTTGCCGACCCGCCGTGATGATTGGACATTTGTCTCATTTCATGAGTCTTGTGACGGACGTTGACCGCGACCGTCTTTCCGACCTTGCGACGATCAACCGACGGACAAATTTCGCTGTTCACGAGCACCGTCTGTTGACCGTCTTCAAAACGTTTGAACCGACCACCGTCCATAACGGCGAGTACGTGCCGAACACTGACCGCCACGACCATCCTGCACCATTTTTCACCACGAGTCTCGGCGAATGATCTACCCGGTCGAAGACCAACGTTTTTACGTCGGCACGTCGTCCGCGAACGTCGGTCGTGATAAACGGTCAGGCGCGATGATAAACATTTCTGGTTTAGCATTGGGAAACGTGGTGTGCTCTCGTCTCTATTTTCATCCGATCGAATAACATTAACGACGACACGTGCGTCTATTCTCGGGGGAACGTTTTCGACGGACCTCGTGTGCCTATTCGTAACGTACCGGACGAGCGACGCGATTACGGCGTGTCGGCCGGGCCGCAGCGGCGGACGGAAAGGATCGATACGCGCGCGCGCGCCCCCGATGGTGTTGTTCGACTAGTAAATCGCGTTTCGGGGCGACCGCCGTAACGGGACTTACGGGCCTACGTATGCGGTTTACGCGCGCGCGAGTGAAAAAGAATTCGTTTAGAAAACATTAAAATCAAAACGGAACACGACAAAGCTTTCGGGACGGCTCTCGCACACGGAAAACACAAACTAACGCGGTTTCTATAACGTATACCGTGTACCGGGTACCGGAACAAAACCGATACGCACGTCGCGCCGACTAATCGAACTGTACGTCAACGTACGTCTAAACGCGATTGAAAACGACACGGAAACACACGGGGAGCTACGTGCTACGGGACGTTTCGCGCTAAACAAATGTCTGTAGTTTTTACTTTTTCGAGGCGGCCAACGTTTTCACGTTGCTCCACTTGTAGGCAAACGCGTCGCGGTCGCTAAACGTTCAGATTCGAATATTATCTCCAAATGAACGGGCACGTAGACGGTTTTCATAAGCATTTATTTCGCGTAACGGCAACCATGTTTACAACAACCGCCGTGTGACGAAACGCTTTCGATTCGATACGTTTTTTAAATGCTCGGTCGTCGAATTGCAATTTATACGGGAATAGTGGTTGGTTACGTAAAATAAAATGGAAAAAAAAAATCATTAATATTAAACAACAGGATAGAAATTAACGAATCGCGTGTCATATTTTTTTAAATAAGGTTGTTGTAAACACATAGCCGCGCACAGAAACTGGGTCGGCTTGGTAATGTGAAATTCATAAGTTCATAGCAACAACCTTTTGAAATGGAACACGACTCATAGTTTTTAGGAATCGCATTGAATTAGCATATTTTTTGAACGCGTCGTCGTATATTTTGTTCTGCGGCAGAATAATGCAATGATAATTCGATTTGCCTTTGTTTCCAAAATTAATGGCCAAATATTTGATGAAACTCTTAAATTGAATTAAATTGTCCGTTTGATTGAAATTAATTTTGGACTTTTTCGGCTCGTGTTGGTTCACAGAGAATATAAATTCGGCGTCCATCACAACGCGATTAAGTTCATTTCGATTAGTAATTCGATATGATGGAAACGGCGTTCTAAACGGGCGTAGGCCGTCGTTCTGAAACACACGACATCCTAAAGCGTGACGTGGCACGGTGTTTGAAAAACGGAAAAAACGTTAAACCGTGCAGTCCGGCGACGAAAAGTAGAAGCGACGGCACACGTGTAACTGTATGTTATTTATAAAAAATATTCGTGTAACACTAAGACAAATGCGTGTGTACCTTATGGTGTCGAACATGGTGACCAACGACAGGAGGGTCGTGACCAACAGGACCATCCTTCCCGGCACGACTTCGGGCATGACCACGAAGCTGCCCCACGACATGATCACGAACAGCGTGCTCGGCAAGTAGCTTTCCAGCAGGTGGCTCCTGAGTTCGCGGCTCAACGTGATCACCAGCCGGGCCGTGGAATGGTTTCCTTGGGCGCGAACGCACAAATCGGAGTTCACGTGTATTCGTACGGGTTTCGCGCAAGTTTTTTTTCCCCCTTTGCCGCGCCGCGCGTACGACGTCTCGCGCGACACGCGAGGGGACACCGTGAATGTCCGTATAGGTAAGGGGGTGTCGATTCACAACGTCAACCGATCGGGATTGTCCCGGGGTTGGTGGGGGCGAACGCCGGAAGACGTCGAAGGCACTTGCGTCTCCTCCGGCAAGCCCGCGTGTCCGGGGATCCGTCCGAGGCGAGGACCGGCACTGTCGTTGGTGTGGGTCGACGTTTGGACGACGGACGGGCTTCGGCGAGAACAGAATGTTTTTTTGTTTTCTTTTTAAACGCGGTCGATGTGGCGCGTACCGAAACGATAACGTGCCGTACGCTAAAAACATCGCGAACTTTGTGATCCCCTCGAAACTTTTGACGAAGAACGAAACGACTCATCCGTCAACATTGTCGGGCGTGTTCGCACACGCACTCGTGTGCAATCGATACGTTTTGCGCGCGAACCTCCCCTATCCGTTTTTTTAATACGTTTCGTTTGAACATTATTGTTATTATTTATTCGTTCGGGCTGGACGTCCAAAAATATGATACGCAATATATACACGCATCGGAACGACGTCGCGGCACGTCGATAAAACCACCCGTCACTCGTCATACGACACGTGTACGAGATCGGAAGATCAATGCGGTCCGAACGTCGGACGTGCCCAATTGATCTATTAATAATTATAGTCACGACGCGTTGCGTGGTAATCGTTTTACCGTCACGGCGGTTTGGCGTCGTAGACTTCGCGAGCCCGCAATACGCGCCGTCGTTTGTGCGTCCATTCCGCCGTTTGTTCGTCGAAACAAATCGATTTTCGTTTCGCGCGTGTAACACGTTTAACGTTACGTTAAACGTTAGAGAGAGTGAACCGAACGAATGGTCTGCCCGGCGATAAATGCAATTTATTGACGACGTCGCCTGCCCAAAAAGTTTTTCTTCCGATGAAAAAGTTTATCAAATCAAAACAAAAAAGAAGTTTTTCCTTTCGGTAAAAGCACGCGACGCGTTTCTAGTATAACTACCGTAATCTCTGTCATTTAACGGCAATAGTGACTCTTCTATAAACCGTTCTTTACATTAAAATTGACCGAGAGCAAAAAATGTAGTTTTTGGAAATGTCAAGTATTTCAGAACGGCAAAAATACGGTTTTGAACATCTGGGTTAGGCGTAAACTTTTAATGCGTTAAAGGTTAGGTCCGTGACTCGGTTACGTAGTTTGCGGGGATAAATAAAGTAGTAACGGGAATTCGTGTTATATGTTGTCGCCGAAGTAGATTCTGTCAAATAAAACGTGTTAACAGATTCAAAACTTACCGTCGCCGTAATAAATGACATTCGAGCGATTGTCCGTGACGAACGACACTACGTAACGTGGCAGTCGGAACCCATCGCCGAAGTCGCTCGGGAAACTCAGCGGATCACTTCTCCACCGGAATTTCATGTCCGTCATCGTGTATTTGTCTGTGCGGTGTACGTCGAACGAAAACCGAAAAGGACACGATTATCACACGGTCGGGAAAAGGCGCGTTGAGACTCGCCACAAGTACATTCAATCATTGTGTAAAACGAATTTAAAAAATAAAAATAAATAAACAATGCGCCTACAGCTGCCGAAGTCAACGGCACAGGTCTGTACGTCCAACGGGTACAGCACGAAGTCCATGTCACATTTGATGATTATCGTCGCTCTGCAGAACACAACGCACACAGAGCTCACTCGGGTTACCTAAACTATTATTATCCGTCCCCTATTCTGTCCACGTTACCCGATGCTAATCCTGAGCGTGCTGTTGCTGTACAGTCGTATCGAAGCTATGTCCTGGAACAGAGTGAGCACCTTCATCTCCCTCAGTTGCCTGATGTACAGGTCGGGTATCCAAAATTTCGGGTCCTTGTCCCACGTCAGCTCCACTTGGCTCGTGTTGTCCAGAATCCGGATGCGGGCGTCGTCCCAGTACACGTGCAGAAACACGTCCAAAGCTATTTCCTGAACAACGTCGCCGCGTCACACGTCAAACGTAATATGTTATTCGTGTTTATCGTTACGCGGCCTATCGTTTTACCTCTTTGCTTTCGTCCACGCCGGATATCCGGTTTATGTGCAGCGACAGGGACACGTCCACGTCCTTACCTGTTCCGAGAAACAGAAACAGAAGTTTGGAAGCTTGGAACGGTTTTCACAACGTGTTAAATGTCTCCCGATGTTTCGAAACGCGCGTGGTGCACGGTACACGGAGCGCGCGATGTCTATCGATCATCCGTCCGAACGTCTGCGTGCACGCGTTCGACCCGCCGAGTTCAACGACCCGTGACATTCATTTAAGTCGGCTGTCTGTTTTCGGTCTCACCCTGCAAATCCTCTAATAACAGACACGTAGGTGTGTCGCGCATACGGTTGGACCTCGGGACACCGGGGTATCGGCAAAAAGGCGTACGGAGAAAGAATAGAGATTTGTTCGTCATAATTATACTGTTATCGTCACAGTTTGACTCGCGAGACGTTACAATGCATAAAAATAAAATTAAAAAAGTAAATGTTTACGGCTTTGGATTGATTAAAGAAAAGAAAAAAAAAACACCTACACAAATCATTATTGTATTGTATCGGGGATTCGATCAATGCGGTTTGCATATGTCTATCGTTCGGAAATCCATCATATCGCGTGTATGTACGTGAATATGTTATTCACCAATATAGTCAACGTTAAAAAACACGATCCTCGAATAGTCGAATAATACTTTAATTATTATTAAAATGTATTAATAAATATTTTAATAATCGCAGTATATATATATATATATATTATTGAAATGTTGACCAAAAGTTATTGTATTTCGACAATTACGAGTCATATCTTACTTAAAATTAAGACAAACGCGAGAAAAACAAACAAAAATTAAAATTAAAATTAAGTTTAAAAAAAACTATACATCGTACTGTACATCGTAAAAAGAACAGAACAATATAACAAGAGCCAAAGTTCAAGTGCACAAGCTTGTGCTCACAATAAAGTAAATTAACGCTCTAATTATGTCAATATTATTAGATTTAAGTAAATCAACACTTAGGCAGTTTATGCCATATGTCTTTAAGACGCAATATATTTAAATAACGATTTTTCGATTAAGCCGATCACACACGCTCCTACCTATGACGTAAAAAATGTAACCGACATGTTGTTACCTAACAATGGATTTTGTTTTTGTTTTTTTTAGAGAGAAAGAGAATTTCATTATTTAACGGATTTAAGTTTATGTTAATACTGAAAATATAATGCTGGGCAAAAAAATGGAAATGTATACGAACTTATTTAATATACTAGGTACTCTAAAATACCGAACGTTCGGGCGTATAATATTATTATACTGTTGACCGCGATAATGCAATGTAGATGTACTTAAAAATATTCCGAGCTCGGTTTCAAGTGGCTTTATTTCATTCCTTCATATTCGTTCGCATTTTTTTTTTTTTTTACTTATAACGTCTCGAAAACGTGTACATTTACTTCACTAAAATCAACACATTTCGTTTCTCCGTTTGAAACGAAAACGATTAGGTACACATATCGCACATCGACGTGTATAAATTATTTTATTAGATGGATTACCGTACACATTACGAGATGGTTTTTTTAGTTTGTCACGAGCCAGCGATTATTCTCCAAAATTTTAAACAAATTTAATTCCCGTGTTTTTCAATCATTATTAAAATCGTATGAGAGTAATTCATGGACCATTTTCAAAATGACATTCTTCATTATACCTTAAACGAATGTAAACGTTTGATTTTTGTACGGCAACCTATTATTTTTTTGCTACACCGTCTGGTTGAACTAAAATAAATAAGTGAAAACGCTCTTTCGATATTCCGTTTATGAATAATTGCTATTTAAAATGTTGATTGTCGTAATCGATTTTTTCGTGGTTCGGCGGAAACGACAATGTCCGTATTGTTATTACAGTAATACATTTGAACTTGATCGACATTACACGGTGATCAAAAACTGCTTCGATTAGAAGGGAAATTTAACTTGAACGTTTCTGATAAAGCGTCTCCAAGAAGGTAAATTTTCAATAGAGTACTTCTCCATTGCACCGTGACTTAAACATAAATGCTTCTTACTCGGGAAGTATCTATCGGTTTTTGAAAATCGACACGTGCAAATCTCCATAAAAATATATTCTTTGAAGAAAATAAATACCCGTTTAAAAATCATCAAAAACTGTTGTAACAAATAAGAGACGGGAATAAAAATATTGAAATTACGAAAAAATACAGAACATAACGCGCTGAACATTTTCTTAAAAAAAAAAAATAAAACAAAAATGATTGATATTTCCCGAGCTCATAGTTTTGAAAAAAATCGCCCTGCCTCATGTTGTGGATACCGTTATTATTGTCAGTACGCTTTTATTCGGCGTGCATTTACACACGTGTATCGGTATGTTTTTTATTCGAATCCATTGCGTGCAATTTTCCATCTTTCTCATATTCGATTTCCCCGTGTGTTCGTCAACTCTTCCTTTTATCGATATACTACACTTTAATCCATCGATTTTTCAACTGTAATTCGAATTGGTCGTATTCCGTTTGTTTGGTCGGATTCTGTTGGTCGTGTTCTCGGTTCTAACTCGTCAAGGACTGTTATATTATTCTTTTTTTTTTTTAGTTTGGATTTAGTATACATCGCCTCTGTGCAATATATTAAATTACGTTTAAACGACTCGCTACATTGCTTTTGACCCTTTGCTAAGGCGGACGGATAGTACACAGTTCTGTGCGTACGATTTTAATCAACTCCCATTAAGCTGTCCCATTTTAAATAGATGAGCTTCATTCCGTCTTGGCCCGATGACAATTCTTTGTTCTAAAGTGTGATCATTGCATATTCTTATCTTTCGGTTTTCTGATTTCCCGCGATTTTTTAATAGACACGTACACAGGGACCGTGTTTCGGTTTATCGGTTGTTATCGATTATTATCGGTTCGCGAGTTACATCGTTCGCACAACGTTCTTAAAAATTGATTTCCGTATAACTTATAAGTCTGTTTGAGTTTCATTCTCATGGTTTAAACAGATACGAGTTTTAAAATATTGCATTACGTTGAAAACACAAACGAATACTTAATGAAATTCCCGTTTCTATTAGAACCGCTATTAGTGTAATACACTTCCAAAGGGTTTACATCTGAACTCGAGTAACACACACGTGCACGTATCAGATTAACCTCTACTAATTGCGATACCGCGTTCGGTAATATCGGAACAAATCACGTTGACTTGCCGTCGATAGGCGTAGGTGGAAATCGTTCGGTCGGCTAACGTACGGAAACGTGACACGCACGCCGGAGATGCTGTTGATCGATCGTCCCAAAATGATCAAACGCGGGCCTGACGTGTCGTACTGTGCCGACCACGACGATAACGTGCAAACGTGTCGAGTCACGCGAAACGGAAACCGGAATCCCGTTAGACGGCGAGAAACAATACAGATATTCGGTTGGCGTGTACCGGTTTCGGGAAACCCGGGAGCGACCGGCGAACGGGATCGCGTTCGAACGGCATTGCGAGCGGCTGGAGAACGTTTGATCCGTCCACGCGGCGGTCGTGTCGGGCGCGAGAAACTCAATTAAAACGCGACGTGACGCGCGTGTGCATGGGCGCCCGTTGGGGGGGAATACAAAATAAGTATAGTCGCTAAAATTGGTATTTTCACATTGCCGTTGTAAAGGTCGACGTTTTATTTCTGTTTTATTTTTTTTAACATAAACAAAAAATATTTTAAGTAATTTTATATATATATTAATATATTTGTTTATTGAACAAATTTCCCTTCTGTTTCTTCTGTGATAATACAACAGTGAAGATACAACAGTTAAATATAAATGGTTTAATTTGGTATGATTATTGGAAATTAAAATCAATATCGTACATTGATGAAATAACACAAGACTACATTAAATTATTGAACCTAACCTTTTTTTTTTTTTGCTTATCAAAAATAATAAATTATTTTGTCCCCCCTCTAAATATTATCCTATAGAAGCGCCCATGCGCGTGTGACAGCAACGTCTCCGACGAGAGTAGGAGGCGTCCAGGTCATAATCCGACGCGGGAGCACGGGAATGTAACGTAAATACGAGAAACGCCGAAGGGAAGTCCGTTAACGGAATTCCGGGTGCTTCCGGTGCGTTATACCGCCGGTCGCTCGCACACGCCATTGCGTTTCACGATTGCGCACGCGGACAAATATCGAAACACCGAAATCGGCGTACGCCCGTGTACGATTTTTATTATTATTTTCGATTTCACTAAAATTACGTTTGTCGAGTGGCGTACACGAGTACTCGTATGACGAAATTATCTCAAACCCGTTCTTAGGTAAATAAAAAAAAAAAAAAAAAAATCGAGAAATGAACCGATAACGCGAGTACGTCGCGCCCGACGACAGAGATACGAACCTCGCGGGTTTAAATGTTACGAAAACGGAAAAGAAAAAAACGTTTTCGTTAGATTCGCCGCCGCCGTTTCGAGTGTCGATCGGCATTCGCTGTTTGTATTCGCGAACAACAGTCGTTCTACGATACAGCGGCGGGTCGTACGATCACGTGACGTCAGCGCATCCGTCGGGAGGTCACCACAGAGGAATCGGTGGTCCTATGACGTTGGTCGATGACGTTGGTCGGCGCGTCGTCGAGTGTCGATTCTTTTCACGCGGATATAAAGTGCGTTTATTTTTAAAGGACCCGACGTTTAAAAAAAAATAATCCGCCCCAAACAATCCGGCGACGTTCGACAGTCGGTTGCGAATTATGTACCGTTTTGGCGTTTCTTTTTGTTTTGATCCGACGAATCGGTACGCTCGATTGATGTTTTGGACAATCATCACCAAGTGTCTTCGCGCGAACGAACGATTGAATTACGGTCCCATCCTCCTACCCCCCCGCTGCATAACGAATTGCGCGGCGATAGATTTCGAAAACGTTTCCGTTCGTAAGAATCCGCCAGTCAGGACGAGACAGCTGGATCCGAGACCTGTGGTTCAAAACACTATTGTTCGAAACATAATAATTGACGTCGAACGAAATTGATTCTATTAAAACCGACCGTGACCCACTGAGGATTTCGCCGACTACGTTGTACCGTTATGTAGGCTATGTTTTTTACCGTTGCCGTCGTGTACGGTATGCCTCCGTAGGTATTATATAATATTGTTATGAGCTTAATTTTATAAAGCACAAATATCTAATTTCGAACGTCGGCAGTGGGTCACGCCGAGTGTATTAAAAAACAAACGAAACAAACTTCGAAAAGTCATTGTGTATTTTGTTTTGGATCTCGTGAGAAATATTAGTTATTTTGAATTTCGTCGCGAGTTCCGAAACGACGACGGGATGGAAATAATATTTAAAAAAAAAAAAGAAAAAAGAAAGTTTTATCTAACTCGAGGTTTTCGTTAAAATATCAAAGCGCCGACGAACGACATGATACATCATTTTTACGGTCCGTTGGAAATTGTGGTTTTAAAAAACTAATAGTCTCGAAAAAATGAAAGAAAGGGAAACGACCGGAGTAAACCACGCGCAAGTATACGACGTGATGTGTTCGCTTCGAAATGCGACGGGGATGATTTCGTTTACGACCCGACGTGGACGAGCAAACGGAATATCTTGTTGAAACGCGAGTGTATGTCGGTGTATTAAGAACGGCGGAAAACAAATGAACAACGGACAAAACCGGAAACATGACGGGAACGGCTAACAGAGCTGAAACAACGATAACATTGTTGTATTACTATCTGGGGCCGGGCAAGTTGCTTTTTATTCTTAGCTAGTTTAGGCTAAGTTAATCAAAAAAATAAATGAAATAATTAACTTTGTGAAGTTAAAAGTTACTTTTGAAAATCGAGAAAAAAATTAACTCGGTCGGGTTACAAGTTAATAAAAAAGAAAAAGAAAATACTTAAGTTATCAGTTAGCTATTGGCATATGGGCGTGTTGTTATCGTTTCTATCGGACTGCTCCGCGTTAGTGCGTTGTAGCCTAACGTAAATGTAATAATAATGTCGTTTTTTTCGCGCCGCAACAGAATGACAAAGAAAACGTGTGTATTAAAAATGAATTTTCCTAAGTAAACTTCGTGATTTGTCGAGTTCACGTTACGCTGAAGTAAAAAGTAACTCGTCGAGTTACAAAATAATAACTTCTGATTACGGCACAGGTATATAACGAAGTAAAAAAATAAAATAAATAACCTGGAGGCGTGTTTTTGTTGTACTCGGTTTCCATTTCGTAGAGATCTTTCGAACGCACCAGATGAAACATTCTGCAAAAATAAATACAAAATAAACGTAAACGAAATCGATCGGTTGAGGGGAGGGGGGGTGGCGGTTTTCACTAGGCGCGAGAAGAGCGCATTATGACAGCAGTGTAAAATGATAGTGGCTTACGCGAGTAACGATAAGGAAGCGCTCGGTCCCATCTCGTGCGGCGAACCACCGTGTGTCTAAGACGATCGCTCATAAAAAATTTCGCGATTTTTCGCGTTAGGTTACGGATTGACGAGCACGCGGATTTTATTTTCTCAGTTAAACGCGTGTACGCGCGCGCGCGCACGCATGTGTACAATAACGCGCGGCAACGGTGTCGTCGGGGCTGATAACGCGTCCCGTTTATCGCGTATAACAATAACAGTTATCGGTAATAATCGAAAAACGATTCGCGGGACTCGAGAGCAGAGCACACGTCGAACGCGGAACGGCTCGCGTTCGTGCGGCAAGCGCACAAACAGTGCACCACCGCCTGGTATCGTTTGCACTCCGAAAGGTTTCCTAAGTACCTCGTGCAAAAGCCGTTTGCGAATCGCGTGACTTCGGGTACGAAAACTTTTTTCGCTTCGCTTCTTGCCCGTCGCCGCCGTCCAGTCCGCCGGCAAACACTAGCGCCCGCAGACCTTCGCGCCGTACAATATAATAGAAATATAATGCCTCTCTATACAACACATATCGTGTGTTTGAATATACGGTACACGGTGTTATACTCGGTCGTGTACTCGTTTCTATTAAATACGCTGTACGATAGAATGTTTACCGATAGCCCAACCGTATGCGTTAAATATATATACACGCACGTCGTGACCTTAACGTCTGAGATACGTGGTATACCGCGTACACGTGGCTCTATGAAGCCAATGAAGCCAGATGAAAAATGAACAATGATCGCGGTCGATTCGAACGGTGGCGGATTGTTGGAGAATCGTACGTACGTCGAATCGAAAATTCAATTGGAACGACGCGATTTCGACCCTGTTACGTTCGTCCGCGGCTCGTCCGGACGATCGTGATGATCAACGGCAAAAAGTCGATCTGACACGGTACGAACGTGAATCGATCGGGTCGATGCAATTGAACGCGGGAAAACGATTCGGCTGGTTTGATAGCCGGTATCTCGACACGCACGCACACGTATCAGCGCGTTTGTTATCGGTTACGCGTACACACGATGTTAGGCCCCGGTCTACACGGGGTCCCCGTCGTGGTCGCGTGCTTACCTGTACAATCGTGCTGGCTTGTGCAATCGTTGTCGTGCCGAAGATTTTGACCGCCGCACAGTCCTAGGTTTTGCGCGGTTCAGTAGCAAACGATAAGATAACAAAAACGACTCTTCTGTTGGCCGCATCGTCAAAGCATTAAACATCGGCCGTTGATTTGTTAAATCACAATTAAAACGTATGTGCCTATCGATGACAGCTATCGGAATAGAACGAGGAGCCACCGGTACCGGCGTATTCCGTCTTTTTGTTCGATTTTGACCGTACGGTTTTAAGTGCGCGAGCACGAGGGAGCGTGTAGCCCCCCGAGCCTTAAATACACGCCGTCATCCGCCAACAGGTATTATCCGCGGAAAAATAAAAAAATACCGTTGTCGCTCATGGAAACGTCGGGGGACGCGATTGACGACGACGGTCTCGGACATCCGCGCAAGGTGGGACACCGCATACCGACCGGGCTCGTGTTCGGGGCTACAGGTGTGCGCGCGTGTCCGATCGGCGAAACGATCGACCGATTTCGTCATCTCGTGAGTTACGTTCGCGTGCGTTTCGACGTACGGTCGTATACAATTGCGGACGATCACAGTCGCCGTGTTTCGTTTCGTTCGCAAATAAACATTTAATAACGTTTATTTATCGCGTTCTCGGCGTATCGAAAAATATTAATTAAAGTTTAGACCGATGATTTTCGACGGAGATTTAATTAAAATACCGTGTGCCGTTTACGGCGAAATATATACCGGTCTTGACTATTACCGTTCGCCGATGGCTGTAAATCAACCGTTTTTAATTATAATTTTTGCTACACACATATATATACAGACGATATAAATTAAGTAGTCTAGACTTGAAACTTTATTCGTTATTGTAAATGACACTTCATTTTAACCGATAAACAGTTGAAGTTTACTAAAATTGTAAGATAAATTACCTTTGCGTGTCGTTTTATTTTCAATTTTATTCTCGTCATACAGTTTATTAACACAAATACGCAAATACAACCATTTTTACTTAATAATATTCGACGAATTTCGTCATATTTATAAAGCTAACGTTTATTAAAATAAAAAAATTGGAAAAAAACAACAACATTTTGTGGTATTTATAAAATTGATGTAGAGTATATTATATAAAAACCACCGACGTTATATGTCGTTATATTTTAATTAAAAAAAAATGTAAAGACATTTCGTTCAAAATATTTTTCTCGTGCTTTGCACAGTAACTAGTCTTTCGCAATTTTCTAACAACGACTCTTGTAAATTAAATTTTCTATCCATAAGATATCTATTATTGTAATATCAATGCACTCGCTCTCGGAAACTCGAATGGAGACTTCTTGCAGAGAACAACTCATAATATTCTGTATCGTGTATGAATTTTTGTTTTTAAAGTTTTGCGTGTGATTAATTTATAACTCTATGTATTCCACACACAACTGTTGGGCCGTTCGCTTTAACTAGGCACATTATTTACGAGCCAGCCAGAAATCGCAGTAGGAGGTATAACGAGGTTTCTGTCATGCCCGAAATCTGGCGCTCGGCTTATCGATATTCATCTGTATACTATATGATATATTGTAACACCATGTTTAATTATCGTTTATGATAATTTAATTTCTTTCGTCATTCTCTTTGGTTCGTAATACGATATAATTACACCTATACCGGTTAAACGCACGTAACAGTTGATCTGTAAAATGAAATAAACACCTTTAGAGGAATATTTTTGATTTAATTTTAATTAACCGTTTTCTTTTTTTTTTTTTTTTGTATTAAAACATTAATTTTTAAAATATACATATGAGGCCAAAAGTTTAAACAACATGATATCGAGTGATGTCGCGAAGACGTGACAGCAGACGGATCTTGGTGTGAAATCGTTTACACTTGCGAACACTACGTGCAGTACGAAATCGGGCGAAAGCGCTGCGTTGTACAAAATGTATCGTGTGTTATTCAAAGCCGTTGCGTTTATATTAATCGGATTTCCGTTTTAACGGTCGACCCAAAACGATCGATTGATCAGTCGTGCTTAACGTTCATTTCTAATCGTTGTTCAGCGAACAAACGCGATCTCAAAGCGCGGATGTTCGAACTCGAAGCAAGTGGTTCGATTGAACCGGATGTTCGGAAATCGAACAATCATTTTTATCGGTAATAAGGAATTACTTTTGAAAACGATTGCAATCGATTCCGTCGTCCGCGTGTGAACGCGTCTACCGGTTTTCTGTCATGTAAAAAAAACGAAACGAAACCACCCCCACCCCCTCCGGAAGTAAAGTCACGCGTTACGGTTTTATGATTTATGCGCGCGCATAATTTCGACGGCACGGACGCGATTCATATTCCGCGCGCGCGTTATCACGGCGCTTAATGCGCGCGCGTGTGTGCCGTGGGATTATTTTATGCACGTGATATTCGAATTGATATCGACGCGGCGGTCACACCACCACCCCTCGTAACAATAACGTGCTTAGAAAAAAAAAAACCCGAGAAAAAAGTATTCACGCGGTCTTACGGTGGAAATATGCCGTACCGTTCGTTAATATTTCGTTTGACGTGTTTTGGCAATTGTTTTGTCGGTACGAAATTCCGGCACGTAAAAACGGTTCGTGAAAACAAAGTATTTTTTTTTTTCGCCCATAAAACGGTTCCGACACGGCCATTGTTTTTTAGTTGCCCCCTCTCCCCCCCCGGGCAGACACAAAAGGGACACGGGCGGGTGGGGGGTAACATAATCCGGCGGATATATTGAATATTTACGTGGTGACGGGGCGGGAGGATGACGATCGGCATCGGTACGTAGTGGAAAACGGTGCGCGGCGGCCAGTGAATACGAGAGCAAGCGCGCGCGCGCGCGCGCGACAGAGAGTGAGAGCGGGATGATAGCGAGCGGGTGACGGGACGGAAGGGTACGCGACGACCGGCATGCGCGCACCGTTCGAACGGGGACGGGATAAAACGCTTTTGCTGCAGATTCGCCCAGTCGCCCCGTGCACACCCTTCTGCCGATATCGTAGGCCGCGACACGGTCGGCGCCCGTAAATACGCGCGCCCGAGAAGTTTGACCTCGTCCTCTCGCGTCCGACACCTGTTGAGCGGTCGCGTAGCGAACGACACCGCCGCCGCCGCCGTCGTGTTCCTCCGTGTTCCTCCGTGTTCCTCGGCGAGTGCCGTTCGATCGTTTCCCGAACAGCAGACAACGTTCCGGCCAAGTAATCGCTACTGGTCGTTTTCTTCGCTCTAACGTGCGCGGCGTCGAAATTACGGCGCATTCAAAAAACACACGGTCTGGTCGCGCCAAAAACGCCAAATTCGTGTGTCTGGACAATATTTCGATAGCGTCCCGCACGGCGTCCACCACCGAAAACGGTACGTACGTTTTATTTACGTATATTTTGCACTCAGGCGCGGATCCAGAACTTATTTACGTGGGGGCCGTCTCAATCAAAACAACTTTAATACTCATTTTGTCGCATCGAGTAATCGAAATATTTTCCAAAACGTATTCTTAGGAAATCGTTTGCGATACACCGAAATAAAACAATAAAGTCTGTCTTTGTATCTCTGTCAAATGTCGAATCCTCTACGGAGACGTTCGAGATATTCAAGAGCCATACCGTGTGACCCGTCAATTTTTAAGGTTCACGTATCGTTCAATAATTAAACTGCATATATGAAAACAATTATAATGTAATTCGATAAAAAGAGGTATTTATCTTTATTGGTTATCGAAAACGTTAAAACCGAAAAATCCCATAGCTACAACTTCGTTTTAAATTGTCTTTCTATAGTATCATAGATAAGAGTTAGAATTATAAAACGATACTGATCGCCTGATCGCACAAACTGTACTTCGCGCGCGCGCATTAACAATAAATAATTGACCCGTCGGGACGAACACGAATATCGAAAAACGTATAACGTTAAAAGCGTGTTTCGACCGCACGTTTTCAAAACGTCTGAAAAGTAGCGCGTCGGGTTTTCCGGCAAACCCTCTCTAGGGTTTCGGCGTACGGATTTCACGGCCTACGACATCGTCCGCGCGGTCCGAATCAATCGAAAACGGGGGGTTTTTTTTTTGTGACACGGACAACGTTGATCGCGTTCACGTTCGCGTACGAGACGACACGTAGCGTAAGGAATCATTTTTTACCCGTTCGCGTGCTTCACCCGAAATGCCGGTGACGGCAAATTGTTCTCCTGTCGCTTACTTACGCGCACGCATATATATGTTTTTTGTGGTTTTTTGTGGTTTTTTGCAGGGCAATGCCTCGAGACGGAGCTAAAGGTAAACATCAGTTCAAACGACGGTTCAGCCTACAGCCGTCCTCCTTCTTCCGCGACGACGCGTTGTCGTCGAGCCACTCGATCGCCAGGTAAGCGACTGGATTTTCGCCCCCCCCCGGCGAATCCTCGCGTTACGTTCTGCGGGGGGGGGACGTCGGGTAACGGGCGCGTTCACGGTTTTTACGATTTTATCGGTTTAACGCACGGAACGCACAAAATATTGCCACGTAAACGTTTCGTATATTACAATAATATTGAAATATTTGGTTAATTTTTTGGTGAACAACCGGACGGATGTACTCGTAACTCGTAACTCGTGAACGACCGTCTCGGATCCTATTTCTCAATAGGCGTACGGGTGATAGCGGTAACCGTTGTGGTAGTACAAGCTGTTGCGGTAGTACGACGGACGGTACGCCGCGTACGGGTACCCGTGGTAGTTGTACCCGCCGTACTCGTGGTCGTACTTGCCGACGTAGTACTTGCCGTCGTCGTGTCTTGCCGGATGGCGGTGGTACTTGCCGGCGTCGCGGTACGACCCGTACCACCAGCCGGCCGGGTGAACGCTGCCGTAGTACTGTTGACCCGCGTACGGGTAACCGTAAACGTTACCGTTGTAGCCGTACGCCGCCGCCGACACGCCTGAACGTTTAATTGTTTAAAATAATAAAAAAATGAAAAATTAAGTGAAAATTGAATTGATATTACAAAACGCGCGTGATAATATATATATATGTATATAGATTCGAACCAGAGACAATGTTAAAAAAAAATCCTGAAGGGATGTAGTCTTTGAAATTGTTTGTTTTTCTTCAACTGGCTTCAAATGGGATGCGCCAAAATGCTTAATTTTCGTCATTTTCCCGCTGTGACTATATATCAGTTACGATCGATTACAATCGATACAACATTCGAATGAAATTATTGGATTGAATGTACGTTATCCTTTACGGCGCGCGCGTTCAAATGTTATTTAGTGCCATCGGTCGTTGTTAATCGTACGAAATCACAGCCACCGGACTGCAATGCCCATCGTCTTTCGGGAGTCTTAAGAGTACCGAAATCAACGATCGCGCGGACTCGACTTCGAGATCAGCTTTCTGCGAGAACAATGTCCTGGCCAAGCGACAAAGGACACAGTGTTCGAGAGGGATACCAAAAAAAAAACCGTGTCCGAGAGAGCAGCGCGCGAGTCCGGCCGAAGCGCGGCCCGGTGCCGTATTTAGGGGGAGGGTCAACGCTGCCCCGGGCAACGAATTTTCAAGCGTTTTGTCTGAATAACGTCACTACTTGGTTTCGACATCATTCGATGATGTTTTATCTCGCAGTTTGTGAAATAAATATCATCGGCCCCGTTGACACCGTATAACGAACCGCATGTTGTTATTGTAAACGTTGTGAACATCCATAAACATGAACACGGTTTATATAATTTATTTTTTATTACTTTTACATAAAATATGTCTCGAAAAATTGCTTGGTAAAGCGTTTTTAATTTTTATTTTTTTCACGTGCAGAGTGGTGGTGTTTGTGGGAGGAGGAGGGAGCAACAGAATTCCAAATACTTCGCCGAGCGTAAACGTTTTCATCGTCGTCGTTTGTCATCAGATTTCTATCCGACAATTGCACCGGGGCAAACGCCGTCAAAACCTCCGACTGACCGCGCGCGACGGGGATTTTCGTCCGGCCCGTGTAAACGTGTAAAAGCTTAAAAATTATCTCCGGCGAAATCGAATAACGTCAAAAAACAAACGAAACAACACCACCGTTCGGAAATGAATAATAATAATAATAGAATCCGTCGTATAACAATAAGCCGCACGCGTGTGATGATGATGATGATAATTCGCTCGACGTGTACGCGCGCACCGCGTTTCAAAAACGTAAATAATGACGACGGCGAAAAATCGTTCGAACGTTTTTCGCGAGAATTAGATTTTTTTTTATTATTATTATTATTTCTTCTTCTTCTTCTTCTTCTTCTTTTCTTCGGGGGCAATCGAGTTTCAATAGTTCGGCTCCGCGGGACAAGGAAACGTCAAAACTTACGCGATTCCGAACAATATACGCCGCTTTCGGTGAGAAGAGATGTTTTCGACTTGAATGCGTGAACGTTAATTAGTTTCTATTGTGGCGCGTGCATTGCCCTCGTCTTGCCCGCGCGCCTTTCCGTCGACAAAAGATCAATCGTTATGGTCCCGGCGCGATTCGTATTTTTTTTTTTTTAAAACAGTTGCAAATAACGAGACTGTTACGCGACCCGTTTCCGTCCGACTACGTACACGGTTTACAATTTTATTCGTTTCAATTGTGGGGGATTTTTTCGTTTTTTGTTTTATATACATTTGCTTTTTTTTTCATTATTTCGGACACGCGGAAATAAGAGAACGTTCGAATAATTATTTTATAAAATCGCGTGCATTTTTTTTTCCTTTTTTTTATTAGCTTTTTTATATGATATTTAGTGAAAATGTATGCAATCTTCTGACGCATAAAGTACCTCGGATACGGTTAAGAACACATGAACGGTTGCGTTATATGTTTTTAACTTTGAAGTGGCTTCACGAGAATTTCCTGTTTCGCTCGTTATCAAAACGTTCGACGTGTTTTTTGTAACTTTTAATATACGAAAATGAATGCATCTACACAGAAAATACTATACGAGATCGTAAGATTTATGTATTGGAACGAATTGGCGAGTTTGCTTTTTTTTTTTTTAACGATTCTGTCTAGTATTGATTTCGATTTTATTTTAATTCCGACAAAGCCGATCAACTGTGTTGATCTCGCCCTGCATAATTTATATTTTACTGTATAACTGTTAGTTATAACTAATTGGTTGACTAGGATTTTTTTGTTTTTTAAAAATTCGAAAAATCGACGAACGACGAAAACCAAAAATGTGTTTATAACGTTCACAACAAATCTAAATGATCGATATTTTCATTTCGTGTTCTCGATATTATCGATCGGGTCGTTTTTTCGTAAAATGCATTTGATCATTCCTATTCGTAAACACCGTAAGTACCTAACCGGGGACGACGTAAATTCGAGTGATAATTCGTCTGAAGGCGTTTCGTTCACATATTTAGCGCATATATGAATTATTTATATGCCGTATTCGTTCGCGGTTACACTGTCGGACCAAATTATACGTAAACCGTTGCGGCCGTTATATTTGACTTTCAAACGTAACGTACACACACACATATATATATATAGCGGGAGAATTAGTTGAATTACGTAAAGTTCAAAGATTTTAATCTGATTTGAAAGGTAGCACTAAAATCGTCTCTCTCTCTCTCTGTATACATACGTACGGTTTTATTTGCTTAACGCGAAAACGCTGCGAATTCGCGGCGCGCATCGAATATTCACGATCCGTACAACGCACGACGGCGACGTACCTGGAGGCGGCATCACTATTGCCTTCTTCGCCCGTTCGTTGGCCACGGGGTTCGACGCGTCGTTTCCGGCCGCGACCGTCGCGAACAGCAGTGAACAACACAACTTTAAGTGAAAACAATACGAAACCGACGTCAGCTACGAGACTCGACGACGTGCGTGGGACGGCCGACGTTCTCGGACGTCCCGGAACGAGAAGAACTCGTACGCGTTTCTACTTACGAACACCGTGGACGCCATTGTCCGGTTTTGCGTTTCCCGAACGGCTGTTTTCCCGACGTCGAGACACGGTTCTTCGGGACGCCCCACCGGCGGAGTACGCGAAACGAATGCGATGTCATCGGAGACCGCGGTCTTTATATATCTACGGAAACGCGGAACGTTTTGCGATTTGCGCCGTCCTAATGGCGTCCGTTCGTTTTTTCTTTACGTTCATTACGGATAACCGCAAAACGATTTCACGTTTTCTCGCTTATCACCGCGCCCCCGGACACCCGGGCAAACGCGCGCGCCGTCCTTGAACGGAACGATAATTATCGTCGTGATTATCCGCTTGTTCTCGGGGTTCTCGCGTTTTTTTCGTCAGACGAGGTTAAGGTCGACCGACCCGATCGTTTTCCACGATTGATTGTGAAACGACGACGACGACGACGGCTGGTCGCGCTTGCAGCTCGTGTCGAACCGGGGACACCGCCGTCGTACTATTTATAAACATTTTTTTTGTTTTTGTGTCTGAACCCAACGGCGGGTGGCCCGAGTTTTTTGGCCAGTGAATCAGAAACGTCCGAAATGAAACGCATCCGAGACGAGATTCTCGTCGGATCGTGACGTTATCGGGACGTTGTGTCCTGCGCGGACGTCAGGTCCAAAAACGTTAGGTTCCAAGCGGTGTCCCAACGACGAGATATCCGCGGGAAACGATGCGCTCAATTTTTTGTTTTTTTTGTTTTTTAACCGGCGCATAACGTTTACACGGATACATTTCCATGACTTTTATGCGTGATTTTTAACATATTTATATATATTTAAAGGGGGAAAACGAAAATGTAAAGCAGTCAATATGGTATTGTTGTCGAACGTGTACATATTATATTGCGATCAAAACGTATGGTCACGTATACGAATATTTCGATTTTTATTTTTAGTTTAGTGTTGTTGTTGTTGTTGTTATTTAACGGTCGGCATGCATATTTGTTCGCCGGATAACGAAATAACGATCGTAATTTTTCGCCGTCCGCAGAAGATATTGAAAACGTTATTAAAGATGATGTCACGGAGACGCCACGTAAATCGCAAAACGGTACTAAACGCAAATCTATTATTATCGAACGTAACGTAATCATATGGTTTTTGGTTATAAACGTGTTGAATGTTCGTTTTGAATTGACGGCCGCCGCTGCTGTGCAACGCAAACGCGTTTCGACATAAGACAGCCGGAAGAAAATTATCACGTGGACAGATTAACAATTCTAGTGACTTTTAGTGCGCAGCAATGGCACTAACTGATACGGGGCGACTCACGATTTCTTACGCGTAACTCGAATTGTCGAATCAAAGCGATCGGAAGCAACTCGATCGGTTTGAAATTCGAGTGTACGTGGGGTAATACGTACACCAGCAACGCATCCGGGATTTCTTCAATGGGGGAGGGGGGGGGTGTACAATAAAGATTATTTTTTATTTTTTATTATTAAAATTAAAATGTACAGTTTAAAAAAAATATATGTACTTTTTCGATATTGAAAATCATAAAACAAAAGAAAACACACAAAACGTCGACGTTTATCTGTTGCGAACATTACACGATTTTCCACTTTAGAAATATTGAAGGGTGGCGGTGCGGTGGAATGGAGGGAAGGGAGGTTTGGATCGGAGGTACACCCCCTCGGTCGCGTCACTGATATGTACACGGCGATGAAAGTCGTGCAACTCGGACAGCGAATTCGTTTGCGTTCGACGTGACGTCAAAATCGCACGCAGGTAAAAATTCAGAGGGCGGGGACAGTCTTAATTCGTGTTTAAAAATCAAAAACACTATTATCAAATAAAGCCATGTGAGTTTTCAAGAACAATTTTATCATATACAAATCGAAAAGGTATTGTTACATATCACACTTACTATGAGCCTATAACTATTTATAACTCATAACTAATTGAACACAGATTGTAATTTTCTTTCGTCTTTCCCGGATTCATCAACGACTTCTCCTTCTAAACCGCGTTCTTCTCATTCGTATCGATGTAATTTTTTTTTAATTCGTAAAAGAGCTAGATGGGGTAGTTGTCTCCCCGTGGGCGCTCCCGCGTGACGTATTATTATTATCATATTTTCGGAGGTGGATGGCTGTTGGCGTTTTAGTCGACGTTTCCACACGCACCGGATTTTCGGTCAACACGTAGCGCTCGTTCGGACCTCAATTGCGCGGAAAGACGCGCAGCACACGAACTTTATTAATATCATTATCTCTGTTTTTCCCCTTTTTTCGGCCGACTTCACGGCCTTCGGATTATCTATCGGTTACGAGCTTAACAGTACGTGCGCGTACGTGCGCGTACGGCTTGGGGGGGAGGGGAAAGGAAATGAGATTATTCCCTCACGCGAACCGTTACGTCCGTCCGAGTATTAATTATTACCGTACGAGACCGGGGGTTTCGTTTGGGACGCAATCCGATCGACTCTCCCGTGCGGCAACGAGAAATCAACGAGGTGAAAAAAAACCGTGAAAACATCAGAAATCCATAGCAACAGTATTTCTTTTTGCGACGTTGTTTTTCTGTAAAAACGGTGCTGAAAACGGTGCTGAAAAAACTAGCCAGTGGGATGGAAACGCAGTGTCCTTAAATCAGTGATCGACTCGATAAGACGCGTGTAGGGATCGTATTATGTAACTCGTCTGTCCGGTCGGTCGTGATGATAATCCTGTATCAAAACCCGAATCGGTATTTTCGTTTATTTACGAGAAATGCGTGTATAGTTTTGCGAACGATTTGATAACGTTTCGCGACGAAATTAATTAAAATTCAAATCGTACAAAAAATAAATAACGCATTTGCTCGAACATTGATCGATCGGTTTATAAACGAATTACTCATGTTCAAAATCAAAACGTTTTTGCATAAATTTATAATTACATGTCTGCGCGCTGCGCGCTATGCGCGAACCGTGCATGACGTTTCGTCGTTCATTATTTTTGATTTTAAGTCGACAAACAAAACTGATTTCGGAGATTTAAAACTTTGACGAACACACACAACAAAAAAAAGAAAGAAAGAATTGATTGACATTTTACCTATGAAATATATTTCATACCGATCGGAACGATAACACATTTTGATGGTTTTTTTTAATAAACGACGTTTATAATTAACGAAAACACGAATTTAAGGTGTACGTGTATGTTTTTAGGCTGATAACATTTAAATTATTACGCGTATATAGGTAATTCAGTCGTTTGTCGATAATGGTGCACTAGTCGTAATACTCAAATACAATGCGATTCATAAACGATTTGTTTATCGATTACGTTTTTATGCGCAGTAAAAAAAGAAAAAAAGCCCCCCGCGTACAGTAAACAAATAAAATGCGATCGCGTCCATAGAAAATTAACGTGACTTCATTCCGTCTCGCGGCGATATGCGTTGCGCGTAAACGAAATGTCTTCGTACGCACAATAATAATTGTGTTGAATCAATATACGAGTACACGGTTTTTTTTCTCGTCACAACAGAAACCAATACGAATAAAACGACTTTCGTTTCCCTTCGTCCGACGCCTATGCCGCGGGTCAACGAGACCAACGATTTGCGTCACTCGAAGGATCGCCGACGAAAACGGGGTGATTTCACACGAATTCACACGATCGACGGAACGCGTGTTTACAGGCCGTTTTCAGCGTTTGTTACTCTCCGGTTGTGCGCGAAACAAGAGAGACCCGTGAAAATCGTGCGTCGTTCATATTGTTTTGTTTCCGCGGTCCAACACGTTCCGGATCTCGTGACCGGTAACGACCCGCGCCCGACCTAACCCGGCGAAGACAACACGGAGCGCAAGTCCGATCGTCAAGCCACGTCGTCGTGTCCGTGAATATTAGACCGTGTCTATCGGTGTACGCATTGTAGAAACACGTTCGGGCCCCACATCGTTCGATTTCCCGCGGACAATCGTATCATGCGTCGACGTCATATTATTCGCGTAAGACATGTCGGAAACGTGTTCGAATGCGGTTCGCGAAAAAACCGAATATCGGAGAAATCGAAAACGCTCTTTTTTTTTGTTTTTTACGAGCGTATTTCGCAATACATAACGGCTCACGACAAATCTCGCGACGGGATTGGATTTGAGAATATACCGCGTACGTACTCGTGTACTTTTTGTCGATATTTTTGTACATATATGTCGTTTGGTATCGGATGTGCCGTATATCGGTTTCGGTTTTGTACGATGATAAATCGAAAACCCGATTCGTCGCGTCGCTTCGCTTTCGACACCGAGTTCGTTTGTAAATTCGATAAATTAAAATACAACAGCACGCGCCTCGTCGCGATATTGTTTAACGATCATAAACTTTTATCTCGTGCCGATCGCCTTGTTCGAAACGAAAGTTTCTGTTTAAAATTTCAAACGTTTTACATAACGTTCCCGTCCGAGCGAGTCATTCGTCGTTCGCGCGGATTTTCAACTCCGGTTGACTTCCGTCCGCGCGCGCCTATACTTCGTGAAAGTTCCGCTAAACTTAAACACTATATACACACACACACATATACATATTTCACGTGCGGTTTAATTATGCGGGAACCTATGGGAATCAAATGTCGGTTGGTTTTTTTCATGGACGAGAACCGTCGGTTGAACGTTACGCGTTAGGAAACAGGAACGGTCGGGAGACAACGATACGGAATAAACGACCACCAAATCGATTGACGAACATCACGTTTTTATTATTGTCACATGAAAAGAAAGACAAACAAAAAAAAAATTAAAGAAGAAAAATCGTGTGCGCGTCACAAAATGTCTTAAAAACTACGTTGTGTCCGGAGACCGCGGAGTGGCGGAGTGGCGGAGTGGCGGAGGCGACGACGGTCCGTGTTCAGTAGTGGTAGGCCACGGCGGGGTACGCGGTCTTGTAAGCCGTCGGGTAGTACGACTTCTCGTATTTGCCGGGCCAGTACTTGCCGTCGTCGTTGGCGTACGCGTAGCTCGGGTACGCCGCGTATGCGGTGGCCGCCGGGTACGCGGCCGGGTACGCGGCCGTGTAAGCGGCCGGGTAAGCGGCCGAGTACGCGTACGGATAGCCGGGGTACGCGGAGTACGCGTACGGATAGGCGGCCGCCGGAGCCGCGGAATAGGCCAGAACCGCTGAAAAACGGGCCAGGTGACCGGGTGGAGGAGGAACGGATCAATAACGGCCGTACAAAAACGGTTCGCGTTGTTCTGTCGTGTACTTACGTGCCGGGCCGGCGGCGATGTAGGCGTGTTTCTTCACGCGGGCGCCGTCCTCGGCGGCTCGTTGTTCTTCGGGTTTCGGCGCGTCTTCGGAGGCGGCGGCGACGGAGCACGCGCTCAGCACGGCCAAGGAGACGAATATCTGTCAGAAAAAAACAAAACGGATTTGTTCGCGAACGGTCTTTGATCCGCCCCGGGCGCGTTAAAATGAAAAACACTCGTGTGCCGGACGACCGTCTCGACTTCGGGCTCTCCGGGCAAACGTCTCGAGCACGGCGACGGATTCGCCCGAAAAAGCCGATCCACCGTCGGCCGCACAACGTTTACGCGTCCGCAACTCACCAGATACTTGAAAGAAGCCATCGCGGTCTGTTCGGTCGGGCTGTCTACTTCTACGACGATCTGCAAACTTCTCTGCTCTCGGAGGTGTTCGGGCGTGGTGTGATGCCGATGCCGGGCACGCGGGTTCCTTATATACGCGCGGCGGATCTCCCCCCCATCACCCGCCCGCCCATCCGCCGATACCCGAGAAGACGACGCGAGGGCGTTGCCCGTGCCGAGGCGGCGGCGGCAAAAGGCCAAGATCCGGATCTCGGACCGGAGTCGACCTTGGCGCGGTCAGAACGACGACGACAGACGAGCACAGCCAATAACGTCTGAATAACGAGAATCTCACGAGTGTACACCATTCTATAGGGCGTTGCCGGACGCGGGCCGTAACGTCGTCCGTTCGCCACGGGATCCCATGCGACCGAGCGTAACCGTTGTTACCGTCGTCGCGAACCGCGTTTTTTCTTTTTGACATTTTTATGTCTTTACTTTGGCACATTAAAATAAAAAACCGTCACGAAAAAGTGTCCGCCAAAAAGTGTCCACGAAAAAGCGTTACAGATAAAAAAAAACCCGAATCTCCTTTATGGTTTGTTTCCATGGCAACCATTGTTTCGGTTTTGGAAAAAAAATTTTAACACATAAGACATAAAATGTCTCACTTAACGCGGACTCGTATGCGTTAATAATTTTTGATTTTAGTCTCAGTGTTGGTATATCTTCCGATATTTCGTCTTCTTTTTTCCCATTTTTTTTTTCATTGCGACCGCGGACAATCGGTAACCGAATCGGATTTTCGGACTTCCAACTCGCGGCGCCCGAAACCCGTTCGGGACGGCTCGCGCGACGTGACCCGAGATCGGCAATACGGCCGCAGGGGCCCGGCGACCCGAACGTTATCACGCGTCGTGTCCGGACGTATTCGTTACTGGATTTGGAAATCTACTCTACACGGTCATTTGTTGTTCCCGATCGGACACGCCGATCTTATAATACTCGTGTTCGTCCGTACAGACCGTTCCACTACGGGCCGGGTCTTTATGGCGACCCATAACGTTTCAACGTCCGTTTTTCGTTGGCGATTGCGATGAAACGAATACATAAGATCGCGTGTGTTTCACTTCGTACGTGCCACTGTTGCACATGCCGAATTCGTTTCGTGACTGGACGAATTCGAGTACTTTGTATACGGCTTATCATCGTGTAATTTTGTTTTTGACGTTTCAAGTATTTTACGCGTTTCCGTGAACTATCGTGTTGATTATCGTGTTGAATCATCACTTTTAACGTGATTCGTATAAATTGTTTGGCGAATTTATTATTATTACGGCAATGAAAATTTAAAAAAAAACGATATATTTTATCCGCACAAATTTCAGAAACGTACTACAGTATTGTTGTCAGTATTGCTTAATACGGACGTTACGGAGACGACGTATTTTCAGTTGAAACGGGACGATTCGCACGTGAACGACTACGAAAATCGGAAAACGAAATGCATGCTCGTCATGAAGTTTTCGATTTACAAGCGTACAAACTACGATGCGATTATACGTGTCCGTCGTACTTGGATTACTGTTCTAATTCGCCCATAAACTAAACACACACACACATGATCGTTTCATAATCTCCAAAAACAACACGTGATGCACGGAAACGAAAATCAAAACTAGATAAAAACGTGAAACGTCCGTGTTATAGAAACCGCACAGTGTGACCGACTTCTCCGGTCGAACATCGTTCCAGCCGTGGAGTCGACCCAAACGCAATCGGACTGTATCTATTGTACATCCGCATTTTCAATTCAGAGTACCGTCGTTGAGTGCGTTAAAAAAAAAACTCCCCCCACCGACTTTCAACGTGTTTTACCTCGTAAATATCTTCGGCGCGCACAGAGAAACACTATTGCGTTCCGTCCAAATCGTATGATTTCCCCGTGAATTAAACACGACAGCCCGTCACCGTACGACGCGCGTCGGTTGTTTCCCGTAGGATTTCAATCAATGATTTTTGGGGGGTTTAAAATAAAAACTACGCGACAGTGATTGCGTTGTGTGAAAATGAACGAACGACGAAAAGTGTTGATGGAAAGCAAAAAACGATAACGGATCGGGTGTTATGAATGTCTGAAATCTTTTTATACGGAAACACGCCGTTGTTGTCGTTTGATTTTAAACGGTCTGTTAGAATTTCCTACGGAAGATCCTTTTCCACCCCCCCCCCCCTGTAATTGCCGTTTCAGGATCACGGCCATGGCCGTGTCGTTACGACCACGAAAAACGAAAAACGGTTTCAACTTATTGGAATACCGAGCGTTATCATATCAGTTTTTATGATTCCGTTCGTTTCATCAACGAGCACGACATTCATCGATTTATATCCACCTGACCGCCGCGAAACGGTGACTCGTCGAACGAACGAGCTGGACGATGTCTCTGGACCGTTTTCGAAGTTCGAAAAAAGCGTTCCGTGTTTTGGTGGCCGCCTAACACGGGAGCACGTTCGAAAACCGCGTCGGTCACAACGTTCCGTAACCGTGTCAGACGGCGTTCAGTACGTCTTCGGCGACACGATTTCCGCACCACGCGGTCCGCATGAATATACGATGGCCGCAGGGTTCCGGTCGAAATTCCTCCGCGAACGGTTTAGTTCGATTAGGTCAGGTTACGCGTGCACCGGACACGGCCGGACGCATGTCGCACCACGCGAGAAAACGATATTTGCGCGATATTTTCCCACGACTCTGTTTACGGGGGATTTATATCGATCACGTGTACGATCATCGCGTTACGTCGCCTAAAGCGCGCCGCGGGAACCCGTAGTTTTCTTTCTTTTGTACGCGCGTTTGCAGGTTTCGTTTTTGTTTCCCCGAAAAACGTGTGAACGCTTTCGGTCCGTTGTGTGTTCCTGTTGCCGACGAAAAAAAAGACGTGTCGCCCCCTTCGCCAACAACCATCAGACCTAACACTACACAATTCGAACGCGTTCGACGTTTAAACGACGGCGCGAAAACGATCAGAGGAAAACTCGTAACGCGATCGCGTGAGCGTTTGTACGGCGAAACGGGACGACGGCGACACCAGTCCTCCGCAAGAACCGATCGTACTGTCGACGGCTCGATCGCTCTACAAAATGGGACGTTGAAAAAAATCCCGTCCCCGTCGTGTTGTTCTTTCGATTTGCGTACGTGCTCGTTCGTCGTACCCTAACGCAGCGATACGCGAAACGAGAGGACGCCATCGACGTCCGTTTGAAATGATAAACCGATTCGTCGTCAAATTATTTGAGTCTCGTTAAGACAGAAAGGTAACGCACAAGTCCGTCTAAAAAAAAAACCTTTTTAATATTCCAAATTTTATGTACAGAATAGTTTTAGAGGTTAGGGGGCGGGTAATGGAGTCGTGTAAACAATAATCATTTCGAATAAAACGTTCCCGAAATCGCGACCCTAAGTTGACCGGCGACCTGACGTGTCGTTTTTCGCGTGTCCGCAGCGGCAGCGGCGTCGAGGGCGGCCACCACGACCGCCAGCCGCAGCCGTCGTCGGACCCGGCGGACGTGACGCGGCACAAGATCGTGGTGATGGGCGCGGCGCGGGTGGGCAAGTCGTCGCTGATCACGCAGTTCTTGTACGGCAAGTTCTCGTCCAAGTACAAGCGCACCGTGGAGGAGATGCACCACGGCCGGTTCACCGTGGACGGCGTGAAGATCGACCTGGACATACTGGACACGTCGGGCGCGTACGAGTTCCCGGCCATGCGCGCCCTGTCCATATCGTCCGCGGACGCGTTCGTGCTGGTCTACTCGGTCACCGACCCGGAGACGTTCCAGCAGGCGGCCGCCATCCGCGACCAGATCGTCGACACCAAGCGCACGGCCGACGTGCCGATAGTCGTGGTCGGCAACAAGCTCGACCTGGCCAACGCCGACAGGAAGGTAAGACGTCCCCGGTTCGTTCGTTTGTTCGTTCGCGGGAAATTTCTATAGCGAGAACAACAACAACAGATGATGATGACTTTAAAACCCTTAAGATATGTTGTTAAATATGCACTTAAAAAAGTTAATTCGTGCAGTAAAATATGCAGCTATATATATAAACTTTTTAGTTGTAGATTGTGTAATCATTTGTCGGGTGCTTGTCTTGAACGTTTCCCTACGTTTAATCATCCTCAGGTGTTTTTCCGTTTTTACATGTTGTGTTACGCCAGATCGCCGCCGTTCGTACTCTACTTTCGGTTCACATGCTTTGCAAAATAATATTCGACCATTAGCACAAAATACGTTTTCCCCAAATTCCGACACAAGACTTTTCAACCGACTGATCTGTGATTGTTTTCCTTTCGGCATATTGTTGTATCGTTTGCGGAAATTGTAAACGCACCGATACGATACCAATCGCTGAGTACTAACAAGCGAAGTAGTATCGTATTAAGTCAGATAAAAATAATATTCTCTTTAATGCTAAAAATAAAATGGGATGTATGGTATAAACGTGGAAACACGTGGCTATTATCATCTGATCTGCGTTATTGCAGAGGAAATCGAATCGATTTTCGTTTTTCTAAAGAAAGAAAAATTAATTAAAAAACGAACAAAATTTAAAAACATTTTAACAACGTGTTAAAAATAAACATTTTACATAATTTATAATTTTTTTTCAAAAATTGCATTTTTCTTGTTATTTAATTAGAAAAGTTATGGAACGTGCAATAAAAATGAATAAATCTCAACAATATGCATTTGTATAGAAATAACCTAAAATATGCAAAAATATGCGACAAAAAATTTTAAATTTTAAATTCTCGTATCACAAAACGAATTTATGTCAAACCAGATTTTTCCTATCTATTCCCTGAACAAATATGCAAATGCATAAATTCCCGGGCCCTGATGATGACGTTTTCGATATTATATCGTATCGATCGACGAATTGTTTAACTCGACACGAGCGTCACGTGGAAATTTAAGCCCCTGCCCGTCATTTCGATTAAAAACCCGAATAGAACTCGCTGGTCGTGTGAGCGTAATAACTCGACAATCGAACGTAAAACAATACACCAAACGGGAACAAAAACAAATTTGAATTTTTCTTTACTCTTTGTGAATCGATCCGAATAACCTGATCGGTTCACCCCCGAACTGTTAGTCGTCGAACTCCCGTCGACTACTGTTGGTTCTAATGATTGTTCATTCGTATTTTTCGATTCGTAAACGATACGGTACTTCGTAGTATTTGCAAAAACGAGTCGTGTTCGGCTGAGAGAATGATCCGTCCGCCGAGACAAACTCTGGAAACGAACAATCGCAGACGTTCCTGCAACGCATTAAAAACGGGCTGTACATGTTTTCTAATCTCCGAAGAGATAAATCGTTTCTTACGAACTCGGTGGTCGACGACAGTTCGTTCACATTTTTTTTTACACCGCCGTATAGTACGTAAAAAACCTAAACACCCGTTTTCTACCGACAATTGCTTCTGGAAAAAAAATTAAAAAAAAATAAAATTGCATTCGTATTTACGCTGCCGACCGAACGGACGAAAAGCGTGCCGGGTTCGCGCCGAAGCGTCTGACAATGTAAAATACTGAATGTAACTAGTGTGATTTGTTTTTCACGTCGATTCGAACGGTCGACGATCTGTTGAACGTCTCCTACTCTCCTCGCGACAGATATTGAAATTATAAATATATTCGATCGGTCGGACTCCACACGTACGTGATGTTTTTTTTTTCTTTTTTCAAAGAAAATCAATGACTGCGATTCACGTACTTGGATTTCCAAATCGTTGACTTCGGCCGTTCAAACGCTTTTCATACCGTTTTGGATTGGTCGTAAAGGAAAACGAAAAAAAAAAAAATTCGATCGTTCTTTTTGCCGGCAGACGGTTCGTTTTCATTTAACAGGATACGTTTCCGATTTCAATATGGGTGTTTAAAGAATTCATAGGGGGTTTTCGATTTCGTATAAAACCCGATAAGAGATTACCGAACGGAACGTTTGCGGCGAACGCACACACGTATATTCATATATAAAACGCGAGTCCCGAAATGCAACGAAAACGTCAACTGAAATAATATGTTATATTTTTGGTCGGTTGAATAGAAAACAAAGCAAAAAGGAGACGTGTTACGTTTTTTTACGATTTCGATGAAACTTTCGCGTAAAAACGAATTTCGTTATCGAGTTAAAAACGTTTTAAGCGTATGTTCCAAATCGAGGCGGGAATGTTTCAACAGCGATTTATTTTGTTTTTTGTTTTTTTTTTAGAACACGTGTTAAATCCAACTGAAAGGCTTATCGAGTATTCTCGTCTTATCAATAAAGGGAAAAAACCGAATAGAGCTCATTGATAGGTAATAATGTTCGGTCGGCACCGATACGCGTAAAACATGTACCTCGGCGTGTCGGAAACACTCTGGGTCTTATCGATTTACGTAAAAAGAAAAAAGAAAAAACGATTTCTGCATATATATTGTAACGTACACCACCGGATCTCTCTGGTGGGTCTTCAGTCGGACGCGGGCGACCCGAAACGTCATGAGATACGGATGGAAAACGTACGCTCGCGGACCCGCCGGATCGATACGTTCCACATTGTCGGACGCCATCGACCGGTGTCCCGACGTCTGCGCGACTGTAGAGGTCCCTCTGGCACGGATCCGATCCGGATGTCCGAACTCACCCGGTGCTCACGCCGATCGAACAAATATTGTCCGTGTTCGGAAAACAGGCGTCCGTAATCGCCACACGGTCTTTTTACTTTTGCCGTCTGGAACGGCCCGTTTCACGCGGTCGACATTGTATTGGCCGTGTCGTTGACCGCGTAACGCGAGTGCCGACGATGTACCGTCGGTGCACCAAAAACGATACCGATGACGACCGAGAGACGAATTAGAGTCGTCGGCAACACTGGACGGCGCGAGGAGGAAGTTTTTCCGCGGTTAATCATCGCACTAACGATGCAGGACGGGACGTACTAGGGTTTATTGGCGCGAGACGCGTGCTTATGGTTTGTGACGTTATACGCCGTACCGTCGCCCACCGAACTCCCAGCCTCGTGAGAATACGACCGAAAACAATATCTACTCCACCCGGATAACGTCGTCGTACACCCGGTGACGTATGATAACGGACACGTGCGTTTTGTGATGTCGATTTTTCTTTTTAATACGCCACGTCATCGTTAAACGTCTTCGACGCGTTTTGTGCTGTAGAACGAGTAACAACGATAATAATAATACGCGATTACGTATAATGACTGGGGCGATCATCGTCGTACTGGTCGAACAACATTATTTCCCGGTTCCTAATCGTTCAATGTCAACGATTTTACATTGTTTCGATTCGTATCGTGTAACGGCGTAATCGACTACGTACACCATTTATTTTGCTTCTTCTTCTTCTTGTTCTTCTTCTACGTATTCTTATCAATATAGACGTCCGAAAACTCACGGTATACACTGTGATGTCGATCGTACTGGCGGTTTTCACGCGTTAACATTACTCGTTTGCATCGCTAACAACGCTTCGGCTACACATCCGTATCGGTTTGGTGTACACGCGTGTTTATTTTGAACGCCAATTACCGGTTAACGAAACCTAATGGGTTTAGCAAAAGCGTAACGTCACGGCCTTCGTGAGCAAGCCGATTTGGTTTTGGACGAGTCGAAACGTACACGAACGCGGCAATGACGCGTACGGAACGGAAAACGTCGCAGCTTACGCGCTTCGTTGTCCCGAAAATAACATCGCGTCGAGACGACCTTCCGGGATCGTACAGTGTTACGTGCGCGTTCGGTCGGTATTAACGGCAAATACGAAAAAGCCTTATATAGATCATCACAGCGTTTGAAATCGTAATTTATTAAACGAGACGCACGATTGTCGCGCGCATTCCGAAACGAAACAAATCGAATAGCAGAAAACAGAAAAACCAAATCCGTATTTCGTGTACAACGCCGTGAACGTAAACAATACCGTGTGGCGAGTCGTATTTTTTATTTTTTGGTTTAATCGTTTCATTTGTCCGTTACGAACGGGGCAAATCGTACAATCGTCGTCGCGTGTTATTATCGCGTGGTCGGAAATGATCGTGTTGATCGCAGCGGCCACTTCCGCCACGGTTTCGTCGCCGTCTGACGCGTGTGGGCGTCTGTTCAGCTCGGGATTTCTCGGCGATTCCGTTTTTATCGACAGAGCACTTTCGAATGCCGACCAAACGGATCACCGTAAGATTACTAAACAAAAACGATATTCCGTTCGGAACGAGTGAAGCTCATTCGCATTCGGCGATAAAAACGAAAAACAATTGTTGACGATTTCCTTAACACTAAATTAATCGTTTTCCTAGACTATTTTTCAAATTCGGATAAAATTCCCTCTTCTTGACAATTTCATAGCTAATGTCGTTGATCGAGTATATGCCAAACCGTGATAGTGTATAGTAGTTATTATTAGTTAAAAATTTACGTAATTTAAAATTACGGCCTTTTTAGACGTGCGGTTCAAACAGCGTGCTGCAATTGAATTCCTCGTCACGGAAAACGTTAAACCTGTAGATATTCGTAATCGTTCACTCGTGGTTTGTGGAAACGAAACTATTAACCGTTAGTGACGGTCACTGACGCACAAGCCACAAACAAAAAGTTGACGAAATTCGAGAATTGAACAATAAATTAATAAACAAAGGCCGTTGCGTTCACTATACAACTGTTTTTGTTTTATTGATTTAAGTTCAATATTTTAAGAGTTACAGGTGAAAAGGCATTAATCATCAGCCCGCCCGCCACCCCTCGTACGCGGTGTACGTGTTGTTGTACGGCGCGAATCCGTGTGTCGTGCGGTCGGTAAAACGAATTTGTTGTGAATCGGCGAAGATAACGCGCGGTCGCGGCGCTCCGACGAACAGGATTTAACGGAGGCTTCAAGACCGTCATGTGCAAGGAAAGATATATATAAATGTGTGTGTGTGTAAGCGAGATTGATGGATGTTGTGCCGCCGTTAAAGATGACGAAAGATAAGGGAAATGGATTTATCCCAGGACATTTATTATCTTCGGCGTTCTCGTTTTCCAGCTAACTACGGGTAAATGAATAATCCGTCGTGCACACGGTCCGAATAACGCCGTTGAGACAACGGGCCTTTTCATCGTTTCGTTTCGTGAATGTTTATAACTTTCCGAAAATAACGACGGCAGAACGAGATGATAATAAAACTCATATATATATATATTTTTTTTTAACAAGTATTTTGTGCTGGACAAACACGATATATTAAAATACAAACATTTTGTTGGTTATTTTTTTTTTATGTTTTTGTTTTTAACGTCATATTTCGACCGTTTCAATTCGTCACGACATTTTCGTAAACGCCGAGAGAGAAAATACGTATACGATTTGAATATAAAATGTTACGAACAGTATACGACGCACGTCGGGTTTAGACACCGACGCTTTTTAATAAGGCGTCTTCTTCTTTTCTTCTTAAAAAGAAGAAATATGTTTCACAAACATATCGCAGTCGCGATTTATTCTACACGTTCGTGAATGAAATACATTTGTCCGTAAAAGTGCTCGTAGCGATAAATTCGTAAGAAATATTACGGGTTGTTCTTTTTTCTTGACGCACGAATCCGTATGTCATAGATCTTTAATTGAAAAAAAAAACAAAACGTATTTGTCCCAAACGCCCGGTACACGTAATTTGATAACTCCGAGTGTGTTCTATACGTTTATATACAGTCGATAAGCATAACGTAAACAACTCTAGTCGTTCGCACGATCGACCGTTGTTTTGTTTTACATATTTTGCGAAAGTTTAAACGAAAAAACATATTCGTGTACGTTGTAGACAAAAAATGAAAATTGGCGTTTACTAAACTCCTCTCCCCTGCCCGAAAAAAAAAAAAAAAAAAAACATTCTCTTCGACGTTCACGACCGTCGCGAGCTTTCCGTTTTAGCCACACGGAATAAATTACATTTTTGAATATATTCAGAGAAGCAGAAGGAACGTTTGGGGGGATAACTTGATTTATTTTTAATCCCGTGTATATATGTATATATATTTCACGTCGGTAGTAGCCGGGTATTATACAAACTTTGTTATGACGGATATTTTGTTATCGACTGGCGGTCAGTTTACGTGCCGAGAAAGACAATATTCGCTATGACTTCCTGGAAAAGTTGGGGGAAACAAAAAGAAAAAAATGATTCTATTCAATAACACTCGAAACGCGCGTTTGGAACAATACGCTTTTGTCGAACAATGCACGAGACCAAATCAAAACGTGTGTCAAGTTGGCCCACCCTTCGGTACTTTTGTTTTTTACTCGGTAATGACTGACTCGCAAATTCTCGCAAAAAACTCGCAAGATATTTGTGTAGGTTTGAAGTTTACACCTTGAAGTGGGTGGGCCAACTTCACATACGTCAAATCAAACGAACATACGTCGTACACATATATATATATATATACTACGCGTGAACGGCCACGGAAAAAAAAAACGACGGACGAGAAATGCCGTACGTCACGCCAACGAACGTGGTACACGAAAAAATATCGAACGTAATGAATCGTGAAGCCGAGACGTCGCACGTTTGACCGCAATCGATCAAACAACTCATCGCGATAACGCCGCGTAACGCGCGAATCACGATCACCGAACGCGCGCGGCGCTCGCGATCGAACGTTCGTCAAACATCGTATTTACACGTATTTCGCGTTAGGTTAGGTTAGGTTAGACCATAGACGGTAAGTGCGCGCCAGGCGTATGCAGACCGCGTTTTAAGGGCCACGACAACGTGGGTCACGCAGGCACTACGGGTGTACGGTGTAATAGACCCCCCCACACCTTGAGTATTTCTAAAGCGGAAAATCGTGTAAGACGGTTTTAACTATTGGCGACAGACAACCGTCGATTAGATTTGTTCACGATTGATTTTCTTCTATGGTTTTCGGATGTGAAAAAAGTATATATATATTTTTTTTTCGAACAGTAAATCGGGTTTTCGTATTATTCTAGGACCCTCTCCTTCCCTACACCTCACGAAAAAATCCTGGGTGCGTTGCCGGTGGCATAGGCGTGTTAACCTAAATCCCTATTAGCTCCATTATCTCTAGTCTACATAACATCAACTATGAGATTTATTATTTTCTATGGCTATTTTATACGATTGTTCTGTTATTAGCAGCCGTAGACGTTGTACTAGTGGACGGAGAACGGATGCGGTTCCGGCGGTCAGACGCGATTGCGTATAAGTAATAACGTTAAAATGTGTAAAAAAAAAAAAAACGGAAATACAAATTAAACATTTTCAAAGCGTTATTAATGTAAATAGAAAAAATCCTTTTTAAATTACGGTCTTGAATCGGCACCTATGATTTATTGGGGCGCATTTCACTCGGTTGCAACGGGAGCCTGCCACTATTATTCAATAGCGCGAATCGAGCGTTCAGGTTTGCGACTGGAACACGCAATCGACCGTGTAAGCATTTGTGAAACCGTGAACCACTTCGTAAAGGCCTGTAACGGTCGTCGTGACCACGCGCCGTTCTGCGCGCGCGTCTGAATGAAAACGTGCGACCAAAAATATTATGCTGAAAACCCCGATTGTTTTCGACTAAATCTTTCTTTCGATTTCGCGCAAACAGTTTTACCGTGTGAAATCCCGATTTTCGGAGTGAAAAACGAATTTTACGTTTTTATCGTTTCCCGACCGAGCTGATGATCCGTTTTTTGTCCATTAACTCTCGCGGCCGTCTCTCGGAACGCCCTGTATACGTTTATAACACATTCGTGTACAGCACGGTTTGCAGGGGGGTGGGGGCGGTGGGGTCAAACGAGTTTGCGCCGTCGTCAGAATACATAATCCGCGATCGGACGTATTATTATTATTATTATTATATATGTCTAGGACAGAAGAAGCTTATTATCCCTCATAATCCGCGGCAACGTGCACAACCCGTTTGCGATCCGACAACGACGTACCCCCGGTGTACATGATAATATTATTACGCGAATAACGTCTTCGTCGAATTCGGTCCGCCGCTTTATATGCACGTGTGCGCTTTCGTACACAAAACCCGTGAAATATAATGTAAATATATATATATATATATACGAGGTTAGGTTAGGAAAACGAAGATATATTTTTATTCGAAAAAAAATTACACGTTCGTGTGGGTACCCATACATCCGCATAACCGCCGTTAAGTTCTACGCGCTCACGGTACCGCGGAATGAGTTTTTGTGTACCGGCCTCATAAACATCATCCGGGTCTTGGCGGCGAACTGTTGAGCTCAACCCCCCAAGCTTCATTCAACCTGGTTAACAGGCCGGTAAACCGTGGAGCCAAAAACGTTTTCCTGACGCAACTAGGTTGTTTTTTCTATTTTTTTTTTTGTGTCCCAGCGAGCACGCGGTGTTCGGTAATTCAACGTGATGAAATCACGTCGTCATAGGCACGCTTCTCGTGAATTTCGTCCAGAGTCATACGGCGGTCCTCGCGGATGATTTCTTCGATTTTTTGGACGTCAAAACCGTCCAATCCCTTCCTTCGTTGGATGCTCTCTTCTCGAAACTCTCTGACCCGTTTCGCGACGTTTTGGCGATCCACATGCAGACACAAGTCTCCACAGTTGTCGAGCAACGTCTCATTCTGTCCGCGAAATCACGTTCTAGCCAGTTTTCGAAAAAAACATTCCATGTGGTCATGAGGGTTCTTGTATCTTTACTTTCCGAACGTATCTCGTATATCGAAACCGCGAGGTTGTTGTGTTTATAACGAACTCGCAAAACGTTTTTGATCGTTCCAAACGAGGGTGTTTTTTTGACTTCGAGTTCGGCACGTTATGTATATATATATATATATAGTGTGGTATAGGACACATCATGTATGTAAATATTTTAACGGGATTCGATGAGAAACTCTTACGTGGCGTTATAACGTTTCCATAAAAGTTCGATGATAAAAAATAAATAAATAAATTTTCAAAACGAATGTTATAAAAAAATATGTTTATACAGCTATATACAGCTGACACTCTTGAACTTGATTAATCGTTATTGGTTGAGTTTTTTTTTTTCTCTTCTAAATATATTATCAACTCGACGAATAAACGGTGTATACGTTTTTTTTATTAAAAAAAAACTCCCCGTTTAGTTTGCGAAAAACGTTTTACGACGAAAAACATTTTTTATACGCTCTCGTCGCGACGGGACAAAAGAACTCGAAACGGACGGAATAAGAAATATTCTTGAATACGGTACAAAGAAATGCCGTGAACTCCAGATACCTACAAAAACCTCGAGCGGTTCCATTCGGGGTTTTTCTCTGGAATTACATAACGCTTTTTGCCGAAATCACGATTCGTGTCCGTTTGGGTAACCGACAAACGAAGAATCACTTTTGAAAACGTTTAAAAAACCGTGTCCACCGACGTATTCGTGTTTCTATGTTGGCACGCGGGTTCCCTTCGTCGTCCCGATTAACGGCTGAAATTGGTTTTTTTTCTTCGTGCGCGATAAACACGAGACGAACGAATCGAAGCGTTCAACTCAAAAACGTACTAACTTTCGGAAATCGATTTGCACGTCCCGGACGCGGCGTGAAATATTATTATCACAGAATTCGTACAATTCGACGGTACGTTTTGAATTATAAAGTTTTTTTCCTATTTTTTTTTTTTTGCCGTTGCGCGCAGGGCGGACGGGATATCGCGTTACCGTTGGCGTATAGGTTTTTCACGAGCTCTGGACCGTTAACGAGTTGAAAATCGAAAAAACTGAGTTGTTCGAACGTTCTTCCGACCTAACTTAATAATTTGTTTTTTTTTTTTTATAATCTTCGGGTTAACTTCACGCATTCGAATCGAATTGGATTTCGAGCGGTTTTTACTTTTTTGTGCGTCTTCTTGGACGTATTAATTTACGAGCGTCGGGTTTGGAAGGGGCGCTCATTTTTATTAGTACAGAATATAATAATCTAATAAACGTATATTTGACTTTCGCTTTCGAAACATCGGCTGACCCTCTCGACGTTACGTTTTCAAGGGATTCATCAAAACAATTGTCGTGCAGTTTATTTTCGTTGCTATTTCGAAAAACGTTGGCTTCGGTATTTCGGGGCGAACACAATAAACGTGAGCAGCTCTTGGCCACACACGTTTCTGCAGCGTTCACTCGTCGGCACGAGTGAACAAAACACGTTTAGACGAACTGGCCCGCGCGACCAGGTCCACTATCGTGTTCCGATTGCGCGTTCGAGACGACCGAGCTCCGTTAAATCGTAATAGTTTGATGGACGACAAGATCGGAGTCATGAATGGGACGCGCGAGGTATTGTTAACATCGAGACTTCCAAACTAGTGATATGATATCTACTAATGATAACGGAGCGAAATCGGTTTGTTTATAAACCCCGAGTGTCCTCGTACCGATCAATAGAGCAGTTAAGTCGGTCTACGTTTTCGTTTGTTGACGGACGTATGTGGAGATTTTTCGAATGGCACGAACGATCTAGTGAAGGGCGGTGAGTAAGTCGATAGTATTTTTCGATACAAACGGTGCAATAACGTCACCTCAAGAACGGACCGTTAACCGACATCGGTTGCACTAAAAGGAGCTCGGACTTGTTCGGGTGGGCCCCGTCCCGCGGGTAAGTCCGGGCGGGTATGGTGCCACACACGGGGAGGTACCGGAACCGGATCTACCGTACTGGCCGAGATGGATGGGAGAACTCTCAGGATTAGCCTCCGACCACGTTAAGTCTTCTAAGAGCCCGAGCAGCCCGATGTCTGGTGTCGCTAAAAAGGACCCGAGCGGCCATTGACGCGACCAAGAACAGTAATAGTACGGGTGTCGGTAAAGCTCCGTCACGAGGACCGTGGACGTCGTGCGAATGCGGTACGAGTTCTCGGCGGACTCGGTCTTGGTCGGGGTCACGTCGACTGACTCGACCTCCGACTCGACCGTCGGATATAGCGCCGCGAGGTCAGCGCCCCCACTCGGTCGGGGGAAAAGCCGGGATACGTTCCGTTAATCGACGCTATCGCATACAAGTCTTGACCGACACGCGGTGGTGGTCTGTCTTCGCGGGGAAACGGACTCGCGGGCTGTTGACGACGAGACAACGCCATATCCGTTAAGCGGTTCCTCGTCCGAAAATCGAACGCGAAACGGCGTAACCGACCATCATATCCCGTTATTCGCTCCGCGTGACTTTTGGCCCGAGGAGCACATTTTCAGCGGGCCGGAGCTGTATAAAACGAAATCGACAGCGGGTGACGAGAAAACGATTTCCGAACGTCGTGTCGTATCCGGCGCGAAGGGTCGTGCGCAGAGAAGGAGAAAAACGTTGAATTATTGAGAACTGTCGGTGTAGTAAAGTCGTGAAAGTCTCGTCGTTCACTGGCGGTAAATTTCGCCGAACGCCACGCAGGGGGATAAGCACCGAACGTTTTTCGGCCGTAACGATGTATGTACATTGTATATTACCGGGTATACCTATTACCGGGTACAACGCGAGTCTTGATTCCGAGAACCTTCGATATTTGATACGCGTATAGTCGATTGAACTCCGGACGGCGCGAGACGGACTACTTGGAACGAATTCGTTATCGTTTTTATCCGTCCGGACGAGCAATGAGAATAGGAAAACCGAAAACGAAAATGACGTCGGTACGTACCGTGCGCGTTCGCCCCCGTCTGCTGTCGGAAAACGGTACGCGTCGAAGGATAAACGTGGAGAGACACACCGTTTGTAGGGGAATGGCGGACCGCCGATTATCTATTTATACGTATGTGTTCGAGCGATTATTTTCGACGTCGTACCCGGTCGGGCGACGTCGGCTTTACTTTCAGACGGATCAAAACCGTGTAACGTTCTCGTCTTTTTTCGTCCGCGTACTGGAAATAGCTCGTTTACAACGGAATCGAATTGTACGAACGATACCGGTTCGTCGGCTTAGTCGGCTTGGACACGGGATTACGTTTTTCTCTCTTATCGTGATCCGCGTTATATCTCGGGAGATATACATACATTTCGTTACATTTTTTTTTAGTCTCGCGTTTTCGTTTTCCGTTCTACATGTCCGTCCGTTACGGCTCGCGTGCACTTTCGTTTGCGTCCAACAAAACGCAATGGACACGTTGTCGAGTTACGGACTGATATCATCCGCGACACACGCGCGCGTGTGTTGATACGCGTTTGAAGAGCACGTGATTCCCGGAGACGTTCCATCGAACACGGACGCGTTGACCAGTGAACTGGGATTCAACGCAATACGATTGTTCAAGGACGTCCGCGGACGAGACGTCGATTCCGCTTAACGAAATAAAACCGTCGAAACCCGTCTGCGGCGGCTGTTTTATGGCGAGACGACCCGTCGGAAACGAAACACAACTAAAACCATAATTACGTCGCCATTAAATCGTACGTTTTTAACGGCGTTGCTAGTACGTGACGTACCGTCTCGGCGACCGCGCTGCAGCTGGGCCGTCTCGCCCGACTCCCTCGTCCCCGGACAGTCACACGGACCTTTTGAAGCCTGCAGATCCGCCTCTCCTACGGCTACGACGGCGCGTTTCTGCCGGATCCGTACGACTATACGATTAACGATTTCCGTCCGAGTCTCGACCGTTCGGCCATTCCTCCCGCCCCCCGCCACGGGCTCCGAAAACATTAACCGACCGCCACGACGTAGACAAGAAAAGTCGTTTTTCGATTCAGCGGTTCTCGCTGGCGGCACGACGACAGATCTGACGGTCGAGGGTTTTTCGTTGCCGGGGACCGGGACGCGCAGCTCGAGATCGGACGCAAAACAATTGGGTTTCCCGGGCGGGCACCGGCAATCGGGGGGGTGTGTGAGAACGTCCGCGATTCAAGTACGATTCGTGCGGCACGTGCGACTCGAGGCCCCCAATCGTAGATAACGCGATTTTGAAATCGGGCAAGGTCGACCGACGCCTGGTACGGATAATATTATTATTATTCGAATGTTTCGCTCGAGCGCTGTTACGCGCAGTCATTAAAAAAACAAAAAAAAGAGGGCGGAATAAAACTGTTGATTTTTCTGCAAGCTGTATTATGTATTATTATACGTGTTATTCGTTTCGTCGACGGCGGCGGTCTTATTTATCGTCCTTGAGTCCGGTCGGTTTCAAATTGAAGGGTGCGGTCATCGTCAACAGTCATCTACGGTAGCGCAACAAAACAAAGAAAAAAAAAAACCAGTAGAATTATTACCACCGTTTATTATTTTATTTTATTTTATTTTTATGCGCGCGCGGATTGATCCGCAAAAAAAAAATAAAAAATAAAGACATACCGAACGATATAACAAGGTTGTTATAAACTGTGCTTTGTATTATTATTTTTTTTTTCTACTTCCATCGTCGTTATAAATATATATATATAGACATAGCCGGTCGGTTAATTACGCGGACAGCAAAATGAAAGAAAGAAAAAAATAATAATAAAAGAGAATCGTACGCGCGAAGGACCGGTCGCGGCGGTAAACGGCAATGTCGTCGGCTCGAGGCGGAACTGGTCGTTGGAAACGTTCCTCCGGCGTGTTATTATCGTTTCGGAGTTGTTGAACTTGCGAACAGGAATGTCAGGCGGATCGGTTGTAAGCATTTCAATAATCGTCTGCGCTCGGTCGGTCGGTCGGCGGTACGAGGTGCGCCCGTGAAATAACGAGACCCCCCCAAAAATTTTTCCTGAAAATTCTCAACGATTCAACTACCTTCAATCCCGGTCCCGTTTCGTGCACCGTTCCGTCCGCATTTGCCGTCGATCGAATATCGTACGTCTCGTTATCAGCCAAAAGTCGCGCGGAGGCGAGTGATACAACGAAGGGGCCAAGGGGCGAATTCTAACTCTTATCTATGATACTGTAGAAAGACAATTTAAAATGAAGTTGTAGCTATGGGATTTTTCGGTGTATCGCAAACGATTTCCAATAAAACGTTTTGGAAAATATTTTATTATTCGATGCGACAAAATGAGGATTAAAGTTGTTTTGATTAAGATGGCCCCCCCCCCCCCGTAAATAAGTTCTGGATCCGCGCCTGGGTTTGGGTCTGTTGCCGTTGGGGCGCCCGTTCACATCGGTGAAAACGCCGTCGACGCGGCCTAAAAATCATCGACTTCCCCGACGACCCACGCGAAATCGTCGCGCGCGCCGGACCCGGTGCCGTTTGGCGCAATGCCGTCCGTGGCTTATCACGTAGAGCCAAACGGTCGCCGCGCACCCGAAGCGGAACCCTACACGGGGTGCGGACGCGTTCTTGTACAATCAAGTCGTTTTTTGGTTCGATTTCAAGTCGATTATTCTTCGCGACAAACGTCCGCGGCGTTCGGTTCGTATCGGAACGTTCTGCCGAAATTCGGACTCGAGAAGACAACGGCCGTTTTGAGTTCTCGACATTCACGTTCGGGCGTAGGTCCAAGCGACGGCAAACCAGCATCACGTCGGACGACTACGGTCCCGGGCGACGCCAGTAGCACGATTGACGAGACGTTACGCGGCTATTGTTACCGCGTTTTGAGCCAATAAAAAATACAACGATCGACCGTCGCGTTAGACAATTTCAGCGGGTTTTTCGCGATTTCCGTGGGTTGTTTTGGATCAGATGCGTTTCAAAACCCCCGCCATGACGTCAATACACGTATCGAGATGTGTGATATTAACAAGTAATAATCGCATGACTCGTAAACGCAGTTCGATTACACGTTGAAACGGTATGTAAAAAAATCGTTGGTTCAAACGACGTCCATTCGTCCAAACCCATTTTTCGCAAATCGATTTATTTCGACATTGCCGACGCCGTAACAAAAACGAAAAAAGAAACAATAGGTTTTTCATTCGTTACGAAATCAGCACGCGTGTCCGTCCGCCCGACGAACGATGAAATGGGGAAATGGAGATTTTTGGTTTCCGTTCGATTTCGCGGTCAACGGCCATGATAACGTAACGCACCGTCGTCGTTTTACGTTTCCAAAGGTTCTCGTTGTTGTAATTTATGTATGGGTTTCGGCTTTTGAATTAGATCGTCGCCGACGTTGTGCGCGAGGTCCTTTATCCGTTTATCCGAACGACACGCGTACGCGACGACATTGACCCGAAACACGGCCAAATTTTACGGTGTGGAACACCGTGTGTGCGCGCGCGCACGATCAATTTATCGAAACGGGAGCGCGGGAGAAGATTAACGACGGGTCGTTTCGATATATATATTTTATTTTTTTCTTTCCCCATTTTCCTGTGTACGGTCACGAGACGATTTATGAGTGCCGACGGCTCCGGCCGAAACTCTCAACCGTTAACCGCGTGTCATATTGAAAAGGCCGTATTGAGTCGATTTTTTAGTTTTATCACAACCGCCGGCGATTCGTGCGGATCGCTTTATGTTTTCGCGTCGGTTATTGGCGTAGTCCGGACCCGACGAAATCCACAACCGTTCCGTTTCCGGTTTTTATCGTCTCTCGTCTTTCGGTCGAATAACCGCGCGAAGAAGTATCGTTATTCTCGCTGGTTTCAGACGGTACAAAAGAAACGGCAATCGTCATCGACGTACACGCTTTTGTACGGGTAGACAAGCGTTGATAACGGGAAACGTCCGATAACAATGAAACGGTTTTCATCTTGAGACGCGTGTTCGTGTACCGACGGCCCGGCGGGTTTGAGACCGGAAGACATTTATGTAATTTTGAAAACCGTACAAATCGTTGTTACGCGTGTATGGTTTGAAAATTGGCGTTCAAACGTCGAGTCGTGAGCTTAGAGTTTCGCGCAAACAGCGAAACTTTGGTCGGAAAAACCGTTTTCTAACCAAAATCGTTCGTGTGCGTTTTAGTCGTCGATCAACGATATAATAAACGATCCGCAACCTGCGTTCGCATCGCGTGATCAACACGTGTTTCGCGAAGACATCGGTCGACGGTTAATGGAACACACACACACACACTCGTCCCACTCGTGTTACAATATACAAACGCAGATTTTCGCGGGCGTGCCTGTTCGATTGAAAATATACGATTATAATACCACGCGCTTCTGGACAAAACGCCCGACGAAACCGGTCTCGCCGCGCTCCGCACAAAACATTTAATAACAATAATGATAATAATAATAATGATCAAATATTTATCGGCTGTCGTTCAAACTCGAAACGTTAGCGGACGACGACGACGACGATCCGGATTTGCCGATTTTCAAACCGCGCGTTTATTATTTACAGCACCACCGCTGGCAGTGCAAATTTATGCTCCAAATCGTATATACATATATGTAACGACGTGGGTATATTTATCACGACGTGTGTTTGCGTCATGAGTCCGGTTTTTTTTTTTTTTCGTCAACACGCGGTTCCGTCTCGTTTTTCTCGCAATAACCTTCGGTTCTCGTCAAACGATACTCTTATATTGTTATCCGGTTTTGAATTTTGGTTCCAAAACGATTCGTTTCGTATCTAAACAATCGTTTTCGAAATTATTTCGAAGCTTTCATTCGAGTCGATTTCCATCGTTTTAATCGGTCCGTAAAAGTAAATCGAAAAAAGAAAAAAATGATGTCAAACAAATCCGATGTTATTCGTTCGTGTCGAATATAACAACAGCAATCAACTCGTTGTCGACGATCGCTATTGAGAAACACGTTTCCGAACAAACGCCCAAACGATACTGTGTCGTAACAAGCGACTTCCTGCGCTGCAAAAGTCTTGTGTAAATGTAAACGGGCCTCAACCCTAACCTATAAATCTATCGTCAGACCGGTTTGGTCCGACGGAATCCGAATTCGGGCTATTTGTCAAACCTCCGAATCCGTCAGGCTCGGACTCTTAACCGGAGCTCCCCTCCCCCCCCCCGGGTAACCGTTAAAAAAGGATCACTCACCGGTAGACACCTCCGACTACGTCCGCCATGGCGAATCGTCAAACCACTCAAACCCACCCGTCATAAGTACGTTCTCCGTTTCCGTTTCCGCGTGATTCGCGGTTTCGTCGACGGTAAAATAATGTTTTCAATACAAATGCGAACCCGATTCCGGAGAAAGATATCGGAGAACAGTTTGAAACACGCGTTGTCGACGAAATTATCGAATTAAGTTGTCGCGCGTATATTTCTGCACGCGGCGTTGGTCTTCCGGTCGTAAACGCGTCGGTACGCTCCGGTATACTCAAGTGTCCTAACCGTAACCGCGTTCGTCGGCACGCGGACGTTTTTTTCGACGATATAAAACGGCGAACGCCGACGAAACGAAAACAAACGCGTGTTTCGTCGTTTTTCCGTTTCTGTTTTTATTATTATTATTATTATTTTTAAACTCACGGTTTTCGATCGTACAAAACGTGCGCGGGCGTGCGGACAAAAACATTGTTTTTTTACATAATCCGATATCTTTTCGGTCCGCGGACGATTGTTGCAGCGTTTGTTTTGCCGAAAATTCGTTGAATCTATTCCCCCCTCCGCCACGGGAACTGTTTTCATTGTTTTCCATCGTCGACGAACTGTATCCGTTTCATCCGAACGGAAACAGTTGCAGAAACGAAACGTTTTGGATTTTTTCCGCGCCGAAACCAGGGACACCGTTTTCGAACACCCGTCGCGTTCGGTATTTTCGATTATTCGACACTCCGAAATCGCTAGACACGATAAAACATGATGATGTCCGTGTCTGCGACTGACGTTTGCGGCGGTTCGACGTTTTTAATATTTCGAGCCGATGTTCGCCGTCAACGGCGTCGCCGCGGATTTTCAACAATAAAATATCGGCATCGGAAATGTCGAACGGTACGACAAATGATTCCCCGACGCGTTGGGATTCAAAGGGAAATCAGTCAATCCGAATCCGAAAATAGACGTTGCCGTTTAAAAAAATGAAAAATGAAAAAAATGCAAGTCGCGTTGCGCACGCGCACGCCTAAAGGGTCGGAAATTTGAAAACGTCACGAAACGCGTACACGAGTTACCCATTTCAATAAAATGTCATCCAGCCGAAAAATCTAGTGGCGCCCGAAAACGATGTACGCGCTGTATACATATATATATTGTAAAACCGGACGGCCGATGATTATCAATCCAGTCGATAACGAACAAACGAAATATAAAACGATTAATTCTACACTCGGATGTTTTTTATTTTATATAAACTAGAATAACAGTTGCCGATCGCGGCAAAGGTCCCAACACACAGTCGGCTGTGTACCTAACCACGCTGACTTGGTCGCGACCGCGAATGTTACCTACGGTCGTACTCATCATTATCGCAACGGACACGACAATATATACATGCCAGTGGCGCACCCAGGATTTTTTCAAGGAGGGGGGGTCTAAAAAACTACATTATCAAAAACAATACCTTTAATAGATAATAAAAATATTTATATAATAACCGATTATTAGCACAAAACCGATCTCATACAAAAATTGAATATTTAATAAAATCGTTAAAAACCGGTGTTATCTATATCGTGTTCGAAATTTTGACGGAAAAACATGAACGCTGTATCAGAATTTGGATTTTCATCGATAAATTTAAAACTATTACACAGGTCAAGTGGGGGTGGTGGGGTCCGGACCCGGAGTCCATCCCCTTGGGTGCGCCACCGATGTACACTGAACTCGTCGGCGTTCGTGAAAAAAAACATTCGCAGAGGAGCTTTAGACTAATATCGAAATACACGTACGGCGTTAAAAAAAAGCGCGTAAATCAAATTAGTCGATCGTGTAAAACAAAATTGTTCGCCGTAAACGTTCGACGTGTACGCGCACAAACGATTGTTATCCGAATAAAAAAACGAACGGCAACGCGGGCGCGAAACGCAAAAACGGCGACCGTATTTACACAAAACAACGGTCCTCCGCGCGTCGATTCGTTTGGACGGACGCATTTTTGTTCTGAAGTCGTAATTATTGTTTGCACTGGAGTGCCCGATTTAGTCGGCCGGTTTTGATAAAGCCGGCAAGACCGTACAGATAGCAAACGATTAATCGTGCAAATATCCTCGTGAATAAATCGCAAACAAATGTGACGAAACGTAATAGATCACCCCCACCATATGCCGCGCTCATAGGATAATATTTAGGGGGGAGGACAAAATAATTTATTATTTTTGATAAGCAAAAAAAAAAAAAAGTTAGGTTCAATAATTTAATGTAGTCTTGTGTTATTTCTACAATGTATGATGATATTGATTTTAATTTCCAATAATCATACCAAATTAAACCATTTATATTTAACTGTTGTATTATCACAGAAGAAACAGAAGGGAAATTTGTTCAATAAACAAATATATTAATAATGCTTATTAATATATATAAAATTACTTAAAATATTTTTATTTATGTTAAAAAACATCCTTTACAATGGCAATGTGAAAATACCAATTTTAGCAACTATACTTATTTTTCAGGGGGGGGCATGTCCAACCCTTGCCCCCTCAAGGCCGTGTTTACGTATTCATTTTGATACACGTTATTTTTACAACGCAAAATTATTTTACCACGCGTTTTAAAAGTTTATACAAGCGTTATTTAGTGGTTATTTTTTTTTTTAAACATAACATCGCTTCGACAATTCCGTCGATCATTGAAACAGTGGCGGCGCTAGAGGGGGGTGAGGTAGGGACCAAACGAAAATTTAAATTTCAAGTATTTATGCGTTTCGCTGTGTAACTCGTCGTATTTTTTTTTTTTTTTATGTGCATTCGTTTAGATAATACACTATCATTTAATTTGATTTCGAAATCGATTATATTTTATCGGAAAACGCTAAATAGCACAGTATTTTCCATGTGTTTCAATGATTTGTATTACGCCCGTACAGACGGGTTTCCACTAAATTCCATGTTTCGATTCGCCATGATCTTGCCGCCCCCCCTGGAAAAACTGTCCGGTGCCGCCACTGCATTGAAACTATTCGGTAGTAACGTTCTATATAACGCGGTAACCGGGAAATGAAACGCGTCGATTTCACAGCACGTGTTTCAAAATGCATCATGACCGGGAATACGGAGCGCTCGTTATTTTTATTGCGCCGTGAGGTCTTGGTGCACGCGTGACTAAATCTTTCGTGCAATCGTTATTGCTTTTGATACTTTTGCCGTTTAAATCGCTGTAGAATTATTTGCTACGCGTACTCCTATTATACACGTAATACACTGCTATTAAATTTCTTCCACAAAAAAAGCATAAAGTATTCAAATGTTAATCAAAACAACTATTATATATATATGATTAACTTAGGGTTTTATTTTTATATCGTGTACATATTGTTTTGGCAATACCGTATTTACATTTCGTTTTTGATGTTTAACGCGTGCGTTTTCATCCCCCCCCGCAGGTGCCGTACGAGGAGACGTCGTGCCTGGTGGAGGTGGACTGGGAGAACGGTTTCGTGGAGACGTCCGCCAAGGACAACATAAACGTGGGCGAAGTGTTCAAGGAGCTGCTGAACCAGGCGAGGAACAAGTACGACCTGGGCCCGTCGCTGAGACGCAATTCGGCGCGCAGACAGTCGCTACCGTCCGGCGGCGGACAGGGGTCGATGGTGCCCACGCCGTCGCAACTCGCGCACCTTCAGAAGAAAGCCAGCGGCGGAAAAGACGACGGCGGCGGCGGCGGCAAATCGAAACGCAACTCGTGTTCGATATCATGAGATGGAAACCGCCGCAGACGACTGCCGGTACACGGTGTAGGAAACGTCGTTTGGTCGCCGTCGCTTGAACAACTCGCCGCGCCGGAAACGTTCGAACGGACGGTTTTTACAACCGCCGTCGATGCTGAACGCGTGTCTATCGGCAATCGCGTTTCCGTCATCGCGCACACGACGTTTTCTCCGTTTTACACGGCGCGTACAAAAAAAACCCACGAGTCACAAAATCCGACCGCGGAGACAGTGCGAACGAACGTTCGGGCGTCTGAAACGGTCCGCAGAGACGACGACGACCGTTGTCTGGGCGTTTCAAAAACGATCTTCTTTTTTTCTTCCGTTCTGTTTGTTTGCACGACCGTGTTACGAGTCGTCCGCCCGACTGCAAACAAGTAATTACGGCATTTCAACGTTTTATGTCGTGAGGTTCTTCTCACGACCGCAGTCCGCGGTGGCTGCTAAGGTACGACGACGTACCTCTGAAACGTACTTGTTCGAACAAATATCGGTCACGCGATTCAAATTTAACGTCGGCCGGTAAACGGAAAGACAAATCGTTTTCGGTATTGCCGATCGAACGCGTTCAAAACTAAAACTAACGTTTTCTTGAAATCAATCGTACGCAGTTCCGAAACGTCACGACGTAAATCCCCGTCCGAGCGTGTTGTTCGTCAAAACGCAAGTACGATAACAGTCCACCGGTCAGAACCGATTCGTTTCCCGTGTTAACATTTAATGACCGACCACCAGTAGTAGTAATCGGTTATTACAATAAAAATCTGCAAAGAAACACGTAACAACGTTTCCATTACACAATATGTTCCGACGACGACGTAATCAAGAAAATGTACCGTTAAAAATATATATTATATTTGTGTACATTTTTTTTTTAATATATGTATATATATATATAAGTATAAATATTATGTGCGAACATTGAAATGTTGTCGTCCTATATTACCGTTATTATTATTATTATGCACGAAAACCGTGTGTCTAATGTCTATCAACGTTAAAAATAAACATTAATATTATGTACATCACTCGTTTAGAATATGTCCGTCAAAGGATGGACGACAAATAAATTACTAGCGTCTATTAATTTAGCTTAGGTATTACACAATAGTTTGGATTTCCTTTTTTGTAGTTTTTCGCCACGTGTGTCTGCACATTGTTTCAAAAACGTTTTTCAAAAACAAAAACAAAACATTGCCCCTCACACGAGTCATTGCGATACTTGGATTTTCGCAGTGCATACCGTCGACAAGTGTTTTGTTATTATATTTCACGCGAGTGTACACGCCCGACAGTTGTTGGTGATTTAATCCGTCTTTGTAATTTTTTTTTTTTTAACAAAAAAAAAAAAAAACGTTTGAATCGAAACTATTGATTAAATATACAATATTGTTATTCAGCCCCAAGGTTGACGAATAATCAATTCACATTTACCTAATTGAAATATAAAAATAAATTATTATTAAGAACAGAAATAGTAGTTAATAAATACATATGTATAAATCATAATCAATATAATTTTAAAAAATAAGTAAAAATACTTGTGTCAAATTATTAAAATTAACTATGTACAATTGAATATTATAATGATGAAAATACCTTTTACTATTGTATGAAAATTTTAATTAAGAAAAATATAATAAACTTACAATCCTACTAAATCTTATTATTATAAATGTTATAAGACGATGATTTTTTTCATTTAAGTTTAAAAAGAAAAGAATATATATATATATATATATATAAATCAGTCGCATCTGTAAATTTATGTCTGGAAAATTCAGAAACAAATACAAACAGCTAATCAAATCCCCGCTGTGAGAAGGAATGTTATTGTACAGATTCAGATCCAGTCGACTCCAATTTCACCTTTTTACATTCAACATTGTCATCAGACTTATTCTGTTCGACATCTACATGTGGACGTTTTGTGTTGCGTTTTAACTTTATAATGATACACGTCATATTGTCACAACCAGTTCCGTCACTCAACGTATTGGGTGCCAAACACTTGTCAAACAGCTAAAATACCAAATTTAATACGTTAAGAGCAACTTTTTTAACAATTAAATTTAATTGTCTTCATACTTCTTCGCAAATCGTTGATAACTTAACATCTGGATTGTCGATGCGATTCGATATAAAATCAACCACTTCCTGGCTGGACAATGAGTTCCAAATGCCATCACAAGCTAATACTATAAAATTGACATTTTGTGATACCACATCTAATATATTGATTTCGGGTAAAGCTGTAATCATCTGTTCGGTGTCTGGAAGCTTTTTATTCTTCTTATAGTTGTGATCGCCTACAAAACAAATTGAACAAATCATTAATATTTTCTTCTTTTTTTTTTTTAATCAAATTTTCATATATAAAAATTATTACCAAGAGCTCTAGATAAATTTAAGCCTCCGTTTACTCGTCCATCGGCAGAAACCTTTCCACCAGCTGCATTAATTCTCTTCAATTCCAGTTCATCTTCAGGCTTATGGTCTGTCGACATATCACGAGCATGACCGTCAATAGAAACAACACATCTTGAATCTCCAGCATTAGCTACATAAAGTTTATTTTGTACTAACAGAGCCATCACTGCTGTACAGCCGCTATCTTTTCCAGCCTAAAAACAACAAAAGGAAATAATCACTTATATCTATATCTATATAATAAATATTAAATATATCTATTAAATAATTATATCTATATAATTAATAGTTGTTTTATAAAATTATATGTAAAATTTATCTCAGTAGAAAAATTCTAGTTTTATACTTCATTAAATATACAACAATTTTTATAAATTATTTTCATGTATGCAAGATTAGGAAAACTCAGAACCTATATATGAATCATAATAATATTGTAAGATAACATTTCTTGTACATATCAAATTATTTACTTCAAATGTATACATATAAAGTAATTTTCCAATAATAATAAATAATAAATTGTACTAAACTATAAAATATTCAAGTTTTTATGTATTACAGAATTGTCCTAATCAGTAACATCTAGGTTTGATCAAATTGTGACGGATATTTCTAAAGTTTTCAGGATTTCGATTTTTCCTCATAACATATATATATATATATAATAGATAGATATAAACTTATTGTTGTTACATACTGTCATTTCAAATATATATTATTTTAGTATATTACTAATATAATTTTGTGTATTTTATTTTTGGGTATTCTAAAATAAAATAAATTATTTATCTATAGTATGTTATTTTTTGTTGGATCTTTTGACAGTTATATAAAATCTTATTCCTAAGTAATAATTATTTACAACTACACAGCACATAAATGATAATAATTATAACTTCCTATCAGTATAATATTGCATAACAAAATTCAGTAAAAATATATACTTGAAGTAAATAATTTTATACATATGGCAAATAATGATTACTGGGAATGTTATTATGGTTCATATATAGAATCAAAATTTTTATAATCTAATTGCCATGCATTATAATTATTTATAAATATGTTAAACCATGATACGAGATATAATAATCTTTCATTAAACCTAACAATAACTGTTATGTAATTATACTGAAACAAAATGTGTATTTTTTAGTGCAGATATAACAGCATAAACAATATACATATGTATATGATATTAACATTATAATTGATTTTCTTATTCTTTATATAGAAAAATTACATTATTGTACAGCTTACTATACAGTTACTATATAATATTGAAAGTATAATATGCTTTACTCAAACTATCTTTGTTTCTCAATGAACATCAAGAGTCAAATGATTATAAAATGAAATATATTACATAAGCCATGAGCTTACATAGACAAGGTCGTGCTCAATATATAATGAATATGCTCAAATTTTTCAGTTTGCTATTTTATACATTATATGCAATCATATTTAGGAATAAAATTCATCTCAATGTAACCAAAACAAAAGATTAATTATTACCGTTTCTTCGTCATCACCACCATTATATACAATACTATCATATTCAGCTATTTTTTTATGTCTATTAATTTCGTCATCCTCATCGTCATCATCCTCTTCATCAACTATTTCCTCATCGTCATCTTCCTCATTATCATCATTATCGTTGACATTATCATCATTGTCATCATCACAGGAATCTGAATCACTAAAATAATTTAAATTAAGAATATTTAATCAGTTTATCATGATAAAATTATAATGTTTTAATTGTAAAAAAAACATAATTTAAATTATGCTTAAGCAATATAAATTTTTGGTTTAAATATATTATTTATTTTACCTCATTTTATCAGATGTTCACAAAATACATTTTAATACTACAAAAAAACTTGAAAAAAACTATGATAGTTAAAGTATACAACTGAACACACCAAATCATATTTACACAAGAACACTATTTGTCAGTTATTAATTGAATTGGAAATTAATGAAATAGGTTTTTATTAATTTAATAACTAACCACTGTAATACATTGTAAATTAATTTACATTTTAATATATCGATAAGAATCGAACTAACTTGTCACTAGACGCTACAAATATTTCATCATCTTCATCCTCGTCGTCATTTGCTAGGTCACCAGCAATTAAATACATTAGTTTAGACTCAATCAAATCATGACATGATTCTTTACTACCACTGGCACCACATTCAGTTCTATTTTTTGGAGTACCATTAACTTTAGAACTTCCAGCTATTTTACTACTATCTTCAAGCTTATTTTCATCGACTCCATTTGTATTTGTTTTATCGCCATCTACAATATCAGATTTGTTTACAAAATTGTTTTAAAAATATCTAAAACAAATATATCAAATTTTAGTATACCTTCAACTTTTTTGCTATTGCTAGAAACTGATGCATCATTTGTTTCAACTTCATCTATTTAAAATTAAATAAATTAAAAAACTATAAATATACTATTATTTATTTATTTTTATCTTTTGTAAAAACAATTAGGTTCATACGTACGAGTAAATATGACTTTTGTACTCGACGATGAAGACGATCCAGGTTGCTGTTCATTGTTCAAGGTAGTAGTACTACTACTACTACTACTACTACTACTACTTTGTACATCTTTTCCTTTTTTTCCATACTTTAAAAATAATTCATCAAGTGTCAATTTAGATTCTTCAAAAAGTTCTTTAAGCTCTTCTTCATTTTCTTCATCACCTAAAATTACAATAGAGTTTAATAAATATTATAGATACAGTAAAAATTATTTTACAAGTAAAATGATATTAAAATTATATCCTAAATATATAAATGTATTATAAATTACTAATAACCTATGAGTCTTTCGAGAAATGTATTCCATTTGTGGATTTATTTTAACTTCAATAAAGTAATTTAGAATTATGAACTAATTAAATCATTAGAAATTGTATAATAAAACCACTATTAATTATTTGTATGTTACAATTAAAATAAACATACCAAACGATTATAAACAGAATCCATTTTAATATTTTCTCTCTGAATTAAGAAAAAAAAGTACAAACTATATTGCATTTAGAAATTATTTTATATTATATATAATAACTTATGTAATTTAAATAATTATAGGTTTTAGTGACGTATAGGGTATGGCCAAAGCAAACATTTGAGAATGTAAAGTACATATTTATAATGTAATGTAACTATATATTTTTTATTTTAATAAATAATAACAGTAAAATGTTCAAATGAAAAAAAAATATGTTTCAAAATATACGACATCATAGAAAATATATTGACGGATACATTCATATTTTGGAAGATACTCCTTACCGTAATGATATAAACGGTTAGGAGTGATAGGATGGGCTGACCATGGTGTTTCTTAGTCGTTTAAGATACTACGTTTAACATTTACAATTACTTTAAGAAAACATAATTTAAGGCAAATATTTGAATTTTTTTTACCTATGTATTTATTTGATTAATTTATTCTTTACATGTTCCATATTATACTTATCACAATATATTTTATTTTTCAGAAAATAGGAATCAAATATTGTTAAATTGAATACATTATCATTTCAAATGTGTTATTACACGATAAAAAGAAATTCTTCAAAAAATTGAATTAGATAAAAAAAATGACAAGTTTTATGAGTAGAACTGAAAATGTATGTGTTTAATAAAATTAAATATAAAGCCAAATAGGTAAAACCGTATAATCTTACTAAATGTGAAGTATAATGAATATAATATAAAATCAACAGGTTAATTATTATTATCATTAAAGATTGATGGTGATGTGTACATAAAACTGTATTACGATATATCATAATATTGTAAAAAAAATAATGAAGTAAAAATGTGGAATGCAATGAAGCACGTGAATTTCATAGGTCGTACCCACCGAAAGGTTTAAACGATTTCAATGTTGATTCGAACAAAACATTTATAGACGTATAAATTCATCATATAAGAATAATGCACGTTTGTGTGTTTGCCTTAATAATTAAACAAATGATGACTTGCCGCATTGTTCTTCATCAGGGTCCACTCCGTCTCGGATAGCAGTCAACTTGTCCACTACGGCCGGTTCAATAAGTTTCTTATCGAAATTTAAAAAAGCTCTTATTAAAGCGTCCGCATAATGGCCTCTTTCGTAAAAATTGTTTTTGACCATAGAAGGCAACTCGACGGCCGCATACTGAGCCACCTCCGAACCGCCGTGGCCGTCGTACACGGCGAACAGCGATACGTTCTCGTCGAAATCCAGTATACAGTTGTGCGCGTCCTAAACGTCGACGACGCAGAAAAACAAAAACAAATTAGACGGGTAGGCGACGGTTCGCGTGGACCGTTTTTGGGTTTCCATTCGACATTCGTTGGTCGGTTCTTTTTTCGATTCGGGTTTTTGGGAGGGAAACCGACGAACGTGGGGCCGGTCGTCGTGACGGGCTGTGTAGGCGAGGGGGGAGGGGGGGGGGGCCGGCTTACCTCTTGGGATTCGCGCCAGCCTTGCATGCAACTAGCCCCGCACGCCAACGTCCCGTTCTCCGCGTCGTGCGACTCTTTGTCGGTCTTCGGCTTGCTCAGATAGGTGCCCATGGCGACGCGGTGCGGAATCGCCGCGCGGCCGTCCCGCGGTTTAGAAACGCGTCGGGATGGACGAGACGCGTGTTCGCCGACACGACAACGGTACGTGTTTGTCGCCGGTCGCGGTACAAACGGAGCGAACGGTCGGCTTATTGACCGGCGGGCGAAACGCTGCGGGCCGGGGTCTCTGGCTTCACGTCGGGTCGGCGGTTTAACGGCGCGCGACGGGACGAGTAATAAGAGAACTTCGCGGACGCGGAAACGTACGACGCTTCGTGGCGGTCTGCGTAGTTATTGGCGGCGGCGGCGGCGGCGACATAAATCGGCGACGATAAATTGCGTGCGCCCGCGGTACAGTGTGACCAACCCGCTGTGACCGTCGCGCCGCGATTTCCGCGCGCGAACGCGTGCTCGCCGATCGGTCCGCGTACCCGCCCCGCACGCCCGTCGGAATCCCCGAGCGCGTTTATTTCGCCGACTCTGTCGACGTGAGGTACGAGTCGTGCCGACCGATAACCGAACCGCACCGTGAAAAGCCACGTCTTCAGGTCGATTGACGACGAACGAAAACGAACGGAACCCCGTTTCGATTAAAAATATGGACGAAACGTGATTGTTGTTATGATGGACCATCTTTGTTCTTCGTTGTCGTTCGAACGGTTTCACGTCATGTCACGTTTTCAACACTTGTCAATTAGGTTCTTTGAACAATTACGTGAGAATTACGTGTCGTATCTAATTAATTAACGTATTCTCATACAATTTTTATAAATGAGAATTTCGTGCAATACTGCCATGAGTTTTAATACGTTTTACACACAACGACATCCGAACCCTAGTCTTATTACGTACACCAAAGGGATCATAACATTTTTACAACCCAGTACCAAGTACGAGCGTTGAAAGCGCCAAAAAGTACAAACCTTTAAAACGAAACTAAAAGAAAACCTTTAACTCGGAACTAAATAATTACAAACAATTCCTTCGCGCATTGTTTATTTGACCCACAAACTTTGGACTCTGAAACCGACTCACTTGTAATCTAAAGTGCGACTCTACACCGATATTTGTATTTTACGTTCGTCTTGAGCCGTACATAGTACACACCATACTCACTACTATAAATGACAACGGTGGTCCGGCTAGGAGATAATTATTTTGAGCATAGCAAATATTTTATTGTATAACCATGTGTCTGATATCTTCACACAAATACTCAGCGTTTCAAATTTGTACAAAAACAACAATACAGTTTGAACTCTTTGCTCAATAATTTTGAATCATTAATCGTTTTGAATAAACGAAAAATGATTCCTGCTCCCGTTTTCCAAACTAATAGAATATAAATGTAGACTTTGAATACAAACTTTTCGATTATTGGTTAAGTACAAATTATATAATAATACACAGTAATAACTTCCATAGAGATTACTGTTTTTATGAACATTTGTATAGACATAGAAATACCAAAAATATCACATACATATTTAAATGTAATCATTTAATGTTTGTATTAAATAGTTGAGAAGATAGGATAAATCAACAATGGACAATGAACAGATAGTGTAAACTATTGTTTTCCATAAATTAAATATGAATATATTTAATTAACTAGAACAAAGCTTTTAACTAATATAGTTTATCTACTAAACATAAATAATGCTATTTTATAATAAAACATATATAAAACGAGATTCAATATTGATATAACATAGAAATAGTAATGATAAATATAAAATAAAAATAGTACGTACACATAGTAATATTATAAAATTAAAAAATATAGTTTTATTTACTACTTTGATGATTAAATAAAATTGGAACTATTTGTTATACAATAATAATAATAATAATTATTATTAATATTATAAACAATACAAATATAGTTTTGAACTGTAAAGTTAATGTTAAACATTTCATCATTGAATAACTAAAAACAAAAATTGGAATAATAGTTCTAATAACTTAAGTAGATGTTTTTGTTACTAAAATTAAGTATTATTGAAATAATGGATATCTTTACATGTATTATGAATACATAACAAATTGATCTTAAACTGTGTAATTGTTCGACTTTAAGATGTAATATTTTTTTTCTTAAATTGATGAATGGTCCATTATGTCCTTGATCAATGATGGTGCAATTCTAAAGAAAAAATTGAACAAGCCATTATTTTCAAATGATATTTTAAATAAAATACTACATAAATTTATAATAAATAGTTGTCGCTGAATAAACCAACAATACGACTATTTTATTAGTATCGTATTTGAAGATTAATATTACATTATTAATTTACAATTAAATATAATGTTATAGACATAAGTCTTAATTTTCATTTTTGTTAAATTTAAGAGCGATAACTAATAAGCAATAACATTTTAAGAAAACTTAAACAGTTATTAAACATACTTTTTAATCATGTGATTATATATGGCCACAGGAGTGATTGTAATAGTGACCATATCTGAAGCATTTGCAATAATCTCCACGATTTGTTTGTCTTTCAAGCCAACAATGTTCTGTCCATTTATTTCTAATAACTGGTGATTAGTGAGTACCCCATTACGAGCTGCTGACGAATCTTTGACAATATTGTTGATTTTGCCATTTTTGAATTGAAAACCAACTTGGCCAGCACGATCTTTGTACAGATTAATTGTACGTTCTATAGGTCTAAATATAAAGAAAAATACAACAGTTATCAAATATATTTAATATGTATCATTTATCCGTTACCTGTCCCTGACAATAACACTGATGTTGTTTACTGGGCACCTTTTAAAAATTTTGTTCACTTTGTCGACACTCATTCCCGCAACAAAAACTTCATTTATTTGCAGTATTTGATCACCAAACCTCACACCAGCCTTAGCAGCAGGACTGTCGTGTTTCACGATACTGACAAATACACCGTTGTTGTACGTGGACACTTTCAATCCTATTTGGCCTTTACCATCTTTACATAACACCAACTAAATACAAAACGCACACGGACACAGTTTTCATTTAAGAACATTTGGAAAATATTTCAACGCAATACGAGTACGAGTATATTATACCTTACGAATTCCATTTGTAACTTGCGCCTGAATGCTCTCGTAAGGAATGGCTACGCCGTTGCTTTGTAATAGAGTACTCAGTTCCAAATCTGTATAATCGTTGAGTATTGGATACAGAACACTTAATGAGTCTTGATCCAAAATCGACGGATAAGTCGGATTTGAAATCGCCATGTACGGTATTGTACTGTCATTTTTTTTGACGACTTGATTTTGAGCCTAAAACACATATTCCAATTAATTCAAGACGAAACGCTATTGTTTTCGACGTGTTAGGTTATCGAAAACCATAAATCGTAATAATATATTATGGGTAGGTACTATAAAATGAAACGCTTCAAACCTATTGTACAGAAATTATTTATGTTGTTTGAAGTTTACCTTAACGAACTCGTCCAGTTTTAAATCTTCCAGAGAAGGATACAGAGACATGGCGACGGTCTTATTGGAAAAACAGAAAACTATTCTGACCGGGCAAACGATTCTGGTAAAATGAAACGTTTAACTCAATGTCTCGCTATCGTCAATAAAATTGTAGGTCGAATGACGACGAATACAATGGAAAAACCAATAGTTCGACGTACACAATTTTCGACGACCGAACACGCACACAAACGAGTCAGCTGTTGTTATCAATCCGTCTTATTTTTCTTCCTATGATATGACGTACCGAAAACAGGAAATACAGTGTGGGGTCAGTCACAATGACAGCAACATAATGTTATTACGTTGAGGTCGATTGACGTCGTCGTTACGCGGTAACGAGTTGAATTCAAACGTTACCGTGAATTCCGAACCAATGTTTTACGTGCAATATTATTATAGCGAGTTTACGAGGTTTTATAAAGCACTTGTCATATGTCTGATATGTTAGAATTTCAGTGATTTCATCCAAATACGAAAGTGTTTGGATTATTTCTAATCCTTTTTTGCAAATCACATCCCGAACACCGATCCACGACGCACATCAAATGTGATTGAGGACACGCACGAGAGTCTTTATAATAGATCTATATTTGCGTCAACGACACACAGGTATTTATAAACATATGTATAAATGTATATACGGGGGGGGGAGGAAGGAAGGAATAAATATATTTCACCGAACGCGGTAACCACATACAATGGAAAGTTCAGCGATGGTTAAAAAACGGTACACGCGCAACAATATTTTCTAATTCTCATGAGTACGGTCAACGGAAGTAGCCGGTCGAGTTGATGTTGGGCACGTTCTGCCATATCTTGCGGTCGCGGTGCATCGTGGCCACGACCGGTTCCGGGGAGTCCTCGAAACGGGTCCGGTCGGGTGAAAACGAACTCGGCTCCTCGTAGTTGAAGCCCGAATCGTTCGACCATCGTTTGTACGGTGCGGGGAACGTCGCGGATATTTCCAGCGAGTCGGGCGTCATGTGCAACGTCCTGGCGCGACAAAAAGCCGACCAAAAAAAAAAACGTTGTTACACGCGTCGCGTTCGAACGTTTCGGTTTCGCGGGGGCTCACCCGTAAAGCGACGGTTCCAGCGAGTCGTCGTAAACCACGTGGTCCGCGACGCGACGACACTCGACCGGCGACACGGTCAACCGGCGGAAATGTTCGATCAGTTTCCCGTGGGGAATGGGAACGTCGTAGATCGCTTCCTCGGCGCCCTGGACGAACGCGAATAAAACGTTTTGAAAAAAAAACCCGAAAAGAAATCCAATAATTGTTGTCATTTTTTGTACGGGGGGAAGGTTTAATCGTGACAAGAAATCAAGACGCGACAATATGTTCACGTCGTGCGAGTTTTTTATACTTCGCTTGTATTCGTACAGTTCAACGTACACACAGAATTCCACCCGCGGATCTCATTCCAATTCACCGCGAACTCCTACACAACACCCGTGGTCCATAGGTCTATATTAATTCATATTAATTCCTTTTCCCGTTTTCGGGCGCAGTTTGCTTCCCCATCACGCCTTCAGTTTTTCTTTTATTTCATCCCCTCTCTCTCACTCTCTCTCTAAAATAATGACCTTGCCGTAATGTTTTTAACGGGGGGGAAAAAAGAACATTTCGATACTTACGTTTCGGAAAACATAAACACCGTCTGTTATTTCGTATTGTCTTTCGTTTTCAGGTACGACATTTTGTCGATATTTCCGTTTTATCGGCAACGGCGGCGGCTCGTCTTCGTCCTCGACCGTCCGTTCGGTCCCGTATTCAAGCAGTAAATCTGATTCGGATCCGCTCGTGAAAATATTTAACTTACGGTCGTTATTCACATATATTACGTCTATATTCGTTTCTTGATTATGGAAGTCTCCCGATTGCGTTTCGACGGTCCACGTCGACTCGATTTCTTCCTCGTCGCTTTTATCAAGTCGAGCGGGTAACTCCGGAGGACGGTACTGTTCCGATTCTTCGATGTGTGCCATCGCTTAAAAGTAGATTGTTATAATTGGTTTTTTTTTTTTTACACTCTTAAATAAATTGCTTTTAGAAAGCATACGTTGAAATTAGACAAACAATAATACTAAATACTGAATCGTCTGATATCGTGAAATCTAAAAATATATTACGCCGTCGAATGATTTAACTGTTACGCATTTCAGAACGGATATTTGAACAATTAATTTTTTCCCCAAGTATAATATCATAATTATTGTCGCACACGCTCGCACCTATTGTTCTTAGATAATAATTGATATTAACGTTCATTATCTTCGCGTAATATAATTGTTTTAAAAGTACAAATAATGTTGTATACGCCGTTTGATTGCAAATAGTTGATATCGAATAAAAATACTAATAGGTACTTTATATTATCGTGAACGTGCGTAGGTACTTAAAATAAACTGTAACAGTGTGTAAATCATATCAAATGTTTATGTTGTGATAAATCAGTTACTCGAACAATATTTTGTTTTAAACTAAAGAAATTTAAAACTAGTCACTCAATTTTAATAACTGTGAGTGAGTTACAAATTAATTGAATTTTTTGAAAATATCTCAATTATAATATAATATTTACTATTACTAATTATTTTACGTTTTATATCTGATGTAAATTATAGAATATAAATACATCAAGAACTTAGAATGATATTTATTATTTATATAAAACAAGTGTCCGTGTAAAATATTTGTTGAATTTCAATAGTAATTTTCATTTATTTATTTTCATTTTCATTTTTTAAGGCTCGTCAAAACGCAGGTAACTCGTTAAATTACAAAGAAATTAGCAAAAAGAGCGACGTGTTGAGTTGCGAGTTGTAACATATGTTTGTAGTTACTGCCTAGAGCTTTCAGAAAAATTATTATAAATATCAGTCGGCAAATTTAATATTGTTTTAAGAGTTTTATTTCATCGTCGTTCAGATGTTATGGGTTTGATTAATGATTTGAAAATATGTTTGTCGTGATTACAGCGAAAATACGAACGTAAATGCATACGCGGTTTTCCCGTATAAAATTATGGTTTTTTTTAATTATTTAAACGCATGGTTGCCAGTGCACTTACGTTTCGAATACTTTTGCTTAACGCCAGTGACTTCGATGTAATCGTAGTCATCCGAGTCCGAATCGTCGCAACGCTTCTGGAAAAATGACACGGACCTACTCATCCTTTTCGACGCATTGTTGTCGTCCACGCGTTTCTTGGACACGCGCCTCGCGACCTTGCAGGGCGTGAGTTCTCGACAGCTCTGCGACTTGACGGGTTCGGCGGGCGTACACTTTTCTTGCGGCTTGAAGTAAATGCTCTCGTACGACAAACTTCTCGAGCGACATGATTCCCTGTCACTGACCGACGGCGCTATCGTTTCGATGCGGACGAGACCGTGCAGTTCCCTATAGAAACTTATCCGATTGTCGGACTCGGCTTTCCGCAAAGCCGACAATTTCCGGTACGTCACGATATGAAGACCGTTTTTCTTGCTCGCCTCGAAGAACATTTTATCGAACGACTTGGTCGGTGGTGATCTACAGTACCGCAAGTGGTTTTCATTTACGACGCCGTTGTCATTCTCCGCCGACTCCGCAGATATTCGGTTGGCTAACCGGCGTTGCGTTTCCGTAACAGACGATTTGCAGTTTTTCGGTTTAATAAAACTCTGGTTGTTGTTTCTAGCACATCGCAGAGCAGCGAACCATTCGTCTTGTTCGGGTTTCGATTTTGTCCTCTAAAACAAATCACCAAATAAGATCCAAAACGGGTTTGGTAACCTGATGTTGTACAGATTTCTATAATGATATAAATATAAATTAAAAAAAAAAAATCTGTATTTTTTGTATCTTTCTTTTTTACAATTAGTCGCAATAAAGCTAACAAATTTGAATGAACTCGATTTTACGCTTGAACATCATAGTCATAATGAAACGTACATTGTATTTCATTTTGCTACACCTAATATTTTCATGAAAACCCCTTCACATCATACTTTGACGTCTCAGTAAAACGTCGTAACGTTATTAGGACCGTGATCCCATTAATACGAAATGTAATACTTTGTTACGTCCATTAAAATTTAACAGCATATTAAAAATATATTATTTCATTTTCCGAATCTTATTGCCTATTTGTTATTATATTTTACATTAAATATTCAATTAAACCTAAGTATACAATGAAGTTCATGTTTGTACACAATTACCGTAATCTTTATCGTCGTTGTCTATATATCAAATTTTCGAATACTAGAAATCATACACGTTTAATGATTCGTATTTATTATCAACTAATATTTGTTTGACAAAATAATTAGATAAATTATACTGAAACGTTAATATTTTCCTTAAAAAAGATATATATATATGATCATTTTATAGTCATACATATATATATATTATAAATAAACGTACTTAACGTGCGTCATTCCAAATATCATCATCGTTTATCAATAATTATCGGATAAATGTCATATTACGTTTTAAACGTCTAAATTGCGACCGGACGACACTCACGAAGATTATAATTTGAGATCTAGTGACGATTTGTAGTTGACACGGACCCCGCGGTGTTACAGACAACACGAGACCCATATTGACGGAGCCTCTGCAAGGCGATAAATGATGAGAGTACTCCAGTTGAGTTTTGAAGTACAACAACAGTTTTCCTTCGAGCACGCACCATCTTTTTTTCCAACGACGTACGCCAACTACTCTCTACGGATAAAATAATATATAAACTATAAGAATATCGTTCAAGCACAAATACGGTTTGTATGAACGTGACATTAATCCGATGAATTAAAATATTTCGTAATTACGACGAAATGGTTGGCATTGGCAAAATCGTATATTCTACCGTATGCGTATACACATGCGCGCAAATGCGCTCACGATAAAATATAACGCGATAACGGATAAATGGATGTCATCTATACTAGTACACATTACTAACCATTCTACTCTTTTTTTCCAAATAACCGGCCATTTTAATTATCAGTGGTTTTTCATGCTTTTTATCCATGTCCGGTAACATATCTACAAAACACAAATGGAATATGATTAATGTGTAAACGCACGGTTTGTATTTGATTCGAACGAAACCGCTAAATTTTCATTATTATTATTATTATTATGTATGACACGCGTTAATAATTATAACCAACAGATAATATCATGCTATGACGCCACGTGTTTTATATTTAACCACACTTATACTTATGCTAGACGTACAAAATGTACCGACCGTTATTCGTGTTGACAATTGTACGGTATCGCCTGCACAGTCTACACATCGGACGTAGACGAAAAGTAAAAACGTCACACATAACAGGTCAGACTTTACAATCCGGAACTGTTTATTGAAAACCGCACCCGTATTAAGTGGCTATCGATATTACAGTCGTGTATAATCGACAACAACTCTTTTTTTTCCCGCTGTACTATTGTTTTGATCGAAATTCTTAACATTTGTTAATGAAACTACGAAACAAAGTACTTAACAAGTACTCGAATCGTTCGTATAATACGCTATGACTTTTCGGCTCACGACACCAACCAATTACTGGGTATTTCATTTCCTCCGCAATTCACATAGCGTATAGGAAACATTAATTTGAGAGTCGCCCCGCTGCATTATTATTATTATTTTTTGTTTGCCTGTTCCGTACATGTGTATGTATATGCCGCGATGAACTCTTGATCACATTTTAACGACCAAAACAATGGGATCCGTATGCGCGCCAAATGGAAACAAAAATCGTTTGGTTTTTGATCCGTTCTTCGATAATTATTCTCGATCAATGTAATTATGCGGGTATGTTGGAAATAGAATTATGATAAAAACCACGCCATAAAAATACAAGGACTTTAAATAAAAACTATATCATTTGGAATTTCTCTTCGGCATTAAACGTAACGTTAAATATGGCTCGTGTGTTATCCATTTTCTTTCTGGGCTTCAATTAATTACGGTCTGTTTAACACTCCAGTATTCATAATGGGTACCTCGTACGCGGTCGGTGGGTACACCGGTTAATGTAAAGTGATGGTTTAAACGTTAAGCATCAGGTGTTTTTCGCAGTCCAACAACAGTCGAGTATTGCTTCGAGTTATTTTTCTCTAGTTTCAATCGTACATGTCTATATGAACAATAACCTTCTGTTTTATCCGAACCGCAGTTGATATACACACTTGGATTACATTTCTTCGTAAATATATATTTTACGTTTTTTGCCTAAACGTACAATACGTAAACAAAACTAATTTCAACTATCGCTGTAGAACGGTGTTTGCTTGATCGCGAGAAGTTTTTTTCTTTAATTGTATAGAATCTAAAAAAATTATGTTTTTTTTAAAACTTTTTTATCCTGTAAATGTAAAACCACGTGATAGACTTTCGGGGGAGAATTAGGGTCGCGGGCCTAAAAATATCGAGAACCACTGCACTATAGAGTACACACGCACTTAAATAACCATCGATACATTTGCATTCGTTGAAAACAAAACGCCAACTATATTTTTAAACGGAAAGTTCGGTTAGGTTAGGTTCGGAAACAATTCGGTGATTGCATCGGGTTGTTTTGGTCGTTGGACATATTGGACTGTAAAAATTATTCCTACCGGAAAAAAAACACGACCGGAAGTCAATTTGTCTAAATAATTGATCGTCCTCCCGCATGGTGTTAGGTGCTTAAAAAAAAATATTGTTTACGATCAGCAATTTATACGCGACATGTTGTAAATTGATGCTAATGGAGTATACGGGGAAATCGCTATGTCTTAAACGCACTATATCCATAAACATAAAACGTTATTATTTTCTCGATTAATTATCTGATAAAACGACCCGACTGGAATTAAAAAAAAGGTATTCAGTAACGTGTTGATACGACAGCGCTATTATTATTATTATTATTATTATTATTATTATTATTATTATTATTATTATACATATATACGATTATATGAAACATTACGTTCGCCGTACGTACGTGTGCGATTACAAAATGCCAAGTATGCGGCTTTCTCGGTGTGTACGAATGAAAACCGTGGTCTGCGACTCTTGCACACGTACCATCGCGACACCGCGTTTAAACACTTTCTAATTAAATTGACCGGTATGTGCAAATTGAGCGATAAGGAAATTGTTTGCGAGTCCTGTTTCGTATAGGCAATTCGAAATTTATGTTCTCGTACACGGTCGACAATTAAATTCAATGACGCAATTGAAATTGAACGCGTTGACATAAAATTTAGGTTAGAGGTTAAAGAACTAGATATAAAATGAATAACTTTAGATTTCTATGCGTTTAAAACTTTTATACGGATATTAGCTGCTTATATATACATATACATATTATATGATCAACAATTTAATAATTATATAATTTATGGGAATTTAAAGAAATCGAATCCACTGATATCATTAATATTTGTACTGAACTTATTTCACAACAGCTTACATATGCGAGTATTCCGATTTTATTGGTAAGTGTACTTGTATGTATTTAACTTTTCATTCCGTTTTGGCTTTAAGTCAACCTTAGAATTTTGGGCGAGTTAAAAGCGAATATAAATTTTTTTTATTAACTTTTAACTTGATAATTTTTTTTTTAACTCGTCGCGTTAAGTTCAAGTTAATTCGATACAAAGTTATACGAATTTAGTTCAATTTTGTTCAAAAAACGACGTTAATCTTTTGAATGCGGTTTTTATTTTTGTTGGTTTTGAAAAAAACACGGAGGATTCGTGTATAGTGTAAACATATAATACAAAAACTTTACTTTTGGATAACAGCCTCAAAAGGCATGTCAATGTTGTTTTCAAGTTAACATAAAAAATATAAGTACCTTTTAACTTAACTCAACTGATATTTTATTAAATTAACTTAATTTGTCAAGTTTAAAAACTTGATCAATTCATCTGCCCGGCCTTGCAATTTATTATATATATGTCTTTAAACTCAATTATAAAATATTATTGTCCTTTATTACTCTGTTGTATACTTTGTGTAAATATGAAGTCACGATTATATTCGAGGAAGAAAAGAATATCTCAAGCGAAACATTATATTTCATCTATAGTTTATTGCTTCTAATCACTTTACCATCTAACCTCATCTTCCTACACGTGCATCATTTACGAGGTGCAAAAAACACTTGTAGATATTTAAGATAGACAAATTATTCAAATGAACAATACAATACGATTACAATGAGTCGCCAATGCAAAACTACATATTACAGGTATCTAGTAGGATAACAAAAGAAAAGGTATCACATTAATGGCAAAATGATGAAAACAACAATGGACAGGAAGGGCAAAAACTATTGATTAGCTTCGGACAGAGCATATGTAATTCGTATATTCGTGTAGAATGCATTATTGGTACACTGAAACACAAATTTAACCAAATTTCCTGTCTAAATGAATAAAATAGGTTAATGATCTCATTGCAATTTTTATAAAAAAAAAAAACCTATTAACACACATTTAATAAGATTCTAGTAAGAAAGAGTATGGAATATAAACACGTTATTATACATTATAAACAATTAATAAATACGTATTTAGTTTTGATTAAAAAAATTAAATTAATATGAACATTTAAAACCGAAGAACTCGTCTGTTTGGGCTTTCCTCTCTTGGCTTCCGTGTCATTACTACTCTTACCATCTAAATGTATTTAGGCGATTTCAGTTAATTGTGCGAATTACCGGCTAACAATTACCAAACGATCTGTTAAACTGGTATCTATAATGTACTCGTTTGTTCATTGAATAAAACATGGGAACGTAAGCCTATTATTCACATATGCTTAACGACCCAAAAGCATGTTAAATAATTTTTCACCAATTTATGACTCGTGTAAATGATTTTTAACCTAAAATACTTTGTTTTCGTGCAATACAAAAACATCTATGCCAATATTCGCCATTTAAAAACCTTTAATTAAAAATATTGTTATAATTATCCGTTCTATTGGCGTGAGACTGTGTAATTTAATCCGTTCGTTTACGTGTACTGTATTTGTAAACGTATAGTAGTCGGTTTTATCCGAGAAAATAGAATCACGAGAACAGGATACAATAAATGAGACTAAATATGTTTGTTAAAACTTAAAGTTTTAACTCTCAGCTTATTATGTGTCATATATAAAAAAAAAAAAAGATTTCGGCGTATTTTTTAATTTTTTATTATTATTACAGACTTCGCGAGTATACGGTTTAGTACGGTGGATATTACAATGAATGTCGACCAAAGAGAAAAAAATAATCATTCATACGATATTTCAATAATTGGTCTTAACGTTCGTCATACGAGTCGCGGTACAACGTTATTTGAATTACTAGTGCATTCAAGCCGACGTTCAAATAAGTATACGTATGTATGTAATATTCGTTTAAAAATTCTCCAATTTCACCCGATTTAATTCGTCTTCGTGTACAACACGCGACGAGTCGTAACACAGTGTACTTTTATTATATCGTTCGAGCACGTTCCGTTTTGCTAATCGCGAAAAACGTAAGACAATAAAAGATTTTTTTGTGTGGACGAACGGTGAAAGACCGTCGAGGAAAAAACGAGAAAAAACGAGAAAAAACGAGAAAAATAAGAAAAACGTTAATCTAACGTATGAACAATTGCGTTTACTTGCTTTTCGAAGTAGACACGAGGTGATAACCTCGCGGGTGGTAAACGATCGGATTTTCAGATCCGCCGGTCTGACGGAAACGACGCGCACGGCCACCGGGTTCGTCGAGCACACGCGCCGCCGTCACGCACACACGCCGTCCGGACAGTCCGCCGCGAGTCGACTGTTGCCAGTGTCGATTTTACCGCACGCGCGCGCGCGCCCACCGCCGGCGGACGAATCTGCGCTCTGCCGGAACGCGCGAAACGCCCCGTCCGTTTTTCACCGACTTGTTGACGAGGAACGGACCGTACGGGGGGGACCTTTTTTTTTTTTTGATGACGGGGAGCGGACCGTTTTTCCGAAAATACCCCGCCCGTCTTTCTTCTCTTTAATACGCGATGAGAGCGTCTACCGTTTTGACGTTTTCGCGTCATTACTTTGGCACAGTGGCGTATTTTTAGGATTTCGTCTAGGGGGGGGAATATATATTAAAAAATATTTTATTGACCTAAAGAGCGCTTCGTAAAATCATACCTATTGGCCATTGTAAATAAGAATATCAAAAACTAAAAAAAATCAAGGGGGAGATCTATCCCCCATATCCCCCCCCCCCCACGGTAAATACGCCACTGCTTTGGCACATTAAAATAAAAAACCGTCACGAAAAGCGTTATCTAAAAAAAGATACCCACTGTCACGAAAAAAGCGTTACAGAAAAAAAAAACCTAAATCTCCCTTATGGTTTGTTTCCATGGCAACCATTGTTTGGGTTTTGAAAAAATTTAAATTTGAATTTGAAAAACAAATTTTCACACACATAAGACATAAAATGTCTCACTTAACGTATGCGTTAATCGTTTGTGGTTTTAAGCGCCAACAATTCGTTTTTAACTTGTTTCAAACGATTCGTCTTCGAAATTCTGACCGACAAGTCGAATAATAACAATTCATCCGTAATCGTTCGCCAACGCGTCGTCCACCAGCCCCTTCTCCCCCGGATTCGAACCGGGAGCGGCCGCTCTAAAAAACGTCACTCCTTCGCCACGCCATTCCGCGCACGGGACTTATCGTGTCGGAGACATGCCGCTCGCGTCTCGTTTCCGGTATTATTTCGTCGTCGTCACGAAACCGGATTGCCGAGCCGGACGACGCCGACGTACTCAGTCGGCAACGTGTTCACGTGATCACGTGATCCCTCGAGCTTATTTGTTTTCATTTCTGGGCGCGACGTGTACGCTACGCGAAAAGTATATGGTACAACATCCGAACGACCGAGTTCGCGAGGGATCGCCGCCGTTTAAAAATATTTTTCGTACGAACCACGTGCCGTCCTATACGGACGTTTTCGTGTATACACGAATCGTATGGTCGACGAGGATTTTAAATCATTTTTTTTATTGCGTAACATGCGTATATTATTGGTCCACGCGATGTAACGGTGTACGTACATGACGAAATCGTTTTGATTCGAATCTAATTATTATGCAGAATTATTCACGTTCTAATTTATGGGAGTTCGTTTGTTTTTTTTTTTTCCAAATGTGTTTCTCGACCGAATTGCATATGCGTTTTTACTGAAACGCTATAAAAACAAAAAACATTTTTCAGAATATTACGCGTACGACCGATTGCAACTTTGGTTGCCTGTTTTTAAACTAGTAAACATTCACTTGGCCGCATTGATGTACACAAAACGTTACATTCCAGATGAGTTGACGTCTCAAACGGTTGTATTTTATAGACGAAAATTCGCTTTTAACTGTTGGACGTCAAGCGAAATCGTGCGAAACACGATCAAAAATTCGCAATCAGAAAATTTACAAAACTGGCCTTTGAATAGTTAGTTTGGTTATAACGTTATTGTACATTACGTACGATATATGCATAAATTTTGTTTGAACTATAAATGACGTGACGTAATATTTAAATATAATCGTAAATTTAGAACAAAATATACCTTTCCGCATTTCATTAAATCGATTCGATTAAAATCACTTGAATGATGATGTTTTCAATGTGCAAATTCAATGAACCTAAAAAATGTAGTTGCTTCAGAAAAAAAAATATACCCATGTATTCTTCGTAAATCATTACGTATGAACGTGTTCTTAGGAACGGATTGAAAACATCACATAATAACTAGTTAGGTCAGGTAGTCTTATAAATGACTTACACGGTATAGGTGTACGACATAAGCATTACCGTGATGCTTCGACAGCGATTCTTGATATTAGTGTGTTTTTGAACATCAGCTGCGGTCTGATTGGGGGGTAATTTTATAACATAAAAAAATAATGTCGTAAGACTGATGTGATTTCCTTAATTTTACGTTAGCAAATGATGCAACTAATAATAACCTAACAACGTCACATCGCTTTGTTATGTGTATACAACCATCTTCACTGGCCCCACGCTCATAGTAGGTTTTTAATTTCAACTGTAACATCGTTTATTCACGTGTACTTTGGGACCGCGGGCGCGACGGAAAATCACACGATTTTAAACAATCGTGTTCTTTACGTTCGGCCAGGTTATTTTCATGTCTGAGCGCCGACTAGCCCGGAACGTTGGAAGCTTAGTTGGTATTACTCGACTAGTCACTAGTCCATATTATTAACCGTTCGTTGTATCTGTATTTTACGCAGGGGGTGGCGTTTAGGCGTCCCTATGGCCCCCCCCTAGACATTTTACATTTTATTTTTTTTTACAGTACGCGTTGTCGTTTTTCGGTTAGTTTGAAGTTAAATAAGTTAAATAATAAATTCAACTCTAGTAGAAGTAATGTTTTTTTTTTTTGCAAAAATAAAAATCGGTAAGATAACCAAAAAAATTTTTACTATAATTATTTAAAGTAATAAATAGTAAATGTTCATATTTTATGTACGTATTCATATGTATTTAAGAGGCGTCTCACCGTATTTGTTGTCTCCGTCTATTTTATAGGAAATATAGAATAAATTACACTACGTGAAACAGTGAATGTGGGGTCTACGTCAGAATTAGAGTTGAAACACCTATTACCAATTTTGAAAAGGACAATATTTTTTAGGGAATGTCATATCCTTTTTGTAAAATATTGTTTAAAAACAAAAAATTACCAGCTTTAAAAAGGAATGAAAAACGTAAAACGTTATAACGTTCTTTGTTAAATTTTTTTTTTATAAAAAGGATATGACGTTCCCTGGAAAATGGCATCGGAACGTGAAAACTTATATTAAATACATATATATATATATATGTATATCAAAAAATATTGCCCCCCCCCTAGGACACTGATTTTACGCTATATATATATATATATTTTTTATGAGAATCATTTTTTATCGTAATACTCATCAGATACACCGCGATTTCTCGCCTCGGTCCTTAGACTCGCCTGATACGTTTGCTCGGTCGTGTCCACGTAAAAACAATGTTTACGCGTCCGTCCGGTAGACACACCACGTCGCTCGGACGCGACCACGTCATTCGTATTCAACGCGCGAAAAAGTGTTTACGCCGTGCACCGCGGGTCCCGGTGGCGCGTACGTTCGCGCGGCCCACGAGGTATTGATTTTTTATTGTCTCGGCGCTCGACGGAGTTCCGTCCCCACCGACTTGTGCGCGACACACGATCGCACACAACAGCTGCTGTCCGCACGACGTGCCCATCTCGGTGTGCCGGGAATCACATTCGTCGGACGTTTTTCCTTTTTTTTCGGTCTGGTTTTTCGGTGTGACGGCCGACCGGCAAAGACGGGAACAGTTAACGCCGCGCGTCGACCAGTGTTGTTTTTTTTTTTGAAAAAAATTTTTTTATAATTCGCGTTCGGCCGACCGTCATCGTCGAGACAATACCGTGCGAAACGATGGAACGCGACGACTACGTAAACGACGGGTACACGTGCATCTACTGTCACACGTCCTACGAAAAAGGTACGTGCTTTTTCGGCTGTAGCGTTAACAATTTTCTCGCGCCGACCCGATAAGAATTTAGTGATAACGCGCGAAAGTATTGCTATTGCGTGTTCCGGTAACCCGTCGCCGCCCGGGGTACAACACTCCGGCGTATCGCTGTGAACGTCATGAATGGAAACGCGCGGATTACGTAAAACCGAACAAACGACTACCACCTGCACCGCGCTCGTACGAATACGCAGTTATCTTATATATATCATATTCGTCTGTACTACGTGCTCGGACGTTGTTTTAAATCAAAACCGTGTATTTTTAGATTTTCGTTTGAAACTATTTCGAACTGGCTAATGCAAGGCGTATATATACATATAATGTTTTACTGATATTTCAATACGTATGTGCTTGATGGTCATATCGATCGATACGATGTGGCGAAAGTGAAATTTAACATTGTTCCAGTAGATTTCATTAAAACTGTATGTACTACATACATTAATAGATATATTATTATTCGGTGTGTGTTCCTACATTTCATATCGTAACAGCACCTACACAGGCAGACTTGAACATTTGAATTGAAAAAAAACATACATTTACTTTGACTGTGCGAGTTTTATTTTTTCTCGTGCTCTGTATAGTTCGTAATACGTTTTATTTTTATTGGTGTTTTTTAAAAATGTTTTCTTGCACCGAACGCAATAACGTTTTTACCGTAAAAAGCGCTATGCTCAGACATCGCAACATTCATGACGGATCTAAATTTCCATTCGGTGATTGCTCCGAAATTTTTCGTCGAAGGGATAATTTAACCAGACATGATAGCGCGAATATTTTTAAACATTATAATAATATAGATTGTCTAGCGAAACAATTTTATAAATCTACGAGATAAATATTTTTATTTTTTATTATTTTATTATTTGTTTATTTTCGTATGACCTTTATTGGACGCAACATAATTATGATACAGCAGTAATAGAAATGTGTCTCGTAACACAGTAAAGCGAAAGCAGCCGCGTTTAGTTTTAGCGAATAGTCCCCGGGCTTTATCGGAATAGATTCGTCCTACGATCGAACAGCGGTCCGGTATTGTCGGAGAAATACCGAAAACATATCAGACTTCATAACGTTTTTTATATTCGACGAACACCGAACGCGCCCGATAAAACATGATTTGAAATTGGAGGGTACGTACAATGTACCCGACGCGGAATCGTCTCTTGAGAATAGGGCGTTTCAAACCGTCGACAAAATAGGTTTTCTGTGTTGGCGATATTGATACGAACGCTCGACGAGGATTTCACAATGTAATGGAAATGTAGCGGATTCGCATTAATGGTGTGTTAATAGATTTTTATAAAATCACAAAACAAATTAATAAACGTGCATCGATGGTGTCTTTGGGCGCGCGTCTTCGTATGTTCCGTCACCAAAAAGCATAACGGCGAAAAATTAAACTCACAGAACGAAGATCAGTAACGTTTCGAGTGGGCAGCTCTTACGAAACACGTTACAGGATATTTGTTGGGGTTTTCAAGTCGTTAACTTCCGAGTAACAATTTACGACCGATCAACTATACCTATATACCTACGTCACTTAATATTACGTTTTTTTCTGTCTTTAATCGTATCGACTCCTTGAACGTTGATACACTGATATTTTCATGTACGACGTTGATGCATAACAAGTTGCCTACACGCGACGTATAGTAAGGGGTATTGCTTTTGCAACGTACGTAAATTGTAACAATAGTTTAAACTTAACCTATTTTCATATCAATGTAACAAGTAGATTATCATTTCATAATGCTCTGATGTATAATTTTATCATTTAAAATAACATACACGATTTTCGAAGAGATGTCATATTACTTTTCATAAATTACGCATCGAATCGTTTTATACGGCAATACATATTTTACAACGAATCATATGGATGCTGTAGCATTTGTTAGTTGTTTCTACTGTTTGGATTCGTCGCTTAGTAAGTTTTTCATTTTTTTTTTCATACAAGTACGAGATAAATGATAGTTAATACAATACTTATACGATAGTAAACGACGCACCAAATGCAATCGAGTATTTTTAGACTTTCAGTAAATAACATAATAAGACAGCCAGTCGGAATTTCGTTTTTTTTTATTATAATGAAATTCTTGGGATTTTTTTAATGCAATCCTGCAATCAATTTTAAAACTTTTTTTTTAACCGCGACACAATCGGAGCTCTATATTTAGAATCGAATGTTTAACTTATTAATCCGTTATTATTAAAATACTTTGAAAATATATGTATCGGAACGAGCATTGTTTCCAATTGATATATTACCGATCTGCTGTAAACGATATGCTTTTTATCGAAATTATTTTATTTTATATTGTATGAGGCTGAAAGGTAAATTCAATAAGAACGTAGTGAGACCGACTACGTTGTACGGTTCGGAGTGTTGGGCGGCGTCGACAAGAAAATAGAGCGGAGAACGAGTGTGACAGAAATGAGAATGCTTAGATGGATGAGTGGAGTGACGAGAGAAGACAGGATATGGAACGAACGTGTAAGAGAAAGCATAGGAATAGCGTCGATGGTGGACAAGACGAGAGGGAATGGACTTGAATGGTTTGGTCATGTTATGAGTAGAGAACCCATAAGAACGGTTTTATGGAAATGAACGCCGAAGAAGAGGTGATTGGATGCGATTGGGTGTGATACGAGGACTGCTGGTGTGCGCGCAGATGATGTGGGAGATCGTGTCAAGCGGATGTTTAGGACACGGGTGGCCGACTCTAAAATAGCTGAGATAGAGACGAGGGAGAAGAAGAAGAAGAAGTAGAAGAGATCTTATTTTATATTGCGCTTCTTACCACTACTCCTATTACTATCAAAACAACGAGTTTGTTAAAAAAAATTTCAAACTCCATATTCCACGTGATTATCGCGTTTCAATGCCGATTCGCACCGAAACTGAAAATAACGTGTTTGTTCGACTTTGGACGTCGTCGGTTATCGGTTATTAAACAATACCTGACCAGCGGTAACGTTATCTATACCCGCAGCAATTATACGAATACGTGTAACAGCCAGGTCATTTTAGAAAACTCAACGGTTTTCGGGAATTTCGTTTTAAATCAGTTCTCGGTCGGCCGTCGATGCTGTTTGGTTTTTGATATTTCTTTTTTTCTTTCGCGTAGGGACGATTATTTTTGGATTTTGATCGCTTTAATTTTTATTGATTTTTTTTTGGTTTTTTTCCCCCTCCGGCAACAGCAGTAGAAACCCGTGTCAAGTATACAGTGCACGTTATTGTTTCGACCGATTTTTCAATCGACCATGGCGACGTTCAAAGAATTAGAAGTGGAATGGACATACGTTAACACGAATAGTAGCTTAGCAGGTAGAATACTATTATTTTCAATATACGTACAGTGAACGGTTTATTGTTTTTCGATTTCAAACGAAAACGCGACTTGAACGTGTGGGAGGTTCGAAATCTCGAAAACTTACTCTTAAAAACTCGTACGAAATATAATATTGTTATTTATCGAATGTACTATTTTTTTTTTTATTGAAATGTTCGTATGCGCTTTTACACAAATCGCCTCGTTTTCTCGGTTAAATCGTGATACCTTACATCGTAAGTCATAAATAACAATATAAAAATGGGTTTTTTTTCTTCTAGAAAGTTATATATATATATATAGAATACGTAATTACAATTAAAGTACGTGTTATTAACGAAATCGTATACTTTTAATTACCCGCCGCAAAACTAGTCATTGTAGTACAATTGATATCGATATAGATCGATGATTATGTACTCCGAGTATCCAATTATATTGATTATAGAATACATATTTCGTAATCAATGCTAATATTAATACGTTTTTCTTTCTCCGTTTGTGTAAAATAATTTCTTACCGAGATGTTTTACATCCACAATGAGATATCGGTATTTACGGTTGAAGTTATACCATTTTATATTTTTATTATTTAATATAAAAATATTGTATTTCAAATGTTCAAACTGAAAAACTGCAACGCTTTTGATTACTTAGTATTGTTTTTCTTTCACGTCATAAAGATCATTGACAATTACGGGTAAAAACCACCTCACATTATGTACGGTATTAGAACAAACAAAAATGTATATAATTCTTGTGAACGTTTTTTGCGGCGAATTTTTTACGTATCTATCCAAATTTTTGAAAATTGCTTTATACTTTCAATAAATTATCTATTCTATATATAATACAATTATTTATTCGGTGAAACGGACAGTATAAATAATATGTGGTATGCTTGATACGATTTTTCGATAACACGAACCAAGTATCGAATTTATAGCGCATTTTCATGTCTATTGTTGTCCATTTTCATACACGAAACTAGAGAATTATAGGATTATGTGTGTGCTGTGGAGGGTCTTACAATAAATCAGCGGTTCCCAACCTATGGTCCGCGAGACATACCTATAAAATTTTAAAATATTTCAATTTTCCTTTGGGCGTGTTACAAATATTACGTACCGACAATCGTTACCTAAATTCTAATATCTGTGAAAAAATTGATTCTTATTTATGAGAAAAAATAATGTCTAAAAATATGGTGGTCCGTAACGTATTGAAAGTTATCCAAGTGGTCCGTAGTGTCAGAAAGGTTGGGAACCACTGCAATAAATCGAGCCATACAAAAATTAAAAACGATTATGTTTATTATAGTCGTAAACTATTTTGTAAGATGGTTTTAAGAACATTTTTCCACATTTTTCAGTACATTATGCCATGTCTTATAAACAACAGATATTTATGGTCAATTAATTTAATCGTTTAAATAGTAGTTACTCTTAATTAATATTTTAAGTTTTATAATTGCAAAATTATTCATTAAACCTTATTTCTCATTAATATTAGAAATGTTACTAATTTTAACGCGGAATAAATAGCAACTACATTATTATTTTCTAAATCGTTCGCCGATCATCAATTAAGATTCGTTATTTTAATTTTTTGTCAAATGTGTCAAACGCCGATTTACGTAATGGTTTGAATTGAAAACTCGTTTCTTCTTCTTTAACACGCCGGGTATAAAAATATCGTTCGCGTTATTTTGTCAAATTCGTCGAACAGTCAAATCGATTAGGACAGTACGAGTTTCAATCGACTGTTGGAGAATATATCGTTTCATTATGGGTTACATTAAGAGCGTGAAAATGCTTTTGTTCTCTTCTATACGCTCACATATTCAAAACGTTTGTCGCTAATGTACGATTTACATTTTATTGTAGCCGTTATGACATTTCACTCTGATAATCGCAAATTAAACGATGCGTTTGAAAATAACTGCTCTTTTCGTCTGTAAACAATTAATTAATAATCGTAGCGATTAAATTTTCGGTTACGGTAGAGGGTAATAGTTCATAACTATTCAAAATGATGATCAATCGATCATTTCGTTCTGAATGTTGTTTGCAGTATTTGTTGGGAAATACCGTCGAATATGTCGTGTTAATCATGTTAAATATTCAAATATGTTCGGATAAAACATCGGCTGCTCCGTACGTGAAGTAACGCTATGCGCGCATACGATTGTGGTTTAAACTTCCACCGTTCGCCCCGAACCGATGCCGTCGTTAAAGAAAGTCACACTCCAATAACCGGGTGCTATACGATACCGAATGGGTTTATTGTTTGGAAACGCGATGCGCGGGCTTTAAGACCGCCTCTAGGCGTAGATGCTAAACACTTCGGACATGGTTAGGCGTAGTACGCGAAACGACACGTTTAAACAGACAATAGGCCCGATTACACCGAACCAAGTTCGTTAGAAAGTGTGACCCTGTGCCGGAGAAAGGCGTAAGTCACAATACCTACCGTTTGGAACTGCACTCTTGATCTATATCGAATTGCCAGGCGGTTTTTGAATTCGAATCGCCGCGAAAGCAAAATCAAACGGAACGAACCGGACGAAAAAATCTATCATTCCGTTTGGCCGTGTGAGACTTTTTCCGCCTGAGCGTTTACGTTTTGTTCCAAACCGACCGCGAGTCGGACGTTTTGTTTTTCCTTCGAAAAAAAGCGGTTAAACGCCCGCGAGGCGCGTGTAACGGTGTGGCAATAATAATAATAATACGCAATTAATCAAGAGTCATTATTATTGTTAACGTTTGGTTAGAACGAGATCGAATATCATCACCTCGGGTAGGAAACAATAAAAATCCGCCGGACTCTTCGAGCAACGTCCATTGTTACGTCTCCGGCGGAACGGCGTTTCGATTTGCATTCACGCGTTGGAGAAAAATACACTCCATAGTGTTGAAAACGCGTATTTATTAATTGCGCGTTAATTATATACACGTATACATCATTTTTTTCGTATTAGGCAACGAGAAATTCGTTTTCGTCGCATTTACTTCCATCGGACCACTTAACAACGATAAATGTTTTCCGTAGCGTGGGATGTTATATAATAGACGGTGCGCGCTGCATTTCTCGAATTTCTCCTCGATTAAACAATGAAAATATGAAATATTAATACGCGTTTGATCGTGTTCGCGTGGTGGGCGTCCATAAATCAGTAATTGCGCGGGATAATTGAAAGCGTATTATTAAGTTTTGGATTTAAACGTAAAATTATATTTCTCCCGATTGTCTAACCGTAATATATGTAAACTCGATAAGACCCTACATATATATATATCTGTGTGTGTGTTATACTTCACCTTATGCATTTTATTCGAGACAATGGCCGATGGCAACAAGTTAATACGGTGATTTTTCCCAGGATTAATACATTTCGTTAACTGCGAATATCATTTAAACGGTCTATTAAAATATAAATTACAGTGTTTATGTCGTTACCAGAGTAAACATTGCAGCGAAACTAATTTTACTGCAACGCGTATGAAATGCCGCGATATCGACGACGCGTGCAGCGGGTCCCGCCGTTTTTACATTTCAAAACGTCTCGTCCGACTGTTGTTGTCCCCGGGGGGAAATGGTGGATTCGTCTCTTTCGACCGTATAGGAAACGTTGGAACGCGACGGGCGCCTCCCCTGACCTTTTCGCAAACACTTTGACGGCGTTTTCCAACGGAAACGTACGCGGTCCGGTTTCCGAAACGAAACGGCGTGTACATTTTCAACGGTCAGTGTCGACAGAAAGAGCAACAACAAGAAAAAATAAAGAATCATCGTTCATTTTTTTCATACCGGCCCGGCGTACTACTACATTATTTCATCGTATCGTGTTATTGTTGGTCTGGTACGAAAAACGAGTTGGCTGGTACGGAATATTATACGTTTGCCTTGAAACGCAATCGCGTGCGTGTGATGCGGTCGGGTTATCAACGCTAATAGACGGAATTCAGTCTGGATCGCGATGCAGCGCGGCAAGGGTCGATTCGATGCGACGGTCGCGTAGTTAGTCCGGTCGTTGTTATTAATATTTGATTCTTACGCGCGGTTTATTTTATTTATTTTTTCGTCGTCGAGTACCCGAAATCGACGTTAAACACGACGTGGCCGGTTTTCGTGCGTGTTTGAACGACGCGAATCGTACGAGCGTTTAGCAAACCGTTATTACGTTTGATTGACGAGTAAGAAAAAAACCATATCATGCAACGAGTCCGGCACAAGCGTATCGACATGGACTACGAAGACTCGTTGTGCGTACTGAACGGTAAGGACCCGGGCGGCCGGCCGGCCCGCGAGATTAGGTTAGAATCCGATACGAATACGACGGGTACCGTGACTGCTTTTACTTTTTGTCCCGCGCGACTCTGCTATGGGCCAATATTTATTAATAATCGCGTCGTGTGTAACGTAAAAAAAAAAAAAAAAACGTTGTTTGCGGCCAAACACGATTCGGAAGTTTCTAACTGGTTCGTTTCGGTCTCGCGTCAAAGTTTCGGCCGCGCGCCGATGGGGTTTACTTAACCGTTATTCGGGAATATCGTGTTTGTTGCACGTGTGTATGATATATCATACCTGCCCACGTGTTTTCACGTAGACAATTATGCGATAATAACCACCGCGTTTAAAAATCGAACGTTTTATCTATCAACCGCGCCGCGCGTCGGCCGTTGTCGGCCCGCGGGAGACAAAATGGAAAGCAATAACTTGCCGGACTCCATTACGTCGTATAGACATGGGGTCGTCAACCTTTTCGCTCGAAAGAGCCGTTTTTCTAAAAATTCACCATAACGTTCAATGAGCCTCGTTCGTTATCGGCAGGTAACGTATTCTATGCAAATGACGAATAACACTGTAGGTAATAATACGTATATGGACTAAGTTAGATAAATTTATGCGATAACGGCGTTAATTGGGAGTTATCATCTTATTTAATAAGAAATAAACGTTTATAATATAGTATATAATTTCTATTATAAAGAACGTATTTTGAAGAAAAGTGATACATTTTGTAATTCGAATTGTGTATACAAAGAAAAGAAAATCTCGTTGTTGACGTGTATCTTAAAAATCCGTAGGTTGCCCCCGTCGTATAGACGTGCAACACGAGTGGGGATCATCGATTTAAATAGTCATGAAAAACGCACGTAATCGTTTTTAATTACTTAATAATTATTATTATTTTTAAATCTATAAGTGAACGATGGCAATTTATCTAATGGAATTCACACGTGGCCGAATCATTGTTATCTTAATGAATGTTTAGATAAAAGTATGAAAACGTTATGCCAAGCAAATATGAACGCTTTAGACTATATTTATTGATATATTCTCTTCCGCGCACTTGTCTTATCGCGTTGTGCGGATTTTGTGTTTCAAAAGTCGAAATCAACTCTTGGGCAAAGACGGTCAGGTGATTTTTTTGAATTTCGACTATTTATTTTTTTCACCGATACGCGAATGGCTTAAAAACATATTTGTTCTCGTTATGACGACTATTGTACAGATACGGATGCATGATACCCGAACGACATGTATAAAACGATGTAGAATTTTTTATCGGACGTCTTTTGCACGTGGAAGACCCGATGAAAACGTAAATATTTAGGTTGATTCAAAAACGCCGCGAGTATTAATTTCGCACGGTTATTATCACGCGACGTGACGTTGCGCCAACTTGATCGTTCGCCGCCTTATTAACAACATAACGTTATTAAATGTATTGAAAGGTGAAGATCCTGCGCGACCTGCGGTGCATCGTTAATTTTTAATAATGTGAACGTAACAAGAAATAAAAAATAATTTTAAAACGGGAATTCTCGATTATTTCATAAGCCGAAAACGTTACTGTCGGGTTAACTAGCGTGCGCGTGCGTTTGTGCTATTTCACAGGATATCTGAAACGCAATGATTACCATCTCTGTACGCTTTTTTTTTAGTAAACAAAAAACGTGATATGCTAACCAACGCACAACAAGTTTACTACATGCATGTGTGTGTGTTTTTTTAAACTATCGTACGTCGTATCTTATGGAATTTCCGTATTTTAATTAATTTAAATACGGATTTCGACGGTTGTTGACTGTTATTGTAGAATAAACTGGAGTGAAATGACTAGCTTTTTATTAAACAACCGTTGTATACACGTTTCGTAAAATTTTCCGTTCGAAATTCGATTTGAACAACGATTGAGGAAAAAGCGTCTGCTGTACCGGACTAAAATGGCGCACGGTAAATTAATTAATATCGTGTATATATTGTTAAAGGAAGTTTTATAGTCTTGAAATTGGAACCACGTAACAGTCGGCTTGATGTATCACGTAAATGCGGATTAGTGAACAGATTATCCATATCCACTTATTATAATATTCATGCTCTACACTGACAATTATTTGATTTCGTTATCTGCTAGAGAATTCATGTATAGTCATCTGAAAAAAACAACTCGTAGTATACAAATGTTTAAACAACAATTTTCAAACCTTATATATATATTACTATACATATTTTATTGTGAGCGTAAGTGGTCGGACAATAGATTTTGTCCCAAACTCGCCTCGATACGATTTTTAAAATAAAATTTGATTATATTTTCTCGATATCGTTTTCCGATATTGTGGCCATCTATTTGTACAAAAAACAAAACAAATAAATAAATAAACAGCGGCGCGTAACGTATCATTAATAGGTATATTATATAGCGCACTGAAAAAAAAAATAATAATAAGAATAATACTTAGCCTCGTGTTGAAGCCGAGACTGCTTGATTGAGTTGAGAAACGTTTTATTTCCGTGTATAACAAACCGATAAAAACATTATAGATCGACGAGAAATGTGATAGTAAATCAGTTGTTGACCGTTAATTAAATAACCGTAATTAATCATTCGTCTCGCACCAGGTTACAATTCTCAATGTGACGTCATTAAACTTGTTACCGGTATATAATCGAATTTTTAAAGAAAAATTTATTTTTTTTTTTTTGCACGAAACGTTATACGGAAAAGGAATTTTAAATGTTATACAAATGTGTATATATTCATAACTTGCCCGACTTTCATTTTATGCGCACGTTATGATAGTATGAGCTAAAAACAAAAGCTCAGGATAATACCTTTCTTAATGTCGTACATTTTTAACGCGCACACAACACAATGGCGGCGCGCGTGTTTTGTTTATCCTATCCTGTTTCAAGGTTTCGTCTTTCGTGTCTTGCAGGCTTCACGGAGTCTTCACGAACTATGTCACGGATATTGGATTTTAATCTCTAGACGGTGTTGCCCTGTGCAGTCCGTACACGCCCGTAACGTGTACTTACATACTTAACTTTGACGCTCGCGTTAACACGCACGACGACGTGTTGGTTTTTTGGTTATCAGACATTTTGTCAATTGCGTCACAATAACACACGTTTACGCGCGCATAATTATTTTTCTTGAAGTGATTCGCGTTTTACGTTTTTTTTTTTTTTTTTTTTTTATGTACCGACTTCGAGTTTGCCCGGCTAAAACCAGTTCGTTTATTTATTATTATCATTATTTTTTTTTACTTTCAAACGTACACGTATTATACGTTGGTGCTTTGACTTCCTTGACAAACAAACCGGTTCCTCGTTTTTGCAATTGAAAATGCGATTGTCTTTGAATTATTCCTGCCTGCAAGAATGTACGTAATACACTTAAAGGGTATATTCCGAGTAATATACGTACGACAAAACCATATTGATTTCAGTCTTGAAGAAATCCGCACTATCTAATCACATTATTCACAGTCTTGTGTAAAAACACGTCATGTACACTTCATATTTTTTATAGTTTTTACGTGTTTTCAAATTTTAATTACCAGGCACTTAGTACGTAGTATAAATTTAATATTTGTTTTTAATTTGCTACGTTATATTTGATTATGAACGAAAACAATATATAATTCACGTCCTTGAAACGGCCACAGGTTAAATTATATACTTACGTTCCGTTTTCGGTTAAAAAAAACAAAAAAATTTCATTTAACAATTAATATGTATGATTAAAGTAAACAATACCGTCGTTCCGGCGGATTTATGTATAAACCGTGATTTGAGAACCAAACCCCGACCAGGATGAATTATAGACGTTTCGCAAAATATTACATCAATTCGTATCGATATTTTCGTATGTTTTAATAATCACTGTACGTCAATAATTAATGTAAATGTACGTTTACTCTGATAAATTACTCGATGACGTGACATATCGACGATAATACATTTTCTATCATCTTTAAGCTCGTCGAATCGTTTGATATCGTGTTTGATCGCGTTTTGGTTCGATTAACAAATAATCATTCAACGTTCGATCGATTCAAATACTATTGCCGCGTCGTAATTTTAATAACGCGTCGATTAACGTGAGAATCGTCCCGGGAAAATTGTGTCTTCGTTTTGTGTTGTACACGTGTTTGGTATTTCTGTCGACCACATCAGTGTGTCTTGAGATTCTTCTGTACAACCCGCGCATGTCTATGTCACATCCTGTGCGGTAAAAGTAAACCAAAAAAAAATACATTCAATCCATAACCTTGAACGAAGGTTAATCGTGTTTCCTAGATCTTTGTAAGTACTTACGCTTTCTATACGCCACGAACAACAGTTCTAATACTAGTTCATTCGACCGGATCGAATAGCTGTAAAAAATAATAATAAATCAAAAATATATTGACAACAGTACCATCACGTTCAACATTGTACGAGACGAACAGATACCATTCGTTACAATAATTGTACAGTGAATGTCAACATTTTTTTGTTGTTTTAGTACGTCAAACTCTCCCCTCGGTCCATTAACGAAATGTCAAAATCATAACTATTCCATTATAGTGGTTTACCGTACACGAATGATATTTCATTGTTTAAAGTTTTGTTTATTTTACTTGATTAACGACTGTGTACTTTGTACGGCGTACGCCGATGTCAATGTCCATGATCAAGTAAAAAATCGTAGGCGAAATCCGCGTGTTCAGCGTATGAACATGTTTTCGCCCAGAAAGAAAGAGAACCGGTATATAAATAATAATAATATTTACACGATGAATTATCTATTCAATCGATTGCACAAATCAGTTTTGTTATTAGTTAACGATATGAATGAACTCGGCTGTACGTTATATGTGTGCGATAATATTGTATACAAATAAAAACAAAGAGTATTATGTACTTGTATAATGCGTTATACATGATTTGAAATTAGTGTCGGCAAATTTTAGCCATTGGTTTTCAACTAGATAACAATTACAAATTGTATGAACTGTTATTGTTACAATTACAGTTACAATTGTTATCTATTGTTTTTTTCCCTATCGATTTGATCATATCAAAAAACAAATGACGAACTTAATAAAAAATATGTTCTTTGCGTTCATTTGATTTGTAAATAACCCGTCGCCGGCGTATTTCATATTAATTACGCATTAAACGGGCAACAATTAACTGTCGTACAGAAAAATAAATTAAATTCGTCGAAAAATGTGTCGGATTTTATGAAACTGAAAACAAAAAGTGGACGTGTGTTTTTGAAAGAAAAAAACAATCCCATCCGGTTATTATAGACTCGAAAGCCAAACCAAACCAAACCCCTAAGGATTTGAAAAACAAGTGGACATTTTCTAAAAAAAAAAAATAATAATAATAATAATAATAATAATAGTACATTACGTAAATACGTCTTCCAATCTCCAAATTAGGATATCCCGTTACCGTTAGAGTATATCTCGATATAACGATCTGCCGCGCAACGTCATGTTTTGCGCGTTTTATCGCACGAATACCTTCACTTTTCAAATATGTGTATCACTATTTGTTTTTGAAACAATAGCTTAAAATTTCCCTAGTCGTGATCTATCTTTTTATCAGCATAACTATTTTCAATAGGTACAATATTTGTTATTATTATAATTATTATTATTATTGAAAAACTTCAATTGCTTCATGAGTGAGATTTTTCTTCGTGCATCATAAACAACAACCGAGTGATTATGATTGTTAGACACTTTACGGTTTAATATTGACTACACAAGTAAAATAATAATAATAATAATAATAATACTTTCCATACGTAAATTGCTCGAGGGGCCACTCGATAGTTCGATGCACTTTGCAGACAAGACGTGTTATAAAATAATGAACTACGCGTCTTTCACACTCTGTGAATAATTCTTAAGTTATATTTGCATAATATTTAGGATCCGCTATAAGACACACACATTTACCGTCTAGAAACACATTTACCACACCGGTACTTGTCATTAATATTGTATAATGCGTATTTGTTTTCGACGAAAATGTTTTACACGTTCTAAAGCGCCGCCGCGTTAGTTGCACGACTAAATATATTTGTTTTTTTTTTCTTCTTTTTTTTTCAATAAAGCGTTTATTGAAAATTATTGTTTGTTTTTTGTTTTTCGATCGGCTGATAGGACTTACGTGAAACCGTTTGCGTTCCCGTAGACATGTTTACCGAATTATATAGTAACACGCGGTCGTAAGACCGTTAGATTTTCGTTTCGTGTAGGGAATTCACCGTACGAAAATCAACAGTCCGTTGCTATATTGAAACGTATACAACGAGAGATATATTTTGGATGACTTCGTAAACCTATCGCGTGTTTGTGTAAGGATTAAAATAACAATAAATCAAACCTAAAATTGTTTAGGACAATCCGTCCGAAAATAAACGTTTCGTTCCCATCAAAAGACAATTTCAGATATACAATTTATAAGTACAATTTGAATTGCACAGCGTCCGTCTCATTACATATATATGTATTAATTGTTATTTTTTCGCTCAAACATCTAATAACGTTATATTTAAAAAGAAAATGAACAAAACAAACAGATCGTGTACGGCCAGAGTCGTCGTTACGGTGTTCTCGCGGTTTACACGCGCAGACGCGCAGGAAATTACGACAACGTGTACGAAACACGTGTAATTGTCGTGTCGAGATCGGTTTTCATCCGTTTAATTGTCCGACTGCGCGCGTACATAGGAAGTGAACGAATAAGAATCTAATATTTCCGGATTAAAACCCGCCTGCGATCAAATGAAAACATTATGCCGCGCTCACGTGCTCCGTTGGTATGCTACACTTTCGACGGGAAATTTGCAATTCTCCTCGTTCCGTTCCTGTTTATCGTCGTGTACGATAAAACCATACCGGCGTACCTCTACGCGTGACTCGGTGGCGGATTTAACAGCTGAAACCTGTGTGAAGCATCGTTTTAATAATATGCGAACACGAGAAACGTGCCGAAATTTAATAACGGTCGAATAATATTTAATAGATCGCCGATGACTTTCTAGTGTTCATCGAAATAGTCACATAACGTTCCTTTTTTCTTTTCGGTATACGATATTTTACCGCGTTGTTGGTGCGATTGTGTGTTTTGCGAGAGAGAAAAACGTTATTGTACAGACGCGCCATCATTTACGTTTTCTATATATATATATGTTTTTTTGGACGGACGAATTGGTCCGCGACTCGAATGAAAACCGAGCTTTTCAAATCACGCGATTCGTAACGTAAGCATTGCCGTTCGAGGGGAGAAAACATACGGTCGTGGACACGTCGGCGGCGTTTAAGACCGCTATCGAACCGACCGTTGAGTCCGCCACCGACTGTTGTAATTGAAACGACCGAGTTACTATGTATTCTTTATACGTAGGCAGTTAACGTTGTTGACTTCGCGTCGGGCGTGTACTTTGTAAGTATAATTACATATTTTCCGTTATAAAATCGTCGTTCGCTATTATCATATAAATTATCTTTAATGACACAATATGATATATATATTGTGCGTGTACTTTGTCGAAGTTTCACCGTATGTCGCGTATATATTTATTTAACAAACGAACCTGTATGGTTCGCCGTCGTCACACCTCTTTTCCCGCGTACGCATAAAACACGCTCGTGTCCCGTTTCTGAAACGCGATAATTTCTGGAAAAAACGCGTACGTACGTCGTCGTCCGTCGAACACTGCTTCACGTTTCGAACGCCCTTTTTGCGTGTGCGTTTCGGTTTGATCGGATCGGCTTGAGATTTCAATAGTCGAGACGTCCGACTCGCGGTCCGAACGATAAGTCTCGTTGTTTCGAGCTGTACGTCTTACGGTAAAATCGATTTTATTTTCGGTTTTTACTGTCTTGTATCCGTACGATATTCTATGAGTTGTCGATGACGACAAACTACTTGAGGAAATCACTGGCTTAATAAATCTTCAAACTCGTCATTCCGAAAACTTGGGTTTTTTTTTTTAATTACAACAGTGAATACGTTCTGACGTTGCGCATTGCTCGGAAAAACGTATATTCGCGAAATATCACCATATACTGGATATGTTTCATTAATGGGACTTGTCGTGATTCTTACTCGTAAGAAAAAAAAAAATAAAAAATTTTATTTCTCATACGAGCGGTAAAAACCAAACGGGGAAAAAAAATGTCTTATCATCGACAAATAAATTAAACCCGATCACTACTAACACTGTTACGTAACGATATGTGTTCTTAACGACCGTGGCCCACATAGCTATGTACATACGTACGTACGCGTAAAACAAAACGCGCACACACTCTGTAATTTACGACATTTGAAAAACGTGCGGCTAAAGGATCGGAATGATATACACATATTTTCTCTAATAAAACAATATTTATATTATGGACGCGTAAAACGTCAGTTAACGTTGTGAACGCGTTTCCGACATCCGAATGGCACCGAAAATTCGATTTTTTTTTTTTGGAAATGTTTCGTAACACAAGCCCAGACAATGTCGTCGTGAAAATCGGAGAAATTCGAACAAATCGCGAAAAAGCCGGAGAGGAGTTAAAATATTTTCGCAATCCCACCTCCCCTCTCCCGTCCGTTCCCTGCCGTCCTCGATCGCGCCGACGTAACGAACGCTCCACTACCGCCGCGGATAGAGTGATAATGAATTGTGACCGTTCGGGCTCGTCGACGGCGCTCGGGACGTAATTGTTTACGTGCGCGAGATTTCGCAACGTCCGCGCGTCGTGGACCGGGTTTGTGTGACACCTCTGCGCGCGTACAGAGAGTGTTGCTCGTCCTGTTGATCAATGAACTCGTTTTAATGATCCTGGTGCTCGTTTTGACGATGCTTGTCCTGTCGATCCTCTGCTTACGTTCGTTCGGTCGCTCGCGAAACGATTCGACCAGATAATACTACGACGGCGGCGGCGGTCGAACAAAAACATTCGCGCGCAACGGTGGGGGGGACGGTGTTGGGGGGGGGGCCGTCGTCGCCGCGGAATGCGACGGATTCCAGCCGCCGGTCGGCTCGCGGGAGTGGGACTCCCGGGTGCGGTGGGCACGAGAACCGGTCCGGGGACGCGCACGGCACGCACTCCAGTTCGTACACGCGCGCGTTCAACCGCGGTAACGCGATCCGGCCGACCGTGTTCCCGGCGTTTCCGCGCGCGCGCCGCCGCCGGCCGAGCGGGTGGTCTTTGGTCGTTCGCGTTTTGCGGCCCAGTGCGTTTCGGTTCCGACGACGAGATCATCGAGAAAACATCGTCCCGCGGCGACGCGTAAGTCTTCCGCCGCCGGGAACTCACCGTGTACGAAGTTTTCTTGTGCACGTGCTCGTCTTTCGTTTCGTATCCTGTGGGGATTACGATTCGTGTGTGTGCGCGCGTGTCAATTATTTCGTTTCTCGAATTGGCATTTCCGACGGATGACTGGTTTTTTAAATTTGCAAACACCACGTATACTGGTACTCGCCACGACAGTAAAATTGTTAATTTAAAAAAAATACACACACACACACATATATATATATATGTTTACTATTTTTCTTTTTTATCTACACGTTTATTTGCATTTCGACTGGTCCGGATTTAAAAACTGAACGGATTTGAAACTCGTTTTTCGAAGTACTTATCGATTATTAATGATATTGTCTTGAGTACGCGGGAGGTGCTAACAAATTCAGCGAGATATTAGTTTCCACAAATTAAACGTTATCAAACGATAAACGAGTACATATCTGTAAATTGGTTAATATTTTCAATTATCAATCGTGACGTATCAACGTTATCTATTATAATTTGTTCGTGTAATGGCTCTGATAAATACATACAAGAGTTCTTAAAAACCGAGACGGCGTTTTACGTAAAAAGACGTTATATTGTACACGTTATGTCGAACGTAGGAACCGAAACGACAGTAGTCAGTCCGAACAAAAGTAAACAATAACTGTGCACGTGTATTTGTTTTATAATCGAACATCGTACAGAAGTAAAATCGCCGTGACCCTCTTTCGGACGATCACGTCTATGAAAAACGCGCACGTGCTGGTAAACGCGTTTGAAAACACTCCTCGCGCTTAAAACCGTTTCACGCGTTTTACTCGGCCAGTGAGTACGCGCCGAATATTTCAAAAACCCACCGCGTTCGGGTAATGGTTCTGGTGCGTTGTGTAATATTCATGACTGGAAAGACAGTCGTACACAATGTCCCGGCGACTATAGATCGTATTTTGTGACTCGGCGTAGGTCAAACGTTCATACGCGCACACGCCGACCGCCGTAGTAATAGTAGTATGGCTGCGATGTTATTAGTTATTCTTTTTACGGCTCTCGGACGTCTATTGTCTCTCTTTCGCGCGCAACAATATCGTCGTTCGTCATTATATTTCATTAGTATGCGCTTGTGCGCGCAACGCGAGACGAAAAAACGACAAGAGTTTTCGCCGAGACGCCGTCGTAACGTTTTGTTTTATGCTTTACACGTCGTGTATTTCCCAGGCCACGGGCACTTTGGGACGTTTTTGAGCGGACGCGTTGTCCCGCCGACCGTACGTAGTGTATATTATAAAGTCGAACGCGGGATTCGGCGCGCGCCCGCGAGAACATGCGTTGAGTACACGACGACACGGACATGGAGCGAAACGTCGCGCCCACCGCCCCGGACTTGACGTCTCTGGACTGCTGGGACTATACGATCGAACTGGAATGTCTACGCGGTCCGCAAGGTACTGTTACGATTTCGGTGTGACGTTGACCGCCGTGTCCCGGCCGGGGCGAGAGAATAAAAAACGAATTCTCCGGTCGCGCGACGAACGTGTTTTCGTATGACATTTAAATTTGCGCTGTTTTTAATCGACTTTTTTTTTATTTTTTTTAGAAAGTCGGCCCGATTCTAATTTTTTTTTTTGATACGTTTAAAATTTCGAGAAAAAAATTGTTCAAATACGCTCGATTCGATAACGTTGTGGTTTTCGTCATGAGATTATCCAATAGGTTTACGATCTATCTGGCGTATATTTTGTAAACACAAACGCGGAGTTAAATTTTTAACACGGAGTGTATTTTAAACTGTATAGGTTATTTTTAATTGATTCGACGCACTATAGAAAAAGACGAATCGAAGTCACAAACGGGTCAATAATAATTAATTGGACGTCTGATCACGAGAAAATGAATAGTATGTAAACTCAAAAAAAAAAAATCGCCATAATTATACCTTATACCGCGTGTGGTGGCGCACCGCGCGCGAACAGCGGTGTTGTCGTATCTGTCGTTTTCATCGACGACCGTCACCACAAACAGAACCGATATTCATTCGAATCGTATCGTTAAAAACCGAGACGAGAGAATTTCATGTTTTCACGAATTATTTATCGTGACCGCGTGCAGCGCGTTCTAAACAACGTTGACGAACAAACCGAAATCCCGCGCGTAACCCAAGTACCCGTCGCTCGGTCGGCTTTCGGTGAGAACACGTATGCGGAAAAGTCGAAAAGAAAACTGGTTTTCTCCGCGTTCGATCACACGAGGTGTCGCGTTGGAACGTTCTATTCGTACGCGGTCGCTTGCGACGCTTTCGAAACGAGCGCGCGTGACCGGCCGTGTCGCGACGGAGACGATCGATGATCACGATCTCGATCGGTACATTTATATAATAAAAAAAAAAAATCCGCACGCGTACGGATCTCGATCGCGCTTCCGTGCAGACGATGACGATGATTACGTGCGGGTCAATCCGTTGTTGCAGACTTACAGCTGGCTGCGGAGCTGGGGAAAACACTGTTGGAGAGAAACAAAGAGTTGGAGACAAGCTTACGGCAGCAGCAGAACGTCGTGGAAGACCGCGACCAAGAGATCGAGGTAAGGTGGCCCGCGCGTCCGGTAACAGTGGCGGATTTACGATGGTGGGAGGGGGATCTAGGGGTATTGGACTCCCCCCTCCACCCAAACACTCCGTAGTGATTCCGGTGCCAGAAATACTACAAAACGTTTTTTGACATTTTATGTCTTTACAATGGCACATTAAAATAAAAAACCGTCACGAAAAAGTGTCCACGAAAAGCGTTACCTAAATTAAGATACCCACTGGGGACTGACACGAAAAAGCGTTACAGAAAAAAAAACCTAAATCTCCCTTATGGTTTGTTTCCATGGCAACCATTGTTTCCATGGCAACCATTGTTTCGGTTTTGAAAAAAAAATTTTCACACATAAGATATAAAATGTCTCACTTAACGCGGACTCGTATGCGTTAATCATTTTTATACTGGCTTTGAACCTAAATCTAAATTTTTGACATTTATATTGATTTGATGTAGTATTTTTTTTTCGAACCCCCCACCCCAGAAAATTTTTTGAAAATCCGCTACCGGTCAGAGGACAACATAAACGCACGTGCGGTACGATTGATTTTTCGCAATCCCACTGCGCCGCGAACGCTCGACGACAAATTCGAGGGCCGGCCGAACGACGCGTTCCGTTCGTGACTCGACATTCCGACGGTTCTGCTCGTTAATGGCGTTTTGCCTTTTGTCCGGTCCGTCGCGGCTTGCGCGCAGAAAAGACGAACGCCGCACATCAATCAATTCTATTCGCGTGCGTAACGACGTCGAGAGAATTTCGGATCCGAGACAAAAACGCGCGAACGTTTGCCGCCGACCACGTTTCCCAATCGTGACTTCGACTTAACGTCGATCGTCTAACGACACACGTGCACGTGCAGGGGCGGACTGAGACTCTGAAGGCCGCCCAGGTGGGTAAGTTTCTAGGAGGCCCTTAAACTAACGTAATTAATACAAACAAGCGACTCGATAAAATAAATAACTTGATAATGTATCGCGTAAAAAAAATTATTGGATCGAAATAAAACCGACTTCGAAATTAAATGAATTAAAAAGTGTGAAATAATTCACGAAAATTTTGATTTTTCGATTTCGGTTATCGACATTTGGCAACGATTACGGTGTGATATGTGAAAGATAACAAATACTCGTGTTAAAAATCGTTTAGAATATCGTATAATAATTTTTCTGTTAGGTATATTATTTCGTGTGAGCCAATAGGCCATAATAAAATAAATAGCTCGAGTACAAAACGTCTAAAGGGCCTGGGCGGGTATGGCCTCTTACCCGCCCTGCCAGTCCGCCCCTGTGCACGTGTCTTTCTTCAAACACGATCGCCGTCACGTCTGGTCGCGGTACTGCGCGGCTGGCATTATTTTTACTTCGGTGGCAACGTTCCAACGCGCGCGCGCGCGCTTGGTGGTGGCCCCAAGATACGTGAGGTCGTCGTCGCCGTCGTCGTCCACTCCACTCCACTCGTCGCGAACGGGAACGCGTGATGGACGGCGTCGGGACGAAATGGCCGAACTTCGAAAAAGCCCACGAACGGGCCGTCGGCTTCGACCTGTACGCGCTGGTCGTGACCGACTGTTTGACGTGTTGGCAGTATCTCACCAAACAGACGGCCGCGCTCCGGGAGGTGAACGACTCGCGGTTGCGCATCTACGAACAGCTGGAGATCAGCATCCAGGACCTGGAGCGGAACAACCAGAGGCTCGTGCAGGAGAGCGCGAACGACAAGAAGCACATAAAAAGGTAGGCGCGCGCGCGCGCGTTGTTGTTCGACACCGAGTTTGTTTGTCTCCCACCCCGTGTAGCCTGTACGAGACGATCGACAGCCTGGAGAGCCGTTGCGAGGACCTGCAGCGACTGGTCGACGACATGGGCCGTTCGGCGGAAAAGGACGGCGGCGCGGTCGGCGAGGACGGTGCCGGCGGCGGCGGCGGCGGCCGTGCGGTCGACGACCAAGACGACTGGCGTAGGCTCGTCACGCAGCTGGAACACGCGAAGAACCAACGTGCCAAGGAACAGCGTAAAGTGTCCGAACTCGAACAGAACGTGTCGTTGCTCGTGCAGGTAAGTCGAAACGACCGGGCGGTCTTCGTTCTCGAGACGCGCCGGAAAAACGCGGACGCGTTTTCACGTTAACGTTGTGTCGCCGGAACAGGAGAACACGAGTTTGGAGGAAAAGGTGTGCGTGATGCAACGGAAAGACGAAGAACTGAAAACCCTCCAAGATCAAATCGTCTACCTGGAAGAAATACGGTGAGTAGTGAGCCGACGGGCCAAACGAATCGTAAAAATGACGCGTCGTCGCGATCATCGCGTGCATAATAAATACCCGCGGCGACGGAGAAAAAACGAAAAAATTGATGTACCCGCCGTTTTTTTTTTGTTTTTTCGCGACGGGTTATCGATTTTCACCGTTTTACGGAAATTAATTAACCGAAAATATAACGTTCACGTTGTCCAAAAAAAAAACGATTTATATACACGTGTATATGTGTGTTAGTGATGTTACGAACCCTGTTTTTTTTTTAAAATCGGACCGAACTTCACAAAAAAACACTTATATACGAGAGTATATTTCAAATGAAATTACAAAAAAAAAAAAATAATGACGTTATATTTCACATTTTACTATCATAGGCACCGGCACAACACGCATAATAATAACCACAAACTTATACACATCGAAAATAATAATACATGTATAACGCTGCTGCCGTCGGTAGAGTGCAACTTGTTTGCCCACCGGGTATTATCAATAAAACGACAAAATAATCTGTTTTTTGAAATCCAATGCTATACGAATGACGTGTACATTTCGAACTTCCGAGTAGCTCGATTTTTTCGTGGAGAAAAATTGCTTTCTATCCTAAAAGTAGAACGAACTGTTTTATTTATTCCACACATATTCATTTCGTTTTCTAAGGTTTGATATTCGAACCGCCGCACTATTTTGTGTTTAATTCGGTTCGGAAATCGAACAGTTCGTAACATCACTAACATATATATACAGTCTTATTTACTCACTGTGTTATCCTTGAAAAAAGTCGTTAACCATTTCTTCTGGTAACGACGCGGAAATGATAAACACTTATATATATTGTACGTGTATAATAACAATAATAATAACGCGGAATCACATACGTACGTACGTACGCGGATAACGTGTATCGTAACTCGTCATTAGATATATTATTCAAAATCGTTAACAAAATTTCATTGTTAACTCGTGAATAATGAAAATTTTAATCGATACTTACATTAACCCGACGTGTTAGTGTCACGCTACGGTCAATACATCCGCACCTTTTTTTTACATCTTAATTACACCATATACATTTTATATTTCGATCGTTGATATTCAATATACATTTTAATAATGTTATTAAAAATGATGTAATAATATTCAAAAAAATTTAATTCCTTATATATAGATTAAACTAAGATCAAAGCGAGATATCATAAACTGCGGTCATTTCGACCAACACGCGATTAATGACATTATTATTATTATTATTATTACGACTATTATTGAAGGACTGATGACGTAGGCACTTTTCGTATAAAAATAATTTTGTTCTTTTTGGTTTTAATTTTTCTTATCTAAAATATCAATTTTAGTTTATACATAGACACGTGTTTCATATCTTTTCTATAATTTATTTATGAGTTGGACGTACTACACATTTTTAGTCAATTTTGTTAGAAATAAGTGTACATACTCGTAATATTTGTTATTTTTTTAGAAGACGAAGAGAATGAGAGTTATTCAAAAATTTTCTTAATTCTTATTCATGAATATATATGTAAAAAACAACGGGTGTTTTAGACGTTACAAAACTGTTTTTCCTTCATTATTTTTCATAAAATTTGTTCCCAATACACATCTCCGAATGTGGAATTTCTTTTTACATTTTGTTTTGTTTTATTGCCAAAGGAGACGGAGGAGCGCCTTAAGCGAGACAAAATGACACGCGTGAAACGGCAATTGAAACCTTTCACCCTCGACGTTATCCGCGTGCGTTTCCGATTAAATTTATAATTTTACCTAATCCGTTTCCCCGACGGGTAAATGCGTTTTTCTTGGTTGTATACAAAATATCACTTTAAGACCTCGAACAATGGCCGGCGCACTGACTTAACTATACGTACTTGACGAGCTACGCAAAAATACCGTATAACGTACTCGTGGTGTTTGATAATTGTTGTTTTTTGTTTTTATTCTCGACTTAAGGCAAGGGAACCTGTGCCGACGGTGTCAACGCAGCACTGATCCGAACCTGTTCGACGAATGTTCGGTATACGACGACGATGACGACACCGACGATATCAGTGCCATAGGATCGTATGTCGAAACTCACAAACACGAGGTTTTGCAACAATTGCAAGTGCGTATTTATTCGTCCGACCGAAATGAATATATTATTGTGCGCGGGTTATACATTGTGTTACGCAGAACGTGCGCACGCACATTTTAAATATATCAACGTTTGTCGTAACAGATCGCGAAAACGCGCGATCATTTTCTGAAGCGTTGTTTCGTGTACACGACACGCGTTTTAAACGCTTTAAACAGCCGAATTGTCCAGTTGGCCCGTGACTTTTGCCGAATGTTTCAAAACCCCGGCGCACGGTATTTCTGTAAATCCGATTAAGACCGACCGGCGTATTTACATAGCGACACACGGCCGCGGTGAAAAGGGGGGCGAGCCGTTTTAGAAAAAATCTAAAACGTTGGCGTTTCGCCTAAATTGGAAATGACGGTATTATTTGTATCTCGTCGACGTATGAAATCGGGTCACAGCGCCAATAAAACGATATGACGGCGGGGTTTTTAATAAAACGGATTTTCGTGTGATTTTTGCTTTTTTTTGACTTGTCCGTGTCGTTCAAGGAAACGTTGGGAGAAAACTATTCGGAAGACAACCCGTACCGGATCCTCGTGGACAAATACGAAGCGCTGTTGAAAATCCAACAGAAACACAACGCGTTCACCGGCACGTGCGCGACGCCGCCGTCGACCAAGGACAACCAGAACCACGGCATATCCCTGCACGAGGAGCTGCAAATGTCCGGCCAGTTCTCGTCGTTCAACGGGAACGCGTCCGAGGACAGCAACGACGACGACGACGACGACCCGGTGGTCGCGGTTACGGGCAAACGGTCGGCCGGCGGCGAGGAGAACGAAGCGGCGGCTGCGGCGCAGTGCAAGTACTCGGAGACGGACACCACGTCGTCGTCCGGTTTCTCGGACGAGACGAGCAACAAGTGCACGCAGACGGCGGAGACGTCGTTCTTCGCGGGCTCGTTCCTGTGCACCATATCGGACGGCGACGACTGCCGGTTCAGCATCTACGACGACGCCAGCCCCGTGGAGAGCCGTTTCCGGAAGACGCCCGAGTACCGTCACCTGTTCCGGGAGATATTCGCCGTGCTCAAGCGGGCCGCCGAGGCCAAGGACGAGGGCGAGAGGTTGCCGCTGTTGCAGGACGACGGCGACGAGACCTGCGGCCGCGACCCGCCGCCGCCGCCGCCGCCCGCGCTCCCGAAAGTGCCGCCGACCACGCCGGCTGGCGAGCACGACCCGCTGTCGTTCGCGCGGGCCGACGAACGCTGTCCGGCGACGGCGTCCGCGCACGAGGACGAGCCGCGGCGGCGGCGGCCCGAGGAGCCGGAACAGACGCCGCGCCGCCGACGGGACATCATCGACGAACTGGCGTCCGCGGTCAAGCACAAGAAGCACGCGCGGCACCGCAAACCGGCGTCCAGACAACAGTCGCGGGACATCAGCCACCTGATGGACTTCAAGTGGTCGGACCAGGAGGTGGTGACGCGCAGGCCGCGGAATCGCGCGGGCGACGACGACCGGCCGACCACCGCGTCGTCGTGTCACGGGGCCGCCGCGTGGTGCGCGCCGGCGGACGGCGGAGAAGACGCCGCGACGCCGTACGCCAGCTCCGCCTCCCAGGAGGTCGCCAAACTGAAGCTGCTGGAGAAGTCGTACGCCGAAGTGTTGAGACTGACGAAGCCGCCGTCCAACAGGCCGCAGTCGCAGTACTTTAACAGAACGTAGGCGACGCGAATCCCTTATATTCCTACCGCACAGCGCCCCCCCCCTCCCACCCACATCGTGTGCACGGGAAAACGTAAAAAGACAATAAACGTCTCCTGCCCGGATTGCGATCCACCCGTTCGACTCCCTTAACGTTTACGTATTTTAAATTGATAATTTTCACTATCAAGTATCTTCACGTCTTAACACACTCGGTACGATGTATTTATATATATATGTATATTATATACATACATGATCAAAGTACTATACGACGCGGTCATCCTTTCGTTATCTTATGGTTTTTTTTTTTTGTAATCTTGACTCGCTTGCGAAAATAACTTTTTTTTTTTTTGAAAATGATATTTTGTTTTTCATAGTTCTACAAAACGAAAAACTGTAGTATTGTTTATATTTATAAATTTTGAAAAAATAAAAAAATACAAAACACATTGTTTTAACATTTAACCGTTTGTTCGAATGCTATTGGTCGTTCGACCGTTTTACACGTTCTTTGTTGCCGGGCGCACGAAACGTCCCGAACGGTTTTTTATTCGGCAGACGATGGCCTCGACGGCCGTCCGCGCGAACAGCGTCTCAAACACACGACGTCACACGCCGGTCACACAACCAGGGTGGACCTCGGGTCCAGACCAAACCCCCCATTTAAGCATTTCCAAAGTAAGCGAACGCTCGACATTCGTTCGCACGGAAAGTCGAATCACGCGACGTACAGGTAACGTAACCAGGTGTATATTTCCGGTTTAAACACGTTGCGCGACGAACGAGCCAATTTGTGTGGACGAACACGCGAGGGAACCTCAAAACAAAAAAAAAGCAATCGTCGAATGTCGTTATGAACGATTTTCATCCGTCTCGACGACCGCCGAATTCAATTACCATATACTTACGCGTGCGGTGTACAGAGCGGCCCAAAAGCGAGTCCTCGTCTTTTTTTATAACACGGGCTCGCGTCAATTCCGTACAAATAATGTGCCTGCGAAAAACGCCGAAGTTCATCATCCAGACAATCCGAATCAAGTAGATTGATTTAAACGAAATTGCACGTTTCAGGGTTTTTGCAATTAGAACGCACGAATTCGTATTGATATGTTATTACGCATATTATTTGTAATCCGTGTTACTTTATCATTTTCAATGGACTTTTATATCTAAATATAATACGGTGTAATAAAGATAATATATGATCTGACACACGGATGGGCTGTGGGCACATGTTCTAGTCTACGACTAGTAGGTGCAGTTTTTTTCGCGGCCAATATATACTCGTTTTTTTTTTTTGACGAATCAAGTATTCAATTCAATCCAGTATCACATCTAGAAGACGACGCGTCAAAAGAATTAAAACGATATTGGGTACAACATCCATCATATCCGATTTCATTAAACAACTGGAAAAGCAAAATTTAACTATAAATTATCAAATAGATATTGTCGAAAAAGTAGGCGGTGAACTTAATGCAAATTGAAAACGAAAAGGGACAAATACTCTATGAACGATTTAGATCAGCATTCGATAAAAATCCTGGATAGGACGTTTTAAAAAAAAACACAATACAATGCTTTTTTATGCTGCGATTGCGTTAAACGGAAACTAGTCAATTTAAAAATAGATCCTGCTATTATAAGCTGCTGCCAACAATGTCCAATAACAAGTGTCAATGTTTGAACGCGTGTTTTCACAATTAAAACACGTATGAAATGACTTCGCAGAAAAAATAAATTTTAATAAAATATTGTAAATCAGATTAAATATATATATATACATTTCCAATACATCGAAAATTTAGTTTTGCAGACGTTAGCTGCCCGAAAATCGGGTTTCTTACTCATCACACTCGGTCCGTGTACGCGGCACCACAGTTCCCGGATCAATAGCTGCTGGCGAATATTGTTTTGCTGTAAAAAATCGTACAACAGCTCGCATTTCGCGTTTGACGGAATTTTCCAGTCTAGAAAAATAAAACCAACGACTGCACGGGTTCACTCGGCCACGGCTGAATGACTTGCCGCACACTTCTGTGCAATCACAGCAGCGCTATTTCCATTACTTTCCACATTGCGACCAATCGGAGGTTACTATCCGAACGGCCCTCGTATACGATAAACACATAAATGACGAATTAATATTTGAAAATCACAACAATTAATTTTGTTAATGAACGATAATAATAAATAAATTTTTTACTTATTAATCATTAATGGCTTTTAAGTGTACGCGTATCATTCAAAAAGAAACGTGCCACACAAACTTATTGCGCTCAAATGACACTTCACAGTTTGTTATTCCAAAACTTTATTTATTTATGAATTTTACAAAATCATAAATTTTGAATTAGTAATAATAATTAAATAATTGTCTCAAATAAACACATTTGAAATTAAGTGGATAAACGGATTTTGAACATATTAGTTATAAACTGTTGGCCGAAAAATGTGTTATATAAACAATAGTAACCTAAAAAAACCAAAATCCGTACGTTTATGCATTGAGATGGGCAACTACTTATTAAATAATGCAGTATGTACAGCATCAATATCATAAGTGATATACGCAGACGGTTTATAAAAATCCGCACCACGGGAAGGCATTCTACGACTGGTTCTAAAACAAAACATAATACCCAGTCAATTTTATATTTCTTTTTATAATAATTATTATTGTTTATTTGAATAAATTACCCAGGTATTGGTCCAGAATTAGAATTGGCACTCCTGACCATGTCACATTTCATAGGTCTGCCATCAAGCTGTCTGTTGTGATATACATCCACCGCCTGGATAGCGTCAGCGCGACGCTCGTATATCACTTCTGCAACACCTGGACGAACGACTCTAGACTCTAATAAATCACCTATATCCGCGAACAGTTCCTAAACAATATAAATATATATATTTAATTATTAAATACATTTCACTTAAAACTAACACAATACATACTCTTATATCTTCAGACGTTACAGATGGTTCTAAATTAGATATGACGATTTTATGACCTACAGGACACGCACGCTTAGCCGCCAACGCTGTTTGATGAGAGTCCAATCTTGAACGTAATGTTTCACTCAACCCTCTATGTTTCCTTATACAAAATATATATATAAATAAAAACAATCAACAAGTCTAGTTGTTAGTACTTGCAATATTATGTACAAACATCTAGCTGCATAGAATCAAGAGGCGAAATAGAAATCAACTTTTGACATTTTCAAAAGATCAGAAGGCAGGTCAAATTGTACACAAATAGAATTTACATTTAACATGCACAATTGTTCAATTATTTACATTAATTATTTGATCGTACACAATTGAACATAACATTAAGATCCATAACAATATTACACTCCAAGCTTTCGGTATGTTTGTGCAAAATCGAAATTACTCCTACCATATGTAAGATGTTTACACATTATTGGTAATAACCAGGGCTGTGAATTTAATGCATTTGCATATTTTTTTTGATACTTCTTAGATGAAAATGAGTTCGGTACAAATTTGTTTCATATTACTATAAATACATACACGAAAATTTATATTGCATATTTTTGCATATTTGAGGGTTTAGAGCATATAAATGCATATTTTCTTATTTTTTTAAAATCTTTCTTTTAATTTATAATTTTGTTATTTTACATTTTTTTTTAAATTATTTGTACGCTTTGGCAATTGTGTTAAATTTTTTCAAGTAAAATGTTATATTATTATTTCACACTAGTCAATAGTGTATTGGATATGGAATGAATGCGTGAATGTTATATCAAATATCTATAAATACACTTCAACCAAAATTGTTTTAATATTTAATATAAAGATAATAAATTCTCAGAATAGTCCATAATATTGTTATCTTGTCAAGACTAATGTTGTAGTTAACAGATATATGCGGGATCGGTGGATTTCCTTAGTTTTTGTCTGCCACCCGATATAATATATTTAGACTGAAAAGATAATAATTCTCAGTAATTTGTTTTGACAAACAATAAATATACATAAATTCATTAGTGGATTATGTGTGTTTTCCCTTCTAGTGTGTTAGTTTCTTTTTTTTTTGTAAATAAAAATAAATACGAAAAAAAAATGCTGAAAGAAAAACAAACTGTTTATATATATATATGTATATTATAATTTTTTTGCTAAAAAATAAATAAAATGTGTATATATTTGCGTATTTCTAGTTATTAAATGCATATTTTTGCGTTTTTAAGGCTTTTTTAGTGGGCATTTGAATGCATTATGTGATATTTATTAATGCATAAATGCATGCATATTTGATAATTTATTAATGCATTAAATTCATAGCCCTGGTAATTACTGTGCCATTTCCAAAACAGAATTGTATTATATTAACAGGTTTCCAAAATTAAAACAATAATAATTTATAAAACTACTGTTTACTGATAATATCATTCAGTGATTACTATATTTTGTATATGGTTATAATACTACATAAAAATGCATCAATTATTAATTATATTTTACCTTGAATGTCTGTCCAATAAATCGTCTTGATATCCATCATGATTGAACATTGTGTTTCCTACACCACGTCTCATAACCTTAAAATATAGTTTTAAATAAATCAAAATTGTTAATTATAATTTCAAATTTGTCTTATTTACAGGGGTTGGAGAATATCTGCTATTTTCTTCCCAATCCATTGAATCTTCATAATCCATCGCCAAAGGCCTACTATATGGTTTTTCATTAACTCTTGGCGGTCTTGTAGAACGTTCTGGTGGTCGTCTGACAGATTGTGTGTTTGGTCCTGGGCGTCTAGTCGTTCTTACATCATGTCTTATCGGTCTAATTTCCTCAGCAGATCTATCACCTAATATGAATAAACAAATAATCAATTAAAAATCAAAAAATAAAACAAATAATTTACTTCTAAATGTATTCAGTTCAGAATTGAATGTGTTACTGCTACGTCTTCTTTCCATATCACTGAAACGCCCTTGATTTACAGAGGGTCGCCTGTCTCGAAGACCAATATGTGGTGATCTTTCATCCAAAATCGATTTGACAGTGAGAATACCACGGCGGTCAATTTTCACACGTCCCAATGTATTGGAATGCCCTCTTGATGATCTCATATTATGAATTGTCTAATAAAAAGCAATTTATGTTTATTTTCCTTTAAATTGTACATTTAAAAAAAAAGTTTTAATCCAAAATAATCACACTGTATACGTTCCACTAGTAAAAAATGTTAATGAAAACTTATATATATATGATAATAATTATTATAAATAAAACCCCTCCTAAATTATAGAGGACTTTAACTTCAATATTTCAGGGCTATTTCTGATAATATCATTTAAATGCATATGCACCATAGCCCCACAGGGAACAAGTTTTTCTGTTGCCGTTGGCTCATATTTATTTCAATATAAAATCATAAAAGTGATGCGCATAATATACGTCTATGTGAAATGTGTCTAAGAACTAATTGTAAGATCAAATACTTAAGTCACTCATCTAAAACTATAGTTTTATTTTGTAACAAAAATAATAATTTGTTAATATCATTTTGAAATAAAACTATTCAATAACAAATATTTCCATAATTCTCCCTTTCTAATAATATAATTTAGTAGCATCAATTATAACCAAAACCCTTTAATAACAACAGTTAACAGTTACTTACATCATGTGATGTTGAATGTAAACGACGTTCTTGAATTTTTTCACGAGCATCTTTTTGTTTTGTTAACATTTGTCTGGCGTCTACTATCTTTGTAGGTTGTTCTAATGCTTTTTGCAAAAGTTTAACACGAGCATCGACTACATTGCTCTTCATTATTCTAGCATTATTCTTTGTCAACATCGTTCTGTTGTTTAATTTCACGCTGCTATACTGTTTCTTTATAGCTTTCAATTGCTTTATTTTGGCTGCTTTATTAGCAGCTGCCAAACGCAAACGATTATGAGGACCCGATTGCAAAGCTTTAAAACGTCTGAAATTAGAATTTTACTAATTTACCATCAATTCATCAAATTGTTAATAATGCTCGTTTTATAAACATTTTGACATTGCTCTGGACCTTCAATCAACAATACGCAGACTGACAAATTCACATATGGCACACTAAAGGTATACACAAATATTTTAATTTACCCTCCACGGTCTTGTCCATTTTGGGGTTTCTTTCCTTTTATGAACTTCATTATCTTCTCGTTATTGAAACTGAATACCAACGTCCAATCGTTTCGAAAACCGAACTATAGTTGCTCAACACGTATGGCGATCAGACGACTTTGCGGAAACGCAATAACGGACGACTAATAATCTTCGAGAGAAACAAATCAAATTAATACACAAACGTGAGAAAGTTCGGTCCTACGAGTCCGCAATATAAACATTAATTTATGAAAATGGAAAACGTATTTCGACAAAATAAAATGGTTGTTTCGTGAATATAACATTGTATTTTGATAGAACACAAACAAGACGGATGACGGATCAGTGTAGGCAACGAAATTAAATCGTTATTTTTGCCATAGCAGATAACACAAGGAAACCTCATGATATTCCGAGAGACTTCAGAAATCCAACATTCCGTCATTCTCAATTATTTTTGTTCAGACACGTGTTTCATAATTTTCATCATATTTTATTGTGATTTGTTTAATAATGAGTTCCCCTCCCTATATTAAAAAAATTTAATTAATTCGAGAAATGTCTCGAATGAAGCGAGACGAACGACCGAAAATTTGAACGTAAATTTTCTGTCTCCTCGCCGGTAGGCATGTTACGGTAGTAATAACAAACCATCAATGATAACGCGGCGTATCATTATTTTTAAATTAAAATCTTAAAATCAAAACGTCCAGTACCGCCATAATCGTTTTGTATTTTTACGTTGTTTTTGATATGAATAAAGTTTTAACCGAATAGTGGTTTTTTTAACGTTTGGTCGAGAAATTAGAGAAGAGAATGAAAATAATTCATATAATAGAGTGGGTGTCCGGTACCGTTGGTCATTGATTAAATACGTTTTACAAAACTTGCCGATTAAACGATAAACGTATAAATAAAAATTATAAATCCAAGTCGAATATTCGACCAGTAAAAAACATGAGCGAGAACGTTTGGCCACGGGAGTTATCCATATGTTCGGCTGACGAATTGAATTTTCCGACGATGTTGGCTGATGAACGACTTGCTTATTGGGCACATTGTTATAATTACCAACTAGGTAAAAAAATAGGCGAGGGATCATTTGGAAAAGTTTTCAAAGCTTTACACATGACTAGCAACACGGTAGTTGCTTTCAAATTTATTTTCAAGGTACACAGAACATTTTGTACTTATCAAAAACATATTTCTTAGTTTCGATATTCGTTCAAGTTTGTATTTTATTTTAGCTTGACGAATTAAAAACATTGCAACAAGAAGTTGAAATTCAACAGAAATTACATCATCCTAACATTGTGAGGATGCTCGAGTCATTTGGTAATGATAGTGGGGTAAGAAATACTATTATTATATTATTTTAAAGTGTCCATTGTTATTATTTATTTTTGTTTTGGAAGATTGCTTTAGTCATGGAGTTTGTACCTAGATCACTAAAAGAAATCATAGAAACGGAAGGTATACTCAGTGAAGACAGAACACAGAAAATTATTTGTCATCTTGTGTCGGCTTTACATTATTTACATCGAAAAAATATTTTACACAGGCAAATATGTTACTAATTAACTGATAATGTGTATAATATTTAAATAAATATTATTATTATTATTAAATAGAGATTTAAAACCACCAAATATTTTATTGGATCATAATGATGTTGCCAAATTGTGCGATTTTGGATTAGCCAGGTTTATGTTAACTGGTACACAAGTATTAACTCAAGCATCACTGAAAGGAACCCCACTTTATATGGCACCTGAAGTATTAAACTCTCCCGTTATACCTCCTACATACAATCACAACGCAGATTTATGGTATGATACATGTTTTGTAACTAAAAAATAATTATAATAACCAAAAATTATTAATTTAGGTCATTAGGATGTATAGCATATCATTTACTTTGTGGAAGACCACCATTCGATACAAAGTGTTTGATGCATTTAATACAAATGATGAAAGATCAACCAATTATTTGGCCAAATACTGTGTCGCCAATTTGTCAAAACTTTTTAAAACAACTTTTGCAAAAAAATCCATTGGAACGGTTAACATGGCCAAATCTGTTAGAACATGAATTTGTGAAAAACCGAGTGTTAACAATTGACCACCATGAGGACGTTGATATTGTCTCAGAATTAGATGATATTGTATCGCCTTTAAAACTGATGAAAATAACCGAGGAAGAATTAAACTCTGATTCTTCTACGAGCCATGATTTGACTTCTACAGAAGATACTGACACGTAATAAATACAAATACATCCATTTAAACAATTTAACATTACCGTATGTTGTGTAGAACTGAAGAAGATTTACGCTCGAGTCAATCCAGTTGGTGTTCTGAGACTTGTCAAGAGTTAAACGTGTGTTCTAGTCAATCCATCTCCATGAGCAATACAAATGCAAATGATTTCATGAGTGATGAATGGATTGAATTTCTCCGACAAACTGCATCTGAAGTAAATGTTTTAAATTAATCTTATTTCTTCTATTCTAAATTTAAATATATTAAAACATATTAAAAATTATAAATTATCGATAATACCAAATTTTACTATGTACGTTTTTAATTATTTTAAATATATGTTGTAAATAGTGCATAAACGTTATATTATTCATATTTTGTTCCAGGTTGTATGTGGAAATTTAACATCTATGAATCAAAAAAGTTTTATATTAGTTATTTTGTCTTCTTTAAGAAGCAATACCGTGTCTTCCAAATTATTGAAATATGTTGTTACACTTCTGGCTGTACCATTTGTTACATTGAATGTCGAAGAAACCGAAAAAGACTTAATAACTCGAGTATATATATATATATATATATAATTATCACATTTTATTTATTTTCATCATAATTACATACTTTTTAATTATTACTCTATTTTGTCTTTTGTTTGTTTATAGATTTATATAGAGACTGATGTCATTCCATGTTTAATGCAAGCATTTTCGAATGCTTTCAAAACTCCTACTCGTAACTGTGTATCACCTGTACCTCCCGATTTTCTAGGCTTACAAGAATTGGACAGTTTAGAATCGGTTCTTCTTCTAGTAGAAGGTCTATCCTTAGATAAACCTGTTGATTGTCTAAAACAATTTACTGAAAGTATCATATTATTGAAAATCGAACCACTTCTGCAAAAATGTCTATCACTAAGTCATGGAAATATACATTTGGTGACTAATACACTTGCAGTATTAATATTAACTTTAATATATTTGCCATGCAAGATTAGTTTAGTACAAGATATAATTCTTGGAAAATATTTAGAAAGTAATAAAATATTTATATATTTAAAAATTATATAAATAAATATAATATGTTATGTAAACAAAATCAATTGTCTTTTAGGTAGGATTCCAAACGTGGAACTTCATAAATTACTTCGAAATATTGAATCGTCAGTAAGAGAAAGAACATGTGTACTTTTATTACATATGACTAGATTGAATCCAAATAGTCTATTAGATGTTTGGCATCAAACTTTAACCAACGATATTGAATTTTTAAAAGATGATAAATGCCCTAATGTTGTTCAGGTATATGAAAATATAAATATAATTGAATACTACTCCAAATTAAGTAATTAATAATGCATTTCATTAGTCTATTGGTAAATTATTTAAATGTTTACATTTGATTCATAGAATATATTTGTGTAATTTTTTTAAATTTGTACCATTAAAAACAATTTTGTTTTATGCATAAATATGAACCCATTTTTTTTTTTTTTTAGGCTGCTACTCATACATCAGAAATATTGAAGAAAACACAATTTTACATAGTGATAGTGGAAACAGAAGAAACAAAAAATACAGAAGAAACAGAAGATACAGATGAAACAGAAGATACAGATGAAACAGAAGATACTGAAGATACAGAAGAATTAGAAGATGCAGAAGAACAGGAACACAAAACGTCCATTTAAAGTACAGTCAGTGTTTAAATTGGAAAAATTATAGAAGAGAAGGAAGAAATTAACTTCGTTGTTACATGAGGGGTTCTGGCCTCCACGCCTCTCAAACAACCAATTTAAATGTATTAAATATTACATTCCTAATGAATACACATAAATTGATTAAAATATATTAAACTGGTGTTAGGTAACTGGTACGACAATCCACTCTACGAATCAAATTTAAAATATTGACTTAAGACAAAGTATTACATTTTTTTGATCCACAAAATATTTAGAATTTCCAAATTTGACGTTCGGTTAGTTGATAAATACTGCAACTAGAGTTTAGTTCAACAGTTTTTTGTTTTCTTTATTTCATTTTATTTTTTATTGAATTAAGCTCTATAACTCTAGAACATTAATTTTATAACAACTCAATATCTTGATTGAAAAATGAAAATTTTTTTTTATATGAAAGAACTTAATGTTTTCAATAATGTAAAAACAGAACTTAAATTGATTGAGAATTTGAAAAGATATCAAAAATCAAATTAAATTGAATTTTTTTAATTATATTAAATGTTTTATAGATATTAACATTTTTGTTATGAAAACATCTCAATTTTGTTTGCAGTTTGTTTCCATAACAAAGTATTGGCCATTATATGATAACCCAAAAACATTATTTTTTTCCACTAGTGTTTTTGCGACATAATGTTATCAAGTAATCAAAACTCTAAACTTAAAACATAAATGACTAATCTCAAAAATATTTCAAATCTTGTAAGTTGTTAAATTTTCCACAATTCATTCATTGACAATAACAAATAATGCAATATCATTGACAAAAAAGTTATTAACTCAAACCGTTCCTCTTCCCCCTCTCAATTCAAGCATTTAGTATACTTTTATGATTTATATAGTCAGTGTATAGTTGCAAGTATTGAAGTGTATAACATCTACTGAATTAATCTATGATCTATTTTATACAAGTATAGAAATAAGTCAGAATGATACTCAAAAAAGAAAAGATGATAATAGTTTTTAACGAAAAAAATCCTTGGTATACAGTTTAAATATACAATATGAGTCAAAAAGTTTTAATAATATTATGTTGTTTGTTTTTATTTACCTAATTCCTAAACAAGATAAAAATAAAAAAATTAAATATGATGCAACATCATAATTATGGTAACAATATAGTTTTGTATGCCTATTTCCAATATTATTATATTACAAACACTTATTGAATTATTAAAGATAAGGATTTGTTTTATTGTAAAAAACAACAGAACTTTTTGTTTTTTAATAATTTTCCTACTCAATAAATATTCTCAAGTGTACACAAATCACATATAATTAGTTTTAATATTTTTTCTTACGTGCAGTGGCGTATTTTAGGGAGGAGTGTAGGGGGTTTTCACCTTCCAGAGAATTTTTTTAAAACTACAAATTTACCATCACGTCTATAATTTTGTAATTCGTCAATTTTGGTAATAACAATGAAAAAAATAATGATTGTTTAGTAATTAACATGTTGAAATATTTGTTCGATTCCATTAATTCCTTTTTACACTGTTTATAAACTTATATAAAACCCAAATTATTTCATTATGGTTACACAACCCCTACTACCGTTTTTTTTTTTTTATAAATTTACAACTATTTACCTGTATAACTTACCGGTTCATTAAAAATAATCGAATTTCTTTTGGTGATGCATAATTTTTTCACTACAATGTTCAATAATATTGCTTTTAAATATAGATAATAATTAATATCGTAAAATACACAATCACATCTACTTAAAAGTTATCTTTAAATATTTTAATACACCTAAATAAGTTTACTAAAAATATTTCACTTATGGAATTACCTACCAATTTAACTGTTCCACTTAATAATTTGAATAATTAAATACGATTTATATATGTCATCATTCGATATATGATAATGTTAATATTGTTATCTTTAAATTCACGCCAATACATATATTTCAGCTTTGCTTGTTAAAACGTTTTAAAACTTATGGTGAAAACGTTAATAATATTGTCGTTTATGATCCGCCGTCCATTTCCCGTCCACGCACAGGTCCAAAATACTTAACGTTGTGCAAAAACGTTTAAAAAGAGGGCGGCTCGACACTCTAAAAACCGTCTTCCTTTCCGCCGGAATTCGCCGCTGATTAACAATCAACTATGGTTATTATGGTCGACAATGCTATGGCATCATTTTCTTTAATGACACGTACTCAAGCAACCATTCTTCGTCGAGTAACCCGTGGCGTTCGCGCGTCACCATTATTACAATGCGTGTTGACTAAGCGGTTTAAACGTTATTGTACAATTTTTAAACGGGAAAAGAAAAAAAATAACCCCCCCCCCCGGTCGAAAACAATCGCGCGTACCGTCCGTGACCGTGTTCGGTGATGACTTATGACCGTCGTCCGGTTCTAAACACGACCGCACGTGTCGCGAGGACGGCCATAAGTCGTGTGCGCGTGTGACGACCGCCTAACCGTTGCGGTTACGGGGAGGGGGTGGCTGCCCGTGCGTGCACAATCGTACTCGGTCTTCCGTTTGAAAATCTCCGTTACGTTTCTAAAAAATAACACCGTTTCCCGACGTGAAGAGATTGTTAATTCAACAGCCATGCAACAGTACAAACTATTCGTTCTTTTGAACCCCGTCCCGGAGGGCAGAGAAAAACGCAAATACCTATACTACGTCGCTGTTGCTTAGGTATGGTTACTTAATCTATAGTTCATCCCGAATGCACTGTTATTAGTATTTTTAACATTCGAAATTACGATTTCGAACAAAACCGTTTCAAAAAAAAGTGTCGAGCTTACAGTTTTTTGTCTTTTCGGAAATTATTTGAATTCGTGTTTGCATTTCGAATTCGGTAACGTGATTCGTAGGAACTAATATTTCAGACTTTCGGATCGTATATTTTTACCGTTGTACAAACGGTTTTCACGACAAATACGAACATGCCTGTACACATATATTTTAAACGTATCGTTATAAAATCTAACAGCTCCTATCAACATTTAATACGACTGTAGTGTAGACGTGTTGTATAATACGTTATAATTTATAACTTATAAAATCAACAACTTGAAAATTTTAATTTTTGTACGCTACTCCATTGGGGGGGGGGGGAGGTTAGGTTGTGTGTGTGTGTGTGTGTATATGTGCTCTGTTATCTTTGCCGTTTTATTCAATATTATGCAACAGTTTTATGTCATTTCGATGTTGAAACAACACACTAATTAAACTAATATGATTAATTAAATATGTTTATCACAAGGATGTTTTTTTTGAGCGTACGTCAGTCATTATAGATTTGAGTACCTATCTGACCATTATATACGTATTGTTATCTTTTTAAGTGTTCCAGGCTTAATTCAAAACACTTCAAAATAAAATATGAATTTACACTTGAAAAGCACAAAATTCGATAAGGTCGTAATTTACCGACAGATAGTACCTACGCGGCATTATGTGTACACAAGGAAAAAAACAAAATTTATCTAGTTGTTATGAAAGGTACGACGGGATTAGGGATTTTCAATCAATTAATTTCTGAAAAATAAACGATAAACAATGCGCACACGTACACACACATTACTATCAAATAAAACATTTTAAATACGTAATCTATGAACAGGTATAAAAAATATTAATGATAATCTTTTCGAAGACATTTAATAACCATTGGTAGGGATTTAGGTCTCGGATGATGATCTGATGTTATGTTTTTCCTATTTGTTTTAACGTGTGGCTAAACCAATACAATTTATTTTAGTGTTTTATAATCTCACGGTCTCGCAAATGAAATATATCACATTATTACATTGTATTGTTATTTATTTATTTTAGAAAACGTATTTCAAAACAATTTTTTTAGAAAACCACAAATGACGCACATTGTAATCCGGCTATAAAATTATAATATAATACTAGTTACTAATAACACTTGTAATGAATTTCAAATATAATATCGTATTTTTAATAATTTAAATAAAACTATTTAATATATAATGTAAGTTGTTTTAACAATTACTTTTTGTAGTGAAATATATTACATAGGAATTATAATTCGAAAAAATTAACTTTTTAAGAAAATTTTGAGATAACATTTTCAAGTTTTTTAACAGAAATGTTTTTATTCTATTATAGAAATTTTAAGGGAATATAAATTCTTCCTACATAGAATACACACACACACACACACATTCTATATAAGCCTATTAAGAAAAATGATTGACGCATACGAGTCCGCGTTAAGTGACACATGTTATGTCTTATGTGTGAACATTTTTTTTTCAAATTCAAATTTAAATTTTTTCAAAACCTAAACAATGGTTGCTATGGAAACAAACCATAAGGGAGATTTAGGTTTTTTTTCTGTAACGCTTTTTCGTGACTGTCCCCAGTGGGTATCTTAATTTAGGTAACGTTTTTCGTGGACACTTTTTGATGGACACTTTTTCGTGACGGTTTTTTATTTTAATGTGCCAAAGTAAAGACATAAAATGTCAAAAGATGAACAACAATTTACACTTATATATATATTTTTTTTTTATATCGATTGGTTAGGATAAAATATTTAAATTTGAAAACATTCGTTTTGACAAATTGCTATCAACCAAATCGATAAGAATTAAAAGCATTAATCCGTAGCATATTTTTCAATTGAATAAAATATACTATATTATTACGTTTATATGAACAATGTGGTGGGGGTCATGTCTCCATGGACACGTCATTGATATCCGTATTTATTTTTCGTATAAAACCTGCAAACCGTTAAATTTATTGCACGATAAAAACAAATAAACCGTTTAAAATTAAAGACAATCGTAGGAAAACACTCAACAGTTACGAGTCTACTATTAGACTAAATATTTAATTAAAAATATGAATTCTGATGAGTAATAAATGATGAACTTACGTACACGTCAATGTCATAAGTATACCGCTTTTGTTTGGATTCTTCACACTTTGGGTAAAATCGCGTTTTGGAATGGTTTGAACTCAAAAATTCCATTGTGTGAGCGTCCAATTCCGAAAACGTTATTAAAGTTCAGTGTGTTCTAACTGCATTCGTTCCGAAAAAAAGACGAAAGTGCATATGTTATTCTTATATATTTATGTAATAATTGTATGATCTGTGGGATACTATAAGTATTGTCATATGTCTGACAAGAATCTATGTAGATTTTCTAGAAATGAAACAGTTGGCAATATCAGCATTTCGCATCGGTAAATTTGTTAAAAATTCTCAAAATTGTACTTCTCGTAGTAGATCTATTAAAATTATCGTTTCCACGCACGGTGGACTTCGCCGGGTAGAATACGATCGGATGTGAACAGTTTACGTAGCAGCTCCGTTTACGTTTGTCAACAAGTCAGGTATGTAGGCTTTTTACGGTCCGTATTAATTTACTACACTCGGTATTTTAGTAATTGTCCGACGACGAGTCTACGAGCGTATTCAGTTTGCCCATCGTACCGTCCCAAATTTGATGTACTTGTTATGCATACAGAATTCTAAACTAATAATCCTAGTATTTCCTGTGGACGTCGACGGTTACTCATGTTTCGGGGGATTTGGCGATTCTGCGTTGTCATACCACCGTTGGGTTGTTGTACACCTGGCGGCGGTGGACGCGAGAAAATTTGTCGAAGTAGAAAATTTTACGCGTTAAAATAAAAATCTTGTCGATTGTCGTCGACGTGTTCTTGCCGCGAACATGTACTCCTATGAAAACTGACGACTGTTTGAATCGGACTTTTTGTCGTTAATGCACGTCGACGTCTAGTTAGCTTGCGCTGATGATGACAACGTAGTTGTCGAAATACGTATACGCGGTTATTGTGTATAATTTTTGTGATTTTGGGTTTCAAACATTTTGTGAATATTATACTCGATAACAGAAATAGTAAATATATAAAAAGAAAAGAAGAAGAGAAAAGAAGAAAGAACGAAATGAATCACACATATTTAATCAGGTGAACACAAAGGTCGCAGATTTGTGACACTACGAACAAATTTTAGACTGCGCAAAATTCGCAGAAAATGGAAAAATAAATAAGCGATAACCTTGTGGGACCGAAATCTTAGTATATGTCCTTCAATAAATATCGATAAATACACCCTCCAGCATTCAGAGGGCACTCAGATCGTCACAGTCCACCTGACAGACAGACCGTCTCTGTCTATCTGAGAGTATACGCATACTTATCAAGAACGACTCAACAGATCGGTTTTCCGAAATTAGGTGACTCTAATTTCTTACAACGTGGAAATCACCTTTTGAGTTGTTCTTTATTTCTTGGCGCTGACTTTGCATCAAGTCAAAGACGGCGTCCCAACCTTTCATTTGCATATTCTGTTTGATTTACAAGTTATTACCTTAATTAATAAAAAAATTGTCCGCAAGAGTTGAAATCCGTAACAGGCAAATCTTCGAGACGACAAAAAAGGTAATAAACTTATTTTATACTTGCATGATATTATTGTTATTATTTCTTATTGAACAGGCAAGACGGTTCTCGAATTCACAATCCTTGACTCGTGTTAGTTAAAATCATTTCATACTCCCCATTATTTTTCCTTTCACCATTTAATCTTTTAATTCCTTTTTATATTTTTTTGTATTACTACATATATATATTGACAAGGAACAATATATAAGTTGTTTTTAACATTGTGTTAAATATTTAGTATTATGTAAATTGATATGTTTGACAAGCATGTATGTGATTTTATTGTTTCGAGTAAAAACAATTGAAAGCATCGGCATGTTTCAATGAGTAACTTTGCTAAGAACTTCTCAACGATGTTCCTCGTGAAGAAGATCTACAAAACATATGGTTTCTACGCGCAATAGTTTTCGTCAAAAAGAATACGATAGGATATGAGGAGTTTCGTTTCTTTGCGATTGTTCACGAGTCAGGTATTATTTGGTTTCTTTTTACAGTCGGTATTAATTTACTAAATTTGTTATTAAGGTTTTTGCCTGACAACGCGTCTAAGAGCGAGTTCGGTTTACCATTTGTACCGTCCCAGGATCGATGTAATTTTGTTATATTTTATATAGTAGTTTGTGAACACTTACATCGACTTTGTATTTTATAATATGTACTGATAATTTTAGTATTCTCTGAGCACGTCGTCAGTTATTCTAGTTTCATCGGAATTCGTGAAGCAGAGTTGTCGCACAATAGCCGATATGCCGTACAGTTCGCCGTGGTGGTTGCTGCAAAATTTGGTTTGAAGACGATATCGACGCGTACTTTTACATTAAGTCAAGCTTCAAAATATTGTATTTTTTTATTTTTTTTTTTGGCATATGAAATTATTGTATTTATGTAATCGAAGGTGCATATGATATTTTCATATATTTTTATAATAATTGTATCATCCGTGGGATACAGATGGTATTGTCCTATATCTGACAAGCATTTATGTAACTTGATTGTCTTTAGTTAAACATTTTTCAATATCATCATTTTTGTACAGGTAAATTTGTTAACAACGTTTCAACGTTGTAACTCGATTAGTAGATCTACGATAAGTATCTTTTCTCCTCGCGATGGACTTCACCGGGTAGACTATGTGAGCAATTATACAACACGTAACGTTTATTCACTAGTCAGGTAAGTGGTTTAATTTACGGTTGATATTGTTTTACAACACACGGTATCTTGGTAATCGTCAGGCGACGTGCCTACGAGCGTGATCGCCTTTCGCTATATACGTCAACGATTACTTGTGTTTCGGCGGAATTCTCGATTCAATGTTGTCCCACCACCACCGTATCGTTGTACAGTTTGCGGTGGTGGACGCGAGAAGAATCGTTGAAAAACGATATCTTAACGCACTTAAATGAATAAATATTGGCGCTTGTCCTCTACATGTGTTTGCCGCGCGCAAATTTTAATTTGCCGCGCTAAATAAATGTCAAAATGGCGTATCCAGGATATTGAAATGTTACCATAACATACATGCACACATACACACACACACACACATATATATATATATATATATAATTAAAATTGATTACTTGTATTATTTACATTTACATTTGTCAACTATTATGTACACTTTTAAGTATCAACCTGAATATTAATCTACTAATTGAAATTGACAGGCGTTTGCAGGCGTATTTAAACTATTGAATTTAAATTAGCTATTGTTCAACTTGAGAAAAACTCGTAAAAATGGATTTTATATAGTGTAGTTATTAATTTTTTTATTCAAAATAGATTTGACAGAGTTCGAAGATTATGACAAACGAAACTAAGCTTATATGATTTCACACAATATATATATTATTATTCAACCATAATTTAAAAGAATGTATAAGAAGAAGGGTAATTTAAAACTTGAATTTCTTTTCTAAGGATGAAAGAATATGATTGGGATTAGTTAAATATATGATTAAATATATGTAAGCAAAGAATATAGATTAAATTTAATCTATTTGCGATTTAGGTATGTTATATTAAACGTGCATAATACATAATATGTACTTATATATATCTATATGTACCTATATAGATTATTATCGTAAAACTCGTACAAGTTTCAACGTGTCAACATACCTAAGCACATTTTATTGCGATATTATTTACTTTATCTTAATTTCCTTAAACTGTTGTATAATGTACAACGATAATACTATCTACTTATTTCTATACGAGAATCGTTTCACATTTCACGAACAAATAATACCTAAACAGAAACAATTCAAATAACCTGTTTGAAACTACTAAAAGAAGGTGCACGTCCACAATTCAAGAAGTCCAAGACATATTATTTGTCAATTTATTAAGCTTATAGGTATTACAAGGTTAGGTTATGTAATTAAAATTAGATGGATAATATTGGAAACGTTAAACTTATATTCAAACAACTTTACATTTGTACTATGCAACGGCATAACTTACATGCCCGTGCGCATGCCTATGATCATAATCGCGAGGACACAGTAACAGTGACGTGACTTGTTGCTCATCACTATTTCATATATAGTTTATCGTTTAAAAATTTATTTAAACTTAAATGGATTAAAATGTTATCATTTTTTTTTTTTTTGTTAATAATAAATTGTATAGGTGTGATGTAAATTAATTAAAAGTAACAATTGAGGACCATAAAAAAGCATAACTTTTTTTTATTAAATGGGACATAAACACTTGTTACACAGATAACGCTTGTTTTTCTACTATTTATTCCTTTTTTTTTTTCGAAGGAATTATTTTTCTTCGGTATTTATATCACTTATTAATATTAGTCTACGTAAGGCCGTATAGTTATTGATTATAACTATAGATATAATGGGTATCAATTTTAATCCGGATTACAATAATTTTTACATTTATATATCATATAAATAGTTGTTTAAATATTTATACAGCCATATTATAACATTTTTTTCTCGTATTCAAACAATAGAAAATGCACATTAACATCATTGTATTAATCTAATGATAATATTAATGACCAATACTTAATGCTGTTATCAAGACTATAAATACGTTAAAAATTTAAATAATGTTTAAAAGTTAAGTTAATTTTCATTAAGATATTTAACAGGTTACATTTTTTACAAATAATTTTAAATTTATTTTTTTTAACTTAACGCGTCAAGTTCAAGTTAAATTTAACAATGATATTTAAATGGCATTTTAAATGGCATTTAGTTTGTCCGGAGAATAACGGAATTTTCTGAATACGGATTTTCTTTTTTAGTGTGGGCAATTTTTTTTTATATACCTAATGATTCATAAGCATCAAATTTCAAAAAAGTTACTGGGGGCATCTATTTCTAGACATAGGAAATACATATATAATATAACAATTTATATTTCATTTTAATTTTCTATGCTTTTATGTAATAGGTTTTATTTATAAGATCAATATTTATAAATATTATATTTTTAAGAAATGTATTTAAAGGTTTTCACAATATTTATTTTTATTGCTAATTATAAAATTTTAACTAAATTTTTCTCAAAAGTTAATTTTCAACGTTTGAAGCTAACAAAATTGACATACGAAGTAACATATAACTTAACTTAACTTATATATTTTTATGTTAACTTAAATTGAATAGTTAACTAATTCAGCATTAGATATTAAGTTGCAATGACATCCTTAATATTAATTGTGAATACGTTTTAAGTGACTTACTGTTAATTTTGTAAAATTTAAATAAACCAATACAATTGTACAATAATGAAATAAGTATATATTTAATAAACCTATAGGCCATAGGATATAGACTATACTTAAAAATGATGTAAATATGTATGAAAAATATTACAATCGTACTTAACCAAGTGAAAGTATTTAAATCATCAATTAAATATTTCAAAATATAATACATAATAAATTCTATATTAACTTACGTTTTTAATTTGTCTATTAAAACATGTTATTTACACAAGAACCAATTTAATAATTATTTTTTCATAAATAAAGAATTTTGATAGAAAATTTACAAATATATTATGTGTTTTATTCAGTAAAAACAACTAATATCATATAACCCTTATATTCATAAAGTTGTAAGTACTTTTTAAGTACCTAGCTATAAAGTTGTATGTTATATTTTATGTACGTAATATTGTAATATCACTGATAAACATTATAACCCAACATTGGCTGTCATTCGACAATATTGCGTGGCATTGTCTCCGTCATATAACTAATCTATTTTAATTTACTACATTTACTGTAGTTTTTATTTTATTTATTATTTTTAATTTAAATATATTGTTATTGATTACTTATTAAAAGAAGTCAATTACTAAAAAACACTTTTTAAATAATAATAAACGCAAAATACACATGCATTAATATATTTACGAATAGTTTTCGAATTAGTTCATAAAGCTTGTTGCATAATATGTATAATTGAATTATACAAATAATAATAACAATTGCATCATTAATGAGAAAAAGAAATACGGATATCATATTCTTTCGCACTATAGATGTCGCGTGTTAAGAATTAAACAATTTGAAGTGATTCACTATAAATAGCTATTATAACACATACTAGTATAATCACAATTTCACTAAACCAATTTATTACACATTGGTATGTATAGAAAGTGTTAAAAACTTCTTTTTTTTAACATTATTTGACTGATCTAAGTGCAAAGGTTTAAAAAAAAATTATGATTATTATTATTAAAATTTTAATAATACTTACAAAAAATTAGTTAGAAAATTGAAAATCTCGATACTTGGTTTCTGAATATTGGATGTACGTAGTATTTGCATATATATATATTTTATTTTAAAATTTTGAGATACGAGAAGGTTGATGATCTAATAGCAGTGTACGACTATCATAACTTATAATAACTACATCAAGCAAAACATAGCTAGTTTTTAAAATTCTGTAATAAGTAATAAATAATAATACTATAGTGTTTGTCATATACATGTTAATTAAATTGCTGGATATTATGGCAAATTTTTAAACGTTAAATCAATGTATTTTTATATATTATTTAGCCATGTGTATAATATATTCAATGCGAAAAACCATTCGATACGTAGTGTTACACGGTATTACGAATATTGGCGAAAGTTTAAACCAACATTATGCAACAGTTGAAGAGCATTTAAATCCTATCAATCATAAGTAAAAAAACAACCAATGTAATATGCTTATCGACGTACAAGTTATAACAAGTTTCTATTAAATTTTATAGCACACGTCAATAACGATAGTCTGACCAAGTTTTATCGACCACTTCAGTGTTCCAGCTTAAATATTAAATCACACCATAATAGATTAGTAAATCTATATATTATACTCATAAAATATCTGCTAATCGAATCCAAAAGTAAACAGATAAGTTATACGCATAATATAGATATGACAATAGAATTCGCAATATATAGCAATAAGTAGGTACATAGTTGGTTATATGATGTATACGTGCGAATTATGAACATATCAGAAGACAAAACACGATAACAGGATTTCGATTAATAATTAACATGTTAAATATTCGTAGTCCATATCTACATTTTTATAATAAAAGTATCTTAATTCGTAGACTTTAAACTGTTATGTGAAGGCACTTATGTCTACGTTTGTAGTTAGTTATATATATATAAGCATTACTATTCAAAATGTACATCCAAATATATTATATTCGTATTATTATTTCTGTTATCATTACGCTATTATTAGTGCACATACGGATTTTAATTAATACTCTTACAGCAGCTGCTTTAAGTATAATTATGATTTAATTTTCATAATCATGTATGTTGGTTATATGTACAGTTATAACATATATATATATTATTATATATGTATAGTTTATATGAGCAAATAATTCGTTTAACTTTATATTTTAGTGACCTACTTGTCAATTTATATATATATATAATATATATAATATATATTTATATAGTTCTACAAGTTATAACAGGTTATAAATAATAATCTCTTTAGAGGACTTTGTTAAATATTATAAAACTAATGTAAGTACATATATATTTTCAATTCTCTATTTTAGTACTTAGTGTGAAGATTACGGAGGTTTCTTTTAGAGTTTTATCGGCTGTTTGTACATAGACTATATAGGCCATATATATATGAATATAGGTTCGAGTACATATTTAGTATAAAGTAAGTAATGAATAAAATATTGCTTTGAAGTGCATACATTTGTAGATAAGTATGTCCATTTAAATGTGCACGAAACACGAGTGAATATTTATGTACATAATTAGTACGTTTTGTTTTTTCACCGAAAATATATTAATTGAAAATTGCAACGTTTATGTGGAATAGAACTTTAAACATAAAATTAATTAAGTTTATGAGCAAATCGTCAAGATTACATTAAAAATATATGAAATACGAGTATTAGTATAATACTTGTATGATACAACATAATAACATACAAGACGTGTTTTATTTGTCTACGTGATATAGGTCGTTCATTAGGTTACCCACTTGAAATACTCGGGGAAAGGGTCTTTCATTTTAAACAATTAGCAGCTATTAGCATTATTACTATATAGGACTACATTTTTATACAGCCCTTACACATTATGAAGAATTTCAGATATTTTCTGACGAACAAATAAGTGCCCAATGATACTGCGTATCTTGATTAATTATTTAGTAATGGTATAATTATATAACATAGTACGATTAAATAAAAACATTTGATAAATGCAATCTAATCTAATCGTCGTGAATATTTTTATATACCATACGAAACGTATTTTATTTATACACGTGAATGTATGAAATATATGTATGTGTGTGTGTGTGTGTGTGTGTGTGTGTGTGTGTATACCACTTAGCGTTGGTGACTATGCGTTGCAGATAATATTCTGTGCGAATTCGAAAGAAAACAATTTGAAAACGCGGAAGGAGAATCGTTTTCAGTCAATTTCATATCAATGAATTATGACATATCTATAGATACGTCTTGTTACGAAAGAGTTGATCACTTAATGTTGTAAAAAAAATACATTTTCTGACAAAAGAAAATTCAGGGTCATTTTGAAAAAAACAATACACTTTTAAAACTGTGTGGTTCATGTTCAATTAATTTTATCTTATCTGAAATAATACTTAAAGAAACTATATAATGCACGGAGATTTAGTTATTTTTTTTTTTTTAGTTTATATTATATTTCGTTTGAAAATGAAATTGGATTAGTAAAAACAGAAATTCCGTACGGTGCACTAGTACAGAACAGCAGTGTATTTCTCGTCCAACATTTTTACAAACGTTTTATGCGTCAACACGACAACAGTTCCACCGTACATTTTCGATATATTATAGAATCCATATATTTAACAGGTCAGTTACATTACTATATACTCTTGTAAACAAATCGCAATTCACTATTAATAGTGTAAATATATAGTAAAAAAAAATATATGTGCATAGTTGCGAAGACTCGATCGATATATTTCATATGATAAATTTTGAATGAGTGTACTCCCCAGATCTCGATTCTTGTCAATTTTTCGGAGAGTTCTCTTAGAGTTCGAATTTACGACAACAACAAAAACCTACACATCTATCGATTTAAAGTTTGGGTATCTATTGAATATAGAATCGATGAAGGACGTTACACATGAAATAATACCAACACACATCAGCTATATATATATATTGTGACCACAATATGGTCATATTAAACATTTCGTGTACATATTAGGTTATTATCGAAACGTTTTATTTGGCTCATCAGACGTAACAAACAAACAAAATAGCTATACCAGTGTACTGTAGTATAGAGTTCCAAAAAACGATTTACGTTGTAAGGTAAAGACGTCCTTGATATTGGTCATCGCTTGTGAGTAGTATATATATATATATATATACTAGTCGTACTGTGTATAAATGTGTAGGTGATATACGTTCTCCGTCGTATAAAATGTGCTCTCGCCTTGATTCAAAACAAAAACACAATATTAAAAATTGTAAAAATTACAAACACAATATTATTTAAAACTGTAAACACGTAGGTTAAGTACTGATTATAAAATATTATTATTTCCAATTTGCAAAACATGTTTAATTTTGACGTCAATAAATTCGTTCTTCGTTGTTATTATTTATTACGAAATATGATAAAAAATATCTTCAATTTTTCTGGTGAACTAAACAAATGTGTACTTTATGAAACCGAGTTCATGTTTGTAAATTATATTATACAAAACACAGTATAAACGCAATATTTACACAACAGTTAACAATGATCACACTATTTTTTTTTTCAAAATTAAAATATTTATTAAATTCTCATTAGTTTATGCTTTTTTTTTATAATGGCGTATTGATTGAAAACGAGTCGTTTTGCTTATCGATACTTATACAAAGTTTTAGTGTAAAAAATAAAAATGTAGATAGGAGAAAAAATCCACTATAAAGAGAAAACATAGTACAGTTTATATGTCCAATTACAATTTTACATCTTACATTCATACATTTATAATCATTTAGGGATATTATGAATACAACGCAAATTGTAGAAAAACTTTATAATAGGTACTTATAAAATGTTTAATTTCTGAAAGTTAAAGCGTTATTTTATTGTAACTATTAAAATTGAAATAAATAAAACGTGTTCCATAACAATAATATAAAATATTTATGTGGAACATGTTTTGGGACTTTGTTTTCTTTATATTTGATAAAAATAAATATAAGGATATATGTATAGACCCATAATGATATGCCTATTCCTATCTGTTATTTTAATAGACAGTTTGTAATTATTGTTATAATTATGAGGTTATTACACTATATTTTTATATATTTAACCTGTTTTAGTACCTATTATCTAAGAATAACAGTTATTTAAATTCAATTAATAAGTTTATGGTTTAGATGTATTTTTAGCTTTCAATTACATTACTCGTTAGTAAATTTAATATTTAAAATAAAACCAATTATTTTATTTCCATTTATTTCCTTTCGTTAAAAATGAACAGACATTAATGGCATAGCCAATCAATGTTGTTTGGGGGTGTGAGGGAAGTTATTTCAACTATTATAATTTAAATGATCGATTTTTAATTCTAAGTCAGAAAGTGTTTTACTACATTAATATTTGATAATGTATTTTAGTAGTGACAAACTTAAATAAATGTATATTATACAATGCATTAATTATAATAATATAATTAATCTCTATCTGTCAAACAATTATTAAATTGATAATTCGATTACTATGTTTTAATTTAATATGAATTATACAAATAATCGTAAACGCTTTATTGTAGACGTAAGAATCAGATTTTTTTGCTGATAAAGGTTACGTTACAAAAATAGGTTAAACAACGTAAAAACAAGGTATTTTAATGAAAAACATAAAACACGTTTATAAAAAATTTGAAAAAATATAAAAACCATATTTCTTTTTAAAACGTTTCGTTTTTATCAGTGCTAATTTTGTAGTTCAAAGTATGTGATAGCTAAAATGTATTAAAAACAATAGCCTTCTTGGCTGGAGGGAAAGGGGAAAACGCTTCTTCTACCCCTCCATAGTCACTATACACCAATAATATTGCATGTAAAATTTCCATCGTATGTTAATATAAGTCAATTATTTTTGCGACATGTTTATCTAGAACCTTGTTAACAAACAGCCAAATTATTGAATTAGACAGATCAACACTTTTAAGAAGGTTACCTATACTTGTTTATCAATTGGGTTTTTATTGTTTTATGTACTCGCTGGTTTTTATGAAATTAAATAAAAACGGCAAGGTTACTGTTACACTGTGCATGCAGTTTGCTGTTTTTTTTTTTGGTTTGTGTGTTTACCAAGACCGTAATAATTTAAATACATATTGATATTGGCCTAGTTATTTGTTTTCAACAATTAAATGAATAATAATTTTACGTGCGATGAGTGAAGTATATTTTACTGATTTTCAGTTTATTTGCTTATAACACACCTAAACTTACGCATACATTTCTTTTTAGCTTTTAAAATTTAATTATAATACTGTAAACGTGAAAAACAAACAATAATAATAAATTCATATCTATAAATATATTATGTTGACTGTTGTGTGTTGGGTAATTTTAATATTTCGTGCATTTATGTTATATTTATTACGAATGAGTGACTATCGATATATATATATAGTTGTAGATTTTTAATATGAGTATTATGTACATTACTTGACATATTACCTCGTAATATTTATCTCGCCTAATTTTGCGAATACACGTTTAAACAAAAAACATATCAAAAGGTCGCAGTAAAAAAAAAAAAATAAATAAAAAAAAAGTCGTAATTTTAATTACTATTCAGACAATGAGAATGTTAAACCATGAGAAACTATTATTATTAGCAAAAACGCACTGTGCACGACATTACATGCCATTTGTGAAATTAATCTCTCCTCGTATGGTTTGAACAAAGACATTAACGTTAAAGTTTCAACGTTAAAAAAAAAATCATCACATTTGTATAGGGCTGTGAAGTCTGTAATCAGTGTTCGAATAGTGGATATAGAAAATTACGACTTCGAAACGTAGAAAAAGGCCTAAAATCATAAAAACACGAATACGCAATTGAAATTTAACGAAAAAGATATTCATATAAATTTGCGAAAATCGGTGAAAAGTTCAAATGCGAATATGCAACGATGTACGAAATAACCCATTGGAGTGGATATAAAAAATTGCGCAACAACGTGTTATTAATTTATAAAACGATCGCGACGGCGTGAAATATCAATACGTATATAATCCTCCGTATGGGTGCGAGGAGTGTAAGGGTGAAGTACACGCGTTAACAATTTTTCTCGTTTTAATACTGAAATCGATGAGTATGTTCTGTAAGTTAAGCGTCTGCGTGATATAATTCACGTGTAAATTATGTAAAATATTGAAAAATTGAAACGTATAATCTCCTACGGGTCAATTACAATATCAAAATTTTAATTATTTACTTTCTTTCGGAGTGTTATAACACCATCTGGTCAACGGAGGAATGAAAAAAAAAACAAAACAAAATCTAATTTAACGATATGACAGTTACGATTCCAATAAGTTTAGCAATGTGCAAACGCAACACGGTCGTAATTGTACATTTTGATAATACGGTTCCGACAGTTTATAAGATCGGCTCGGAGTCGGTCAAATTACAGCTTTACAAATCACGTATTCCATTTGTGTACTCTAATGTCCGTGCACTAGAACAACTTAATCGGAACAAAAACATAATCTGTGTACGGACGCGTGCAGCCGATACGGTTAGGTTAGCGCGCCCAAGGCGTACGAAAAAGCGTAAAACTACGACCCGCGACCCGCGACCCGGCCCCGTTAACGTTTCGATTGTCGTCGTTGCTCGTTAGCCGACGTCGGGCCCGTACGGGTTTCGGGAACGGAAAAACATCAACATCAAGTCGAGTACGTGTTCCCCGCGGCCATGCCGCCCCGTACGGTACGGCGTCCGATAGCGAATAAACGGCGCGCGCGAAAATGATTCTCGAAAACCCGTTGCGGACGGACGGTCGACGACGGCCGGTGACGTGTTGTACGCGAGTCGGTTCGCGTACGCCCGAGCTGGGTCGCCGGCGCCGTGTGATCTGCGTCACGTCGACCGTCCGCGAAGAAAATTATCGATCACGCGCCCGTAATCCATCCATCCTAATCCGCGGAAAAAAAATAAAAAAAACGTTTCGTGTTACGCGTGCGTGCAAAGTTTATAAGGGGGGGGGGCCGTCTTAATCAAAACAACTCTAATCCCCGTTTTGTCGCACCGAGTAACGAAATATTTTCCAAAACGTTTTTTCGGAAACCGTTTGCGATACACCGAGACAAAACGATAAAATCTGTCTTTGTATCTCTGTGAAATGTCGAATCGCGTGGCGGTTGCTGCTGCCGTCGGAACAATTTATTGTCCTCTACGGAGACGTTCGAGTTATTTAACAGCCATACCGTAGGTATATTATATCACGTGTAACCCGTCAATTTTTAAGGTTCACGTATCGTTCATGAATCAAACTGCAATGCGTATATGAAAACAATTATGTGCACTTTGATAAAAAGAGGTATTTATCTTTATTGGTTATCAAAATCGTTAAAACCGAAAAATCCCATAGTTACAACTTCATTTTAAATTGTCTTTCTATAGTATCATAAATAAGAGTTAGAATTATAAAACGATACTAATAAAAAAATTTAACAAGAGTCTACGAGGGGGGGGGGGGCGATTAAAATTTTTTTAAAACATAAATTTCTCTACACGTTTACAATGTTTTACGTGTGTATTCGTGTTATGACCCGTGGTGAGAGGCGGCCGCCTCCGCGATGTCATCGGGTTCTCCGGACGACGGTCCCGTGGAATAAACAATATCAACCATTGAGAATATGCACGGCATAGACATATCCCATAGACTCTGAACGCTCGTCGTCGACGTTTTTTTTTTTTCATAGGATTTCGATGATCGTGTTCAAGACAAAGTTTTCTGCCGTACTCGTACGTCCTACATCTCGGTCATCGCCAAAAACTGAACGAATTTCTTTTACGGCCGTTGCTCGAAAAAAACAATCCACTCCGACGGGTTCGAGTTGTATAATCGCGTTGTGTGTGTCGTACTTCACTAACACGTCACAATCGTTTCGATCTTACGTTTTCTGATGTAAACGCCGTACCGAATTATTCGTATCCCGAACACATGGCGGCGGCTTTATGCGTCCACGCGCTCGACCTGCGGCGTGACGAATGTGGTTAGGTTAGGTATTCGAAGGGTATTTTTTTTTAACCGGCTGCGGGCAGATCGTTGGAGGGCGGTTATTGTACAGTACGGGTTAGACGAAGTAATTTATGATGATTTGCGAACGGTTAAGAAAACCGGAGTGTCGACATTCTCCGTACAGCGACGCGGTTAGGGGCGCGAGGTGGACGCGATCGCCTCCGACAATGTCTCAACCGGTCGGACGTAAATAGGTCGGTCGTTTTTTAATTTGTAACGTACGTCGGTACACGCGCGCAGCTGTTGTTGCGGAAAACATAACGACAATACGCACGGGAAATAAGTCGTTTACTCGAATGTTAGTATTATGACGACTCCCGTGTGACTTTACCGTGAAAACGTACGCAGTTCGTTGAGATAATCGCGTGTACGAGAACAGACGTGAAAAACGATCAAGCGTGCAACGACGAAACGTCCGCACGGCCGCGTCCGCGACGGTGCGACTGTGCGGCGCGGCCGGTCGCAACGCCGTGCTCCGCTTCGCACGCGTAGCCGGCCGTCCGTCCGGTTTACGTACGGGTTTATCGCATCGGGATTGATGTTTACGCCGCCGCCGCCGCGTGTGTGTGGATCGGAACCGCGCGGGAGCGCTCGCGCGTATACGCGTGAACGCCGCCGGAGATAACGCTCGCGTATACGCCTTTCCCCGCGGTGCGCGTCGCCGTCACCGCCGTCGCCGCCGCCGCCGCCGCCGCCGCCCGGTATAAGACGGATCCGTTTACGTACGTTCGTTCGACTGAGAAACGAGAAGTGCCGCCGGCAAGACCATTGCAACGCGCCTCTCGCGCACACGCCGTGTTTCACGTAGCTCGTCCGTCGTCCGGTACGCGGTGTGCGGTACGCCGACCGAAAACCAACGATCCCGACGTGCGCGTCGCGAGTTTTTTTTTAAATAAAAAAAATTTTTTTTCGTATGTTTTGAACCGACGTCCGAAAATCACGACCGGGCCGATTATCCGCCACGCGCACACGCGTACGCGACGTTACGACCAACGCACGCACACACATACGCGGCGCGCACCGCACGCACACACGCACACGGTGCACGCGCGTCGCGATCGAGTGTAGTGGTACTACATTTCATACGACGGCGGCGGCGACGACGACGACGACGGCGACGACGACATTCGCTCGCCGGTACTAAACGTCGGATCATCGGTACAGCCGGAACGCGGCACGGTCGCCGGCCACAAAAAAAAAAAAAAAAATTTTCTTTTCAAAAACGAATATCATGTCGTCGGCTTCGTGCGCGCGTCGTTACGTGCCCAGGTCCGTCCTCGTGGCCGTCGTCGCAGCGCTGGCCTCGTGCACCGACGCCGCCACCATAGTGCTCAAGATGAAAGGTGAGTTTTCCGTTTACTTTTCGTCTTCCACCCCCGGTCGTTTGCCAGACGCGCGCGCGCGTTTACGCCATGACCGACCGACCGCGTCCGGACCGCGCGACGTTTTAAACACATCGGTACCCGACGAACCTGTTGTACTGTACCCACCTACGTGGAAACCGAAAGCCTCCCTCCACCGTCGACCCGTACGGACGGGCTCCGGGCGTGCGTTAATTATAAACCGTTGTACGCGCGCGTCGTCCTACCTCAACACCCGCGAGTTATTACGTGCCGTGCTGCGACCCCGAGCCGTTTACTCGCGCCGTGCTCTTCAGCGCGGCAACTTTTGTCTGCGCGTGCCCGACCGACGGTCCGCGACGGTCTGATCCGTCGTACACGGTGTTTAAGAACGAGAAAAATGCACGCGTCTGTGGCACACGGTCTGGCCGTTAACAGTGTATATCACGTCGGAAACCCGTTCGCTGTGCCGCCGTCTTCCGGTCGGCGTGCAATAAAAACGGAGCGTTTCGTCGACGGGGTCGCTTGCAAACCGCGTCCGACCGTCCGTCCCGAATTCCGGACAAACTGCGTTCCGACGGTTCTGGACACAATTCGTACGCGCAACGAGCCGGACGATCGGCCGGGAGATCGAGCTGCGGGATCATCGCTGTCGATCCCGTCGGTCGCGAATTATCGTGACCGTTACCGATTTCGTTTTCGGCCTCGTCGATCCGCTATGTTGACGATTAATTTTTGCAATCAAAGCGTTTTGTTCCGCGCACGGCCCCCTCCTCTGAATGCAACGGTTGTGGTATACACGTGGGACGTGACATGGTCGGCGATCGTAATCGATGCGACGCACACATGGCAAACAAACGCGTTACGGCTAGTCGTAAAAACAACAACGCGCGCGCGCGCGCGCAAAAACAACCGAAATTTATGGTACGTCAACAAGGAACCGTGACATTAATGACATTAATCGTAAAAAAACATATTCAAACCATATATTATACATATATTCGTCGAGTGACGTCGATTTCGAAAAACATTATGTCCCGCTTTTGTTTCTCGACCGGTGCGCGTAATAACAAATTTGGTCCGGTCAGACAAGAACAGTCGGCACTGAAGTGATACTTCCGGTTGCGTACGTTGTTCGGAGTTGTACGCGCGTGGAAACTAGTCGCTCCGCGTCGTATTTATAGAGAGAAACCCGAAATCTTCATTACCCACAAACGTGTATGCGCACGTTTCTTCCCGTGCTGAAGAAGGAATTTTGTTTTGTCGCGTTAATCTCGTTCGTCTAGAGCATAGAGTATAGATACCGTTTAAATCGTCGGACGTATTCGTATTCGTATTCGTTTAAGTGATGTTACCGAATTTCGCGCCCGAGAGACGGCAGAACAATATCAATCTCGTGTAAAAACGTTCGTCCGCCGCGACGGCTCGCCCCCCTTTTGCGACGTTCGCAAAAAACAATTAAATCCAATGTCAGACGCGGCGCGTAATGACGACGACGACGACGACGACGACGACTAACGGTGGTAATGGAAACATCATATTTCGTGTGTATTTATGTACGTGTTTATTTGATTTAAAAAAAAAAAAAATCACTCGCAATCGACGGGTCGCGCACGTTGTTTACGGTGTACGCGCGCGCGTCGCGGCGGGACGTACATCACGCGGGGTTTTTTTTTTTTTAATTTTAATTTTATCGACGACGTATATCGCGTTATAAAACGCCAAGGTCGATTAAATAAACAACGTAACAACGATATTTGTCCGCGGCCGGATCACGACGAATAACACGCGCGCGCGCTCGAAATAACAACGATCCACGGTTCCCGCGCGCGTGATTTTCCTGCAGAAATCTTCGACGCGACGCGCAGCAAAAAACGTCTCCAATTGTCCGCGCGTATGCTTATCGATCGGTGGTCGGCCGGTCGATCGGTGGCGGTCGCGCGCGTGCACGCGAGGTCGCCGACCTTTGCGCGTTTTGTATAACGCGGCGACACCACGATTACCCCCCCCCCCCCAATCCGCCCGAACCGGACACGCACGCACCGGGCGCGGATCCAGAACTTATTTTCGGTGGGGGGAGGGGGGCCGTCTTAATCAAAACAACTTTAATCCCCGTTTTGTCGCATCGAGTAACGAAATATTTTCCGAAACGTTTTCTCGGATACCGTTTGCGATACACCGAGACAAAACGATAAAGTCTGTCTTTGTATCTCTGTGAAATGTCGAATCGCGTGGCGGTTGCGGCTGCCGTCGGAACGATTTATTGTCCTCTACGGAGACGTTCGAGATATTTAACAGCCATACCGTAGGCATGGGCGCCCATTGTGTGTGGGGGGGGGGCAAACCTGGAAAATAAGTATAGTTGCTAAAATCGGTATTTTCACATTGCCATCGTAAAGGTCGACGTTTCATTTCTGTTTTTTTTAACATAAATAAAAATATTTTAAGTAATTGTATATATATTAATAAGAGTTATTAACATATTTGTTTATTGAACAAATTTCCCTTCTGTTTCTTGTGTGATAATACAACAGTTAAATATAAATGGTTTAATTTGGTATGATTATTGGAAATTAAAATCAATATCATACATCGATGAAATAACACAAGACTACATTAAATTATTGAACCTAACCTTTTTTTTTTTTCTTATCAAAAATAATAAATTTTTTGTCCCCCCCTAAATATTATCCTATGGGCGCCCATGACCATGTAGGTATATCATATTACGTGTGACCCATCAATTCTTAAGGTTCACGTATCGTTCACGAATTAAACCGCAATACATGTATGAAAAACAATTCAGTGTACTTTGATAAAAAGAGGTTGTTTTTTTTCCCCATTCCTCAGATAACGCGGTTCTGAGACAAAAGGACGCGGTCGCCGTGGACAGTACCGCCGCCGCCGACGCGTCGACCACCAAAGAGAATCCCGATGGTTACAACTTCGGCGTGCAAAACTTCACCAACGTCGCGAACATTACCGGTAAGCGTTTTCTCGTCACGCTACGGCGTTGCTCTCGTTCGGTCGGGGACAGATTACTCATTTTGTTAGTTACGAGCTAGTAGACGATGCAAAAAAGCACTGCACGTTTTCTGATACGTCCGAGTCGGGTCGAGTATTTTTGTTTGTTTTATTAAATAACCAGATAAAATTAAATAACATCGATCGGATTATAGGTATGTTGACCATAAGGCACGGTTCGAAACGAATTTCTTGCTTTTCTCACTCTCTCTCTCTCAAAATCCGTCAAAAGTATTTACCGAAGACGCATCGTGTTTTATTACGGGACGTTAACGCGTGACCTTAAAAAGTCGTTAAATACAAAATAAAAACGTATTTTTATTCACGACGTCATGATGAAACGTTTTTGTTGTGTTTGTCTAGCTGTAAAAATACCGCGCAATCGATAGTGACTGTGATAAAAACACGACTGGGAGAATCGACGCGCGAAAATCCTAATTCTAGACCGACATTATTATTGTGAATTCGACAAACGCCGTACGGACGAATTGATTCGTTTTCAACAACGTTTGCTACGGCCAAACCCGAATCACGCCACCGGCCGGGACGTGATAAGGACATAATAATAATAATAATAATAATAATTGTCCGCGTACGTTTCCGAGTTCGTGCGGCGCACGTCGTCAAACGAGTTTTCGCGATTAGACGTCACGTGCCGATTACGTATAAATAATATATCGAGAAACGTATACGAGCACGTATTCCCGAAGAATGTTCGACACGCGGGAAAATCCGTTGAAAATTTTCACAAAAAAAAACACGAGACACGAAACGATTTCGAATCCAATCTTTCGTTTCGGTGATTGTTCCGTTCGGCGGGTGACGCGCACAAGAAAACCTAAAAAAAAAACAACAGCCGAAACACACACGGGGGGGGGGGCGATCGAGTGTTTCGTACGGATCGATATTCCTCGGTGTTCCTAAGTGGATATAACAACATGACGACAACGACGACGTGTTTCGGAGTGTGAAAACAAAAAAATCGTCTTCACCGTCGGCGGTTAAAAACTCGTGTTTTCGATCGACGATCCGTTTTGTTTTTTCCATACCCGGCGGGCTGTGCTCGATACCGTTCAAATCGCCTCGGGCACGCGTACGTCCGTTGTAATCTCGTTGTTTACCGCGAGCCGACGCATTATTACTATTATTATCATCATTACTATAGTGTTGTAACGTCGTCGTCGTCGTTACGAGATGTCGTACGCCCCGCGTCTATCTAATCTCCGGCAATAATTCCCGTCGAACGAACAAAACCGTAAACAAACACGTCATCCCACTCGACGCGCCGTAACGCGTACTATTGACCGTCGTTGAAAACCGTGTCGAGCGCGCGTCGGTAACCACAAAAAAAAAACCGACCGTCCACGGGTTGTTCTTCGTCGTCTTCGCCGAAAGCGGCGGAGGGAAACCGTGGTTGTCCGGCGCGGTTACGTCCGTCCGTCGATCTGTTTACGTTCCTCGACCAGCGGCGGTCAAACGGGCGGGCGGGGGTTCTAGTTTTGACAGCACGCCGTTTATTGCTTATTCAATAATAACGAAACGATCTTATCCCCGTTAAATTATGACACGTTCTCAATGATCAGATGTGTGAAAAATCAGCAATGTCTAAATCGTTTGACGCGCCCCAACGTGTTCGACATTACACGCAATCTCGACGCGTTGATAATACTTTATACGGTCGTTGTGTGAAACGTTTCGACTCTTTGACATTCGACGGCCGTATCTCACGCGTACGCGATGTCACAACGCGAAATATTTACGTTTTTATAACGGGGGATTTTTTTATATTATTTTATTATCTCGGCGACGGAACGGCGGAATCGACTTTTGTTTGCGTTTCTAACAACGTTATTATCTCACGTTCCGATAACTTCCGTCGTTCTAGACGTTATCCGATACTGTGCGCATACGGGACGTGTCGTCATACCGACACATTATTACCGATGTACAATAAACGCTCGAGTTCGTCAATCGCTACTCGAAACACGCTAAACACAATGCAAATACAATTCGGCTTGTAAATATTGTATAAACGATTATTATTATTATTATTATTATTGTTACTGTTATACAAACGTATCGACACTGTAATTATAATCCAAACGCGTATTACGTGTACGCGCGATAAAACGTAAAAAATACGGTTGGCAACGTGATCGGAGAAATCTCGACCGAGCTGGATAACGTCTCGCGACAACGCCATAAGTAGTTCCATCCGGGGGGCCAGTGTGCTGTTGTGCTATACCCGTACAACAAACCGGTATGTGCCCACGTAAAAACGCGTGGGAGACGCAAAACACGTCGTCGCCGTCGCTTCGGTTCAGGACACGTTTCGTTTCGCACGCGACTGAACGTTTCCAAACGAAAACGTCACGTCGTTGATCATAATGGCCGAATACAAATCGTGCCAGCGGGACGCGCTTGGGGGCACATTTTGGGTAGTCGTTGCTCCAAAACGCGATCGTTTTTTCGTTTGTTTTTGTTTTGTTTTTGTTTTTTTTTTTTTACGGTTTTTACCGCGCACACTGTATGCAATTATTTTCGTACGGTTTTCGTTTTATTGTAATCTGTAGTTTTTAATCGTCGAGCACACGATTTGATAACAAACAAACAAACAAACAAACAAACGGCGCGTGCGCGCGATTAGCTGTAAACAATTACGCGAATTATATCATATACGATGACGCGTTTGAAATATTTGGAACATTCAAAACTCTCGTCCGTTTATTTTGAACGAACCGCAAACGCCTGGCGTCGCGGCGTCGTTAGCGTACGTGTCACTAACGCGGTTCGGCGCGGTCGTTGAATTTTGCAGACGGTTCAGAGGACGACGACGGCGCGTCCGGCGACGAGGAAGCGCTGTCCGCCATGTGGTACCTGGCCGCGTTCGGCGGCCTGGTGCTGTTCTTCTTCGTGATCACGTGCTCCGAACTGTTCTTCGGCAATCCCATCTACACGCGCCGGCAGGTGGAACTGCACCACGCCGGCTACCTGCGCCGGCAGGTGTACGGCATCCGGAACCACCACCTGCAGCACCGGTACACGCCCGACACGCCGCCGCCGCCGTATCACCTGTTCGCGCCGCCCAGCTACGACGACACCGTCAAGGGCGGCGGCCCGCAACGGTGCCACCAGCCGGCCGCGGGCAACAAGAAGCTGGCCGACGTGTACGTCGTGCCGGTACACGCGGCGACCGGCCGCGCGACCTGCACCGCCGCCGACACCGCAGCCGCGGCGCACGGCCACGTGAAACTGTTGGCCGCCGTGTTGCCGCAGACGAAATTCAAATAAACGCAAATCGTCGCCCCCCCCCCACCCCCGCACACCGGGATGGATGCGCTTTGTTTCGCGCGACGACGACGACGAGGATTTCTCCCGATTTACGTTCTTCTCCGTGTCGCGAGAGAACGACTACGCGCGGCCCATACTCCGGCGTAATAATTCGCAAGTCGTCGTCGCGCAAACGTTCTTTGATCTCATTTTTTTTTTTTTATACACAACGCGTTTTTATATCCGAACGCGCGTTGTATACACGACGTTATTATACGATTAAAATATTTATTTCACCTCCACGTGTTCGTGTAGACGTGATAATAATATTATTGTATGGTTTCGTTTGTTTTTTTTACGAAAATCATTATTATCGTTTATATATATATATATATATTTGTATATGTTTTACTTTTTTCGTACAATTCTGAACACTTTACAGACGTTTTTATACCGCGTATAAATTTCTCCTTTTTTTAAAAAAAATCATTATTTACTTCTCTTTTTTATACGCATGTATTATTATATATTTATACGTATGATTTTTTTGTTTTTAATTTATTTGTTACGTATACGATAGATTGTCGAATGATCGGAGGTCGTACGATATTCGCGCCAGACGACACATCGTTATCAATATTTATAACGCATAATGTATAATAATGATAATAATAAATATTCGAAAGACACCACGCGATCTGGACACGATCGCGTGTGGTCGGGTCGGACACGCGTTCGACACACACGCGACCGTTGTGATCGCGTGTGTGCGTCCCAAACTCTGCATTATCGTGTCGTACGTGTCTCGCACACAATCCAATATCCATTAGCATAGTTATTTATTTATTATTATACGTACGTAGGGAATGTGTCCGTTAATCATATGTATTTTCGACCGAGAGAGGTTTCGATTTTATATCTATGTAACATATGTTTTGTTTTCTTCGTACTAATTTGTAATTCCGTCATGTTAAATGTAGCCTATATTAGGCAATGTGTACTTTTTTTTTTTCTAATTTATTCATTAAACGGTTACCAACACACTTTTACCTATACGCGATGATGGTTTTTCTATTTCGTATCGCGTTCTCTCCGTCTGCCGCGCGTCACACGGTATCCGTTGGATCAGTGGTGCTCAACGGAGGCGGCGATTAGACGACGAGGGACGATGAACTTGTTTTGAGCGGTAGGGCGATGGTGTGCATGTCGTTAAAACAGATGACTTGCATCACTTCGTCTCGCAAGCATTGAACCTAACGTGAAAAAATCGGCCCAAAAGCGCCAAACAACAACAATCCCGCCGATCAACGCAATTGTTCGTGAAAATTATACACTTTCGATCATACATTTTTCAAGTACACTGTTTTCGTTTCAAGTGAGGGGACGGCAACGTTAAAAAGGCTGAGAACCATTGCGTTAGACCGTGATGCTGCGATTACACCCCGCGACATGTCTCACCACGTTATATAGCCGACGATTTTGTGTGGTGAAAAATCGCCGCCCGTAGAAAGTGTCCGTGGTCCGGACAATTGATTCCTCTAGCTGTCGAACGCCCGAAAATGAACGAACCCGGAATATTCTATCCGTACAATGCAAGTGCGACGAGTAACAATTAGTGTTCTTGTAAGCGAAGATGATTTTCACACTATAAATTGTCGAGAAAAACAAAACGTTGTACATCTGTTCGTCACGCACGCAGTAGCAAATCAAAAATTATTCGTATTAAGAAAACAGTTCAAAACTGATCATCGCCATCGCGCGCACATCATCGTTATTTATCTACGCCTAATTTAAACATTTCACTTGACTTTCTTTTTTTTCTTCTTTTATTATTATTATTTCAATAAAGCGATAAAATTAAATATTATTTAAGATATGGACCACAACAAACATGCAGTTACAGTACATTGATATACTCGATGCAAATGAAAGCACAAGATAAATACAGCATTAAATTATACGTTTGAATCCATACGTATAATCAAACAATTGTCGGAATTAATTGTGTTGTATAACTATTTTCAATTAATTTGATATATATTTCACTTTGCATTGCCTATTTATTATTGTAATAGACGGAAGTGCGTTTTTCACGAGCTGCTCTTGTACTTATGTACAAGATTAGATTGCCTGCAATACTACTCCTTTCGTATCGCATTATCGCGTTAATAACAGACAACAGTTATTATTCATTATCGCATAGTCTATTACGTTCTCACTATCGACGAGACCCGCGTGTCCAAATATAATGTTTCGTACGTGCAGGCACACACGTAATAAAAACACATGTGCTTCATTACGATTACAACAACGAAAAATAATCAAATAGTTTATATTCGTCAATAAAGATTAGAATTTTATGGGAACAACGCAATAATTGCGAGTTGCGTCTTGTCTGAAAACTCTCGTGTCGTTCCGCTGAAGTCGAAATGAACAGATTTCTATACCGAAAGAACATTTTTGTTACGTACAATGTGCTTTTACTGGCCTAAAATGCAATTTGTTTCGTCCCATTTTGATTTGTGTATAGCGTTAAATAGCAAGCCGAGTGATAGTTTTAATTTTCGGAATAAGTCAAATACGTTAAATCACTAACTCGTATTAGAAAACCTAACAGATAAAAAGTTCTGACATAGTCGATAATGCGTCTATTAGGAACATTAGTTATTAAACATATTAGGCAGCGGCGTGATCAGGACATTGAATGAGATATTTCAAATGTTTCGTTTTGCGACGCCAAGATATCCAAAATCATTTTCTTAGTTAAAAAGATTAAAACTAATTTAAAGACCACAAGAACTAATTACATGCTGTCTTACAAATCGAAAAATAAAAACGAATTAATGTAGAACAATCGTTCAAAACTACATTTGAGCTGTGAACCTAGCGAGTTATTCAAATTGATGTTATTTGAAAAAATAACTGTCGCCCTTTAACACACGAACAAAAAAATCATATTAAAAAGTTTTTAATCAAAAATTATTTTTTCAATTGCATAACCAACAAACCCGTTTACTCGTATGCGAATTATTCGCTTATCACGATAACAGACAATTATTTGTCGATTTGAAACGCGACTGGCTTGTAGCCGAAGAATACACGATTTAAGTCGTAAACTATCTCAACAGGCTGATATAACCTTCTTAACGAAATAATTTGTTAATAGTGAACGGCATAGCGTTCAGCCGGCACAAATAATTCACCGGACAGTCGTTCGACCGGTAAACGATTCAATTTTAATCGCCTACAGTCGTAATTACTTTAGGCCTGACGGAAAGTGGCGTTAACACACACACACAACTGTATGCTATTTAGGTTATAAGGTATTTCTCGAAACGATTCGATCGTCGGTGTGACCGAGCCCCGTGAGACGTGCAAATCGACGTTTTTCTCTACACAATAATACGTAAAATTATATTTGTCGTTAGATTTATACTTTGTTTTGTTTTTTTATTTTTTTTAACAAAACGACGAATAAATTGGTTTTTCTTGATAAAACTCTGGATAAATCTAGTTGTACGGGACTGGTCACTAGAATAGAATTAAGTCGTATAAAAAAAAAATCAATTTTCCTACGATTGATTAGCGGTTTTAAACGCGATAAATATTCAGTTTAGCAGAGCATGCGTCTCGACAAATCCATTATATCTATTTTCTATTTTCACTCCGAAAGACCTCCGACGTTTGTTGGTTCGTTCAATCTACTCTAGTAGATTATAATAAATAACAGCACATATTTCAAATGTAGACACGAACAGTTTATAGATAATTTGTATAACGACTAACACAGCCGTTGGGAATACATACGAGATAAATTCGTTCGTATATCTCACTATACAATATTATGTGTGTCGTGTCATATTACACAATGAGCACGTTACTATAAAAAAAAAAAAATACAATTTTTCAGATTTCGTCTTTCGAACGAAAACTACAGAAAGTGAACAGTTAAATCACTATAGTGTATGGTTATTATAAATAATAGTTTTAACTTTCAAAACTATTTTTTTACACGTCCAGCATTATTCATGGACTGGCCTCCGCCGGTAACATGTTTATACAAACGTAGATCGCCAAATTGGTATATTTTGTTTTCTCTACGAGGCACGACGATATTATAACACTAGTAGGTAGGGGACGGATACACATTTGACTCTCGGTTGCCCGATCATCCGGAAATAACACCCAACTACGACGAACATTCGACTTTTAATAATTCTATAGACCGCGAAGGCCGCGCGTCTAGGCACAATAATATTGTTTAGTACACTCGATGGTCGTGTAATCCAACATAAATCATTCGTCACACTCGAATATATTCAACAAATAATTCATAATAAAACAATGAACAACGTCAGACGTATTCACTACTAACTCTCATTCTTCATAATAGAACGAAGAAGATATATAAATATACATACCGAGTGATCACACGCCCTTTATTATTTACGTTTCATTTTTTTTTTTGTTGTTACTAATGGAAATTTCGTGTTGCCACATTACAATTATTTAAGGTCATATACGTAAGATTTGCTATAAAATTGTATTTTGTTTTAACCATCGTGTTATTCGATAATTATTTAAAAATAAACGTCAACAATTATAAATGTTAAGCCATCTTACAGGATTGATACGATGTACTTATGGAGAATACTATACGTACATTTATTTCAATTTGAGTCACAACTATTGTTCGATTTTATTTTTTATATAGTCACTTGATGGCTGACAGTTTTCAGTTGGAAACTGAAATAAATGTAGAATTGTATCTGAAATATCAATTGTACGTACACAAATTCAATAAAATCGAACGTATGAGAAATTTAGACGAATTTTTTTTATCGCATTTTTAAATGTCACAATGTGGGAGATTTCGACATAAAACGTATTAAGTGACTAAACTAAATGAAAATAAAATAAGAGAATTTGATACCAATGACGTTGCGGAATATAGTGATATACAAATTGGCAATTGCCGCAATGGCGTGTTAAAACAATATACGACATCATAGTATAGATAGTATCGACGATTGGGAAGGGCCAAGTTCAACAATACTACATTAAAGTGTGACTCTCGAAAGTCTGAAAATGTGGTTACATTTTTTAATCGTATATAAATTACACGTTTTTTTAATGGAAAAGTAATTTGATATTGTGAAAGTATTTTATCTTTCCGGCTCCTAACGAACTCAATCAATGTTTATGCACAGTAAAAAAAAATTCTAAATAAACAACAAGACGGAAACTAAAGAACGGTAATTGATAATATAACGAATTTAATTGAAATGCGCGTAACATTTTGAAATTGATAAGCGCATAAAGTAATAAATAATAACAATCATATATACATATGTAATATAAATTAACAGTTTATATACAGAAATCGATGTATTATTTTAACCGCGTTAACGTGTGACAGTAGCTTATCAGCAATAATATTATATATCCACCAAACCGAGAACAATTTGTATCAATGTTGTGCTGTATTGCAATTATTTCAAGGCGACTGATTTATATTAATTATCGTCCAACATACCACGGGCGTGTCACCAGCGCAGTGTACATTAATTATTTGAATTTCTTTAATTTTCATTTAGAAGTTTAAAATTTAAACGATCATTTTATAAAGTTAATTGAAGTTCTTTTTTTTTTTATTAGTCAATTCACGATTTTCATTAGCTTATATGGTCATTCATTAAATGCTTTTTCAACGAAACACATACGACATACCTATGCCATGAGTTCGTCATTTCTCTTAGTGTTTATACTATTATATTATTATAACCGTTGGAACGTAAGTAGGTACCGACTCAAAGTCACATACAAATATATTTTTCTCTTTCCGACTGAGAAATAATAAAAAGCTACTCATTATCTGGTTAGTTGTGTATAATGTCTTCTTCGACCACGAATCAAAACAATAATTGTTTTCCTGTTTGAATTTCAATCAAATATGAACGAACCATGTTGGCTTAATATTCGCACATAAAAAATTTTAAATATATATATTGCGTGTTGGAATATGAAATTAAAAATGTAAAATTCGCAATTTAAACCATTATAATTTCTTAAAATTAACGAGTCGTATTCATAAGCACGAAAACTGACTAAGAAGACAAAAGTTTAACGTTAAATGGATCGCGGTTGTACGTGCGAAATTATTTACTTAAAAATGCACTCTAAATACAGTAAAAAGTAATGTTATTAACAAATAATCGTAATATTGATATATATATATATATGTATATATATATTTTATAGTAAAAATAACAAAAGTAATGGAATAATATGAAAATTATAGCTTGATAACTCGAATCGGTACATTTAACAATATGAATAATAATAATAATAATAATAAAAAAATAAATCAATTATTATAGTTTACAATCTAGACGGAGATATTTCGATTGATAAATTATGATTATTAATTATTTCCTGTACAATCTCTTATTAGAAAGAATGGATCATGAACAGTTATTCTATAGAACTATATAGTCCAATATACGCGTGCGCGTGTGTCTGTTCTCCTCCTACTTAAAAAAACAAGTATTTTGATTTCAAACAAATTGCAACACACAAATTAAAATATACGAATATATATATATATATATATAGGCAGATAACTAATTTAATGTATTACGTGTACGTCGGATTTACCGGATATGCCAGGTATGTTGCGCTATATGCAAGAAAAAAAAATAGATAAGAGTTTATTTTAAACTGTTTTTGTGGTCATGAATTTTTGACTGTAAAGTAATTATTGATAAAATTTCGTACGCAGACGTATAAAACAATACGACCTAGATATTATCTAAACAGTAACATTTTTTTTTCATTATAAAATTATGATATTTCAAAATGTGTGTGAAGAAATGTTATTAACAAGGACAATGTTTGTGTTTTTTATAACGTATACGAGATATGCATATTTAATGCAAAGGTCAGTGGTGATAATCTACAGCCCGCGAAAAATCCGTTAAACCGTCACGACACGCGACGACGTTCGTTTTCAAGTTAAAAATAAAGAATATTTAGACAATGTTGACAAACTATATTGGTTTATATCGGTTTGTTTTTTGTTTTTTTATGAAGTGGAATATCGGTAAAACGGTCGACGCATTATTGCGATTCATTTATGTTTGTCACGGTTACACACGTATTTAATTAAATGTTTTTAATAATTGAATGTCAAATGATTTGTTGTTTTAATATTTCGATAAATCCGAATACGGTTTAAATTTGAAAAACTATTTTTATTTGTTCGTGATAAATTGTTCGATTTACATTACTTATTGAATTCATTAACAACACTTTCGTGACTGATACTGATTAAATCATTTTTCTAACAAGTATCGTGTTTATATGTTTATTTAATTTGAAAATTTAGCCTATAATTGCATCACAACTATTTATTAAAAAGTTATCTTCAACGATAATGACAATTATTCTCGTTATGGATACATGATGAAAGTTTTACGACATTTACTCTGCAGCTACTAAAATAATTAAGAAGCATATCTCACTAAGTCATAAAACCTAACACTTATTTTAGTTACGACGTAAAAAGTTGTTGATTAGGATTGGGTTGTAAGTTATATAACATGTATATAAGAACACGTTGACAAGTAAACGTCGCAGATGTACGTTTGAAAATATAAGAAAGTGTCTCGTCGTCCAGTGTAATTCTGAAGGTAAAAAAATTACTGAATAATGACGTTTTTGAATTGTGTAATATAATACTGTTTTGCGTCGTGTTTAAAAGTTCAGGTGACAGGAAAATCGTCTAATATCAAAGTGAATGGATCAAGACAATTTAAATAATTAAACCCGGAAATTAATTAGTATCTGTACTTGGATGGTTTTTAAAATTAAATATATCAATAAAATAAAATACTTATACTTCATTTTTTTTTTTGTTCATTAATTTTCTTCTTGGCTGTATTTACGTCAGCAGACGGATCAATTTCTTTTGGTTTTTCAGTAAATTTTAAGTAACCGTCTTCTTACTTTAAAACTCGGTTTTCGTAGATATACCGATATATATATATTTTTTTACTCGTCACGTATGGCCGGTAAACTTCAATTTACTCATTATGAATAAATAATTTATATCTAAAGTATAATAAAAAATATAGTACCTATATTAAATGATAAACGTTTACGCAATGGCATATCCAGAATTTTTTTTTTCTTTAGGGTTAAATAAAATATAATAAAATAAATTGTTCTGCGTTCGGTGTAATCATGACAGACCGACAGCGTTGATATTTCAACACGGACAATACTGATATGGAAAACGCTATCGAAATTCGAAAATGTACTAAAAATACATTAGGAGATAAGGTTCTGTTATTGACGTGTAATTGGTTATCGGCTGGCGCCGCACCGACCGATTTTAAATTTAATCTAAACGGGTGACGGAGGAACGATTTTTATCGTCTGTAAATGATTTTATTCGCCAATCATTTGTTTTTTACTTGTAAATTTTTGATTTTCATTTTATTTTGTTTGTTCGATACGAACAATATCGTTTGACTCATTCGGCAACACGTTTCCGGTGGTGGCGGGAAGAGGTTACGACACCGTGTTCATGTATTATTTTACGCGCCGCTCGGCCGCTCGTCCGACCGGACGACACACGCTGTACGTTACACAGCTCAGCTTGACCGACGATGAAAATCCAAACGCGTTCGAATTTGACCGGCCATAAAAATTGGCTGTCGGTCATTATCATTCGCACACGTACGCGATCAGCGTTGACCGTCCGCAGCGGCGTGCTCGGGGGGGGGGAGGTTAGGGGTTATATCCCCCCTCCCGCCATTGTCTATTTCGCTGATCTACAGAAAACAACTTATTAGTTATAAGAGCTGTTTTAGAGTCATTACTTAATACTTTTTATTAGTTAATGGCAAAAAAGTACAAAAGCTAGGCGGTTGAAATTCCGTTTGGAATAAGCAATCTAATTTCCATGTATTTTGATTTTATTTTTAAACATGCAATACATTTTTTTCAATTTAATGGTGTTATGTTAATTGAACAACTTGGTATTAGTGTGCTATAATTTAAATTCATTTCGATTATAGAACAATCTACAAATGTACACAATTATGAGCTAGAAACGATTATGGACAGCTTGAAACATGAACGTTTGAGTTTTTGGTATAACCATGACAATTCATTAAAATGTATTATTACGATTTACTTATAACATCCCCCCCCCAACATTGAAAATTCCTGGGCACGCCACTGACCGTCCGTCACGTTGTTTGACATTCATGGCCGACCGGCGTGGGACGTTTCAGCGGCCAAAAGGCGCGGATGAACACGGTCGAGCGATATCGATTAGTTGTTTTAGTTTCAAATCAATCGTTTCCAGTAGGCAATACGTTGCCGTGAAGTGTTCGCCAAATCTATTCAATACGGCAAGGGCGTATTTGAGGAGTGGGAGGGAGCGACAGAAGCGACCGCCAACCCTCCACCCCCACGCACCTACCAATGACATAAAATGTTATTATGTTATTGCTAAATTACCGAAATATTGATTAGTAAAAATGACGAGTACGCGCGGATGAAGTGAAACGTCTTTCGGAGTCATTCAACCGACAGGGTATTGGGTTTGTATTGGAAAAATGTATATGGGAGTTACTAAATGTCCTCTATTCCGCTAGGTCAGCGGTTCCCAACCTATGGTCCGCGAGGCATACCTATAAAATTTTAAAATATTTCAATTTTCCTTTGGGCGTGTTACAAATATTACGTACCGACAATCGTTACCTAAATTCTAATATCTGTGAAAAAATTGATTCTTATTTATGAGAAAAAATAATGTCTAAAAATGATGGTGGTCCGTGACGTATTGAAAGTTATCCAAGTGGTCCGTAGTGTCAAAAAGATTGGGAACCACTGCGCTAGGTAAATAAATATAGGAACTGTACGAGCGGAGGGCGTTTATAAATAAAATGCTTACTTGGTCGTCACCACTGCCGGACACTTTGAAACGGGACACTTGGTTTACCAATCCCAAGTCCGACCGGCCTGAGTATATAATATAGTAATGTAAATCAAGCGAAAATATGAAATGGAAAAGAACACGCGAAAAGTGGTTAACACGAGCAAGACGGCCGTGGCAATTTTGTAAACATTATTTCGCCAGTTGCGTGTATAAACAGCAAATGACGTGATTCACGGCGCGTGCAGGGTGCAGGTGAAATCGGTGGGGACGGCGCTAAGCGGTCCGCTCGCACGTTATTGGGCTGCAACAGGAACTTTACGCGCATGCGCAACTAATCTCAGGAAAACTGGTGGGACAGTCGAGCGGGTCTACTCACACGCTAAAATGAGACAACGCGCATGCGCATCTAATCTGGAGAAAAAGTGTCGTGACGGGCCTGATTTTTTTTGTACCCTCTGTAAAGAAGTTTCACTTCAAAAAAAAAAAAAAAAATTGGTGGTAAAAATAAAAGTTATCGTGAAGTCAGCACTGTATCTATTCACTACTCTATGGATTTGTATGTCAACATTTTATATCAATGATAACGGTGAGCGCGATTCATAACCGCATCGGGATTCATTTCACGGTGAAGTTTTTGGACTAGTCCGTCGCTCACGTGTTTGTTTATATACTGCCGGTGAGTGCGTTAACAATATCGAAAGATTAAATAAAAATCAATGTATTTGGTGAAATATAGAGGAAATAATTGTTCTTTGCCATAGGTTACATCAAGGAGACAGTGTCTATCAAACCCTAAATTTAAATTGTAGCCATTACGTTGTCAGGAATCCTGCTGAATCAATGATATATTATATTTTATGTTTATCAAAGTTATATATATATATATGATAAGAAAATGTATAAAATATTACAATATAAAGAAAAATCTATACAAATATAATGTTTCCCTAATATGTACTATTATTGGTTTCGGTGGGTCATTATTAGGAAACAAAAACCTCGCCCCTCCCCCATCTAAAAAATTGAAGTATATATGGGTTCGTGACACTCCACAAAACCAAACCAAGAGAACACGTGGATAATTTAAAGTGCGAAATCGCCCGACAACGCGCGTGCACGTAGACGTCCGTATCACGGCAGAGCACGGTCGACACACAACCGTTCGAAAACAAACGCGTCCGCTCAAAACGCACAAACCGGACCCGACGACCAAACACGTAACGATTATTGATTTCGTTCCGTTTGAAAACGAAACACACAAACGGCGTAACGGTCACCCGCGGCGGTCCGGGCAAACGGCGCCGATTCGAACACCGCGGTCGACGACGGACAGCAGCGCCGCGGTACGACCCGTACGTACGTACGTTGTACGCATCGTACCGCTGGTTGGCGGCGGCGGCGGCGTCGTCAGAAGTGGTGGGCGGCGGCGACAGTGCGTACGGGCGGCGCGACGCGAAATTACCGTTTGCCGTTTCTCGTTATGCCCCTTTCGCGCAAATGCACCTTTTCACTTTTTCCGTCTTTTTTCTATTTTTTCTTTCTTTCTCTAGTTTTTTTCGTGTCCCGTGCATGTAATCATTACGACCCGCTGCCGTCGCCGTCGCCGCCGCCGCAGCAGCAGCCACCGCCGCCGCCGCCGCCGCCGCCGACGCCACCACCACCACCACCGCCGACTCACCTACACAATTAAAATGGCGGAACGTTATCAACACAACAGAAGATGTCATTGACGCTTTTCATTGTTTACGATGCGTAATCCGATTTCACTAATTTCCCATTAAGAATCGTCGTTCGAACCGTACAAATGTTCGCCCGGAAACGTTCCGTGTTCGGCGAAGGCTAGGACGATGTTCGCGCGCGTCGGGCATTTCGGTTTTCACCCGTCGTCGTCAATCGGTCCCGCCGTCGTCTCCCGTCTACGGCCGCCGTGTTGATTTCTCGCGTTTAGCGCTTTGTCGCGGCCGAATGTCGTTGCCGTCCCGCGGTCGTTGAATTGTTTTCCCGAACTCTTCCGGATCCGTTTTGCAAGTTAATGTTAAAAAGGTGAGTTCGTCACGTCCGTCCCGGCCGAAAACCCCGTCGTCTGCGGTCCGTGCGTTTTCACGCGTCCGTCGTCCGGTCGGAATGTCCGTGGGTGTTCACGTGCGGCTTTGTTGTTTCCAGGTACAATGACAGTCTCCAGCCAATAAGATTGGTGACGGACCATCTGACCGAACGGCTGAATCTCGACGGCGCGTGCGGCGCGTTGCCATCGGCCAATTGCAATTCGAGTGCGTTGTCGTCGGTTGAACAAAAGCCGACCAAGCCAACGAGAAAGATCCGGCCGACGACGACTGGACCACATATTCGGCTCGCGGCCAAAAGAACTAACCAGAATGACGTGACGACGATGAGCAACAATCTCATGTTTCGAAGCATGTTTTTTATGAACGAAGAAGCTAGACATTTCTTGGCGCCGCCTATACAATTGTCTACGACTGACGGAGAATACTTCACGCGTAAAACTGGTAATCCAAATTTGAACACGCATCATCAGCAACAGCAACAGCAGCAAGCGGTCGCGGCACTTGTCAACCACGATTCGAGCTCTAGTGTAGATATCAAACCATTACAAGTATAATTATCCTTAGACGCACCATGAACGCTAATCAATTGTTTTCGTATATCTATTTAGGTACCCAAAGCCCGTCCTCACGGGTGTGAAGAGTGTGGCAAAACATTTTTAATGAAACATCATTTGTCTACTCATATGAGAGGTCACACTGGAGAACGACCTCATATCTGTCCTGAATGTGGCAAGACTTTTGCACTCAAGCATTGTTTAAGTACTCATTTGCTTTTACACAGCTCCGAAAGACCTTACAAATGCTTGGAGTGCAACAAAAGCTTCACTTTAAAACATCATTTGGTTAGTATTTTTTTAATGGTACCTTCATTTTTATTTATTAAAAAAAAAAAATTGAATAATAATTTTCCATAAATATACCACGTGTATTCATTTTTCCATTAGGTAAGTCATGAAAGAGTACATACTCGGGATAGACCATTTGAGTGTCCTGAATGTCGCCGTAGATTCCCTCAGAAACGTCACTTGACTACTCATATAAAATTCCATTCTGGAGAAAGGCCATACTCTTGTTCTGTGAGTGTTTTTTTCTCTTTATATGACTTTTTAAACGACGTTTTAAATTACAATCGGCTTATAGGTGTGCGGCGAAACATTCTCTCGTGAAGAACATCTAGTCATGCATTCAAGATTCCATGGGGGAACACAACCATTTGTATGCCCAGATTGTGGAGCTGCATTCTTGCGTAAATTTGAATTGGTTAACCATGAACGTCAACATGGCCGTATACCTGAATCTTGTCCTGCTTGTGGCAAAGAGTTCTTACAAAGGCGTACGTTATTGGTTCATGTTAGAAATTGTGGCCTAAACTCGTCGACGCCAGTACATAGATCTCCTTACACCGCAACAGCAAGCAAAGCGTGTCGGTATGTATAATGAATGTTTTTATATTTTTATTTGAATTTAATAAATGATAAGTTTAATGTTGCTAAATATTTACAGGGAATGCGGCGAAACATTTGCTAGCGATGAAGGACTAGCACTACACATGCGATTACACATCGGTGACCATAGTTTCCTGTCCGACATCTGCAGTCTAGCTGCTACTTTGAAACAAAGCGTACAAGGTGTATCCAATGGCATTGCCAACGTGCAAAATCATCATCAATCACAACATCAATCCGGTGTTGTAGTTAATAAAAAATCTCACTATTGCGGAGATTGTGGTCGTGGCTTTACCCAAAAACATGGCTTACAACAACATCACGTCAAATACCCAAACGCCACATGCAAAGACAAGCCGTTCGCGTGTCAGAAATGCGGTAAGAGTTTCATGCAAAAAAATCATCTTGTGCTGCACGAACGTCAACACATGGATCCGCCACCGTCCAGAAACCGTAATGCCACCACCTCGGCTGTCCAATCGATACAACATATACAGACTGAACAAGTTGGCTTGCAACCCACACCTCTACATACGACCATTTTGGGACTTCAGCCTATCAGGCATATACAATCATCTGGTAGCCAACCTCAACTTCTAAGACATCCAAGTGAGGCCCATTCAGGGTCTTAATAAACCGCCTTGTTTTATATAATGTCATTTAAAGAAGTCACTATTTTTTAATCGATATTGCAATTTTTCATTAATTTTTCTCAAACTAAAATTGCAAAATAGCTATATTAGGAATTGTAGGGGTTTTGTTCAAAGTATACTTTACTTTTTGACTAAATATATTATTTTTCACATGAATGAAAATGTATATGAAATTGTATTTTCGAATGGAGACTACGATATTGAGAAAATGTTTTTCCCTTATTTTATGTTTGCTTGCTCTTCAAGTATACATGTATTTAAATAATTTAAATGATTTATATGTACTATACATATACGATATATATACGATATATATATATATATATGTGTGTGTGCATATAAAAAACAACTTATTCGATTTTTTATTACATTAGAACTATTTTATTAAAACTTATTAATATTTAACGTGAATTGTAAATTATATATGCTGCACTAAAGGTTCACTAACAGCTGAATTGATTTTCAATCAGCGCAACAAAACTTTCAAGTTAAAAAATTTTTTTTGCAGCTTTTCACTTGCTACATTAAATTTCTATTTTTGATTGCTTTGCGTCAAAAGTATAATATTAAATGTACCAACTATAATACAATATGAGTTTGTGTAAATGTTGTGATTTCTTTTTTCTTTTTTTTTTTTTGTAATACCTAATCAAATTATATATAGTAGATTTTTTAGATAAAATATTAAATTAAGGTTACATTTTGATTGATTTTTCAGAATATTATATAGTAGTGTGTAAAAATTAATTGTTTACGAGTGTATTATTATCCAATAAATAGTAATACTTAATTGCAAGCTTAATAATAGTAATAATAATAAAAAAATCCCAAGTTTTAATGGGTACACTAATATGATGTAAAAAATATTTCTATGATAATTTTATTTTTATTTTTTACTGTCTTGTACCAATTAAATGTAAATATTAAATATTAAGTAATATAAATATTATATACATACATACACACACATACACACAAACACACACATACATATAAATATATATATATTTATATATATATATGTATTCAAAACATACTAAAATATAGAAGAATTAGCACATTTTAATTTTCTTTTTCTTTTTATGTTAAATAAGAATTAATTATTTTTGTGAATAGGAAACATTCCATTTGTAATCTGTTGTAATAATAATAATAATAATAATAATAAAAATTGTATAATTTTTAAAAGTAAATTGTAAGGGGAACAAATTATAACAATAGATTATTGTCTTATAATATAGTTAGGTCACTAAAACCATTGATTTATGTATGCATATATATATATATATATATATATATATATATATGTATATATATATACATATATATATACACAATGTTTTCTTCTTACAGTAATTTTTTTTTATCCAGTATGAATAGATTGATAGAATGGCTATATTTACATTATACAACTCAACAAATTGAATATATCTTATGTGTTTTTACCGATTAAACAGTTTTTTGTTATCGACTTATAAAAAAAAGTACCCAACATACAACAGAGTAAACAACAAATTATATTTCAAAATTCTATATATTACATAGAGAATTATTTAGTTGTCAATGTCTTTAAATAATTATTTTTAAAAGGAAATACTTAATTTTTAAATACGATATAAATTGACTTATGGCATTTTCAAATAAAATATAAAAAAAAAAATCAACAAATATTACTTATAAGAAAATCCATTCAACAAGACAATTTTAATGATAATAATTTAATATATTAATGATAATAATTTTGATAAATACATTAAGAAAAAATAAAAAATAAAAATTATGGTAATAAATTAATTGAATTTCAAAAACTGTAATTACATCAATAAAATAAGCTTATCTCAGCCTTTACACGAATGATGATCGGTTGATTTGTATTTTTTGGATTTAATGTTTCAATTGGTCATTAGTTCTGTAAAACAGAGTAATTTATTGAGAAAAAAATATATTTATACACATGGCAAAATTAACTTAAATCGAAAATAACTCACTTGAAACCAAACTTGGCCAACAAGGTTTGATTGCTTTTACCAGTACTCTTTGATAGTCCAGTTCTCGGACATAAAAGTTTTCTCTGTTTCGGTGTAATGTTAGAGACGTTAGTTTCTTTTGTATTCTGACTACAAAATCCTTCATCAATATCACTTTCGTTGTCAGTCTGTTGAAATCATTAAACAAATAAAAATCAGAATATTTACCATAGTGTACAAAACGATTATATTATTTATTACTGAATGATTAAAGAAGTGTAACTATACATTTTTAATTTACTATGTATCTACATATAATTTATGTGTTAAGGCAAGATTACAATGAATTTTATTATTTAAATGAGTATCTCTTCAGTGTGATACAGGTAAAATATAATATAATTAGGTTTAGCATTTTAAAATTATGTTATACATTGGTCGTTTTTTTTTTAATTTACAATAAAATTCATAAAAAAAAAAAATACGTGGGTTTACACATTTTGCTTTTTTGGAATTTGTATAATTGTACAAATCATGTACTAATTTTCGTTATATATAAAATTTAATTTTTACATTAAACACCAATAGTAATTTCAAAAATATATATACATTTCACAAAAACAAACGACTCTAAAAAATAAAATAAATACTAAAACCTAATTCATTGTTAAAGTAATAATAAATTTTGATGTGGTAACTTCTCATTCACTTATAACTTAAATAATAACACCTAATCAAACAATGTGTAAGCATTAAACATTAAATGTGTGTAAACATTCTTTTCAAAAATATGTTGTTACTATAATATTACTACTACATAAGTGTTTACTTTTTTGTCATTTATTGAAATGTTATCATTTTGACTGTTATGCAAATTAATTTGTTGACATCTTTCCTCGTCACATTTTTCACTAGTTATTGTTATTTTATCTGAATAGCTCTTCCAACTAAATGCATTTTGATTTGTATTCGATGTTTTTTCGTGTAATGTATTTCTGTTAAACTCTGTAATAGATTCATATTCATGACACTGTGATTGACTTTCTTCAACAACACTATGAGAATTCAAAGCATCATTAATCTCTTCGTATTTAGGAATGATAATTTTTCGACACTTGAATGGATTTATGCTCTTTTCTTCATTTTCAAGAAATTCAGTGGTCTTTGGAATTTGAGTAGAAAAATATCTAGACAAAGAAATCATTATTAAATTATACATTATCAATGGACTCCATATGTATAACAACATTTGAGGATAGTGGACTAAGAATACTCGTAATCTATAGAATACTCTTTTAGACAGAGCACTAGAGTGGGTAACCCAAACTTTTAGAAAGACAAACAGATAAGGAATCTTTATTATAACATTGTAATTATTTTTGATAACTAACCCACTGACTATTTTTTTTTCTGTATTGATAACTGTATACTTTCTTTTGGCTGACTGTTTGAAAATACAAGGGGATTCATTTTCCTCTACAATGTCGTCTATTTCTGGGGTTAAAATGTTTTCAATAACTCACAATCATTATTTGACATGGATTTCTTAGCCTTAAATTTCTCTTTACTCTTAAATTTGTTTTTTTCTGACAGTTTTTCATTTGCATAAATTTCTTCAAGAGTACTTAAAATATCATTTTCAGTCACTAAAAAAAAAGTATATATAAATAAATTAGTTAAAAGGACTGCATGTTAAAAAATAAATACCAGGCACATGTTTTTTTATTATAGGTGACTCATTTATTTGTGATGTGCGAGTGACATCTTCTGTTAATTTCTTGTTAACTTTAGAACATTTAGTAGGAGTATTATTGATAATTTCTAATTTCGAAGTATCTACATTAGGCTTGTAATTAGGCATTTGATAATCTCTTGACCAAATACTTTTATGACTAGCTCGAACAATTTTACTAATTTTAGAAGTCTAAAAATATCAAAATAATATCATAACAAATCAATATAACAAATCAATTCTTACAGTTTGAATTTCTGGATCCCAATCATCCATTACTTCTAAAGAAATAGGATCTATATTTCCTAGAGCAAGTTGATAAGCTTGATCATGAGTAAGTTCCGAAACAAGTACTGGTATACTGAGAGGGTCTGATATTTCATTTAATGGTTTCAATTGACGAGATAGTGGATCATATACTGGTTGATATTGAAACATACGATCAGCATCCATAAATTGATCACGATATTCATGTGGGACTTTAACATTCATAAAAGATCCTAATCTTGAGAGACACTAAAACATTGAAACGTCATTATTAAATCAAATTCACATAAGATAAAGGTATATTTACTTTGTAAATATCAGGATCACTTGTTCTAGTAATGAATTGTCGAGCTTTAATTAATCCTATTCCAGGTATAGAAGGTAAATAATCACAACCCGACAAAATACACATATAACGGAATTTATCTAGATTAAATTGTTCAGGTTGTATGTTCAAAGAAAGATATAGTTTTTCTTGTTCAATTAATATACCACAACCATTTTGGTCCAATTTGAATAAAACCTACAAATATAAATAAGTTATTCAAAACTAATTGACAACACTGATTAATCAGTCAAAATGCCCAGTTACCCTTTTGCAACCGAATAACAACAAATCTGAGTCTTCTGTAATAACTATATGAGCAATGCCACTTAAATTTAAATAAGCTAGTTGAGAGTCGGCTTCAAATGGTGCTACTATACAATCAACATTAATTTCTCTACAACGCTTAATGAGTTTTAATGCCATTTTGTGAGTAACATCTATACTGCGTCTCAAAAGTGATGAAGCTTCTTTTCCTTTGTCTAAACGCATCAACTCAGCTGCTTTCTTACGGTTTTGCTCCCTTAATCTAAATGACAGTTAATATGAAATTTAAAAAAAATATACATATATATTATTATACTATTACTTTTGTCTTTTAATTCAGTATCAGCTTTAGCAGGTAAACGTTGACCGTCAAATACTAAAATTGGTTTAATATTCTTAGCCAATAGCATAGACACAAATCGCATACAATAATCAACATACCTAAAAAAATATTGAAATATTACATATTCAATTTGATATCAATAAATATTTCAAATCCAATTTTAAACAGAGAAAAAAATATATTTCCCCATTTGATTTTAAAATCGAATTTATAAAAATATACATTTTATACATAGTATATGTTATAAATGGAAAAAATAAATAAAAACAGAAAATCGAACCAAATATTAAAACTGTGTACTTCAATTTATAAACCCAAAATCACAAAATATTATACAGTTTAACAGCGTATACGTGGTTGTTGAAATACGTATATGCGGTTAAGTGTAATAGTGTTTTAAAACAGTCACAAGTGCTCTATTATATTTTATTATCGAGACTGTAGTTAATCAATAATCATATTACTTATTTAAATACGTTTTTAACTTGTACTCACATATCACAATCCTCTCCTCTAGCTAACTTCTCAGCGCATGTGTATACACCTCTGTGTAGCCAACAATATGCGTCTACAGCCACAGTACATCTCGCGAACTCTGATACGTTCACAGACCTCCAAGACTTTTCTAAAAGTGGTATCAACCCTTGGATACCCATTTTCTTCGTACATTAAAAATATAAAAAAATAATACGAATAATCTATACAGTAGCCGATGGTTTTTAAAAATGACACGATATTTGATAAACTCTAGAAAAAAAATTTGATTATTACAAACTCTAATACACCCGTTATTTATTAACAGAAATATATTTTAAAATTTAAATCACTATAATTGCATATTATTGTCATGGGTACATGAGTCTTACATCAGGAGATTTTTAACCTAATACCTTATATTTACCCGCCAAAATATTGATAATCAATAAATTTATTTTTTTGACGTGTTGCCAAATTTGTGTGCGATCTTGAACCATGGTAACGTGTTATCTTCTCTTGGTTATGGTACGGTAAACGTAGATAAGGTTGTAAAATAATTCAGCTGCAGTCTGCTGTTGGTATCGTTTTAAGGTTAGTAATAGAAATGTTCGATTTTTTATATGATTCTTATCGAAATTTTCTCTTAATTACTTTTACAATTCGATTAGTATTTCCTTCAATTTAAAATCAATTCTGTATTACTGTGTAACGAAAATATTTTTGTAAAATTATGTTAGTTAAAATGTTTTTAAACAATACACTACGTATGTGTGGCCGGCATCTGCGACCTTTGTCGAAAAAGTAAAAACTAATAAATGAAAGTCTATTTGGAAAGTCGGTAATTATTATTTTTTCTCATCAATAGAACTTTAAGAATGTATTCGGCCGCAACACAACCATTGACTGTACCACAGCCAGACGGTAGCGCATTAACAAGCTCACCGAAATTGGAAAAACTTTATACAGAAATTACTTCGTTGACAATGATCGAAGTGTCTGAGTTTACCGAACTCTTGAAAGTTCGTCTTAACCTAAAGGACATTCCTATGGGAACAATGGTCAGCGCTTCAGCTGCAGTCGGACAGGTGAAAAATTTAAATACAAAAATTACTTGTTAAAACCTATTAACCTTAATTATTTTTAAGGACGATGAAGAAGAAGTAGTTACAACAGTTAAGACAAGCTTTACCGTTAAACTCCTGAAATTTGATGAAAAACAAAAAGTCGCTTTGATAAAAGAAGTGAAAAACTTAATGGAAGGCATGAATTTAGTGCAGGTATGTATAATTTAGTTTACTGACATTAAACCTAGATAGCTCATGTTGTATTGCGTTTCTAGGCCAAAAAATTTGTTGAAAGTGCCCCCACAGTTATCAAATCAGACATTGGTAAAGATGAAGCGGAGAAATTAAAAGAAGCATTTACTAAAGTAGGAGCTGAATGTGTAATTGACTGAATTATACACATTTATTTTATATGTATAATTTTTGTATTACAAAATATTGTATGGTAAAGTAGTTAGTGTTCATAATGTGAAATGTTATTTGTGATGTGTTTAGATTAAAAGCATATAATACCCATATTGTTTTCAATTGAATGGTGATGATAAGACAATTATGGGTATTGATGTACATTTTATAATAAAATTATCATTTTTTCGATAATAATTTAATAGCATCGTATTGTTTTAATGTTTGAAATAGAGTAGATCAATGAGTTGGGTTAACTAGACAACACAAAGAAAAAATCATCATCGTTGAATTGCATTCAATCAATACATTAGTGTAGCTCTCTTTAATTTGAAAAAGACAATGATATCTTAGATATTTTTTATTCGAGTCATAAATATAATCTTGAGTTTCATGTTTGTTTTGTTGAGGGAACAAACAAGATGAAAGAAAGGAAAACCCTACATTGCTATTAAAATATATATGGTAGAAAAAAATCATTAAGCAAATATAAAAATCAATTTTTTTCATGTTTTACTGTTATTTTGGTTTTTTTTATATATTTCACTGAGAATAATATAATGTATATAGAAATTTTATCTCCTTTGGATTTCTAGTAGTCTGGAACTTTACTGTGTACACAAAGTAATTATATTATTAAATATATTACTTTTAATTAATATTAAAAGAAATTAATTTGTTATTTATAACAGTCATAATTAGTGTATATATTTGGTTATGATATACTTTTGAATCATACAAAGTAAAAAATCTTGCTTAATCGGTCACAAATTTAATGTAAAAGAAAACTTCTTATATTTTGGAAGTTTGAATTAAAATCATGAGGTAATGGTACCTGATTAGTTTGTAATTGTCATTATCACCTGTATGGCCATTTTTGTTTACATTAATACCTTATAAACGTAACATAAATGTTTTTAAAAGTATCTGTTTAAAAACAAAAAAAAATGGGATTTAATTTATGAATATAAAGATAATAATTTAAATATGTAGATTGAATGAAAAAAAAACATTTAAATAAAATAAATTATGTTCAATCTTCATGATGAAATTTTAATTGAAATAATCTTTAGATTTCTAAATATAATGATTTATTGCATTTGTTAAAGCCTTTAAAATTATTTGTTACCTATCTAACTAATAATATACATAATCAATGTTTCATTATAACATTGTATATTATTACTTTATTTATTTGAAAATATGTGCAATTTAAGGTACAAAATATAAGTGATAACATAACTGTTCATAACATGTCATAACATTGAAAGCATTTGTGTAGATTAAAAATAAATGATGGCTTAAATAAAGAAAATACGAAAAAACAAATATTTTAATTGACTTTATAATATATCATAATAATAATAACTTAATGTATAAAATAACAAAATATATGTATTAAAAATTATAGTGTCTCATTATTTGATATATAATTAATAAGATATATTATGTAAATAATAAATAAGCTCTAAAGCACATACAACAATATGATTAACGAAATTAAATATATATTTATATACAAATAATTTAATTACCGTTCAATGTTAATAATACACTGCCGATATAAATCTATAATCTGTGTTCATGTTAAAATATGTATCAGTTTTGGTTCTGTACAAAACTTAATATATATAAAACAATACAAAAAAAATATTTATATTCTATATTAGACAATATAATTGTGTTCGACCGGCTTTTGTCTATTTTATACATAGAATGATCTAAGTTTTCAATATATATATATATATATTTTTTTTTTAAATTTAAATCATACTTTATACGACCAATAATAAACAATAAAGTTTTAGTGGTGTGCAGTGTGGTGGCAAAATGTGTCGAATGATATTTATAACATACTTTTTTGATATAATAAATATTATTATTATTATCGTTATAATATAATAACGGATTATAATAAATATGTAATATATGATAATCTGTGCTCATTACAAATTATTATTGTACTTAAAAAAAAAAATACAACTTAAAATTACTGTCGAATGCCGCCGATTGACTTACCCAACCAAAAGTACGCACCCATAACATGTATTTTTTTATACTGGAGGAACCTTAAAACGTGAATAAAACTGTTGTGTGTGTATACCTATATGAATGAAGTGTGAAACTATGATAATTAGGTATTATTGTTAATAATACAATACCCATGTGTATATATATATATGGGGAAAGTTTTAGGCGGGCGGTTTCTCGTTTCTCCCCTCTGTCCAATGTTCGTGTAGCTCTAAACACCGGGACCAGCATCACTGTTGGACCGGAATGGTTCTCGTTTTTTTCCAATCGTTAAATATCAGGTATACTCCGGTCGCGTACACGACCGCGTTGATGATTCCGAACGCCTGATGGAACAAAAAAGAAAAATAAATACTTGTTAATATGCGTTCGCGCTCGCGTCGGATATACGACTCACCCCGGCCGCCATGTTAGGGTTCTTGTAGTTCGAGTGGTACGGTTTGGACCAGGCCGAGATTTGCACGATGAACGCGACCGTGTACAGCACGGTCAACAGGAGCGTGTTGACGAATTCCTGGAAAAATCGATGTTTTGCGTTTAACGACAACGGCGTGCAAGTGCACGATATGTGCACGTACAGCGTGAACGCGTGCACAGATCTCCTCTCACTCGAGTATCTAGACATTAAAGGCCCGCTATCGAACGGATCGAGGATTTTTTTTTTAACTAATAGGCGAGTAGTATGCAATTATAGGTTTTCTTGAAATGTCATCATTTCAAGAAGATTTTCTTTCGATCGGTTAAAATAATCATTTCACGGTGATTACCGCGGCGCAGTTCTCGACGAGGTACGTTAAAAAAAAAAAGTGCAACGCCTCTCGCATATACGTTATGTGAATACGTTTACCGTGAGCAGCCAGTTGATGGGGAAATTGATGGCTTCTCGGATGGACAGCAGGTAGACGAACGACCAGATGGCCGTCGCGATGAAACTGATGATGACCACGAACAGAAACCAATTGGTACCCGGTAACCGGGCCGGCGAGGCGAGTATCAGACATATTATGCCGAGCACCTGAAATCATAGATATCAATTTTTAGTTTTTTTTTTTTCCGTATAGGAGAAGTGCACGGACGATCACGACACGAGTTAGGTAAGTTCCGGTAGCGAATTCTATAGAGTCGGTACTCCGTTTTCTACACGTTTTTTTAATTTCCCCTCAGTACTTAAGCGTGATTGAAAACAACACGAAAATTGCAAAAAATAAAACCGGTAACGTTTTTGTATTTTTGAAACCTCAAAATGCAATAACTCTAACGATACGTATCGTGTTCATTAATCGTGATAAACTACTAGTGTCGCTCACGATCGTTTTTCGAATACAGTGATTTATCGTTGCTGCTCAAATTCAAAGTTCTAAATTGAACACCTTCAAAAACAGCGTGCGTACGTAGTTATCGATTTTTCAATCGAATGAGAAAAAAAAGGCCGAAAAAGCCTAGTTACTCGTAACGAGCCTACGATCGTAAAACAATCCGAAAGCTGATATTCGAGTTTACCGCCAAGTGTATGTTCAACACACGCCTTAGAAGAAGATAAGTGTGTACGTACGGTTACTAGTTATACATATAACACGTAGTTGTCGAATTGTATTGAAAATATTCCGTATAAGTCGCCATGGAAAATATCCTAAATGCACCGCCGCTGATGCGATCGCGATGTACACGATGTTTTATTTATGTTCATATACGAATACATTCGTCTACACCAGGCATGTCAAACTCAAAGTATCAAGTGGGCCAAATATAGTGAATAATTTACTATGCGGGCCGCTCATAAACATTTAATGAAAAAAAATATATTTTATACAAATTTGTCAATTTTATTCTTTACAAAATTACAAATTAATTATAAATTACAAAACAAAATCATATTAATAATTTAAAATAAAATAAATTTGTTAAAATTTTTTTTTAATTTTGTCCATTACTATTGGTAGGTACGGGCCGTAAAAAAATTGGCCGTGGGCCGCGTGTTTGACATGCCTGGTCTACACGCCTAACATCGCGTCGAGTATCATTCGACTTATTATTAAATATTATTTGGTTGGCAATGGGCGTGTTAATACGTATATGGTCCAAATATACGATGGTCGGCTGAAAAGTGCCGGGCCTAACAAAGAAAACAATAATTTTTTTTCAATTTTTTTCAATTTTATTTCTCGGCATAATCTCCAGAATGGCTAATACGTTTTTCATGTCGGTGTTCCAATTTAATTAAACCAACTCTATAATACGATTCGCCGAGTCCCTCAAAATAGAGCTATTTACGACACCAATTACTTCCTCATTGCTCTGAAATCTTTTTCCGCTAAGGTATTTTTTAAGGTTAGGAAATAAGTAGTAGTCGCTGGGTGCTAAATCTGGCGAATATGGTGGCTGAACAAGCAATCCGAACTTTAATTCGTGAATTTTCACCATCGCAACGATTGACGAATTTGCTGGAGCATTATCATGTCGAAACAAGGCTTTTTTCTTCGCCAGATAGGGCCGTTTTTCCTTTATTTCATGGCTCAAACGCTGCAATAAATTTGCTTAGTACTCATCAGAGATGCTTCTACCCTTTTCCAGACAATCAATAAAAACGATTCCTTTTGCATCCCAGAAAACACTCGCTATAACCTTGTTAGTTGATAAAATTGACTTTGTCTTTTTTGGAGCGGGTTCACCTGGTGCAAATCACTGTTTTGATTGTAATTTGTTTTAATCAATGGATACAAGTCTCATCCATAGTTATAAAACGTCTCAAAAATCCATTGAGATTTTTATGGTAGAGCGCCAAATTATCACTTGAAATAATTTTTCGTTTCAACATTTGGTCATGTGTTAACAAACGCGGCATCCATCTCGTACAGACCTTGCTAAAGCCCAAAATATTATTTAAAATATTACCCACGCGTTCTTTTGATATTTTAACCGTCACTGCTATCTCAAACAACTTTAATCTGCAGTCTTCCAGCACGATTTGATGGATTTTTTCAATCATTTCAGAAGTTGTCACTTCCACGGGGCGTCCGGAGCGAGGTGCTCGTACGTTCCATTTTAAACTCTGACACCCACCATTTCACCATGGATTATGATGGGGCAGAGTTTTGGAGTGTGTTAACCATTTCCTCTTTGATTTGTTTTGGCGTTAAACCCTTAAATGGAAGTATTTGATGACCGCTCGGTTTTCAAAATCTTCCGTTTTCATGAAAACCCCAAATTATCTTGACTAAAATGTTGTCAGTCAAACTACGAATATAAGCTAGTTAGAGATAATACCATATGGTGATAGCGTGGAATGACCTAGTGGCGTAATCTCTGCGTCAGGCCCGGGAATTTTCAGCCGACCCTCGTATAAGTATGTACATATATAAACGTTTATCGAAGCGATCGATTTAATTTCGAAAATTACAAAACCGTTCGCCCACGTCACGGATAAAAAAAAAATGGTCGAGATTATACCGTGTTTACTATAAAAAGACGACATCGCCATTGGGCCGTCGTCATCATACCATAATTAGGTACGTGAAAAAAGAAAAGAGGCCGTAATGACCGAAGGCTACTCCCACGTATGATTATGAATTGCCATTGATATTCGGTTATTAAATACGAACAGCATGCGCTCGTATAGTTCGTACACAAACCACAGAATGCATTGTGGAACGTTACCTACGTTTTTCTCGGTCAGTCAATCAACACGCGTTTGACGACCAAATAAACGTTTACCGTCCCCAGTTTTAGACGTTGTCGGGAGTCGTAGAGGTATACTTCGAACAATTACAGGAGACGTTTCGAATGTCTCTATGCTTTTCGAACGGTCTGCGTCGTAATGCGTACCGGTACACGGCACACCGCCTACGACGCGCTTCTTTTGACCGTGAAAACCGCCGTCAAACGTTTCGGTTGTTCGCTATTTCCTGCGCGCGTGTCGTTCGCCAACTAACTAATACGCTTACGTCGCTATAAACGCGTGCCAATTCGACGGCTAAACAGTGAACGTAATCTAATACTAAAAACAACGCGCTGTCGTTGCTCGTTATTGCCATCCCGATGATATGCGTTCTTACCCCGCGTCGATTTGTCTAAAACCCGAATTTGATCGCGTGTTACGAACTAATAAACGTTTTGTAAATATATATATTTCCGAAAATTTGAGACGTTTATATCAATAATCGATTCCGCGAGCCTATTTTATGACAACGCGTGCAATCTGTTTAGATTTTTCACGAGTACCGTTCGTTTAAAACGAACCGCCATTTGAATTGGAGTCGTACGGTTCTTTTTATTTGTTTATATTTTGCAATACAACATCGAAAAGTTGTGCAGAACATGATCATGTACTGTGACGCATATATAACGGGTCCGTTATTTATAAGACGTGTAGACAGGCTACGCGCGCGTGTTTTTTTTTTTACTTATCGGCCGGTACATTTTTATATCGTTATTCTCGTCCACTGCCTTTGTTTTAATTTTTCCTGTTCGTCCGTCGTTATAGCGGTATTCGTCTCGATCCGGAAACCGGGTACGGGTATCGTACGAGTACCGTTCACGACAAATCCACACATCTACCTATCCTATACAGCTACTCCATGCCTGCCCGTGTACACGTATTACTGTCCTCCTCCGGCAATAACCTAACTCTGTCTATACACAGGTTTGAAGAATAATAATAACAAAATCCAATGAACAATGGCGCGCACGTAGATAATGCACATCGCGTGACGAAGTCTACACGCGACGACGACGCGTGCGTGTAGGAATTTTCCTATCGAAAGCCGATTTCCGTACACGAAAATCTTTTTGGTCGACAACAGTGAAAGAGAGAGAGTGAGAGAGTGAGAGCTGGTCTTCGACGACATTATTTTCATCGCTATATTGTCTGGTAAAATATACATTGTAACGGTGTGTGTACGCGTAGGTAATTGTATTCATGTTTATAGGATTTCTTTTTACTCCGGAAACGGTTCGTTATATAATGTAAATATACGGCGATCTAACCGATCTTCTTCGGTGTGCGACCATATTCGTTTATTCGGAATTGTCACATTATTATTTTTGAACAAGAAAACGTTTCGCGTTTCCGAACTACGCAATCGTGACGATTTTTTTTCTCACAGAAAAACACATTATTTGTCGTCGTCTTTTTATTTATTTATTTTGTCGACGATTTTTATTTTATTATTATTATTACTATTGCTACTTTTTTTTTTGTTAAATTTCTCTTTGTGAGAACAGACCGGAGAAAACGCCGTTTCGTCGATTTTAATTGTCAGTAAATAAATTTCACGCAAATAAAGAAAATACTTTATATTATATATTTCATAATTACTGAACTATATAAACAGAACCCGACTTTTAAATACGACATTATCACTATAAACGATTTTTGTTTCTCTTACTATATAACAAGAAATATATATAAATATAAATATATTCATAGTATATGAAACGTATGTAACTTAATTTCAAAAAAAAATCGTTTGTATTTTATTATTTATTCAGTTTCTGACAACGACGGTTATATACAATAATGACAATGTGGTCAAAAAGGATTTAACACCTACAATAGAACTGATCGTTATTTCCTGATTTTGTCAAACGTAGATATACGAGTACATAAAACGTTTTACATTATATATTATATAACCTTAGTTGTCAATCATTTTCGTTGATGTTTAATATCAACCTAGGTTATTATCATTTATTGTTCTTTTTCAGAAAATAAAAAAAATCAATATCCTAATAGAATGTTTTTAAGTAGGTATACTATGTGTATAATATTTTTGACTTCCGACAATTTCCCGACTTGGTGTTTGACGTAACACATGTGCAGCTGTATACTATTATACAATGTAATTCTATTATTAGGAGGACGTCCTAAAAACGCAATAGCTAATTTTTTATAGCGGATTTTTTTATTGCAGTTTTGTAATACGTTTCCATTAAAATTTCGAAGGCTGTTCTATTCGTATGATTTTGTTTCGCCATTAAATAGTACGACATTATTCTACAAACATAAAACTTTTCAAGTCGATTTAAGTGAATAAAATATAAAATGAATTATCGTATTATATATATATTTTTTTTTTGCGTCATTTGACGTAGTTTACAGCTTATACAAATTTTATAGACGGAAACATATTTTTTACATGGAAAACGTTCTCATCCAATGAATTTTTGACGTATTTTTTCAATGCGGTTTAAATGTTAAAAATATATTACGTTGCTATAATGATTTTTGAATTCATTATGTTGTGATCCATAAAATATCATCAGTATTTTATAGTTTATCCACTATTTTACCTTTCGAAATAAAAATATTTAGTATGGGATAATTAGATGTTAATAACTTAAAATGTTGATAGATACCTATATATTATAAAGTATAAATCTATTTAATATATATTTAATATTTATATAGATTCCAGATATTCGTATTCGTTATTTCAATAGTCCAACAAATGGATATTGACTAAACAAATATAAATTGTACCTAATCATGTAACTAAAAACACTAAAGTGTACAATTTTATAAATTTTAGTGACTATATATATACAGGTATATCAGTTCGAAAACAAATATTTTTTATTTATTTTTTAAGAAATACTACCGCATGAAGGTTTGACTTAAAATCAATAATTTTGTTGCGTAATATTTTAACTGTTTAAAGAACACGATTCGATGGTTTTTAGTTCGACGAATTCCCAATGCTAATTATAAAACACATATGATTGTCGGTTTAATAGACGATACTCACGGAATGTTTTGGGTTTGTCGCATCGAAAATGGACTGCACGATCGCGGGGTTCTGATTAATCTGATACGACGGCGTAAAGGATCGAAAAATATAAGGTATGACGTACGCCACGTATAACGGCGATTATATTCTAAAAAAATGTATGGAATACTTATAGATATCAGCGCGTGTTTCGCGCGAGAACAATGGTATAAAAATCAATCGACTCGAACGTGTTCCGAACGACTAAATACTGAGTAGCATGCACGTTGATGGCGGCGCAACCGTTTGTGCATACGATTGAGAACAACAATATAGTCCGTTTAACGGTATCGAAATAATGCGCGTACAAGAATACTAATCGATCGACGGTGACACGGGAAATATTATCATGACCGAATGTACGAGTGGTACGTGTTAGTGGCGTGTGTTTAATGGGAAAATATCCTGCGCGGCGTCTGGACACCATTCAAACTAAGAACAAATACAAAAAAAAAAAGCAAAAAATTGATAACAAAAACGTCAAGAATGATTTCGGAGATTGTACGGTAAGAAAATCATATTTCGTTAACAGTTTTGTGTTTTCGACACCCAAAATATGCGTACACAGTATCTGCGGACGATTTAACGATTTCGCATTGAAACGACACACACATACACACATATATATATATATATATTCACCCCAGTGATAAATAATACACCGCGATAGGGTAATGCATTTGCATTTCATCCGGAAACTTCTGTCTATCGCGCACGACCGACTTGGAGGTTAACGCGCGCGATCAAAGAGCCGCGACGGTAATAATCTGCTGCAGCGCGGCGTATCCTTAATGACGTTATAATATTTATACGAATCGAATGACGAGCACGACGACATGACGACGTTTTTTGCGATACTGAAAACGATTAAATTTAATCGACACGTTTGCAGATAGTAGATAAGGTTTTCATATACCGATCAATAGTCGCCGGATGATGACTAATGCACCGTTATTTAAGAAAAAAATAAATGTCAATTGAATATGGTCGATTTAAAGTCTCTTAGTCGTTTCAAACGTGACGAGTTGAGACGGCTACTTCGGAATTTTGCAGACTTTCCGTATCGACTGACATTCCTTTAAAACTACTTTTATATTGCTTTCGACGTAATATTTTACTATATATATATATATAGTTCATAATTGGAGATATAACAATATAGGTACGCATATGGCACGACGCACAAACTATGTTAACTGTATTTCACGTTTTTATACATTTCATACCAGTGGTTGCGGTTTTCTTCAAAGTCATCGATTTTTTTTGTGTGTAATTTTTGTATTTAATTTTAATTAATCATAATAATTAGGTATTGATGTACTCGCGTACCATTAAAACCGATTGGACGTTTATCTACCATTTTAATCGACGTTCAACATACCGAAAATACCATTTTAATAATAGTAAAACATTTATGAATTATATTATACTATAGAATCTATAGAAAACCGGTATACAAGAAAATAATTTTAAATGTTCAGTCCTTTAAATCAAAAACTCTAGACGATTATCACTACAGGAAACATTGAACATGAAGTTAATACACATAATATATAATTAATAAAATAATACACATAATCAATAAACACTCTAATAAAAAGCGTGCGATTAAATAATAATAATAATAATAATAATTATAGTTTTTTGGAAAACTTATTGTTCGTCTTTAACAAAACAAAAACCATCCAAAAATTAAAAAATATTATTACCATTTTGAACGTTTTATTATTACATTTTAACATCGTTAAACCTTATAAATAATTGGTATTTGGCATTACATTTAGCGATTATGCACATTATATCGACGTACAAGTGAAATATTCAATTCACGTAAATTAATACCTTTTATAAAACGCGAACGTGCCATCAAAACTTATCATTTGAATTATTGAATTTGAATATACATATATACACTCAGTTATATTGTTTCTTTTTCTTCGATTTCCGTTTCAAAACTTACGTTTTGTTTGCGATATGCATATATTTGAATAAGACACTGTTGAATACATAATCGAAGATTATTTAATCATATACATTCGTGCATTCAAACAGAAACCACTCCTATATAAGAAGAAACCCCGCCAACTATTAAGAAAATACTGAACATTGGCAATATTGAGATAAACAGAAAAATAAACCACTTTAGATATTGTATACGTTGACATCATTATTTAATTGTTCGAACTTTTTCATAATAACGTAATATCGTATAAGATAAATTTAAAAAAAATTATTCCGAAAGTCCAAAAACAGTCAAATATTCGACAAACTTATATAATAATAAACGAAATATTATCGTATTGCAGTTTTTATACGGCCGTAGTGGACTTTAAAGCCGCTATTAGTCAAGTACGGATCTAGAATATTAACTTTACCCCGCCGAAATCCATGTGACCTTGCCCGCATGGTGAATACATCGATACAATAATGATATGCATGAACGATTTGTGTTCGATTTCCTACTCTACCCGCACGATCACGTTGTACTATTTTTTTGAAAGTTAAAAAAACTCCCGATTATTCTTACATTATTATTACGATATAGTCTCGAATGTTGACGGTCGGAAATCGGTATAATTTTTTATTCTTTACATTAAACGCGGTCATTACGAAAGCGTATTATTATAATTGTCTCGCCCTAAAGGCTAAAAGTCATCGAAACAAATAATATAATACAACGTCTCAAGCCACTATATTATACAGAGTGGTCGTACTTCCCGTTTCATATGGCTGTGATATGTTTTATGGAAAATGAAAATACGCGGTAACTCGCTCCGTCTAATATGTTATACTCCTATACTAATTTCTTTATCGCTTAAAAAAAAAAAAAAAACAGTAAGAAAAGGGTCTCGGTGCGGTCGGATCCGCCTCCGTTCTTTTCGCGTGACGTAACCTCGTCGTCATTATTATTATTATTATTATTATTATTAATGTTATTATTAACCAGCGAAAATTGGTTTAATTAGCAATCAATTAAGACGTTTAAGTCTTACACGCCGGACGACCTGCACCGTCGGCGTGTGTGATATCCTCCTATACGTGTACCCATGTTTCGTACGTGTCGATCGCGCGCGGTGTCCACGTCCGTGCGGACAAGACGATTCTCGCATTACACGCAAATGACAAACAGGAAATGAAAACGGGGAAAGACAAAAGACGCGACCGACGACGTCCGTGTTATCTATTATTTTATCGTATTAATGAAAAACAACATGCGAGCGCGCGCGCGCGTAGGAGTGTCCCTCCTTTCCGTCTAAGACGCCGTTCCGACGACACGCCGCGCCGTTCTGTCGTCCTACTTATAAAGTACGTGTACACTTTAAACGGCGCGTATGTGTCATGCATCGTAATACACCACGCACGCACACAGGGCGAAATTCAAACGGCGAATGTTGTAATGAGGAAATGAATATACCAGTCGAAATAACCCGGGCTTGTGCGTATACTACGTATATTTCTGCACGTTTTGAATCGCGCGCGACGTGCCCGTTATAACGTTATCGTTTGAGCGTCGAGTTTGGTTATGAAACAATCGTTTTTTTTTTGGTTTTTCACGAACCGTGTTTGTATTTGTAATTGATAAATGCGTTTCTACAATTCACGCGACCAGTACAAGCGGTTTAAAATTTCAAACACATAATTTGTACTCTAAAAAACGATAAAAAACGTCCATTATTTTATATTATCACTCCGCGCAAATAGTTTTCAGCCTAACTATATGATCTTGCGGTTTCCTTTTTTTTGTATTTATAGCAGCGATCGTACGTTTATTTAAAAGAAACAAATAGGTAATCAATATAACAATTTAGTTTTGAACGTTTAAGGTAAAATAGATTTACACGTATACGTATATAAAAATAGTTTTAGTGGGGAAGTTAGGAGTGAGATTTATTTAAACTTTCACGGTTTTCAAAGTCTGATTAACGTGTTTATTTTTTTAAACGATCGCTCTGTACAAACGTATATATTATAGTGTATATAGGTGAACTTTTTTCACTTCCTTCGCGTGGGTTGCGCGTAGTGTGTTACATTATAGTAGTATATTTATATAATTTTTATACCTATACGCGTCTCACACACAAACGTTAATACCCCGACGCATAATAACCCACAATTTTTGTTCGCTGCATTCCATTTTCCGTTTGAATATTGTTATGATATACACGCGTGAACCGAGCAGGTTTTTGATGGCCCGAAGCTTTAATGTCGTAATAATATTATTTCATAAAATAAGTCGTTTGCGCTATAGAAATCTTTGGAATTTGTATAGTATAATAATATACGTGCATTTTAATTTTAAGTATTATAAATCGTCTAAAATCGAAACCATAAAGACGTGGAAAAGTCATAAATAAAAAATAATAATAATCTGTCACGATACAAAATGGTTCGAATAGTCGTTTAATATAGGTACGTTTCTATTTATATATATATATTTTTTTAACATATGTTTTTACAACACTTTTTAATATAATGATAATAACAATCCTTTGAATTAAAAATAGGTATAAATATATTTGTTTAGAAATTTGCAACGAATAAAAACACAACTCTTGTCACAATTCACGCACGCACACCATGTAAGTATGCAGCGTTAACAGACGAAGTACTCGTATTTGGGTTTCTTTCTTCGTACCGACTGAAGTAATTTTATTTTTTTATCTTTCCTACGTATTGTGTTCGACGTGTATAATATGATATGTGCATAGAACGTGGACGTATACGTGTTTTTAAAGTTTAAACTGCAGTTGTGATGTATATATCAGTGCCAATGCGATACAAATAATTACGATAAATTTAATTAGTTTGATATTTTGTAATCGAATAATTTGAAAACAAAAATTAACTGTGTTAAATTATAATACAATTGATGATTTTATATGCCAATGTGTAACTAAATATATAACTAGGGCGTATATTTTAGGACGCGCATATATATGTACATCTATAACTGTGGATACGCCGTATGACTTTGTTTTTCTTTTTAGTATAACGAACAAGAACAAAGATATTTTTAAAACTTCACGTCTCTCGGGATTAAACAATTGATTAGCGTACAAACTTTCGTCTATCGTCTGACGAATATCGAATTCTACTATTATCTATATTTACTATAAATCGATTGTTATTAAACGTTCATTTTCAATGCCAACCGCCGTGACCACTGACCGTTGGTATCGCGTTAGAAAATCTACAAACAAATAGTTTTAAACCATACCTGTGTGATTCAATTCATATAGGTGTCTAAATCGTTTAATGTTGTTTTCATTATTATAATTGTGTGGTAATATTTTACAACCACGAAAAAAGCTATAGCAGTATAGCCTTGTACAAATATAAGGTGCGCCGTTGCACCAATATATAGAATGTTTAAATCTATTTTAAAGAGATTACAAATGAATGGTGGTTGACTGCGTAATGTAAAAATTTCGATCGACGCACGTGTTTTTTTTTTAAGCACTCAAGTATCTATATTTACGCGCACTTTAATAGATTTCATTAAAATAAAAAATCGCGAATTCAGTATTGCGTATGCGCGTTTGTTAAACTTGTAAAAATCGGTTTAGAATAAATCCCATGTTTTTCTATTCGTATTAAATTAACCGTTACAATCTAGGTTAACGTGTTTAAATCCCATAAAATTGTCACATGATTTTTTTTTTATTAACTAAAAATCAATTCGTATGACCATGTACAAGATGTGTATAATGATTGGACAATTCGCAAACAAAAAATGTAAAACCGGTGTTCTTCGTAAATGTTCAAAAGTTATAAATCATTGAAATTTCATACGATTACATTAGATTGTTCTCGTTTTTTTCCACCCGAAGACATTCTAGTTAATCCGTATTAAGTTTGAGATAAAATTTAATGTAAACAGTCCACATCAGCGGTCGGCTACACCGCATTTATTTCGGGTTACGCCTGGAACATTACGGTTTTGACCAAAGAGCGGGTATATAATTAAGAAGAATTGTTTTTTTTTTTTGTACGTATTATAACTATACTATTTAAACGACTTCCACGAACAATATAAACACATTTCAGTTTCAAAAGCATATATATATATATATATAGGATAGGTGTAATGTTTAGGACGTCGTACTCGACAACAAAACCAATGGAATGTATACGTTTTTACTTATTGTTTTACCGTTCTAAGCGAAAATTACAATTTTTTTTTTTATTTCCATGAAATTTTAAACGTATCGGTGATACTTACCAACTGTGCCAATTTCACCATTCCGGGTAAGGTTTTGAAGTACTTGTAGTTTATTTCCACCCATGAAAAAATATTATTCATGTTTCCATTTTCCACTCCGGGTTTTCCAGGCTTGGCGTCGGAATGTTGAACGTTAACCACGGTGTCAGACATCGTAACATGCGCGTTGCGAGTTTATCAATTACAAAACGAAAAAAAAAAAGACAATAATAATAACAATTATGTATGGATATGTACAAAAATGTTGTTGGTGAAAATGTACGATAAACTTTCGCGACGAAGCGAGAATCGATCGTACATCCGTCGTGAATCGCGTGTCGACTGGAATTGAACCGTTCAATAAGAATCGCGCGGAACACTCCGGTCGGCTTCTACGGCGATGGGTATTCGTATAGCGCGGCGCTTGGAGAGGGGGCGATTGTCTGTATTGTCCCCACACTCGTACAAGAACTGATCTCCATTTTCATTTCCTTAATAACAACAACAACAACAACAACGATAATAGTAAAATAATTTTTGAAATTCGTAAAATAAACTGTATGACTTTAACGGATAATATAAACGTTTTTTTATTATTATTTTTTGAATTCTTATGTGATTAAACGACTTATACGTTGTATCTTGCGTATATACACTGAAACCCATTTGTCGCCTACCAAGATTCAGTCATTGTGCTTGTTTATACGTTTATTTAAAATACACACACACACATATATGTTTGATTTATGATTTTATCGACAAGTTATAATTAAAATTGCAAACACGATTTTCTATAACTATGTTGTATTGAAAAACGAGTAAGTATTAACAATGATTGTTAAACACAATAATCACAAACGCTGTATGACAAAATATAAGTACTTAATACAATCGCTAATGTTTAAAGAGATTTTTTTGTATCGTTCGTACGTTCTAAAATGAAATATTCGAATTTATCAGACACTTCAACAATTTAATGAAAACATTTATCAAAAAAAATTTTATAAACTTACTTATTATTCGCTAATGCATCGTTCGTAGTATCGTCTTCATTATAAATACATATTAGTGCCGGCGGGTGTGTAGATAAATATAATGATTCATTCCGTGTTATGTGCGTTTATAATTGTACTAGAATACAACTTTTTTCTACTGTACTTGGCGATGGAGCTTTTTTTCATGACAGATATGTATATGCGTTTTCATAATTCTTTGTTATACTGGTCGTTACCATTGACTTTTGTTATTTATCACTCGTCAGTGTCCGCCCACTTTGAAAAGATTGCCCACGAATTTCGTCTCACTCGAAGACCATATAGATGTGCACATAAATACATCAACCGATAATTTTACAATTACCCGTAGACATATTCCTTGATTGACGATCATTGCGATGACGGTTATTATTATTATTTTTTAATATGGTATTTAAAACGACGGAAACGCGTGAAAAACGTACGTGATTGAAACATGTGTTCTTCGAACAAGCAACGCTTGAATTAGGGTAGGGGACGGATTACTTTTTATTTTTAACATTTTTTTCTCGTTTTTTTAACGTACCCCTTTTCCAATTTTTCTTAATGGGACGCCAAGAACGCCGTAGTAAAAAACGCCACAAGTCAACAAGACGTTTAATTCTACAGGAACTCACATTTGTTTTACCCTTGTGTGTCCCTTTTCTAATTTTTTTCCAATTCAAACACTGAGAGTTCACAGACAAAAAATTTAAAAAATTAAAAAGCAAACACACGTCATTGTAAAACCAACAAAAAAAATCGATCGACTTGACTTGCAGCATATCCGATAACGCGTCGCGCGGCGTATCCCATTCATTCGGTCAGATTGTTGAAATGTTATCGGAGTCGTTGATAACGGCGAATAAACACACGGTGCGTACGTTATAACTTGTTCATAACTTGTTCGTTTAATGTCAAGGTGGATAATGTTGTTTGATAATTACCGGTTTTTTATTTTATTTTTTACCGTTTTATCAGTCAGTTAAACGTTTGTGTGTGACTTGCAATTTTTTTGTTTTTACCGTTTGCTCGACCGGTGTCCATTGTCGTCACATCACATCACATCAGACTGTCCAAGTAATACGCATAGCATTTTTAAATTATTGTCTAACAATCATTGTAGACATGAGTGCTTTGACTTCTCCCCTTTTGCTGTTGATGGTGTTCGCGATCGCGGTGCAATGCAGTTGCGATTTACACAGGTTTGTTTTTGACACGATAACTTTCAATGTTTAACGTATATCTCAAAACTTTTCTTTCTTGTCTTCATCATCAGGGTACAGTTGCACAAGATCGATAGCGCACGTAAGCTGTTAAAATCGAACCATAATAATTTGATTCCTGAATTTAAAAATCTTTATGGATTCAAACCCGAACCGTTGTCAAATTACTTGGACGTAAGTGTATATATGTAGATCTTAATTTTCGACACTATTTTTTTTTATTAAACATTTTGTTTTTCAGGCTCAATATTATGGACCAATCAGTATTGGAACTCCTCCTCAACCCTTCAATGTCGTGTTCGATACTGGTTCATCAAACCTATGGGTACCGTCGAAACATTGCAGTGTCTTGAACATAGCGTGCAGTAAGATTTTTCTAATTTTTTTAATCTAATATATCATATTTATACTGGTTTTATTTTTCATTGTCATTGTTATTATTATTAAGTGTTTCATAATAAATATGATATGGCTAAATCAACAACATATCAAAAAAACAATACAGAATTTTCAATCCATTATGGTTCAGGGAGTTTATCGGGATACTTGTCTACCGATGTCATGTCTGTTAGTATTTACATGTTAGTTAAATAAAATATTGTGTAGTCATTAATAATTGCACAATAATACTGATTAGATGGCCGGAAATACAATTTTTAATCAAACCTTTGCTGAAGCTGTCCAAGAACCAGGAGTTGCTTTTGTTGCTGCCAAGTTTGATGGAATACTTGGCTTAGGATATGACACAATATCTGTTGACGGAGTCATTCCTCCATTCTACAATATGATTAATCAGGGCATTATAAAAAATCCAGTGTTCTCATTTTACTTGTCCAGGTAACAAGTGATATTGTAACACAAATATCATGTTGTTTTTATTTTGTCTGATTATTCTATGAATTTTAAATTTAGAGATCCAAATAGCGATGTAGGCGGTGAAATAATATTCGGTGGATCTGATCCTGAAAAATATACTGGCCCCTTCACTTACGTTCCTGTTACCAGACATGGTTATTGGCAATTCGGTCTTGACAAGTATGGATGTTTTCTTATACACACAGCCTGATACACATAATATTTAACTATATGTATACATATCTGTCCATAAAGAATAATTGTCGGCAGTACGACGATCGTAAGTGGTGCCCTTCAAGCGATTGCTGATACTGGCACTAGTCTTATCGCTGGACCGGTTGACAATATTAAAAAAATCAACCAGATTCTTGGTGGTACAACTATACCAGGAGGAGAGTGCATTGTAAGTTCAAACAATTGTTATAAAAATAAAACATTTTGGTCATCAAAGTTATTTATGACTTATGTTTTGTACTAGATTGCTTGTGATCAAATCGATAATTTACCTGTGATATCATTTGTAATTGGAGGTACAACATTTGATCTCAAAGGAAAAGATTATATATTAAAGGTATGTTTATCATTACTTTTTTTATTTACATTTTCAGTAATAGTAATTTAAACGAATAATCGTCAAAATAGCTGTTTTTTTTTGTGATTAATAATTTTTTTTTATTTCCAAGGTATCTGAATTTGGAAAGACTTTGTGCATATCTGGTTTTATGGGTATTGATATTCCACCACCCAACGGCCCATTATGGATATTGGGTGATGTTTTCATCGGTCGTTATTACACCGAATTTGATTTGGGAAACAATAGAGTCGGTTTTGCGAACGTAAAATAAAATGAATGTGATCATTACCAATATATACTATATATTGACTTGGGTGTAATGCGTGGAATTGAACGCATAAGACAAACCAAGTATATAACGATTAAAGAATTATAATTTTATTTTTTGTAATTTTTAATGTATCGGTACTTTTAAGCCATATTTATTTCATATTTATAAGTAATGACTAGTAATATTTATTCTCGTACTAATAATAAAGTATAGTTTATTTTAAATGATGCTGTGTGTTATTATATTTTGTAAAGCAAATATAAAGAATATTTCATAGTAAAGTTACAGGTTCATTATGGTATACTATAAAAACATTTTAGATAAATATAATATTGTTAAATGATATAATCAATCTGTAATTTGATACTTGAAATATACTGGTGTTTTGTGTTCCAAATGATTGTAATTTATAATTATGTTTGTCTCAATAAGACACAAAATGTCCTGTTAAAGATATAATTTGATTATATCGAAAAACAAACAAATGTTTAAAATCAAATCGTTTTACAACTAATCAGTTACAGTGTTATTATGAATTGTTTGTTGACATGTTGTTTTATTGAAATGTCAGTGTTGAAAATTACAAAAATGATTGTTATGTAAGCAACTATAAATATTGTTATAAATAGAACTTGTATAACTTATAACCAATATTAAATTTTTCCTGAATCTTTGTTTGGCAAAACAATCCGTTATATTCTCTAGAAGACATATCCGGTCAATAGAAATCAAAAGTTAAAAGACAATATTTCCAAAATTGTGGACATTTTTAAGAAGCTTATTTCGAAAAGTATGCGTAGTATGAAATAAAAAACGAGAATATCATTTATGCGTTTCGTCTTGCATCCGACCTGTTCATTTAGAACAATAAGTTAGGTTAAAGTTACAAACCGCGGTTAGGTTCGGTTAACCATACGGCAGATAACACGACGAACTATAATAATTTTATTATCGTTTATTATTATTTCGGCGTTTGTCCGCGATGCGGTCGTTTCGGTTGTTAACTTTAGGGGCCAAATTCGACGAACCCTTTGAGGAGTGCAAAGCGTTGAACGTTTCGGTTTACGTCACGCGAGAAATGCGTTGAGATGCGTCTGCGGAATCGATGCGCGTCTACGTCAAGTACGTTTCGGCCATAACGGTGTTCGCGATATTGTTGATACTGTACACGTCGTCCTTCTCCTCCGGCACGTGGACCGCGGTCGGCGTGAAATCCAAACCAATATCGTCCGCGAAAGATGTGGTGGCTGCTGCGGCTCGAGCCGACGCGAACGACGTGGTCAGTATTTGGATATCGGTGACGAAGATCGGCCGCGGACACCTGTTGTCCAAGTTCCGCAAGTTCTTCGAGTCGTTGATGGGCCGGCGTGGCGGCCGGTGTCGCGCTGTTTTTCGGTTGAATGTCATTACAGACAACGCCAGTCGGCCGACTGTGGACGGTGTCGTGCACGAGTTCGGCAAACGATACAATGCTGCTCTCCTGGAGGTAAAACAATGCCGGGAACGTTCTTCGAGCACCTCTATTCATTTTGTTTTGTTTTCGTGTTACGGTTTTTAGTTGGTTCATTACGATTTCCAAGACGTGTTGAGAACGGTCGATGGTAAAATCGAACCGTTGAAACATTTCTTCCGGTCGTCCAAAGGGTCGTACTACAGCGACGATGTTTTCTACTTATCACCGGCTCTTCATCTGGTCGCGCCGAGTTCTATGGACAAGGCCATTGTAGTCGACGTTGACACGGAATTCCAGTCCAGTGTTTGTGATCTTCACAGCGTGTTCAACAAGTAATAAAACAATTTGGAAATTGTTTTCGAAGCAAGACGAAAAGATAAATTTTAAGTTGTCATCGTTGCAGTTTCACGGACACGCAACTGTTTGGGTTGGCCCCAGAACAGTCTCCGGTTTACCATCATATCCTTTGGAAATGGAGAAACTACAGACGTAACGAGTATAAAACCCAAAGACGTGCCAATATGAATGGTTTGAATAGTGGCGTTATCTTGTCATATTTGGAACGGATACGTAAAAGCTCTGAATATGATCAGTTCTTCAACCCTGATTGGATTTCTAGTGTCATGCAAAAGTATCTGTTCAAAGTAAGCATATTGCTTTTAATATCTTTTTTCATCTTTGTTTAATGCATTTCCTTCCATCATCGTGGTTCTATTAATTTTATTTTTTGTCAAGGGCCATTTGGGTGATCAGGATTGGTACACTCTGGTGAGCTACGAACGTCCAGAGTTAATATACCGTTTGTCATGTGGATGGAACCGTCAGCTGTGTACATGGTGGAAGCAGCACGGTTATGCAGATACATTTGACTCGTTTGCGAGATGTACAGAAAAAGTACATTTATATCATGGAAACTGTGACACACCCATCTTGCCGAAATAACATTTTCTGTCAATGACGGATCATTTATATTGTTATCATTATTTTTATGACACCAAATCTTTTTACGAACAAAGTGTTCAGTACTTTTGCGGAATACGTTGAAAACATTTAATCTCAATTGTTTTACCATAATGTTAATGACAAAGTTTCAAATACAAATTATATATATATATAAATTGTAGTAAACACATTTTTCTTTTTTTGCTGGAAAGGCGCAATGTGGCGCACGTAAGACCCGGCCATATACTCCCAAATAAAGGCATATCAAAATCATAATTTGTTAATAAATTTAGTATGACATTACATAGTGGTTCTGAACAAAGCTATAAACTATCATTTCGACTATACAAATATGATTTCAATCTGTTAAGTCGTTTAAAAGTTACACAAACACTAACAGAATACATTCAAGAATTATAATGTAAAGTATTTTTTTCTTTATAATTTTAAATGGGTTGTATTATGCTTACACTTGTCTATTGCGAATTCATTACATTTAACGGAATATCAAAAATAAAAATAATAGTTTTACTATTGTTTTTCACTAGCAATTCTAGTGTAGCACGTACATCGATTTAGGGATAATCCAATAGGAATTGGAAATAAACAATATATATATATGATCTAAAAGCAAATCGATAGTTTTTAATGATTTTGACACGTCGATACTGCAAATTCAATCGGGTGTCTATATAAATACAAAATCGAAAACTGTTTCAAATGTGCGACATAATATGTAACAATGTCTTTTATTATACTATAAATTTGTTCTTATAAAAAAATGTAATTGTTCTGTCGTAATATAAAACAAAACCGTTATAATAATGTAAAATTAACAAACAGAAAACTATAGGAGTCCGCTTATGATACGGATTAAAAAAAAATGTTATATTAATTATTGCTTTTCGATACACTTTTTTTTAGTGATAAAAGTATTATAAAATTAATACAACCTACAACTATACAATATAAAATATCTGATCTAATCTAATCTATTTATTTTTTTTTTCATAATATAAGGGAAAAATATTGCACATTTTTCTCTACTTAAATATAATAAGTGATATGATTGTCTCGGTTTACAAGAATTGTATAGTACAAAACTATAGCAATTACACGACAGTGTGTGTGTGTTAACTAACGAATAGCAACCTAACCTAAGAAGCGTAACGTAACGCTATAATACTATTCAAGGTCTAGGCGATAATAAAATAAATATCCTACGTAATAACAACAATAAATATGTACAGCGTTCGACGACGACGACTTACAATTCTACGCTGTGTTACGGACTGTATATATACATATACATATAACAAGCTCGACGTAGGATTATCTAATACACGTTAAAAAATATGGACGGGGTTCACTGATCAAAGGTTTTTTTCATCCTTCTCAAAGCTCTCTAAGACTAAAACTAACCTAACAAGTGCTTGGACACCGCGGGCGCCGCGAGTATTGTGTACAAAAAAAAAAAAAAAAAAATACACGACACAGAATAATACTGTGCATTCGGTACGAAATAATACTGTGTACAGTTTCAGTTAAAAACGAAATAAAAACAACTTTAACGGTCGGAATAACAAAGAAAGAGAAAAAAAATGCAGCCACCAGCCTGCTTGATGCTCGACGTTTGTTCCCGATGAAAAAACACTATCCGATCGCCCGAACGCGTCGTGTTCAAACGTCACCGGGCGGACGATACGATTGATTTTTCGAAATTGTTGCAAACTCGAAACCGACCGACTTGAAACCGAGTAACGCGGAGAGGATCCGTGCACGTCGTTCGTTTTCGTCCCTCTCGAGACGACGACGACGACGGTTTGTTAAGTTTCCCGCGCGACGCGAATAGAAACACGTTTTCAGGCGTCCCGTCTGGGAGACGAGGGAATAACAAATACGACGCGGACCCGGTCGGCTTCGCGTCGTCCGCAAACGGGACACCGGACGCGCGTACCGAAACGTTCCTAACCTAACCTCGCTGCTCGGCGCTAAGGCGAGTACAGCTGATGTTGCAGCAGCAGGTCGGCGCCGGTCGTCGTCTTGCCCAGGACGGGCGACACCTTCAGCCCGAAATTGTCGTAACCGGTGAACTTCAGCGTGGCGTCCTCGCACGGCAGCTTGTTCGACGAACCGCTGCTGCTGCTGCTGCTCGCGTGACTGACCGCCGACGTGTTCGTACGCGGTTGACACGACGAAGACGCCGACGACGCCGACGACGCGGCGGCCATCATCGAGTCCGTCTGCGTGGCCGTGTTCGCGGGCGTTTTGTTGGCTATCGTCTCGCTCACCGTGTTCACCACCTTGTCCTTCTTCTTCAAGTACTGCGGCCAACGGACAAATATTATGAATACGTTGCTCACGAGAACCGTTCGCCGAGTCGTTTTACAACGGGTGCGCGCGCACGCTCGTGTTTTCCGTGTCAGCGTAAACGTCGAGGCGTTGCCGACACGGAATACCAAACGGGTTGGCTTTTGGTACGCTATGATTCCGAGACGAATTGATTTGATAACGGTAAAAAAAAAACGATCGATTCAAACGGCCCGATCGTTTGATTGTTCAACATACGTAAACGATATCGTTTTACGCCGTTTACAATGCTGACGCGGCGTGCGTACCTACGTGACGATCCCGGAGCCCTGTAATTCGGACAGGCCTCAGTGTTCGGGGAAAACCGCATAATTCGTCGTAACTATAACGTTATAATGTTATTTGCGATTTAACGAACGGCTCGGTGTGCGTGACGAGACGGGGAACGATAAAGGAGATCGTAAAAATACGACCGCTCGTGTACACCCGATTAACGTTGTTACTCGGAGCACGTACGCGTTTGTAAATGTAAAAAAAACATTCCCGTTCTCGAGCGTATTAAGATAATAACGAACAGTAGACAAAAGGTGTTTTTTGTTTTGATTCCGCGCGCGTGGTCTTCGTGAAATGTACACGACGTCCAATACGTTTTCGGTGTTCCGTCGGCGTTATCGGAACGTTGTCTCTCTAAACATTTTACCTGCAACGAAGCCAGTTTCTTTTTGAAAAACGAGTCTTGGCCCGCGTTCTTGATCTTCCTGATTCTCCTCTCGCGGCCCCATATGAACGCCAACGTGACCGATATGAAGACGAGCGCGACGGCCACCAGCATCGTCATGCAAACGATCAACGTTTTCAGGCTGTCCAGCTCCTGTAACGCGTCTGCGCAAAACACACGACAACAAATAAACAATAACGCCGTACCATGCCGACTCGCGTCGCAACTCACCTTGGATGTACTTTTCCTTGACGTAGTGCCTCACGTAGTCGTGTATGAAATCTGCGGCACAAAAACAACAACGGGTGAACACATAATCGACTACGGACGCCGGCGACTTTAGCACGTTTCTCACACGACGACGTTGACGACGACGACGACGGTCTTGTTCGGGGGACACGGACGTAATTACGTACGTGTGCGTTTTTTCCCCTTCCCGCGTTTCGCGCGTCGCAACGATTGTTGGAAAAAAAACCGATTGCACGCCACACGCACGTTAATTCGATAATATAAATTATTGCAGACTATGCGTTTCGCGCGCGCGCCCGAGGACAAACGGGGCGCGATCGTCGTAAAACAACAATGAAACGGCGTACGAGAAAACCGCGACGTCGTTGCGCGCGCCGGACGGTATTTCGAACGGGTTTCGACCGTCGACGTTCTATGAAACGCGTGGGTACGTGTTGTTTTATTATTATTATTATTATTATTATTGTTTACCGTTTTACCCGGCCGTTGTACGTGCCCGAGACGCGGACCAGGAGTTTCGGCCGCGGACGACGAATAAAACGAAAACGGAATAGAAAACGTCCGATGGAGCACGTATTTTTCGCGACGACGGCATAAAAAAACCCGTGGCACAACTGGCGGCCGTGAAACCGGGTCGTCGGCAACGCGCGCGCGCGCGCACCACACTTCCCTCGCGGTCTCGCCCACGGTTGTAAGTTCACGGCACACTTTTTTTATCGCGCGTACGCGTGTCTGGCCGTGTTGACGGTTCAGTCGCCCCGGCAACAACGACACCCTCCGCGCGCCGCACGATTGATATTCCCGGCGTCTCGGCGTAAACGATAACGCGCGGAGCTTTCGACGAAAACCAAGAGACGGGATGCGTTAAATCCAAAACCATTGGTCGAAGCGTACGGCGAACGATGCACCACCATCAGTGGCGGCGCTAGAGGTGGGCAAGCGCCCTAGCCAAATTTGGTTTTGTCTCGCCTTTGAAAATTTAAATTACAAGTATTTATGCGTTTCGGTGTGTGACTCGTCGTATTTTATGTATTTTTTTATGTGCATTCTTTTAGGATAGTACACCACGGAATACACTACCATTTAATTTGATTTCGAAATTGATTATATTTTATCGGAAAACGCTAATAATACAGTATTTTCCGTGTATTTCAATGATTTATATTACACCCGTACAGACGGGTTTTCACTAAATTCCATGATCAATTCGCCATGATCTTGCCTCACCGTAGAAAAAATGTCTGGTGCCGCCGCTGACCACCATTTATGCGGTTAACATTAACCGCGGGGTGACCAAACGAATCCCGCGCAAAAAGAGCACATTAATAAAAATACGAACGTCACTGTCCGTCAAGCAACCGATCGCGCGCGGTTAACCTTATACATTTTTAGTACCGAACCGAACCCCCCCTCCACCACCATACGTGTGTACGTATTACGATAACGATAAACAGCGAGGGCGACGATTTTTAATTTTTTTTCAGCCACGCGGAGTAACGGTCCCTCGTACGATTTCCTTAAACGATATCACATTTTTGTCCCGCCCCCCCCCCCGGTCTTGAAAATAATAACGATAAAACACCTCACGGACTAACGTGACACGGATCGAAACGATTTAATTGTTTCAAATACACATTAGTAACACGACACTTTATGGTTTTCTTCCGTCATGCAGAGAGACGTGCACACGTCGATTACGATTTATAGACAACAATACAATACCAAGTCAACACCAGTAACGTGTATCGTAAAATATGTCTACTATTTTAATACGAAAACACATGTAATCTCTGAATAATTGGTGAAAAAATTTTTTTTTTTATTTCTTTTATATTGATATATATATATATATGTGTGTGTGTGTATATGGAGTGCTCTCTCTCTAGACATACGTAACAATGATATATCCGACGAAATAAAAAAACATAATGTCAGTCGCATTTCAATGATAAAATAAAAAAAAGTTTGTAACCCTAATGGTGCCGCACAACTACAGTTTTATCCAACGTCTATAATAACGTATTTTTTTAAAAACGCACATTCCATCCGAACCGTATTGGTTACTGATATTTAGAGTTAGTGCGCCGCGCGAACACTTTGAAATCCCAATCGGTGCGCAATGAAATCGCGACGAAACGTGTTCGGCCGTTTACCGCCGTAATAATTGTTTTCTAGAAAAAATGACTGCGATTGGAAATCCGAATAGAGGCACGGACGATAGATCGCCCGCTATACAGTTACGGTAAATGATCCGTCCATTACTACGGCACAGTACAGCTGACGTACGAAATACCTGTTGGGACCGGGCTCCGAGCACTGGGACTACATACACACTATACACACCGTAACAGATTTCAAGGACACGGGAAGAATAAACAACCTAACAACGGACCGCCGGCAACGAAAATACCTACGGACGATCGGGAATTCGTTCGCGCACCACAATTCATTCCCAGGTACTCGTCGTCCGCCATTCGACACGCGCGACAATGATTTATTTCTCGTGGACCATCTCCGCGGGACAGTGGATTTGGCACCAGACATTTTTTCTAGGGGGGGGGAGGGGGCAAGATCATGGAACTTAGTGAAAACCCGTCTGTACGGGTGTAATATAAATCATTGAAATACACGAAAAATACTGTATTATTAGCGTTTTCCGATAAAATATAATCAATTTCGAAATCAAATTAAATGGCAGTGTATTCTGTGGTGTACTATCCTAAACGAATGCACATAAAAAAAAAAATACGACGAGTTACACAGCGAAACGTATGAAACACAGCAAATACATAAATAGTTGAAATTTAAATTTTCGTTTGTTCTTCAACAGGTAGGGCAAAGGTGGGGCATAACCAAATTTGGGTAGGGCGCTTGCTCGTTCGTTTTTCGGACGGATTTCCAACGAACATGTACGCGAACTGTGCGCTGCACGTCCGAACCGTGTTGGAACGCGTTTACACAAACGTTATTTGTCGACGTGCGGACCGAGACGCGCGTAAAACATATGCGCCGCGTGGAGAAAGTTTGCGCGCGCAGAAGAAACGCGAGAAAGGCGGACCGCGTTCGCGTTCCAACGTGTGTAACGGCGGTCTGAAGTCGCAGCGGTCGGCCATAAAAATAAACACGATACAGTCGTTTAATCGTCCGTTTACCTTGGCAGTGTCGTTCGCATATTTCTACGTCAAAGTTGTTGGACGTCTCGTTGCAGTACGACGCGCACGGATAACACTGCAGATCGTGTTCCAAGCACACGCTGTACTCGGGGCACACCTTCTCGCCGCACACGGTCTTCAGCGACAGGCCGCCGCCGCCGCCGCCGCCCGTCAGCATGGCGTCTGCGACGGAAAACCGAAACGAAACGAGAAGCTCGCGGACGGACGGTCCGGTCGGGACGGACGCGCCGGACGGAATAGCGTCGTTATCCACGCACGGGCACCGGTTTCGAACGGCGGCGCGCGGCGAAGGCGGTGGCGGCGGCAAACAGGTCCTGTTCGACGCACTCGGCGGTTCTCACCTCCTCCGTCCGTCCGCCCGCCCGCCCAAAAAGAGAAAAACGACTCCGAAACGATAACGCGCGCGCGTCGAAAACGAACGAAATAACGACGACGTGCGGACTGATACACCGGCGCGTAGCGTGCCTCCGGACGGTACGCGGAGGAATGTTATTTTCGCGTGTTTTCCACAAGACCTCTCGCGCGCGGCACGTATGCGACACTCCCCCCCCCCCACGTCCCCACCGCGAAACGGAAAACGGACGAGCGGGTTGCCTGTTTACCCGCACGACGCGGGCAGGTACGCCGCGCGCGCACACAACCGAATATGACTCACTCTCCTCCGCCGCACGTCGCCCTATACATTTTTCGAGTCAACACCGTGTCGCGCCGTCCCCTTCTACTCGCGGTCTCTGGCACGTAACAATGTATTATTATTTACCGGTACCACCGCCGCCACCGCTGCAACCGCGACAGGACGCACCTGTAGCCAAAGACCGGTTTTCGGGAAAGGTACGCGACGCGACGCGCGCGCGCACTGGCTACGTTGTGGTGGGCGCGGGTACGAGCCGACGGCCGTCCGATGTTGCCGCGCGGCCGCGAAGCCGTACGATTTCGTTTTGTTCCGTACAATTCGACGAGAACGATTCGTTTCACAAGACGACGAGGAGAACCGTCGTGCAAACGTTTCACGCGACGCCGCCGTCGAAACTGTTTTTTGTTTTGTCCGCGCACGTCGCCGGGGCGACCGCCAGGACTCCGGTCCCCGAAAGGTCGAACGTGACTAACCCGTTTGCCGGAAAACCTGAGGCACGGGCGGCGTCTTGTTCACGAAAACAAACGTGTTCGCTCATAATAAATCCGTCTGACGGTGGCTGTCCAACGTGTGTGTTATATCGACCGAGAAAAATCATTTCAAATCTACGAGAATCGAGTAAACGCGCCGATTAAGAACATAATAACAACAACAACAACAAGACGCTTTGAGTTCGGCCGATTGAAACTCGGAGCATAACGCTGACGAAACCGCGTTGTTTGAAAGTTACCACGGTTGCGCAAGTTAAACGTGAAATCGTTGTTTCGTGAAACACGCGCACGTTTCATAAAAAATTTAAAAAAAAAACAACAACATTCTCTTACGCCCGTCTTCATTCAAACGTTTGGAATCTATACGTTAACAGGATAGTGTGAAATCTGTTCTGCGCGTTCATAACGATTGTGTATGACAAAACAAAGAATCGTATTAAGCACGTATATAATATACACATAAAATGTCATAATCGGTTATGGACAAAATCATAAGGAACAGTGTATGCTATCTCTACGTAAACGGCAATAAACTAATTGACGCACACGCGTAATAAATCGGTCGTTAACGGTTTATTTATAGTTAAACGTTTTAAATGTTTAAAAAACGCGTTAGATCGTATAACGTTTGAAAGCACCTATAAATATACTCGTTAGGTACTGGATAATTTCTAATAGGTATGAGATTAAACGAACAAATTCCACACGACCTTGAACGAACGTGACGAAAACACAACAAATGTAAGTGAATATTTGAATAACGACCGGTCTCGCTCGCGCTATACAGCTACCGCTCTACACGTGATTACGACTATCGTTGCCATCGTTTTGTTTTTTGTTTTCACGATCGTCGAACAACAACCGTTACCAAACACTATCGCACACGAACACGCACGACCGTATACAGTTCGACGAACACTTTTGAAAACCACATTGAACCACATAATAATACGGTAACCGCAAACGAGTTGTTTCTTCGCCGAGTAATTTATAAAAAGCGATTAAATTTACGATTTACACGAGACGTGTGCGCACGTCGTAACGTACGCGGACGACGTTTTACACTTCGAACGAGACAAATTGTACGCGTGTTATTCAATACTATTTGGTCATTCGTACGCAACGTGTGTATGAGCTGTCGTAGCATCGCGCGTGGGAAATAGCTTTCGACGGACACGTGCGCTGCAAAGATATAAAGTACAATTGACCAACCTAAAGATCTATTTTCTTTCTGGTGATTTTAGCCCTACAATTGAAACGACATAGGCGCGTGACGACGGGAGACCGATAATCGAACGTGAATTTTGGCGTGCGGACAGACCCGCGCGAATCGAATTATTACAATACGCAGTTATTAAGATTTAAAACGTATTATCTTCTGTCGCCGAACGAATCGTTGTACGTACACACACAGTTCGTGTTGAACAGAAAACGGCATTTTATATATATATATATTGCAACGCATAACAGTGCAGTAGACATTTAAACAAAAAACTTATTTATTGACGAACGCATTTGTCACATCACCTGAACAAACGGTTTCTGCAATGTATACAACTATACAACGTATACATCTATATAAGCACGCGAGTTTTTATTTTTAGATATAGCCTATACCAACGGTTTCCAAAGTGTGTTCCGTGGAACTATCCCAAACGTTCTCACAAGACATGTGAAAGTGTAAAGACAATTATTATCTCATATTATTCATTTAGACTAACATGTTTACCGATATTAAATACGAGTATACGCTGTAGTTATAAAACATTCTTTTCGCTCTGTAACAGTCATACAGTAATAGCAAATTATTCGTACTGTTGTGTGTTTTCAGTAAATAATTAAAACGTTGGAGTCGGAGATATCGGGGTTCCACGAGACACGACTGTTTTCTGAAGGTGGTACCGTAAAAGTTCGGGAACTGCTGGCCCATACAACGGTAGAGTCGATAATCAACTTCAAGAATGGATGGAGATTTTAATTTTAATTTTGGGGTTTAAAGGCTATAAGTGGACAGCCTCATTTTTTGAAACTATTTATTTTCACAAAATATATTTGTCAATTCTATTTCATTTTCTGAAGTCATTTTAAAAATATAGCATTTATACGGGTTAAAACATTTTCAACCTCTAATATAAGTATACGTACAATAAAGTTATTAATTTGTTGTTACGTACATATTTCTGTCTATATCCAATTTTCTAAATCATCGAAATGTATGGCGCTGGTTCACGTCCTGTTGTTCGCTTACAACTTACACATTTTACTCACCTAGTGTTTTAAATCCGTTTCTATCTGCCTATTTGTAAACCATATTATTTGAAACCATAAACGGCGCAGAGACGTGACTGCGATGGTTGTTAGATATATATTTATCTATACAACGATTTATCCAAATGCAGATATTGTTAACCTTGACCCGTGGTTAAGTTAACTTCTTTTTGATTCGGTTAAAAATATACATATTAAGATGATAATTAAAAGCCGAGAGCCTTCTCATCCTCTACATTTAAAAATTCATACAAATACAGTTTTCGATACGGCGCAAAGAGTAGGCAACCAAACAACAATATTATATCGTCTGATATTTTTATTGTTCCATTAACGTGTAAAAATTTTCAACATGCGTACCTGTAGTTAATGTTGAAATTAATTTTAAAAAAGTATTTTTTTTTTAGATGTGAAAAATTACAAATACAATAATATACGGTTAAATTAAAAGAAAAACAAATTATTTTCAGGAATTTGCTTGTTATTTACATATGTACATGTAAGCAAATGTTAATTAAATTAGCACGAGTGGCATCTTATTTTGCATTTTCCCTGTAATATAAACATAAAACCATATTATTGACATCTCGTCAACAGGGATAAACACGATACCATTTTTTTTTATTTTGCAAAAATTTTCTCATTCAATGTCACATTTAGTCTTCCTCTATGAATAATTATGAATAATAAATTAGTTTACTTTTTTTTTTTTTTTTTTTAACTTGTTAGAGTTAACCTTAAATTATCCAAATTTTTCGGACATAATTGAAGCTCTAAATTTTCTTTTTTCTTGCATATGGCTGATGCTTTAAATACATTTGTACTATGGTATCGTTACCTTGGTTAATACAAATCATTTTAAAAAAAATAGTGTCCACTCAAAGAATTGGAGTTTTTTTTGTTTTTTATTTAAATACAAAAATCGTTCCAGACGTATTTAAGATTGTTGACATTTAACACAAACACACACCAAAATGACAACAATAAGTTATATTGTATTTTCTATTTTACAATTAAATATAATATCATATAGGGGGGGGGGGTAAATATGTTTTTAAAACTGTCTAGGATTTGATTGTTTATAAATTTAACTATTATAAGGGAGGGAGCAGGATTGCATGAAAATACAAATAATACATTTATGTTTCTTTTTTAATATTACTTATCGACTAAATATAATAAAATTACAATATTTGGTATGTACAAATATTGTTTGTTAAAATAAATTAAATCAAAAGGGAAAATAATTATACAATTTTTCTTGTGATAACAAATCGTAGGAACACAAAATGTCGATTTACAAAACATGACTGTACCATAATCCGTGTGTTTTAATTAATTTTTTGTTTTTTTTTCTGTTTTAGATTAATAATCGAAATAAAATAATTTTAATACTCTATGGGGAAAAAATAAATTAAAATTAAAAGGTCTTTTGTACTTTAATAATCACATAAACATTGACTTGATAATAGAATAGAATAGAATAGAATATAATAATAATATAATAATAATATATATATTTTTTTTTATTATTTCCTAAATGTAATGATCATTGTGAAAAAAGAATATTGTTTTTTTATCGTGTATTTATGTAATTGCACTGTGCTTATCACATTCATTTCCACATGTACAATGACATTTTTTCATAGTGAAATGAGCGTGGAATCAACTTTTATAATATAAATAATGTCACATCAGTTATTGATTGCATAAATAAATATATATATAATCATACATATACCGTTTAAACTAATATTAATTCACACAAACACACATAATAATAAATATATTCGGAGCTAAAATACAATGTATATATATATATATAATTTGTGTATGTATGCATACATGGACATATTTTCTTATTATATATATATATCATAATTAATTAGGTACAAATATATATCGTTTCTATTCTAAATTAATATTATATTTTACAATTATTGTATACACATGTCAATTACAACATCAAGAAATTTGCGATCTCAAAATTGAAAAAAAAAAAAAAAAAAAAAAACAGCACATAAGTATGTATATCGCAACTTACAAATTTGACAGTATTATAATGATAATATGCATGTGTGCGTGTGTGTCTTGCGACAATCAAATATATTTAATAATACCTAACAGCAATGCACAGTTTTAAAAGGAAAACAGAATGCTACCACGATAGAAAGATTTGAGATCATATCTGTACGGTATATACATATAAATATATATACAACATTTAATATAGTGTGAGCAGTAAAACAGGATATGGGGGAGGGGTTGCGATTGATCCCTAGATGGAATAAATTATACGAAAAGTTGACCATTTGTTGTTTACAAGTTATTTACCAACCATATAATGCATACTTGAAATGTTTTGAAACAAAAAAAAAAAAAAAAAACCAAGAAAATGATAAGTAAAATATGACATACAGATATGATTTACAATTAATTACACATTGGTATTTTATGTCAATGTATAGCTAATAATATTAATAATTATTATTTTAAGAACTGTATGTATAATATGGTTTTTAATTAATTTTGATATGCTATATTTAGGAGGTAGATAATGCTTGCTTTGTTGACCACACACACACACAAATATATATATAATAATCACAAACCATATTTGAATATTTTTTCTTTAAATGATCTTACAGAGTTTGTAATAACGATTATTGCTTTTACATTTAACTATTGAATACCATGTTAGGTTATGTTAGGTTAATCATTAATAATATTATTATTAGGTATGCTTACATGCTAAAAATATTTGGTCTGTCCATGCTTAAATGCAAGACAAAAGTTATATCACAATATAAAATATTATATTATTTGAAGTGACTAAAAATTATGAATTTTTTATTATTAATATTTTTTTTTTTTTTATAATATTACTATTACATTATATAAGTCCTAAAGGTGCCTGATTGAATGTTATGAACTAGTTAATCTAGGAACTGATCGCGCTAAATAATTAAACCCATCAGGATTATATGTTAATAACCTACTTGTAACATAGAAAGGTAAAATTTTTGAGTCCGAACAGTGCAAACGGTAATGTTTATAACAATTCAGTCATTTTTTTTTTTACATTAACATTATGGTACGTTAGAAAAGGAGAAAAATAAAGGAGATAAAAGAAAATGTTAAATTATAAGTAATATGATGGTTAAGATAATAAAAATACCTAAACCATTAGGTTTACCTGTAGAACTGTGTCATTACTTTTATATAGGTCACACACCTTTTGGATGAGAATATTTTGTGTCAACAGGAACTGTGTATGTCGCCGTTAATGCATTTATGTTCATACAAATTTCATTTGGTGCCTGGTACATGAACAATATAATGCATCAGTCGAGTGGGTAGAGAGCCTGCATTCAATTGGTAAAACTCAACTAGTTGTAAGAGGTCATAAAATTTAGTTATACCGTTGTCTAGTGAAAAGCAAACTAGATCGTTAATTGGATCCATCTGCTGTAAAAAAAAAAATTAATGAAAAATATGTTAAAATGGGAAATGCAAGAATAATTATAGATACATACTGCTGAAATAGGTGCGTGGATAATTTTACCAGAATGTTTGAAAGATAGTACGTAGGTTCCCAGTTTGCTTTTACTCTCCCGTATTAAGAACACCCTGAAAATGTCTGCATTTAAATAAGTTGTGTACTTTATACACTACAAATATAAGTATACTTGCCCATCCTTGTACGCGAGTCCATTAAGAATGCTAGCAGCTTGATCACGGCTCATATTCTTATGATACCATGGCTGAGACAGATGAATATCGTTTTCAAGTCTTGTGACAGCTACTTGGACATCAGGAGGGGCTGGAGTAGTATTTCGACCACTAGATCGCCAGCTACTACGCCGCACACTACCAATTTCCGCTTGAGCAATGGCAAGCGCTTCTTTGGGATCTTCTACAATACGACCAACATTTCCAGAAAAGTCCATTGCTACGTGGGACCGTACGCTCTCATTAGGCAATGGCTTCTTGTTGTACTCATAATCGTTTGTATCGTTCTGCTTTTTCACAAATGATCTGTAGTTATCTCTTAATTGCTTGCCGTACTATACAGAAAAAACAATCATTTATTTAAAATGAAAACAAAACAAAATTAGAAATAAGAAATAAATGTTAATCAATATTCACTTTCGACAATCTCATAGCGCACATCCAGTAATATAGAAATAGTTTGGATTGGATTGCAATATACCGCTTTTGACCAGTAGCATTCACCAAACAAAGGCAATATTCTCCAGGACTACCTGTTAAATTTCTAAAAACGTTGTATACTTTAATGTCATCGACGTAGACCCAAACGTTGTGAACACATTTATCTTGTGAGTTGATCTGCAAAAGAAAAAACAAAAGTAATTAAATAAACACAAAGAATTCAAATTAATTAGTTAAAAAAAACACCCAATGATATTGCGTTGTCTATATTTTGTAATAAAATTAATGTACATTTTATTGGAAAACATAAAATTTATGGATTATTTATGCAACATGTGTTCATATGAGTATACAAATTATATACAATTTAACACATTGAAAATATGAAACACGTTCAAAATTTTAGTTTCCAATAAATAACTATTAATAATTCGATTAAAACTAAGTAGTTAATAAAATGAAACGACAAAATTGTATCAGACAAAATGTCATATAATTAATAAAACATTACATATTGCTATGTTTCATTAAGAAATTAACGGAAATATAAACAAGTTCGAAGATAGGAAAAATAAGTATTCAAGTATATTATAAATAATATACTCGTTTTTCGTGTAATGATGTACACCAATGGCAAATAGCAATCATTTTAGATTGTGGCGCAGAAATTAAGTACTTGTAAAAACCGAAAATAATTACAACAGTTTTAACCTATAAAATAAAATGAAGACATGCCGTGCACTGGTAAATGGAAAATAATATTACGTAAACGATCTGTATAAGATAGTATTGTAAAAACGTACGAAGAAATATGGATAGGCATTTCTAGAAAAATTATAAAAATAAAAAAAAACTTATAATTTCGACATATCCGGAATTCCTACGTATATTTCTGAAACGTTCCTCAAGTAATATTACAGATCGGAGTGGATTACACGTACAAATATCGTTGTGGAAAATGGCGTGAATTCAACGGCTTGTTCAAGAACGTTAACCAAATGTAAACAAAACTATTATTACTTACAAAATAGAAGTCGGCGGAGAAATGTAAAGGTAATTGCAAATTTTATCTTACAATACTCGCCAAAATTATTTACTGAATTTACGAACACGCGTTATGAGATATAAAAATGATTTAATTGTAACTCGGACGAGTGACGACAAACGGTATTTTCAAGGAAACAATTCTCATTTAATTTCAACACATAACAATGCGATTTCGATTTTTGTGAGCTCATACTCCGCTAATCAAGTTTTACTCGGCACCGAGAGTTACTGGCTATAAATATTATAATTTATGGTTTTTGACTTGAAAAAACTACGGCTAAAATGCTTTTGGCAATCGGACTTGTTCAAGTGTGTGCACATTCAACGCAGTCGACGGACGACGGGACTGATATTGAAAGCATTGCGGTGACGGTTAAAACGAAATCGCAGATGAGATAAGAACTCGTAAAGACAGAAAACTATTGTAGATTACGATTGTTCGTTCCACGCGTTGTCATTAAAATAGATTTAATTTAAGGAATCGGAAAATACGCGCATAATTCATAATCACGATAATAATAACAATACGTGATATGAAGTGCGCACATAATTAGGCGGTTAGGCTGTAAGTTTTTTCCGGATAATAATAGTTAATTGAAAACGTAAAACAAAAACGCACGTAATTTCAAAATTGTACACGATTGTTAGTCCTATTCACATTCAAAACTACCTAGATAAGGTTAGGTTATAGAATAATCGGAAAAATTTTAACTAAGGAAGAACAAAATTCGAAAAAATTTAACAGAATCTTGCTTATAATACAATTGTGAAGCGAAGTGAAATGCAATCTACATATTCGATAAAAACTGATTTATGTACATACGCGGTTGGGATGAGTTTTAAAAACGAATTGCTTATGTATTTTATAAAATTACATAAATAATAACGGAAACGTTGTGTGTAAACGTGAAATCGGATATATAGCGTCATACTTTTTAAGTACTCTGTAAGTATATAGCACGTGTGTGTGTGTGTGTAATGATTACCAAAACAGTAACGTAATTTGAGTACAATTTCTAAGGTTGCAAATATTTCACACTTTTTATTGTAGAAAATAATAATAATACTTTTTTTTTATTCACAATTAAAATAAAATTACAAATATATATATATCGAATCTGCACTCAGCAAGTATTTACGCACTTATTAGCGTTTACGTTGTATTTATCGTATTTTTATTCACAAAGTTGTGCAAACGCATAAAAATCCGAATTCTGCGTTAATATAGCTTCGTATTGTTTAAATTATTTCGTGTTTAAAAGAGAAAAAAATGCAAGTCGTTATAATACTATATCGCATCACTGTTCCAGCTTAGATAGTTAAGTATAAAACCGGTACGGAGGAAATTATTATACAAAATAAATGAATTATTGTTGGCACATTGTCCCATCGTTATTCGTTATTGTTACGACGATGCACTAAAATCATATAATATATATATATGTACACGGGTACAGGAGTGTTAGTAACAGACAGACAGTCAATGTCTGAGTGCAATCAAATGCATTGTGATTAATCAACTCCAAGGACGAATCCATATATTAGGAACATATAGAATATATATATCGACTATAATATTATTATTATATTATCTCGAAACGGCGCGGCGACGGTGCATCGTATCTGTTGTGCATAATATTATACACTGCGAGTAGTCATATTAGTTAAATTATTATTTATTAGTTGCAAGGCTTCACACACTGGGGTTATACATATTAATTGTGTAGGTGCGTGAGAGACGGACAGAGATCGATTGTGATAATGGCTAGGTGCAACAAAATTAAACAAACGTATACGGCGAGAGTACACGGCCCCGGGTGGGCATGTGCAGTTTTGCAAGTGTTTTTTTTTTCTCGTTCTATATACGTATGAATAATAATATACGGAATTATCTTTGACGACCACTCGGATTCTCGAACAAGGTTGTCGGAGAAAAAACTCAGTCGGCCATAATGTGCTTTTTACGATTCGGACGATTGAAAAAAGAAAAAAAATCATGATATACCCCATCGACTTGACTATATTTCGACCGTGTTCCGGATAGCGACTTATTGACCGAAGGGATGATAACGTGTCACCGGAAAGCCAAGGTTATTATTATCTATAACATGCATATTCGATCTTCAATACAACGTGTACACGACGTTTAACAAATCGAGCCGGAGACAACGCGTCGTGCTTTGCTTTTAACTAACTACGTGATACATAATAAGTGTTTTTTTTTTTATTCGTGCCATTTTAGTTCGACCGTCGTAAAGTTATCGATATATAATTAATAAATAATACCAAACAGTTAACAGCATACACATATAGGTCAACGCAATCAGAACACAAAACATATACACGATTTACGTATGAAAACTGATAATATTTCGAGATTTACGAACGGTACGAAACTTTAATTATGAAAAAAAAAACAAAACGTGATACGCGCGGATACTCCCTCCATGATTATTGAGACGGGTAGAAAAATAAAAAACGCTGATTACATATATATATAATGAGATCAAAATGCATAAAATATTGAACGAAAGAAAATTCATTTTTATATATAGACAATACTTACACTTATATATCGACACCGCAACGACGAAAACAGCGGGGGGGTGGAACGGGGGAATGGCGAGCTTCAGGGAGGACAGGAACTGCACGCGGTCGATTTTATGTGACCAATAAAAAAATATATACAGGCAAATTATTGTCGTGCAATTAAACCGAGCACTCGAGGTGTACACACGCGCTATATTACCTACTCAACGTGTAATGTAAAAATAATACATCGATTGACTTGAACGACATACGATATTGACTGAACGACGAACTCGTGTGTGTGTGTGTGTGTGTGTGTGTAACGAGTGAATGATTTTCGATAAAATAATTTGTTGCTAACGCCCGAGGAATGGCGAACATCTCGACGACAGCCAATGATATATATTTCGCGCGAGAAAAAATTCGCGTTTGGCCTTAGGAAGAGAAAAAAAAAGGGAGAGAAAACTACCTAACCAAACGTACATCAAGTACGTGACGAACGCAAAAGTGTTAAAACTATATTCATAGGTACTCGATAAATATTTGTCTTATCGTCAATGCCTATACATTATACATGTTCAATCTGTATACACTCTGTACACGCGTTGTCGACATACACGTTGTCACGCTGTCGGAACTATACGCGATTCACACGTCGAAACACGTTTTTAAAACAATGTATAACGACGACGTGTATTGACGACCGCGCGAATCCAAGCTTCTCGTAATATTATACATTTGATTTTCGAAATCCGTCGGATATTCCGCGGCATATGAAAACGAAAAAAAATACGGCTAAAAAAATTAATAAAATTTTTAATCGAACGCATTGGTTTTGATATTTGTTTTATTCGGAGTTTTCGAAATCGTATTTTATTATATATTATCCGACGCGTTTAAAAAAAAAAAAAGAAAAAAAGTTGGCCACAACTGTCAAAAGTAATCGTTCGAAATATAATTTCGATTCGTTTGATTTCACTGTACGACGAGAAAAAAAAAAGCGCGTGATATACATAAAAATATATATATATATATTTTTTTTTGTTGTTTCGTTTATTGTGTGTACACACGCGGTCAGCCTAGAACGCACACTCGTCGCACACATTCGGTACGCACACGCGTTACACGGTACACGTGTTAACTTTCGGTCGCGGTTTTAAGGTGACGAATGACTCATCGTCATGTACATCGTACACGGCGAGGAGACCTTGGCAGAACACGGTGCATTATATTATAATACTGCGCGTGGCGGCGATATGTGATATGGTTTTTTTTATATAGGCCTCTCCTCTCATTCTCGCGGCCAGCCGTGTCACGAACGATACTCTGTACGCGAATAGAAACCGTCTATTTTCGATCAAAGCGCGCTTTCCCCGTTCCACGCGTCGTCGGGTGTGGTGCACGAGACGAACTTTGACGTAAAATTTAAAAAAAAAAAAAAAATGCTACGTCAACGAATTATTGTTTTTGATACGTGTGGGTGATCGAACGCACGTGCCTAACGCACCACACGACAATATCATTTTTATTTCCCGTTAAAACTGTATATGTATATGTATTGATTTTGTTTTAGTATGAAACCGTTCGAAAATTAGACAAAAATACTTTTGTTTTAAAACTAAAACTATATATTTTCCTAAAGACGAGATCAACATACAATCACACGTCCTTGTAAAAAAAAAAAAAATTGCATTTTTAAATTAAAATGTAATTCATTTTTTTCAAGTATACTTAAATAATTATAATTCTTAACGCTTATATGACTAAATTATATAGTCGGCATCCGCGATAATATATAACTATGAACAAGAGGGAAGCATATTATTATAAATATAGACACGTTATCATGTTGCGTTCATCTATGCGCATGATACAGACGATAAGATACTGCATTATATTGTTTTAAATGTGACAATGATAAATCATGGCGTTCAAAAAATGATTCCGATGTTAAACGTTTGTCGGGTTTTAATTTTGAATAGGTAATTGCAAAAGAATTGCGCACGATCCGTCAAATTCAACATTTTTTAAATATTGGCAAATAGATAGAACGACATATGCGAGTTACGATGATATGTGTATCGATTCAAATTTCAAGTTTTCGAAAAACTAAAATTCCAAATTTTATTGAAATAAATCTATATAGGTGTTTTAAAACTATTATACGAGTCCAATTGAGTTATGATATTTTATCTGTTCGTTATTATAAAATAAACGTAGTCTTATATTTATTATTTGATACAAGTTTTACGACGGCTATTGCATGGAGTTTCTATAACGTCTGAAACACGTCTTTGTATAATTTTCCTAACACTCGTTAAACAATTTGTTATTATCATCTACCCATCACGTTAAAATAAATGCTTCTATATATGTTTCCAAAAAATAATGTATTGGCTATTGCATCCAAAGGCTTCCATTAATTTAACAAGTAAGCTTTTGAACGTGATGTCAAATATTTTCTAGAAAATTATTTTGTTCGTTATTTTAATCCATAACCGTTTACAATAATTAGCCATTATATTATATTCAAATTTAATTTACACGTTATACCGGTTTACTTAGACAGTAAACGTTATTATATTCAATTTGTGTACCATTTCAGTAGCTATAATAGCATTAAATTCTCGACAAACTTTAAACATTAAATTTTTCATGAAGAAAATTTGGCACATTATTTATATAAATATTTTTAATAAAAAAAACTAATAATGCAGTAGATATTGTATTATAGATTACAATAATATAAAGATTTGTTCATTTCGTTTATCATATCAAAAGAGGGACGTTAAATTCTGAATTTGTACACATATGATGTTATTACCCAAAATAAAATTAAAAATTGAAAGAGCTATTAATTTAATAGCTAATTTAATAATTTAATTTTGACCTATTTATACATTTTGTTACAAAAATATTCCCTTGAAAAGTTAAATTAGTAAAAAAAAAATTAAAAAAAAAAAGTATAACTATTTAATACACTAGAATGGTAATTTACAATGAAAAATTGTACAAAATAAGCAAGCTCAATCGACTCCGTCACTCTTTATAAAACTTTTTGTCGATAATAAACAATGTTTACTCGTATTTACAGTGTTGTATTTGATTATCTATAGCATTTCGACGGAAGTAAACCGCCACTGAACAAAGACATGTTATGGGGACGACATCAACAAAATAAGATACATTCATTACCTTAAAAATCAACATTTGTTTAAGAAAACTTTTTCGTTAATCAAAAGTTTTGTAAAGGTTTACTGATGTATACAGAATTTACAAATGGAAATCAAGAACATTTCGCCTTCATTGTAATAAAGTAAATTGGAAAGATTACCATATCAGTTTGTGTAAGTTATACTTGCTGCGGCGTATTTAGAGAAGAAAATGTCTTGTATAGACAAAAATCTCTCAAATAAAGGTTTATTGTTTCGAATTATTTAAACAATTTAAATAAGGAGAAGCTATTGATAAATACATAATATGTTGAAACGAAGACCGACAGTGAATATAGGTTTTTTTAACACGTGCACAACACACACCAATAACAACGTTTAAATATTGTTTGGAAAAATTCAGTATCCAATTAGCACCTATACAGATACTAAAAATGCTATCTACTGTTAAGTAATTATTATTTAACCAACAATAATAACTGTAACGTTGTTGTTATTTGTGTTAGCACATTATATATCAATTATCCGAAAGGCTGATAACGGCTTTTATTTCTGTTTCTTTTTAAATTATCATTTAAACTAAATGACTATATACAATGAGCAGTGACGAATGTTTTAGAACCAATTAAATATCCATTAATAGACACACACACATTTTTACATGCGTTCGTGTGTATGCGTACGTACGTACATATTATATTTGTGAAAGTCTCCTAATGCCGGTGGCTACTAAACAAAAGCAGCGGTTGTGCGTACGCGCACGTAGTACCTTCACTACTAGCAAACAGAAAAAGTATATGGGTGGGGACCAAAAAAAATAAATTCGTGGTCTCTCTTTTATTAGGTTTTAACCGCAGGTTAAATACGTTGCGGATAGAAAAAAAAAATTTGTAAAGGAAGGAGTGGTCAGAGTGTATATAATATGGCGTGTGCAGAAAATGATAGAGCTGACAGAACAATAGCGTTGGCTAGAATGGGATTTGACTATTGCAATGCTAGTTTCTAATTATCTAAAAAAAAGTACAAACAACCCACACAATATGTTAATCACGTAAATCTTGATAAAAATGTGAAATATTGTCTTGCAAAATAGAAACACACTCAGTATTTGAAATGATGCGAATTCTCTGTTCAAATACAATGAAACTGCCGAGAAATTAATATACAATCATAAATAATTATTTTTAAATTTCATACAGATATTATTTTTTAAAAGATTTTTCGATACATTGAATTTGATTATTTAAAATTTTTTTACATAGAAACGTATGTTTATCATTTTCTTGAAATATATAATTAATTATTAATAATTAATCAAATATGTTGTTAATAAAACTTTAGATAATTAATAAAATTTGTATTTCAAAAATACATTTAGGTAATTAATATTTTATTAAAAAAAAAATTCAAATTAAAAAACTTCTAAGTTGAATAGACATTAGAGGTCACAGATCAAAATGTTTTTAGAGCACCTGTTTGAAGTATTTGAAAAAAAATTTTTTTAAGAATTATATCTTAAATATAATATATCGTGTTCAGAAATTTTACTGTTTATGAAAATACATTAAACATTTAAGTTGAAATAATCAATAGATAGTCGTCAAAAAAAAAAATAAATAAAAAAAATATTCACGCATATATATATGACATTTTAGTAGATACTTAGGAAGTACCTGCAGATTACCAGATACATAGAGGTTATAGAACTAAATTTAAAAAAAGCGTACTGACCTTTGATAATGGTTTTCTTCTTCAAGGTACGGTTATCAAGAAAAACACTTTTGACCACTGCCTAGGTAACGTTTGACTACATATTAAAATACGGTTAGTGTATACACTATCACGTATTCAATCAAGTGAAATATTTTTAATTTTAATTATTGTTTAGGGAATTTAACGATGATATTCGATGGATGATGTCGAGACGAAAAAATGAAAAAAATCTAATTCACTAAACAGTACATTTTTTGTTTCTATTTTATTTGAAATGTTAGATTAATCTTAAAATAATATAAAATAAAAATAATTTATGTAAAGTTCCATTTTTCAATAACAGGTACTGTTATAACTACAATAATATATTTTAAACGATAAAAATATGCGAGTATATAATGTGCAACTCGCATATCAATATGAATAATTTACGCACGCTTATTATATTTGCACAGAAACGGTAAAGTGCATTTAAACCTTTTTTTAATCGTACATCGTAATTGTATATATATATATATATAAATGTATATATATATATATATTTGTTTTTGTATGGCTTTGTCAGCAGCAGCAATAACCTACATTTTTCTCACCTGCAGTTAACTGTTGAATACATATTTTTTAAATCGGTTTTATAACATAAATTATTTTTACACCGCCATTATGACAATTTATTATAAAGCTTTTGCAATTATTATTGTTACAATTAAATAAAACTTAGTTTAGTATCGCATTTATAATTGTTTACAAACGCACACCTATATCACAACAATACGTTTACAAAATAATCTTAATATTGCACAGAGGGCATTGCTTATCTTTTTACTGATACAAAAAACTCGCATCGCACAAATAGCATCGACAACTAAATCGCAGGCTCGATCGATTTCTCTCTTTCTACATAATTTGTTATTGTTATGAACGAGCACACGCGGTTTACGGTATACCAGTCCGCGGTAATTTTCGGGTTAAAATTTTAGGTTTTTAGTATGTACCTAAAGTCGGGATTTAAAACTATCAAATATATTGATAGTGAATTTTGTTTTTCCTACAACACATTCCGCGGTATCAAATTTTAATGGTATTACTCGTTATAATTATATATAAATGTACGAGTAAAAATCAAAAGTTTATGTTGCGGAAAGTCTTAAAATAGCTATTAAAAAACGCCGAACAAAATACAAATGAACTCAATCGTATTAATTAAATACATGCTAAATTTCAATATAATAATAATAATAATAATAATAATAATAAAAGTACTTTAGAATTACACATCGTATTATACGTTATAGTCGAACATGTTACCTAGTAAATCGAACACTGTGGTTCACCATTATTGTCTATAAAATGGGAAATTAATGAAACGTTTCAAATTGAAACCGTTGTAATATATTTAGGCATAATTCATTTTGACACGCATTCATACACCGTGTCCATAAATCGCTCCGACAATCGTTGCCACATCACCTACTTATTTCAACGAAGAATCATTTTATTATGATTATTATTGTTATTTTATCGTTTATATAAAGAAAATCGTGAAAAATTATAAAAAAAAATTTCCTGCAGAAATTCGAGTGGTAGAAACATGGACTACAAAGGAATATATATAATTACGAAAAATCGGCTCAATCGCAAGTATAATTATTAAAACACACACATTTATATTTATACATTGTCGAGAACAAAAAGAAATAAAATATTGCCTAATCTAATAATGGCTACACACCACGTACATAGAATAATAATTTGTCGATTTGATTTGTACTCACTCGGTGCGCGTTGTGCCGTGCATGTGTGCGAAGTTAGAAAAACATATATATATATATATCATACGTACAAAACGAAAACGGATAATTTTTGTTTTTGTTTTTTTCACGTCCCGTACACGGCTATGATCGTCATCATCGTCATCATCATCGTCACCATCATAACCATCGTCATCGTCTCACCATATACGTGTATTATATTATATTATATTATATTATACATATATATATATATATATGTACGTACGCACAAGGCCGGGCGCGGAACGGTTGCGGCGGCGGGACAACGGTTTTTGCGCTCGGCGAAAAAAACACTGCAACACGAAAAACGCCGGTGTCGCGATGCGGCCTGCCGATAGGGGAGGGCGCGATAACGATATATACGGCGTTAAATACGATTGTTAACGAAAATATAACAACGGTACAGGCGAGCGGAGAATACGCGTAGATTTATTATTATCATTACGATAAAAATTAGAAAAAAAAAATTAAAAAAAAGTACGACGGTTAAAAACGGTGGGCGAGCGTGTATGCGTGTGTGTGCGTCGGTCGACGCATATAACTGTTACAATGACGACGACGACGACGACGACGACGACGACGACGACAGCGACGACGACGACGACAACGACTCTTCGATACGCGGTCGTGGAGACGACAACGACGATTGGGTTTCGAACGCGGATCGACGTCGGGGCCGCCGGACACTCGCACAAAGGAACAGCTGATATCGAACGGATTGGGCCGCCGCCGCCGCTCGGCCGGCCGGTAACATCGCCGCCGCCGCCGCGTAACGGTTGAATCGTGTACGGAACTCCCCGCCCCGCGGGCTCGCTCACCCGATCCCCACCAGCCGAAAACGACGCACAGCTGGTCCGTTCAGTGTGGGCGGACCGGCGAACGCGCACGATATTACCGTATCGCCCGTATCGCCCGTATCGCCCGGCGACCGGGGGCAGGGGCACGGTTCTTTTCGCTCGGTTTTTTCTGCCCTTCTTCTCGACACGCCGTTTTCGTGTTTCGACTTGCCGCCGTTGTACGCGTAAACCAAAAACCCGTCACGTTCATATCGGACGCGCGTATTACCGGGACACTTTGTTTCTACAACATGATATTATCCCAAACGACCTACGCGAACCGGTGCCCGCGGGGCTTCGACTTGTGCGCGGCAGCGCTACCGCGCGTTTGGTACACAAAACTTATCGTGAGGCGGTTTTGAACAACCGATCAGAAAAAACTATTGATTTTTGCTTGTACATTTCGACGTTCATTTCCGCCATTTCACTCGTATTCGTAAATAAATAAACAATTAAATGTCATTTTCAACGAGTTTTACCCCGAAACACGTGGACATAATACAGTACTTATCGTGCGGTACGAAAAATCGAAAACGTAAAATATCGTTTAGTTAAAGGTCACGGTTTAACTGTGGATCTAACCTAACGATTTTCGAAAAGAAACGCGTGCCCACGTACTCTATCTACACGATCGTGTTTTATCCGCAGAAATCCCGTTGTCTCCCGTACCGAGACCGTTTTGAGAGCAAAAACGTATTTAAAATGACGACGAGGGCGTGAAATATATATACACATACATACACACAGTTGAGAATAGTTCTTAAAATAAGCACCGTGTACTTAAATATCTACACGCCGTATCTTGTACAATATTATGATATTCTATTATTAAGTACTTTTGTATCAGTTATCGAATAAATATTACATGGAATTCATACACACACACACACTTATATATACAATGATGGTTATCTGGAGGGGGTGACGGGTGGATCGCCCCTCTCTCTTGGAGATTTTTTTTAGGTACTATTAACAAATCGCATGTGTCTTATTCAATTTTTTTACTGAAATTAAAAAAAAATCACACTTTAAATTCGAACGAAAAATGAAGACACTATTTTGCTGGTACGGAATGTACTAGCAAATGCACGAAAATATATGAAGATGACGTATGAATGTATGAAGCAGTATGAAAATGACTATCCAAACACATTTGGAAACAGAGTTAATTCGCCTTCCCCCCCCTCGTTTAGGTTTTATATAACCATTACAATATATATATATAAATGAAAATATTTTTTTTTTTCGAACGGTAGAGTTCATAGTGCGTAGTTACTTCTTTGATGAACCGCTGACACTCGGGCTGTGCGATGGAGTTTTAAGGTATTAGTTATATAAAGATTATAGTGATTTACGAAAATATTATTAGGTAGGCGTTCGTTTTCTCCACACAAAAAATTATTTTTAATTTCACGTAATAACTTTTGTATTTTAGTGGGTACAATAATAATATCGTCTCGTTTCGAGTTTGAATGTGAAGCCGCAGCAAAAGGCATGTGTATTGCATTTATTATTAAACGTGTACGACTACTCACTAAACTAAACTAGACTTGACATGATAATTTGTTTAAATTAACATCGACGTAAAATGTTGGACGTGTAAATAGATTACCATTGCAGTAGATATGTCGGCTCGAGCGTGGGTTACCCGATCGGATATTGTAGCGTTGCATTTATTATTATTATTATTATTATTCTAAATTTTAAGGCAGTGATAAATCAATTCAATGCGATCGAAAAAAACGAAAAATCGTTTCAAGTTTAGGTATACTATCATCAGCTGCGGCGATAAATGACGAAAGCGGACGACTATAATGATTAGCGCTCCCCAAACGCGCGGCAGATGGCGCACAAAACATATGGACCGTTTTATTATTCTCAAAAATGGCAAAGGTATATAATATCATAATGAATGATCTCCACGAGATACGAACAATCGATGATAATAATAATAATAATAATAGTTTTAAAAATTACATTACAGTAGACAACGTACAATTAATCAACGTTATAACAATGAATTTCCTTTTGTTATATATATCGACATTGCGGAAACGATAATTATATAAACTTTATTTACAATTGTTTAAATCTAATTTTTTTTTTTTTAGTCCCGGAGAAAATTAAATACAAAGAAAATAAAAAATATATATATATAAATAATAAAACTATCGAGCGTTTCACAGTTTAGCGCAATAATTCTTTGAAAAAGATATATTACAACAAGCAAAAAACAATGGAATTTTAATTAGCATAAAAATTGCAGTGCGAAACATTAAGTCATTTTGAACAAATATTACTAAATATGCGTAATCGACAATTTTCCTAATATTCGCGTAAAATATTATTAAAAAAAAAAAAATACATATTTCTATGTATTAATAAAAACCAATTTAAACATTATACAATTATTGTTTCGAATTTTATATACATATTGTATTTTTTTTTTTTTTATATCAACGTTCAAAGATATTTTTAAATCATTTACGTCTCTAGTTAAAACTCGTTTTACCTCTTTAATAAAAAAACAAAACAAAAACCACAATTTTATCACACAGATATTTTCTCTATTTTGCTATAAATATATTTTTGTAGCTGATAGATTAGTATAGTTATATACCTTTATTTACTGTGTATGTAAACATCTGTCTTTCTACCGCTGGCAAATGTGTTTGAACTATACGTTTATTGTTGTAAACCTACGCCCCAACAGCACTTAAATTTTAAATAGTTTTTATATTTTATTAAAAATGTATATTCAATGCAAAACTAGTTTAATTATTCGGAACTGTAACTGGTTGAATTATTTCTAAAACGAAATGCATATTATGTTATGATTATTTACCATATTAAATTAACGAGTTTATTAAATATCATTAAATTAAAATTGTCTCGGTTTTATATTATATATTGAAAATAAAACGCAAATGAAAAACACAATGTCGAATATATTTGTCATGCTTCAGCAGAAATCATACAAATTAAATTATTGTGAAATAATCAGTAATACCTATTATATACGTTTGGACAGAATTACGATCATAACTAGTAATTATATACAACAACAAAAAACATAATCTTCTAAATATACCAACTAATTACAATAATTTACACAAATACAAACTATTCTGGGAAAATGTTTTTAAACCAGTAATAATAACTTGTTATTAAAAGAAACATTTTAAATGTATGAAATACAGAATGTGCTATACCTAAGTATACACAAAAAACTTAAATGGATAGTCCGATACATAAGTGGTGATCAAACGTCTTGATTAGAACAATTCTAATATTTATGCTTATTCAAATATTTGTTTTTTCTATTGTTAACAGATGTTCATGGCGAACGAAGATATGTTTATTGAAAAAATCGAATAAAAACTTTAATACGCATTATTCTCGGATCTTTTGAAATGATTCAGAGACGATATATATATAATATATATCTGAGTTGAACGCATTTTTGTGGTTTATTGTGACGCCAGACGTATATAATAAATGTAAGCACAATGCATTAGTAAATGAAAAAAAATGCGACGTAAAAATACTTAAAAAAAAAAAAAAAATTAAATGGAAATAATAATTGTTGTATGAAATAAAAATCATTATTAAATATTTTATTACAAATGGACAAATCTAGCTACATTCGAAAAAAATACTTGGAGAAATAATAATAGTTATACAGTGTACTCATATATGGTATATACAGAAAACTTAATAAATTATATAAAAAAAATATATATGTATATACAATTTTTTTAAGGCCTATTGTTTGTCCTAAGTAGAAATGGTCGTTGTCACTCAAAACCGTATACACACACACACATAATATATTTGTATGTATATATATATTATTATTATTATTATTATTATTATTATTATTATTAGGTGTAATAAAAATATATGGTATATGCCGCGTAGTTCGAGAGTTGCTGATCTTATATATCTATATATATTTTTTCCTTTTGTATTTTTCCCATTATTCATCAAACGGCTGCTTATTATATTTATTATTATTATTATTATTATTATTATTATTATTATTATTATTATGCTATAAAAATATAAAATAACCGCCTTCTAATTGTGCCACTGCGGCTGTGCGACATCCGCTATATAGTAGCTGCTGTCTTCTGTTATGCTTACACGACGACAATAAAACGACATTTGACGACCGTATGAAAAACGTATGTACACGAACGAGATTTTGGAAGGAAACGAATTATCAAATCATAAATTTTTAACAATCGACTACAACTGCATTATAAACGACTAATATGTCAATACCTGTTACTCATTAAAAATATATTATTAATTAACGCTTTTAATATTGTTTTAGACGGAAGTCATTATTTCTGTCCTGGTCTAGGCGCAGAATTTAAATTACGTCGTTTAAGTTAAATTTAGAATTTAAACACCATATGATACCTCAGATTTGAAGAATTAAATATTTTCTAGGGTACCGCAATAGCCTTTTTTTTCTTTTCTTTTTTTTTTTTTTTGTAAAATATCATCTAACTAAGCAGTGTGAAAATGTTTCAAGATTTTTTTTGACCAATTTTTTGTTGTAATTTTCTTGTTATATATTTTATAAAAATACTATGCGGAAAGGTGATGCTCTAGAAAATATTACTTTCTATTTAAATGTTGTATTACTTATTAATATTATAAATTACACCAAAAATCCTTAAATCACTCCTCCTGCTGTACACAGCATAATGATGGGGTTAGGTGCGTTTTTAACCACATCATTATGAATTGCCCGTCTCTCGTTTCTCCACGTCGTAATTTATTCCAATTTTTTTCCTTAACAACATCTTTCCAATAGACTCGCATAATATTCTTAACTCTCATTCGACTCATGTAATTTTAGCAGTTTTAAAATTTATTAGGGCTGTTGGGTACTCAATTTAACTTTAATTTAATTGTAATTTATTGTTTCCTTTTTTTTAATGTTTTTGTTCTTATAATTTTTAAGTAAATAATATTTTGTTCAACGTTTATGTGTCTGTTTTTAAGTAATTGTAGAGCTGTATTAACTAACGTTTTAAAGCTAATAAAAAAAAAAAAAGTTTCATCAAAAAGCAAAATAACATTACTTATATTCAATTATCATATTTTCCCGACTAAATATGTATATTGTGCAAATACGTAGCCAGCAGCAAGAGGGGTATCTCTGTTGCCTCCCTTTAACACGCCACTATTTTCCTATTTTGATAAATAAAAAAATAGATATAATAACTACGTCTTCCGCTCGGATCGTGTATTTCAACTTTATATTCATTATTGTTATTATTATTATTATTATTATTATTTTGTTCTGCCGAAACAATGTTGCCAAAGTGTATACACTAGGCGCATCATTAATTATTATTTTACAATGGCCGTACGTTTAAGAAGAGCGTTTTTTTTTCTTCTCATTTTCTCTATTCCGCGGGTCACTTCGTCACTCCCCCTTCCGCCGGAGCATTTATTCATAGATAAATCACAAACAAACCCGAAATTTTGACAACTCGACAGAATAATAAATCGCAGGAATAATAAGTGCCTCGATGCCGCCGCGTCGTCGTCGTCATAATAATTTGGTCGAACGGGAGTGGCGACGAACGAATAATGGTAAAGAAAACCGTACATGCACACACGTCGACGAGCGCCCACAACTCACCAGTGAAAGAAACTTCCTCCTTATAGTTTTCCAGTATTGTAATCTTATACATGTACATACATATATATATATGTATATTGATAAAAGTGTACAAGCGTTTCGGAAGTTTTTTTCTTAACGAATGATGATTAATTATTAATTGGAAAAGTTGAAATCCGAAAAATAGCAGCCATTTAGTTTTTGTTTTGTACGTTTGAATGAAATTGCTTGTATCCTCCTCGCATTCGCTACACGTGTATAGGGGGTACTCAGCGCCGTGCAACGCTGCAGACACGCAATATTATGAAAACGATATAATACCCAAGTATCGTATGATACCCTCGGCGAAAAATGGGTTTTGCATTTCGTATAAAATTTCGAGTGCCACGTATAATGTCGCATACGCGTACAAAAGATAATCAAGGTTAAACTCATATATACGACCTTAGGCAGCAAGACGAAAGAATCGTGGGTGAGCGAGCGGTCGGCACAGGCAGCGCAGCAGCAGAGGGGAAAAAATCGGAAAAAACTGCCGAATACACACTCCGCGGTAATTATTGATGTGGTATAAACTATACAAACACCATCACCGACTACCACACAATATTACGACTAAAACTACTATTACTACTATTATAGATTAATGTATAAAATCAGTCGGACGCACGAAATACTACATACATAGGCGTACACGGGTGAAACTAGTTCTCTGTACATTATAATTCGTAAATTATAGACCGCGTTAGCTCCGTGCCGGAATAAATTATGGCAATGTTTTTTTTTTTTCGGTTCTAGGCAGCCAATGAAAAACACGAAAATTTCGCTTCAAAAACGATTTTGTAGTAATCCGCGTAAACGTGCGCCAACACTAACTGGCCAGAAACAAGACAGATTTTTTTTTGCGCGCGTCGAGAAAATCGAAAATTTAAATTGTAAATAATTAAGAACGCACGATTAATCAGAAGACGCGGCCAGCATATATACTACACCGGAGGGTCCATGCGTTTTCTGTTGTCCTATATATAAACACGACCAGACGTACTACTCCTGCTCGGTACAGCGGGTGCGGGCACGCTGATGGCACACTATGTAGGATTAAGAAAAAACATACTACAACAAAGGGTTCCGTTTTGAAGTACGATTCGATGTCGGGAACAACGCATTGCAAGGACATGCAGTGTTTTGGACTCGCCAAAGGATTATGACAAAGAACTCCCCGGGGCCCTTTGTGGACATTTCGATGTGACAATGCGGCACACGAGCAGTGGTTAAAACTGTGAAACGATACGGATAGGGCGATGTTTTCCAAAACGACAATGTCGGTTGATTAATTCTCCGGAAGAGTTGAACGAAGACTTGGACACAAATAACGGCGAGAGTATTGATAAAAATCAGCGATTCCGGGACAAAACGCGTTTATTTTATAACGTATTATATCGCGCGCGCGTGTGAAATTCGTTCGAAGTTTTGACGTAAAAATGTTGCAATACATTTTACTACAGACAAAATACACATGGAACAAACCGTAAAACGATTTTATTACTTTTTGTTTTTTATTTTTAAATGTATTTTACTAATGATTATCAAAAAATAAAAAATAGATAAATAAATACGAGAAAGTTGCCCAATTTGGATAGGGGTTTTTTAAGGGATGATTTGTGTGTTGGCATCGATGCATGTTTTATGAGCCAAATCTCATCAAACAGTTCATATATAACGCATATAAAAAAAAGACGCCAAGTAAAAATAACCAATGAAGAAAAAATACATACTAACAATTTAACTCATTTAATTTTTTAAAAAACGAATTGTCCTTTTTACTCCAAATTTTAAACGCACGGCAATAAAAACATATGATAAATTTTTCATAAAAATATCGTTTTATCTTCATTGAATTTTCAAAAATATGTAAAAATGTATCAAATTAATTATTTTTGCTTATAATTTATATTGTTTAACCCGTGAGATCACAGTTTTTCAAATGGACATTTTACCGTTTTTAATTATTTTAATGGTTACACATATTTTACCGCTGATCCTTATTAGATGTTATTTAAAATTTATTAATCTAACGTTCAAAAATTCTTATATAATGCACTTTCCCTTTACACGATAGTATAATTATTAATACTTTCCTACTCAAAATGCACATTTAATTATATTACTTTACATGTACGACTAGAATTCAATTGAATTCACGTAAGTGCCTATAAATAATTGCATAATGTGGGCGTTTACTCTCACATAAACACAAAACCATTTTTTTATAGCTTATCACACATAGAGTAGTAGGTTAAACACAGAAGACATTAATAAATCAACAAGTAATCATTTTTGGCAAAAACGACATTTAAATAAACGTACAATTCATGTATTATAAATGCTGTGTTTAATATTGAACTAGTTGAACTGTAGTAATAATGTTAAATAACAAAATAAATAATAATTCGCGCATGATTAAAAAAAAATAAATCTAAAACCGAAAATAAATCGAAGTTTATACTTGTTACTCCTTACATAATAATATGTAAGCTGATTAAAATATAGTTGACGTATCGTTTTCACGTTACTCGACTAGTATTTCAACTATATATTGTTCATAAATTCGGATAAGATTAATAAATATTGTTACGAGACAGGAGATTTTAAAAATTGCATTCGAAATCATAAAATAAAAAAATCGATAGAATAATAATTTCACAAATATTTTGTAAAACAATGATTAACATTATTTAACAATTTGAATTGTAATTATCGCCGAGTTAACTAGTGATATGCAAAATATTTAAAATTAAATTATGTAAAGCGAGTAGAATTGTGTATTGAGCTAACAAGAGAAATATAGAGATAAAAAGATAAAACGTTATAAAAATATTTAAGTAAATATTTTTCAATTTTAATAAACTGTATACTACTGATAATAATTGTAATTCGTAGTCTGCAGTAAGTTTGTTGTGGGGAAAAATGTACAAAGCAAAAAAAAAAAAACTGCTTTTTTCGTATTAATATTATATTAAGTACTTTTAAATTGGAATCTATAAAAGTAAATTTCAAATAATATACAAACTATACCTGTTTTAAAATTCAATTTCAAAACGGGAATATACATTTGATAATAATAAATAATGACTACTAATAACACACACGCGTTATTGTTTTATAACTGAAATCGAATGTTTGGTTATTTTTACAAATTATATATTTCATGGAGGTTTTTATTATTATTATTTTATTGGAAGTATGCTCCTAATGACACGATCCACTGCAAAACACTTGATCAAAACCAATTATAAAATGTATAAAAGTCATTTAAACAATATATTTAATTAATAATTGGGTACATTATAGGGATAAATCGGATTTTAAATTTGCCATAATATTTAAATATATCGGTTTTACCTGCGCACATAGAAATTGACTACTGGGTAGGGAAAGTAATTAATCAAACGCGCGAAGCATAGACATAATAAATATATTAAAAAAATATACATATCCTAGATAGAAGGTAATTATAATAATGAAGTAATATTATTCACGGTCAATACAAAGTCGTGTATTATATACAGTGCTTAAATGAGGGGGGGGGAGATTACTTCTTATTTTTAACATTTTCTTTTAACTTGCCCCTTTTAATTTTTCTTAATGGAACGCCAAGAACGCCGTAGCCCACTAGTCAATAAGACGTTTAATTTTTCAGGAAAGCACATTTGTTATCCCTCTAGCGATTTCTTTCCGATTCAAGCACTGTATATATATATTTGGACGATATCGCGAGACACCGCAGCCGCGTCGCACGTGTGTTTTATTTTAAGTAAATAATAATAATAAAAGCTATTGTAAATCAACACTTAATTATTTAATACTATCGCGTAGTTATATATGCTAACGAACAAAAAAAAATATGTGTACACGTACAATGTACGTTTAACCTACGACAAACGGATACAATACGATTCGAGATACCCAATTCGTTGTTTCTATTTATACGAGCGTTCAACATTAGAAAGAAAACAAAAATATTCAATTTTCTTAGTACTCTTTTTTTTTATGCATTTTGTTTTAATATTGACTAGAAGCGAAACAAATGTTTATATTTTTAGTGCACAATATGTATTACTCTAAAAAAAAAGCTATATAATGCACGATCGACAATTTATTTTTTTTTTTTTAATAAACATACTTAATCGATTTCTTTTAACTGCAATAATGAATACAATTTCGCCTTATCTATGTAATTCTTTTGTAAAAGAAACATGCTGACTTGGTCAGTAATTATTTAGTTTTTAAACGTTTATTTTTGTTTTATTTTTCATTTTTAACATCTTACAAATCGTATTAATTTTCATTTTTCAAGTGATAACTTATGCATTCATACTTATCAAAATTGTATACCGTTGTAACGAGATATAAATCGCAACAGATTTGCGGGATCGAATGAATATACAGGTTAACGTATATAGATATATATTGAAGTTATAGTTCAAAATATTAGTTTAATGAGTACATACATAATAATGTGTGATCGTTTATAACATTAAATTGTATATCATAATTAAAAGAGAAAAAATAAACAGATACACTATCGTTTTTGAATTAGTTTGAAAGATTAAAATGTATATATACTTTACGAATCTTTTTCACAAAACCCAATTATTATTATTATTATTATTAATACTGTTAGCCAAAAGGAATGTATGTAAAACATGAAAATAATCATTATAAATAAAATACTCGTGTCTCACGAGCCATGTTGTAAAATGTTAATTTTGTGTATGCACAGTCTTACAACGAGAAAAAAACATCGTGGTGCAGTTAAGAAGAAGAAGAAAAAAAAAGTAATAATAAAACCACAACTACTTTTATTATCACAGTGTAAAACAAAAAAAAAAAAATGTTCATTTCGAGTTTTCGTATCGATTTATATACATCCGAATTAAATACATACATGTAATATGTAATATAATTATAAATAATGCATTAAATATAAAATATATCCTCGGTTCAAACACGGAGGTGTGTGTATATATATATGAATATGTATCGTATCGGAATAAGACAGTTCTGACGTCAATCGATCGAAAACGAAAAAAATTCATATAATAAACACGCGCTATTAGTATAGGCGAACGGGAGACATACGATTTCGTCGAATCGTCTCAAATCATACGTATTTTAATATATATATATATATAAAAAAAAAGATTTTTTTTTTGGATCACGCGATCCAAAACGATTCGAAATATATCCCGCGTAAATCGAATTTTCGTCGTTGGCCTTTCCGTTGCGCCGAGTGACATTACGCGCGCGCGCGCGCAAAACTATCCGAGTCTGTCGTCGACACTCGCGTCGACGTCGTGTTCCCGTTTTCCGGTCGCCTCTTTTACAACGTTCCCGATGAAAAATGGACTGCGCGTCAAACGCGTAACGTTATACGTCCGCTCTCGGCGCCGTAACAAATACAAACGTACGCGTACAAACGATAAAACACGCGACACCGGCGTATAACCTCGACCTTGGTACACTGGCGAAATCACGTCCGTCCGTCCGTCGGCGAATGCACGCGCGCCGCGTACACGATACATAATACATACGCGGTACGAGACGATAGCCCGGGCGTGCGCGCGCGCGCGCGCGCGACCGAGCGAACCGACGACGGCGACGCGAGGCAGGTGTCGTCGAAAATCGTATTTATTTTATTATTTTTCCCGTCGCTTGCAGCGGTATGGCGTGCAGCGCGCGCGCGCGCGACGCGAGTACACCGGTAGCGGCGGCGGCTGCGGCGGCAACGTTGCCGTCGCGCGCGCGCGTCGTACGTACGGGCACCCGCCGTCGGGATGCTGCTGCCGTCGCGAATGCATTGTGAAAGCCGACGACGTCCGCGGTGCACGAGGCGGCAATTGCACGTCCGCAGGGCTGAGCGACAGCGCGCGATGAGGGACGTTTCCCCCCACCGACCCGAGGGAGGTTCGGGCCTTTGTTCGGCCGAGGGCGGAATTCCGGCCTAGGTAGGGTAGGTCAATAAAACGCGAGGCACGTGCGCCGTCGAGAAAACCCCTGCCGGGCGCGTCTAATCCTCCCGACCACCCGCCGTTCGGGGCGAGGCACGGTCGCGCCAACAGCTGTTCGGGGCGAGGCGCGGGACGGTACCGACGCCGCGTGACGCGTTTCGTTCTTTGTGCCGTTCCCCCCCCCCCCCCACGGCGGTGCACGCGCCCGCACCCCGTTCGACGCCGGCGACGGTTGCGCGTGCAGGAAGTCGGAGGGCCGCGCCGCCCGGTTTCCGCGATAAGTCGCGCACCCCGCGCACGTTACAGATAACGGCAGTCGTGGACGAATGTTCTTCGTTTTCTTTTTTTTTTACACGAGACGGCCGTCGAAATATCGCGAGATCGCAACCGTACGCGGTTCGGAAAACGCCACTTCTCATCGTTCCATACGTATAATATTTGGTTATTGTTGTTCTTTCGGGTTCGTCCGGACCATTTCGTCATTAAATTTTAAACGTTAACACCGTGTCAAGATTATAAACGAAAAACGTTTTCACTTTTTTAACTACTACTCGGTCGTTTCTATCGTTATGCTGATTAAAGTGAAATGTATATGAAGTGATTCTCGACGGGATTAAAATATTCCGTATAAAAACGTCTACAACCTTAGCGTTCAATATATACACGCGTAGGCTTTTTATTCGCGTTGTTTTGAGTGTGTTTTTTTTGTTTAGCAAATAAAAGTTCAAAGGAACCCGCGACACACACTCCGCTCGAAAACGCGACGCGGTTATGAGGTTAACGACGATTAATAAACGTTTTATAACCGGTGATCTACTACGGCCCCGTCCGTTTTGATTTTAACAATATCACTCTTACAGCGGGTCGTTTTAGTTTCCGAACGTGTTATCGCGCGAGTTTATTCGCTTCACAACGCAATGCGCATCGACGGAAACGAAAGTACCGATTTACAAATAGATTACCGCGACTCGGGTTTTAACCGCACAAAACGGGGTACGGCGAAGGATTTGTCCGACCCGGCCGGAATTCGTCGTTTTTTCCCCTCGTCGATCCGTCGCACGACCGAACGCGAATCGACCGGCGACTTAACGCGTCCGCCGGATGCTTACAACAAGCAGATGCGCGGTGTAACGGTTTCCATTTTTTCCGAAGACTTTATATTTCGTGTGCGCGTTCGAGACACCGCTACGACCGAATGACCTTTACGTAAAACGAAACTTGCATTTGGTCAGCGTTTTGTTCGCGGGATTTTTCCACGTTCAAAGCAAATTCAAGGTCGAGAAAACCACGGCGGTTGTTATAGCAATTAAATAGAAACCTGTTATTTTACACTGCACGCACACACGCCGTCGTAATCGTCGTGACGCACTCTACGTAGAATATTACAAAGTTCGCACAAACCGACGGCGTTATACATATATATATATAAATCATAATAATTGTAATATCGATCGATAAATATATATATTTTTTTTTTACCCGTTTTTCTCGTCGAATAGATGAGAGAATATCGATTAAATGGGTCAAGACAACAGCTTAAAACTAACAAAAAACCGATTACGAGACTAAATATATATATATATGAAAACACGTTTTTTAATCCCATCTCGTCCGTTTCGAATCATTTTTCAAAATACTTCCCGACGCTTCTCTTAGGTTTTTTTTTTTTTTTTGTTAACTGAACACATTTATTATTTATTAATACACGGCGTGTAACACTTTTGTACGTAACATATAAGTATACGAATTCACGTGTGCAGTTTGGCAACGTCTCGCCATTAGCAATGTGTCAATCAAAAATTATGTTTCGGTTCTGGTTCGTGCACGCTGTTGCCAACTATTCACAAGACGTATTATTATAATTGTACGTTGATCATAATCGACCGAATTTTAAGGCCAAACAAGTGGCATGGACCCAAGTAATCTTTCACTTTTTCTGCCATCGGTGGTTTTTCTGTCATTGTCAACAGATTCGGCGGACATTCTTATTCCCATGTCATTTTCGATTTACGCAAATAGGTTATTTTCGAGTGTGTGTGTGTGTGTGTGTGTGCAAATAACGGTCAGATTGCCAAAAACCAGAAAAAAAAAAAATTGCTTATATGTCCACGAGGATTCGTATACCGAAAATTCATAGTCGAAAAATTATGAACCCGTACAACAAAATAGTTAAATGTTTACAGTTTATAATAAGTTTTTTTTTATTTCGTTTGATATTAGATCAATGTAACACAATTTATGTTTAGAACAGACGTTCCGAAAATGGAGCCGTTAACTTTTCTAAAAAAAAAAAAAAATGTTATTATTTAATATAATAATGTTACTTATTGTAACGCTCTGTGCATAAAAAACATAACACCTGATCTTTTGTAGAATTTCAGCCAAATCAACTCTTACGAGAGAAACATTTTCACTCATAAGCGATAATTGGGTTTAAAACTATTTTACATTGTATATAAATATATTTTTCATTTCATCACAATCCGATTAGATAAATCAAACACACATAGTACTCATAACTTATTCCATGACAATTAAGAGTGATTACCAGTATAAAAGAATCACACAAGCCCATAAATTAAAGTGACCTCAATAACAATTACAACAGAAACAGTAGAATGTGAGCAAAAAAGGAAATGGTAAATAGAAATTACTTAAATTTTAATTTGTCGAATGTTATAATATGTGATTTATGTTTTCCGTTGGTCGAAAATCAACCAATTTAAGAAAACGTTGTTAACAATGAATACATAAACACTGTAATCGTGTATTAGAAATTGGATATAATCATGACAAAGAGATAAAGTCAGTCGCACAATGATAAAGTATGTACTTGGAGTACATTACATATTTTTAATCATTATATATTTAGTGGGTTTTAAGGAAATATTATTTTTAATTATTATCATCAATATATGATCATGAGTAGAGATGATCATTGTAGCTCTTGGCCATTCGAAGAAAATTATGTTTTGATCGATACGAGTAGATAAATTAAAAAACAGTTGAAACATAAAAAACTCTTATCATATAAAAATTTTAGCCTGTTGCAAAATGTTAGCATCAAGAAATTAATAAATTCGTATTCAAATATTCAAATCTCATTATATCAACGGCATTGAGAAACATCAGCGTCAGTTACAGTTGGATAGTTATTCATAATAAAATGACAGGTGCCTAACTAAGTCCAAAACGAAATTAATGATCGTTTGAAAGTGAAATTAAGTATAAAACGTTTGTATGATGAATTAGTTTTGTAGAATTTAAGTAGTACCATATCACCACAAAGCTATAATATATATTCTCTTACCATTTTGAGATTGCGAAAGTAGTTGTTTTCATTCCTCTTGTAGAATTTCAATAATTCACGATGCTGAAAAATTACATGCCGAATATAATATGAATATATGTATCTAAAATTGTAATTTAATCACTTGACATTTAAAAAATACTTACAGATGATAAAAGATAAAGCTTTTTATTCTGGAGCAATAAAATTCTCTGTTCCCATGAGGGATACTGTTTTGCGCAATCATAAATTGCAACCTGACCATGAAATAGTGGTTCCATATCACCATCAAGGATTTTCTATGAATAATATACAAAAATTACATCGGTATTATTAGTCGTTTAAAGAATACTTAAATTATTAACATATTAAAATTGTGATTTGTTACAATTGTATTATTATCGTTATTGAATTAAAATATGATATTTAGATTATTAATAGTTATTTATGTCTTACGCGTGTTAGAAAGAAAATTGGCACACAATAACCATACGTATATTTTTGTTACAACAGCCTAGGTAAAAAAAATGTTTTTTTCAAATTAAACTCAAAACATTATCGAACATTTTTGAATGCTGACTAATATAATATATATCAACCCTCGTGCTACAAACTACAGTTATGCCAAACAATCATAACTGTTCTATAATGTTAGCGTGTACTATATCAATAAAAATTCTGGTAACCTTATAGTGTGATATTTATGAAAAATATTATTGAAAATTTTCAAAGATCAGTAATAAGATTACTTATATATAGATAATTATAAATATATATAGAAGTAAAATTTTTTTTTTTAAATTTCAACCCTAGTAAATGATAATTGAATAAATGACGAAATTAAAATGTAAGACTCAACTTTGTTTCTGCAACTGGTATTTTTAATTTGGTTGAGGATCAAGTATAATTAACATTTAAATTAAAATCTTTAAGTGAACAAAGTAACAAATAGGCTGAAATAACAACAAAAAAATGTAAAATAAAAAACAATTTAAATGTATTTCACTTACAAAAACAATTTAACGTAATTTGATTGTGAAATATAATTAACCGAATTACAAATATACATTTGACAATAAGAACTGACGTGTCACGCAAATCCTAAACCGATATCAAAGAATTATTCATATGCAGCCTTAGTCTTACACATTATACAATCATTGAATTTTAATTTCTTTGACTATTTCAATCGATTTGTCATACACGTGAATCGTTTAATCTATTTTATGGTCAAACTTATTTTGCATTTTACGTTAGACATGTAAAAAGCAAATTTTATTTTTCACGTCAAGAAGAATCGACTCGCATATACCATCCAATTTCTTATGATTAACGCAAAAATTAAAAGTTATTCAATGTTTTTATATTTTATTTTTGCCCAAACATCAATAAGCAAGAACGAACAGTTATCCTGTTACGTAACATTAGGTTAGGTACCTTTGTGATTTTCATTTCAGTTTTATGATCGATATCCAACGTTCTGTAGAGCAAACAATTCTGTAACGAAACAACGATTTACAAACGACTGTGAAAAATGGCGTACAAGATAGTGATGTTTTACCCTCGGCTGTATGAACATTCGGAACATTGTGTCGTTCAGTCTCAACATCAGGGTGCAGTCTTTCTCCTGTTCCATCCGGTGGTAACACGCCAACACGTATTCGTGATTTTCCAACGTTCTCTCTGTGAAACGACAACCAAACCGAAAACAAAGCATGACGTTAATCATTTGTCCGGTCGAAGCGAACGATGTACATTACCCATGCCGTCGTTCTCCCACACTTCGACGATTGACCAGTGGTAACGGTCGGACGTCTGCATGTGTTCGGTTAATCGCGAACATAGTTCCACGGGCGTCGTTCTCGGCGTAATCAAAACCGTGTGGCACACTCTGCGCACGTTGTACACTTTAATTTCTTTCTGTAACCGTTGGATTTACGTCCACGACAAAATTACCGTTACGTACGAAAAATTAAAGAAACGGAGCAGACGCCTAAAACGACGTGTTACACGGGAAAGACCGTCGGGCCCCGCGACTTCCAATGACGTGGAACAACCTTTAATATCGATATTGTTGTTGTTGTTCCGCGTTCGGAAGTCCGGACGGCGGTGTAATCGTTGCTGTTACGCGGTACGGGTGTATAAATATTATGGTGTTGATAACGTTGTTTTCAAAAAAAAAAAAAATCAATCTATCAACAACCATGGAAGAAGAAGATTGTGCACGTCGACCGCGGCGTTGAAATTATTTACAACCGTCGCCGCCGATCGCGGCAACCGTTTCACACGGCGATACAATGTAATATTTGAATTTATAACACTCACCGACACGCAAAGTTCCAGTTGGTCATCCGAATAGTTTTCGTTTTCGAATCGTTTGTAAGACAACGACATGTTATCATATTTATGAATTATTTTTCCAACCAATGATCGAAGGCTGTAAATTATATAAAAAAAAAAAAAACAAAAAACAAAACAAAACAAAATGATTAAAACGTGAAAACGCCAAATTTCGAATCGATACGAGTTTTACATTTTTACATTTTTTTTTTCTATTTTCGTCGCGCACACGTTTGTCACGACGGTGGAAATTGTGTCGATTATAAATTGAAAGAAAAATCCGATATTTTTATTCGTCGAAAATAAGTCTGTAACGAGAAAACTGTAACCCGGCGAAGTGTACGAACAATTGCTTGAAACTTGATCGTGCGCAACGTTTTATTTGTAATTTTCTATTTTTCTATTTTTTTCGTGTACACGCAAACAGGTATTTAAATTGTTTACAACGTTCGTATGTAAATATAAAATTCATTACGTACGTACGACTATTATTACGGTTAAAATCCATTGTAACGCGTTGCATCGGCACAGACAAAAATCGATCTAATCGGATCCGGGACAATATCGATTCGAGAGAAACGCCATTAACGTCCAATCACATAATAATATACGTGACGATCGCAATACGATTTTGATCGTCGTTAAAAATCAAACGAATAAGCTTACTTGTACTGGCAATCCTTTGGCAATAGTGTGTGCAGAAAACGTGATTTCTAAGACAGAGCAATGATTTTACAGTGAACAAAATTATATAAACTTTATTTACATATATGCATACGGTCTAACGTTTATATGACACGAAACAATGATTTAAACAATTAAAAAAAACCCTAAAGTAACTCGCAAACCAAACGCAAAACACTACCCCACCTATATTTGTGCGTCCTGCGAGTCATCGGGTAAACGCCAAGCATGACAATAAATTGGACACACTATCTGTACGCAGTTATCGAATTTCATCGGGTTTCATCGGTTAATACGGTTTTTGTTCGAAAATCGCATTTGGAACGTCTACTACAAACACGAATCTTATGTGTACCGCGGAAAGAATATTTACGACTTCTGTACGTATACTTAATTATATCGATATTGTCATTGTTATTGAGAAAGAAGCGCTCGAAGAAACTATACGTTACCGACCGTTCTGTACAATTATATTCCATCTCGAAACGCGGACGGGATCGCAATATTTACGGTGATTATCATTTCGTATACAGGTAAACGCCGACGATATTCAATTATATCGTCGTTGATAACGTTAAAACGCGAAGGAGAAAACGTTGTAAACAAAAAAAAATCAATAAATTGTTATAGATTTTATGTCGTTGAGAACTTTATGCGGTCGACGAGATCGCGAGATCGCATGAATCAATAAAAACCACGAGTCACGGACGCCTCTATCCGATGCCGACAGACGAGAGTATACGTCTCATCTAGTCAACACGGCAATCGCATCGATCCAAGTGCGGGGACGTAGACATCTCGTTTGATTTAACGTGAACGCGAACACACACGGTCGAACGTCGAGATCGCAACACGATTTGAAATCATATAAATCATATATGTGTATACACACGCACGTACGTCGACAAGTCGATAATTTGTTTGGCGAAACCTTCGGACGCCACGTGAACTTCCACACGTTTTCGACGGATCATACGTTACGCGGGTAAACTACCGAATGATCGTCAAAAACGTGTTTTCAGTTTACGGACGATTTTCAAAATCATTTCGTGCGTAACGTCGTGCCCGAATCACGCGTGTAAAAAGAAAAAAACATTCGTGCGCATTTACGTTGTTATCACGGAACGGGGTTAGGTTAGGTACACGAGATGTGTGTGCGTGTGCCTATGCGGATGCAATCGTTTCGAATTGATCATCAGCTCCCGCGTGGAAAGTTCAACGACGGTTGAAAATAAGTATGGTTGCTAAAATCGGTATTTTCACATTGCCATTGTAAAGGTCGACGTTTTATTTCTGTTTTATTTTTTTAACATAAATAAAAATATTTTAAGTAATTTCATATTTATTAATATATTTGTTTATTGAACAAATTTCCCTTCTGTTTCTTCTGCGATAATACAACAGTAAAGGTTTAATTTGGTATGATTATTGGAAATTAAAATCAATATCATACATTGATGAAATAACACAAGACTACATTAAATTATTGAACCTAACCTTTTTTTTATCCTACGCGCGCCCATGGTCGGGTCGTACGGTTTTAGACGCGCGCGTATTTTCAACGCGGTCGGGGGCTGGCCTACGTTGTCGTTAGGTCAACGCGATCAACGTAATCAAAACACACGTGCGTCGGCTCGAAATTAACGACGATTGAAATAATCGAAAAACCGGATCGTACGCGTTTGCGCTCGACAGTGGCGCTCGTTTGACGTCGGCGCACGGGCGAACGTGAACGCGTGGGGCGGCGACGTCAAGAGGGACGCGGCGCCGTTCGATACCGTTACGTTACGCGTTATCGCGGGCGCTGGCGGACAAAACCAACGGATACGGGGATCCGCGAACGCGGTTGGAAACTAGATCATATTGTACGCGATTAGATTGATTCGGAGGGACAAAAGAACAAAAAAAAAATCAAACAATAACGTCGCGGACGACGAGAATATTATGCGACGATGTTCGAAAGTTCGTCGCAAAGAAACGAAACAGACGAGGCAATCATAGACGTGCACCCGTCATCGCCAAATGAAAAATAAACAACATCCTGTATGTTGCGCCCTGCTGCGTTCGCCGTTAAACACGTCCTTACGGAACGCCGGACGCTCGAAAAACTAAGGCTAGAGTCGAGCGTCCCCGGTCACATGTCGGAGACCCTCGACCCGGACCCGACCTTATCAAAAAAAAATTTAATGTATACACCAATATAACCGTGTGTACATATTTTGTAAATGTGTATACCTGTAAACGTAAATATCTGTACGTGTTAAAAACGTCGTGTCCAATGGCCACAGAAGCCGTGGACTTTAATTTAAAAAACAAAAAACAGACTTAAGATTTACGTTTTGGTGCAGACGACTAAAGGGGACCCCTTAGTGAACGCTATAAAAATATCTCTTTTTTTTATTTATAACTATATATATATATGATGTTAACGACGCGTATGATTTTGAAAATTAAACAACGCGTGATCCAAAATGTATAATCATGTTTTTTTTTATCGCTCTCTCTGAGTCTCAGCTCTCAATTATATAAATAATTGTATTATTTCAAAACGGACCGGACAAAGACAAGGTATACTTTCACGACTATTTTACACACGAATCTATATATATACAATAAATAGTTACGAAATAAATTATTATTTTAATCGATGACGAACCTATTATTGGATTTTTTTTTTTTTTGATTTTTATTCGTAGTTGAACGTATTATTATTATTATCTTTATTTGATATGCTGCGATCGCCGTCATCGCGTATATTTGACCTTTCTTTTTTTTTATATTGTCATTGATTATAATGACATTGAACCGGTGATCATTTCGTGATTTTTCATTTAATTGTGCACTGACGTCGCGTTATCGCGTGGTGGGCAACGTGTGCTTTATCTGAAAAAATAGTGCGCGTCCTTTGCACTCGCGGTATATATATAAAAACACAAATTATCGATAATCCATCATATCAATAATATCACCAATAAGATCGTGAACTTATTATTATGCGCTTTTATTGTTTCTCTTAAAATCCAAACAATAGGAAATCATTAATTGAAATTTCCGCCATCGGCTAGATAATATTAAAAAAGATTCTGCGTGTAGTTCTGTATCACAGATATAAACACGAATATAAAATTAAAAATTGCATTTCGTTAATATATTTAATTATTATCTGTATATAATACTAACAGATTATCGAATGGAATAATGTTGCTGAATATACATATATATTATACGTATATGATTTGATTCGTAGCCGATACATGCTCAAAGCGAGCGGTTCCCTGTTGGCCGTTCAAATTATAATAACCGTTATCGGGCGATTGTGGGGTAAGAGGGAGGATTGGTGTTCGCCCGAAGAGATAGGTCGAATAAACTGGTCTTAACGGTCCCGAGGAAATGCAATCGTGTTGAAAAGTAAATAAGTCAGACGCGACGTTTCCTTTTTTAGACGACCATTAGTGCGATCGAACAAATATAGGTACACAAGCGCATTCGTTATAACTTGAAGCGTCAAAAGAAAACCGTATGCACACGTCATGCATGCACTGCACGCATTATCCATCCGGACGAATATGTAAAACAATAAATCACTTGTAAATACGACCGATGATTCAATCGATAAACTGTCAATAATTATTATTGTTCGTCATCGTTCCAAGGAGTTCCAGATCTATTTTTATGTTTAATACATTATTGTGTGATATTACGAAATTTATTGAATCTAACAGTTTCATTTTTTTTTTTTTTTGCTCACTTTGTCGTATCGCAACGAGTTTTATGATAATACCGACGTCACGGTACCTGATAGATTTTATTGTTTGTCAATTGATAAGTTGATAGCATGTATGATATGATGTTTGAAAAATATTAATGATATTATGCGTACTCGTCGTTATTCGAAATTTATAATATTTTTTATTATTATTATTATTATTAATATATATTATCACCGGAAATTATTAATTTAATTCGCAATAATAAATCGATAGAATATAATTCCCCTGACGGGTTGTACACGTATAAATTCCATGAATGAATAGACAATGTAAAAATATATAAATAAATCGCTATCATAATACATACGTTGTTTGAAATTTTAACGAATGCGTTTCATTAGTATTTTACTACGTAACGACTACGTATTATAAGCAATCGGAAATATTTTATTAAAATCTATAATCGGTCTTTTCGTATAACGCACATAGGCATATATTCATCTACATAATGTATAAACCAACTTATGTGTTTATTCGAAGAATTTATAATTCACAAATCGTCATTTGAAATGAATAAATATGAAATAAATTTGAAATTGTTTTTCCTCGAGTTGATTTAAATAATTAACACGATTTATTTTTTAAAAAATAACAATATTAAAAGTTTTGTTTTAAAAATCGATCAGTTATTACATATAATCGAGTCGCGTTAACTCGAAGTTAAAGAGGCCTAAAAAAAATCGCTTCAAGATATGCATTGTTCGAGATATCTAATTCGAATTTATCAAAAAACTTCACGAAAATTTCAAAGGGAAAATACTCGAGTTGTCGCGACTTGACGGTATATATATATATATGCTTAATAAATATGCAAATTGTTTAAGAATGTATAAATCGATAGACATTGATTAATATAAATCATTAAAACAATTTATCTGCATTGGAAATTTTTCGTACAACGCGTGGATAATAAATATATAGTGATAAATTTATTTTGAGTTTTGTACAATGATCGTATGTAGTTTATAGATAACTAGAAACGTTTAAGTGTAAAAAATAAATGCAAATTCATTTTGTCAAAAAACGTAAAAAATAATTCACAATGATAAATTTGTTTTTTTTTTTTTTAAGAGTTTCGATTTATTAATATACAAATACGCATATTACTTATATATATTTATTTATGAGGTACGTATTATATTTAGTGTAAATACAATACTATTTATTAACAACTAATGATCATGTTACTATTGGCAGGTAAAATTAATATGCTTCATATCCAAACTCAGCAAACACATTCGTTATAATATATTTTCTGTAGGTCTAACCTAAATAATAGTTATCGTAAATTCGTAAATACAATGTACGTGCTGTTATTAGAATTAATTGGGGATTTTTTTTTTTTATAATGACAGGATATTAATGTTTTTATATATGTTGTATACGTATATAATCTCACTAGTCACTGAAATATCAATACACAAACATTGATTTGTAATGTTTGTTTTCAAAAAATGTGTGTTCGGATTACGTTTGAAAATAATTTGCAATCATGGTAAGTGTATGTAGTAAAAGATCAGAAATCATACCGACAATGATATGGGAAAAAAATCAAGGCAAAGTAACGGATAAAAATGAAATTCAAAGAAATACAATGGAAAACGTATATTAAAGATGGTGTTGTTTGCACGAAAAATAATCCGGATTATAGTTATTTAGAATTCCTCCGTGAAATTATTCATAATATATAATTTCAAACGGCACAAAATGTGTATGCCTTGTATGTAATTTTGAAAACCATATAAATTCAACACTTATAGTAATTTTAAAAGAACAATAAACATACGTTAATTATATGGTTTTAAAAAAAATAATAATAACATATTATTATTATTCATTGCAATTTTTCCCGAAAACATATTATGGTCACGGTTATGTAGGTCATATTTTTTTTTATGTGAATATATTTTGAGGTTTATCGTCTACGAGAAATGTGATCTGCGATGCACTTGGACACATATTATCTTGTTTTAATAAATTATGTTTCGTTCCGCGCTGAATTACACGAAGGACGCGGCTCGACAGTGACAAAACTTTTGTTGTGAGTTCTGCGAGTTTGATTGACTGGATTGCATTGTACTAATGGGAAAATGTATAAATAAATTTATAATTTTAAATGCGTCGAGAAAGCAATAACGCGTACTTTTTCAAAACACGGCGGCTATGCGTACGCGACTTGACGTCAAAAGAGAAATAATGTACAATGTTTGAAATGTAATGTTTCATGGATTCGTCCATGCGCCCTCGAGCCGATGCTTTTTAAAAATAGACGGTAAACTCGTATCGGCATAAAAAATCGAGTAGGCGCCAAAAAGTAATGCGGTATAAATAATTTTTACGAATTCAAAATGTCAAAAATACTTAATTTTTGTTGGCGCGTTTTTAGAATTTTTTTGTTCTAGGTTAAACGTATCATTAATCTACGAATGCAACCGAGACTATAACTTCTTGGATTGATTATGTACGACTTTCTAAAAATTAAAAAAAAAAAATATATATATATATATTAAACTCGGCCGTTCATATTGAAATAAAAACATGAATTCAATCGAACACGCATATATATATATATATATATATAATATATACTTACTAGTTATTATACATTTCAGCGTGCATGACGAAGACATATTAAAAACATGTGCACATTGCACAAGTTCAAATTACACGATATTGGATATATTTTATTAATTCAGTATTGTAGTAGTATATACAAACGTGTAATCTGTGTACAGTTCAAAAAAAAAACATATTGAATATGTTAGCAAAATTATTTCTTATATAATACACCGCTAACAACTAAGAAATGGGACGGTCGATTTTTTAAGATCGCCTTTAAATCCGTGTATTTTGGTACTTAACGCGAATAGTCACAAATCGGAATCGAAAAACTGTAAGCAATTGCTGGGAAACCAACGCAATATTTCCGTACTCGTTGAACGTCTAGCGTTTACGATGCAAACATTGTGTAAACAGGAGGCAACCAAGCAAACGGTACCCGAGGTACGCGCGGGGCGATAGGAATTTCGGTTGATCTGTAGTGGACGGATATAATAACGACGTTACAAAACGCGATCGCATCGACTGTGATAAATTGCAATACTATACACACGAGCAATACATTGTTTTATGAAGTTTAACGTGTTCTACACGTGCTGCGATGCGATACTTAATCGTTTGCATCTAGGTTGTCGATCGTGCGTACAATTTATATATATTAAAAAGACGATTTTCGATGTTTTTCGATTTGTCAGTGTCTGCTTTGACGTTTAAAATATTTACCAGCTCATTATATATATATATATGTGTATATACATACGATAAAAGATGATTTCGCTAAATGCTTAAAAAATCACCTCCCAGTTAAAACAATGTTGCATCCATAACAAACATATACGAAAAGAAATGCATTTTAAACTCGACCGACCGTGTAATAAACACTGTAAACGAGTATATTTATTACAGCGAGAACATATTGTACAAAAATAATATCCGAAAAAAAAACGCAACATAAATTACACGTCTGTAATTAGATTACGTGTAGATGTCGATATAGAATATCCGTTTTTACGTATCTTTATAAAATAAAAACAAATAGATAACAAATTTGCACCGAGTACGATTTCGCGTGTGATAGCGATTATTGAATTTAAATCAAACGATAATTTCAAATCGTTTTCTCAGACAGAGATACGCCGAAACGTCTACTCCACGGAGAACTTGTTGGTAGTTATTTCCGTGCAGGTAATACCTGCCTATAATATTATTATTAGCAGGACTGTGCAACGTCGAGAACGACACGTAGAATAAACGGAATTGCGAAAATCACTCATCAATCCTGCACACGAATATCGATGATATCTACCCATGAAGACTCATTTACGACGAGAATATTATATTTTATTTCTGACGTCATGCATATTTATAACACGTGCAGTGTGCTTGGGCATGACTTTCGCGCCTTATTGAATTGGACAATAGAACGATGTACGCGATCACAAATCGAAACGTAACGGTCTTTCCTTCGTCGTTTTTAAGTCTTCCGTCGCATACCTGGTCACGTACTACTTCGTTTCTACACACGAACACTCGTACACGGTTTCAGGACCGCCAGCGAATCGTTTTTTTCCCAATTTCGTCTTTCGGCGTTCGTTTCGGTTCAGTTGCGATTGCAATAACAATGTCGACAATCGATTACAATAATCGACTTATGGAATATAATTACGAATCACGATCGATATACAGCCCGTGATGAATATTATTTATCTATCTGAACCGATTGGCTTACCTACGACGATAACTACTAGTTTTATCTCGTATATTACACATCGGCTGGCATAGAATAGCGTTTTTTTTTTTTACGATTTTAAATTATTATATTATTCCGCCAAAAACTGACAAAAAGACGTTAAACATGTTTTTTCTTTTTGCGCTATGGATCTCATCCGGCCCATAAGAATCGTCATGATCGGTCGAGAGAACTAAAACGTTTCACGTTGAAATGGACGTATAACATTTCTTAATTGTTTATTATGTCTACGCGTATAAATAACAATAGCGTTTTGACGGACGAGACGCGGCTCAGATTATATATTACGCGCGTATATATATATATATATATATATGTATATATATGTGTGTGTGTGTTTAAGTACGTACCGAAACGGAATTGAACTCGGTTAGCACTCGGTTAGGACGGAAACTATTAGAAACGCGTCGGACACGCCGAACGGACGAATACGCGACGTGACGACGACCACCTGGCAGCCGCTTCCAAACGGCCAAACGTTCGGACGTAGAAGTATCACCGATCACGTCTGCGCGACCGTGTCCCGTGTCTTGTATATTGTAATTTTAATCATTTTACCGTGCGCGTTATATTGCGAAGACCCGTCTCGCGATTGGCTACCTAACCGTGACCGCTGCACGCCGTCGCCGTTCGAATTGTGTGCGCACGCGATATTTAATTAAAAGATTTCAAGTCTATCGTTTACGTTTAATAAAAAACAATAAACGTGGCTCGCATACGTCTCTCTGTCTATATTTATTAAATAATAATCGTCGTCGTCGAAAGACAACGCGATATTGGAGCGTTCGATTTTTGTTGTTGTAATATTCCAGTAGAGTCTGAAACATTTTTGGACCCTTTTCTTTGAACAGGGAACAATTTTTTTTTTTTTATGGTTAACATTTCTCCGCGGCCCTTACAGTTCGTGAACGACTACGTATATTGATTTGGTGGGGGCCTCTTAAAATTTCCTCCTCGTCGCCGTATAATATAATATTATCGTGTCTGTACGTAATAATATCACATTACGTACGATCGTATCGTTTTATCCGGACGCGGCAAAACGCGTTTTACCATATTACGTTTTATACGTCCAAACGTCGACGGTATCGTTTTCTGGTTTCATTCGAATAGGTGCATATTTTTTTATCTATAACTGTGCGTTTTATCGCAACATCGTAAAAAAGAAAAAAAAATCAATAACACATTACGCGAACATTGTACGACTGAAATAGATATAATCGAATGGAAAAGTCGCGTGTACGCACGAGACGTGCTTTGTTATCTTCCGATAATCCGATCCGGCGCAACGCAATTTACAAAATTAAAATATTCGCCGCGCGTGTTTAACTGAGATTACACGCAATGGTCTCGGTTTCAGATCGCCGACTACACACAGATTTCATTTCACTAAAAATCCCACGGCGAAAACCACGTTTTCTCGTGTCGAGAAGAACAATCCGTAAAAAGAAGAACGCAACGCCGGGACCGGAATAATACGATCGTAATCCGTAGAATTACAATTGAAAATTCTAATAATTACGGAAACGTGAACGTGTTTTGTTTGAAAACGTCTAATCAAAATCATTAATATTGAAACGATTATTTCTCTGCCTTTCAACACGCGTACACAAAAAAACAAACCGCCAGAAAACGCGTAAAGAAACAGAAAAAAAAATCGCGTTCACCACGGTCTCGGTAACATCGGTCGACCGAAACGCACATCGCGCAGTGATCGTCTTGTAAATAAATCGGAAATCGTTCGGACCAGACACACGAACGTCCCCGTGCGTCGTCACTTCGCGTTCCGGTACGACGATCCTCCTCCTCCTTTAAGCGACCGCGTTAGACAACATTACGTTCGGCGGTGTAATGTTTTGCGCCTGACGAACGGCCGGACGGGGCCTCCGCTATGGCGTCTTCGTACCGTTATCACGCGCTCGAGGGGATCCGTGATCAGGATCGCACGGGGAGAAACGGCCGAGTAATCAATACGGACCCCCTCCCCGCCGGACGTACAACGCGACGTGGTAGGGGTGGGGGGAACGCAGGAAGCCGACCGTTGTTGTTGTTGTTTAACAAAAGGGGTCCCGCGATGACTCATTTCGTATTGTAACGTACGCGGGATCCCGTCCGCCATTGTTATCGGGTCCTTCGTACGTTACGCGGAAAACGTAATATTTTCGTCCGCAGACGAAAATAGTCGGTTCCGTCGGCAAGGCGAACGCGAAAAAGGTTTACACGAAACGGGGAGCAAAAAAAATTCTGTCGAATCGAAAACGTCGTGCGTTCTCGTATTTACGGTCTAATCCAGTGGTTTCCAAAGCGGGCAAAAGTTTTCTGTAAGCGCAATTCGGTGACTTTTAATAATAATTTTAAAAATGTACGTCCACAAATAATTAAATACGTTGTAGTATTTTTCTTTTTTTATACTCATCAATTGATTGTGGTAAAATTTTGGGATAGGGGGCGGTGAGATTTTTTTTTCTTTGTAAACGGACGGTAAGGAAAATAAATTTGGGAACCTCCGGTCGAATCGAATAGGAAAACGTCTATCGCAACATAGCTCTGAAAAGTCTACCGGCAGAGAAGTCAAATATAGACGTCACGATCCGTTGTTATGGAACGCGAACGGAGAGGTTTGAAATGTCGGAGAACCTCGTATTTGTCCTTACACGATATGTAATTCATCGGTTTGTGTGCCAATGCAAGAGAACAATTTTCGTTGTTGTCTGTGTTCTATGGGATTATCTGTTCCGAATAGATCTATCCAAACGATAATTTGAAATCAATAATTGATGACTAGAAATTTGTTCACGTTTTCCAACGTGACTTAATAGTCAGTAGGTGTACCGGTTAAATTGTTGTAAATTCCATCATTTATTTATAACGTATTAATTCATATGCATTTACGCACAAAACCGCCAAACCACCTCAACAAGAATGTTAAATAATATAAATTCTTTTTTTTTAAACACAAATTTTATTTTCAATGTATAAATGGTGTTATTACCATGGTAAGTCATTTGTATTTAGAAAAAATTTAAACACCATTAACGATTAAATACGCGTTAATATTGTCGAATAGTCTTAAACTCAAACATGAACAACATCTAGATTGAAGAACTATTATTATTATCTGTCTGTAATGAGTTTAATAAATATATAGGATCTTCTTGAGTTCTAGATTTGTTTGAAACCAATTGACCGAGTCAATCGATTTTCAATACGTTTAAACACAATTTATTCGTCACGTAAAACTAAACATGGTTACCTATAATAGTAAATTTTGAAAGAAAAAACCAATGATTCTTTTGGTGACAATTTCATTTCTCTTAGAATCAACTGTTATCAAGGCTGTTGACAAGGGGGTCGGGTTTCAACCCCCCTGATTTTTTTTAAATATCAAAAAAATACTATAGTATAAAAATAAAATATATTAAAAAAATTATACGTGTTTACTTTAACACAAAGTCATGAACCCCCCTGAAATTATTTTGGCTACAGCCTTGACCATAACTCCAATATAATTATGGATATTATATTCATAATATTGGCTTCCGTACCTATCTCGATAAAAGAACATATTTTGCAAATATACTTTTATCTAATTATTTGGTCATTCAATAACCATGGGTGTTGTGTAATAATAATAGTGTGATCAATAATAAATGTATTTTTTTTTTACACTATTAATGAATATAATATATTTGGTATTCACAATACCCAATAAAAAGTTATACCTATATCAATAAATTAATAAAAGAAATAATTGTAATTATCAAAATAAAATCAATAAAATTTTGTGTCACAAGTTACACTTGAAAACTTTTCATACGAGGCGATATTAACGTTTATGTTGTTAAAATAAAATAAAATATTTAATTTAACTATTAGTGAACTAGTGTCATTAATGGTAAGTTAATTGAGTTTTAAACATTACGATTTATTTATTTAAAAAAAAAAATTATATATAGTTGTCAGTTGTGGAAAACAATTATTTTATTTCGTTACACTTAAAAGACCATACATTGAATTAAACTGAATTACCTGCATTTCATATGTACTTAAAATAATAATACACGAAACGCACAATTATCTGTGGTCACAATATGTATTTCTGATTCTATTTCCCATCACATTCATTATTGAAATAATTATGTTTTCATGTGTGCAGCTATGTGAATGCATGTGGCAACGACTTTTGTACAATATCGTTAGAAAAAATATACCGGAATGGTAGTGTTTTAAAAAAAAAATTATATTAAAAACTATAATGGTACGGTATTAACTCAATTTAGATATTTTGTAATTAGTTGAATTCAATTTAATTGACATTAATAAATACTTAGAATAGTGTTTAAGGTTGATATTAATAAATAGTTTATGTAAAACGGTAATTTAATTCAATTTAAAACGCATAAATGAAAGAATAAGAAAGAACGAGCAATTAATTTTTGTTAATCGAATAGAAATGTGATGATTTAATACGTATCTAACGACATGCGATTCTTTGCAAATAAACATATTGTTTCGTACTCGAGTCAAAGACTCTGGTATGAGTCGAAAACCGACATTTGTACGGTTTTAGTGCCAAGTTGCCAACCGCCGTTACATTTTCAACATATCATCTGGCAGTTTCTCATCGCTCGTCGTATATCGTACCGCTGTAACGTACACCGCGTTTGTTTTTGATTCAATTGCTGTACCAAAAGCACGAGTGCGAAAGTCCACGCGTATCAATTCGTTCCAGGTAAGCAGCTATAAATGCCGTTTTCTTTGATGGCTCTTTGATCGACGTTTATAATCGACCGGCTAATTTCGTTATGTAAATATGTTTGCTTGACATCGTTGAGATCGAATTGTTCGTTAACATGTGGTCAGACAGTATAGATATATATGGTTTATCGTGCCGACAACGCAATCCACGTATTTCAACAAAATATTCAAATTAATTGAGCAAGTTAATTTCTGAAACTTTAACGATAACTAAAGTAGAAATAGAAAAAAAGTACAACGGTTTTTCTTCACGGGATTTTACCGTTAGATAAAATTATAAAAATTAATTTAAAACTTTGTTATCACAATATTTTCATAATAAAACGTAATATTAAATAAATATTGAAATAATTTAGAAATGTTAAAATTTTTAAAAAATTTATATATATATTGATTTGTTGAGACAATTTCCACAATCCCCGGTCGTCTGTGAAATTGATTGAAACTCTGTTTCGTCTTCAGAACTTGTCGGATTTTCATAATTATTGTTTTACATTTAGAAACATTCAAAAATGCTTGAATCCAAATCGTCCTTGAAACGGCACGTCGGTTATAATTCGGATCGTCACGATAATTTATAAACCATTATAGCAAGTATGGTAATGTACGTTACAGCAAATATGGTAATGATATGGATTGTGCAATAATAATAAGGTAACATCGTGTTGTTTGCGTTCGATTATAAAAATAAATAGGTTAGACCGAACGTGTTTTCGTGAGAAGATCACGCGCGCGACCGACGTGCTTTTTTCGACGGTGGCCGATGGGTTTGTCGACCGTCACGACGTTTCGGACTATCCGACGGTAGGACGTACGGCGCAGTCGTCGAGACGATTTTACGTTTTCGTAAATAATTTTCAGGTTACGTTCAAACGTTATTGCGTCATTTGTTCACCAGTCCGGTTTGTTGCGGCAGCGTACATTGTCTCGTACGCGTAATATGATTGGCTCCCCTCCACCCGCAGCGTTCCGCCGTCCGAACGCCCGTCGACGACCCGTACTCGAATGGCCGAAATTAAATCGAATCGAATTTTGCGGCTTCGCCAGCGATTGAACGACAACAACTCGTCGTCGTCGTCGAATAACGAATACCGCAATTTAATGATTTACGTGCGTTTCGCACGGAGCGCGTACGAAAAATAGAAACTCGTGAATTGTAATTATCACGTTGAAACGATTAAGCCGGTTAAGTGCGGCTGATTAAAACGCCACGGCGCAAGGAGAATCGATTCAAAACATATCGTCGTTTACAATGTCATGATACGGGGGTTTTAATTTTTTTTAATCGTTACTAAACAACAACCGATAGTATGTAATCGATCCTGCTTACGCGTTTTTTATTTTTGAAAATGTTTTATATCGAGTGAAAATAATACGACAGGAGAAATTAATTATGCGATAAGTCATCGTAATAAACGTTTAATGTAATCGGAACCCCGTTCTTGCGATAATTGTATTTAAAGCTAATAACGATAGAACGATGAAACGAGATTGAAATTATTTAAAACTCGGACCGCGTCCGAACGACCGAAACATAAAATACGTTTTGGGTCGACGCCGGTCCAAGCGTTTCGGTTGCAATAAAAATGACATTATTTCGAGACGTTTAACGTACAGAGAGAGAGAGAGATGTGTGTTTAACGTTATTATTATTACAACGATAATATCATAAAAATATACGTACGGTCTTCGACGGCATTGTGTGAAGGCGGCGCGGCGCTCGTTCGTTGTCAATGAAAATCGAAGTTACGACAAACACAAAATCGGCTGTGTGTACTCAAAAACGTGTAAATGAAAAAATGTAAAAATTACTCGTACTTACGTACAGCGCCTAACAGGCGTTTAATATACGATATATATATATATATAATGTATGGAAAACGAATGAAAGAAAGACTGTACTCGACGAACGATGCAAGAGGTGCAAACAAACTGCATGGGCACAGAGCGCAAAGGGAAAAGACTCGCTAGTGCACTGAATACTATGGCCGACCATGTTCGTTGGCTCGTAGCCCGACGACGCCGAGTAACCACCGCCGCCGCCACCGTCGCCTCTACCCGCCGCCTCGTGCACCGGCCGATGCATCTACCCGCCGCCTAGTGCACCGGCGCCGCCGCCACTACCCGCCGCCTCGTCCGCCGCGGACACCCGGCCGACAGTGTATATACGTATATACGTACGTCGAACGAATGCGTGTGCGTGTGCGTGTGCGTGTGCGTCGTACTGCGTCGGGTGGGAGAGAATAATAATAATAAAAAAAAAAATCTCCGACCATGACGACGTGGAAGAACCGGGACAACGCTTCCCGTGGGCAAGACACGAGCCGCAGCCGGCGACATTGTATTTATTAATACACGCGCGCACGCAACATATCATCATCGTCATCATCATCATCATCATCATCATCGTCATCATCATGACGCGCACGCACGCACTGAAGCGACTGGAATTACCGTACGCGCGTGCGCGTGTAAATCGTTCCGAAAATATCAGAACGCGCTCGCAGATTGTCGGCGTTTACCGCGACGACAACCGCGTGAGTTTTCGTAACGCTCTGTATACCACCGTCACACACACACACACACACACACACACACACACCGGTCGTAATACTGTTTGATGATTTTCAACTACACGAAACCATAATTTGTTTTGACGTGTGTTTCGGCGATCGTAGAGAATGTTTTTACGGAATTTCGCACAGCAACGAGTGGCAGACGAGTAGTGTACGTTCGGACGTGCCGAGGGACGTTCGCTACGAGCTAGAACGTTTGTGGATAGGAATAGCTCCGAGTTTCGGATGCGTTTGGCACGTATCCAGAGTCGAACGCCTCAGGTCGTTGCGGGACGAGCCGATCGTGTGTATAATTAGGATTTCGCTTTCTTGAGAGATTGTACGACGGAGGGGTTACACTGGCTTGTGCGAGTCAGAGGCCCCCCTTCTCTAGACGTTTCGAACCGTACGCGTGGATACTTTTTTTCCCCCAATTTATTTCTAAAAGTGAATTATAACGCGACACGGACACGGTGAACGCATCTTTACGAATTATTCGATATATGTCCGTAGAAAATATTAAACAAATATATTCGTAAGTTGTGTTTTATAAAAAATAAAATAACGACGATGTCAACTTGAATTTTCTCATGTAATGTACCTATTTTATGTATATCATATTATACAATATTTTTTTATTGAAATTCGATGTTGGAAATAATCGACCGAAAGTATGGGTATACATATTTACATTTTGATGGCCATGCGTGTATATTAAACACGTATAAAAAAATATTGTCCCCCCTACCCTTCTTAGGTGAAAAACTCAATCCGCCAATGGTCTGAGGTTCGACGATTTTCTTTATGTGTTACAAAGGTCGAATCTCTTATCGAGGTGGAGTTTGGAAGTTTGAAACTATAACGTGACCTATCGATTAGACTAACCATTTTGCCATTTTCCGTGTACGTTTTTATTCGCTTTTCATAACAGACAATAATATCTACATAAATATATAGATACTATGCGGTAAACATAACACAAATATTTTACTAGATATTTTCTCAATAAATCGATAAAAAAGCACATATTACTAGTATTACATTATATGTGTTCTTATTTCATTGTCAATTCTTATCAACAATTAATAGTGTTGTTTCAGTTAAATATTGTTGAACCGTATTGTTCACGCTATTTGGGCGTTTTTGAAAATAAATTGGCTTTCGTTCAAAACTGAACGAAGTTTCATTAATTTACTAGGTATAATAATTTTTACATATTCAAATTATCCGTCTTGTTTAAAATGTATACAAAAAAAATAAAATATATATTTATATATGTATATGTAATCGTTACTTATACATTTGTGTAAACATTTTTCGAATAGAAGTTGATTGAACAATATGGTGTACTTTTATTTGTATTAATAATAATGTTATTAACCGCGTGATCATACATAACCAAATGCTCAAAAAAAAAAAATAAAAATGCTTGTCAACTTGTGTCAACTTAAATTTTATAACGAGAGATACACATGGTAAATATTTAATGAAAATTATCGTACAAATACATATTTTTATGGATTTTTTTTTTAAATTTGAGACTATATATTTGTTTTATAACATATGTTTATATTCATTTTTCAATGAAATATCACAAACAAAAAACTTGGATCCACATATTGCATATATTGGGTAATATGTTATGTACATATTATGTCTTAATCGTGTTTCAAAAGGCTTTTTTTTGGAAAAATAAAGTGTATCATTGAATTAACAATCCTTACTTCGTTCAAAATATGTTCGATTGACTCAATATTCAGGCACTTTGTACACCAGATTATATTTCAAGCAAATAGTTACACATTTTAAAAAGTGTTATTTTATCGATATCTTATATATTATATATAAATATAAATATGATTACATGGCATTTAATTAATATGCCGTAAAAATATGATTAAAAACGTTGTTTGGAGTCTTGGAGATAAACTCAATGTAAAGTTTTAACTGATAGCATTGCAGTAATACGTTTGCATTTGAGTTTTAATAATTTTTATCGTTATTTTAACTTTTACAAGTTCGGTGACCTTAAACGGATAATTGTTTGTACATGTGCAGGAATGTAACATGTGTATTAACCACTAATATTATATATTTGTACAATTACGTGCACATATTTTATTAATTTATATGATAATTAGCACGGTAATCTTATACGGTTTTAAATGTTTATAAATAATTTTTGGATTATTTTTTCAATATCTATCTTTTATACTAAAATTTAATTGTTATATAATATTAGACAAAGACATTTTTGCAATTTATCTAAAATTGATTAATGAAAAATAATGAGTCAATATATGAGAATTTTCAGTTATATAATAGAATTTACATACATATGAATATAATGCAATGAATAATAAAGTGCCTATTATCCTCTATGCCGTTATCAGATTTTTGAATTTGTGTAGCTGTCTTGATTTTGGCAACGCAGATACTTTTATTAATGGGAATTTCATGTCTTTTATGTAGTGTACTTCAATGTTTTATATTATATTTATTTTTTCTTTTGCAAATTTATACGTACATTGGATATTAATTTCATATATACGTATATTTAACGCTAATCTACAAATAAATAAATTATATAAAATTACGGTATGAAAATTGAACATTTCTGTTCTAGAAAACCGTTTCATGTAAAATGAATGTAGTTTTTTTGTATCGCTCAGAATCATAAAAAATATACGCATACATTGTATGCAAATGTGTATACACACAATACACATATATGTTTTGAAAGTAATAACTTATTATATTGCATAATATTAAATGGCTTCTAAGAAGGCTAGTTCATTTTTCAATGTTTATTATTATTATTTTTTAAGAGATATTTTATAAAATAAAAAATATGTATATATATATATGATGACAATAATATATCTATAAAATAAATAATGTTAATAACAACATAAAAATGAAACAAACAAATTACTTTTACTTTTTTTATGATGTAGTGTTGGATTATCGAAAAAATATATAACGCAAACTTAGGTGATTTTTTTAGATTTATGAAATAACGAAATTATAATTATGTCATTTATTTTTTTTTTTTTTTGTACTCGTTTCATACTGTTTACTATCGATGAAAACTTTACTAATAAAACGTGGTACTTCATCAGTATTTATATTAAAATATATTCATTTTCGCGTTCCTAATTAAATCTTATTAGTCATTTTGTTTGAATATAAACCATTATACTATAGTTATTTTCGTTGCGGACTGGGTGAAATCGAAAACTATAATTAAAAATTTTGTTTATAACCCACTAAGAGCAATAATAATTATCGTTGAGACTGTTTAGTAAAGTTAAAACGAGATGTAAGCTCGGTAAATGTTACGAGTAATTTTTTTATTCGACGGAAAAATTAAGACTATAAGAGTAATCTATTATTACTAGTCAGAAAACAGTTTATAGTTATTTTTATGTTATTTTCTTAAGGTAATTCATTATTTGAAAGTATTATTTGAAAAAAGATTGAAACTTACATTTGCACTACGATTTATTTTATGAATTGTTTTCTGTTCCGATTGTTTTGAATGAAGCAAATAGTGTTTTCGTTTAATACTTTTGTGTACACATTTTGGCATAGTAGAAACTGTTAACAATTTTCACATTTTGGAAAGGGATCAGAATTTAGAAATAAATTATTATGTTTTGACAGACATATTTATCAAACAGTTAAACACTAATAAATACAGTACACAATTTGAATAATATCAAAAAATAAATAAATAATCATTTACAGCATTGGAATTGAACAAAATCAATTTTTGTTACAATTATGGAAATAGAATCTTATAGAATCGTATTTTACAATAACGTATATTAAAAAAAATGAATAAATACTGGCCAACTGCTGGCCATGGTCCATGGAATACGATACTCAACGACTACCAATAATTTTTATTTATACATAATTATTGTTAAAATTGTAACAATTATTATAACAATATTCTAAATATTGTTAAAAAATAAAAATAAAATAATAATATACCGATTTTTTTTACCGTTAAAATCCACATCTCTACAGGTCACAAGTTAACAGATGGTCGTAAAATAGTCGTCTGGATGAATAATTTTAACTCTGTTAAAGATGGCAGGAAGTATAAAATCCATATAATGTACTATTATTATTAACAGTAATAAAATAACTTGGGAGGCGATACGGTATGTGATAAATAATATTCAAATTGTATTCGTGTTTTAAGTTTATATAGAGTGGTTTGTAATATAAAAACGTACGTAACGGCCGTAAAAATCGGACATCTGTTCTACGAAATGTATACGTGTTTTGGATACTTATTGAATCTCGCGGTGAATTGTATATAAATAATATTACTCTCGGAATGGAACAAAGATCAAATATTTTCCTCGTACAATTTCAGCATTGGTTCGGTTTTTTCTTAATTTATAACGTATGCGTGTGTTTTATACATATTTTTTCAGATTTCGCACTGCACTAGTTAACCATACTTCCGTATAATTACGTTTTTTAATAAACACGATGTATTTATCTATAATGTAGAAATGTTCGGTCTTTAAATGTGTACAAAAACAATTTTGTTTTTAGTAATCGCCGAATATTAAGTAAGTTTTATGATTTTTTATACATAACATATGAGGCAAATATATATATATATATGTATAAAAGTTATTTTTATTATATTGTTTTTCATTTCAACCGATCGTATGTGAACTCTCGGTATAGGTTACAAATGAGTATACGTATATATACATGTTTACATTAGTGTCCATTTCACGTTGCCCACAATTTCTAGATACAGTGGGAAATACGCGCATAATATATTGTAGACCGTCTTTAAGAAAAGTTTCACAGTCCTACAGGATACGTGATTTAATGGAATATAATAGACATTAGGTATACCCATACACAGTGCTCGAATAGCAAACAAATCAAAAGAGGGATGCAAAAGCGTGAAACGAATGCGCGTCCCCGAAGAATTAAATGTCTTATTGACTTGTGGGAGGCTACAGCGTTCTTGGCGTCCGGTTAAAAAAAATAAAAAAGGATACGTTAAAAAACCATTTAAAAAAACGTAGAGATACACCGTCAGTTCAAGCGCTGTATAGTCCGCATGCGTTATAGGTTTTAATGAGTTACGTTACTAGTTTCAATACAACAGATTATAAAATATAAACGGCCGAATGTTATGAAACAAAAAAAAAATAATAATAATAATAACGAGCGTTGTTAATTACGAAACAAAGATAAACTCGTAAAACATAGAATAATGTTTCAATGTTAATTAGTCGAAAATCATCGTTGTAGTGATAAATCGTTATTAAAATTTAGTTGCAAATATACATGTTCAGCGGTTTTCGAATACCGGATTGTTGTACATACGCACGTTTTCTCCGACACGACCTATTTGGATTTTCCAATTTTTTTTTTATGCCAACATTTAGTACGTGATTTGTACGCCCATTCCCGGAATTTGTACGGGCACCGGAACTGTGAGAAAAAAAATTGATTTTAGGATTACAGGTTCCTATCCCGAATCCTTTAAAAAGTGGTCGTGTAACGCCGCGACAAAATATTGTTTTATAATACGGCAATATATCTATTCTACACTATTCTCATTCGTCGTCGGCAATAATTATATTATGATGTTTAAAAACTTGGTTGGGATCTGTAAATCACAAGCAAACGTAAATAGGAATCATTTGAACAAAAATCGACGACTATAAATAGTTATGTTTTCTCTAAATAAACATTCATAACAAATCGTGAACCAATTGTAATAACCGGTAGTTTTGCAATATCTATACGTTTTCGTCGCGGGAGGAGTGTAGTAAAAAGAGGTTTGAATAAACCGCGATCTTCAGGAAAACAATGAAAGTACCAAACGGAATTTATATTTCATAGTATTTTACAGTTGGGACGGTACACGACGACTCTTCAAGTGATTCGGAATGGGGAAACTGCAATCCTAAAACCGACTTTACGGACGACGGGATAGGGTCAGTTCTCCATACTTTTGATAAGAGAAAAATTTGATAACCGATTTTTGCGGATGTAGAAACACCAACATAGATAATTAAAATCCTACGTTCCAAATGTTCATTAATAAATTTACTAAACTTTAATTAGTCGAAAATAACAATAAATGTTTAACTTTTTCTACAATTAAAACTATAAAATAATGATTATTATAAATGGTAATATTACAGTATTAACCAAATAGAAATTCACTTTAAACAAAATTTTAAATCATAAAAAATTTAAAAACTTATATTACATGAACATATGAAATATTATAGGTATAATAAAACATTTTATCACTGTAATGACCGTTAAAAACCGTTACACATCAAATACATTAATAATCATACATTATTTCACATGTTTAATGCAGAGTTGTACATTTATCGGCACTAAATTTATATTTGTATAATTTTATAATTTTGTGTGGTGGTTGGTAACCTCAAAAAAAAAAATTGAAATTATTTCTCTCATCAAAAATTATGGAGAACCGACCCTATCACACGGACGACACACCATACGTCACGCAACTCGGCGAGGCGAACGTAACCGCGGGCGGCAAAGTCGGGTGGTGTCCGTCGTACGGATAGGGGGGGGGAAGACCGACGGACCGTGACGCGACGTTTTCCGCACACCGCCCCCCCCCCCGCAGACGACGGTGACTCATCGGCGGCGGCGGCGTCGTCTCGTCCCCGTCTCCACGGCTAGGTGGCGCTTCACTAACCCGGTCGATTATTGCATTAACGTCGCCGCCGCCGCCGCCGACCGTGTCGTCCACGCACGCCGCATGTGCGACACGCGTGCGCGCGCGCGCGCCGGCGTTGCGTGTGTCCGTTGACTCATCCTGTATGTCATTATACCGACCGCGGCTGAGGACGGCGGGCGGCGTCGCTCTCTCGTTCCGGTCTCTTATCAAAACGTTGCGGTATCGTCGTCGCGCTCGCGTGTCCACTCGTTATCCCGCCGTCCGCACGTCGTTTCCGTTACCGGTGCGTCTCTCTGTGTTTGTGTTCAGTCGAAAACCGCCCCCCCCCCGCAAAAGTTATTTTCATCGTCGCGAAAATCCCGTCCGTCATGTGCGCGTTAACGTGCGTGTCTCGCGTGCCGTCGTCGTGGCCCGCGCGCGTCTGACCGCGAGTAACCGCGTAAACCAAACGAAACGGACGCGCCGACGCTGTGCGACCGATCACCAAGGTAAGCCCACTTATTGTTCGTTCGGACACGGTCCTCTATCCCCCTAATACGTTTGTGATATCCGTGTACGCGGTAAGTAAACGACGACTACCGTGTTTCCACGGATAGACACGTTGCCGGTTACCTCGTGGTCGCAAACGGCCCTCCCCACACGAATGCGACGCGACGCGCGTACGTGATTGATAACGAATCCGTGTTCCCGTCGCCTGACCGTCAAACGTCGTCGCGTTCCATTTCCACGTTACGACGTGTCCGTCTGCCGACCTTGGCCGCCGACGCGACGACAACGAGCAGCTGCCGTAGAGGTTCGCATTGTCATTTCGCGACGACGGAACGGACAGGTAGTCGTCGTCCGTTCCCAACGCTACCCGTCCGTTAACTCGACGGCATTCGGTGAAATAACGTTTCGTTTCCGTTGAATTCACCACTCGAAATCACGCGCAGTAAAAGGACGCGTTTTGTTTTCACCCGGGGTGGGGTAAAAAAAAAACGATTTCGCGCGTTCGTGTTTTTCGATTCGACCGAGTTCGACGTGCCTCTCGCACGGACCTTTTGTCCGGTGTTTCGAACAGCGGGCGATTTCGCGTTTCGTCCGTCCGACGTCACCGGAAAGTGGCCGTCACGCTTTATTTTAACGGACAATGAACGAGTGTCGTCGACGGGTGTTGAAAAGACGCGTGTCTATATATATTATAGTGGGCGTTCACGAAATTAGAATTCCCCGCAATTACCGTTTACCAGCTGCGCGACGAGAAATAAACGTCTCGCGAGACAACCGTTGAACTCGGTCCAGAAAAACGAACAAAAAGAAAAGAAAAAAATACCACCGATCACACGGCCCAAAAGTGGCCTATGATCTCACATCGATCGTTCGCGCGGGATTCGTTCCAAGTCCGTGACCGGACGAGCGTTCACGATTTATTATGTTTTTAACGAACGACAATAGTAGGAATATCTGACGATTTTTACGAAGAATACAAAAAAAAAAACCCCCCGAATATGGACGAAACCTCCCCTCGTCCTCCGTGAACACGTCGCTGCGACCGAAATCGTACGTGCTGTTATCACGACAGCGTCGGTTTTGAGAGACGACGCGACGGACCGTGTCTAACGTCGCCCGAATTGAACGTTACGAATGCGACGCGAACTGTGTCAAAAATCACTATTGTGTTATTGTCGTAGGTACAGACGTCATTGCCGTCGCTCAATTATCAAAAAAAAAATAAATAAACGACGGTGGTTTCTCGCCCAGTCGGCATTGCGGTTGACGAACGTCTTGTTATGATATTTTATTTTTTTTTCCGCGCTATAAACGAACAAACAATCGTCGTCGTACAGGATTATGCGCGCGCGCGTGTACCGACAGAGAAACATCAAAGACGAAACGATATTTTCGAACGTAAAACGTTTATACATAATTATAGGTATTTGGACGCGACGGGACAGCGATGTCGAATAGCCGCCGCCCGACCGTGCGGTTTCCGGATTGAAATTAAAAAAATTAACGAGCCGCCTTAAATAATTCAATTCGTTACACTCGTTTCAGTCGAGATTCGTCTCGATTTCCACGAGTCGGAAAGCCGCTCTCGTCGCGGATCGGAAATTATCCGTACAATCACGAGTAACAGACGACAATACAACATCCGTGTATACCCAAGCAGGAGTCGTGATCTTTTCGTAAACTAATAACGTGTTACGAGGTCGTCATTGTTTTTTATTTTTTTTTCAAACCTCTCTCGGGGTGTACGTTTTCGAGAAAAACCGTTCGTTCGACTTCAGAATGTGTCGCACGGCGATAAAATGCTGACGCGTGTGTCTACAACTCTCGTTTTGTTTCCTAAACGTCGTTACATAACGTTCCGAAAATATTATCCAACGAAAACAGTCGCCCGCCGCCGCTCTAGAGTTTTTATTTTGACGTAAAATAGTTATGGGTAAACGTGACGCCGTGCTTAGTCACGTATCTCTGTAGTTTATCGTACCGACCTCATAATATTATGAGCCGTATTGTATTCGACTGTGTCAAAACCCGAACTCGTATATCGACGTTTGCGCAGTGCGCGCACGTTTCTCCGATTTTAATTATTTACGAATTTTTTTATTTACGATTTTTTTTTTTTTTTTGGGGGGGGGAGGGGTAATTCGAGATAAAACAAAAAAATTAATTAAATTACACATCGTGTTGTATTTGACGCCGGTGTTTTAATTTGTTGTAAATTACAAAAAAAAAATTCACAATGAACGCGGTTAGGTATTATTGTTTAAAGGAATATAATTTACAGTAATTTTATACGACAGGTTTCCATGTTCATTATGAATAATTTGTTTATTTTCAAGTGTCCGGAAACATTTGGTGGCAGTTCGTATACTATGTAATATGGGAAAAGGGCTGTATCGTGACGGTTTTATTATTTTTAAGTGGATTGGTAATGCATTTCATACGGACCCTACTCACTGGCAACCATTGAAAAATACTACCGGCGGGATAATACATGTTTTTTCACACGGCCCAAAACGAATTCTGCATAAAAAAATAAAATAAAATATTAACGTCGAACGTAGTTTTGTAGAGCAAAGCTGTGTTAAGGAAATTCGACTGTAGTTATATAATAAAAAAACATTACCGTTATTAATTTCGTGGGAGGCGCAGTAATAATCGTAAAATTTAATTACTTTCAAAATTATTTTCTAACTCGACGGGTTATTTTTTAAAAAAGTAACAATTCGTTATGTATTTATTTATAAAACGGCTTTTTTTTTTTATCCGTATTCGTATTATATATGTTTAATACCACATATTTCAAACATTTTTTTTTCCATTAGATAAAAAAAAATTTACGTCAAAAAATGTCTAAAATTTAACGTCATTCATTTAAAAATAATCATGTCATTTATCATTATAAAGTTATATATATATATATATTATAGTTCCTAGAATTATTTATGATGTCATTGCTTCATTTCGAATGCTTCAATGTCATATAATCTATATATATATATATATAATATTTTGTTTATTACACTCGTATATTGACAAATATTAATTAACATGACAAATCATTCAAATTGGTCTCTCGTCTTCGTCCGTATGGATTTCAGTTACGCTCGTTATAACTATGTGAGGCCAATTTATTTATGTGTGGTTTTATTTTTCTGAACATCTTTCTCAGCCCTTCGCGTGTCTAGGGCGTTTCTAAAAATATACTTAATGCACACGTTCTTTTTCCCGAGTTGGAATCCGTGTACTGCTATTATATATGATTATACGTACGATGAATGGTACTAGTACCCGGTCAAAACATGTTGGTTTTACATTTTCGAAATACGTTATAATTTTAAATTTAGTAAAGGACAGATCGTGCAGTATAATTTAGTGTATAGTAGTAAACTCCTCCGTTAGTAAAATCGTGTCGGAGGGGGATATGTATAATAAAAAAAATGTTTCTTGTTTTGTGACACAATGGGGCCCGGTTTTCACGGCATTCTGTGGCGCCAGACGAACGTTTATTAGTATTAACGTTTCCAAGAGGTGTTTAAAAAATACGTAAAAAAACATAAAATATGTGTGAAACTTGCCCTCTTCTATTATTGGCTACATACGTTATTTTGGAATATTCGTAAATTAATTTAACTTAATTTCTATATTGGTCAAAAATATTGTATTATTCCACGTGCAAATCCGAATCCGTGTATTAATATAGTTATTCGAAATATTCGGCCGTTTCGAGTGTTTGATCATTTTTATAAATGTATGTAATTTTTTAACGATATTATAATTGATTTTCGACTACGTATATACTAATATGAGCTATGCGTTTGAATGATAACCGGCAGTTTCAATAAATTTGTTTACTTACAGAACTTCAAAGAACTCGTGAGATTTAACTATTTTAGTTTTTCGTTTTGTTTTGGGGTTTTTTTTTTTGTCAACCATTTTGAACGAATATTGTTTAAAAGTACGTTTAGGGGAATATGAAAAGGAGCGATTATCGTTTTTTTTCCCCTTAGGGTTTTGGTTTATTTCACGACTAGTTTTGACAATGGTTATTGAAATTTAAAAGGGTAACCTGGTGCAATAGTAGTCTTGGGTAAGAAAGATATGAAGTGGGTTGTGACTGGCTAGCTAGCTGCAGGAAACGTGGGACGTACCGGAAACGCGGTGTCTTGTGTATTCATGACTGCTCCTATATATTCAGATGGTTCAGTGTTGCCAAAACATTTAAAAAGAAATAAAACTTTATTTACGTGAAAACAATACCATTATCGTGCACGTTTGCGAGTGAAATCCGATAGAACGTATAATTGTAATATATTATTTAAATCAATAAACTGAATACCTAACTAAGCAAAATGTATCGAAAAAAAAAACCATATTAAATCCGTATACGATAATAATAATGATGATATAATAAAAATCGACTCGGAGAGTGGCGTCCATAATACGTATTGTGTATTATTATTGTCCTTATTATTATTATGTCTGGCGTCGCGATCGTCATCTGGAACGCGTTGATCAATGCGCTTTAAACGAAAATTGCAGTCAAAGCGAGATATACTGATGTGTATAATACGTGATGTAACATACGGCGTACACTGTACGGGTGGTTCGAAATTACGATTAGTTTGTAATTTTTCTTTTGTAAACATTCTGAGAACGTTAAGTGTGAAAGGAATGCTAATGCAAGGCACCTGAGAGATTAAATTTTATCAATTAGGTGCGTATTATCAAAAATGTATAATGGAACAAAGTGCGCAGTATAAAATAATATTGCGTGTTACTCGCACAGGAATTTTCGTCTACAACAAAACTCTCTTGCGTCGTTAAGTATTATACGTAAATGCAGTCGATCACACACAGCAGATATAATTAACAAGTATATTCGTCACGCATGACTATGATGGAGATTCGTAATGGAGAGTCGACCGAGCCCTAACCGAAGCAATCCGGTGCAGTTCAGAAATACACCGGTGTGCACGCAACACGAACCTAAAGCGTTTAATTCGTAATTCTAACGGTATTCATTATATGCTAATTTCGTTCAAATACTTTTTGGATTTGTCAACCCGCACGGTATAAAAGTTTTATTTTGAAAAGTTTAAAATTATTAATAAACTAAATATTTAAATATTTAAAAAATAAATTGAATATTTAGTTTTTTAGCATTCGTGTAGGTATTTATATAATATATATTATACTTAATTCTTAGACATTATATATAAAAAAAAGCCAATATAAATTGCGGTTAAATAATAGGTATTATATTTTAATAAAATAGGCTATTACGTTTATCTATCACGATAAATAAATGTTTTTTAAAAGTATTAATTTATTATATTTTTTTGTTTTATATATTGAAATAATAATATTATCTTCAAAAATACATGACAATAACCAAAGAAATACGTATTGATCATAACATTTTTTTTTTGTTACAAACATGAAAAACTTAAATAATTTTTTAATAGGGTTTAAATATAAATCATTCGTGAAATGACACAACTTATCAAACGTCACTCATCAATATGAGCGTATTTTTAAATTAATTATACAAAATGTAATAAACAATATTGCATTTATCCTGATTTACATAAATCTTAAAACGTTTAATGTATTTTTATATCTTAATTAAGTCAATATCATATAGTATAATAATACATTTATATATTTACTGACCTTTTTCAACAGCCGAAAATAACTAGGATTTTTTTGTCAAACTTTTTGTATGCGTATAAAAAACTTTTCTTGATATTGATGTTGACGTACTTCGTCGTAGTTAGGTCGCACCACTCGTTGGTCCCTATGTTATGTATTTATAATGATTCTCAATTCTAAATCAAACTTCTCTATAATAAATTTACTTTTACTGAATTGATATTAAAAAACAAAAAACAAAAACAAAAACTTCATTGCACACCTTATACCGCCTCAGTAAGTACTGAATCACATATTCGTGTTCACCGTGCAATTGTCAATTGATATTAATCATAACTCACAAGTCATAACAGAGTATATCAGTGGGTATTTTTTATTTGAGCGATAAAGAAAAATTGCTTAATCTTATGTCGGGTATTTTATTGTATATAGGTAATGTTAAGGTATATAAGGACTAAATATTATATATGTCGTAGGTAACACACACACACACACACATATATAATATATACCTACTTGGTTACATTCTTTTAACCTTAGACAAATACTTATAAATAAATATTTCATTTTTATAAGATAATATACATACAACAATTGTATAGTAATTTTTTTCATAATGAAATTTCTTTTATTGTTTTAAAAAAAAAAAAAAAACATTAATAATTTACAATGTTATCGGTTTGTCATTTGCTAAATATATTATATGGAAATTTAAATTATAAACGTTAAAAATATAGTCTTATTATTATAATAATTTATATATTAGATTTGTTCGCGTTAATTAAAAATTAATTAACTAATTATTATTTTTTCATTAAAATTAATCGTTTGTTGTAAATGCTCATTTGTACGTGTATTATACGTCTGCTGTGTAACCTATAAATGCGTCGTTCCTTCTAAACCCATCCCTATAATTACATTTTAAATTAAATTTGAGCGTAATATGCTTATTTTTAATGAGCTTACATATACGCGTTTGATAAAGCAATATGTAAGAGTTGGGACAGTGGCATAATTTAGATGGAATTTATTTTAGAACAATTTTTCTCTGTATATATATATATAGGTTTAACTTTCGGTGTAAACTTTTCATCAGGTCTCACGCATGTTCTAATTTATGCGAATCAATTCGAGTTCATATTTTCTTTAGTAATTTTACAAAAGACTAAAATATTTCTTCAGCAATTATACGAAGCACATTTTTGTATTAATATTAAAAACGTTCGTTTATTAATATATATTTAACACCGACGTCCGAAATCAAACGAGCAAAATTCAGTTGCACATTTATTAAACCATTAAAATATTCCAATAGAATATTATTCATTATATGTTATAATATATAGACAGACGGGCTGCTATAATATGTATTTTTAAAACGTCAAACGACGCAAACGTTTATATTTGTACAATAATGAGTGTATTATAGCGAAAATCCAGAGAAATTATTTCAAAGAGCTTTGAACGTAAAGTACCGACGTGGTTTAAAAACGATTCTATAAAACTGCAGCAGAAGAGAAAAAAAAACGAACGATCGTTATTATTTAAATAAATGCGTCGTTTGCCTTATGTACACTATGCAAATAAATTCATTTATTGCACATTTTTCCATATCCGATTATTTTTTTTTTTACTATTGTAAATATTGAATTATTTCGCGTTTCGTCTCTCTGTCTCTCGATGTTATATTTATTGATCAAATGATTTTGGAATACACGTTTATAATCAATTAACATTTTGGTTTGGCGATGATAAATGTTTTTATTTTTTCTTATTTAACCACTCACGGTAACGAATCGTGCATAGATACTTCATGTCATTATTTGACGCACGATTTTCGATTTATCCCTAGTAGTAAACCTCTTAAACGGTGTATACGGAAAAATTGAAAAAAAAAAAAAAACATATTTTACATTGTCGCCGATTATTAATTTTGTTGTTGAAATATTTCGATAAATTTCGGACTAAATCATGTATGACATCACGATTTACAAATAATCGCGAAAACACGAGAACGTGTACCCCACACAATATATGTTAGACGCGAAGTGGCTGCAACGAAACGTTCCATTCGGGACTTGTCCGCGAACGTTCTCCGAATTCGGAATCCAAACTGTAATATCGCCGTGCACAACGGCTAGTAATTAGTGTAGGTACGCGATACGATAAAACGGGATTTTAGCGCGTTCGTATTATATTATCGTTAAGATGTATTGTCAACGAAAACGGATTCGTTGCCCGCGCGAAATACCGGATTTTTCGCCCGTGGCCGAAGAATATAACGGACGGCGGTATAAAATGTTAGCGGCCAATTAAAATTTCTTCCTCCGCTCCGTAATAACCGTCCGTGTACGTTTATACACTTGCGTCCTGTTAACCCACAATTTCTCTAGTCGACATGTTAGATATGCTCTCGTCATTTCGTCAATAATATTTCCGTACGTCCCTTATTGATTATTATTTATTTGTTTTGATTTCGGTTGTGATTGAAGACTCGATTTTGGGGGGTTTTTTTTTTTTTTTTATCGAGTATATTTAATTATTTCTAAAAATATTATTGATCACTTCAGCCGGTGTAGATAGATGCCCGGGTTTAAGAGGTTATTTTGATAAAGTATAAAGTAATTAAATGTTGAATTGCACATTGCACCTCATACAGGTTAAAAAATTAAAAAACAAATTTATTTATAGACGAATGTATATAAAATATATCTATACGTTTTTAGAAAAGGGCGGGCGGGGGAAATATACTGTCAACGTTTTAGATTTTTAGAATCGGTGTGAGGTTGGACCGGGAGTTTAGTTATCAGCCAGGTGTTTATAATTTGAATTCATATTTTTAAAGAAAATATTTAATAACATTTAAGTTTTAATGTTTATTTGTAGTGTGAACTGAAGTTATGTAATGTCATGTATTTCTATGTTATTAATAGTTTTTTGTTTGATTTTAGCGAATTTACGCGCGTCGATGAACCGAACAATTACTCGGTGATGAGCTGTAGTATAAAAATAACTTGTAATGAGTATACACGACCGTACGAGTGTGTACGGGATGTATATATATTTTTTTTTTACGAAAATTCATTTTGATAAAAATAATAATATCGCGTATTATACTTTGGGCTATCATCATCAAAAAAAAAAATAATAATAATAATAATAATAATAACAACAGCAGCAGCATATATCTCCAGACCGACCAAGTTTTTCTGTCGCAAAGTCCCACTCGAGACCGCGCGCGTTCAAAATATATTTAATCTATATATATATATATATATATACGTATATCGCGGTACAACAGATTTGCGTGTGCGTATCTGCTGTATATTGTAAATACGCGACGACGACGACGACGACGATGACGACGATGACGACGATGACGATGACGACGCGGCTCGGCGAGACCGTTCAGTGCAAAGCTGACGGTCGCCGCGCGTACAACGACGACGACGACCGCGCGTACGTTACGGTCTCGTGCGTGTGTGAGTGTGGCGTTATCACGTTTTGGACCGGTGCGCGTGTGGTGGTGCGGTTTTTTTTGTTTCGTTGCGGTTTTTTTCGCGACCGCCAAATACCTACTGCGCACATCATGGGTTAGTGTTTGGTGTCGGACTTATTACAACGTATACGTACAAATAATATTTTATGATATTGTCGTCGTCGTCGTCGTCGCTATTGAAAACATCACTTACCTCACGCACGCTTTACGGTGTCCAGTCCGTTTCGTTGGCCGCCGAACCGAATTCGTCGCGTGGTGTTCGTTCACAGCGTTTTCCCGCGATTGATTAGTTTTATTTTTTTTTACTCCATGTCGTTAAATATATCGAGAACTCGTCGCGGTCGACCCGAGAACACAACTTGCCGTGTTCGATCTTGTTTTTTCTTTATCTAAGATGTTTTTTTAATCAGAATCGTATTGTTTTGCATGCATACGGTTCTGTTACCTTGCATTCAGATTTTAAATAACTACCGACTTTTAACATACGTATAGTTACGTTTTAAATCGTGTTTTGATATTCTAAAAATATAACGTAGTCTTAAGGTCGAGAAAAATTACGTGTACGTAAGTCTTTACTAAACAATCAAAAGAACATTTTTATACTGATATTATATGCACATTTGCTTAGAAGTATTATCATACTTACGACTGTTTATTAAAGTGTACACTTTGTTTTCATAAACCGAGTTTAGGCTTAAAATGAATTTTACTGTTGTTTACGGCGATAAAATTTAATCTAGACTTTTTGGGATTAATAGTATTATTTTATTCGTCGACTCTTGGAATTTGGATATATATATATACTCGTATATATGCATAGGTATATTATGATACTAGGAATGTTCTCCAAGAGTTAAGTGTTTTAAAATGGTGGAATCGTGATGTTTACATTACTCTCCCACCACTTTAAAATAGTACTTGGCCCGGTCGTGTTCATATTATATTTGTTAACAAGGTTGACATTCATATTTAGATTGTTTTAATTTAATGAATTTTCATTTAAAAATTGAATTGTTTAATGTTCATTGGAACAATGTATACGAGTATAAAACTATAAAAGATGGCATTCTTCACATTTCAAGTTTGATAACTACTTTCAAATACGGTATAGTACACTCTTAACTCGTACAAATATCATATAAACATGTATGTTAGAGTTTTATCCGAAACGAATGATTTAGATTTTGTTTAAAAATATTTTCGAGTTATATTATAAGAAATATAAAATGAATTGCTATTAAAATTATTTGGTTTTGAGTTTATCAAATACTTAATACTTTGCATAACACAAATAAAAACAAAATTTCCTTTGTATAATATAGGTATAAGGTACTTAATGTTTTGTTTGCGCATTTCTTGGCTTATAATACTGATATGATGTATATGAATAGTTTTACAGTACAAGAGGTATTATAGGCGAATAGCGTAGGTATTGTAATACGTTTTCCTTTAATATTATCACGTTGTTAAATTAATCCATCTACAGTGGTTTCTCGTTGCGGCCATTTAGGGTTGAACGTTGCAGTAATCCTTTGTTACATAAGTCTTTTCGGGTTAAACCACGAGGTTTGTGATACATTCAAATGTTATCGATTACTGCGATAATACTCGATAGAAAGAAAACGTCATATTGCAGAAGTCGTATATGATTTAACAAAAACAATTTAAGTTTGTTCGTGTGATTCGTGTATAAAATTATTAATTTTAGAATATAGTATTTTGTAATCAGACGGGCGGCGTTAAAAGTCTATTTAAAAAATTTCCATTACATAGTATCTAAATAAATTATTATAAAAATAATATAAATATTTGCACGTTATGTAATTAAAAGGATTCGTTTTGGCAATTATTTACTTTGCAAATATTTTAATGAAATAAAAATCAACTGTTTATAATTATACCGCGCCCACAAAATTAAATTACACAAATTACATTCTTGTTTTCTTTTACTTTTTTTTTTAAATTAAAGAGAATAATTAAAATCTAAAGTCGAAAGTTGTATTTTCATTTTGTACACGCAATTCTCATCAAAGTATTGAGTTTAATATACGAGTATTATATTATGCTCATTTATTAATATTCTGTAACTAAAAATTTAATAGTCAAACTGTACAAATATATATATAAGTCACAATAATCACCATTTTTATTTTACGTATATGTAACTATATATTATGTTTTAATCTTCATGCCGATTATATACATTTTTCAAATTCCTAAACAACATCATTTTCTTTATTATACTTTATGATCATATATTATTAATTATTAATTTGGTATTTTTTTTTATTTAATAACGAAGTTCGTGTAATTAATCATATTTTTCTCGATTTATTGTCCGTTGTATTGCGCAATATATTTTTTCAAAGACGAAAACAAAGCGGTCAAATTATAGGAAGTTTTCGGTTATAAAAACAATTGTGTTTATATAAACAAACAAGTATATATATATATATATATATACTTATTGATGTACGCAGGCGGATATAATTTAAGGTCAACGAAACCATTTTCAAACACATTCATATTTTTAGATTGTTGCGTGGATTTTTCACAGCTCTAAAAAAAACGTATAAACACACCACGAGTTCAGTGACAAACTTGTTCACGCATAGTCGGAGAATGGAGTACTTATATAGATTTATAAACTTTTTTTTTTTATAAAATGTCCGAAACGTGACTCACGAGCTTTGCCCTACCACGATCTGTTTTGCACGTACGTATTATATACACAGATTACTGATCAGTATATATTGACGATATCAGACGGTATACCTAAGGAGAGAATAAAGATTATTATAGTATATATTCTCAACTGTGAATTCAAAACATTTTGTTTTTTTTGTATAATCTACTAGTTCTTCAAGAATCTATTCATACTTTTATTTAATTTTTAAATTCATATGTTTTGTTCTACGCGTATATTGATTTAAAATATTGAATCATAAAATGGTGACCATTGTTTTTTTTTTTTTTTTTTTTTAGTTCTTCGAGTGAGTGCACTATAATATAAATCTGATAATATGACCTCATAGTCTCGGACGTAATTGAAGAACAACCGTTGTTCACTTGACATAGTTTTTGATTAATAATCGACAAATAATAGTAAGAGTTTGCATTATCGATTTCGTAAAATTAACCGTTGGCTAAATAATTATTGTTATGGTAATTTAAAATTACTTGTTCATCAACAACGATTCACCACAATTTATTAATATGCAATCGCAGTAAACCAGTTATTGAAAAGTTGAAAATGCTTTAGTTTTACTAATCGACACTATGTAATATTCCGAGTATTTCCTTTGAGCATATTATTCATTTTATTTTATTTTATTTTTTTTTAAAAAAATGACGAAATGGACAAGACTTTTTTGCTAATTATTATATGTCCGTAGTGCGGACCATATTATTCTTTTAATAATAAACCGGCTCGCTCGTATGTGTATATACTGATGTTAATCGTATTATTATTATTATTTAACTCGACGCGATAAATACCGCTCGCAGGTCCCAATAGTATATAACGATCGGCGATCGATTGTTTGTGTGTAATGTATAGAAATCATTGACGGAATTTCAAGAATGTTATCTCGGTAGCTTGTCAAATGAAACTATTTCTTTAAAAAAAATACATATATATATATATAAAGCCGTTTTCGACCACTTATATAAACAGACGAAATACGTCTTTGTAGTCTTTTGTTTCAAATTTCAAATTGTCTCCGTATATAGTGCAATCGGTTTTCAAGGTGACCGATCGATTTATAAATATACACGGAAAAAAACAATGTGTGTACTCGGAAAATCTTACTCGCACTCAGCATGTTGTTGACCCCTGTGTGCGTACACTCGCATTTGGACACCACTGGTGCGCGCACCATATGTTGTTCAGAATCCGTTCTCCCTCGCCCTTCGTCCCGTCGTCGCGACCGCGTGTACGACGCACACGGTATAGTCGTTATAGCAGTAGTAGTAGTAGTATGAGTAGTAGTAGTATGAGTAGTAGTAGTAGTGGTAGTAATAGTAATAATAGTCGTAGTAGGCCGCTCGCACGTTCAAACCGTACAGCGCCCGTTCGAATTATCGGGGCACCGATGGCAGACATCACGCACACGGGCCTTCGTATAATAGACCACCACGGTATTATTATTATGCGCGCGCGACTTTTTAAACTTCGCCCTTTTTTCTTTCTTTCCCGCGTACATATATCGGCAGAATGTAATTTTAAACGTTTGAATTCGTTTCGCTCGTGCCAACCCCAATCGCCCTGTGATCCGCGCGCGTACGTATATTAGAGACTCCGTCCGGCTCCGCCCGTTTGTACCGCAACGCGTATCGGCTTCGAATAACGGACACCCGTCGCATCGTCGAAGTACGCAGGTGGTCGCGGATCGAGCGGTTCGGTTACCGGGAAAATCTCCGAGACGTCGTATGTATTTACGATCGTCGTGGGTCGACCGGCGGAGAAGAACGCGGACAGGCTCCCCACGGTTTTTCGGTCCGCTGGTCACGGTATTTACGTCTCGGCCGCATACTTTCTATGTACATAACATGTAATATGCACGTGTGTACGTGTAAGAAAAAAAAAATCGTAGGTGTCGCCGCCTCACGCGTGCCCCCCGACCGAACGCGTGTAATACGTTCGGTGTTCGACCCGATCAGGTCCCGTACGTATACCAGGCGCATACGACCAATATACGAGCATCGATATGTGTGTGCGAGCGCGCGTCAATATATTTTTTCATTTTGAATCGTTGACTCGCGGGCGCACTGCGCGCGTTCGTACGGAACACGGTTCCGCGGCAAACTGTTACAAAACGATAATCACGTCGGAAGCGAGCGCGGATACAATTTGTTCACTTCATAACCGAATGTGACGCATCCACCCACCTATAGAATGTTTCGTTGGCTCGCTGAATTGTTTTTCGCGACGAGTAAAAAACAAACAGCCGCGACGTTTATTTGTACGTGTACGATCTTTTGAAATTCTAGTCGGTTTATTCGGTCTCGAGTACCTGTATTTATATATTATGCGTTTCGGCTTACGTGTAATAAATATGTCTCGGTCCCATGTTTAAATATGAGAACTGTGTGTCCCGATAATATTGTCTGTACTCTGTCCGTGGAGTAAAAACAAAAACGCGAATCGTCAATAGCGGCCGGATTGTTGTGCGGTGGTGGTTTATAGTACTGCGATTTCGATATCGTCGGATCGTCCGATTATTCTATTTCGAACTACACATTATACGATAACGGTGTTTTCAATAGAAAAGAGTTATTCTGTCTGTTTGTGAAATATTGTAGTTTGCTTTGATTGTTATGCGCGTGTGTATCAAATACCGATTAATTGTTAAACTTTTCAATTTTTTTTTCTAACCGGAAATATTTTTCTGACGTCCATAACCTAGTTTAGCATAGCGTGTTTATTTCAGATTATTCTTATCTGTACATAGTGTATTGTGTACGCGTTTGGTATTTTTATTGCTATATAATATGGTTGTACAGTTAAACCAGTCACACTGATCCGAGTCCATTGCCAATATTACACAAAATATGATATAATAACGATATAATAACCGTCATACGGTTGTAAATGATGTATTGTTTTATATATTGTATCAAAGTTAATGTGTGTGTGTGTGTGTGTGTGTGTGTACGGCGCAGACACGAGAGAAGTTTAATCGACGATAATTTATATAATAATGGCGAAACGCTGGAGCACGGCGATCGTATTCATTAAAATTAATGTGCAATCGTCACGAAACTGGCAAAAGACAGAAGGACACTACAGCCGGTCACGTACATCCTACATCCTTTATTTTTTATTTTCAATTTTCACTCCGGATATTACAGTCAATTTTAATAAACCACTAGTTGTGCTTGCGTGTGTGTGCATTATACTCGTATAGTTTAGGACTCGTCCAGATTATCAATAGCATAATAATTATGGGTCACGAAGCCACACCGTACGTATATTATATACTTATTTATACCTTTGTGGGCGTTTTGACACGAGTACGTTTTTAGTCGAATAAAAACTCCTACTTTTATGACGATTGAAAAAATAAAAATAAAATGTTTACCATCTGTTCGCAAAAGAACGTTTAAACACGTATATGTATAAAACGTAAATGGTGATTATTATATAAATTGTATAGATCATATTAATAGATCCTTTTTTCAAATTTTATTTGGATTCATGCGTGTTTAAAAAAACAAGACGGCGACTGCGTTACGTTCATAAAAATATTTTATTTTCGTCTCTTTTTAGGAATTAAAAAAAACAAAAATGTATGTACGGATATAACAATATCTGTAACGTAACGTAGATTTCTTATGTACTCATCGGTCGACTACCTATTGTTTAATATAAAGCAATTTATTTATTTTGTATAATAAAATTATATCAAATAATATTGTTTACATTTTATTTTATATTTGATAAAAAAATAAATAAAAACGAATACTAATTTATGAAATCGCTATATTTAAACGTGACTTTAGTATATGCTATATCAGTTATACATACTCGTATTCTATTATACAAACAAGACGTACGTATATTTTATCATAGGTTTCTATTGTTCTTTTAGGTTGAAAACATATTGTTTTAAAGATAAGATACGTAATGTGATATATATTTGTCTTTTTTAATATAACATTAAAATATAACTTGGTCGATCATATATATATATATATATATATATTAAATATATTTAAATTATTTGAATTTTAAACTTTAAAATCACGAAATCGGATTAAAACTCGAGATTAAAGCGTATTTATCATATTTCCGTCGGTCCTCTACTCTCGTTAGTTATAAAATCGTGGAAAATACTTTTCCTCGACCATAATTACTTCCACGTTTTGTTAGGTATATACGCTGTCATCATCGTCTATCGCGTTTTTTTTCATGACGACAAATTTCCTGAACATTTTTATCTTTATGTATATATCTCTTTCGTAGACAGTTCTGGTTTTGTTCTCATACTTGGTATTTTTCCTCATTTAACTTCGTTTGTTTTTTGCATTTTGACATATTAATTATTTTCCGTTTGATTATTCATATACACAATAACGCGTATACATAAGGATCAGATAATAGAAGCTATTTCGTATATATATATATATATATATTATGTTACATAAGAAACATTTTTATCGAATAATTTCCAAAACGGAACTAATTAAAAATCGCATCTTTTTTACGTTGTGTTATCGAACAGTTTGATCGTTTGATCTTTGTGCATAGGTATTTCGACGTTAAGTGTTAATTGCAAACTTGTAGGTTATATATATATATATACGCAATGAAAACATATTCGTAGATCGTGTTGTGTCCATGTACAAAGGGTGTGAAGCGGACAGGGAGGGTCTGTTGTGCATGTATTCAAGTATTTCCGAGAAACAAACAAAAAAATGTTTAACCTATGACTCGATATCGCGTATGTGTAAATACAATTATGCATGTTGCATATATTCATCAAGGTCATTCGGTCGCGCGAACGTCTGTGCCGGCGAAAAAATTCAATTCGATGTTTGTATAACATATTGACAATAATATTTTTCGATTTTCGCCAAGTTGTTCCGACGCGTTTTATAGACAGGTAATTAGGTAGGTAGTATAGCGTTGCGTTTAAGTGTCGGCAAATAACGCCATTCTATGTATATATATATATGTATATTGTATTTTTGTAACGACGAACAACACGTGTGTCATCCATAGTGCTTTCGATTTCGATGATAACTGCAAGTTATATTAAGCGCATCGGTTTATTCGCTTTTTTTTCTATTTGTCGTTCTATACCGTGCATTTTAATTATAACGTATAGATACACATTTTTTTTTTTTAGATTTAGTACACATAAAAACGAATGTAATGTTAATGTTGTGTACTGTAACGTTCTTCAAAATGGGACGTTATATAAGGTGCAGTTTTGTGCGTGTTTGTGTGTGTCGAGTAGAATTTGTGCAAGCAAACGATATTTCGAAACAATGAATATTAAATTAATCATTATGGACGTTTATAATTGCGCGTAAAAACTTGTAAAAAGTACTGCACTATGTAAACGCAAATTATGCGTGTACATAACATTTTTTTCGGTTTTCACGAGTGTAATATAATATCCATGAGAATTCTTTCCTAGACGGATAATGGCTTATTTTAATGATAGGGGTTTTTTTTTTTGAACGTACATTAAAATATAATATAATATGATTTAAACGATTGGCGAAATCACGTTTTTAACACATTATGCATGTGAATATCATAAATTATTTCGAGAACATTTTTCTTGCTAATCAATCGATCGTTACAATAATCATTATCTATTTCGTGTACGATTGCGGTTGTAGCAACATTTTGTTATTAGAATAATAAACTCATTTCATACAGTAAAAATCGATCTCTCGACCAAACGTAATTGATTAAAGTTCAAGTATTTGATAACAGTTTGTCCGTTATCGTGTTGTTGAATTGTGCGGTAGGAGGTCTGATTTTATAATTGTTATGTATGACGTGACTGTTTTTTGTCTCATTTAAACCTTTTTTTTTTTTTAAAAATTCTCACTGGGTAATAAGTTTTATTTATGTATAGAAAGTCCCGTTGACGAACGCGACGATTTATCAGTTTTTAAATTCAAAATAACAATAATAATATAAAATTAAATACATTATGTCCTACGCCGTGCCTCCGTTGTCGTGGTGGTGGGCGAAGTTATTTTGTCGGTTTTTGTCAGTGTTTTGTTCAGATCGTACTCGAGTTTTATAGAAAAACGTAAACTTAACGCTATATTCCATTTCATACGTTCGACGCTAACTGTTAATTGATCAATACTGTTGAATTAATTCTAAATAAATGAATCGACTATCAAGTACAAACGCACGACGGTCGAATTTACATATTTTTAGTTCATACGTTTTATTGTAATGTAACCGTATCACCATTGGCCAACGAGCGAAATTTCTGTTTTGTTGATTATTTGTAGATTATCGGAATACAACAACACAATGCACGTACACAAGTTTACGCGCGAATACGATTGTGTTGACGAACGACTAGTTGTCTTTGACGATCTTGCACGTTTCGTCCTTTGTTAGATTTGGCCGGGGTCGTGTTTTACGAAGAGAAGAAACCCCTTTTTTGAATACCACAACCGCCAGGCAACCAATCCGATTACGATGTTAACGGAGTGAAGTTTTTTTGATGAAAAGTGGTGATGTGATTTATTATTAAATTTTCCATTTGGATTTGTCTCCACGTGCCGGAAACGTGTGCCGTGTGAACTCTGCCTCGGGTGGGCACTATAATAATAATAATAATAATAATAATACAGCAATTGATGTAATGAAATATGGGCACACATGTTCGATGACAGGTTGTGCACACGTGAAGATTGTTAAACCACCAGAGGGCGTTCTATGATTGATTGTTAAATATTAATCTTTTGGTGTATCGTCCTGCGTTAATAATAATAATAATGAGTTCGATGTGTAAATAAAAAGCGCCGCGTTACTTTTCTGGCGTTCCCGACGTGTATTGTTGTATCAGGTATATATATATATATAGATAGTCAATTGGGAGATTCACGTGCGAAGGACAGCAGCACTTGTACACAATGCGACTTCATATTACCATTGTTTACGGATTACGGTTCCGCACACGGTATATTATATTACACGCCGTTACGAGTTATTGTGACTCGCGTGAAAACGCAAAAAAATGATAAATGTATAAAATCGTCGAACAAAAAAGTGGTTGGAGGTACGTTGGCTTTTTCGCGCGTTGAATCGTGCGGTACTTTTGCAGACGCAAAGCCGGACAATTCGTTCGTTTTGCGTTTACGAGTTATTTGTACCGCGGCGTATTGTGTGCCGCGAAGAATTGGTCAAACGATAATTGGTCGTGATTCGATTAGAACCGGAGAATGAGTATTTTTTTAAATTTTTTTTATTATTGTATACGCGTATGTAATCATAACTCGAAAAATAAACATTAACGACCTAAACACAGTACGTTTAAAAAAAAAAAATTGTCGAGGGTGATTTGAATAACGACGATAATACGTTCGCGGGTCAAGTGTCTTCCCGCATCATATTCATTTCGTTTAAAAAAGAGGGGGGGGGAAATAATAAAAACACTCGCGGCCGTAAAGTCAAATGTATTCATATTATAGACGCTCGTCTTTTTTATTCCTTTTTTTTCTAACCCGTTTTGAATGTAACGCGCGGTAGTGTTTTTGGTGTTTATGGTCTGCGCTTATTTAATGCGGAGGGGGGGGGGAGGTTTAACACGTAATATCCTATGTGCGAGACGGCCGATGTCCGTCACAACAATAAAATCGTATTATTATTATTATTATGCTTACCGGCCATCGTGTGGAATAAATAGTACTCGAAAATTCAACGATCCCGTCGCCCTCTGCCAGTATTGTTGTATAGTTATAGTACGTGGTATGCGTATTATTATATAACGTTTCGTTTTGTTTTTACACAGCTGTGATGAGACCACATGAGGGCAATTACGACGTCGATTGTCCAGCGGACTCCAATTACTGTGGCGATTCGGACGAAGAAGAAGACCCAGAACGGTTGTTAGACGTTTGGCTTGGCGAATTGGATTCGTTAGCTTCGGTAAATACAATAATAATAATACGTATATATATATATATGTGTGTGTGTGTGTGTTGATTTGTGCGCGTGTTATTATATTTGATAAGCCGACACAAGATTTTATTAGTTCATTGTTTTTTTTTTCCAAAACGAGTTCTCGTATACAAACGCATATGTATGTATATATATATATATATATATCAGTGGTTGAAAGCCAAAAACTGCAAAAATACGATTTTGGGATTATGTATGATATGCATAGATGCAAATAGAGGGGATTTTTTATAACCCCTCCAAAAATTGATGACTGTCACTTGTCAATCAATATTGTTATGTATTATAATCTTTTTGAGGGTTTTGAATTGGTATAAAAATCGCATAAGAGTGTTTAGGATAGATTTAGATTTCAGCCCCCCCCAAATCTCAAACACTATTTGCGCCTATGATGATATGTGTTATAACACTATTACCAAGTATACTATTGTCAAAATAATAAAATGATATCTTTCGTAGGAGGACAAATTATTTTGTGACGTTAAATGACATTTCACTTATTAAAATTAATTAAAAAAAGCAATTGTTAATCAAAAAAAAAAAAAAAAATGACTGAATATAATAACTGTATTTTAAATTCATAATGTTATTAAAAACTATAGATAATATTATTATTTTATCTTTCATCAGTGCATTATTAAATATTACATATGCTTAATGTTCATATATATTGTAACCCAAAAATTAACAATGAATAAAACATTCATATAGTTGAATTTTAATATTTTTAGAAATTGTTGATTTTTTAAAATCGTTCTCTTGTAATATTGCCATTATGCACATATCAGGTTTTGGCTTTCAACCATTGATATATATCGCGTGTCTCACGGAGATCTGAAAAATGCAAAACATTTGTTCTATTCAATATATTTTTATAGAGCCCCGTGATTCAATTCTTGTAATTTTTGATTTCATAAAACTAAAAATAAAATTCTGGTGTTAGAAATGTCAATTTCTCTCAGTAAAATAAGTCTAGTCGTTCCGCATTATTTTGCTGATCGCCTGATTTTTCTCGTATACCACTAATGAAAGAAATTGACGCTGCAAGAAAATCTAAAATACAATAATTGTGGCGCAGGGGTCTAGTAATTATTGTATAAAAGAAACAGGTATACTTCTACGAGCGTGTTAAATTCCCGGTTTCTATATGTATATATTTTGTAAATTAATCTTTTAATCGGTGAATTACTAGTAAAAAATATTCGAAACTATTCAACGAATTCATTGTATTTTTATCTACGTCATCGTCTCGTTTTAAACAATGTATAAATAAATTATTATTTTATAATTGATATTATCAACGTTGGTAACCACGGCAACGAATCCATAGAACGGATGGATACAACAAGGATATACTCGTAAGGTATCTCTTGTATACTTACGTAAGGTATCTCATATACTTACGTATATGTAGTAGGGTCAAAAAGTTTCCGGAATGTGTTTATAGAAAGAAAACCATTTCTTTTATTAAATATATGATTTATGGAATTGAAAGTTCGCGTAATTTACTGTAGGTTAGGTAATCGTTAAAACTATATTAGTTTTACCGTTATCGTGTCTGTACGAAACAAAGTTTGCGCATCTAGTTAGTTTGTCGCAATCTGAACAACGTTCTGATATTATATTTTATTTGTAACTTGGAAAAACTGCTTGAATATTGTTTGTGACGGCGAAACGTTAACAGCTGTGTTTACGATTGATTTAAGCGTTTCGAAAATAGTCAAGAGACACTTGAAGAACGGAATGGTAGACCGTCAACTTAAAAAAGTGACAAAACCGTAGAAAAAGTTCAAAATTTGGTACCATCAGATCGTTTTTTACATATTCGACGTATGGCAAATACAATATGAGTATGGTGTGGTTTTGAAAGATGATTTAGGATTGTGTGGCTGTGTTCGTGCAAAATTTGTTCCACGCATTTCGACCGAACACCGAATAAAAACGTATTGCCGCTGAATCTTTCGAACGATCAACAAATGAAAAAATTGTTACCGAAGATGAAACTTGTGTGATCCGGAGACGAAATCGCAGTCATCAGAAATGGTACACAAAAAGAAACCGGTTAATTCTGGTTTTTAATATCGTAGTTTTAAAACGTCTTGAACGACTCGAAAAGGTCGGAAAAATAGATGTTTAGCGATTTTTGGCTGATAAAAATCAGCCTCCGTATCCACCGGACCTTGCAGGCCGTGTGACTTCTGGGTATTTCCGAACCTGAAACTTGGACTCGAAACGTCGACCGAAGACGTCAAACGCGACAGCTACCGTCGGGGCCGTCCCAATACGGGTCATATCACCGGGGTATGTTTCCAGCGGTTACGAATGCGTCGGAATAAGCGTGACCGTGCCGTGTGAATGACGATACTCCAAAGGTATACCTAAACTTAAAATTCAAAAACGTCGAATGCGTGGCCTACAGTCATTTGCATCCGGTATTAGTACAAATACCGTGCAGTCGCGGCGCGGGCGTAACTAACGTCATCATTCGTTATTACAATCGATATCGCATAAAACTGGTGCGGTTTTCATAACATTTTACGGCCAGGGGCGTAACGCAATCACTCGTCCGACGGCCTACGGAGTGTGTGCGCGTGTATTACGGACGTCGCGTAATAAAAACGTCGGTGACGGACGTAACCGGGCGAAACGACTCGGGACGCGCGTGCGACCTACATGTTTGCCGTGCGTGTTCACGAGATTACGTGGCGTTTTACGACAACGAAAGCGAACGCTCGACCACAGGTGAACGCGACGGTTTTTCGGGCGTTCGCCACGCGTTCCACTATTGTGTTGCACGTCGAGAGTTCAACAAGTCGTGTGTTCCTCCGAAGCGTACCACACGATAATAATGATGACGAAGACGACGATAATACGATATCGCGGCCCGTCGCGTCAACAGATGGCATGCGCCGCGCGCGCGCGCCCTTATTATGAAAGACAGCTGCCCGCGACGCACCGCCGTCGCTGCACGTGTCCCGCGGCCGGCAGGTGGTCGTCGACGAGGCTCGCCTGGCACGGTCCCGTAGCCCCGGCAGCACCTGGCCAGGTGTTCCGCGCGTGTAATACAAGACGTGCGCGCGCGCGTCGGATCGTCAAGTCGGCCGTGAGAGGAGCGTCGTGTGTGCGCGACGAGGCGAAATGGACGGAAATCGACGAACAAAAAAAAGATGAAAAATCGGGGGGCGTTTTTTTTTGGTCGATTCCACCGCGTTTCGCGTCCGTCGCCCGTGATTATTGTTTTTTCTCGACCATTCTTCTCGAGACCGATCGATACGCCCGCTCCGCTGCGCTTTCCACGTTCGAATTCGTGTTGTACAACACACTTCGATTCCTATAAATTGACCCGCCTTGAAGGACCGTAAGAAATAACGTTGAATCGTGAAAAACGGCGTATCGCGTGCGCGTCGTCACGACTGTGAATGTCCGCCGCGATTGTTCGCGGCGCGACGACGGCATTATTATTATTGTTATTATTATTATTACGAACCTCTTCGGTCTCGAAAAACCATAAATACTCGTATAAAGACGTCCGTGTTCCCATTTGTTATGATAAAGACCGTTCCCTTTAACTAGAACTTAGAAAGGCGTATTCCGAGGGGTCCCCCCCCACCCACCCACCGTGACGTTACGATGTGAAACTCGTTGCGCAAATATTGATTTCGGTATTTATGCAAATACGAAGTTACGACTAACTGTTCGTATGGAATAAAAAGTGTATCATAATGTATGGATTTGAATTTGAATATGCAGGTGATTTCGTAACGTAACTGGTTTCGATTATAATTACATCGAATAGAATTCGTATGGCAATAAAAAAAAAAAAAAAAATTCATAAGTTGATATTTTATCGATATTCACTTCGAATTTCCGTTCCGTCGAATAATTAACAGAACAACAACGATTACATTTTGCATTCCTCTGGACGTGTCTAATCGTTAAGCCAATTGAACACAACCGACCGGACTACACGGGTCAATTAAGCGTATCGTATTGGACAATAAAAATAAACAATCGTCCTGACGCACAATTAGAAATGTATTATTGTATGCGCTTAAATAATACGTTTGAGGCCTATTTCGGTTATTGTTTTTATATTAATCACTTAGTCATCGCGAAACGTACTTGACCGCGTCCTTGGTCAAAGCTTCGGTTAACGTTTATTTTCCGAAATTTAAAAAGCAAAATAGGAGGGCTTTTTTTTTTTAAAAAAAAAAACCACCCAAGAACGTATTGAACTGTGATCATAGGAAATAAAAACAATTCGACACTACTCGCACCTGTTGGTTGGAATATTAAAAAAGAAAAAAAAATCGACGATAATCCCGTCAAGCCAAGGAGAGTCTAGAAACGTCGAACTTCAACGTCGTTTGATTCAGTCGCGGACCCACGCCGGAATCGTCGACACATTGGATTTGAAAAAAAAGGTCCTTTCAACAAGTCTTACTTGCCCCGGAACACCGTCGACATCGGCGTTTCCGTGTTTCCCCGAGGGTTTTGTAATCGGTCGTCGGCCGTTGCGCGTTCGTACGTCGTCCACACGCCACTAGCCTCAACGCCGCGCGTGCGTGCGTGCGTGCGTGCGCTTTTTTATCGGCACGCGAAGTCTCGACAACCGGTTTTCCGTGATTACGTGGTGCCGGGGATACAAAAAGTTTTGATTTCAAACGTTGGTAATTTTTTTTTCCTTCTTTTCTTCGTCGTGTTGTCCTACACGAACAACGGCGGCGGCGGCGTCCGACCATATGGCGTACGTTGTCGTTGTAATCGAATCGCGAAACAGAACGAGAGAGAGAGATTAAATTGAAAAAGACCCCCCCCCACCCCGCCAGATTTGTCGTTCGGCGCAGCCGTCTCGTCCCGCAGACCGGGCTAACCGATACAACAACAACAACAACAACAACAATAAAACGAGTTTCGGCCACCGGACCAGATTGAATAACAGCACACTCGTCGGAACACATCTGCGCGCGCGAGCAACAGCTCGTCGTACACGTCGCCGTCGTTTCGGGTACGGTAACGGCGCGGCACCGTAGACATGTGGTGGTCGGACGGGCACGGTCTCCTCGGGATTGCACCTGGCGCGACGGACCCGACCGGCAGCTGCACCGGGACACCCGTCGCGGCGGTAACGGCGTCCGTCGCCGTACGACGCCTCCGTCAAATCAGTTCGTGACTGGTCGCGGTACGGTCGAGAACGTGAACGCGCCCCGTCCGTGTCCGCCGCGATGTTCTCGTGCAAGTCGTCCGCGGCCGCGTACGCGTGCGGCCTGAAAACCCGCCGCCACTGCAGCGACAGCGACGACGACAGCAGCTACGGGTTCAAGGCGACCGGCAACAGGACCCGGGCCGTGTCGGCCGGCGACGACGCGCCGTCCCGCCGCCGATACCGCGACGACGACGACGACGACGAAGACTATCACATTTACGGCAACGTGACGTTCGGTTACAAGCCGATACTGAAGACGCGGCTGTCGAGCGCGGCGAGCTCGACGCGACGCCGCGCGCCCGTCAAACGGACAGTGAGCTTCTCCGGCGTGGAACCGTCCGCCGCGCACGCTCACGCGGACGCCATCGTCCGCCGGCGTCTCAGCCTGCGGCCGCCGCCGCCGTGTTACGCGGTGGCCGTGCGCCGGGCGTCCAGTTTTTCCGTCACCAGGCGTAACGCCGCCGAGATCGTGGCCCGCCGACAGCGCATGCCATTGCCGCACGAGGACGACGGCCGCGTCGTCGTCGTCGACGTGCACCGCGAATCGGAATCGGCGAAACGAACGCCGCCGCCGCCGCCGCCGGCCGGTCCGCCCGCCGTAAGTTCAATTTCCTTCGTTCGTTTTCCGGTAACGTTCGGGCGTGCGCTCGCAAGCGTTTGGTTAACGATAACAATGGTATCCATGTTCTCGAATAATTATGAATAACATCCGTTTATACGGTCGCGTTTCGAGTTTTCAATACGGTTTCGTTACCACAAACTCGACGACAAAGAATAACAAGATTGTCCGGGGGGGTGTTGTTGTCGGTATCGGTTTTTATAACATTCACGTGTTATGGTGGCCGCGTGCGCTCGGAACTAATTCGTTGTGTTTAGGCGGGAGAACACGCTCGCTTTATTACGTTCGTACGTACACCATACATACACACGCGTATTTATATTTATTGTGGACGCGCGTCGTACGCGTTACCATTACGGCGCGTATAATTTATACGGACGAGGAACGAACAATAGCACGTTTAAAATAATAATAATAATAATAATCCAGCGTTGACCCGATACAATGTGTAGCAGCGCGTCATTGTTTCGTTTTTTAATTGAAACTACGTTTTGGTATTAAAACGACCGTACCGTTTTGTTATGCACGTGTCTGGTGGATGTGTATACGGTTGATAGATAACGCGTGGGTTTCAATGTATGTGCATGTTTTTATGACAACAATGATTGTTGTACGAAACCGACACTTGAAAACGCGTCGCGTCCGTTTAATGTTTTCTTTCTCTGGGGGTAACCGCCGGGTCAATGTCGTACGCTTTAGATTAATAATAATAATAATGATAATGATAATAATTGCGTTTAATCGCGTGCGCGTTGAAACTCACGTCGTTCGCCGCGACGAAAACAAACCCGTCGGCTCTTCAACTAATACGCGTTTAGGTTGTTTGATGAGAGCGCGGCGGAAACGAAACGAGATCGTAACTGGTATCGACGTGTCCCCGACGAGAAGAATATACGTACCCCGTTCGTCGTTCTTTTCGACGACGAGAAACGAAACGAAATCACGTCACGACTCCGGTTTTGTGCGAAAAGGAGCGCGCGCGCGTATTCGTTTTGCCCGAGAAGGGGAACGAGTAGTATTGTGTTTGTAAAGAAGTTTTGTCATCGCACGAACACGAACTAATGAAAAAAAAAAAAAAACCCCCCAAGGGTCGTGTCGTTCCCCTCGCGAAACGCACGCGTGCAGGTGGCGCCGAAAACGATATTTCATTTCGTTTTTCCTATTCGATGTTAAAACGTCGACGTATTTTTTTCAGGGTTTGGATAGAAGTCCTACTAAGCCGTTGCCGCCGCCGCCGTTGCCGCCGTTGCCGCAGCCGCCGCCGCCGGCGGTCGACAATCATAACGTCACGTTGAAAGCGCCCAACGCCACGGACATTGCCGGCCAACGGATGGACTCGTATCGGTTCTCGATGGCCAACTTAGAAGGTAAACGTCGGCGGGCCCCACCAACTGTGTTCGTGTCTCATGTCTTACGTTACGATCGTTTCTATTCGTCAACAGACACCCAAGACGTTGACTTGGACGCCGTGCTGGGAGAATTGTGCGCGCTAGAATCCCAATACCAGAGCACGACCAGTCTACTGGATTCGGAAAAAACCGGTACGCGGCCCGTTCTTGCGTATTCGCGTGTCCCGACGTCGCGCACGTCGACGGGGGTTATTTTTTTTACTCACACTGTTGCAATGCATCAATTGTACCCCGTTGTTTGTTTGTCCGCAGATTGCAATTCGATGAACAGGATGAGTGCGAATCAATCGGGCGGTACGGGTAAGCGCAATCGTCGTCGACGTCCTGTTTGTTACGTTACGATAATAAAGTCCCCGTTACTCTTACGGTTGTTCACGATCTCGTGTGTTTCTGTCGGTAAATCGTACAACGCGTGCTGCGGCGTGCCCTCGGCATGAGGGAGAGGAGATTTGTGACCTCCGCCACTTGGTTTTCTTCTGTCCCGCTTTGGATGACCTCGGGGCCCCACTGCTAGCGCAATTGGTTTCCCTTGGAGTTCCTTCGGATATTACGAGTATTTTAGCGTCTCCCATTCCACGAGTAGTATTCTTAATTTTTATCGGCAGCTGGTTTTTTTGTGTAAACCCTGTACTTTTGATTTGTTTGTACGTTTAACCTAAGTATAAAGTTAAATGTAATTTTTGCAAAACTTCCTTTTAAAAGTAAAAAAAAAAAATCATACAACACCGTGCTGCGGCGTGAGACATTCCGGTCGTGATTGATCATCCCGTATTATAACATTATGATGTAAAGCCTGAAAAAAATCTTTTTTCTCCCCGAGTACGTTGCATACGTCCACAGTACGGTTGACGGACCGCCGTTATCGTTCCAATAACAACAATGACGACGACGACAACAACAATAATAATACGTCGTCTGGGAAGGGTCAATATCAATATCAAGAGAGAGAGGACGGGGCACCTGGCCAAAACGCGCGCGCGAGCACTCTTTTTATTCTCTCCGTGGTTCAACAATCGGTCTGTCGGTTTTGGCCGCGGTTCAAATGGTAATGAATCAAAGACGCTTCGTGACGTTCTATGTGCACGCGCATACACGTTAATCCCTTTGGACTCTAGCCAAATCTGATTATGCGTTACTTAGTGAGAATCCCGGGGGAAATCACTCGTATGTATCCGCGCGTGGACGATAATCGCGTCGATCTCTCTTATTTCACTTATCCCCCGCCGAATTCGTTTTCTAGATCATTACGAATAGGTCCGTAGGTTTTTATAAAAATTGTTTTTTTTTTCCCTCCCCATCTAGTGGTGAGGACCGACAGTCCGGACAACGATTCCGCGTTTTCCGATTGCGTGTCGTTGTTATCGAGCAGCGAGAGTTCAGCATCCAGCAGCGGCACTACAAATCACTCCAGCAACAAAGTACGTCATTTTTTTTTTGGGTGTATAACGTATCGAGGGCGGTAACCTACGAGAGAAATTTTTTTTTTTTACACGCCTCCAGTGGATATTTTCTAAATATTAATCGTCATGCATTACATTTATGATTTATATTAATTAAAAAAAAAAACCCCCGAAATAAATACGTTCAGAATAACCGTGACGAACGTGTTTCGTACGTTTTGTTTCGGGAGAATAATTTGAATTATTATTTTGTTTTTTTTCCAAACATACAAAATCGCTTTTCTCGGGAAGTAGGAGGGGTGGGGTGGGTGTAGAAATCCGAAAAATGTGTTTGTAACAACGGGTCGCGTCGCGCGTTGCCGCAGGAATCGTCCAAAGCGGAGAAGATTCGTTTGGCGTTGCAAAAGATGAAAGAGGCGAGCGTCAAGAAGCTGTTCATCAAAGTGTTCGACGACGACGGCGGCGCGAAGTCGCTGCTGGTCGACGAGGGCATGCGTTGCAGCTACGTGATGAGGCTGCTGGCGGACAAACATCACGTCAACCTCGGGCCGCGCTGGGGGCTGGTCGAACATCTGCCCGACCTTCACATGGGTACGGTCTGTACGAGACGACGACGACGCGTGGAACGTGGACCGCGTTCGCCGTCTCGCGCGAAACACGTGGTCTGGACGAGATTCGCAATGTTATTTTCGTTTGTTGTTTTCAGAACGCGTGTACGAAGAACACGAGTTGCTGGTGGACAACCTAATGCTGTGGACGAGAGACTCGAAAAACCGTCTGTTGTTCGTCGAACGGCCGGAGAGGACGTTGATATTCGATTGCCCGTCGCTGTTCAACACCGACCGACAGTCGTCGGCCGGTCACGCCGCGACCGGCAACTTCGCTCGGGTGAGTCCGACGATCAATCCGTTAATAAATGTGCACGCGTTTTTCTCTGGTAAGTTTCTCTGTGGGGGGGGGGGCGGGATTTTGTTTTTTTCGCAACTAAACCGACGCGATTCCTCGTTATGCGGAAAATGCAATTCGATCTCGTTTTATTGTTCCGTTTAAGTAGTTGATGGCGATTTTATACTGGTGCGCGTTGGTTTTCAACTCGATTTCGTCGAGCGGGTTTTCGGGGCGTTTTCGTGTTTTCGAGTCGTTATTTTTTATTTTTACGTGCTTGTTTGTGCAAAGACGGGCAGGCTCGTGAAGAAAATTGACTTCGACTCGCCGGTTTTTAAAAACGGAGAAATGTGTACTTTGCTCGGTTACAATAAACGGAAAATTGGGGGGGAGGAGGAAATGAATTAACTAAATTACAAGAATAACGTATTTCGAAGTTCCGACAGAGGATATTCCCGATAATTAACCCAACAACTAAAAAAAAAAAATAGATAAATAAATAAACCGTTCAACGTGTCCATTGTCGTTTCGCAGGAGTACTTTTGTAACGGCGGGCTGCCGAGCGTGGAGGGCCGCTGTACATAAAGACGGACTCGAGGAAGGGCTGGAAGAAGTATTACAGCGTGCTGAGGGCGTCGGGGCTGTATTACTACAAGGACAAGGCGTCCAGGTCGCCGAAAGACCTGGTGTGCCTGTCGACGTTCGACGTGAACCAGGTGTACTACGGCGTGGGCTGGAAGAAGAAGTACAAGGCGCCGACGGAACACTGTTTCGCCGTGAAACACCCGTGCCTGCAGCAGCCCAAGTCGACCAAGTATGTCAAGTACGTGTGCGCGGAAGACGAGCGCACGCTCCACAAGTGGATGTCGGCCATACGCATAGTCAAGTACGGGCAGCAGCTGCTGGATAACTACGAGTCGGCGCTGGCCGGCGGCGACGGCCGGGCCCCGGCGCGACCGGCCGGCGCGGGCGACATGACCGCGGAGGACGTCGAGAGCGGTCTGTCGTCCGACTCCGGCTCGTCGTCCGGCTGCGACGTGGCGTTCGAGTCGGACTATCCGCCGTGCGGCACCATCAAGCGCAAGCCACCGAAGTTGCCGCTGACGGCCACCACGCGGCAGCTCACGTGCTCCGCGGATACTTCCTCGGCGGCCGTCGCAGCCGCCGCCGCCGCAGCCGCCTCCGCAGCCGCCTCCGCTAACTCCGGCACGTCCGCGCCGTCGGCCGCGAGCCACCAGAAACCCGTGAAGACCGTCAAGTTCGCCGACCACTATCATCACCATCGTTACCACCATCATAACCACCACCGTCACAACGGTCACGGCCAACATTACCGCACGGCCAGCCTGGAGTCGTTGCCGCCACCGCCGCCCGAGCTGTTGGTCGACCACGACGACGCGGACGCGGACGACCCCAACGACCAGGACATCATGAGCGTGGTGCCGCCGCCGCCGCCCAAGCTGCTGTCGCCGCCGAGCACCGCGTTCCTGGCCGACCTCCACCGCGTGGTGTGCAAGAAATGGCAGGTGGCCCAGAAGTGCAAGCTCGACACGATGGCCACGCCGCACGAAGTGCTCGGCTTCAGGGACCCGGCGCACCAGCAGTACGGCGAGAGCGCGGCGGGCACGTACAGCCGCGAGGCGAACGTCAGCAACTGGGTGGCCGAACACTACGGGCCCAACAACCTGTACGAGAACGTTTACCCGGCCGCCGCCGTCTGTTCGTCGTCGTCGCCATCACCTCCTCCGCCGCCGCCGCCGCAGCCGCCGAACCGCTTGTCCGTCGTCGCCAACACCGCCATGGCGTGTGCCATGCTCAAGAAGAGACCGCCTCCGCCGCCGCCGCCGCCGAGGTCGGAGAAAACCCAACTCACCACCGTTGTCTTATAACGTTCTTCAGTCCGCGCGTCCATCTGTCGTATTCATTCACGTTTTTGTTTTTCGTTTTTTCTGTTTCTACGTATAAAACCGAACGTCCCGTCGTCCGTTGTTACCGACGTACGTGTTGCCGTACAAACTATCGTATGGTCGACGTTATTATCGTATATACATTTGTTGCTTTCTGCGTATTTGGTTTGTCGTGTATGACCGAATTGTTCGTATATTTATTGTTTTCGATATATATATATATAGAGAGAGAGACGTTTTAATCGTTCAGCGTAGTGACTGTAATTAGAGTAATGGAAACGCAGTACTCAAATAGTAGTTGAAATATAATGGGATATGACGTGTATGTAATGTTTAAGATAAAATTACTTGCTGTCGAGTGTACATTGTAATATTTTTATTTGCATTTTCGTTTCCAGACGCGTCTGATTGACGCGTCGCTTCGAAACCTACTGTCGCGCGTTTATTATTATTATTGATATTTTTACAAATTGTAATATTACTAAAAGACTGTAATTTTTTTTTTTTTTTTTTCATGTTAATATTAATAGTAGTAATTGTTTATATACATTTATATTATATATTTATTCATAACGGTATTATATATATATATAAACAAAAAAACAAAAACAAAATAGTAATCATTTTGCAATTACTGATGGTTGCGCTTTAGTCGCAATATTCTATCATTAATATCGGTGCTTAATATATTGTAATACATCGTGTAATTGTTTTTGCACATGCATTTCTCAATGTTACGTTTACACGGTATGATAATAGTAATTATCATTATTATTATAATTATTATTATCATTATTATTATTATTATTATTATTTATTATTATTATTATCATTATCATTTGCTGTCAGAGTCTTGGACAACGTTTATCTTTTTATTGTATGATGATTTCTACTCATGACAACTGTGTTTATATATAAATAATTTTATAATAATAATTATTATTTATAACAAATAAAGTAATTTGTGTATTTTTTTTTTTTTCCATTGCGTACCAGTAATTGTTTGCTATCTCCCATATTGTTTTTGGATTTAAGAAATATGTCATGACGCGTACACAATGCGAACCGAAAACCAACAGTTTCTATGTGTGTGTCGGAAAGCTGTATTATATAGAAGATAGGCAAAACCATTCGTTTTTTGAATTTTTTCGACTATTTTACACTTATAGTTATAAAAGTCACTTTATCGGTGACGTGACGTTCGTGCTGCTTTTTCCATGTACGGATTTGATATGTTATACTGTGAAAACTGTTGGACATAAATACTTTAAATCGTAATCTCTAGGTTACCTATCGATTTCTCGTCGAATATGTGTTTAGAATAAAATTAGAAAATTAGAAATTCGAAACAACATCTCAGGTTATGATTATAACGCTATTAGTGACCGTTACGTACGATCGTCGAACCGAAAACCCAAAATAGTCCGGTACGAGCGTCGATAAGTGCTTACCAGTTTTTCCGTTAAAACGATAAGATTTTGAACGCCCATGTTATTTATTTTGCGAATTAACGATCGATCGTTTGGGTTGGCCGACTCATAAATCAAAATCAGTACCTGTTTTAAATCGGTTTCGAATTCGAAAAATCGTCGATATTGTTTATTTTGTTTGTTTGTACCGCAATCGAGATAAGAAAAGCTGGTTCGTCTTTTTTTTAATTAAATTAGAAAGTTCCCGTCGGAAAGCGTGGGAAGCGATATAATTATTTAGCTTTTAGATTTTGAAACGCATTTTACATTTACAGAGGACAGCAAACAAAACGTTGTCGTATGACAAACACGTTAATAAAACGCACGATCCGTTCCAGCAGAGTTTTCGGACGAACGAAAAACCGATCCGATCACGGACGTACGTAAACGCATAAAAAACGTATAAAAAACGCGCGCGCGATAACCCCGAGCTGTGAGGTCGTCGTCGTCGTCGGGGGAAAGGCATGGACGCGTGCCTATACCGTTCTCCTACTCCGGGTCTTCTCCTCTCCGTCGGCCGACGGTTTTCCACGGTTTTCGGAACCGAACGACGACGACGGATCCGTGTGGTCCGGACGAAACCTTACGACACGACGGCGTGTTCGAAACCGGTTTATACCGTGTCTCCCGCGGCCGGCTCGAGTCCGCGACCAGTGTTCGAGCAGACGGCGTCGTGGTACCGTCACGTCGCGTTCGGGCAAGACCGCGCGCGGGAAACGAGAACGAGCAACACGCGTCCGGTAATGTCGTCGAAGACCGTCGCCGCCGTGCTCTGGTGGTCGCTGCTGACGTCCGCGTCCGCCGGTCCCGTAGCCGTCGGCTCGTGCGAGCTCCGCAACGACACCGTCGCCGGCCGTTCCGGACTTTCCGACCTGAACCGTCTGTCCGGCCGAGTGTGAGTACGGATCGGACTTGAGAACTCTGCGTTCTCGAGACGCGCGGTATTAGAATGGTATTATTCGAACGCTAGGCGGTTGATAGCGTATCACGAGTTACGTTAAATCGTAACGAAACCAACGTTGTCCGACGGTGTTTTCAGATATATCCGGCGTGTGTACGTTTCGGGAGCGTAGTCACCTGGTCGAGTGTTGAGTGACTACACACATGGACGTATCTAGAAAAACATTGTCGGACAATTAATAAAAACCCCATGAAAGTTTCAACACGTTCGTGTGAAAACAACATTTTTTTTTGATTGATCGGCCGTGAGAATTACACGGGAAAAACGGTGTAAAATCCCGTCGGACGTACGCAGCACAGCGTTATTTGACGGGGCGAACAACGCGAACAATGTTTTTACATTTTGTCCGAACCGAGTTGTCGTCACACAATCGTATTCGTAATACGTGTACGGCTAATTTCCAAATCGCGTTTGTCCGATAACAAACGGATCGTTCTACTGCGACGAACTACCGGTATCGACGAAAATACCGAACCGCATTCGTTTTTCGTTTTGGTTTTGTCGGACGGCAATACAATTCGAACGCTGTTGTTTTTTCATTCTTTTTCCACACGCGAAACGCCGACCGGCTTCGTTATTCGGTTCGGCTGCGCGTCCTACGAAACCGTATTCGACGTTAGTTACATAACCAGATACGGGGAATAACAAACACGCTCACGGACTATCGACGTCCCGAACCGTTGACCCCGAACCGCGCAAGTCCGTATTTTGTTTATCGTAACAACTGCGTCCGTTACGAACGCACTAGATAATTTTTAAACGGAACGACCCGAGAATCCGAACGCGGGTTCGCCCGATTACGATACCGTCGGTTTCCGTGTGTTTTCGCGACCAGGCGAACGACGTGACACGTTTGAAGTCGGGATGAAAGTCCCGTTCGTCCGCTATCAGTGGCGTAGCCACTTGATTTCTTCAAGGGGGAGCCAGAAAAAAAAATTAAATTAAATTAAACAACATTCAAATGACAGGGTTTTTAATTTTTCAAATATATTTTTAATAATATTTTTATTCCGTCCAGTTTGTATCCTTCCTCTTTATAAAAGCTGGTAAAATGTATTTTTTCAATATCTTCGAAGTCTACACCATCAATAATATCGTTGTACGTTATCGTAATTACGGTTGTAGATGGTCACTTAAGGTATCAGATATATTGTCGTCCAGCACGTCATAATATCCCGTGTCTCCCTCCCCCCCTTGGCTACGCCGTTGACCGCTATACGTGGGCACGAGTTTGTCCGCCGCGCGCGTGTACAAATAATATTAAGTGTGCGCCGGCACCGGTCCGACCGGTCGCGTAACGTAGGCCGTGCATCGGCGAACGTCACGCGGCGATTTTTAGTATAGTCTCAATGTTTATACATTCGACACTGCAACGATTACTACGGCCGTACGTTTTCATTTATTTTATCATTTGAGATTTATGTGGCGGGGGGAGGGGGGGCTGAAATCCATCACCACAACACTCTTATGACGTTTTCATACCGATTCAAAACACTCAAAAACCGACTGACAAACTCTGGTCGTCAGTTTCCGGAGGGACCATAGAAAACGTAGGCGGCTTAGCTACACTCACCCCCTAAATTTACGCCTACTTTAGTGATTGATTATTGTCCGTCCGGTTGTGAGCTCCGCAAATCGATCGAGTTTCGTTTGTGGGAAGATCATGGCGCAAAGAATATTTCCTGCCGCGGTCGAAACCCGTCGGTACCGGCCAATTAATCGCCTATCATCGGCACGCCGTACGTAAATAGTGAAACCCTTGACCCCGATCGCGTGCACGTTATTATTATTACTTATTGTGTTGTTGTGTCGAACAGTAGATAAATAGACTTTATGCCCGGAGTCATAATAATAACTCGGTACGAATCCGAATGCGTGTTTTATTTTTATTTTATTTTTAGGACGTGTATCGAAATAACGAAAATAACCGTATAAACCGATAAACTTCACAATATAGTCGACTAGAACAGGTCGATCGCGACTAGCTTTCGTTTTTTATTTCATTTTTTTTATTTTTATACGAAAACACGAAACATAGATATTATAAAATTTTTGTTAAATTATCCGATCAAACGCAAGTACAAAAACATCTCGTTAAATTATTAACAATTAAACATCGAGCGCGTAAACTTTTAAATGATTTGTATTTTATACTTAATACAATAAAACAATTATATTAATTTGTAAAATTGTATTAAATTCAATGAGGCATCCTCGATTATGTGACACCTGACCTTGTTCCCGTGACAATCCATGAAAACTCAAACGTCGATCTCTCAGGTCCGTTAGAGTTGGCCGCCGCTGGACCACATAGAACGTTTCTATTGCACGGACGTTATCCGTTCACTCGGGAGAAACACACAACGTCGGTTGACGGGGCCCGTGTGCGGATGTACGGGACATTCCACGAGAACCAAACGAAACCGATCCGATCCGTGACAGCCCATTCCGGAGTATTTTCTTTTTTTTTATCCCAGCAGCCAAACGCCTTGCAGCGTAGACGCGTCTGACGTAACGTGTTGGCACGTCAAAACAGCAAAACCGTGTTGGTCAGCGTTTGTCGTTTTCGTCTAAGCCATCTAAAAACCGATTTGTTTTTCTCGAGCGCACGCGAGCCAGACAAAACACTATTGGGCAAAACAAAAATCAGCTGCCGGAATGTCGTCCGATGAAGATGTTGCGATTTGCGTGTGGTACACGTTACAACGTTTAGAAGTGAATGATAAAATAAAAAAAATAAAAAAATTATGCGTTCGCCCGTTAAATAAAAAACGTGTCGCTAGTGATTATATATTGAAATTCAAATTACCTGTACTAATTTATTCCCATAACTCGTCTTGAATAATTTTGTTGCTATGGTCTTTGTGATTAAAAAAAAACAAAAAAAACCATAAATGGAAAGGTGTTTTTTTCGATTAAACTAACTAATGTCACAAGCCATCGCGCGGTAAGCGTATAAAATATAAAACTTATTACGTTAACACAAAATAGTCTTGGCTAACGAAAAGACGGCATCGGTCATGACCGATCGTGTTTGACGCAAAAAACGTTTTGTTTTTGCGTTATCGCCGTAATTCCCTAAGTTCTGTTTTCAGTAAAACTGTGCTGGGCTGACTAACACGGTCAGTTTGATCTTTTTGGCGTGCGCGTTTTGTGGCCTGTCGTCGGTCACGACTCCGCGGATTCGATCGGAAAATCAACAATTCGGAAAAAAACGACAAAATTCTAAACTCTGTTGACGGCTGTTGCTGCTGCTGCAAACGCCACGACGCACGATAAACCTATCGCGTTTCCAAAATCATATAACCTATTTCGATCCGATATGTATTGTATTGATATATGTCGCGGTCCCGGTCGGTTCGGTCTGGTTCACGTAATGCGAACGAATCCGATACCGCGATCTCCTTGAACACGCGGCGCGAACGTAAGTCCGTCCGAACGACGCCGCGTCCTTGGAATAATTCCTCGAACGTGATCGCCGACGATCAGGGACGTACGCAGCAAAAAGTTTTTTTAGGGGGGGCTTTTTTGAAAATTAGAACTTTTTTTTTCAATAAACACACGACCATTTTCTTTTGAAAATTAACTATACTCACAATATTTTTTTTTTATAATATAAACATAGATATAACAAAAAAAAAAAAAAAATCACAGAACTGAATCTAATTTTCGTGAAGTTTTAGCCATATAAATTGAACAAGTGAATAACCATACAAAAGATAAAACGTTTTTTTTTCACCCAAAACACCCCCCCCCCCCCGAGTACGTGCCTGCCGACAATCCTATCCCGACAATAAAGGCGTGAATCGTTTAATATCGGTTGATTTTCGTTTGCTTCGGTGTCCACAGGCTCACGACGGAATCGAACGGCAACGTTTATTTCGTATCGATTTGCCGACCTATACCGAACGCGTTCTACGATCCCAGAAAACAGGCGGGCGCCGTTAAGTTCACTACGGAAGGACACTCGATCGATCTCGGACGCATCGACCAAACGGACGTCGTCGTCAACGGTCCGTAGTAATTTAATGATGATAATAATAATAACAATAATAATATGTTTTTATTTCTTTATTTTGTTCACGCGTTTCAGAAGATAGAATTGTGCTTACGTACGTCGGAGGCGATAAAGACACGAACAGTAAGGACGCGTGCAGAGGCCGAAGGTGGCACACGTACCTGACGTTTATATGCGATCCGTCCGCGAACATCGTAAGTGTCGAGCGTCCGATTTATTCGATTGATTTTCCACGTACAACATAATCGTGATTATTATTACTCGAATTCACCGACGACGTGATTCCGTGTGTTACGTAACGTTGAGTTAACGCGCAATCGAATTATTCGGCATTTTAACGGCACGGAAATTGAATTACATTTCGAAATCCGATAATAGTTTTGAGAGTGACTCTACCTTTTTCTTCGCGCTTTTTGTGTGCGTCTAAAAAATGATTTTACAAAAGCGAACAAAAGTCATTTTCAAACGGTACTTGTGATACTTTTTTTACGCTATTTTCAGGATGTCTTGACGTTGATTAACGAAGATCCCGACCAACCTGTAATCTGTCAAGTGTGGTTCGAAATAAAGACCACGAAAACGTGTGTTCGACAGCCAAATGTTCCGTTAAATGCTTTGGAAAACGATCTAATCAAGCAAAATGCGTCGGCAATTGTGTTGACAGTGGTATTGTATTGAACGATTATAAATTTTATACTATTAAGACGGATATTATAGTGTTTATAATTTACGAAATCAATTACTAACCACAATCAAATTGTGAAACAATTTTTCTGCGTACGATTTTGTGATCGGTTATATTAAATACTAACAACAGCGGTATTTTCGCGAAAGGTATACCGTAAAACAAACATTTCTAATTTTGTTTCAGATCGAAAATGGAAAAAATATCGAAAAGTGGGAGGAAATCAAAGCGAATCAAATACCTTCTGGAGACGAGTCGTTTAATAACGAAATCGGTAAATTTAGTGTTAGCAAAAATGCTCCAAACAATAAAATCGAAGAAAGCGTTCGATCGAATCAAAATCATTCACGAGATACTATTTCCGAGTACATGCCGTTCGTAAAAAAATATCTAAATGTTATTAACGATTATAAATCTAAAGACAAGGACAACAAAGACGAGAATTCAAATATGATGTTTGAAACGCGCACAAAAACCTCGGACTACGGAAACGGAGTGAATTCTCGTTATGTTAACGCCGAAAACACATTATCTAAAAACGAAACCGATGGTTCTGTCAATGGAAATAAATTCAATACAACCGTTAACGCTGAAAACCAAACGTTTAATCGAGAAAACAATAATTTCGAAATGTTCAAAAAACACTCGGACGACGGAAACAAAGAACCTTTTGGTAATGACGTATCGTCTAAATACGAAAACCATAATTTCGGGAAAGAAAATAAATCTGTGAATTATGAATACAAAAACACCGTGGACGGTAATTCGTTTAATAACGAAAATGTTTTGAACACAACCAATAATTTACACCGAAACAGCTCGCAAAACACTAACGCGGATAGTGAACCGTTAAGTAATAAAAACGATAACGTCGATAAAGAAAATAAGCCTACAAGTTATGAAATCAATACGAATAATTCAAATACGATTACCGCTGAACACCGTTCGGCTAATAATGCAATTAGCGATTTCACAAAACGTTTCGAAAACGGAAACGAAGAAAATGCTCGTAACACTATCGCGGAATACAAATCGTCTAGAAATGAAAGCGATAATTTCATAAACGAAACAGGATCTTCGAATCGCGAAAATAAAGAAGTCGGTTCAAATACGACTACGGGCGAAAATCGTTACGCACCTAGAAACGAAAACGCAATAAATGCTGAAAACACGGATTCGCAAGACAAGTGGTCCAAAAGTGAAAAAGGCAGCGCAAAAAAGTCTGTAAACGATGAGAACAGAGAAGACGACAGTTCAAACGATAACAGCACGATAAAGAGCGATTCGTCTGACGTCGAAAAAAGGAATCGCTCTGACAACAAGCCGACGGAAACGGGCGCGGCCGGTAAGAACGGTACGAACGGCAATGCGAATAAAACCGACGACTCGAGTCGCTCGACACGTGATCCGACGACGACGAAGACCGGTAATAACGACGAGACGACCGCGACAACGGTCGTCGAGTCTTCGACAAATCGTTTGTCGAACGCGACGTCCGACCGAACGGAGATTGTAAATCCGCCATCCGGAACGGCCGTCAACGGCAGTTTGACGACGGTTAACGATAACAGCACGATTAAGAGCGATTCGTCTGACGTCGAAAAAAGGAATCGGTCAGACTCGGCAAACGATAAGTCGTCGGGGAATCGTTCTGACAACAAGCCGACGGAAACGGGCGCGGACGGTAAGAACGGTACGAACGGCATTGCGAATAAAACCGACGACTCGAGTCGCTCGACACGTGATCCGACGACGACGAAGGCCGGTAATAACGACGAGACGACCGCGACAGCGGTCGTCGAGTCTTCGACAAATCGTTTGTCGAACGCGACGTCCGACCGAACGAAGATTGTAAATCCGCCATCCGGAACGGCCGTCAACAGCAGTTCGACGACGGTTAACGATAACAGCACGATTAAGAGCGATTCGTCTGACGTCGAAAAAAGGAATCGTTCTGGAAATAAGCCGACGGAAACGGGCGCGGCCGGTAAGAACGGTACGAACGGCAATGCGAATAAAACCGACGACTCGAGTCGCTCGACACGTGATCCGACGACGACGAAGGCCGGTAATAACGACGAGACGACCGCGACAGCGGTCGTCGAGTCTTCGACAAATCGTCTGTCGAACGCGACGTCCGACCGAACGGAGATTGAAAATCCGCCATCCGGAACGGCCGCCAATTCGACGGCCGGTTCGACGACGGTTAACGATAAATCGCCGTCGACCGGCACCGTGAACAAGACGAAGAACGTTACGCCGACTACCGGTCGGGCCGCGTCGGAGTCCGATCGTCAGACCCCGTCGAACACGAGTTCGCGTCTGTCGAATGCTGTTGACGACGGTTCGAACAACGTTCCAGCAGACGTCCCATCCGACGCTAACGGGACGCGTTTGTCTGCCGCGACGATAATGGGCGGACTGTGAGTAGCGCGAAAGCAAAGAAAAATACCGATTTGTTAAAAAAAAAAAAAAAACAATTTGTTTTTCAGAGGATTGTTGTCCGTGTTTTGCGCGGTGGCCGGGACAGCCGTCAACCGTTATTATTACAAGCTGACCGGTACAGATCAAATACCGTTCAAAGGAACTTTCCAATCGGTTTATTCTCATGTCAAAGTAAGATTTAACGTAAAAAAAAAAAAACCTATTACATTTTGTTGATTTTTGTTCTTGTAACTTTACTAGGCTTTTGTAACGAAAACGTTTTGCTGTTGCGTCGGCGGTCCGACGGCAGTGGACGTTACAGACGAAAAAACGTCTCTTTTACAGCCCAAATATGTACCGGGCGAAGAGAAGACGTCGCGAAAAAGCGAAAAGCACCAGACAAGTAGCGACGAGAGCGGCAAACGGCAAAGAAACGAAAATAACGACGATAAAAATAATACAAATGGATATGGTAGTATGTCGAACGAAAAGCATTCTCCGACTGCTGGTAAAAAATATCGTAAAAAAAGAAGCAAATCGAAGAGCGCACGTGTGGATTTAAGCGATTCTGGTCCAGATAATGTGATGCCGTCGAAGCTTTTAAACACCGAGGACAGTTTACAAGGAAAACCTATAAACGATGTTATTAACGAAAAACTGAGTACGATAATGAATACGAAAATAAAACCGGCGATCAAGAATATTTTTGGAAAAACCGAAAAAAAGTTTGAAAACGCTGACACAGAAGAAAAGGAGGAAAACGTAGAAACGACATCTAACGAACCGTCGTTTTTATCCCGGTTGATGGGCAGAAAGTCCGCAAAAAATGACGACGACGGTGGTCGTGTTGACGAAAATACGGGAACGGATATTACCGAGTTTCCGATTAAGATAACCGAAGATAGCGAGAGACAAAGTTTCAAAGCAAACCCGAACAACGGCGAAAACGTAAAATCCAGCAGCGGTTTCGACGTGATCAAAGAACAAGATGATTCGGAAAATTCAAAAGATAAATTAATCAACAAATTAGTGGAAGACTTGGACAGTATACGTTTCGAATTGGACACGAAACCGGAAATCGGTGCGAACAAATCCGTCGATTCCGGCGGGGCGGGAACAGTGAATACCGATAAACGCGAAACGAATCAAGTAGCTGCGGCGGACGATAAACCGTGGGTGAAAAACGTTGACGACGCGACGGCTATGCAGGGTTTCGTTAAAAACGGTAAAAAAGACGAAACGCCAAACGGGTCCGGAGAGGTTAAGGCTAAAAAGCAAGCGGCCGAATTCGGATTTGTAGGCTCGGGTGCGGGCGAGGAAGAAGAACACGCGCAAATGCGAAAAGAGCGGTCGGCCGAGCGATCCGACGTGCGCGGGAGGGAGTCGGCAGACGACGACGACGACGAGGATCGATAGAAATCATCGAAGAAATCGTGTACGTCGACGCGGAGAGCGGCGAAGACGGAGAGGAAATCGTCGAGGAAATAACGGAAACGGTTACGGTGGGAGAATCGCCGGAGCCGTCGGACGCGTTCGACCACGAGAGTGCGGAACCGCCATCGGTAAAAGCGTCGACGACTGTTGTTCGGAAAACGTCGTCGTCGTCGTCGTCGTCGTCGTCGGCCGCGCCCGGGCACGTGACGGGAGATACGGTGCTGACGGGTACGACGGGCGCCGACGCGAAGAAACCGTTCGGGTTTCAGCTGGGGATCGGGAAGTCGGGCGTGAACGTGAGCGTGGGCGCGAAACAGTTGGGTATCGGCAGGTCGGGCGTGAAATTCGGGAAAAAGGCGGAGGCGGAAGGCGACGGACGGGGCGCGATGACGATCAAACTGGACAAGTCCGGGTTGAGGTTGAACCGCGACAAGAAGAACGCGCCGCGAACGTCCGGCGAGACGGGCGGGCCCGACGACGCTAACCCAACCGCGACGTCCGCGCGTAAGAAGTCCAAGCCGAACTACGCGGTGTTCAAACGGTCGGTCTCGCAACCGATCGGTTCCGACGTCCGGGGAGCCGAGGGCGACGACGGGCCGGCCGCGTCCGGCGTGGTCGCCAAGAAACAACCGTCCCGGAGTTCCGCGGGCCTGCTGAAGTTCGGTAGGTCCCGGTCCAAGTCCACGGGGGTCATGGAGACGGACGACGAGTTCACGACCGACCCGGACGTGCTGTCGAGTTTCATTGGCCACGAGCGGTACGCGTCCAGTTTGTCCGTAGACGACGTGCCGGACTCGGACGGTGCGGCGGGCCGACGGGGAAACGTGACGGCCTCGTCTCCCGACTCCGCGTCCGCGTCGTCGTCGTTCGACAGACACGGAGTGCTTGGCGACGACATCCGGCTGAGCGCCCCGGGCCCGAAAGACGGAAAGGACGACGGCGATCGACGACCGACAAAGCCGGTCGACAACAAGTCGAATATTAAATCCAAACTCAACAAATTCAAGAAACACACGTTAAACCGTTGAACCGTGCCGTACGTAACCCGGAGGGATTTTTCGGTTGTTTAATATTTCTGTTTTTAATAGTCGATTTCCGTCAACGCGGACTTGATTCGTCTTTGTGTTCTATTTTTGTTCAATTAATTTTTATTTTATTCGTATAGTTTTGAACCCATTTTTTTTTTTTTTTTTTAATAATAATACAAGTGTGTTCGTAAATTTGATTTTGTTTTTTATTTATTGTTATTTATACGCAGTGCTCAAATTGGATGATATAAAAATAGCGTTCCAAATTAAATATTCTCTATCACAAAACCGTGGGTATCCCATCCCCCAGTGTTACCACTAATATATAACCTAATTTCTAACCGTATTTTTATTCTCTATACAATTTTTAAAAGAATTGTATTCTACAACATTTTATATAAACCAACAACTAATAAATCCATTTTAATTTTAGTAAGAATAATATGTCAAAAAAGTTATAATATATTCACGCTCTATATTATTCACTTATAAAATAGAATTTTCAAAACGGTTGGCCAATTAACGACAATTTGTGTTGTCACAGTTGTACGGTTTTATAGTAAACCAAAAAATAATTGTCGAACAATACACGAGTAAAATATTCTGTGATAACCCACGATAATAAATTGCCATTATCAAGCGGATACTTTAATAATCGTAAAAAAAAAAATATTAAAAACAATAATATCAAACGTAGAATTTTTTCGTGATTTTTTTTTTGTCTATGGTCTCCAGGTATACCGGGTTGTAAGCGTTCTACCGCGTTCCTCTGAGAATTATGGAAAAAGGGACGATGATTTATTTATTTTTTTTCCGAACGCAACGGAGGAGCTGCAAAATGAACTATCCGTTGGTCTGCGAGAATGTATTCTGGGTCCACGACCCCGCGGCAACGTGTAAAACCGATTAGAACTCTCGTCCGATATCCGGGAACGGCGCGAACGTGATTCCCGCGTCGCGCGTGTCGTGTTCGACAATAGCGGCAACAGTTTCGGGATCTCGGTTCTCGGGCGTTCCCGGTCGGAACGGTTTGCGTTCGAACGACGAGACTCGGGAACCCCACTCCACCCCCCCCCCCGGGCGACCACAGATTAACATAAATAAATAATTATCGGCCGACGTCGGGACGATGGCACGACGACGGGCGCGTGTCCGACACGCGCTCACTTAAACCTGTCAACGACATTTCCTATTTATTTGTTTCCCCGACGGCGTATAGAAACCGGGAACAAGCGGTCGCGTTGTCTCCCCTCCGTCGGCAAAAGTCCCGCGGCCGCGCGCACAACCCTTTTTGCGGTTCGACGAATGCGGATTTGCTCGGAGTCGCTGACGGGTCGACTGACCGCGGTCCCGGTCGAAACGATCCGCGGAAACACGTACGAACGCGCGTGATACCCGTCGAAGTGTACGCCGTCGGTTAATATTGGCGTTTTTCATAAAACAAATAAAGTTGTATTGTTAGACACGACGACGAGTCTAATGAACGCGAACGTCATTTGTTGCGATGTCGACCACGTGTAAACACGAACAGAGATAATTCCCGTTTTGTCGTGTTGTCCGTGCCATTCGTCGTCCCGTTACCGCCGGCACGGGTCCGCCGCGACGAACACCCGGCGTACGCCGCGTTATCATAATATTGATAGCGCGCACGGCCGCCGGGATGAAAACGACGCGGGTCGCGTGGCGGCGGAACGTGGCGGCGTGTTTACCGTTCCCATGGGCGCCGCCATCCGGTCCAGGTAACACGGAAAGCCGAAACCCGGCGGCGGAACGGAACGAACGTTGCGTGAAAAACCGCCAAAAACGGATCGTGCAAATATTTGCGACGCGACCCAGTTTCGTTCGCCGCCGCGGCCGTTGTGGGAACCCGGCGGCGGGCGCGGTTAAATGGGCCGTCGCTAACACGAGGACGGCGTCGGCGAAGCGCGGGCTCGCGGTCTCGTTCGCGGTCCCGTTGTAATTCGGCGCGTGCGCTCTCGTCCGACGCGGCCCGGCGTGAAGACCGACCCTCGCGCGCGCGTACACAATGGTTAAAAACACGGGACCAGACGACGACGACAACGGAATCGACGACGACGACGGAATCGACCGAATCGACGATACGTGCACGCGTGCGTCCCGCGTATTCTCCCACGTGTTTCCCGTCGAGTGTGTTTACACTGTGTCGGACACCGTTCCGCGAACGGCACGCGACTTTTACCAGTCGTTTACGGGCACGGGGTCGCGCCGATTTATTTTTATTGCCGTCGCCGCGATACGCGTATCGTATCGTAATTGTACGTACGCGCAGTCCGGTCTTCGAGGCGAGAGCGGACGCGTGCGACGCAAATCGACGCGACAAATCTCGCGTCCACAGTGTGTGGAAACAAACGGACGCGTGACGACGCCGCGACGGATCGCGGCGTGGAGGGCCACTCGCCGGGTTGATCGATGGGCTCTCGAGGGCACGCGTGTTTACAGCGTTATCGAAAAGACCAGCGACGTATCGTGGAACGAAACAGAAACGGATCTCTCACACGAACGATAGACCGGCCGATTAACCGGCCGGGTCGCTTCTCAAAGCGAACGGGGTATACGATTCGTACAGTTATTGTTCAACCGTCGGGAGGTTCCTCCCCCGGTAAGAAATGCGTGTATTTTCGACGTGTTACACGATGTTGGTCGACGTTTTAAAGCGGTTACAATATTCCAAAAGGTTTATTGTTCCTTGGAGTTGTTCGAGATTCCAACTCGACACGCAAAAGTCACGACAAATTCTTATTGCTCGCCCTAAACGCTCACCAGAACAGTAAGCAGTCGCGACGTCCGAATGAGATGTACGAAGACGTTGAAAGCGTACGGTGGTAAAACCGTGGTAGCGTGCAGCGCAATATTTTTCTCGGGCGGTGACGGTGGAAAACAAAAAAACAAAATAAAAATAAAAATATAAACAAATAAATAAAAAAATAAATAAATAATAACCCAAAAAAAGTAAGTGATTACAGCGTCGATTATATTCTATTATGAATTCGATTATTGTGTTTAATAAATCCGGTCGCGCGGTCGTGTTCACCGAACCGGCCAATTGTTGTGTTTGTTCGTGTCGCCGCCGGTCGTGCACGTTGTCCGATTGTTGTTTTCCTGGAGGGCCGGGACCACGGACGTGCGTACCGAACGTACGGCGGCCGGAACACGTGGCGGCGCGCCCGACCGGCCGATGATTTCTCCGGCACGACGACGGCAATCCCTCGGGCGGTCGCCGTTTCTGTTTTGCCGCTCGGGAACCAGCGCTGCGGGGGGAGAGGAAACAAAAAAACAATAATAATAATAATAATAATAATAATAAACACGACCGATTTGCATGCGTTACGGTGTACGAGGCCGACACCTACGCGGACACGGCATTGTGCGGCACGCGCGGTCGGTCGGGGATTTGAATTGATTAACGTTCCTCGGGAATATTGTCGACGAGCAAAAAACCGTGCAAAAAACCCGTACGTTATACGTCGCGCGTGATTGACGTGCCGCGGTCACCGCGGTCACGAGCTCTTCCGGACGACGACGACGACGACGACGACGACGACGCGATAAGTCCAATTATGCAAATCGCGCGCGTTCAGATGAAAAAAAATTAATATCGGTCTATTAATGGTAATCGACGGCGGCGGTCTATTGCGACGCGTGTGCGCCGGCTCGGGAATCGGTGACGCGATCGGTTTCGACGGTCCCAAAAGGTCTTTCCCCCCGACCGGTCGGCACGGAAAATCTCGATCGATTGGCGTGTAACGCGAATCTCCTCGTCAACAACATTCTGGCGGACTTAGTTCTTTGCCTGAGGGGGGGGAGGTAATATTTTTTAACACGTGAATATGGAACAAATCCGATTGACACGGAACGAGAAGGAAACGTGGTTTGATCTCACACAAACCCGTAACCGACAAGGAATACAATGTTCCACGATAACGTCATCATAGAATACAATAATTCCTTTATTGTCCGTGATTTCCATCGTTGTGTTATGATATCACTTGTATAGAAAAATAGCACAGTCAGGTCGTCTCGGGAGTCTACTGGCACAATAACGTAGAAAACCGGCCTGTCCTCTCATCGGCATTTTCTCGTGACTTGGCGACGCGCTCTGGCCGTCCACACGTGTTTCCAGACGACCGAGCGAACCGCTCGTGCCCGATGGACGACGCAAGTCGAATGGCAGTCGTTGTTCGAACCGGTCGCGTTAGGTCGCGTTCCGACGGTCGGGACGACCCAACCGAGGAACGAGGGTCGCGAATAGGGTTTCCGCGCGTCGAAGAACGAACGGACGAACGCGAACGGTCGCGAAAGCGCGCCGCCAGCGAACGGGGAGAAAAACGCCCGCTAATTACAGACGTTCGGCCGGACGGGGGCCGACACACGAAAAAAATAAAAAACGGGATAAAGTGAAACGGGGTGTACGTGCGCACGTGTAAAAAACGGATCCCTGTTCAGCCCTCGGGGTACGCGGTTCCCTGTTATTATCGCGTCCGAATTGGCCGTGTCCGTCGCGCGGCCGGCCTTTTACGAACGCGACGGCTTTTTTCGACGCCCACGCGGCGTCAACCCGTTCTTCCCGCCGCGGGTTTTTTTTTTGTTTCCCACGGTCGGACCGAACCGGCGGTTCCCGGTCACTGGTTGTACTTGTTTCTAGGTTAGGTTAGAAGAGGCGATTTGACCATCTCCACAACAAGTCTCGGATGCGCCAATCACAACAATCCCTATTCAAAGACACGGTTGTTACGAACAGATCGCACAATTATTTTACTTTTCGAGTATAATATTTTCGTTTTAAGGGCGGGGGGGGTTGAAAAGGTTGAGAACCGCCGGACATACGGTCGATTGCGCGGGGGAGGAGACGGGAAGTATGCGCAATTGATCTGACAACACGTTTTCCGAGGCATTGTCACACCGATTTTCGAATCGACAGCCACAGGACATTTGTACGGCCCCCACCGAGGTCGTCGATCGAACCCTACAAGACATTGTCATCCTGTTGGAAAACTTCACTAGACGTTCGAGACAGATTTTAAGAAGTGCGCGACTACGAAACGTATTTTCAACCGAATCTTATCCAACGTTAAGTTGTAAGAGTGTTTCTCGGAAAAACAGAAAAGTTTACAGTGACGTCGCATTGTTACTGATCCGTCGGAATGAGCCAAAAGGCGCCTCGGCGGTTATCATTATTTATGCCACTTTTTACTAAATTATGGTTAGTCAAAAGTGTTTCGTCACACGGACCGTCAATCTTCTATTTTTCAGATGAATTATTATTATAAAAACGAATAATATTATAAAAAAAAACAAAAAAAACTCAACGTGATTAAACGTATAACACATTTCGCGCATGTTTTTCAACGCTTGCTATTCGAGTTGATCCGGCTTAATGCGTTTGTTTATTATTGTTTATTTCGAGTCGACGAGCTCCGCGAGCGTAACGACGACAAACATTCGTTGTTGTACACCGTCGGTTTGTGATTTCGTGATTTCGTGGACCGCGTGCGAAACGTATGGAACGCGACGGACGACCGTGTTCGAAACCGATCGGTTTGTCGGGATAGGGTCAGTTCTCCATACTTTTGATAAGAGACTGACCTTATTCCGTGCCGTCCTCCGGGTACGGCGTTTTATCCGTCGCGAACGCTAACGTGTCGTCCCGTTACGTTTACCGCCGCGCGCTATCGATCGATCGACCGGCGCCATTGGCCGCGGCGGCGTGCGCGTGACAGGTCGTTTCGCCCGTCGCGAACACGACTCCGCCGATCCCGTTATCGTTTTCTGCGTTCCCCGTCCTCTCCAGACGACGTTTCGGGAAAGCGTACGCCGACACTCCTCTGGACGGTCTGCACGGGACCGAGTCGAAAAATCGATCCGTCCGGAGATTTGTTGTCGGCAAAACACGTATTTATCGGATCGTTACGGATGTTTTTCCTGACCGCTCGGCGTCGCGAAGGTTTTTCCGGCTTTGTTTGACGGCACAACTGGAACGAATAACGAAACGTCGGCCCGCGTTTGTTTTCCGTTGCTAAAAACTGTACACATCATGTACATGCTTACTAAACGCGCGGACATTTCGATTTCGAGCTGCGGTTTCAAATGAGTTTGTTTGAGGTAACGTGAGTTATAAGAGGGTTTCTCGGGGCCATGACCGTTTAGTTCGGTCTACCGTACACATATAAACGTAAACGTCGCGCGCCCAAAGCGGTGGACTTCGGGAGTAGTGAAATTCTGATATTTAATTAAATTATAATGATTTTGGCGACCGCCACGGAATCACGCGCGACAGTATGTTTTTCGCGAGACGATTCAAACACAGTATGGCGTATACGTATTTTTTTCACAGAACATTTTTACGAACAGACTTCGTAAATTCGACGCGCAGAGGCTGGCCGCACCGTATCTAAAATAAGCGGACCTGATAATGACCGTCATGAATCGTCTAGGTGTGCGATCATTGAAAACGAACGTACAACGCCAAACCGATGTATTCGTTATTCGTCCGTTCAGCAAGCGAGAAGAAACGGATTCCATAGTTCGGCAAATGATACGGGAATTTCAGAAATCGAGCATTTGAACGGATTAGAAGGCGGCGGCGGCGGTGTTGATACACGACAGTTTGTGTCGACAGAAAACACGACGTTACCGATGTACAGCGTCAAAACGTTTTGCGAGAATTGCCGACGAGAGACCGCGTCAAGAAGCGATTACATTTGGTCGCTGTGACAAAACGGACGCCGTGTGGTCGTTATTAACGTTAAAATAAAGTCGTTCAATCGATTGATCCGTTGCATTGATCGGCCGTTTTAGATAATAATATATTACGCGAACGGTCGGGTTTTATTCACACTCGGCCCGCTTGCTCGGCGTGTACCTAACCAATACGGTTCGACACGTCCGAGACGAATAATCCGACGGTTGTGTGTTCGGCGTTATTATCGGCTGTTTATCGAAATAAAACGTTGTGGGAGACTATTCTATTGAAAATTTTATAGAGAAATATTTTTAATCGAAAAAATAAGAGAACGCTGTTAGAAACTAGGTTATATATGTATTAGTGGTGGCGGGAGGAGGTGTTTCGTCTGGAACGTTTTATGTCTTTACTTTGGCACATTAAAATAAAAAACCGTCACGAAAAGCGTTACCTAAATTAAGATACCCACTGGGGACTGTCACGAAAAAGCGTTACAGAAAAAAAAACCTAACCTAAAATGACATAAAATGTCTCACTTAACGCGGACTCGTATGCGTTAATCATTTTTCTTAATAGGCTTATATAGAATATGTGTGTGTGTTTTTTATTTTAATGTGCCAAAGTAAAGACATTAAATGTCAAAAATAAAACCTATACTTATGATTAGAGAAATTATAAATTATAAAATATGATTTCTAATCCACTTATAGATTTGTTTATTCGATATTGAGCTCCGGAGCGCTCTCGAGCACTGGGGGGGTCCGCGCACGTAAAACACGATTACCTGACAAACCGGAGAAATGATTGGAAACCGTTCGTTCGCGAGGCAAAACCAAAACCAAAAGAACCGTAAACGGGGAGGTCTACGAAATATAAATTACCTAACCGGCGCGGCGACCCGCGTCAAACGCAGCCGAGAGCTTTCAGACGCAGGCGGCGGCCATTTTCGCCGGGCGCGGCTCCGGCCCCGCCCCCCGGGCGAACGGTTTCCGCGGGGCCCGTCCGGTCCCGTCGCTCGGCAGTCGTTCGTTTTCGCCGCGGCACGGACGACGTCGCGCACGTACGTATTTGTCACCGTCGTCTCGTTCACCGCCGTCGCTGCCGGTCATGAACCATTCGATGGCGCCGACGGCGGACATGCACGACGTCTACGGTTTTCATCACCGTCACCATCACCATCACCATCAGCAACAGCACCAGCACCAGCAACAGCAACAGCCCGATTCGCTGAGAACCGGTGGCCACGTCGTGACCACCAAAGCCGACTCCTCGTCGTCGTCTCCGTCGCTTTGCTACAAGTCGGTGACCCTTACGCGGATTTCGTTTTTTTTTCTTCTCATAGCCTTACGAACGCTATGTTTGGGGGGGGGATGGGAGAGCGACGCGCGGCTTTAGATTTGCGCTTTTTATTATCTTAAGCGCAATTATCGAAATTTCGTGTGTTATATAATATACAGCATAATTGCGTTTAATCAAAAATATACATTTTACACGATAATGTATACCGAAGAAATATTTCTTTTTTTTAACAATAACAACAAATTTGTTTGAAAGAGCTTACTCGAAACTCGAAGAACTTGTCTACGTCATTCCGAACAATAATAATAAAAAAAACCGTAAAAACGTACAACGTCCGCAGTTGGAATCGTTGCGATTTGGCGTCGTCGTAAAGTAATAATTCAATCCATCGGCGTGAAATCAAAAAAAATAAAAACCCCCCCGTTTGAGATTCGGCCGCCGTAAAGCTCTTGAATTCGTGTTTGAAAAGCGGCCGGAAGGACGTGTCAAATCGTCCTGCGCGCACGCCGTTCACTCGCGACTTGAACCGCGCGTTTCTGTTCTTCGTTTCAGTAAGACTTCGACATTCACGCAAGACTTCATGTTGGCCAACGACACGTGCCAAACGCAACAGCGACAGGACGACGATAGTTGCAGCGACGCGGAAGACTCGAACCTGCCCAGCTGCACGTACAGAGCCGTACATCATAGTTCTTCGTCGCACTCGTCGTGTTTCGCGGGCGCATCGGCTGTAAGACAAGGTGAACAATCCTGTGGGCTCGCGAAACCCGTGAATCTCGTCAAAACCGAATTCGCGTACAATTCGTTTTCTAAAAACTCGGCTAAAAAAAAAAAATAATAATTTGTTAAAGATCCTAATTTTAGAAACGAAATCGTTTGCTAAAACAACGTCCTGAAGGGTTTATCGCCGTCTGAAATGTTACACCCGTGTTTTTTAAATAAATTTCAAATCAAACAGGACTTTTTGGTTTCGGGGAACTTCGTTGTGCGATTATATTATTGAAAACGTACGTAAATATTTTTATGACCGTCGTTTCGAAAAATCAACACGTTTTTTTTATCAATTTTAAAACGATAATCAGTTTTACTAACAATAAGCGTTATTCTTGTGAGTTACAACATTTAGCTCCTAGAATTCTTTTTTTACATATTTCATACTTTGAGATAAAGATTTCGACTCGCGTCTGTTCAAATCTCATCCAATATCAATGCTCATATTTCCGTCTCTTTAATCCGCATCAAACGTGTACAAATCGCGTTAATCTGAAAATAGACGCTATATATTTTTAAGATCTCTGATTGAAAAACGAGATCAAAATAAAAAAAAAAAAAAAACACGTGAAAATGCATTTCAATGAACACAAGCCGTTTTAGTTTCCATTTGAACAGAACTATTCGCGAATAATTATTTCGAATAAAATCAGACATTGGTTCGGCCTAGACGATGTGTTTTTATACGTATCAAAATATATTTATATATATAAATGTAATTTGTAAAATGGCTGTTTTGGTAACTGAGAAAAAGAATCCGAGGGTTTTTTTCTTATGCGCAAGCGTTATGATTTTCGAATCAAAGTATGCGATTTTTCAATGGACTTGATGGCAAACGATGTTAGCAGAAAAAAGTAATTCAAATTTCAACCCGTACTCACAATAACTATTGTGTTTGTGTACGATCGTTTTTGGCGTTTCTATTCGGAGTATATGTTTGAAAACAATTTCAATAAAAGCTCGTGTTCGTGAGGATCTCCCATTGTTTCAACGCATCTGTCGTCGGTCTAATAAACCTATTGTCTTTACACGCACATAAAAAAACACGAAAAAACACGAAAAAAAGCGAAAAACTATCGTATGTCTCATTGTCGAAAATATCGCATACCCATTTAACGTTCGGCACTTTGGCGGTCCGATAATTAGCGTACGAGTATTGTCTTACGACCCGTATAATATGATTTCTTGACTCCCTCAACGTCGACGTTCCCAAACAAAAGAAAATCATTATTGTTCGGTGCCGTCGAACGCAATACGATAATATTACCGTACGCTGATTTCTCAACATTAATTTTTGATCGTCGAAAACATAAGTAATAATTCAAAAGACATGAAATTCACTTTATTAAATAATTTTGTAATTGTTAAATTATTAAATTTGTTTTTTTTGCCAATTGATTTAATACTTCATTTGCAACGGTGGCGAACGCAGGGCTCCTTTTTATTATTTAATAATATAATTTTTTTTTTATAACTAATAAATAGATAATGAACGGCATACGGTTAAAACTCATGGGGAGGAGGATAAATATCTTCTCATCCCCCCCCTCCCCCGATTGACCGACACTGAGTAGTCACTACAAGCGTTCACAAATCTGAAAAACTCCAATTCGTCTGTTCGGTTAACGCTACATAAAAACGTTGTTAAACGATTAACACCGAGTACAATAAGATTATCAGATTTCGTTGATAGACAAACGCGGTACGGAAACAGTCAAGACACGACAAGATCATATAATCATTGCGGATTAGGTTTATTAAATAAAAAAACTTTACAAGTGAAAATGCACCAGCGGAACACGCGTAGACCGTCTAATTGTGTCAATGTCACCGAACTAAATTTAAATTGTAGGGGCAAAATTAACTTTGGAGTACCCACCACTACACCATAGACATTAATTTGTAATATATATATATAAATATAATTTTTTTTATGAAATAAGTAAAATATTATTATGCACACTTATATAATACAACGAAGTACACATTTAATTAAACATTAATTACATTATTAATATTGATTACTATAGTTTATTATTTGGATCAGTGATGTCATTTCAGTTTTAAATAGGGTAGTGCAAACATTTTAACCGACCCAACAAGTATAATAAAGCAGCACGCTTCGCTCGCGACTTATCATCGAATATTACCCGAGTACATTTTGGTGTGTTAATAACTAATAAAAATTTGCGCCAAAGAAATAACAAGCGAATAGATTCAAATCAAAAATAACATTTTATCGATAAAAAGCAGAAGAAGTACTTGTATAACATAAATAAAATAGGTAATAAACTTTGATCAGTAACTAAAAACTTGTATTTGAATTAAATGACCAAGCAGCAATAGCAAATATATGTATATATATACATAAAGCAACATAATGTACTACAACAGTGCTATCAAAAATACGTTAATTTTCATCACCATTTTATCTGCACCCTGATATAATATATGACGTCTATGGCATTGTGTCGAGCTCACAATCACAGAAGTACTAACTTACAAAAATATTTTAACTTCAGATATAATTTTTGTTTGTAGGTTTTTTAAAATTAATATTATAATTTATAACCTATAGCTATGACCACTTTAATAACACAATCAGTTCAGTAGTTATAACGTATTGTACGTTGTGATAATGGTGGTATTTAGGTAGGCAGGTATAACAACAGATGGCGAACAGGTCAGTTTTAAGCAGTTATAATGAGTTAAATTTATAAATTTTGATGGTCTAAATACAAGATAATATACAAGTAAATTTAAATTATAAAATATTTTATTAATTTAAATTTTCTTAAATCAAAATTTCAATATTTCGTTTATCAATTATCAAGTAGAGATCGTCTTTTATCAAATTTTCCAAACAGGAATTTGATTTGCGTTGACTAAGAAAGTCTGTGAGCCGAAGACCTCGACCAGCCCAGTTTATAGTTAAAAAAATTAGACTGGGAAAAATGACGCCACTGATTTGGATATTAACATTAAAATTTAAGAAAACTTAACTTAATAAAACGTTTTATAATTTAAATTTCCTTATACATTATCAAGTATTTGGACCATCAAAACGTATAAATTTAACTCGCTATAACTTCTTGAAACCGATCCGTTGTTTGCGGATCCTTCGTTATACCTACCTAACTAACCTGAACTGATTGTGTTAGTCGATTGTTCGATAGCTATAGGTTATAAACTGTAATATTAATTTATGAACACTTACCGACAAAAATTATGTCACACGACGTTAAAATATTTTTACGAGTCAGTACCGAACGGTCTCCGCCTAAAAATAGGGTGGGCGGCTGCCCCTGTTTGTGTACAGGTTCGGTATAGGTATTGCGTTGATAACGAATAGACGGTCGGGCTCCGATCGAGGCGTAAACAAAGCGTTTTCGGTAATTTCTTTGCTGCGCAAATCTGATTCCACTAGACCGAACGATTTGTCGGCAACACACGCTTAACCTATAATAATCGCTGTTCGTAATCATATAACTTGACGATTGAATGCGGACAGGCGCGGACGTCTTGTCGTCCGCCGTCGGTTCGATGGCGCGGCACAACGACAACATGGTCGTGGCGGCGGCGGACGGTTACTACGGGAGTGGCGGAGGAGGCGGTCACCACGGCGTCGACGGCCACCATCACCATCACCATCACCACGGTCACCATCACCATCACCATCATCACAACGGCAACGGCAACGATCACCATCATCACCACCACCATCTCCTGCAACCGGCGACGGGAATGACGGCCGCGGCGGTGGCGGCGGCCGTGGACGCGCAAACCTCGGCGGTCGGCGCGTCGGCGGCGGCGGTTACCGGGTGCAGAGGCAAGCGGCCAACATACGGGAACGTAGACGAATGTTGAGGTCAGACCTGGCGCCGACTCGGGCAGCGGATAGGCCCACGCCGGTCAAAATGTAAGGCCCTGACGCGCGGCAACGCGCGCGCGCGCACGTCCCGTCGCCGGTTTTCCGACCGTCCGGCTTTTCGCTGGAAACGCGAACCTAACCTAACCCTCCGCGCGCCACCAGATCCAAACGCGACAGAGTTTCACTTGGTCGAACCTAACGCCGTACCGAACCCGCGACTCGCCTCCTACGATTTACGTTTCGTCCGCGCGGTTCGGTGACGGCCAAAGTCAACGGTCGTTAGGCTTTGTGACGTCCTCTCTCCCTACGCTCTCCGGACTGGGAGTTTTGTTTATTTTATCGAGCGTGTGATACTTGTCAATACGGATTAGGGTCACCTTGTGTAGATAAATTGGAGAAACAAGTAAATTAATATGATTGTATTTTTAATACAATTTAATACAATCGTCTGCCGTTCGACTCCCAGTCTCGTTCCAAAAACACACCTTCGTACCGTCAGGTCACGCCCCAAAAACCCTTAATCGGCACTTCTCTCACCTCACCAAAGTAGTAGTACATGATGTCTCATGACTCATCGTTACAGATTTCCCCGTGAATTCGCTCGGATTTCATCGTTTTCGTTTTCTTCCTGTCGGTAAAATCCGAATACGGACGCTGTTCTTAATGATCCCAGCGGATTTCAATCGCGTTGTTTGAGTCTGTCCCGTTACACGCCGTGTCCGTCAGCCGCGAGAAACTGAATCGTATCCGGTCTTGTCGGACGGTCGTTGGACGGCGTTTAAGCGAATTCGTCCAGTCTAACGTTTGTAGCGGCGACCTCGCGACTTAAAAAAAAATTTTTTTATCGAACGACTTACCAGCAGAAACGCAGGACAAAGCGGTATCTGAGTGTCTGGGCCTCCACCCGAAATTTTTTCAATATTTCACGAGACATTTAATCGTTTTTCGTATAAAAAATAAATCATCGTTTTTGGCATAAATACCAATAAGTCCTATCATAACGAACCGAACAGAACAAACACTCATTTAATAAACAAATCTAGATACGATGCGTAATGGACGGGGGTGAGAGGAAAGGCCAGTATCGGTGCCAGTATCCGAATAGAAACACACGTTTTCCGTTCGCGCCTGAGCTGTTGGGTTAGGTTAGGTTATTCTAACCTAACCTAACCTAACCGCCGGCAGCCGACGCGTCCGTTCGCGGGAATGATTTCGTTCCCCCACCCCATCCCCAACGACACGCACAAACACACACGCGCGCGCGCGCGCGCACACGAAACCGGCATACTGTAACGAATCGTCTTGGTGTTTAGCAGCATCAACTCGGCGTTCGACGAGCTCCGCGGACACGTGCCCACGTTCCCGTACGAGAAACGGCTCAGCAAGATCGACACGCTGCGGCTGGCCATCGCGTACATCGCGCTGCTGCGCGAGGTGCTGTCCGCCGACTGCGACCCGCTGACGTACGTGCAACGGTGTCTGAGCGGCGAACGGCAACCCGAACGCGCCGAGTGGAACACCAGCGGTCAGTAATTACGACGATCACGTCGCCGTCACCGTTTGTCCGCGCGAGTGTTAGGCCGCCAGGTCAGGCGTGTTGTTTCCATTCCTCCGCCGGTCGAAGACTGGCGAATTAGTGAAAAAAATCGTCAGCTCTTTTTTTATTTGCTTATTAACTTTTTGGTGACAACCACCCCTCACCCTCCCGCTGTTACCTAGTTCATTCAATAGGACGAGTTCGAAATATCGATTGTGGGGCCTTTTGGAAAAATCGCGGACGGGGCGTTTTGAAGCCAGTCCGACCTGCACCTACTCACATCCGTCGTGGGATTTTTTTTTATTGAAGACCGCCGACTCGTGATATCGTACTTTTTACACCGATTCGTGAACCTCACGCTTTCATAAAACACACCGTGTATCGTGTTATTCGAAGTCTTTGTCGTGCGTCCGCGTTTCGAAAACTCTATCGTCTGTTTTTATTCACGGACCGAAAAAAAACCACCCACGGAACGTATCGTCCAAACAGGTCACCAGATGCCCTGTACACACCTTTACTTACCATTCTTGTTCTGTTGTAAACTAGTGTTTAACCTACCAAACTAGTGTCGTGTACGGAAACAAAGTTTTTACCGACTAACCGCTGTAAACTTATGCTTGGATAGCATATCAAATTTTCACGTACAACTACGAACGTTACTTCGTGTTAAAAAAAATGTACACGTGACAGTCAATCTGTTATATCGATTTTTTTCCCCCCGGCCGGTACGTGATTTACAGTCGAACCCTCTTCATCAGCCGCCACTGGAAGTACTAATAAATCCGGTACAAGTAGGTTTTCGGGCCGTAATTAGCGTTCGTTTGTTCAAAACGTTATAATTAAAATGAGAAATAACAAGACGGGTTTTAGGAATAAATCGTATATATATATATTTATCAAAATACAGAACAATATAGCAAATACAATAATAAAATAGCAAAATGTAGCAAAAACAATTATAAAATATCAAAGTAAAGAACAATATAGCAAAAACAGTAATAAAATAGCAAAACATAGCAAAACCAATTATAAAACATCAGAGTAAAGAACAATATATAAATAACAATATAGCAAAAACAGTAATAAAATAGCAAAACATAGCAAATACAATTGTTAAACATCAGAGTAAATAACAATATAGCAAAAACAGTAATAAAATAGCAAAACATAGCAAAAACAATTATAAAACATCAGAGTAAAGAACAATATAGCAAAAACAGTAATAACATAGCAAAAACAATTGTTAAACATCAGAGTAAATAACAATATAGCAAAAACAGTAATAAAATAGCAAAAACAATTGTTAAACATCACAGTAAATAACAATATAGCAAAAACAGTAATAAAATAGCAAAACATAGCAAAAACAATTATAAAGAACAATAACGGTAGCAACGGTCAAGCGTTGAGGACGATGAACAGTGTCGGTCGTCTGGTCTGGTACTGGAAAAACGCGTTTTGAGTGCGAAATGCGCTGACTCGCGGTTTCCACGCGGCCCGTTCGACGTACAGTAGCGGCCTCTGGACATCGTCGGCGTTCTCGGGCACCGGCACCGCCGGCCGACAACGGTGTCTGACGCTCGGGTCGGCCAACCGGGCGCGTATCGTGTCCACCGCGGCCAGCGTGTCCGCGAGAAACACGTCCGCGCGCGGTTTCCACGCGGCCGACGGCGACGACCGGCCGACGGAATCCGCGCGGCGTCTGACGCCCTCGCCCGCCGTCCGCGTCAACAGCAGCACGCGTTCGGCCTTCAGGTCGCCGCGGGGCACGATCACGCGCTTCACTTTCGACTCCGACGCGTACGGATCGTCGCGGTGTTTCCTCCTACGCCGGGGCGCGTCGTCCTCGTCGGAGTCGTCCGCGCCCGACGACGTCACCACCCCGACCGCCTGTCGTCCGTTTGAAAACATCGATTGCGTGCCGAACTCGAGGGTATTGTTTAGTGCACGTACCTGTTTTTCTGCCGCCGCGGCCACGTCGTTCGAAGCGACGGCCACGTCGTTCAAAGCAACGGCCACGTCGTTCGAAGCAACGACCACGTCGTTCGAAGTCACGACCACGTCGTTCGAAGTCACGGCCACGTCGCTCGAAGTCACTCCTTCCGTCGAACGGATCGCGTCGAGCGAAACGTTCACGACGCCGCGGGACGGCGCGAGGCCGATCGCTTTTTTCCACCAGCGCTTCTCCGCCGCGGCTTTCCGTCGCACCGTTCCCTCGGCCGCGGCGACGTCGCCGCCCGTCGTCTCGTCCGGCCCCGGCGAAACGTTCGTGCAGCACCGAGACGGGAAACACAAGACGTTCGCCATCGTGCTCCACCAACGCGTGTTCCTGCGCGTGGTCGTCTTCCGCACGAGGCCGGTCGCTCCGTCGTTCGCCTCGGCCGCGGATCGCGGTCGCGCGTTCGAGGACATTGTCAGTTTCGATGAGTCCGTAGCGAAAAAAATCGTTTTGCAATTATTTCCGCAGACGACGTTACCGTAACACAGACGATATCGGAATGAACGAGGTAACCGGCGGCATTCGGTCTCGACGCGTATTTACGAACGTTTTCTTTTCGGCCAGTATTTAAGAATAATACACGATTAATAAAACGAAATCGATCGCGATAAAAAAACAATCGCATCGATAGATCGCGCTCGATTCCTGTACCTTTATCGGCCACTTGTACGTGCCGCGGGGTTTTTTAGCGGGTTGTAAGGGATTCTCCTCCCCTACCCACCGGAGAACTTTTTTAAGACTGAAAACTTACAAACACGTCCTACTTACAATGGGGGGGGTTTTTTTTTCATAAATACGTCAAGACTATAACGTCGCGCGAATGACCCGGTGTAAAAAATAAGACCGACTCATTTGTTCGAGGATTTCAAATTCACGTCCCGACGACCGAGCACTAACATACGAAGCATAACGACATATCGAAGCAAGATCGTTTGTAAGGCAATTCGAATATGCGCGCGCGCCCCCGCTAACCGCGAAATCGTTTTTAGACGTTCATTTGTAAAGATCATCCAGAACAAGAGGAAAAAAAAAAAAACACCAAACGAACAATGTCTTTTCTCGATTCGACTGCCGGAAGTTCGTCGACGACATTCTCGAAATCAACCGGCAACTTAACTTCCGTGAAACGTGATCCGAAAAAGGGGGTCGGCGAATATTTTTTTTAGCATCGGCGCAAACGCCTCGTCCTTGCCGCGGTCGTATCTTCTACGGTCTTGACGCGCGTTCGCGAATGCCAACGTCGACGTCCGGTCGTACGTACACGGGTTTTTCGCGTTCCCGGGCGAAGGACGTCGGCGGAAAGGGCGCGTTTTCCTTTCTGTTTCTAATCACGGCGACAATGTAACACCGTGCGATCGTTCGCAGATCTGACGGCCAGACTCTCGTGGATCAACTGGGAGAACTTGGGCGTCAATCCCAACAGACGCGGCGTGCTGACGTCCTACTCGATGCCCGACAACGCCAACCACTGAACACGCGGCCGCGATCGCGTCGTCGTCGTCGTCGTTCGCAATATCGTCGACCGTTAGGTGTGAACACACGTGTGTTTTGTGAAGAAAACTAGTGCAATAGGTACATCACTATGTACAATAGCGTTGATGAAACGAACACTGCATGATTTAAATATACAAAAAGCCGATGGATGGGTATTGATATTATAGTCGTGTACACGTGTAGCGTACGGCACAGTAGTGCATACCGGTTTTACTGGTATTTGTGCAGACTTGAACGTAGTTGTCATGGGTTTTGTGTCGGTAAATAGGACTTTTTAAACGTACGACGTAACATTTATATCAATCCCGTTTCCGAATAATTACATATTTATAATGAAATTAAACACAACACATTTAATAATATTTTAAATGAACAAACGCATTTTGAAAATAACATTCTATATCGATATATATATATTAGATAATGGTAATATCACACCATAGTTGCTTTCGTTGTGTACACAATTTCTTTGCTTTTCGATATATATTTTTATTATATAATTTTCTTGTTTTCTTTTCACCTAGCTCTATGGCTTTTTATTGTAATGTTCATAATATTCTCTATGTAATTTTTTTCTTATTAACTTTACTTTTAATTTATTCTTCAGTTGTTGTATTTATATTTGCCTATTAACCCGATGATGACATTTTGTCGAAACCTATAGTAATAAACACACATAAACAATAATTTTTATATTTTCTTTCTTTTTTCTTTAATCTACTCATTGGCTTTTTGTATATTTAAGTATACATTTATATACATATTAATTTTTTTTTTTGTTTATTTATCAATATTAACTTAAAATTTTTAATTCACGTCTATTCGTTAATTCTTTTATATCTTTCCTTTTTTCTTTTTTTTTCTTACATATCCATTTTACTCTTTATTTGTTTTTTCTATTATTTTTACTACCATATTAAACATTATATGTTTTTATGCGTTTTCAAAAATAACTGTTGTTTACGAGTTGTGTTGTTCGATACTCTGAGGGGGTAGAAACAGATAATGGATTCACTGATTTCATATTTTACACATAGGCAGGTGAACGACCGAAACACAAGTCATTAGTTACAAACACTCGTTACACAATTATAGAAAAAAAAAAACCCGTACATTTCTAATGGTGTTTATGGATCTTTTGTCCGTCTGAATTGTGGAAAGTTACCCTACGGTTTCCTTAACAGCGCCTGTCTGTGAACATTGTGAATATTTCAATAAACTTCAACAGAAACAATAATTTTAAACATTCCAAAACATAATATTTAATTACACAGTTAGTAGTGAAATATATCCAAAGTGAACGAAATACTTCCGAACCCCCGTTACAGTTTCAGCGGGTCGACACGACTTCATCGCGAATGAAATTAGAAATGAACTGATATCACGTAGGTACAACGAGCGTACAAGATAACATGGCGGTCGCCAACACGTCGCGACCACCTGCAGTACACATCTATCCGTAAGTTTTGCGATCCGTCGCTTACATTTTACGAACATTGAATAATTAATCTGTAAGACCGCAAACATTAAAAAGAAAATATACAAATCTTTGTTGTTTTTAAATTGCCATAGTATTCGCTTTGAATATAAGTAGAACAAGTAGCCAACGTGTACACGAATAAAACATTTGAACGTCGTTTACATTATTAAATTGTTTTAAAGATTTTTACAAACCAGTTTTATGTAAGAAAAAAAAAAAAATGACAAAATCAATTGATTACGATTTCGCTGTACAATATAGTTTCCATTAGATATATTTTTTCAAAAACATTCATAAATATTTATAAAAATTATGAAAAAAAAAAAAATTTCACATTTGATTCAGTTATACGAGAAATAAGCGAATTGAATAGTAAACACAACAATATAATATATTTTCAATATGATGGTGCCGCTATACTGGTTGGTGTCGATGTAAACATTTACGTTGCATCGTCATCGATTTTCAAAAATGTATTGAAATCTGAAAAAACAAATTTAACGTAATTACTATTGTATAATCAGAGTACTCGATTACATGGAAATTTCTTATCACGTTTACACCTAACGATAGTTTTTCGTCTTCTCAAAATGTACGTTTATCATACACGACAAACGTAACCAATCGAGCACATTAGTTGTATACGTTTCAATAACGGTCGCGATAATAAAATGTTCATACCGAATCCGTTTAATGAGTCGGGTATATTGAAACCACTGGACGACGTGCTGCCATGAAGTTTGCTCGTCTCTTCGCGTACAAACATTTTGTCGCTGTCGGACAATTCGCAACCGAGATGTCTCAACGCGGTCAACACTTCCAACTAGAAAACAAAAAAAAAATATATATATATGTCCAATAATAATACTAACAACGTTAAACGAAGAGTGTATATTAACCTTTTGTCGGTTGCCGATTTCCGGGTTTAATTTACCCAACTTCATATTCCTGTCGATTTGATCGCGTTTGTCTTTAAGCGCGTTCGGTTCGTTCTTAGCGAACATTTTGATGATGGACGGAGTTTGAAACGCTTCCGTTATTGCGGCACTGGTCGCCTAAAACATGGTGATTATCGAATACATAAATTTCTGACGACAGCCTTGCACGTCCGTCGCGATCGTTAATCTTATCTTGGTCGTACGTATACAACCAAGACCGTTCACTGACCAAACGCACGGTGCTCAACTCGTCGTGTAAGGTCGTATTGCCGGCAGTGATTTTACTCAGCCGTTCGTTGAACTCTTTCAACTGTTCGACGGTGTCTTCTTTCGACTCGTTATACTCGTCGTCGGTCATATCGGTCCTGCGACAGAACACCGTGTGAGAGCGCGCGCGCCACGGCGAACGGCGAACAGATTTTATTGAAAAAAATAAGACCAACGACAATAGCCTGTTATCGCGTCGGGCGTTGTACCTGCATTGGTCCAGGTCGCTGAGCTGTTGGACCACGCGTTCTAACTGGGCCTCGAGGTTCTCTCGCAGCATCTGGTTTTCGTCCAACATCGCGGGCGCCGGGGAAGCCGACAGGACGGGTCCGGACGCCGGAGTCCCCGGGAATCGGTACACGAAACGATCACGATACGGTCGGAGGGACGACGTGATAACACCGGGCGGCCGCGATAAGGCCCCGGCGACGAGCGGGTGTAACCGCGGTCCGCCCAAACGACACCTGTTCCCCGGGCGTTTCGACGAATTCTCGCTTCGCACTACTCGTCGGCACGCCTCCGTGTGATAATCTCGACGGCGATTGTTTCCGAACAACAACCAAACCGGAGACGTTTTCGACTAACTACGCGGCCGATTTTACGGGACATCGAATTTATACAGAACGACTCGACCGACAGCCGAGTATTTCACAGACCGGTGTTGCGGACGCACATCGACGAATTCATTTGCGTCACAAACACGGAAATCGTACTCGGCCAACACATTGGAAAAACACGGTAGCCGTGGAGTTCGCACGAACAATCGAAACGGGACGATCGAATTGGAACGGAATGGACGACCACCGGAGAGGGAGTTTTCATTTTTCGATTTGATCCGGAGTTGAAAAGGAAACGCACGTGCCGACGTCGAACGTGTTCCGTTGGAAGATCAAAACAACACGAACATCAATTGGTTAGCCGGTTTTTTTATTTTATATCACAATTTCTACCGTCTAAAATATATTTATACGAATCAACAGTGTTGAATGTTTACAAAAAAAAAAAAAAAATACACGATAACTTACTCGTACCTGACTACTATGTACATTCTAGGTGCTCGAATTCTAGGGGAACGGAGAGACAGTTTTCCTTAAAACGTAGATTTCAACTGTATATATATATGAAGTTATCACTTTATTCGTTTGTTTTTGAATTTACGTGTACGGGTAGTTAAAATTAGTCTCGTCTCGTGTGGAGAGCGCTGTTTTTAAATAGTTTTTTCCCCAAATTCGAGCACCGTGTGTATTTATGTAAACGATTTGTTTGCGTGACACTAAATCATAATACGTATTAATCGTTCTCGTAACGAATAATAATAAATAGAAAAAAAAACAAAAAACAAAACGATATCAAGTGTTATCAACGAAGCTTGTCGCGGACGTACCCGTTAATTTTTATTTTCAAGGTACACGCGCGATTAGGGTAATCGTCTGCCGGACTGATATCGTCGCGTACGGTGTTGCGCGTGCGACTAGATTTTTAAAAACGTTTCCGCGTAATATCATTACAATTATACTCGGCGGTACAAACAAACAAACAAACACGATTTTCACGAGAAACCCGATTGGTTTGTGGCGGACGGGCCAATCCGTTCGGACAAGCCGTCCGAGACGAAAACACGACGTCGTGTTCCGCACGAGACGAGACACCGTCTCGTCGAAACCGTGAACGTCCGCGGCGGTTCGGTTACGTCCGGTCAGGTCCGGTCAGGTCAGGTCAGTCGGCGAACGTGACGTTGAACACGGACAGCTCCATGGGCGCCACCTGCACCTGGTCGAGCCGGTCGAACGTTCGCAGCCGGTGCAGGCCGGTCAACGTGGTGCCGGCGACGCGCAGCCCGCGGAAACCGGCGAACACGGTGCCGTTGTCGAACACGCGTTTGTCGCGCCGCAACCGGCACCCGGCCACGGTGGCGGCCACGCGACAGTCGTAGCCCTTGCGGTGGACGACCATTAGCGCGGACCGCGACGGGAACTGCTGGAACACCGGGTCGGTGACGGTGCGCACGTTCATCAGGTGCACGTCGCACGGCATCGGCCGGTCGATCATCGCCACGGTGCCGGCCCGGAGCAGGTGCTCGGCGCCGGGCTCGACCACGAACACGTTGGCCGGGTACATGAGCCCCTCGGACAGGTGGTTGGCCGCCAGGCTGGGGTTGGACACGCGGTCGCCGCGGTCGCCGTCGCCGCCGACGCCCGACGTGACCGTCTCCAACAGTATCCAGTACTTGGTCACCGTCAGCTTGTTGTCCACCACGCCCTCGCCCATGCCCCGCGAGTCGTCGTACAGCGTGCGCCGGTCCAGCATCAGCTCGACGCGCCCCGGTTCCCAGCCCAGCACGCCCTGCGCGTGGTTCAGCAGCACGGTCAGCCGGCGCCGGTCGTCCTCGATGTACGCCGCGGACGTGGCCGGATGGTAGTTGCCCTCGACGCCCACCCGTTTCACGGCGACGCGCCGCTGCATCTGGAACCCGTTGGAGTCGGTGTAGATGACGGCCGGGTCGCCGTTGCCGATGCCCGTGGACAGCCGCATGAACAGCTCCGTCTCGCGGTTCTTGGGCGGCCGTTCGAAGTCCACCGCGTTCTCCACGTACAGCCCCAGCGACTCCACGCCCTCGCCGTGGTACAGCCGCACCGTGTGCCGCACGATCCGGTAGACGACCGTGATCTCGGTGGACAGCGGCCCGGACGTGACCAGCACGACGGACGGCCCGCCCGGATAGTCGTCCAGCACGCGTTTCTCCGCGTCGCCCATGTTCGGGTCCGGCATGAAAAGGTACGCGCCGCTGTGGAACTGCGCCGACTGGTACGCCGCGAAGTCCACGTGCACGTGTTCCGCGCGGCCCGTGCCCTTGTCCACGATCGTGTTCAGCAGGCCGGTCTTGCCGTCGAACACCGCGCGCAGCCGCGCGTTCTCCAGCTGCACGTCGCCCAGCCGCATCGGCCTGACCGCGAACACCGAGTGGCCCGCGCAGTTCTTGCAGCGCACCGTCGCCACGCCGCCGCCGCCGGCGTCCCGCGGCGCCCCGTGCACCGCGAACGTGGTCAGGCTCAACGGTTCGAGCACCGCGACGAACAGCAGCTCGAAACACGCGGCGGACACGGCCAACGGCCGTCCGCCGTCCGTCTCGCTGGCGTTCCACACCGGGTTGATCTGGTGCGGGACCGCGCGGCCGTCGCTGTCCAACACGCGCACGTGGGCGGACGACACGAGCGTGCGCACCGGCTCGGTGCGCCGGCGGCCGTGCGGGTTGAACACGATCACGTGCCGCGGCCGCGACCGGTCGTCCACGTTCAGCGCCAGCCGGTACGCGGGCCGGTCGTACGTCTGCCGGTCGGTGTCGGCCATGACGACGCGCGCGGACGGCTCCAGCCCGGCCTCGGACAGCAGACACTGGACCGCGTGGCCCTGGATCGCCGCGCAGTCCTGCATGCCCTCGAACAGCTTCAGCGCGTAGTCGTCCATCACGAACGCCTTGGACGTGCCGGTGATCGCGTCGTGGTGCTGGAACAGCGCGAGGTTCTGCCGCGCCCGGGTCAGCTTCTCGTAGTTCCTCTCCAGCAGCTTGGCCGCGGTCCGCTGCCCGGCGCGCCGCGCGTCGTTCACCGCCACCGCGTACAGCATCTCCGTGGACCGCAGGCTGGCCTCCAGCTCCCGGTCCAGCGTCTTCCAGTACGGCCGCGTCGTGTAGTACCCGCTCCAGTAGGCCGGCCGGCCCTCCGAGTACACGTCGCCGTACACGAAGAAGTCGCCGCGCAGCGTGGGGAACCGGCCCTGGCTACGTTCGCGCACCGCCCGGAAGAAGTCGGACGGCGTGCCGAACCGGACGTCGGCCCCGTGGTACCTGTCCGCGTTGCCGTTGATGTGCTCGAACAGCTTCTGGTAGTTGCGGTACTGTTGGTCCCATTCCACGTCGTGGTCGTACCGGAAATCGTCGCCCAGCGGCACCAGCGCCACGTTGTACGGCGACACGGACGCGGTGCGCCCGTACTGTTCCATCAGCAGGTCGGCCTTTTGCATCCGGTTCTGGTCGTCGATGGGCACCGCCAGCTCCGAGTAGTCGGTGAACTCGCCCGGTATTTTACGGAAGTCGAAGTTCAGACACACCTGCGGCACGAAACGTACAGTGGCGTTACGTCGGGCGAGACCCGTCGGCAGTGGCGTGTTCGGTGGGGGTGGGGTGGGGCATTCTTCTAGCGGGTCCTGCTTGAAAGGGGTTACCCCACTTGTTTTCGAAATATCCGAACGTTCGGTTAGTCTCGTGTAAACGTCATCGGGCGTTTTCGAACGTACGTATTGAAATGGGAACGCGCCTCGGTAAAGCGGTAAGCGAGCCCGACGGGGAGGATTTGGGTTGGGGGAATTGAGGGGGGGGGCGCCACCGCCTAACCTCACTTTTTTGTTTGCGCTCACCTGTGGATGGGGACCGCACGAGCCCCGTATCGAGTAGATGTCGAACGGCATGTTGTGCACCAGCGTGTCCGTGTGACCGGTCCGGTCCCAGTTTTGCCTCCACGCGAAGTCGCCGTTCTGCGTGCGCGCGAACCATTCTTTCCACGCGTAATGTATACGCTGGATGACCGTGCCGCCCGTCACCTCGGACTTCCGCAGCAGATAAGGCACCGTGGGACCGTGGCCGAACGGGTCCACCGACCATCCGGTCTTGATGTTCACTCCCAAGTTGTTCTTCACCCACTGGTGACCTGCGACCAGACGAGATACAAGGGTTTGCAATGGTCACCGTTCATTTATTTTAGACCGAGCGCGACAATCAATCCCAGTCAGTCAGTTGACGTACATCGGCTTAGAAAGGATCCGGTCGGAAATTTGCCGTTACGATTAAAAACATTGCGATTCCCCCCCGGTCCGCGTCGACCGATAATGGCGACCGAGAACAAGTAGAAACGTAATTCAATGACCAGACTAGGAAACGTACACACGATATATACGGGCCACGTCTGTCACGGGGGAGAGAGAGAGAGACAGAGAAATATAAAAAAACCGAAACAAAATAATTCCCCGACACCTTTGGTCGGGAAACGTCGCAAACACAAATTTACATTTAAATTGAAAGAGCGTTCGACGTTTCTGCTTTTTTTTTTCTTCTCTGCGCACGTCTGGCCGCAAGCCACCGTGTTATATTCACGCCCGGCCACCGTAATCTAATGATTGCTTGATTAGTGCCGTTTGAACGAAAAAATCGGAATACAATCGGAGTAGACGTTTTCATTCGACGTGCTCCCGAGACGGTTTAGACGTAAGCGCAGTTTGGGAGGCTAAACCCACCCATCCCCTCCACCAAAATGGTCTGTATTTGATACGGTTTAGTGCCGACAAGAATTGTTCGAACCAAGAAAATTTGGAAATCGAAAAATTATTTTTTTATAAACATAATAAATAGCGTCGAACTCGAATTGCGCCTATAGGCTTCTTAGAGCTGTTTCGGTGGCGTGACTCTACAATAACCCCTCCGTGCCAGGCGTTCGTTCGTATTTCCACGACTTTCCGGTTCATAATCGCCAATTCCCGTTGCCGATCTCACACGCGATCAATCTCCAAGTACGATCATTCGGTACGAGCAATTTCGCTAATTCTAGACAAACGCATTCGGGCCGCAGGACGTACGTTGTATTCGTCTTTACTGATCCGCTCGCGCCGTTGGCGTTTAAATACAAACACGGTACACAATCACACGGTCTGATCGGAGTCGAAATTTGCCGATTTCTTTTCGTTTCGCAACGATTGGAACTCGACGCGCGGGACTTTGATCGTTCACAGACGTTTCTTAAACGACGTTGTTTCAAACGCCATGAAAACGCCTCGGACGAAACAATCGGTTGTAGGCGTCGATGCTATTGAATATATAAAAACCGTTATCCCCCCAACCCCCCACCCGCCAGTTAAGCACACAGATATGAAAAGATATTAATTGTTTTTTCTTTGTTTTTGTTTTTCGTTCCACGTACAAAAGCAATAGCGTGCGAACGATTCGTTTTGATTCCGTTTTAATAAGACCGTTTTTCCGCGATCCGATAACGGTCCGCGGTCCGCTACTTAATCAAGCCGTTAAACGTTCCCATCCGCGACGGACGAACAATACGATTTATACGGACCGGGCGTAATGGACTCCCACATTTCAAAAATTCATTATACCGCGATTACACCGATTAGAGTCGAGCGGGTTTATCTCCGTTGGGTCGGGTGAACGACGAGGTTTCGTTATCGAGGCGTTTTTCTCAACAACCCCCCCCCCCCTTCCTCCTCCGAGTCTGTGGATGTGCGACGCATCCGGTTTATTTCCGAACGATTTCGAACGGTCCGAAAACTTACGGGGCTACGCCTAAAAAAAAAAACAAAAAAAGCTGGACGTCCCAAGACCGAGAGGACATCTGAAAACACCGCCGTAGTCTCTCGGAAACGTGCCTCCGCCGAACGATAAGGCGGATTTCGCACTGCTGCTGCGTCCTTAGATTACACCCATACAAGATTACGGTCGTTCGGAAGTTGAGTCCGGCACACTGGGAACAACGTGATCTGACGGGAAGACGTTGCATGGCTACCTCGCTCCCTTGATCTGAGCCCCTGTGACTTTTTCTTGCGGGGCTACTCTCAAACATCGTCCTCGAACCCTTTCCCAAAACCATTCGTGAACAAATTGCCGGAATCCCTAAAGACATGCTGGTGAGAACTATGCGAAATCACGAAAGGACGGATTCATACGAACGTATCTGGACGATACAATTTTTTTTTTTTTTTTTTTAAAACCTTATATAACATAGTTTCCATAAAGTTTTTTTCGTATCTATTACCGTTTTTTTTTTTTTTAAAATTCACCTTGGAAATGTGTGAGTTCCCGCCTCGTGTCGATCGTCGTCGGGCGTGCGACGAGCTCTCCAAACACACCGTCGCGTTTTGTCGTTTATCCGTTCGTGACCATATAATTTTTATATGCAAAGAACTCGACGTTTCTAACGAGCTGCGACCGTTATTATCGTTCCGAAAGAGTCGTCGAGCGCCGTGGCATTAAATGACGTGCGACGCGTAACGAAACGGGCCGAAACCCGCGCGCGCACTTATCCGTCGTATTATGTTCTCGAGTAGGATTTTTTTACGAAATGACGAAATCGATATGTATATATATATATATAGACACGAGGGGTAAATAAACTCGGCGTTTTCTTTTCCTGTGGATTTTACGCGAAGAAAAACGAATATTATAATATATTTTCTCCCGCGTACCAACGTATTCGACCTACATGCACAACACGTCGGTACGAGTCGGGCAAGTTAACGACGATTTTCTCATCGAAAACAAATAATGCGATTAAAAGTTATGAACATATATATATATTTTTTTTTTGTCAATTCGAAACGATAAAAGTTAAAAATCATACGCGAAAAACGAGATTGGTAAGACCTCAAAAAGCGTCTCACATCGTTAACCGAACATTGATTTGCATAAGTTTTTATAAAGTCATACGTTAAAAAAAAAAAAGCGGACAGTTTTTTTTTAATATTGTATACGTCTTATTGTATAACTTAAGGGGATTGGCCGTTTTTTTTTTACCAAAACTTTGGTTAGCATGCGTGGAAATCACCACGAATACATTTTCATTACCGTTGTCGTCGTGCGACAAGCAAATGGTTATTAATGCGAGTCTGTCGTAGACCTAACTGTTCGAACGTCGTTTGAAATCTTTGAATTTTTTCGTTGGTTGTACTCAGAGGCGGGACCAGTATTTTCGACGGCCGGGGAAAACGTTAAAAATTACGCCAAAATCTCCTATAATATTTTTACGTTATAAACATTATAAATAGGCTTTCAAACATTTTACGTCACCAAATTTTTACGCCCGGAGACCAATTCCACCTCCCCCAACACCCTATAGTTCCGCCACCGGCCGTACTGGCCCATTGTGCCGTGCTTTCGTTCTCGACGGTCGATATTTCACTCGCCGACCTTGGGAAGAATCCGACGGAATGATATTCAGGTTTCTATATCGGACGAGGTGGACGCATTTTTTTTTTGTTCGTCGGGCGGACGCGAGATAATGTTATGGCAATCCATCATCGTGTATATTCTCAAACCGATTATCTCGCGCCACGGAGTCATAACTCTCCGTTTCGCCGTATCACGTATACCGTCTGTGACGCGCGACGGGACCGCGTCCAAAATGAATGAATAAATAATAATACTAATAATAATAATAATAATAACATCATTTTTAAACGGTCACGTTCACGCGGGAGAAAAGAAACCGTCGTCGTCCGCCACACCGCGGAAACGAATCGCCCGGGAAATCGTGTGCTGAATTAAAGACGACCGATATAAAAACCGAACTCGTCGTGTGTGCAGCAGTGGTCGAAGCGGCTCAACATAAGTGGACGGATGTCTACATTGCGAAGTCGTAACATTATCTGTACTCGAGTTCGATTCAGTTGACCGATTCAATAACGACACGTTTAATAATACCGTGACTTTGAAAGCCAGTAAAACTGTACACGACGCACTAACTAACTCATAAGTCACCACCACTCACGATATAGTTTTTACCATCATCGGGCAATACCGTAGAATCACCAGAATTATTGTATTCGTATTTATCTTATCAACATAAAATTATGATTAGGATTATTAGACGTTAAGCGGTCCGATTTAGACGAGATAAAAACACTTGTTTCATATCAATAAATAAATAAATGAACATTGCATTGTTGTAAAACTAAAAAATTATTCCCGACCACGGTCGTATACGTTTTAGTCTTTACGGGCAGGAGCGTCATGTTCCGTTGTGTACGATCGATTTCCGAACGAAGCAACGTTTGCACGTTCAACTCGTTTATTTTGGTTCGGTCGGACGTCCGCGGATAACGTCGCCAAGCACCTTAAACGCCGTGTCCAACGTAAATCCGAATTGCGTCCGAACACGTACGATATTTATCCACTCTGGTACTAGACCGTGGTCCACAATAAATGTGAACGTGAAGAAGTACGCTTGCGTTTTGTTTAAAACAATGTCTAGGCGTAATAATATACAAAAAATACATGAAAACAAAAACAAAATAATAATTCTATTTTGAAAAATCGTAAAATGTTTGGCGAATTTTATCATTTCTATAGTGAATTACGTGACGACGAAAATTTGTTTCGCGCATAGACGAGAATGTCTAACCAAAACGTTTGACTATATCGTCACGTGTTTAAGAAATTCGTTCCGTAATACGGCTCAAACGTTGTATTTTTAGTTACTGCGTCCGATGCGACGCAAACACCAATCCAGACTGGACAGGTCGTATCGCGTATATGGAGGTTTGTTTTTAATTTCGGACGCAACGCACGTAACGAGACTGCGTTTGACGGATTTCCACGTTGGACACGGCGTAATGGCAAGACCCGACGTACTTCGGGGCCCCGTGTAATTGTGTACGTTTTGGCGTCACGTTAGAAATCTAAATTTTAATAACTTATTAAAAACAGAAGCGAATTCGGCGACCGTCCATAACGCTCTTTGAAATATTTTACAGGCGTTCTATTATCAGCAAAATTTACAATATTCGGGAAGTGTCCTTTTCTGTCTTAACGCCTCTCCTTTCCAAAGTTAATCCTTTGAATAAAAAATATGCTGATAGACGACAACGCTTATCGAACCGTACGTATCAACAATTTTATACTCATACGGACGTAATAAGAAGGGCGGACAACGACGGATGTCGTAAAAATATAAAACGAGAGCGAAAACGGACGAACATAATATACTATAGATAACAATATAATGAAATCCGTCCGCGTGATAAATGGTTCGACGACGTCACAACGGTCATTTTGTCGAAACGCGTTTTCCAGAGACATCGAATCGATAAACATCTATTTATAGATGAAAAAAATACCGGCTGTTGGTGGTCGTAGTCGACAAGGCCGCAGCAGGAACACATTTTCGGGGGGTTCAAAACCGAATCGTATATTTTCAACTATTAGATTTCAACAGTAGATTACATTCGTGTACGATAAAATCGTGTCGAAACGCGGGCGTTAACATGTGACGTGTCCTCCACATTATTAATTTAGTTCAATCGATCCAATTTATCATAACCATTAAAAAGACAAATAATAATAATCTCTGTCGTGACGTGAAGCGCGGAATCCGTTGTTCGCCCTCCCCCCCCCCCCGGGGACACTGCTCGATGGAAAAATATTTTTAAAAGCACGAACGTTTGCGAACGACAACATACATCGGATGCACACACACGCACACACACACACATACGTAAGTGCAGTGTACATCCGAGTGAAGCAGACAATACGTTGTCGTACGCGAACAATAAAATAACACGCGGTACGGCGAGGAACAATGCAGCGGCGCGTGTGCAACGGCATTCATTTGGGCACGTCGGAGGGACCGGGTGATCAATCCTGCGCGGTTTATACGCAAACAACGGGCGACGGCGACGACCGGGAAAGACAACCACCATCCCGCGGAACAATAATAATTTATTGTACGAGGTATTGTACCGGGTGAAATGGGTTTTTGTTAAAACGTTCTTGTGAAAAACACTAATGTGTGTGTGTGTGTGTGCACAGTGAATTAGTTTTTATTCAAAATTAATATCGATTCGGACGGACAAGATAGTTTCTCCTGGTCCCGAGTGACTAGACGAGTGAACTCTTCGTGAAAACCGAGTCGAATCGTATTTTTCACCCTGCCACGAATTTGAAAACAATCGTGATAAAAAACGTTTTTTTTTTTTTTTTTCGCGCGGTCTGGGACTCGATCCTACTAACGCGTGATCGTCGTGTTGGGCGTAGATAGCGGGATTCTGGAACGAATGTAACGCGTATTGCTACGTACCACTACTGCGCGTTGAGCAGAAATGAACTTTTCTGAAAATTTTCTGGGGGGGGTTCAAAAAAAAAAATCGTACGTATACAACAAATTAATATAAAAAAAAGTATTTTAGTATTTTTGGTACTAGAATATGGATCACTACAAGTGTTTGGGGGAGGGGGGTGGTCCAGTCCAGTAGAAGGTTTGATCCTTATGCATGTGTTACAATGAATTATGAAAAACATTCGATTGCGTTTGGACGACGAAGTTCAAAGAAATCGAACAACATGAACAAGAACAGCGAAGACCGTGTCCAACTCATAAGTCAGAAAGGCTTTCCAGCCGTAGCAAGAGTGTTAGAACATTTTTGTTGTGGAACTGACCCCATTATTGAAAGTCGAACCGCAGAAGTTATGAGAGGATAGCCAAAACGATTTGGTCGAGATTACGCTGATAACGTCAAATATTGTATTCGTGCCAACTACAGTAGAAACGACCCCATTGATCGCGAGCGTCCGTGAAGTCCGTACGCGTGCGAATCGGTCGGCCGGCAAAACGTCGCGGCGGACACGTGGTCGTCGAAAATTACAAACGCGAAACGTGACGGGGCGAACGAGAGAAAATTGGAAGATATATAGTGCCGAGACTTCGCGAGAACTTGGAAAACGAAACACGCCGTTCGGAGGGGAAATAAAATAATATATATACACACGTGTAACGATTCGTTATCAAATTGTATAGTGACTTTTGTAAACGAGAGAGTGTTAAAAGTGAGAATTAAAATAATATCGGCGACGAACAACACAACCACACAAGCGTACCACCGTCACTCTTAAAACGTCAATTCTAATTGTATTCGGTTGCAAGAAAAATTAACAATACAACTCTATATATTTATTTTTCTAATACGAAATCATCGATGAACGTTCCAGAGGTAAGAGATATCACACACGTATATTGCTATAGTAGGATCACCTCGAGGTATTTTAATACCACTTCACCGATATTAAAATCTTACTACATACTACGCGTTACGCACGGCCTGTTTGTATTCGTGCGATTTCGCGTCGTCGTCGTCGTGTCTACTAAAACACGCTATTATTTGGTTTTTGTTAACCGAATAATAATAGATCCGTATAGATCGCAGTCTACCGGTGAAACAATAAATCGTAAGTTGATAATCGCGCGTCATCGTTAAGGTTATCAGATAATAATAAGATTCGAAACGACGTCGTGTGCAACGTGCGTGCGCGTTTCACGTGCAGGCGAAATAACTGTTCGGCCGCTACCGATTCGGTTCGTGTTGTTTTCACGCCGGATTTAATTTCCTGACCTGACCATTATTATTATCGTTTGTATAAGACTACGGTGGCGACGAACGAACGACATTTCACGTAAACGACCACCGAAACGACAATTCGGTACGCGCGAAATTCCGACGGAGCTCATGTGAAATGTCGTGTACGCGAAAGGTCCTGCCCGGCCGACCGGTTGACCGTCTACCGCGAAGGAATAACGGTAACGACCATACGCATTTCGACGGCCGCGACAGTAGAAAACGAAAAACGAAAAATTTCCAAAAAGATTACAGCCGTCCGAATGACAAACGGGGTTTTTAGCGTAACGATCGTAATGCGCACGATACAAGAGTCTCTGATTTTTCATCCTGTCCTTCGTTAGTGCAACGACGACGACGACGACAACAACAAAACGCCGAAAAAACAAAGCGAAACGCGACGGCGGATTATTTCTCATTAAAATAATGTACGCGAAGTGGATTGCGTTTTGGCGCGGGAGGAGGCGGTCCGCAAACAAATTGTCGTCGGCGTCCCGCGCGAACGGAACGGAAAAAAGGTGGCGAAAAACGGCGAAAAACGTTTCGCTTTTAGAAGGTGTGTACGCGCGCTTGTGTATAACGGAGGCCCGATTTTCGAAAGTGAAACGACGAAACGAAAAGACGGAAATCGTCCGAACCGTTATTATATTGTTTGTGACGCGTGCGGTTAGGCTGTGCCCTCCGGAATATGCGGTTTGTGGGACGGTCGAAATGGGAGCGGATCGCGAACGATAAAACGTTATGATTTTCGACATGTCGGTCGCCTCTCCCAAAACTGTCGGCAGCGTACGTTTTTGAAACGTTTCGTTCTGAACTCACGGATCACGTCGAATCGAGCGCGCGACGTGTGTTCGTCATTTGTGAAAATTATGGGTCGCTGGCGATAAAGGAAATTACAATGAATGATATTAAATGATTAACGCATACGAGTCCGCGTTAAGTGAGACATTTTATGTCTTTTTAGGTTAGGTTTTTTTTTCTGTAACGCTTTTTCGAGACAGTCCCCAGTGGGTATCTTAATTTAGGTAACGCTTTTCGTGGACACTTTTTCGTGACGGTTTTTTATTTTGATGTGCCAAAGTAAAGACATAAAATGTCAAAAACCAAAACGAACCGCTCGTTGAAACGCGTGGCGTACGTTTGACGTCCACGGACACGCACGCGCCCTAACCTAACCATTGGTTCGGTACCTTCGATCAGTTGGTCCAACATGGCGTAGATGTGCGGCGTGGCCTCGTCCGTCATCACCCATCCGCCGGTGGTGATCTCCAAACGGCCTTCCGCCAACAGCCGTCGAACTATTTTCCTTTTGGTCGGATGAGCGCTGAAACAAACAATACGGACGACAATTATTGTCATTCGAAAACGTCGCGTCGATTCGTACGGGACCGGGACCGGGGCTGGGGTGGGGGGGTGTTTTTTACCTGACCTATGTCGAGATTTACTTACTCGAGATCAAACTTACGTTCGTGGATGCGAACGGTTGTTACGTGCGCCCAAGTACGATTATAGCAGGTACTGTGCAGGACGTCCTGGAAACTCTCGTGCGGACATTACGCGGTATCGGGTTTTCTTGGCCTCGCTTATAACGGAAACGTACCGTTTTCTGTTGTTTGCTTTTCGAGTACGCGTACGAACCGTTTATGTACACACCGTTCTCTAATAAACATTGACGTCTCGTCGTTTCGTCCGATTGTCTTGACAAGCTATTGATTGTTATGATGATTTTTAGAACGCGCGTCGTCCCCCGTAAACGGTTTTCGACAAGACGCCATTTCCTCTCGTTCTCTCGCCGCGGCGTTCCGCTATGATCCGATAAGTTCTCTACGCGCCAACACACCACGTTGCCCTCGCCTCGCCGTTTTCCGGTACATAATTTAATCGCGCGTACGTTCATTACGATGTTGGCACAATCGACACACACACACACACGCCGGCGGTGGATTTAAGAGTCGACGGAGCACTTCGATCAGATCGAAGGAGAAACGCAACAAACACCCCACCATCACCACCACCACCACCACCACTACGGTTATAGATCGCCTTCTAGCGTTCATATTCACGAGTTTTGTTTTTTAATCACACGTCGCGAACAATAATCGACAGATCACGTGTGTATTGTCGTTTGGAAATAACATACGAACGTCCGTTCCGACAAATTGACCGTATCGCTTCAATGAAATATTCCGATTTTGTCGTGCAGTCGCCGTGTTCCGTACGGATTCACGTGTAACAAAAAGGGGGTGAAAACACACACACACACACGTATGCAATATTAAATGTCACGTCGAAATTGATTTAGGAGACAATTAAACTCGTATGAAACGGTTTTCGAATGCTAGTTGTTTTTTGTTCGCGGTATACACTGCAATGCATAAATCGATATATTTTATATGAACGTTACCTAACCTAAACAACACTCGCGTCGGACTGGAGCGAAATATTGTTAAAATAACAAAAAAAAACTCGATTGTTTTAACGGAAAAATTTTATTTTATGGAGAATAACCGACAAAGAAAAACGTATACATATATAATACTATTTTCACTAGATTTCGACGACGATCGGTATTTTATCCAAACGGAGACTAGCTTAAAATATCGTTTCGCAGACTTGGCCTCGCGACTGAGTTACAAGCTCACGTTTATTTATTTTTTTCTCTCTTCCGGCATTAGTCGTTTTTAAACGCGCATTAAGTTTTACGATAGCGGTTTAAACGATATATACAATCCGATTGCTTACGAAATTGGTCGTATAATTATATGGCTTAAAGTTTTTTTTTTCTTTTTAAACCGCGCCCGAAAGAGATTCGTTAAAAAAAACGAACGAAACTTACCGCGGCCGCGTCACGCTCGCTGTGGAACAATAATAGTAGAGTCGGATTTGTAAAGGCGCGGGTCTTTATATCGCTCAGGATATAAGTTTTCGTCCCGTGTCGGGTGCGTTTTGTTTCTCGAACAGAAATCCGTCCGTCGTTCTTTTTCGCGACGGTTTGATAATTACCGACTTTCCGTTAAGAAAAAGGGGAACGGAGAAAACGGTCTTTCGGGAATGTCGTTTCACGTGATTTTCGTCTAATGCGTGTCCGTTGGGCCCCCCGAACACGTCTGCTCGTCCAACGAAAATCGATTCGAAAAAAATCGTAAATATCTTGTTCCGGTCAGTGACGGCGACACGCGCAATTGTTCAAAAAAACACAAATGAAAATAACAAAATAAAAACAAAAAAGTCCACCGATTAACGCGCGCAGCCCAAAGTATATCAAATGATATCACAAAAATCGCGAACACGCGCGCACGAATCATTCGACCCGTAGACGTAAGAGTGTTGTCGGTTCTACGAGCAAACGTAAAAGATTTTAAATGAAATCCGACCGGAAATTTCTTTTTTATCCCTGGTCCGCACGGATCCCCACGGCGAACGGCGTTTGGCCCTCGTGACGACGATTCCGGTACGCGGCGGCGGCGGCGGCTGCGGTTGACGTATGAAAAACGTTATGAAAAATTATAAATATATATATTTTTTTTTTCGTTTTCGTACATTAAAAACAGAAAACGTTCATTTCCGCCGGAGCTTCTACGTGTAAAATCGTGGATAATTCGCCTATAGATATTTTGAACGCACGCCGCGGTTTTCATCGCGACGGTGAATATCGTATTGTCGCGGTATTATCGTGTATATCATCTCACATAATAATAACGATACGATCGGTAGAAAATCGCTTTTTAAACGTATTCAAAATACTAAAAAAACAAAAAACAAAACGAGAAAATCGTTTAAAAACTTTAAAATAAACGTTCGCGCTGATTATAACGATTTCGACACACCGCGCGATCGCGAGATTATGCACACAAATATATATTAAAATCAATCACGTTTATTACGCATGACATTTTTCGACAAAATTTTCAGAACTCAACGCGTTCGTTTTTTTGTTAAAGCGTGTTTCGTAACGATATACCTTTTTGGTTGTAAACGTCGTTTATTGTTATTGAAATTTTATATTATTAAAAAAGTGAAAAACAAATTAATATATATTTTCGTGCTTGTACGTTGTTGTATTTGAATGTCCAAAAATTGTTTTCAAAGTACATTATTAAACACCCGAGAACAAAAGTACTTACAAAGAGTATTTCAAAAACTATTTTTTTTTTTTTTACTAAAATACACATTGTATATATTATATTAAAATATCGACGCACGTATATATATATACACGTTTAGTGTATACATTAAATCTGATCCGCGTTTAAAAACCATTGCGCGGGACCGCTCGGGGAATCACGTCAAATCGCGATATTAAATTTTCGAGCCAAACGTTTTTTTATATATATATACGTTACGTTTTTCTTTCTTTCTTTCTTTTTTTTTTTTTTACGGTCGGACAAGAAAATAAAAAAAACGTTTACGATTACGTACGACGTCCAAGCCGACGTTATTCGTGTCGCGTCGATTCTGCAAACACGCATGGCTTACTGTTGTTTTAAAGTAATAATATCACAATCAAACGTATCATTGTATCGTGCACGCGTACAGTTGAACGTGACAATTTTCCGTTTTCAATTCACAACAAAATACCGTAACACCAGCTCGATATAAATGTTCGTTCTTCTCGACGGAAATCACGAGATAGCAAACGGCGTTTAGTGTGTGACACGTCGGTCGAAACGGATCCGTAAAGATTCGGAAACCCGTGTACTGTTGACCGAGAGATATTGATTGACAAATCGTCGTGACAACCGTCAGCGGGGGTCACTTCTTGGCCGCAGCATGGGCGTGCTCAAGGTGAGGGGGGTAGGGTTCAAACCATTGACTTTTGAAAACATATTGTTTTCACGTACTTAACTGTATTCTAGATCTCATAACGGGCACTTTTCAAAACATAATTTCTCGTCTTCTCACCAGTCGTGCATTATTCGATAATGATTTTTTATCACAAATGACATTAGCGCAAACCATTACAACAGGTTGGTTAGATCATATTTATATCGATTCCTTGATTGAAATCCGGATTCAGGTATGATTATCAATTTTATGTTATGCTAGAGGTCACTATCGTGTTTTTAATTACATATTATGACAAAGGCTGCAAAGATTCGTCATCAGGCTTCTGAAAGCATTAGCGTCTGACTTATCTCATAATAACAAGACGTATCAGATGATATGAATAATGCTTGAAATTTCAAGCAGACCAACGATCGTATAATTTATCGCGTTACGCGAAAACGACCGAAACGTTTTGATCTCGTATAGCGTTCAACGCAACGCGTTTGAAGAAAATAACTCGTGTACACGCGCACGCACATACGAATTTCCACTTGAACTCTCGATTTGTCGCATTCCGACATATAAAATAAAACTCGCGTCGTACGCATAATAATAATAATAATAATAATAATACGAGAATCCGGTTCGGATAAAGACGAGTATATTAGCTCTGTTTGTCGTACGACGACCGCGTTATTAGTCCGTGTTTCTTCGCGTGTAGTTCTGTGATATTTTTCACCGGTAATAAATCGGCCGCGCGCATAAATACGAGTCCCGGAGAACGGGAAAAATAAACGATGTAATAAAACGTAATTCATAATTATTACGGCGTGGCCGTGACTATATATTATGATATTGTCCGGAACGTGTTATTAGTAGTTCCGCGGCGGCGGCGGCTGTGGCTTTTCAAGACGATCATCGTTGCGCGCGTGATTTTTATTTATTTTTTCCTTTTTGCGTGTCACGTAAAAGCGTATCGCACGGGTACGTGTAAAAAATTTAACTCCCCCCCCCGAGTAAATTCGGGTTCGAACCGCACGTCGGAACACAACGCTTGTCCGGACGTATTCGACACCCCCGAAATTTTTTCGATATCGTACGGGACTCGTCTTTCATACGAAAAGTAAATCATCACTAACACATCGCTAACGATTACCCGACGGTCGGTCAATAGGACACGCCGCGTTACGATAAACGCGACGGAACAATTTTTGGAACTCCCGCGTGCCTCGTCCATGGTTTCGTCGGTAAACTCGAGCGCGTAGTGGTCCACACGACAAGTTAGACAAAATCACACGCGTTCAACAATAAGCGTAACGGAAAGATTTCGCCGTACCCTCGCTACGCCAACTGGACGGACGCGTACGTTTTTGTAAGCCGTTCGCCGGACGTTTCGTTTCCGCGTTCTCGACGACGCAAACGCGATCAAAATATAACGGTCGGATCGTTGCGACATCACGCTCACACAGCGCCGTATTTTTTTTTGGTGGGGGGGGGGAGGTTAAATATTTTTATATACGATCCCCTCGACGCTTCATTCGGTTAATTTCCACGCGTTATACTATTAACGGCCGTACCGCTTATCACAATGTTACACCGAGTAAAACAACATTATTATTATTTAAGTGTTAAATATCTTTTTTTTTTCAATTACATCCACTGATTTGGAGAATTATAGAATTTCGAGTAGTGAATTGCGACATAATTCATTCAAAAGAACTCATATAGTTAAAATGGCTGGTTTTTGAATATCGCATATTATATTTACCTCATATTGAGTATATAGTTTATACTTTCAAATGATATTATATAGTTTCGAGCTGTATGCTGTCTTCACCATCTAACCATGCTGTGCTATCTCTAAATTGTTCTTCGGAAAGATCGTTTTCAACTCTGAGAAGGATAAAAACGTATTCTAGATCGGTAACGAATAACGATCGCCCGAATGCTTTGGCCGTTATTAAACACTGAGAGCGAACCAACTTGCGGCATCAATCATGATAATACGACTAAAGAATTTGCGAATCCGCGAAAAAAATTTAACAGTAAATTGAAAATAATTTTTTTTTAAATTGCATTAAATTCGTATTATATTATAATATGGCGGTTTTTTTTCTTTTCTTTTTTTTTCTCGTTGTCTCAAGGCGTCAAATTCCTAAATACGGCCCTGCGCTCACACGTCGTAGACGGGCGAAACGCAACGAGGAGTGTGTACACACCTGTCAATTTGTTCGCAATACATTTCAATAAGCGGTGCATACAAAGTGTTCATTACTATGTGCGGCGCGCGAAAAAACGAAATCCCGTTTATACGATATTGGATCCCCTAACACCAAACACGCGTGGGGGGGGGGGGTCGAATCGCGTATTTTTAAAAATATATATGTATCTCCCCCACCCACAACCTCTTTTTTCGTCTCGTAAATATTATTAGCGTTTCGTGAAAATATAAAGTATACGTATATATACACGTGTGTATGTGTACGCCGACGGTACATAACCTATAAGCGCAGTACACACAACGGTATTATGATATACAATATTCGCGTATGCCGTTGAATTATTCAGGTTTTCTAATGAAGATATTAAAAGCTGTGCGCCGTACCTCGCCCGCGATCATATATATATATATAGCTGGCTGGCGATACGACCTTATCCGGAAAAAAATGCAAAATATATTACAAACGGTTTCGTTGCGAAAAAAAGTCGATTTGTTTTCGTGTGTAATTATTATATCGTTAAAACGTTTTTTTTTTTTTCGGCTTATTTTCTCGTTTGCTTTCCCTAATCTTTTCGGGGAGGGGGGTTTTTTTTTTCGTTTGGAGATTAAATTTTTTTCAATTATTCGTATATATATATATATACGTATACGATTTCCTGTTTGTATTAAACCTCTTCGAACCATACGTATACAACGTCAAGTCCTTCTTAACGATCCATTTATAATTCTTTTGGCGCTCGTCCATCGCTTTGTCATAATAGTCCCGCACCAAATCTCGACGCAGACACACGCGAAACGTGCCTACACGCACGCATAAACATTTACACGCGGTAAATAACGTTGTACACTGGACACGCATAGCGGTCAAAAGTGTGTATACACGATAATAATAATAATAATAATAATAATAATAATACGTTTTACGATGTCTTCCAAATAATATGTAAAAACATTCAAACCAGACTTGTAGCACCGCGATCGTGACATCGCGGAACGCTCGTTTGCATGTGATCTGCGCGAATTATACGCGCGTGCACATAATTTTCGTATAATATTCATGTGTGTGTATATATATAAATCATATACCAGACTACCGAAAACCCACACGTCATGTATTTTACAACAATACAACACGACGGTCGTGCGCGTTCGGAGAGTTCCGATCGAATTCCAATACGATTATAAAAATAATAATAATAATAATTATTATTATTATTATTCGTACAGTATACGAATGGAATCGAAAAGAGATTAATGAATACTATTTATCTTTTTTTTTTATAATTTTATACTCGATATAATCACAGCACATTGCGTTTTACGACGCGCATTTGAGATTTCAAAACGTTTTGTTCGTTCTACAACGTAACGCGGGGGCGTTGCAGGTACTATAACGTAACGTTGTAAGAAACGTAAAATGTTTTTAAACACTATTCGAACACGCGAAAACAAAACGTAACATAAATAAACGCCGCGTGGTATCAACGATAACAAACGTTGGACACAAATCTATTCACAACGCTCGAGAGAACGAGATCGTGCGGTACGGCGGAAAGTACCTACCATATCAAAAAAAAAAAAAAAAACGCTCGGATGCTTCACGGCCTGATGCTTACTGCCTACGCGCACGCACGAAACCTGACGCTCAACAGGTATGGATTAGAATTATTTTTTGTATTTTCCGTGGACAAACGCGACGTTTATCGCCCCGTAGTCGTATACGAAAGCCTAATAATACCCCCACTAAAGCACGACCGACGGCCGTAACGACAATAAAAGCGATTTATATCACAAAATCACAACGGCCAAACGAACACTGCCCACCTCGCGCGCGCGCATAAATATGGATATCATAAACGTGAACGAGAACTACTAGAGCGCGGCGTTTCGTCGGATCGCATAAATTAAACGCCGTGCACAATAGTTTATGTGGCGCGCGCGACGGGCGAAAAGATCGCGTCTCACGCACGCACACACACGTATAAATCATGTTTACCGTACACGTGTATACACTGAGTAATGTACGTCGGATTACACGGTTTTTTTGTATGAACGGAAATAAAAAAAAACGTTACCTATAACGTCTCGCGGATACCGCGTCTCGTAGTACGTTTTGTTGTTTCGCACAAGTCGCGGTAATTACCGTACAGTACAACGTGTGCTGGGCGTGCACCGTACGTGCACACACGTCTGTTTTATATATGTTTTTATTTATATTTTTTATACGCGTACGAATCGATTTGCTCTTAGGCGTAAACGAAACCAATTCCGAAAGGTCGAAGAAATAAACAACTCGGACGTAAAAACGTACGCTCGGTTCGGCGCGTGTAAATACGTACCACGGGGCGTTCGGATAAAACCGTTTTGTTCGTGTGCGTTTTTTGCCCCATTTTTTTTCTTCTTCTTCTTCTTCTACGTCGCGGCGGCGGCGGCGTATCGTATCGTATCGCATTGTGTACGTCGAATCAATCCGTTTCTTTCGATTTGTTCGGTGCGCTGCAAACGTTTATTAATCGAGACGTTTTCGCATTCGTTCGCCGCGCACGAAACGCGGCAGGGAAACCGAGACGACAAAAGAAACGGGATAAAAAAAAAAAAGAAAAAAATGCTTTGAACGACCACGATGACCTTTGTGGCGGCTCGCGAAAAACTGCGGACGCGTATAATTATTATTTATCGCGTGGTGATCGGACGTGACGAGAAAAAAAAAACGAAAACTAAAGGAAAATAACGAGTCTCGTTATTAACAATAATCCATCACGCGTGTTATTTTCGCAGTCTTGATATATATATACATTGCCTTCACTCGTATCGCGTGATATGACGCAGGTCGACCGAGGATTATTTTTTCATTCGTACGAGTCAAAGGACAGAGGAAAAAGAAAACGACCGAAAAAAATAATCATCATAACAATTACCATACATCGTTGCAACACACGAGACGGACGGATACGCCTAAAGGGTGTTTCATTAAACGGTCAGTTGTTATTATCGACGCACGAATACGTTATAACGACGCAATAGACCCGGAGGCCGCGACGTGAAAAAAATTTCGCGATTTCCTTTCGAGCTTCGGTGTCAATCAACGCAGTTTTACATCCTCTCGTTTCATCCCAAAAAAAAAAAACACTAAATATGCTTAGGCAATACACAAAGCCAAAGACGGCCGGGGATGGGGCAAGGAAACACATTTTCGGGGGGAAGGTTTAAAACCGAATGGTATATTTTCAACTGTTAGAGTACGTTAAAATCGTGTCTAAATGCGAGTTAACGCGTGGCGTGTGTTTCAGCCTTAAAAATGTAGTTTACAAAATTCAATTTATTATTACTATATTAAAAACATTCGGGGGGGAGGAGGAGGTTTGATTAGACATTTCGCGATTAGACGTGTTTCAATAGTGTGAATACGAACACGGAGCGCATCGTCATGTCGTTAGAGACCGTTACGTTTTTTGCCGTTTTTTTCCGGTGACGATTTATCAAGCGTGTGTAAAAAACGCAGTGACAACATTGCCCGTGGCACGGAACGCGCGTTTTTCTTTGCTTTTATTATTGTTACGCGGCAATAACGAACGTCGTAATGGCTCCGGATTCCGACTTAACGCCGCGTGTACTACACCCACACACTCGTACCGTGCCGTCGCACCGGAATAAAGTGCGTTACGGTCGACGGCTTAACGCGCGCGCGACTTCCAAAGAGGCGTTATGTGTTTTGTACGAAGTACGATCCTCGAACGTGCCGAACGTCATACGTTATACATAACGTATACGTATATATATATTTATCTTGAAAGCGTGACGAAAAAAATTACCATTCGGTCGCGAGCCGCGTTAAATACGTGCCAAAGGTTCGGGCGGAACAACGTGCGTACTGCGTTTTTGTTTTGTAGAAACGTCGAAAATCCGCCGGCCGTCTCGTACACGGTGTTCGCGCGGCAAGAATGCACGACCGTAATTATTATTATCGTTATTATTATCGTTATTATTATCATTATTGTTGTTGTTAACAATACGATGTAAGCGCGGAACGCTTTCGACGTCGTTGAAAAGCCATGGCTTACGCGTGTACGATTTTTGTGCGTCCACAAAAGAGTTTCAACAAGTTATGTGTTTTGAACAGATTTAGATAGGACAAAACGGGTATCAAGTTTTTTTTAATCGCACGATTACGGTTAACTAGCACTTTCTATTGTTTTTTCATCAAAATAAAAAGGTCCGTACGCTTTTTTTTTGCGAAACCCTCTCAGAACACATTCGCTCAATGAGAATCTCTCTCTTTGATGTTCGATGTGGCTGCTCCATATGCTGACATTATGCCGATCGACTGTACCGTTCGTATGGAATGTTGCCTCGTCACCAAAGCCTTCCAAACTGTCGATCGTAGAACTCCTAGGCCCTCGGCTAGCACGACGAACAGACTTTCGAGGACTACGGATTTGTACGAACATTGTCAACAATTTCGGCTGAAACCCCGAGGGCGACCTGCAGATCTCCCTTTGCACAAACAACCCGTTTCTAAAGACTGTTGGCGCCATATTCGAATAGTCGAAGTCAGTTGCAGGATCAATAAATTCCATATTCTCGTCGAAAATCACGCTGAACAGTTTAAAATAACGGGTTCGCACTTATTAAATATCATAACGCTTTTTTTGTCGACTGGTTGCCGTCTTATCGAAAACTGATTGGAGCTACTCGCCGAAATCGCATCGGCGGCCTATCGTCGTTTGTCTTAATTTCTCGAGCAGTAACGTAGCTATAGTGCTGTGAAATCGAAAAGTCCTTTTGTGGACGCCCTGCACATTGATATGATCGTTGGTACACGAGTTAGCGCCAAACAGGCATCGCGTTGTTTCGCGAAACAATGATTTAAACAATACTGATGGCAATTAAAAGTTGACGACAAAGGATTCGAATTTCGAAAAAACAATCGTGTTTCAAACAAAGTTTATTATAAACATTATTCTAAATTGTGCGGACGAATTGAGACTAACAGACCGCGATTGCGGACGTCGGCTCGGGTGGTTCACTCGGTCGGCTGTTGTTACAGCTGTGTTATTATTATGAACTCGAAAACGATGAAAAATCGTCGCGTTCGAAACTCGCTTTTAACTATTATTATTCTTTGTAGTTTTTCGAAATTGAAATTTCAACGCGCTCGAAAAAAACCCCTCCCGACGATTTTTTTAAATACTGTTCAACTCGTACATACACGTTTTAGATCTTGAATACGGAAATTGAACGTGGTGGGCGATTTTAACGGGGTTTTCCTTCAATTTGATGCAAGTTTCGCGTCGGTTTTCCAAACGCTCAAGAAAACTGTTGAGAAAACGTGTCGAACAGAATACCAACTAGATGCGATTTGCTAGTGTAAAGCATGTAAAAAGCGTTTAAAACAAAACAAAACACGTCATTGTAAGAACAATACGATTCTTCGCTTCGCTCACGATCTAAAATTAGTTCTTTTTCAAAAAAAAGAAAAAATATATATACACAAAAACATACGTGTTGATAGATTTCTGTGACGTTATCATTCAGGAGGGAAAACAAAAAGAAGAAAACAACACGTCGTCGTATTCACGTGAACCGGAACGGGTCCCGGAGAAACCGAATCGCGGTAAGACATCTGCGGCCATGTCGACCGTTCACCGTTATAACGGTCTATACCATATTTATTTACAGGCGCACGCGACGTTCCGATCTGAAAAACGTTAAACCGCAAAATATATATATCGTATTTTATATACTTTTAAGTTACCGGTTTATATATATATATTTGCGTGTAACGATCGCGTCATGGAATCGCAGAGATCGCGCATGACACGTAGTCGATGCTGTTTATCACGAGTCGCGTTTTATCCTTTGTCGATTTTCGATCGTCGACTCGAACGGAACGTTTTCTACGAGTGTTCCCTATGCGATTGAGAAACTCACGATTTGAAAATTATTCGTCGTAGCGTAGATCGATCCGACGAAACGTTATCCATAAAAAAACACACACGCACATATATACACGAGTGTATAGTTTTCAATTTAAATATATTTTTTTCCTCCGAATGGGCGCGGGTAGGTTCCTTTATCGGATAAATACAAAACGAAATAATACCGAACGCCAGAGCACATTTTCCTCCCCGATAAAAATCTTTACGTAATAACTAATATCGATATGTATGTATATATTGACCTTTTTTTTCATTTTTTTTTCTTTTATTATTATTATATTGAATTAAACGGCGAACACGCCGGAATCCGCGACGTAGGCGGAGGAACGGTTGTTGTCTTTTTCTTTTTTTTATCGCGAAATCTTAAATTATTTTTCAGCTGAACGGCATACGTATATATTTTATGACGCGTTTTTCAATTAACATTTGTGTACAGCTGACGATTTTTGTTCGTAAAACGTAAAAATTAACAGAACACTGAACATTTAATAACAGTTTACATTATTTATACAAGATATCGCGGACGTCGATCGAACCACCCTCAAGTGACCTTTGAAAACATCGTCCGAACGAACAGCGGCGCGAAACTAGATTTAAATTGGAAGGGCAAAATTAACTTTGGAGTACACATCGCTCACCACCACCAGTATACCATAGACGTTAATTTGTAATTTATATATATATAATTTTTTTTATGAAATAAGTATAATATTATATTATTATGCATACTTATATAATACAACGAGGTACACATTTAATTGAAATTTAAAACAATTTAACTTATCAAAACATTTTACAATTTAAATTTCCTTGTGTTTAGACCATCAAAATGTATACATTTAACTCATTATAACTTCTTAAAACCCACCTGTTTGCCATCTTTTGTTATACCTACCTACCTAACCTAACCGATTGTGCGAAAATTATATCACCCGAAGTTCAAATATTTTTACGAGTCAGTACCGAACGGCCGACCACCACTCACGCATTAAAACAGGGTGGGCTGCTGCCCGTTTTTGAGCATGAGTCCGTCGGCGCCGCCGCGTACGAATATTTTAGAAAGTCGATAAAATCCCGATCGTAATGTCATTGGTATGCACGTGTCGCCGCACGGTCGTTTAGAACGCACTATTATTTAATTCCCGAAAAAGATCATAGGGACGTTTTTCAACTAGCACATTTCCTTCTCGTCGTTTAGCCGACGATCACTTCGAGCGTCGCACGATTAATCGCGTGTTGTTATTTTTAAATATTTATTTTACATCTCGGCAGTCGTATAAATACGTCGCGTTGAAATATATATGTATATTGTTGTCGTAGTCGTTTGGACTTCTGAACGTTATGTCGATTTTACTCCGAGTGAATAAAATGGAAATTTTTATTGACCGTCACGCGGAAAAATACCTTTGTAGGCGCGGAAAAAAACAAACCGTGGAAATCGAATTTGCGACGTGACCGGCTGCTGCCGTAGATCCGAGAACACGCCGCCGCGTTGTACACACCGTGCACGTCTGTGGCGATTTCGAGTGAAAAATGTGATTTATCCGAGTGTGCGATCCCCGACACGTTATCGTTTGCTTTGGTCAACGACAGCCGGATTGGGATTTAATTCGTTTGGATGTCGAAATCAGTCTCGGAATAAAATCGCTTAACGTCGGATTGAACGCAAAATGAACGCGAGGCGATTCGAATGGGTTTTTCGTACGGTTTTCGACGTGATAACGTGACTATGAAATAGAAATTTGAAAAATTAACGCGACCCATAAAAAAAAGTTTTTTTTGATACGGTCGTATTCGCGCGAACGACATTATAACGACACGCGATCTTTATGGGATGTGCAGTGAAACGGGGGAGTTTTTTTTTTTGTTTTGCTGTTGTCGCACGTAATTGTTATCACACAGCGCGCTGAGGGCATTTGGTGTAGTACGCATTACGGTAATTAACCCGAAGGGTTTCGTCGTGCCGCGTGCCGGAGGAATCACGACGGGAGAGATCACGACGTTGCGGACGATTCCGTTTTCAGACACGTACCGTAGTCGTACCACTGCGTTGTGTGTGTGTGTTCTAACGGGATTCGATAAAAAACGAAAACGAAAACCAACGTCGTCGTCGCCGCGAGACGGAAATCTCGTTTGTCGATCAGCCCAGCGCGTTTGTTTTTAACGAGCCACTGCAACCGAACGCCGTGACAGGACGCGACGCGTACGAAAACGATCACGACGATCGCAGATACTGTGCGACAGTGGCGCACCCAAGGGGGTAGACTCCGGGTCCCCCCCCCCTTGACCTGTGTAATAGTTTTAAATTTTTTTAGGTTGGTACATGTAAATAAATTTCAATATTTTTAACAAAATATTCAATTTTTGTATTATATACGCTTTGTATGAGATCGGTTTTGTGCTAATAATCGGTTATTATCTATTAAAGGTATTGTTTTTCATAATGTAGTTTTTTAGACCCCCCCCCCATTGAAAAAATCCTGGGTGCGCCACTGCTGTGCGACATCGTCGGCGTTCTCGATTCGGTCGACCTTTCGCGAACACACGAGGTTCCGCAAAACGGACGAGACCGTACCGCCGAATTCGCACGGTCCTGGACGCGCGCACCATTCCGTTCACGTGTCGTCCGTGAGTGATCGTGTGAATGTGGCCGAGGCGACCGAACACCGTGTAAGCGTTAATAACCAGTAGCGACCAACGCCCATTTGATTTCAACGCGTATTACAGCGTTTTCCATCATATACTTTTTCCGTGAAAATAATTAGCATCAGCTGGAATGAACACGGTGCAATAGTAGATAACGCGAACACCATATAAAGAGGTACGGTGTATTTATTATCTACGCGAGTGCAGCTGACACTGTGAATTTCGACTGTTATATTGTTATTATATTAATGTTTTAATTTCTAAAATTTTGCGCCCAGCCACCTTTCGCCCCCCACCACCCCTTACTACGGCTCTGTTAATGACGTTTCGTTCGTTTTCATTCTCGGCTCGAAAAACGTTACGCGGACGGACGAAACGAATTGCATTTATCACGGCGCACGACCGCCGCGCGTCAACTCCTGTACCCTGTCCGGTATATACGTATATTAAAAAAATAAAAATAAAAAAACCGTTCAATACTCTGGAGCGTATGTGTGTGTGTGTGTGTCGTCCACGTACTGAGCGTATCCTCGCGTCCCCAAGCCGTTCTTCTTATTATTTACGCCATCCGGACGATCGGCCGCGCAACGACCGAACGGATTTTCTAATATATATATATATATATATTTCTACGTCGATATGACGAAATTCACCAAAGCGATACGAGTACGTCTGGACACGTCTTACGCGAGGGGTCCATTGATTTTTTTTTTTTTTATCGTTTCGAAACAACCGAAAACGACAAAATCGGAACGTTTAAATTCAAATGGACTTTACGGTAAACGTTTTATAAACGCACTTTTCGATTTCATACCAAATGTTTTCGTACGTACATTTTTTTTTTTTTTTTGATAAACCGTTCAATACCCTGGAACGTAATCTCGCGTCCCCAAGTCGTTCTGCTTATTATTTGCGCCGTCCGGGCGATCCGAACGGATTTTCTAATATACATATATATATATTCAATATCTCTACGTCGATATGACGAAAATCACCCACGCCGTACGAATACGTCTGGACGACAAGTCTTACGCGAGGAGTCCATCGATCCATTGATTTTTTTTTTATCGTTTCGAAACAACCGAAAACGACAAAATCGGAACGCGGTTAAACACTCAAATGGATTTTCTTTTGCAATAATATACGGTCTTGTAAATTGCCCATTGTCGATTTCGTACTAAACGTTTTCGTACGGACGTATAAATATTTGAACGGACGAGAAACGACGTACGTTTTAACGCGACGATTGATCGACGACGAGCGCGCGGGGGTCGGAGGAACTCGGGATTCGTTTATAATCGATCGGGCAAACGACAGCCGGTGCAAGTTGTTTTGTGATCATCGGATCTCACGGCAATCGTGGACGAACGATCGCGAACGCCATTGAGCGTGGTCGACGGTTCCCGTGCCAGAATCAATCGCGACGACACGGTATTACGGCATTACGCAAACGCTCGCTTTCCTGGGGGTTTTCGATCGAACACGTATTTACGATTTCAAGGACCCGTTGTTTTCTCCACTCGAAATCCGATCGCCCGACGTCGCGAGCTATATGCGAGACCGGCGTGCCGCGAGAAACATCACGGTTACATAGCGAACGCGTGCAATTCAAATTATCAAAAATATTTTTTAACGATTCTCTTATCGGCGATTTTCTAACTCGTGTGATTTTGAATTCTTGAAAAACCGTGCAACAACAGTTATTTCCGTTGACTGTTTCCTATTGGATTGCATTGTCCACTCGGCGGTCGTCGTTAGCCGTCCCGTCGTCGAGTCGTATTATTATTATTATTATTGTTTTTATCGCCAAGCAATTATCGATCGATTCTTATTTTTATGTACAATTACAGGTATATGTGTGTGTGTACCGTGGGCTAAATATAGGTAGGTCGGGAAACGCTGTATCGGACAGGCCCCTTTGGATACGAGGACAACAAACATGTATTCGTTTTAGCGCGAAAGCACGTGTGGGAAAAATCCGATATCGAATGTGTTTCGCGTGTGCGAAGAGGTCCCGCGGGGAATTCTTCGAGATGACGGCGACGGCGAAGTCGAGATAGTCCTCGTCTTTCCGGCACTCTGAATTAGCGAATTCTCGCGAGATATCGCCTAGGGACGATCGGGTACGCGGAAACAGCACGCACGTTTTATCTGATCCGTGGTTTTGTCATTCAACGTCACGATAAAACGTTACGGACGAACTGAAGACGGGCACGAGCGGTGTCGCCGAACCTGTACTCAAAAGAGTCGCAGCCGCCCACCCTGTTTTAAAGTGTGAGTGGTGGTCGGCCCCGTTCGGTACTAGCTCATAAAAAAATGTTTCAACTTCGGGTGTAATAATTTTCGTTAGTAAGTTTTCATAAATTGATATTATAAATTATAACCTATGTGTAATAACGGTGGTATTCAGACGGTGGTTAGAGACGGCAAATATAAAACACAATGTTTTAAACAGTTATAATGAGTTGAATTTATAAATTACATTAGATATTTTATAAAAAAAATCATATACATATATTACAAATCAATGAATATGGCGTAGTGGTGGGTGGTAATCCAAAGTTAAATTTATTTCGGCGCCACCGGGCACACGTACGGGCGGCGAATACCGTCGTCGTCGGTAGGTCGCGGAATCCGATCGTAGGAGCGAAAGAAAACCGTTTTTTTTTTTTGTACGCCGGAAAGTCGAGAAAACACGTTCATGAATCGACGAATCCGGACGGAAGGGGCACCGAAAACACGTAAACCACAACGGGCGGCGCTGAAAAACTATTTGTTTAACATTTTGTTTAATTAATGCCGCGGGAGCTTAAAACGAAAAACTCGTTTGTCACCCCGAATGCGCGCGCGCACACACACACACACGCATAACGTGTACTAAATTGGAAAAATTACGGTACTCGAATGACGCGCGGACAAGAGTTACGGCGACAACAATAATATGTTTCGTTAAAAAACGGAGGAAATTTTATTGTCCGTTCGATGTTTATCACCGAGCCGTTGCTGTTCGCGAAACGGACGGAAAACTTTGCGGGGTTCACTCCGTAAATTCGGTACGTCTAGAAACGTATTTCGGTTCAGAGGCTGCCGAAATTATTCCGCGATTTCCGCCACGAATCGCCACAGAGAAATGGCGACAAAACGACGGTTTCGAACATTTCGTTCGAACGTCGTACACGCAGGCCTCGTATTTACAACTGTCACGGTCTCATATAACGACGTTTTCAAAACGTTATAATCATAACTAATCGAAATTATATTTGGGTCGTTTTTTTTTTTCGGAATAACACAACGTTTGATTTTTAGTGTTTTTAGATCCGTTCGTTTTATTAATATATTTGCAAAACTTCACGATAAAAGAAAAATTATTATTGTTCGTTGCCTACGACCTCTCTAAAATGTCTATGAACCCGTAGAAGTAGTAGTAAGTACATCATTAAGGTGGTTCTAGAGTGGTAAAAAAAAAAGAGAAAAAACAACGTTTGAAGATCTCTCGGTCTGTGACGGTCTGGCTGGTCCGATTTTAGTTTTGAAAAAATCTATAGAATAGTTGACGTCTCTTTTGAGGGATGGCACAGGCGGTTTTTCGATTGACTCGTGCCCAACGTCAGTAATTTATTAAAATACCGAACATTTTTTTTTTTTTTATAACGCCAAAATTTATTTTAGAAGACGGTCTAAAGGGTTTTTACAAAATTAAAATCGGACCAGCTTGGGTTCGGTCGGAGCGAGTGGTCTGAATCGAAATAATATACCCTGTACCCGATCGTCCGAGAGACGTGCAAAAATTTTAAACAAACGTCCTTATTAAAAAAAAATAACAGAAAAGAACGTGTATGTAAAATTGAATATCATTCGATCGAAGTAGATATATAACGTGCATGTGGGCCGCACGTGTAAGTCAGACATTAAACCATGCTCAACCCATTTCGTCGGAGGTCGTCGGATCGTTATTGCGGTCGTCGTATGCCGGGGTGCTTAGAACGGTTGGCCGCACCGGGCGATTTACCTACGTCCGCGCCACATGGCCGCGTTCGTGTTTGCCGTCATCATCATCATCATCGTGTGTAACACACCTAACTACCTACTGTGTATGCGTCGTGCAGACGAAGACGCGAGACGACGGTCTTCGCCGGTGAGGACGAGCGTGAAGGAAAACCGAAAGCGACAAAAAATCGAAAAAAATCTCTGCGCTTACGGGCACCGGGCACGTCGCGAGAGATGTTTACGTGTTCACGTCCACTAGCTGGCGCCTATTGCGGAAAGGCGAAAAACTTTTTAGAATCCGATTCGTCGCCGCCCGCGATGTCTTGTTTAACCGCGGCGCGCCTTCCCGGTCTTGTCCGTGTGGTCCCCGCCGTTTTCCCGGCGCGTTGTTTTTCGCGAACATTAAACGCGCGGTCGAGCAAACGGCCGAAGGGAACAACACGTACGTCACCCCAGCCCAGCCCGCTAAAAAATTCAAATTTTTTTTTTTTTTTTGGTGTCAAGTTTTAGTACGCAATTTGTATGACAGTAGTACTTAAGTTATGAGCAAAATAAAGGGGGTGGTTCAAATGCGTCATACAAATTCATACAAATTGCGTACTAAAACTAGACCCCAAAAAAAAATTTTGAATTTTTTAGTGGGCCGGGCTGGTGTGACGTCACCCCAGTCAACCCAGGGGTAGTTTTGAAAACGGGCGATTAAAATGTATCGTACAAATTCATACAGATTGCGTACTAAAACTCGACCCCAAAAAAAAAATTTTGAATTTTTTAGTGAGCCGTGCTGGGATGTGACGTACGTCGGAAGGGAACGCACGCAGGACACCGTTTTCGTCATTGTTTCCCAACGGTGTACACAGACAGAACCGTGCACACGGCGGGAAATTAATAAACAGTACTCGTTCGAACCATTCCGTTTCGTGTGACCGTTTTGTTTAAACCTTTTAAGAACAGATTATATTTCACGTGCGGGTGCCCGTTGAATTTTAAACTCGAAAACGACGATAAATCATTGCTTTGGAAAAAACGCGATTCCCAACGAAACTTTGTTTATTGTTATTCCGCGGAGTTTTTCGAAATTCAGACTTTACGCGTATTATTATTATTATTTTTTTTTAATATTTTATTTTACCGGATATTCGCGCGCTCAAGAAAACTATCGACAAAATCGATTTCGGATCGAGTCCCGAATAACTATTTCAGATTTTTATATGATAATTGTTCCGGTTTTTGCGATCTGCGTGAGATAAAACAATGCGATAACACGAATAATTCACGTCGTGTAGATGTCAAATGTCAACAATTATTTTGGTCAACATCTCCCCGCAAACGATTTATTGACCGCGTTCAAGCGTTTTCCTACACCAGCCAAACTGACGATATCGCGATCGTGCGTAAGCCGGGCCAGCCAGTCTCCGTGCCAGTTCATTGTATTCGATACCGCGTGGGCGCCCGAACAATTCACGTGGTTGTAATTAGTTATGCATTAATTTCAGGGGAATCGTAAACGAAAACGGTGGACGACGCGCGGTACACGATCATAATTTGAATGACAAAGCCGAATCCGTATAAATTACGTAAGATAATTGAAAACGAATCGTCGTGTGTTATTAGCATACTATGATTTCGTTACGTCCGAGACGGTTATATAAGGCAAACGACATGCTACGAAAAAATATTTGTATAGTTGATCGTGTTTGCCGTATTTGTCGGAGGAAAACGACCGAGATTTCGAGCTGCGCGCGCGTACACGCGATAAATATTTGTTTGGGGGGGAGGCGGAGGGAAAAAAAAATGTTTGTTTGTCTGAACCCCGTCGGAGGAACAGCGCGCGAAGTTCGTTAAAACACTTGTAAAACTTTTTGTTTCGGCGCGCAGAACACGAACGCACTCGAAAACTTTAACGGCTTACATGACTTACGCGCATAGAAACCGACAATAACGGAGGGTTGTTGTCCCGTGTCGTTCCGCGTCGGAAATCAACATACATCCACCGTCCGAACACGTTTGAGACGGCGCGTCGGACGCAGGACTATATCAACCTAACCACCAAAGGTTAGGTTCGGATGGTGTTTATTTCGTCGTTCGATGGCGCGCGTCTAAGACTAATCACGTGAAATCGCATTTTAATATTCACGAGATGGCTGGGCGGTCGGGAGTCGTGTATAGGCCAGTTAATTACACCGACCTCTTAATTGTAATATTTAACGAGTGCGCGCGTTATCGACTCTGGCTCGTGGGACGGAGAAAAATCGATAAAATTCACTCCCCCTCCCCCGTGCCTGAAACACTATCGTATTGCACGCGACAACGGATTTTCCATCCGGTACGGAACGCGAACGAAAAAACAAAACATTTCGATTACACCTGTGGGATATCCGTTTTTCGGTTTCATTCCGAAATATCGTGCGTCGTAATAATGAGTTTTTTTTGTGTTTTGGTATACACGCGTGTATGGCGCAGTCGACTAACGACGTGTAGTAAAAACGTATCGGCTTTCAAAAAACAAAAAATTAACCCCCCGTTTTGTTCTAGACGAAACGAAAACGTACATCAGTATTTGTACAAACTTTCACCGAGTGAAATTGTATTATTGCCGTTCTTTTCCCCCCTCCCCGAAATATATTCTAATATAATGTTTAGGTACTAGTGTACACGCGGATCACGGGCGAAATGTTTGCAGAGGCCGAGGCGGGTACGAACAAAACGATTTGTGCGAAACTTCTCGTCCGGATCTAGAAACGTCTAGCGATTTTTCGTGTTGGTTTTTTTGTTTTCTTTTTGATAAAACTTTTTGCCCGAGTTTTTGGCACGACACGTTTAACGCGAATAAAGCGCTTTATTATTGTTATTATTATTTTTTGTTGTTGACGTATTCGGGTATTATTCATGCGAAATTATTTCTATACACGTGCAATCTATTTACGTCACGAATCTACGTATACGTTATTTGTACGATATACGATATTAATTGGGGGTTTGAATACCAGTTTGAATTTTCATCGAGCACGATGTACGCAACGACGAGGCGCAGAATGAGATCAGGTATTCATATTCCCATCGGGCACAAACATTAAACGTAACGTACTTATACGCCAACAGTGTATCGTCCACGTAAACCGTATTCGCGAGACCTCATAGATTTATTAATAGGTTAATTAGTACCGCGTTGGTATGATAACGGCGGTTAGAATTTAATTGATATTCATCATAATTATTATTATCATCGTTATTGTTGTTGTTGTTGAATCGGTTTTGGAAATCGCTAGCGGATTCGTTTAACGCGCAGTCGCCGAGGACGGGCGTGGTATTCATATTAATTCTTAGTGCAAGAGATAACGATTGCGCGTTTATTCTCATAAAACGAAAAATGTAGTGACAATTCGTTGTTTAGTCTGATTAAGTCTTGAAAATCTACATTCTCGATTCACTTCGTTTTTAGTGATTGCATTATATTTGGTATATTTCCAACGGTATACCGCCGTTTAGTTTAATTTATATTTTACGTAAGTAAATCTAACCTAATTCGTTTTATTGATGTCAACAAAAAACCATATTAAAAAAATAGAAATACACACATTTATTCGTTATGTTTTACTTAAATGCGTCCGTAACGTGAAGCGTGCGCGTTGAAATCGACCGCGAGCATAATTTTGCGTTTTAAGCGATTCGTTGAAAATCACTCGACTCCAAACGACGAACAATTCATTAGAAATACGAAATCTCGTTTTACGTCACGCTGTTCGCAAACGAAATCAACGCGTTATCTATCGTTGTTCGTCCGATTGGCAACGTAACCGATTAAAAAATAAAATAAAGTTAATATTCGTTGTGGGTTTTTTTTTCTTTAAATTATTTTTGAAAAAAGCAACTCGACTCAAAGTTTCGTTTGGCCGGGGGGGGGGGGGCCGAATCGAACGAAAATCGTCACGCGCCGACACCTCTCGCGTCAGCCGACGAACAACAACAAACCGTCGTCGCGTGTTACACGACGACACGATCGTATCGTGTTATACGAAACAAATTACGCGTACGATACGATAATGTCTGTCGAAATGACGTTAAATTGATTAGACGTAACGCTGTATGTGTAGGCTGCTAGTACGCCGACAACTTTGCCGTTCAACAACAACGTTTGATAAACGTAACGCGCGTCGACGCTGGCGACGGTTTTCATTGTCTACCGTGGCGGGCAGAGGCCGAAGTTTAGAATTCTCAACGGTCGATCTCAACACGTTTCAAGCGGTACGTCGTTTCGGTAAATGATATTTTTCACACATAAAATCGAATGCCAATCGGAAGACGTTTTTTTTGCCGTTTGAATAATAGAAATAAAATTTTAAATTTCGCGCTCTTAAACGCGATGTGTTAATTGTTTTTCAAAAACGTGCGACCCTTTCATTGTCACGCCTACTTTGTCCGCGTTATATTTCGCAATAAAAATACGAGTAGTAGTAAAAAACAGGCGCCCGATCAGACGGCCCCGGCAGCACTGTGTTATTGTACGTGTCTTCTTAAAAAAAAATAATCGTCTTTGGTTTACCCAGTCGATTGGCGTGTGTACACACGCGCTCACGAGCGTTTAGTCGTTTCGGACACCTCGTCCGCCGTGTACACAAAACCCAGTGAACGCTTCACACGCACTCTACGTTCGGCCGTCCGTCGAACACATATTTACCTACACATACCTAAGTACATAAGTGTTATAGATTTAGGCCGCCCCCTCTTACCCCGTGCCCGGGCAAACATCGCGCGCGCCCATGACGAACGACACGAACCGTTCTCGCGGGTTTAATTAAAACACGTTCGGGATTATACGCCGAAAAAGACGACCGGTAAAAATGGACTGTATAGGCTAAAAACAAACAAACAAACAAACAGAGAATCCCAAAAATAATAACGATAACGCGATTTTTGCATCGGCATTGCTACAACTGTACCGGTCACAGGTAAAAATGACCAAATAAAGGTAATACATAAAACGTTGTACGACGTCCGGGCCGGCGGACGGGAACAACAGAAACCAATCGGTGATTTCGGAAACGAAAGATACTGTAATAATGCAAATGATAAATGCACGGGAAACAAATCCAACGCATAATAGAAAAATACAATCATCCCGGAATGGAACGGAAAGCACGCCACCGTCCCTTCCGTGGCTGGAAAGCCAACACTGGCTAATGCGGTGGCGGTGGTGGCGAAGGTTGGTGACAAAACGGTAACGAAAGATTATAATAAGGTTTCTGTGCCGAGGTATAATTTTTGGACCGGCGACGGTCACGATGGACGGAACGCTGATGTCGACATTGCGTACACGAGTCCGGTATAGTAATTGCAAAATGCGATACAACCGAAGGAAACGACAAAGAGGATATGCGTGCACTAAGTAACAGAAAGGTAACGGAATTGGGAACGTATTGAACGCCATGTCACGCGAATTCATTTGCACCGGCTTGCTTTGGACGTGGCGCACAAGTACGTTCTCTCTCTCTATGTTTCATACGGGTTTTCGACGGGACGGAAATCGCGAGTTCGCGATCATTGTCGACGTTGCCGGGGAATAGGCAATTGCCCAGAGCGCTAAATTTTAAATGCTAAAGTCCACTATTCAAATCGATGTATAAATATTCGTTTCGAGTGTAATTACTTGTAAGTTTTTTGTTCAAATTTGATTGTGAAACAAACCATTTAATTTAAACAAAATAATTGTAATGACTTTATGTTGCACATGTGCACTGGTTTTTATGAAATAAGACCGTTAATGTCACAGTGTTTGGGGCAGAGTCCAATAAAAACTTAGGGTACCGGGTAAAATCATTGCCTTTAGGCGCATTTTTCTTTAATCCGGCCCTGAATGTTGCCGTCCTCGTTGTGAAAAGAAGTGCACTCGCCAAGAGTCGTATTCGTATTCGTATGATATTCGGTCAGGAGAATTGAGTGCGTTCCGGTCACGGCTACAGAGCACGGTCACGGACGACGACCCTGTTTAGCTGTTATCACATCCGTTTAGCACGCACAAGGTCGCCAGTTCGATCCTGGCAAGAATCATTCGGATTTTTTGTTTGTTTATTAAATCACACGCGTGTATTTGAGAAAAATAAATAAAATATTTAGTACGAAGTACGTCTTGTACGCGTGATCTTGGTTTGGGTTATTTGCGTTCTCATCGAACGTAATCGTAATCTAAAATAATAATATCTATCCGGTATGGTACATCAGACAACAGCGTTATCATAAATCAGAATTTAAAGTAAAACGTATGAAATCACTGGAACGTAAATAAACCTCTAACCAATAAATTGTACGTTATGTCATTAAGTCTTGACTCACGTGTAAGGCTTTAAACGTCTTCGGGACTAGTCGTGCGGTTGTCACGATTGATCGTTTCCACGTGATGTACCCCGAGCAACGTCAAGAGATCTATCGACTTTGGTGGCCGAGTGATTTATAATATATACCAAACGATCTCTCGGCCATGTGACAGCGGCAGTAGCGGCGAAATAATATTTATTCGTGGGGGACTCTTTGTTTTCGAACATTTCATCCGCATACTTATTGTACAATCCGTTATTATAGCGGACACGTGTTTAACTCGATTCCATTTGTGATATACGTTATTTATTGTTGTGAGTTTTGATCAGAATTTATTATTGAAGTTTTCGCTTTAAATCGCGTTGAAACATCGACAGAGGACAAGCGGGTTCCGTGGTGTAGTGGTTATCACATCTGCTTTACACGCAGAAGGTCGCCAGTTCGATCCTGGCCGGAATCACAAAATCTTTTTGCAATTATTTCTGTTTTTTTGTTTGTTTTTAATACGATTACTCATGTAGGTTTTTTTTCAGTTTTCTTCCAATTTCAATCGATAAAAAATACGACATTTTTCGACTAGCTCTTAGAAATAATAATTTACGTATTTTAATCGATTAATTTTGTATTTTTTTTTATTAGTCGTTTATTATTAAATACATAAATACATATTATATATTATAACCTAACCCGTGAAAATCGTTTTAAGTTATACGAAATGTACACCTGTATCAGACGGAGTTCACGGAATAACATTATTTGACGACGAAAAAAATGTTTAAAAAAAAAAATCGTATAAAACACGGTCACATTGCCTACGCGTTGGCCAATACGCGGACACGCGGTAGGGATTTTGAACGGATCGTCGCGTGGGCGTTCAAGTAACCGTCGTTCGAATGCGAGTACGGGGTTCCGTTTAACGGGACAAGAGTCCGAATCGAATCCATAAAAAAATCAGTCCTCCTGGGCGATTTCGATGGGCCGCGCGTACTATCGCCAAGTAATAACGATAATAACAACAACAACAACAACAACAACAACAACAACAATTGATCTGAAGTCGACTCACCTTTCCCACCACATGGCCAAAAACGATATTTCCGACCAAATGAACGTCATGTTTTTGAACACGGGCATTTTCTCGACCATGTAGTTGAGCACTTTGCTGGTCTGTATGTGATAGTAGCTTTCGACCGTTCTCAGCCAGCCCGGATCGTTGTGCGAGTGCGGGACGACGATAATCTGCGAAAACAAAACGTGATGATCGTCATTTATTTGTTCGTGGTCGAATCAAAACTAAAAAAATCAAAAATCAAAAGCCGGCGTTAGGAAAACCGGACGAGGAAGGGAAACGTTCTTAAAGAGGATACCGAGTGTCCGCGACATTTGCATAAAAAAAAATTATTTTTCTTCGGAGCGTGTGGAAACCTCAGACTTTCTAAATCTCCGTAAAAGCTCTCTTATCGCCGGCGTACACGCAAATCGCTACGAACGCCGCGTCGGTATTATTATTATCATCATCATCATTATTATTATTATTATCATTATTATCATTATTATTATTATTATTACAATATACGCGTTATCCTTCTCTGACCTCTCACCGCGTAACGTTCCACGCGCTTAAAAAAAAAAAAAATTCTTCGGGCTTATAAACGTCTCAACGAAATACGTCATAACACTAACACTCCGCGAATATTGACGGCGTTATCTCGTGCATTGAAAAGAGTACGTATTCTCGCGGACGAAAATCGCATAAAAACACGTTGTTTAAAATAAGCAAAATAGCTTTTCCGTAACGGTTTCAATTAAAGAAAAAATAATAATAATAATAACAACGTATATATATATATATTGGATATAAGAGGTGGTGGGGGGGGAATTAACGAGTAAATTTTAATACGTTCCGACGGGAAGATTATGATTAAAAAAAAATTCGAAAATACTTGTTCCGCGTGCAACGTCTACAATAAGTGCATCGTTCGATTTCCGAACAATCCACCGACACGGTCCGCCGGACAAATCGATTTACGAGCACGCGCACACGCATGGGATCGATTGAAACGGCGTGAGCGCGCTCGCACAGGGTTAGGTTGGCCCGGCCGTCATTTAATAAATACCTTGGATTTCAGGACTTCGAACGTGTACCGTAAACGAATGTCGTGACGTCGGAAACGATTGTTCTTATGCAATAATTTGTTGACGTCATGGCTGTGAAATTAAGTTTCGTAGCTTTGGCGACGTAACCTGATATATAACGATCCCGGTCAGGTTGAAGCAAAACGACTAAAACCGCTAACAAACAGTTTTGCTCTTTCGCCGTCGCGTTCCCCCGAACACCTGACCCAACTTTGACCGTACGCGAGTTTTTCTTCTTCGTCTCAACAGGACAACGGACGCGATCCGTCAGATTTCTTTTCACGGTCGTTGCGGGGGCGCCTCGAGAAGAAACTCGTCCGTAAAAACCGTCCGCGTCCACTGCCGGCCGTACGAAAACATTCGTGAAAACGCGGAGCGGCCTCGAGAACACGGGTGTGTGGAAAACACGAGACCGCCCGGGAGGGGATTTGTAATAGTAACTCCTTTGTCATTTAGTCTGTTATTCTTATCATTTATCAAGATTCCAAATAAAACTGCAATATAGTTGTCACAGGTAGTTCGATACGTTAAATTTTTATTATGCACATATTGAAGTGAATAACGTTGATTTTAACATTCGGTTGTAGCTGGATGACGAGGTTCAAGAAATCGAACACGAACACCGTGTCTAAACTCTTAAGTTAGAAACGATTTTCCAGTCGTAGCAAGTGTATTATCATTTGCCAGACACTGAATTTAGAAAGTCGTTTCGTGTTAACACAACTACATTTTGTTCAAAAACATTTTTTAACCGTAGAAGTGATGTACTGTCAGCAGAAACCAAAGTAAGAGAAATTATAACGTTCAAATTTATAACGCCTTTAAGAGAATAGCCAAAACGATAACGTCGGTTACGTTGATAACGCCAAACATTGTATTCGTGTCGACTACGCTCAATTCGGACCAACGCGCATTAATGGAATCGACCCACTGAACGGGATTTCGAGCGTATTCGTACGACAGTAAAAATATAAAATTCAATAAGGTTTTGAAAAAAAAAAAGTGCAAAAAATTTCTTTAATCTTTCGCTGTGGACAGGGTTCGAACCTGTGCGGGCAGAGCCCATTGGATTTCAAGTCCAACTCCTTAACCACTCGGACACCGCAGCTGATGTGAAACTGGCTTCGAAACAGTGTCACTTATTACCGACGAATATTTTATTATACTATTTGTTTAATTACGTTTTATTATCGCCGGGCCCACGCTATACCCGAGCGTATTAAGTTCGACGGTATCGGTCAAATATGCTACCTGCCCGTAAAATGTTATCTAACAAAACGTACAGTACCTATTAATTAATTAAAACGTATTAAACTTACTCGATGTACTGCTGATGATTATTATCATTGTCGAGTATTTTAATAGTTTTAAATATTGTTATATTTTCTTTTTTACGTCATCTCAAAAAACTTCAAATAACCTAACCTCTTTTAGTTGGCGGTCTAACAAATTCCATTTTACATCGTTTGTGTTTGTGCGTCCGTCGTAGGATTGATAAAAAAAAAAACTCTGAATTACTCATTATATGCCCGTACAAATAACGCAGTGATTCGTTCATTATACGTACGTACAAACAAAAAAATAATGTATCTAAAGTTTTCGTCTTCTTGGTGGACATTTACCGGTTATCATTATCATCTGGACGATTCAAACGAATTACACGCAATAACAGGTACCGTCCCGTAATAAAATGAAATAAAAATATAACATTTGTACGTGTATATGAATATGACAAAATTCTTAGTAGACGCGGGCGCTCTTACGGTAGATAGTTTTTGGTATGTGTCATTTCTACAGGTAGGTAGCATATCGTACGAGTATCGGGTTCGACGTTAAAATACAAGACGACAGACAAACGTTGATGGAATTCCTCCGGGCGTTATGTAGAATTGTGAATTTCGGACGAACGCAAAATCATCATCGGCCGTAATTACTATTATTATTAATCAAAATCGATTTAACCTTTGATTTAACAATGTGGCGAACAACAGCGGTTCATATTTTTTACAAATCGATATGTATCGTATTTTATTATTAAACATTTCCATAGTAAAAACGGTGTCCTATTTCCCCGACGGGTTAGCCGCGACCTATTGAAACGTTACGTGCCTGTAAATATATGTGTGTGCATATATTATTGTTATTGTTCATTAATAATTGCAACAAACTAATAAAACCTAATAACGGTTTTCATATAACGTGCGTGTATATCGTGTGTAGCATTTAAACACGAGCGTTCGTCCGCCCACATAAATACGTTTAATCTCACACGTGCATGTACATATTATGTTATTACCGCGTTTGGATGTGAAACGTAGCGCATTCGAGTCATCGTGGACCTTACGTTTTAAGTCCGTTTCAGTACGATTAACCAAACCGTGGCCGTTCTCGATCGTTTCTCCCAAGGGGTCGAACAATTTGTTCGTACATACGTGCCGGGGTTCACGTTTTGCCGACCGGATACGGTATCGAGTTTTTTTCCCCTCGCGTTTCAAATGCGTTCCGCCACGTTTTTGAGCGCGACCACGACGAAAACCGCGAGCCTCGGGTCCGCCGGCAACCCCACCGATTTGTCTTTCACTCGTTTTCCGCGGTGACTACGTCATATGTGTGATAACCGATCGAGTACAATTCAAATTGTCGTTCGGAATTAACACAGGACGGCAAAACGTTTGAACACGATTAAACCAACGGACGTCGTCGGCCGAAGTAGATCCAAACGTATTTTCGACGTTTCATCGTCTTTATTTTTATTTTTTGTTGTTTCTTGTCGCATTTCCAGACACGCCGGTCAAACAGTTATCGTCGCGCGTACGTTTCACGATCGTAAAAACACGATACAACCCAACACGCCGACAAATACCAACCGAAAAATCGCCATAATTATTTTATTAATATCGTCGCGTGCGATCTATTTGTTTACGCGATGATATACCCAATGACGATGGGCATCGTCGATGTTTGTTATTGTTTTCACGACACGGAAGTCGGAAATGAAAAGCGCGCGGCCGTCGGAAACGTTTGATGTTTCGGATGAAATTGGCTTTAAGTTCGAAAATCGTTTATCTCGAACCGGCCCCATTATTGATTATGGACGCGAGCGCGCGCGTATGGTTTCCGGCGTGCGTACTAGTGTGCCTAAGTGCTTCGGACAGTAAACAACAATAACAAACGTTTCGCATGTCACAGGTATTTCGAATATTTTTGATATTAATTTTGTAATAAGTTGTAAAAATACAATGACTGAACCACGGCAGCAGCAAACAGTATTCCGAAAATTGTCCGAACATTAAATTATCGTTAACATATTTTTTACAAAGATTCGACGGTGGATTTGACGTTGCAAGCACTGCGCGCCTACGAGCGTGTTTAAAAATCGGCGAAGGTGCAACGATTTCATAAATAATTCAGGAGTTCGTGTGGTGTATACGAATAAAAAATACAAAAAAAAAAAAAACGTATTTTATCGACATATTTATACGTTTTTTCTCCGTTTAAACGTAGAATTCTTATCGGAGAGTCAAAAGAAGAAGAAAAAAAAGAACATACATGCAGCAATTACATATTGTAAGTAGATTAGTTTTAAATCATTTTTCCTTTCGGTAAAAACGTTACGTGTCATTTGAGATGTTTTCCGTCTGAATGTTCTACACGAAAATACGCGAATAATATCAGTATTAACGTACTGAATATCATAACAGCTGCGAATAAAAAATAAACGAGAAGAATTCGACAAACATGTAATACGAAAACATTATTCATACACATTTCACGTAATAACATTCCCCAAACCGTTTTTCGTTTTTTAATGTTCGTTCGGTCGCGGATCTCAATCACGTACGACAAACAATATTTTAATAAACCGAAAACCCATGCTCGTCGTAATACGTGTACGACGTTCATTCGGAACGTTTGATTTTAAACACTAAATACACGTATCAATTGTTTTGGTTATCCAACATTCGAACCGAACCAGTGTTTGGATATGCGCTAAATCCGGTGGTAATTTTTTTGCTTCGTATATCGTTATCATATTGTATGCATTTGTGTTGTCGTCTTTGATGTGTGTTCGTACTTTGACCGTGGTGATTATCGGACGACGACATGATTCGGAAACGAAGGTCGATGAGCAACCGCCCGTGATCGGACGTGAAACGAAGTTCGTGAAATAATGACGAGAACGGTCGTTTAAATCTTACTTGTCCATTACGTTATTTAAAATAAATAACATTCCCGCGACCGAGGGCGTCTTGGCTATTAAAAAGTTCGGGTTCGGTTTGACTTTCACTGGTTTTCGCGTATCGAAATTAAAGAAAAAAAAAACAAAAATTATAATTCCCGACCCCCGAGGACCGTGGATAAATGATAACGATAATGATAAAACGGGATAGGCCGGAAGACAAAACGCGTTTTCGACCGTTCTAATTTCGAGACGGTTAGCGCGTCGTCGTCGGGGAAATGTCCGGCGACCGTCATAAACAACTGGAGTCGGGGAGAGGTCCGGCCGGCGGGTGTGCGAAGGGCAGCGAACGGCGATTGCGGTCGGCGGGGCGCGCGTCGTTTTGTGCCGGCGCGGCCGCGGACGGTACACCTCCGGGGAAAAAGCGGCGGATATGACGGGTTATATACGAGCCCGGTGAGACGGGCGACGCGATCCGCTCGCGGCAGGACGGAAAAAACGAACGGATGTAATAAAAATATATAATAATAAAACAACAAAAAAACGAATAAACGACGTACGGGTTATCGACGCGCGTTTCCCCGGAGATTTCCGGAAAATCCGTGTCGATAAATCCTCAGCATTTTCGAACTTTACTTTCTCTGCGGTTTATAACGCGCGTTGCCGCGGCGCTACTGTCACGGCGAGAATACGTTCCCCCGTTTTGACGTCTACTCCACACGCACGTGATAAATCATATTCACTTGTACCGCGAAAAGTCGTCGGGAAACCTAGTCAAATATCAAAAACGATTTTTCATGTCATTTTGTATGAATTTTGTTGAAATAATCATATCGCTCAAGTGGCGATTTTCGATACGCTGACTGAGCCTTTCTCGATAATTGTCCATATGACCCTACGGGTCGTTTCGGGCGGGCTGACAGCAACTTCCCGGGTTATCACCCGTTTCGGGGCTTCCAAAGCTCGAGCACGACGTCGGATTTGAGATAGCTCCAGTGAAAAAAAATATAGCACGGGTTCAAATCTGACTAACGCGGCGGTCACCCCGCGAGGAGACAACACGCCCAGGAAACATTTCTCGCAGAGTGCAAACCGTAACACGTTAGGCCTGTGAAGTTCTCGAGGATTGTGTTGAGATCGGTACCGAAAGTTTTGTTTGTTGACCGTACCTGAAAGGTGAAAACGTGCCAAACACACGCTGGGTCGTTATTGAACGAAATCCTCGACAACAAACACACGATGCTCTCCCGACCAAGCCATGATAAGTACTAACAACGGTATCGATAAAGCTTTCTGTCGATGTAAATCCCACTAATGTACCTCCACACAAACTACAACCTTATCGAACCAGTGAGTTCTTTTTGCCGCGCCAAAGACCGAATTTGATTCGCGTCAGACATTATTATAATTTCGAAGTCACGACCAGGCTACAAATGAAAACGACGATCGTCGCGTGTTTGTAAACGTGCAATTATATGTACCGAAACGATATGCCATTTCAAAGTAAATACATACCATTAGACAATTCTTTTGATCGATAAAGCGGATTTTAAAAATCTAAACGATCCACAGGAGATACGAGTGAATAACGCGTGCTTTGCGAGAACAAGTAGTTCAACCGGCGCAGCAGTGTGCATAAAGTGTGTTGAAAATGTTCGGATACGCCTAAACAAACTTATACGAAAAGGTGTTATTTAATCCGACTACCGGAAATCGATTTCACGTGTTCTTATACAGTTCTGTATGAGGTATAACAAGAGATATAATTAAAAAAAAAAACCAATTTACTGATTAAATTATATATGTTTTGAAAATGTAGCGGGAACGTATATATATAATATATGCACCATATACAGATAGTTTGTGTTGACGAAGTTAATTAACATGAATGTAGAACGTATATCAATTTTTATAATTTACTCTTATAATATTATCTTTAAAAGTTTACACAGGTTCGCTAAAGTGCGGTATATATATACATGTACATTATAAGCAATCAAAATGTAACGAGTTATTTATGCACATTATTCGAATTATTTAGACGTTAAATTTAATATTTAATCGAGTTTAAGTGCTTTCAGTGCGATATAACTACTATGTAGTCGTGACATATGTATACTACAAGTTCGTTATTGGAACATTACGCGATATAATAATGATTAAGGAGATCGAAAACGGTGTGTTTTTTATACCATTTTCGATCATCAAAAAATTAGACAAAAATTCGACCACTCAGAGTGAAATCGAATCTAATTCTGAAAAAAGATATGGACTCGTTAGACTTATTTTGTGTTTGTTTTGGTTGTTGTCGGAATCGATTCTCGACATTTCAATCAAAACTATATTCATTTTTCATTCATTATACTAAAAAATTTAATAAAAAAATTATTCCCACAATAATCTAGAAAACAGATCGATTAGTTGAAATTTTATTCATTCCAAGTGGTTACATTTCTTTGTAGTTTTTAGCTCTAAATCATCGTGCTACGTGCATAAAACGACTGAACACTTTCAAATAATTGACATATGTACGCGTACCATTTACGTTTCAATTTTTTTCTTTCCGTCTTCTATATGTGTGTAGCGTACAACGTATGTATTATGTTTAGAGTGTACATTATACCACCATATAATTTTTATGAACTTATGATAAATACATTATAAATACACAGGTGAAATACATTTTTATGTTTCTATAATAATAATATTAATAATAATAATTTAATTGTTTTTTTTTACGAGGAGTGTTTCAAATATAATTTATGTAGAGCGTAAAGTGAATGCACGTCGTAACCGTTTCGTGTGCACATATATAGTATCTCGCTACGAGAGAGAACGTTTACAGTTTTAAGTTATATATATATATATATATATATATATATAATTGGAAAAGAAAGCAGAGATAAGTTGGTCGGGAAGCTTTTTGCGTAACACTCATACACACGCAAAAAGGTTATTGTGTATAAATAAAACAACGTGGGCGATAATAATAACATTAAAGTTTCTGAGTGCACGCTTTTATAATACACAAGTCGCATTCGACTTAAATCGTTCCACGGCCGTAGAACCTATCTCTTGATTTTCTCTTTGACGTCTCTCTCTCTCTCTCTCTATATATATATATATTTATATAAGAAAAATCGCTTTCCGATCGTATTGTTGCCGTCGTATACCTGCTGCGGTGGACCCACTGCGCGTGACGCTGTTTTATAATTGCCTATCCGGAGCGCCGCGCTATACACATCGGCCGAGCCCTAGTTTTTATTTTTTTTTACGACAATCGATTCCAACGTTATTGGAAACAGAATAAAAAAAGGTTAGCTAGCCTATGGGCGTTGTGCGTATTTGCGAGTTCGCCTACTCGGACAAATGTTTTAGAGTTGTGTTATTCGAAAAACGAGCGATGCTACATATTACTAATGTACTCATTACATTCTCGAACTCTTAAAAAAACACAACTCTTGTCCGTGCCCAAAGCGGATAATGTATTTTGCAATTTTTCTGTTGTTCTTTTTTGTTAAGGAAACCACTGAGAAAATCGAGTAACGCGTCGACTTGATACAATTTGTTGGTGGAACGTAACGCGGTTAGGACAAGATAATAATAATAAAATCAGGCTCCAAATAAATACACGTTTACAAGACAGTCGGCGCAAAGTGTTTTACACGTTATTAGTGTTTTTGTTGTTGTTATTATTGTTGTTGCTATAACTGTAACGAATAACGTCGAAGTTCGGTGTTTAGTAAAAAAAAAAAAATCGCCATACACAAGTTTATACTAATACGAGTGCAGGCTGGACATTTTACTCTCAAGTCGGCAACAAGTTTTTCCCACGCTACGGCGCACCACAACAACAAAATGTGGCGCGTGTCGCACGAAGCGAGACGAACGTCCATCGGGTCGTTGACGGAGTTAAATGTTGAACGCCGATGCGATGAATGTTATAGAAAACGTTGCGTTCGTTTTTTCGACGAGCCAAAGCCCGTCTCGGTTTGTATTCCACCAGCAAACGTAAACATGTTACGAGACGCGCGCATAATATATTGTTGTGTGCCCGCAGCCGGTGTTGTAGTCTGGTACGCGCGGGCGAGCGAAACCGCGTGCAGACGCACGTGTGTGAAGTTGGCCCCTTACCCAAACCTAAATGCTCTTATTTACTTATAAATAATTATATATATACTCATATATTTAGTGTTATATATAAAGTGTTATATAGTATTCAGTAAGGTACTTTTTAATAATAACTAAGTTATACATTCATTACTAGTTAAAATGACGATACTTTTAACAATTTTAAATATCAATAAAATTTAAAATATTAATATAAAATGTCATAATTCTTCATTCCATTTCAGTTTTCTGACCAAAACATAATAATAATTACTACCACAATAATTGTCTCTCAAATTTTATGATAATATTATATTATAAATATGTTTAAGGTAAATTTCTAAACATTTTTGAACAATTTTTTCAACTTGAGGGAAGCTGGCCTCTTTATTTGGAATGGTCATAACTCAAAAACGGTGAGGTTACAAATTATAAAAAGTTGGTTACAAAAAGTTTCAAATCAAAAGGAATATAACAAAATTTGTTTGAAGCGATTTCGACAATATGGGGGGGCTACGTGAAGTTAGCCCCCATTGATATACTCGTTATAACTCGGAAACGGTGAGGTTACAAATTCTAAAAAGTTGGTTACAAATAGTTACAAATTAAAATAATGAGGTTACAAAAAAATTTGGAGCATTTAGGTTTGGGCGGAGGGCCGGCCAACTTCACACACGTTGCAGACGCCGCGATACAATGTCGTGCAAACAAGTCAACGATAATACTCGTGTTATGCGCGCTGAATAAATATAGAACGTGCGCGGCGCGACAATACGTCGCTGTGGTGAAAGAAAAAAAAAACGTTTGGGAAGAAAACGTTTTCACGCACGGGGGGCGTCATCGACGGCCGCGAAAACCGTTTCGTACCGTGCATAAGACCGCGTCGTATCAATTATTATAATGTCGTACGAAATTTAGCGGCGGCGGCCGCTGCTATTTAGCATATTTATTATTGTTACAGTATGCCCCGTCGCGTTTCGCGCGGTCCGCGTATATTTCATTTCCGACGACGAAACGTCACGTCTCGCCGACCGCGCGCGCACGCGATATCACAACGCGTTACGAGTTAATTATTATCCGAACGTTTTCGAGACGTTATAACGAATACGCTAAGAAAGAAAAAACTTACGCCATTCGTTCCCGACTCGTATTTATCGGAATCACGGCGATGGGAATGGTAACCGGTGCTTTTCACGTTCAATAAACAATAAGCGATAATCGTTAACGAACAAAATACCAGTAAATGCGTGTTTAATCAAAATCTAAATCGATTAACATTATTGGGCGACGAAAATATTATTCCCGTAAAACGATCGATGTAACGATCAGTTCGTTTTAAGGAATCATTCGAAGACGTCGAATATTGTCGAATATTTTATGTCGCACAGACAGTCGATGTACACGTTTCGAGTCGCTTTGATATATAAACGTAATCGGAAAAGTGTGTTATTTTTCCATATTTATTAAAAACGAATTAATTACGCGTAACATTAACTCGTATATTCGACCGACGTAAAAAAAAAAAAAAAAACCGTTTATAATAACATATATATGTTTATTTGATCATTCCCGTATAAACCCCTCTGACATATACATTCGCGTATAAATTATAAATATACGTGTAAAACACTTTGCAAGTAGTTTTAAACACACACTAACCATTGACGGTATAAGAAATGTTGCACGAGGGATATCGTAACGGTTCGCGTTCGTGTAATCGCATCGAAAGTTAAACCGGATGTGATTTCCGGTGTATTCAAATAAAACTCGTGCCGTTGTTTGTAATCGGTCAGCGCGCGTTTAAACGGAGACTGAACGACGCGCGTCTATCAAAGCGGTCGACGGCCGCTGGAGAAGTGGGGCCGACACAAACAAGTTTTGGAAACGCCGAGAGAGAAAGTTCGTCGTGAAACACCCGAAGCCGGGAAATCGAAGTCGCCGCTTTGGCGAGTGTCCGTTCCGCCCCTTTTCCGTACGCGAATTTTCGCTGTCCAAAAGACCGGACCAGCGGCACCGCTCCGTCCAATGTTCGTCTGATTCTTCTCATCCATCCCTGTATCTACTCGAAACTATCGTCGAACGACAAACGATCGAGGACGAACGAGACCGTTCGAATTGAATTAGCTTAAGGCTAAATAACTTTGGCAGATATATCAAGGGGATCTTTTCAATAGTAACAAGACCGTCGCGGGGCCGTTGGCATTGAAGCTAGAGGACACCGCTTTTTCACTTGAATAAATAATACAATACATTTTGTTTTTATCGAACACACCCGTCAAGGGTACAGCTGATACTCTCGACTAGTCGTGTTCGACACGTCTCATTTTTCACGTTATTTTCTTAATGTCAATTAGACGATTTCAACTGGACTAAAAATATGATGTGTACGCTGTACAATGTTGTATACGAGAAAAGAGCATTTTTTTCATGTCCTGGTGAAAAGACGACACTTTGAGCGCGTCACGAAACCCCGTCGTCAGACGTCCGTACGAAAACTCATTGTCTCGCGCGTCTACGTCGAAGCCGAACGGCGACACCAAACAGTAGTTGAATTGAGGGGAGGGGGGCACAGGGGGACTGAGTTTTTTAAACATTTGAGCGTACATCTACTATTATTTTTAGAGAGGAACGCGGGGGACGGTATTCGCTTTTCCACAGCCGACGAAATAAAAAAATAATATTGTTATATTGACGAAATTATGTAATTACAATTACCGCCAGTCACCATAATGTGACGTGTGTGAAGTTGGCCCCCCCATATCGTCTGAATCGAACCAGACTAATTGTAAGTTAAAGGTCTTCATTTGTAAGTATTTGTAAGTTCACTCCCGCAATTTGTAAGTTGACCGTTTCTGAGAAAAAGCAGGCCCTAGATTTTTTTTCAGCCCCCCCATATCGTCCGAATCGAACCGGACTAATTGTAAGTTAAAGGTCTTCATTTGTAAGTATTTGTAAGTTCACTCCCGCAAATTGTAAGTTAACCGTTCCTGAGAAAAAGCAGGCCCTATATTTTTTTTCAGCCCCCCCATATCGTCCGAATCGAACCGGACTAATTGTAAGTTAAAGGTCTTCATTTGTAAGTATTTGTAAGTTCACTCCCGCAATTTGTAAGTTGACCGTTTCTGAGAAAAAGCAGGCCCTAGATTTTTTTTCAGCCCCCCCATATCGTCCGAATCGAACCGGACTAATTGTAAATTAAAGGCCTTCATTTGTAAGTATTTGTAAGTTCACTCCCGCAATTTGTAAGTTAACCGTTCCTGAGAAAAAGCAGGCCCTAGATTTTTTTTCAGTCCCTTCCCCATTTCGTTCGAATCGAACCGGAACAATTGTAAGTTATATTTAAAAAGTATGTTATATTTCTATATGACCTTTCTAATAAAATATGAGAACAATATTGATTAATATTGCTTGAATAAATTTCTAAATGTATGTAATAAATATAAATAATATTTAATTTTAATTATTAATTTTAAATTAATGAACAATAGTTGTCGTTATTATTATTTTTATTATTATTATTAATAAGTGGTTGAAACTTAGTCTCTTCAACGATGTTCTTAATATACGAACGAAATATAAGATATACAATGCAATACAGTAATGCATTTCACTAGTTATGTAAAATAAAATAAATGTCTTTTTATTTGAAAAAATGTTAGCTATCAACCAATATAAGTATTCTATTTTTCAATTATATATAATAGTTGGTGAGGTTTAATATAAACATCTTTTAGTGGAGAATAACGTAACACGTTTTTGTTTAAATCATTATGAACTTCCCAATAACCTTTTGACCTCTTACAATATGTTATGTAATGACCCACTTCATCAATCTTTGACTCCCCAACAAAGCATATTATGGCGGTAAGAACATATCTAGAAAAAATATTAAATGATAAAAATATAGAAATTTTTCGAAATATAATTTCAATTTCAATATTTACTTGTTATTAATTCTTAGCACTTGAGGTATATCTGGCAGTTTGCAGTTTTGGGTTATCCAATCGGTTTCAATACGTATACCAACTTGATACTGTTTTTCAATTACTTGTTCATATTTATTACAAGTTTGGCATTTATGTTTCTTATCAATCATATAATCATTCAACGCATTTTGCAAAACCATTAAATAAAAAAATCACTATATTGCAGTAAATTATTATATACATTTGCAGTTAATAAACTCTTTTAGTCCTGAATTATAAATTTGACATAATGAAAATATTTGAACAATAAAAACTCATCTTTATCTTAAGAATAAATGATTTTTAAAACTTTTGAACACTTTTATTCATTTGGGTCAAAATGGGGAAGGTGTCCATTGTAATAAACAATATGACATGGTAGAAAAAAATGTACAACGATTTTACAATTTTTGCATAGATATGTGATAAAATGTATAAATTATAATAATTTATAACGAAGTGTACAAAGCGTATATATGTTTGACCTGTAGGATAAGACAAAAATTGGTAGACTTATTGTCTAGTCACTAGCGTCCCGCTAAACCTTAACGTTGGCATTGATTAATAATAATAATAAATAGCCGTTAGGAATATATAATATGAAATTATCATAAAAAAACCTTACCGAACTATGCGTGCAAATTTGAATAATAATATATTAATAATACTATATGTGTTAATTATAATACATACAAATTAATGAATACACACAGGGGAAAATATAAAAACATCCACGGACTGGCGTTCGGTTGTGAAGTGTGAATTGGTTAATAAACGTAGTATGACAGAAATGTGACGTACGTCACGCCAGCCCCCCCCATATTGGAAATTTATATTTTTTTTTTCATAGATATTTAGTATGGAATTTGTATGAATTTGTATGACTATTTACAGAATTTGTATGTGATTATTTTAACCAGAATAACCAAAAAACATTTGGGGGGCTGGCGTGACGTCACACCAGCCCCCCCATTTTTTAATTTCGGTATTTTTTTTGCACAGATATTTAATATGGAATTTGTATGAATTTGTATGACCATTTTCACCATCGTCACGTAATTAGTATTTCCGGAATGATTAAAAAACACTACGGGGGGCTGGCGTGACGTCACACCAGCCCCCCCATTTTTGAAATTCTGTATTTTTTTTGCACAGATATTTAGTATGGAATTTGTATGAATTTGTATGACCATTTACAGAATTTGTATGTGATTATTTTAACCAGAATAACTATAAGACATTTGGGGGGCTGGCGTGACGAACCTATACTAATATAATAATGAATTGAACACATTTCATACATACATAACACTAACCTAACCTAACCTAACCTATTAGATTGCCGTCAAAAATTAAATACAATAGTGCACAGTGAGATATTATGTATACTATAATGTTAAATTGAAAACAAAATGAATATTATTACACAATAAGAAAAACAAAATTAAGTATATACGAGTTGTTAAAATATAGTTTTATAATATACTAATAAAGGATGGCTGCAAGTGTGATAGTACGATAACTCCCAAGTGTTTTTTTAATATTCAATAATATTTCATTTTAACCCTTAAACCACAAGTTATCTAAAAAATATAGTTAGTGTTATGTATGTATGAAATGTGTTCAATTCATTATTATATTAGTATAGGTTCGTCACGCCAGCCCCCCAAATGTCTTATAGTTATTCTGGTTAAAATAATCACATACAAATTCTGTAAATAGTCATACAAATTCATACAAATTCCATACTAAATATCTATGAAAAAAAAAAAATAAATTTCCAATATGGGGGGGCTGGCGTGACGTACGTAGAAATGTGAGTAGGATACCCGTATTATAATAACTATTTCGATCATTTTTCCAAAATTTCCGAATGTACACAAAAATATACATTATACAACCCGACTATTAAAATACAATTTATTATTATAAATAAAATCCGACCATCATGATAAAATATGCACTTATGTATAACGTATACTATATACGAGGAGTGTTACGAAAATAATGTCTCCATTTACAATAATCTTTTTGAAATATAAATACATTCATGAAAAATAATAACTATAATTTAATATATGTATATATTTAGTTTATTTATTATTTTTCAACATATTTGCCTTTATTTTCTATACATTTACACCAGTATGAAATAAGATTTTCATAGCCGTTGATAAAAAATTGTTTAGGTAGTTCACGAAAACATTTACTCACTTCAGCTTTCACTTCGTCCTCAATTTTAAAATAAATTAATTTGAAGTGACACCTCCATTTAGGGTATAACCAAAAATCTGATAGAGCTAAATATGGACTATAGGGTGGATATTCAATAACTTCAATACCAATATCATCGATTCCCGCCAATGTGAATGTGCAAGACCACAAAGTAGTGCATTCACAAATTGCAAATTGTGAGAATGAACTTACAAATACTTACAAATGAAGACCTTTAACTTATAATTAGTCCGATTCGATTCGAACGAAATGGGGAAGGGACTGAAAAAAAATCTAGGGCCTGCTTTTTCTCAGGAACGGTTAACTTACAAATTGCGGGAGTGAACTTACAAATACTTACAAATGAAGGCCTTTAATTTACAATTAGTCCGGTTCGATTCGGACGATATGGGGGGCTGAAAAAAAATATAGGGCCTGCTTTTTCTCAGAAACGGTCAACTTACAAATTGCGGGAGTGAACTTACAAATACTTACAAATGAAGACCTTTAACTTACAATTAGTCCGGTTCGATTCGGACGATATGGGGGGCTGAAAAAAAATATAGGGCCTGCTTTTTCTCAGGAACGGTTAACTTACAATTTGCGGGAGTGAACTTACAAATACTTACAAATGAAGACCTTTAACTTACAATTAGTCCGGTTCGATTCGGACGATATGGGGGGGCTGAAAAAAAATATAGGGCCTGCTTTTTCTCAGGAACGGTTAACTTACAATTTGCGGGAGTGAACTTACAAATACTTACAAATGAAGACCTTTAACTTACAATTAGTCCGGTTCGATTCGGACGATATGGGGGGGCTGAAAAAAAATCTAGGGCCTTCTTTTTCTCAGAAACGGTCAACTTACAAATTGCGGGAGTGAACTTACAAATACTTACAAATGAAGACCTTTAACTTACAATTAGTCCGGTTCGATTCGGACGATATGGGGGGGCCAACTTCACACACGTCATAATGTGCCAGCAGCACAGATGCCGATTATGGCCGTTGGTTTTCCCACTATTTGTCTGTGCGTAAACATAGGTCTATCGGCCTATACATTACTTACACTTGTATTTTATATTAGTCCGAGATGAACTCCGCGTTATAAGTTATCAGTCATTGCTTTAATTTCCACGCTCGTAAACGTGACAGACGGCGACGGCGGCGATGAACTATTCGAGTTCATGCCTACACCGTTCATAAAAATGTGCCGAGGACGTTGACTATTTTGTCGGCCTTCGGAGTACCCCTGTTATTTTTTCGTCCCGACTCGACACCGCCGACACCAAGTGAGGGCGCGGACGACGGCTGCGGCAAGTTACGACCGCGCCCGCGTCGGTTCGGCCGTAACTCCGAAAAACGGACACAACCGCCTCCGTCGAACGCGAGCGCGCGTGCCGTGTTTACGCGAACACGTATATCGCGCGTGTTGCCGTATACCGTCACGCGTACAATATAACCTCTGATTGTGTTCCGTGTCCCGTCCCGGCGACGTTTATTGTGTTGACAACAATCGTTTGCTACAGGTCACGTTGATTGCGGCCGGGGTACCGCCGCCGTACGGGCCGCCCCAGGACGGTCGTATTTGACGTTCCCGCACGGCGAGTACCGTTCACGCGCGACGCGTAATCCGTTTAAACGTTTACGGAAATATACAAATCCATTTTTTTTATATTCGACGAGTTTATCGAATTTGTCGGTAGTTTTCTTTAAACTCTCCCGTATCGATTCGTGTGAAAACCGACCGTTTCGTTCTGTACACGATATATATATATTAAACGATTCGTAAAGAATTTCGTTCGTTTGGTTTTTAATCGTTATGCAGCGTGTTCAGACGCAGTTATACGGACGTTTTGCACGCCGCGAACGGGTGTAAAAGGAAATAGGGGACCCGTGCAGCACCGCCGCCGTCGTGATTAGCGACGTTGTTATTGTTGGCTGGTAGACACGTCTTGTCGGGTTCGCGTGACTCGGGCGACGGCGGTCTGAAAACGTTTTCGTGTGTCGCGAGCGGGGGGTTTTTTTTTCTTAACGAGGTTGTTCAACGTCATAATAATAATAATAATAATAATAATAATAATACGTGTTATACAAAGTGCGTAAACTATAATGTAATCGCTGCCGATAAATTTCGTCGTTATATATGTATAATATATTTTGTACAATGTTGTGCAGAAACAACAATTATATAAGTCGAGTCGAATTCGAGAGTAAAAGTTAACTTCCAAGCTGTGGTCGAGACAAGTTTGATAATATCGATTGTTACGACGACACAACACAGAGTTCTGACGGGTTTTGATATTTTTACAACTCCAAGCGGTCGATTTTTCGTCTAGCTTTTGGGTCTAAAATGGCACGGAAAAAACGCATCCTTAGCTTGCCGCGCCCGCAGGAACAACGCAAATTTCAACTACAGTCGAGTTCAACAAGTTACAGTTGGAAAAATTAACGAGAGCTAGTTGAACTGAAAAAAAAAAAACCCCCATTACGCACGCTAGCGAATTCGTTCTGTTCCGCAGACGCGTTCGAGACGACAAAACACTTTATGTAATAACGTAATTTCGACGGAAAACGTTATTCGAACGTTATTCTTCCACGCTGCACAGACTTGACGTGGCGCGCGGGCACACGCGTAAAAACGCGTAAATACAGCGAAATAAATCGCGTGTAGTGGCTGTGGTATTTTAATTCCTCGGAGATTTATCGGGCGAGGAAGCCCCGCGCGAGATTTCACTCGTCGGCTCCGTTATTAAGATTGTACGGTCGCCGTTAAATACCATTGAGATTCCGTTGAAAACGTTATTCCGAATTCGCATAAGCTTCCCGCAATTCAACGGCGTACGATAGTAATATATATACCACCGTCTGCATTAGCCGAAGCTCTTTGGATCGTAATAATACGCGAGTGGGTGTATTACATTACGGACCGGTGGAAACCGTGAAAAAACGTCTTTTCCGCCGCGGCAACTTTGACGCGTGACTTGACGCGTCGTCGACTTTGTTTAAATGGCTACAAAAAGTTAATTTTGTTTTATTATAATTACACAATAACAGGATGTTCCGAAGCGACATCCGCCAATGAAATCCAATAATTGTTTTCACGCGATTTCGTACGAAAAATAGGAAATTAGTACCGATTTGAAACTAGTAATTAGCGTTACGTGTATATATATATATGAATATTTTCGTGGCGATCGATAAAAACCACGACGCGAATGTACCCGTCCGTATTCTGTTACCGTAGTTTATATTCGCTTCCGGTAAAATCCGTTCCGTGTTGGATTGCTCAATTAAAACGCGAGACGCGTGCGCCGGCGAATAACGTGAAACGTGTACACGCGAACGTGTGAAACGTTCGAGACGGGGAACGCCGGCGGAAAATGACGGAAATCGTTGCACACAACAATAAAAACAACGACAGCGTACTTACTCGTAACGTGCGACGGTACAAAAAAAAAACGCAGGCCCGGCTCAAGGGATAGGCAAACATAGGCATACGTCTAAGGCGGCATTTCAAGATTTGGTATTATACAATATTTATATCAAAACGACACGTTGAACTTGTATAATATGCTGGCTGATTTTATATTCCAACAATAAATTACTAGTACATAAATATTGTAAATTGTATGAACAGTCGCCGCGATTCCGGACTAAGCTAACCGTACATAGCGATCCAAGACATTTATTTTGTTGTGCAATCGCGTTTCTCGGGCAAACTGAATATGTTCATTAATTGTATTCAAACTATTAACCATAATTTCTGTTTGTCTATATTCGTACCTATGAATAACATGAATGTATCGTCTACATTATCTGAAATAAGCTTTAATAAATGGACTATATAATTTTAGTTCTGTTTATATAAACAAATAGTTGATGTTATTCCGTAGGCAGAAATCCACGGAAAGTTTGAAAGGGAGGGGGGGAGTAGCTGGTAATTTGTACGATGATATATATATATAAAAAGTATAATTTTAAAAACCTCAAATTGCCATACAAAATGTTGAAAAAATTAGGGCAGAGGTTACAGTAGTTTTTTTTTGGGGGGAGGCTAAGCCCCCCTCATTTACGCCTAAGAGAAAATATTGTATTTATAGAAATGTGAGGGGACGGCAATTCTTGATTTCGCCTAGGTGTGTTTAAACGCTCGAGCCGTGCCTGAATAAAGGGGTTAGCGAAGCGGGAGTGAGGCGGATAAGGGTCGTCGTCTGCAATGATGTTCGACTAGGTTATCATTACCCTGTGCGGTGAAACTCTTCAAGTTCTCGGCGCGCGCGCACGTTTTCGTATGTATTTGCCGTTCCTCGTGTTCCGTTTTTGCCTTCGTCCCCCTTCATGCCCGGTCGATTCGGGTCTCGGGGATGGATTTGACGATGATCGTCGGCGACGGCATCGTTTACTCGAAATGTACACGTATATGTGTGCGCGCGCGTACGTGTGTTTAAGATTATACGGTAAATAATAAATTCGAACAGACTGTGCAGAGAGACGTATAGAAGAAGAAGAAAAAGAAGAAGAAAAAAACCGCCCGAGCATACATCAGTACGTTTTTTTTTATACCGTTTGCCGGTAAGTACGTATACGTGTGGCAGTATGAATTTTCTATCAGCAGGCCGCCAGAGTCCGATTAAAAGCCGCCGTCGCGCGGCGAATGAAAGATAAAGATAAAATATAACATACAAACGTACGCGCGTGAAATGTTATGCGAGTAAAAAAAAAAAAAATAAATAAAAAACCGCTGATATACATGTTTTATATATATATATTTTTTTTTTCTATTTCGCGCGCGGGGTAGACGCCTGAGGCGGGCAACATGTATATATAGACCCGTGCGTGTTCCAATACGAAACGACGAGTTTCACACGAGGTTCTTTAGTTCGTACATTCAGAACGCGGTACGCTCGGTATTGTTATGTTATGACGTTTTTTTTTTTCCTCTCCCCGCCGTCTGCAGAATATCATACAACACAACCGCCGCTCGGAAAGTTCCCTTGGCAAAAGCAATTAGTCCCCGTGTTCTTGGATAGGTCGTTGTTGCCGTGACGCCAAACGCGCGTGTGTTCTTTGATAATAAAATTATATTCGTTTTATTTATTTATTTTTTTTAATTTTAATAAGTTAGTGCGAATTAGTGAAGGTCGGATACGTTTTTTTCTCGTCGCGCGTTTTCAAAATCGCAATTAACGTCATCCTTTTAGGGATTGAAAATTTAAAGTCGTGGACGCTAAAAAGTAAAATGGCAATTGAATTGAAAAGGGAATGTTTTTATTTGAAACGAATAATGACATTCGATGTGATTTACTGATGTACGAGTATGGGTGATGTAACGTATTGACGTGGAAAAATGCGGTGAAATAAAATGAGGAGAGAAAAACGTAAGGAAAAGCAACTTCGCAAAGTGAAATAAAAGCGTGGAGAGATCTCTGCGAAGTATTATCCCTTTAGATTACACGAGTATATTTCACATCACAATACGAATTCAGTGTGTATGGGTTACAAGAAGTAAAAAAGAATTTACTCGCACACACACACACACACACGCACGTACGTATCCTTAATCTGTAGAAAAATGTTTTCCGAACTTTTTTCATTCCGTGACTCGGTCTATACGTATGTTGTCAAATCAAATGAAATATTAATCGTAAAGTATAAAACTAATTAAGAAGAGAATAAATAGAAGGAATAGAAAAATGCGCGTACGAAACGACATCGATAGCGAAAACGAAGGACCAAAGTCAAATTAATATTGGCCGCGGTGTAAGCGGTGTAAGCGATTCAATTCGATTATAACACACTGATATAATACGTAATATCAATTGTTGTATTACGGCCACGTCTCGGGAAAATACAGATTTTACTGGAAATAACGCGGCGGGTACACACCTGGATTGGCAATTCGATTGAACGCGAAAAAAAATAGCGTTTCAGAATTCGTCCGAAGGTCCGAGGATAGCCAACGAGATTTTTCAGGTCAGGTCTCTGGTGCAAGCCGACCATAATAACCCGTCCCGTCCGTCTTTGGCTTGTCCAAGAACCATTTTCGACTCCCCTAATACGTGAAGGGTGCAATCTCTGAGCATAACGGTGTCTGGAAAATATGAGGACGTAAAACCGTCGATCGATCGTATTTCGTCCGAAGGTGCGACGTAAAGAACACGTCGATTAATGATTTTTCTTTTTTTCCACGCGTATATAGAAATCACTGAATTATTTCGTACGTATCGGTTTCGTTCAAAAAAAAAAAAAAAAAAAATAAATAATTTACGTTCGAATCCATTGGTAAACGTACGGTTTTGATCGGAACGAACGCGTGGTTTCATTGAAACCGTTTATCGTTTTTCGATGGCTCCGAAACGAATTCGATTAAAATCAAAGCGCCAAGGGTAACTTTCATAGTGACGATTATTACAACGTCGTAACAATGAACTCGTAACGAAGAACATTGGGAACAATAACACGTACGCTTTCTCCGCAACGTGCGTTGTGATGTCGTTTTCGTGTTATCGAAGTAATTCAACATGTCCGTTACCGAGATAAATGACCGACGAACCGATAATTCACGTTAACGGAATATGTTCGTTGAAATTGTAACGAATCAGATATTTCAGAAAAAAAAATGTAAACTCGCCACCACGTGACGATTATTCGATATACGTAATTTCGGTGTTAATAATGAACCGATATAATATTCATACACGCGTGCGAAGTTTGACGCACACCATAATATTGTTATATAACGGTATATGATATTGTTTCGTTATACAAAACCGATCGCCGTGCATACTGTAATTGATGTGTTTACATTAAATTAGTTCATTTTAAGGTGAAATATTGGAAATTGTTTTATAACGCGCCGCGCGTTGTTCCGCAGGCCGTCCGAAGAATAAACGTAAATCACGCGTTAATTAACGCGATAAAAAGAACCATAAATTATAATTAAATTTTAGTCCAAAAACGTAGTGCTGTAGAAGGCGCACATTGTTATTTATACACTCTACTACACGTCGTAATATTATTTAATAGGTAATTATCAAACGGTTTTTTTTTTCGGAAAAATCGGTACGCGTCCCGAAAACACGGGTAATCATTTCGAAAATAATCGTTTATGGAAAACTTGCTTACCGAAAAATATTTCACCCAAAATTACCGTGTCGTGCGCGGTTCGATTCGTAAACTTTGAAAACCCATCACACACATATTATCGTCTCCCGAAAGGTCGAGTTCAACCGTTTGCGATCTGTATGGATGCGACTAAACAATATTGTGGGCGCAGTTCGTCCGTTTAAATGAACATTACGAGATTATTTTCCCCGCGTTTTGAAAATGTCGTTCATCAATTCTGTTGAAAAACGGCGTTTGGTTTGTTTTTTAAAAATACGAAATATTATTAATGATCAATGACATAACTGCGAGTTTGCGAATAGCATTGTGTATTCGATTCGGTAGGAAATTAATTTCGCTTACACTTGATGCCGTACGACTTGACTTTCGCGAAATCTACCCTTCAAAAATAATCAATACCGACTGTTGTAGTTCGTTTTGTTTATTCAACATTATTTGTTTGAATTAATCGCGATGGTGTTTGCGTAAGATACACAGAAAATAATAACTTGCATACAACGCGTTCGATTTTATTATTCTTAATATTTCGACAAACGTGTAAAATTAACGCTACCTTATCAAAAATGTAAACTGCTAATGAAATATATATTTTTTGAAAAACTGGTATTTCTGTGTCAGTTGACAGGCGAATTTCCAAGTCATTCAGACCGGCTGAAACAGTTTGTAATTGATAACAAACTCCATCGATATAGTCTATACCGTTATGACCTATCCTAATCCTAACCCGATTGTTTGGAACAATTGTAAAACGCGCGAAAATATGCATTTATGAAATGTTTAAATTTCGAATCCGGCCGACGAAATGTGTGTCGAATGCGAACTTGCTTTACGCGTACAAATGTGGTACGCGCGTAAGCCCCGAGCCGCGTTTAGGACACGGTTTGAAAATTCATATCCGAATAATTGTTAGTGTGCGCAGACGGATAATCCATATACTTGCATTTACACGGCACATCAAAGCCGACTGTTGCGTAATTCCGATGTCGGAAATACATAACGCGGAAATATTATTATGATCGATTAGGTTTCGACGTGAACGATTTGAATTTACGTCGGAATTACAACCGTATAAGGAACGCGGCCGGAATAATATAAAACGACACGCGACTGCCGGTCAATTAAAAAACACGACGTTTTACCCCGTTCCACGACTGGCCAACGAAACATTTTCACTTCCGCGCGCGGCTAATACGCGTGTGTGTATGTGGGTACGTTTTTCGCGCGTCCGGACCGCGTTCGTTACGTTATCATTGCTGTTGTTATTACCGGAAAAATAGAACCGCGACGACGACGAAACGAAGAATAATTTCGCGCGAACAAAAAAAAAAAACCGTTAAAATTAAAAAACGGAATAAAATACTGCTGACTACCCGAATTAACCGGCGTCGTGGCAATCCGTTTTTATTAACGGACGGCCCGTAGTAAATAACTAATTCCGCGGGTCACCCCGAGCGAATATTAATAATAATAATAATAATAATTATGTTTTGGATACGAAAACGCCGCGAACGTGCAATTCACGATTGTTCGGCGACCGACCGTTTCGATCGTTGTCGTTTTCCGGCGTAAAACTATCGACGAAAGCAACGGTCCCCCCCCCCCCCCGGCCGGTTAGCGAGTCATATAAAAACGACGTTACTTGAAACGAGTACATTCTGTATATATATTATCCTATTTGTCGCAGTTTTTCCAGCTACACATTCTGCTGCGACAGACATTCCTCCACGTGCGTATATATATTTTGTTTAGGCGGACACGATCACAGAGAACGTTCAGGACGAGACTCCAGGAATCCGGAATCTCCATCGGGTCTAGGAAACAGGGCCGAGAATAAGAAGTTCTATTTTGTTTTTTGTTATTGGTAATTTAAATGTATGTTTAAGTATATTTATGTATATGCGTAAGCGATACCCAAGGAGTGGTCGGCAACACAAGAAAAACAAAAATAGTAAACGGACACGATAATACAATAACTCCAAGACTTACCTTGAGCGGTAGGCGCTTTTTGTTGATAACGTCTTCGTGCAGTTTTTTGTAACGCTCGTCGAAACTGTCATCCCAATATTCTCGGCTTTTCATCCAATAAGGCTAGAATAAGAGAAAAACAATTTTAACTCTTAAAACCATACTCGTTTTTTTCTGAACGTTTCAAATCTATAATTATCTATAATTATCCCTAGGCAATACCGTTAAATACGTTAGAGCCGGGGTTTGACCAATTCAAGTCGACTATTTTCAAAATAATGTTCATACATTTGTTGTGACGTGTTATTTATAGAAATCTATTTATCACACGGTCTGAATGGTGTATAAATGCGATTGTTCTTCAAAAAAAAAAAAACCAGTGTACGGACGCAACGCACAGTGACTGCAGGGCATTCGGAATTCGTCTCGCTTTACTTATTTTCACGCTGTTGACATTTATTTGTTAGAAATAACAAAGCAAAGAAATTGTATTTGAAAAACGATTTCTAGTCGTGTTCTGCAATTGACCGTAGCGTGTATATGTTATTTTTAAAATTGAAAGTTTTTTTTTTTTTTTTGTATAAAAACAACTACGAGAATTGAGTACGACTGTTTTTGGATTACAATTTCAAGTTATAGTGTTTGAGACGACAAATTGTATAAACGAAAATCTCAACAAAAATATATTAGCTCGACAATAATTTTTTATCTCCGGTCAGGCAGAACATAAATAAATATATTTTATAATTCACAATATTGTTTTATTATTAATTGCCAGCCGAACGGAGTGACACGATAACGATTCGGTGCTTCGTTTGCTCATTAAATATGTACCGGAAAGTACTATCGCGTATAAATGATATATAGTTCCAAGCGAATATATTATCCATAAAATTCAGAACGCTAACTGACGATTCAGTATATAATTATAGTAAGCGATTTTAGAATAATTTTGGAAAAAAATATACCCGACATTTTTATTATATTTTTACATTTTTATGATGATTAATAAAAAGTGTATACTTTAAACGACGCGACCTTTACGTAATACAATTTGCATATCTTATGCCTCTAACTGAAAAAAAACCCTGTATGACATAAATATAAATATAATAAACGGATTATTTTATTTAAAAGAAAAAAAAACTATTGATAAAAGTTTCTTTGAAAAATCCCATCGGTTCATTATGTCTCTGAATCGATACAGTTACGGACTTATAGTTAACGAAGGGTATATATATATATTTTTTTATCCTATCGAACGTTTCAGTGGCCAATTTATATTCGTACCCACTTTAAAAAAATATAATAATAATTTTCAAAACAAAAAAGTATAAATATAATGATAATGATAATAAGCCAATAATTGAATTCAGTTAGACGCAAGACGTGTTTTGTTCCGTTTCTATTGTTGTATATAGTTTGTATTGTGTACTTTATTGAATATTCGGTGGCCAACAGAGGGGAATTAGCTTTCATTATAGTATATATATATTGGGTTTCCGATTGTGAGAGAAATAGAAAATCGTTTTTATTATTAATTTTGTATTCACATTTTCCAAATTAACCGTTATATATATATACATAGAATATATAGTTTATAAATATTGGCGACGGTTTATATAAGGTCAGACGGTGACTCGATTTAGAAAAGTTCAACTTTGAACGTCAATTACGTCTAAATAATTCAACTTAAAAATGTGTTGAAATTAACGTCTGTATTTCAGATTTTTAATCAAAACGTAGTTTCAACGCATTAAAAAAATTACAATTAAAAAAAAAAATTTGTCGGACTTTCCTTGTGCCAGGGCAAAACGCATAATCTCGACTGCGTGTAAACAATAGAACCGCCGAAGCTATTTCGTTATGGGCGAAGCGACTGAAACTAAACAATTCAAGCTACATGTTTTATAGAATTAAAGGACGGCCTTAAAAAAACAAAAAAAAAAAACAAAAACAAAAACAGCCATTTTATTATCTTCAACACTTTTATTCATTTCCTTTATTCAAATGCGCGCGAAACAAGTTTTATGATAAAATACTTAATTCATTTTGACGCTCGCCAAATAATCGAAAAATTACAACGCGCAAGTATAAATAAATAAGTGTTTACTTGCCGTGCTTTCCCAATAATGATTTTGTCGCGTTAAGCACATTTGACATGGTAAACGTATATCACATTAACTACCGTTATAGCATAATCGCACACAAGCACTATTCGCAAGCTAATGTACGTAATTATCGAATTCATAAACTACACACCAGACCACTACACTCGCCTGAACATGCGCTAAATAAATTTTTGATGACTGACACGAAAATGTTTTTGACAATAACGTCGGTTTTCCACAACAGGAGCGATATAACGGTATTTATAAAATAAATTGCGGTCACGGAACCATTTATGAACACGAGTATTTTTACTACCGTAGGATCGAAAGTCGCAATCGCTACAGTTCATCAAATAACCCATTCGACCCAATCGAACTTCGCGAAACGATAGTGTGACAATATGTAATGGAAATATTATATTAACTTCGACGATTTGGAATTGTTGTTATTATTATTATTTGTCGAAATCGGAGGTCGAAAAATCGAAATCATAAAAACGAAATAAATAAATATGGATGAGCCGAATTGAAATCGAAATCATAACTATTGACGTTTCGTGGCGGGTACGTTTTAATGGCGTTACGTAAAAAGCGTTTTCTGTTTTTAATGAAATTAGTAACCGAACGCGTGAAACCGGACGATGACAAGTGTGACCTATACGAGTACAGAGTCGAATTTCCGACGGCTAGCGTACAATAAACTAAATATAAAAAAAAAAATAATTGCAGGAGGTCCGTTTACAGTTTATATTTATTGCTATAACCGTAATAGTATTTCTCCTAAACATTTCAACTGATTGAAACCAAAATCATAAAACGAAAATCGGAAAAATTATAGCCGACGTTGAAGTTCTACCGCCCGCAATGTCATCAAAACCTTCGGTCGAGACAGACTGTACATTTGGTTAGGGCCCGAGACGTGTCGTATTTTTTCGAAGTCGCGGCTTAAAAGAAAAAACTAAAGAAGAGAAGAAGACCTATATCGTGGTACACATATTTCACGTCGGTCGAAAGGTTTTTGTACTCGTTTATTGTTTACAATCGCAAGTCGCCGAGGCGTTTCGGCGATTTCAAAAGTGAAAAATCGTCCTCTTCCTCGACTCCGTAACAAGCGCGCGTTCGCGGTGTACGACACACAATACACAATACACAATATACGCGCGCGCGTGTGTCGTGTTCGTTACCTGCGCGAGACGAGATGTTTGCCGTTGAAAAATACGCGTACGTCCGTAACGATTAATGTACGTTCGGGTCCGTCTCGTGAGCCCCGCGAGAAAACGTGCCGTGCGCACGCGGGGGTCGGGGTCGAGGACGGCCGCCGATACGGGAAACGGCTTGTCGCGTAGACGGCTGCTGCCGAACGACCGGATTTACGTCCGCGTTTTCCGGACACGTCGTCGTCGGCGCAGAAAACGCCGTGACGGATGTTTGGCGATCGGTCCGGAGAGAGCCGGTCGAAAACGACGAATAGTCTTTACTCGGTAAGTAAAACAAATAGGTTCGCGCCGACGACGGCCGAACACGCGCCGCGGACCGGTCGGCACCGGTCGGTCGAAAATCGCGGAAATAAACAATAGTACGCGCGCGAACGGCGAGAAAACAACGTTGTCGGTGGCAATCGATTTCGTTCGTTTCCGCGGGAGGAAAGTCTAATTCAGATTTAATTCGCGTGACTCGTTCGGCAACTTCTCGTTTCAAAAGCGCACACAAAACGGACGTACAAATGTTTGTTTTCGTACGCGTAATATCAGCAGGAATCGATGTGGTTTCTTTCGTCAACGTGTATTGTCGTATCAATGTTAATCTTCCGTCTGTGGATATTTACTCGACGTGAAAATATGAAATAATTAGTTGAACTACAGACAAAACTTTTTTCAGGTCCGGCCAACCGCACAGAGATTATGTGGTCTGTCAACAACGTGGATTAATCTTTTGGCAATGGTTTTTCCCCTCTATTTATATTATTCTATTGAATGCGAATTTGAAAAAAAGACATTGACGATACTTTCTTTTTTCTTTCAACTCGAATACGTTGTTCGCGAAGAGATAAGGTTTTGAAATTAATTTGACATCACATTTATGCTAAGCAACAAATATTAGTTTTCGTAAAAGAAACATATTATTATTATTATTATTGCCTTTACTGATATTCTTCCTGTTCGACCAGAAAAACAGAAAAAACCAAAAAGCCTAATTTTTTTCAAATGTTATATGATTTATAATGAACAATTCAACGAGTTTTTTCTCCTTCAAAATACACATAAAAACGAATAAATTATAGATTTTTCCGTTTTCGCATTGTTGTTAATACTATTATTAACGGCTTCTGTATACGCAAACGGAATTGGTAAAATACAGCTGACAATCAATCACGTCACTACACATATATAAATAATATACTAATATACAGTTGGCCGTTATCTGTCGTAATTTTTTATTATTAATAAATATTTATTTTGAAAATTTAAATCGTTCTCTTCGGCAGTGGCCGCGCGTACTACTACTTGTCGCGTATGAATATTTTAGCGTTATCTCTCCTATTCGGAGAATAAAAGTTCCATAAATCAGCGAAACGCATCCGTTCACATGACGTTCAATTTAATTCGAAATATTAATGATAGGTAATTTAATATCATAGAAATATATTTTTTTCCGTTTCGTTATTTGTTATGCGCGCGCCAAGATTGATTGATGAACAATTGTGAACGCAATTTCGTGTACATTACACTATCCAGAGAAATGACGCGAAAACCATTTTTTTTTTTTTGCGGTCGGAACTTTTATATCCATTTTCGTTCGTTCGCGTTTAACGCGTCGGAAGGAAATTACACGCGATTCAATAGGACCGGGGCGGGTTAATAGACATTGATTTCGGACCGTCCGGTGTCGTGAACAATTTTTCAAATTGGTTTCCGCGCAACGTACTATACGGCAATAAATCGCGAATTAATGTTACTCTGTTCGACGCGTTATTCGATTTTCCCGGCGGTTTTATCGAGCGCAAGGGAAAAAACGTACGTACCTCGAAAAATCGAGGGGGGCGGGGGCGGGGGGGGGAAAGAAGACGACCTGGTATAAAATGTCCGAGACACGTGTCCGCCGTCGGAGTTGGGACGTGGGACGTTTGTGTTCAAGAGCCGACGGTACATTTTACAACGTAAAACGTTTCAACCGTCTGAGGCGGTGGTCCGAACTCGGAAAACGCACGAAGAAATTATTTACAATATTTTATTGGTCAAAATAAATGCTTTCCGCGTGCCGACCGAAAACAGTCGGACTGCACAACGTCTGACTCGAAGTCACGCCTATGCACGCGCGTCTAATCTAAGTCGTCGCCGACTGTTGACGGTAAAAACGTCATTTCCCGTCGTCGAACCGACAACATGTTAACCCGTACTCTGTTCCACTCCTTTGTGTGCGGAATACGTACGCTTCTACGACGCGCGCAGAGTAAAGACCAATACCGTGTACACATTTGGTAATCTCGTCGAACCACGTCCTTTTGATATTATATAGTGAGGAGAATATTCGTGGTCGAGATAAAAACGTTATGTTATGGGCGTGTGCGCGTCCTATCGCGCGCATATTAACTGACACGCATTATTTCGTATTACATTTAAACGTTCACTAATAGTAACTACACGTATGTGCGTATATATTTTCTTTGTTTTCGCAGGTGTTAAAGATGGCCGACAAGCTAACGGAATGTGTTCCGATAATCATCTTTATTGGCTTGTTCGAATACGTACACACACATACACATGTATATATATGGTTGACTGGCGTAGTGTAAAAGACGAATCTGTTGCCCGCGGGGCTACTAGACAACGATGTATGTCAAGTTCTTGTGTTTTCGGCTCCTCCCTCCGTCGTTTCGCCTCGGGCGGAAAAACACGTCCGGATGATTAAGCGATATCCAAAGAGCGCAAATTAAAATCGTTTTGATCGTGATTACCCACCGAACTATAGGTGCCCGTTTGTAAATACACGAGAAATAGATAATCAATAGCTTATTATACGTTTTAAAACGTTACGTTAAAAACAATCGATAAACATTAAACACGAATAACGAAATGAAAACGAGTTTTAATACAGAAGTAAAACAATAATCGGGCAAGCGTTTGAAACGTAAACGTATTCAGAACGTACAGTCTCGCACGTATCGAATAAAGTGACGATTACGGTTTCACAATAATATTATTAGAAATAAACTTATTTTTGAGTCTTCGACAATTATAATTACGTTCGAAAACCAATACGTCGATTTTGTTGGTAACGTGCGTAAACTTTGATTTTGTTTGCGAGACTTAAAGCTATAGTAATTAGTAATAAAAAGCTAGTTAACTAGCAATCTATTGTGTTTAAATTGTTTAGAATAGATTAATTTTTCAATTTCAGAATAACTCGATTAAATCACTGTTAACGACGAAAATGGCGGAATACTGAAAAGAATCGATTTTCTATTTATTTTTGCAATCGTATACATTTAAAAAATTATTTTGTTATTTTTCTAAAAATGCACGAAGAATTTCACGGTCGAAAAAGCAACGCGTACACGTTATAAATTGTATAGCTGCAGCAGCGACGTAGTTTTCGAAAACGTCTTCGTCCGACGATTTATTTCCACGTGATTCTTTAATAATAATTACGAAAATATTAAGAAACGTGCACGGCGTAGACATTTTTATTTGAAGTTATTAAGACCGTAAATTAGCGCGAAGTCAAATATTTTCCGTTATTATTAGATTAAAACGTTTCGAAAAATATAACGTTTAATTTGCATAAAAATACATTTTTTCCGACGTTAACTAGAAAATAAAGGAACAAGAAAAGGAAATAATAATTATAACAAATGACGTTTTCAATTTAAATATATATCTTTTTTTTTTTTTTGGTTTATTGCACTGAGAAATTGTATAACATTTCGTTCGAAGTAATTTTAAATCAAAATTTGATTCGCCATTTAAATCACCTACCTACCAGAATTACGTTATTCATTATTTTTAAAAGACTTTTCTATCACAATAAGAGTATTTCTCAACGTCGTTAATATATTTTTTAATAAACAGTTTCATATACACTATAAATACAAATGGAAAAATCGCTTTTTATACGTCTCACTTCTCGAAACATTTCGAATCGTTCGTATTCATTTGTTAGATACATTTGGTTTTTTACTGAACCGTATGACTTTGAATATAATACTATTTAATAGACATTGTATACACGTATATAAAATGAGAAAATAGATTCTATGTATATGAAACGATACGATTTTATATGACAAACATACGGTTTTCTTTATATATATAGTATAGTATGTATATACATAGCGAAACGAAAATATTCTTACTAGGAAAAACGTTGTCGATATTACGTAACATATTTCTTTCGGTTTATTAGCCACACCGTTATTTTTTGATCGTGTGTGACGAAACAAGTGATAATTTTTTTTTTTTATATATACGCCGGAGTGCGGCAGGAGAACATAACGAATTCCTTTGTTTGCAGGGATCCACGCATTACCTGGCGCGCTCATAAAAAACTCGTTTAATTAGATTCAAACGCGTACCGTATATATATACACTCACACACCGCAATCGATTGCGGGCGATTTGTTCGGATTTGGGACGCGTACGGTTAAGTAAACATATAAAACGTATGTACATATGAAATCGGGTATCCGACGCGCGCGCACTCGTCGTGGCCGGCGAACGATCATTTTCCCAGGAGAGTTTACCTGCCACTCGAAAAGGTACATCGGATTTTTTTTTTTTTTTTTTTTTCGTGCTCAGACAACCGGCTCCGCTATTACCTGACGTTAAAAAACCGGGCTATTCGTGTTTCGAAGCATACACGTGTACGTATTTATTAATCGCGCGCGGTCGCCGAAGCGAAGAACATGTTCTGTTAACGTGTAGACGGCGCAACCACGTTACGTCCGATCGAGGGATAATCCCAATTCTGATTTGTTAACACGTGCTCGGGGAAAACGGAGAGAACAGAACAAGCAGCGCCGTGAATTCGGTTCGTTTTATGTTCTAGAAAAAAACTATGGCGCGCGTACTCCGTCATAAAATATAATCGGCGCGCAGTCGGTTGCTTAAGTTTCGAACGTTTCGTATTCGGGGCGTTCGTTATTCGTACAACACGCCTATCGTTCGCGCTTACTCGATTGCCGGCCAACATCGAGAGAGCACGATAAAAACACAGTTTTTTTTTTTTTACCACGTTACACTTTATCATATCGATAAATTTTGTTTCTAAAATTGTAATTTGTCGATCATAATCGCGTACGTTTTTACGTGTTTTTTCCCCGTCCCCAAACGGGTTGGTATTGTTGGTTTTTTGTGCGTTTACGAGTCGTTTTTTTGGGGGGGGGGAGGCGGGAAAGGTTAAAATTGGTCTCGACCGACCGCTGGATTTTAAACTTCGACTGACCGTCGTGGTCACGGATACGGTCGACAGTAAAAACTTGACCGAAGTCAAAGTCTCACGCATTTATACATTTTAAGCGTTTCGCGCGTCAGTTTATTTTCTTCGAGACAATACCCGAAAAATATTTGCTTACAACCAGCCTAGTCGATAATATGGTGTTTTTTTTTACATCGTTGATGTGTTTTCCACACAAAAGCGATTTGAAGATTATAACAAATAACAATACGAACGAATACAAAACGTATTTCTACTTAAAAACAATACGCGCTGCAGTAAAAAGGAATACGATATAATATCATTGGAATTCAAAATACCATATAGATCCGAGGCGGCGGAAACGCCATATTTAATAGTAATAATAATAATAATAATAATAATAATAATAATGATAATGATAATACGTGTGTGCACGCACACGTCACGGACGAGAACAATAGATCGGCAGAGTCCGATGGTGGCCCGAAGGATTCGAAACCGGCGTGACAGGATTCAAGGTCACCTGGATATCTTATCAGTTATTTAATTACGGAGTCATTAAATATTAAAATCGATCATAATTACATACGCCACGACCACCGTCGTAATAATCGGTGGCATGTTAATTTGTTGTATTTTTTTCTTTATTTTCATACACTCACACATACGAGTACTCATTTCCTCCTCCTCCTCCTTCATCCTCGTGTCATTCCGACTTTGCGCGATCACTCTAGATCGCGGAGTTCCGACGCCGACGTGTTATTATAGTATAACATTATTGTTGTCACTGCTACAAGAATCGATACGCCTCGGGTTATTTATAGCTTGTAGGAATAAAGACTTTAAAAAAAAATCTGTATTTAAACGCGACGCACAAAAAGTATTCGACACACCTATCACTGGTGCCGTACGGACTAAGTTTACGCGTATCTATAAACTGTGGACGAATCGTCCCTACTAGTTAGTAGATAGTGAACGTTTGTTCACAAGTCGTGAACGCTGCCGGCACACTCGGCGTACTTGCCTAATCATCGCTAAATATCTCCGACAGTAAAAGCGGACGAATTTCGAAAACGAGTTTTGGTTTTTAGGAAATGCAAATGCGTTATATTTGAAGTAAAAAAACAACAGTATTCGTACGCGTTAACGATGCAATATTACATTATTGTATTAATTTCGTTAGGAAAACAATTTTCACGAACGTTTTATAAAACGTAACGTATATATATATATATATATATAGTATATATTAATTTAAAAATAGATGTGGCTGACAAAGCGAGTACAGCATATACGGATTAATGCTCCCGGCGGGACTCGAGTTCCATCAAAAGTTTTATTTAACAAAGTGCGAAAAGGGAGCGGGACGGACGACGCATCACTCTCCCACGCCCCTCGTACATTTCATTCCTGATAGGAATATTTCCTTTTAAGCTGTAATTTCGTTAATATCGTTTAAAGCGTGTGTTCCGTATCGTTGAGTTTCACTTAAATATAACAATAACGCTGCGTGTTTTAACCGAGTAAATCGAAAACAATAAAGTGTCCTATCCCGGTTGGTACTTATACGCGCAGGTCACGGAAAAATATTCTTCGGAGTACAAGGAGTTTAACGTTTCGGTTTTAAATAGTATTTTTTTATTTTTTTTAGAAACGTTAACATTATGACATTCGTACATTTCCGTTATAATATCGTTTCCGTATTTGTTTCATCAAACATTATATTTAGACTGGCAATAAACGTTAAAAATTTCACACATTGATATGATTAAATGACGTTTTTACCGTGCGTATACGAACCGTTTGCGATATTTATAGAAATAATAATGTTTTATTAAAAAACGTCAGTCGTCGTTAAGCATTTCATGAAAAATAAATTTCCATTTGCACAAATCTCGTAATATAATAATAAAATGTAGAAACAAAAAATCATGTGGGCGTAATAAATGTAAGCGAATACTTCAAATTTTTTTTTATTAAATTTGCCACGCGCGCGTGTGTGCATGCGTGCGAACAAGTTATATATAATCTGATATTTGTAAAAAAAAAAAAAAAAACAATAATAAAAGTATAGCAACGTTTTTATGGAAAACGAACGTGTGCTACATTTTGGTATATTTAGAATTCGATGTAGAAACGGTCGATTTAAAATGTATACGTGTGTGTGTGTGTGTGTTAGTATACATATCGAACACTCGCGTTGTAGGACGTCCGGACATATAACTGTTGTTTACGCGTTGATTTCTTATAGATTCATAGACTTTTGATTTTGAAAATCCGACTTCTGATTTCCCCCGAGCTACGAGCGTTTGCATTTTAGACACGGCAAAGTGGATAAGTGTTTTCTAGTAGACGTTTACCGTAATATCGGACACGCTTTGTCAGACGTTCCGAAGATGTTAATATTGCAACAAAGACACGGGCGTTGGCGCTGCCAAAGCGACTACCGCGACAACGTTCCAAACGAAACCGGTATCGCTTATTCGTCAGCGGAATATCGAAACGGCATTTCCATCGGTTTTTCATTTAGCTTCGTAAGAAAAAAGCGCGGAAAAAAATATGTCGTTCGAAAATCACGCGCTTACATTCGTTTGAGGTAAGCCGATGTTGAACACGGTCTGTAACGAACGTCCAGACGATTTGATAATTCAACAAACAAACAAACAAACAAACGAAAAAACAAAAAAAAAAAACACCGAAATAAAATCTGTTTAAAACGTCGGCGGATAATCGCGGGATCGTGATGAAAACGTCGCGTCGTATACTAATATACGTGTATAAGGGCGGCGGTCGGCAATAAAATCGCGTACAGGCTTTTAACGCGAATTCACACGTATCAGCTGGCACACGCGTATTTATAAATTATAGGGGGGTTAAAAAACGACAACTACAACAGCAAAAAAAACGCGTCGGAGGTTCCGTGTATAGGTACGATAATCCGTTATTTGGTATTCGCGTGATCACGTCTGCCCGACTTTATCAGGGGGGAAAACGCGCACGTACAGAGACATATTTTTTAAAAAAAAAAAACGAAAAACGACCAAACGTTTTTCCCCGTAGTTTTCCGTTGGCGTACACGAAAAAAAAAATGTATATATAAATGTATGTGTACATAAAAGTTTCACGGAGTGTTGCGGCCCCTTAATTAATTTCGATGAACCTAATGGTGAAATAAAAAAATCGCCAGCGTCTCTTATCAGAGAGATAAGTTACCGATTCTCTACGGTCTTACGAAATTTATGGAAATGTCAATTTTTTCATTAGTGACAGACATAACCGGCGGCGTGACGAAGGAGTAGCGTTGGAGCGGCCGCTCTTAGTTCAAATTGGGTGGGTGGCTGATGGTCAGCGGATGACGCGTAGTAAATGATTATGAATAAATTTATATTACTCGACTTGTCAGTGAAAAATGTGGGTTGGAATTTAGAAGATAGAACTCGGAAGGAAACAAAAGCCAGAAAGTATTTAAAAAACGATACATACATACACATTTTTTTTTTTTTACTTATTTGTCGTTTTTATAAAAGGTGTTAGGAAAAATAATCCGGTCCTCGTCTTTAAAAGATTCGCCACGCCACCGGACATAACACATGTTTTTATACGCCGAAATCCGTCCAAAACGTAAATGTACAAATTGATTGTACCATTTTTTACTCGATTCCGTCGTAGTTAAAATCAAATTGAAAACGCGTTTATCGTAGCGCGGAAGCATGACAATTATTTGGAGAAAAAAAATACTGTATATTTATCCACACCGCGTAAACATCAGGTTTATGTACACAGATAGGTTCAAAACAAACAATAATAACAAATATTATTGTGTGGTCGATCCCGCTGGGCTCTTAACGACGTGTTTGCGGACCCCACGAAAATACAATATTAATTGTTATTGTTGTTGTTCTCATTACGGGCATTTGTACGGTGCAAATGTTGTTACGAAATACCGGTCACGTAAAGAATACGTTTGAAATGTATTTAAAGTGCATTCGTTCGAATACAACTTTTCTTTTCTTTATTACGCGTGTCGAAAAATACGATTTTCAAATTTCGAGTGCAGACAAAGAGAACGAGTTTCTTCTAATCTACACACATTTTTTAGATTTTGTTGTTGTTGATATTTTAAAAAACGTATTCTGCTACGAAACGGAAACACGTGTTTAAACAGTTTCGTTTGAATAAAAATGCTTCGAATACTTTACTAGGTCGTAACGTATACACGCGGACGAACGATTTTTACGCGATGAAAATGTTGTAAAAAAAAATTTCTAAAAAAATATTTAAAAACCTAAGTTTACTCGATTACTAATACCTCGAAGAGATATTTTTCTAATGCTAAAACGTCGCTATGAAATTAATTGTGCACGCGTGTTGTGTATTTCGAGAAGAGACGGTTTTGGATTTATTTTTGTGTTCGCCACACCGTTGTACGTCGATAAACTGTAAATCGATATTTATTATTTACGAGTATAGTATTATATGTGTGTAAATTCAAGTGTTATACAGTTAGAATTTTTGTTTTGCCATTCGCTGGCGGCACACTTACTGTTCAACTGATTAAGACTTTAGACGTTAAAATAAATGTGAATATAAATAAAAATATATATTTTGAATATAAATATAAATAATAAACGAATGATAAAAATATTTAAACGCATTTTCATTTCAAACACAAACGTATTTTATTTTTGGTATTATAATGGCGTTTTAAAATATGAGATTTAATTTTTTTTTTTTAAACATGTCAAAGAAGAGTACATCAGTTTTAATTTTATAAAAAAGTGGTTATTTTATGTTTTCCAAAAAATATAATATATATTTTCTAAAATAAACATCGCGTTAGGTACATTTAAAATAGTGAAAAATCTTCATACCGACCTCTAGTCGAAATGGTTGTTAGCCTTAAGAACAAAAAAAAAATATATATATATATATATGTATATATTTTTTTCTATACGAGTACTATAGTACGTATATAGTGATGCTCCACGGGGATTGTTCCTGGGAAAAGTTATTTTTACTGGAATGTTCTATGAAACTATTTTTCATACTTTCCCGCCTTCTCCCAAAACGAAATTATTATGTGACGTATCAAATCGTATTATTTTAAAAGACCAAATTAAATACCTTGAAGAATAATTATTTTAGTGTAATAATAGTATATGAATTATTATTTTCTAAAAACAAAGGGATAGCGCCAAACAAAGCCTTATCGCGTATTCGCGTATTAATATACGCATTTATTGTACGTGTCGTGACTCGTGACTATTATCGATTGTTATTTGTCATTCGTTTGTCAAATGTTCAATTTAGTTTTGTTTCTACTTTTTACTTGAGTACGTCAGTACACGACCGTACATTAAAGTTTAAAATAATTCAATATTTTAAAACCAAATTAAAAATTAATTATTTTTTTTTTAAATGACGAAAAAATCTGAATTCATATTAAAATATTTTAATGAAATAAACTGTAAGTTTTGTGATTTATTATATACGGCGAAGAAGAACGCGATTAAAATGAAAATGCACTTAATAAAAGCATGTAAGAACGCACAGCTTCAAGTTAAAAACGAATTAAGTTGGAAAAAGTCTGAAATAAACATGTATATAAGGAAGTTATACAGTATGATATAGATAATTATTTTTTACCTTTTTCTGGTTAATTAATTAATTAATATATATTTATACACAACACGAACGAAAATATTGTAATTAAATTACATGATATTTATGCATTTTATATAAATGTATAGCTCAAGTTTTCGCTATTTTGAAGCGTCGTGTGTAGTCAGCTCGGTGAATAATGTTTGTAAAATATACTTCCCCAAACTTTCCCCATTTGAGAAATATTCCCGGGAATTTTTCCCGGAAAAGTCCTTGATTTTTCATTCGCGGGAAAGTGCCCATTCCTTTACGTATATATACTGAGTAATTATTTTAACATAAGTTTTGCTATACCTAATGAAATATAGAAATTATGTTTTAAATTTTGTTTTTAGAAAACTTTTGTGCTTTCCACTCTATATTCCTTCATAATTGTAATATTATTGACCCGGCCACTTATTTGTCATGACTGTATCGACTTTTGATTTTTAAACGGCAACCTAGGAGACAAATGATGAATTCTTAAGGAATTCACATGTGTTGGTTTTAAAAATCCGATGAATTTTCGGATTTAGTATTTTAATTTAAGACACTGGACGCACTTTATCAGACCACCATTTTTTAGCCCGACATTCATTAATGTAAAAAGGCGATAAAGGTCATCGTTTATTTGTTTTAATTCCGTATGAGATGTATAGGGAGAATATAGGTTGCCGTTTGAAAAATCAAAAGTTTACATTCTCTTCAGATATGAATAGTGGGCATTAAATTTTGGAAATGTTTTATAAATAATCGTCGAATGATCTGATAACGAATAAAAAAAAAAAATCGAAGTAAAATTTGTTCGAAAACTCGGCGAACTGCATACGATACACGATATCGTCGTCAGTATTATTGCCGTTGTAAATTTGAGAATTCAAACGCATAAAAGTTGGCGCCGATTACAAGTACGGTAACGTGTGATTTTTCAAATCAATGATCCCGCCGTCCGACGTCGTACGGCGAGTTGACTATCGAAAATAAGATACAATTCTGTACGTCGTACATTCTATGTAATAACACTGCAGTGTTCGCGTGGGAGACAAAACGCGTTTACGCGTAGAGCTTGTATGCACTACGAGACGATACGAACGTAACGATTAAACTATCCGTTGCTGTTATTACGATAATATTGTAGACGTTTCTGACAAGATAATTATTACGGGAGAAACGAAAACGGTCGGCGCACGATTGAATTGACATTTCGGTCACGGAAACATTATCGCGTTGAACGGTGTTGAAGGGTGCTGGAAAACGTGCGAGTGTATAATTAATTAATTGTTTTACAATGTCGTATATTTAATGTGTTGTACTGCAATAATTGTTATTGATTTTGTGCGCTAACGAAACGCGAGCTGAATAATATAAGTAACGCATATACATGTATGTACGCGTGTGAGGATTTACGACGCTCTGTATCCTATTTACGCATAAGTTCGGGCGCGAAAAGGACTTATTTCCGAAATAATATCCCGGACAAAAGTTGTACAATATATGTTTGATAATACACGTTTTAATTAGATTTCCATTAACACAATATACGTGTATGATTATGTTCAAAACTATGTATTTTATAGACTAATAATTTAAATCCGAGACAGACGGTCTTATTCTCCATTCTCTCGGCGCGCGTATCGGATGAACGACGGGCGGAGAGGAGGAAATCTTTTACACTACGTTGCCGTAAATAATTCGTTAAATTACGTCGTTTCAAACGCACTTACGAGTAGATTAACATAATACATACGCGTACGTATTATTTCGTACGACAATAAATATCCAATAGATTATTTTTTTTCATATTGACTTTTCATTTCGCTGTGTATTATATATATATATATAATACGGCGGATTATTATATTTTCGTTCGACGGTAATTGAATTTGTTCTTATCGGCGCGCGTTCCAAGACTCCTCGCAGTCGATTAGTCGGCAAGTACCGCCGTAACAAGGGTACTCTAAGCAGCATACATTATCCGATACACATTTATATTTCAAAAAGACCTCCGAAGACGGACGAGTTAATCGGGACGGGTTACTTTTACAGAGGATTACGTCCCCCGCGGACCGACTGTCGTTTACTTACGTTCGGTAAGTGCGTGGTGTGGTGTTATCATGTTTTAACGGTTTCCACGCGACACGACAAAATGGAAACGTCGCGCGACCGAGCGTGTTCGAGTACGACGGCGCGCGTCGTACAAAACGCGTAGTAAGTCCCCGAGATCAACGAGCATTTCGTGAGGTACACTGATTGGTCAAGCGCGCTCCGAAATCGACGTCTGTCCGTAAACAGTACGTCCAAAGCGTTCGTCACACGACGCATCGAATCCGCACGTTCTGTGTGATGACCGCGATGCAATTCGAGTAGACTGCAAAAACTCGAAACGTTTTTGTTTTTGTTTTGCTTGCCCGACACGACAATCGCGAAACAACGATAAGTTAAACGCGGTTATGTTTTAACGTGATCATACCGACGGCCGACCGACGAACGCATATTTATCACGTTCCTGCTCCCTCGTCGTTTACGACAAACGTCCGACCGTGTTTGTGCGTATACGCGTGGAGTTATGTACGATGCGACACGCACAGGTCACTACCTAATAATAATATATGTGTGTACGCGCTATATAATACTTGTCGAGTCGCTAAGATTAGCCCGCCAAATCGACCGAAAGCTTATTGTTCGGAAATATAATATATATATATATACGACGCGTAACGTCTACACGATTTATATGCGTACAGCTTTAAACCCGGTAATATATTACGCGGTCCGTTGTGCCATGTCCGGCGGTTTACGTACGTATATATGAATTTATATTTCGAGTGCAACTAGTTAAGGAAACGAAAAACGAAATATCTAAATTAATTTTTCATTGTTTTCGAACGCCTAAGTTTTGTTATTTTTAGCAAAAATTAACTGTAGTTACAACGACGACGGTTTTAGGAAAATGTTTTTGGCGTTTAAATTTTTTCAACGCGAGAACATATTATTGTTTTAGAGTGGGAAAGCAGACGTGAGGTAATTTTTTCTTTTTTTTTAATCGTTAAATTATGTTTATATCATTAAATATTCCGTCGTGTAATGTCATCATTGTTTCGTATACGCTCGTCGTAGTACGCATCAAAGTTCAAAGTCGTATTCAATGTTTGAATAACTTAAAATTCTCAAAAGTCGAAATAAAAGAGTTTTCTCGTTCACATACACGAATAAGCATTGACTGTGAAATATATGTTACTATATAGTATTCGAGAACAACTATGATAAATATGTAAAATAATAAATTCGTATTACGTAATAAAAAAATTATACATGATACACGTATAACACGTGTAACGTCATAACGATCGTCCCGCAAGAGTTTAAACACGTATAAACTCAACCGGACGTTCGAAAACTGTAAATCCCATCGATTTTCATCGGGTTATGTAAAGTTTTATCGCGATCGCCGACGGCGTGTCTCGCGGTTAATGAAATACTTCGTTCGAGGGACTGCAAAAGTAAATTTGACGATTTATGTTCGTCGACGCGCATCCAACTACGTATATTAATTTTCAAAGTGAACATTTAAAATACATTCGTTCAAATGCACTTTTTTTTCTGTACAGCTTGTGTCGAAAAATTCGACTTTCAAATTTCGAGTGCAGGCAAAAAAATAAAAATAACGAGTTTCTAATTTATATACATTTTTAGATTTTTTTTGTTGATATTTTCAAAAACGTATTCTGATACCAAACGGATACGCGTATTCGAACAGTTTCATTTGAATAAAAATATTCGGATACTTTGCTAGGCCGTAAAAAGTACACACGCGGACGAACGATTTAAACAAATATTTAAAAACCTAAGCACTCGACTGCTACTAGCTCGAAGAGATATTTGTCTAATGCCGAAACGTGGTTACGAAATTAATTGTGCGCGCGTGTTGTGCATTTCGAGAAAAGACTGTTTGAGATTTATTTTTACGCTCCCGTGGATTTATCGCCACACCGTTGTACGTCGGTAAACTGTAAATCGATATTTATTATTTACGAGTACAGTGTATATGTATATGTGTATATATATGTGTGTGTGTGTGTGTAAATTCAAAAGTGTTGTACAGTTAGAATTTTGATTTTGCCATTCACCGGCAATGCTGTTCAACTGACTAATACGCCCGACTACGTATACGTATTAATTTTCCAATTGTATATGCCTATTTACGACCGTGTGAATTATCGCGTACCGTCAAAGTACTAAAACTGGCGCGTACGTGTGTGTTTAGGAAAACGGTTTCTGCAAACACGAAGAGCGTTCCACAATATTGCGTACGAAATCCGCGTGTTATAAATTTGATTAACGGATAATTTTCCGCGACGCCGCGCAAACGTATTATACGCGCGCTTATTGCATAAAATAGGTTTTCGACGGGAAGTCGTCGTCAAAAGGTTAAGACTAATACGTTTCGTGCGCGACGACAAACTTTACCGAATCCGCGTATACACGCGCGTACAATATCGTCACGCACGATTTATGTAACATTCGAAAACGGACATTTTTTTTTCCGCCGACGGAACTTTTCAGCACGCTGTGCTCATAAATTTTTTTCAATTTATTTCGATTGTTTTCACATTCGTTATCTACTGTACCAACTTTTGGTTTTCGGACGGCGACGACACGTTTTTAAAGGATTAGATCGTTACGGGAAACGTTAAGATCCCATTTGCGTTTCCGTGCAATGAGCATTTTATATGTTCCAGACACCGCAAAATGGAGGGGTAAGTTCCACAAGACAGTGTAGAAGAAAAATAAATAGACGGCCGTTCGAAAATCAAAAGTTTACATTTGTTCGAAATCTTGGCGGCTAATCGCAGTGCGTGTGTATACCGCAGTTTCAGTAAAACTTCAGAGTAGTAGTAATAACAATAATATGATAACCAATACCGTAGTGTATCATATAGTACGGACGGAAAAGAAACGAGATTGAAAACATCCGACACGATGGTTTAAACGTCGATTAAACGGACGACGGATAATAACGTATCGCGCGGTATAATGTATGTGTGTGTGTGTTGTAAAGGTGCGCGGGTGGAACAAGAAGTCGAAAGTTCGGACGAGCCGACGACACATTCGTGGCGAGACTTGACGGGGACGCGCGTATAAGTCGCGTATCGACGACTCGGCCGAGAGCACATTGTGTACGGCCGTACTTGTACGGAGTCTGTACTTGTGATAGATTCTATGGGGTCGTTGTGCGACCTGTATGCGAGCATGTGCTCGTTAGAAAGCAGTACGAATCGTACGAGTTCTCCGAGTGAAGTACGTGCTCTCGGGTATGCGTTCGCGGTATAATATTATATGGCATTGTTATACACTTATACTACAAATATGGTTTTTTTGACGAAAACTATTATAATCGATATGAATCGAAAATGAGAAGTTATACACGGATTTACAGCCGGACGAATTATACGACAAGTACGTCCATAATCCTGTTGTTGAGACCAAACGATTTCAGAGCATAATTCGTTTTAACGTAACGTAATGTGTTCCGTTGTCTGATTTTAATTAGAAACGCGATAGATATATTTTAATGAATTCATTAAACGACGATCAAAGATTACGTCGGAAGTGAAAAATGTGTTTTCTTCTTCTTTTAACCCATAAATATTTTTTTTTTTACTAACGTTTTCGTTTCGTAGTTTTACACTAGAAAATTTGAAAATTCGGTTTATTTTCGACTTTGTACGTGTATTTGAAAACCGATGCGAAATGATCGTATTTTCTCAGATATTTTCCACGTTAATATCGTTTATAAAGTTTCGGTTAGATCAGACATAAATAATTCGTTTAAACGAGAATGATACGTAACAGATATTTTACTTAAAGTATCGTGCAAATTATCATTACGTATTTTAAACAAAATTCCGCCCATTAAGCAAACCATTAATCGAAGGAATTTTTAAAAAGAATCGTGTTCCGATATCAGTCTTGTAATCTACACGATAGAATATGTTACATCCATACAGTTTCCCTACCATTTTTTGATCGAGTGGACAATACCATAAAGTTTATCGTCGGGAAATTTAAATATAATATTTGTTTATTTTCTTCGAAATTGTAAAATTAAAACTGTGAGAAATGCAATTTGTTGAATGCGAATGAATAATATTTACAGTATTTTCGGCCTAGTTTCAAATGGCTTTTCTCCTTTTTTTTACGTAAATTCATTAGGTCTTTGTATATTATTTTTTCGTGAACTAAGGGCGAAGCATCGTATTCGTCTTAATGTTTAAGCACTTTATAGTTTTTCTTTTGATCGGAACAGTGAGTCGAGCGAGTACTATTTATTCTTTAGATTCGTCCAAACAATATTATTTCCGAGTGTTCATCTATGTCTGCTCTTATTAAAAATCCATTCAAACGCGAAACTTTAAAATGTTCACAATACCACCCATCGTCGTAGAAATTTGATTTAAAGCTGCTAAATATATTTATTCTTCGTCTTCTTTGTCATCGTCGTCGTCGTCGTCTTATTATTATTATTATTATTATTATTTTCTCTTACATATTTTATCATTCTTCAAATAGACGACGATCAAGAAAAAAAAATCGTGTCTGCTTACTCTTTGTATTTGTGCTCTACAGAGGTCTCGTGAAAAAATAAATCGAACGTTACATACGATAAACGAAGTATAAAATTGTCCTCTTATCTCGTTCGTTTTAATTTACTTCCCATTCATCGTCGCCGTATCATTATATCGAGCATATTTATTAGTGATGTTACGAACTCCGATTTTTAAGGTCGAACCGAACCCGAACTGAACTTTCAAATTTTTATTCGAACTCGGCCGAACAAACTTCATTAAAAATTCAAAGGATTTTAATTAATTAAAAACATCTAAATACTCGTTTGATTCAACATTTTGTTAACCTGAATAATTAATTATTGATTCATAAAATAAATAATATGGATATTTAGTGTTTAAAATGAAATGTTTTTGAGTTATAACAAAAAATCAGGTACCGGAGGATAAATTCGGTACGAATTACATTTCTTATCAAATCGAATTATTTTATGTTTAGTTCGGTCGGTTCGAAAATCGAACGGTTTGTAACATCAATACTCATTATTATTATTATCTATCATACGGTTAACGATTATCGATTATTCGACGGACATCAAACGCCGGTCGGTAACATATTTGCAAAAAAAAAAAAAACAAAACAAATAAAAAGACTGTACGCGAAAACTACAGGATTTCCGGTGTTCAATGAACACAATATACACAATTATATCGTAAACCATTGAACCATTGATCCCGCGTGAAATTTAATTCACTGCCTGTTACAGTATTCGCCGTTTTGTTGAGAATCCGCTAATGGATTTCGCGGTACAAACAGAAATTCATAAATACATTATTATACGAGTCTATCGGCTATCCGATTCCGGTAATGCCGTTCGACAAAACAAATACGAATCAACGTCATCGAATAACAATAATACATAATGGACTGTTGGAGTTTATAAACCGAGTTTGTCACGCGTTGTCACGTTTCTTAAAGTGTTCAAATCGAACGTCTTTGTCCGTCAGTTTTCTATCATCCTATCGACGTCCGACGTCCTATCGTTTGGTTTCCGTTCATATGCATAATACACGTATACACGTTTAACTATCTACGAGCGTTTACTGGTTAGACATTTTTAAAAACAACTTACAACAGTCACTATCAGGAAAAACCAATCTGATGTCTTATTTCGTGAAAATAACGTCCGATTCAGGAAACAACGATAGTAACAATTGGCAATGAAATGATAATCATTTAGCTTTTCCACACACTTGATGAGAATGACGAATATTCACTATTTAACTAGATTCCTAACACAATCAAGAAACTATTAGGTGCGTATTTAAAACGCTAAAAACATATTGGAAAAGTCGACATAACTGTTTTCAAGTTATTCGAAGTAACATAATTTATTGTCATATCGCATTAATAACCAATTTGTTGAACATTGTGCTGTCATAAAGTTTTAATAAATACTCTTGGGTTATATATTTTTGTTTATTATTCTATATTAGACCCTAATAAATAAAAATGTTTGGACGAATTGCGTTTACAAGCATTTTGTTTATAGCAAATGGTAAGGCGATGTGTACGTTTTTATTGACGCTTTAAGCGCGGTCATCGTTTAATGTGAATTTGCGTTCACGATTGTTATCGAAGTCTACCGTCGTGTGGTCTTGGCGGGAACCGTTAGATAATTCGAATTACGGTATGCCATATCGGCAAGATCGAGTGAAAAAAAAAACTACGCTATAATTAACATAATACACGTTGGAAAGAGTATAGAGGTACTTAAGCATACGTTATACCATTAGTTATTAATATTGTAGCGTTCGATAATTATACGTTTAATTGTCCGTATAGAACGCATAATAATTACGAAAAAAACCATAACCGTATTATATATATATATATATGTGTGTGTGTGTGTGTGTACTTATGCACGGATAACGTGTGTAGATATGCATAAACATTATTGCCGGACAATTCGCGACCTTCAATCATAATATTATCTTGGCGTTAGGACGCTTAGGTACGGCGAAAACCTTGAGTAGCGCAAAAACAAAAAAGAAAAAAAAGATACGCATCAAAGTAAACGCGACAAGTGTATTCGGAAAAAGTCTCTCTCGGAATTATGTTTTAAAATCGTTGTCGGTAGTCGTTTTCGCTTTGAAGAATGTTTAATGAAAACGCGTATTTTAATGTCATTAAACCTTATCGCGTATAATGTACACCCCGTATCCACTACGCACTTTGTAAGAAAGAAAAAAAAAACTCTTTTTAACAATTATACTTATGTTTGTAAGGCATAATTAACAACAATAACGCTTCGGTTTATTAAAATATTTTTTCTCCCGTTTTTAAAATGACATATTTTTTTTTTTCGTTAAAAAAAAAATTATACGAGTAATTAGGATTGAAGAAAAATAACGCGAAACGAGAAAAACATCGTACACATCGGCTTCGAGCAGAGCCGACGTAAGCGAATTGAATTTCGCTTGGAAAAAAAAAATTCGCTTCCGTTCAAAACATATACATGCATATATATAGTATATAAGTATGAACACGAATCGGTCGCGTTCTTCCGGAAAGAGCGGGCGCGGGCGGGAAAAAAACCGCGAGAATCATCGCCAGGCCAGCCGTGCGCGTACGTTACACGGCAAAGGTTTATGCGATCGGGATTCGTACGCGTAACAAACGACGAGGGCGAATATTTGACGGTTAAGGTGAACAATACCAATTTGCCTCCAGAAATAGCGCGAAACGGTCCACACCCGCCCGGAAACCTTTATAATCCTGTTTTCGCACGTCCTTATTATTGTTATTATTATTTCTGTTCCAGGTTCATCGTATATATATATATATATATATACATGATAAACGAGGATTCCTGTACGGAAGCATAACGCCGCGTGTCGTAGGATATTCGCGGTAACGGACGGACGGCGCGCAGAAAGACGAGAACGCACTATTATCGAGATACCGTCGAACGTCGATTTCGTTAATAAACCCAATTCTCTCCGTACGTGTCGTCCCCGGATCACAGGCACTATATACATCTAGTGGGCATAATGTGTACACACGTCCGCGTCTAGATAATGGCGAAATGTTTGCGGATTCTGTCGATTGACGAGCACTCGCCCACAGAGTACGCTCGTACGTTGTCGGCCAGTACAACGGGAATTTCAAAAGTACACGTTCGCTTGCGAACACACACACACACACACACACACGGTCAAAACGTATTATACGCGCAGCGCGGCGAGATTTACTCTACATTGTTTATTAACGTGACGCGCGGCCGGTCGCTGCGAATGTGGACGGTGGTAGGCGTACGCGAGATTTTAGTTCGGTTAGGGTTTATTGTGAATAACCACCTCGTCCTACGCGTCCCACGTTCATTTACAACCGATAGATCCGTTGATTTGTCATTTTTTTTTTTTCCGAACGCAGAACACACGGTCAAAACAGATAACGGAGTTAAAAAGTTTAAACGTGTACGTATTATACGCGTATTATACGAAAACAAAAACTATACCCACGAGAGCTTTTCGGCAAACGTAAAATATAAAATTTTCAATTATAATCTAGAGATTTAAATTAATCCCACGATTGAGAAGTCCGTCATCAACTTTTTCAGTGATATACACATATATATGAACGAATATTCATTAATGATTACATAAAATAATAAACAAAAGACGGTATACTGGTTTATGATCGCCCCGCCACGATAATACGTATAAAATTGTCGAGTTTCCATAGTTTATTTTGTTCTATTTTTTATTTTCAAAGTTTACGTATGCAAACATCTGAAATACAAATAAAACAGAAAATACGGAAACGCGTTTTGGGTATAGCGAACGACGCGGCAAATCGAAAAAAATTTACTCCGATTTGTCGTGAAAAACCACCTTGGACTAAGGAATAAAATATGGAAATTTACGGATGCAATCGGATTGTTAAGAAAATCGTCCGATAAGGGCTGTACTATCCGATTTGATCTCGTTCTAATTTGTGCGTTTAAAAACGCGAACGCGAAGTACTTAAACTGCTAAGGAGACCAGCATTAATTGGAACGTCGTGAGATAAAACAAACTCGATCTTTAAACATTTTCGTTTTATTTTAAATTTCTCGATTCTATTGTGTGCACATTATGTTCGAGATGAATGCACGTTTTTTAATATTCAAAATCACGTGTTTACACGTGTTTAGTTTTAGATTCGAGATCGGTTCAACGAAAACGACGATTTTGACGTGTTCAATCGTTATGGGCAGACGATTAGTAAGTAGTTCGCCGCGGAGAGAAAATGCCCTAAACGAGATACTGTTCAAAAGAAGCGTACACAAAACATTACATTACGTTAACCTATTGAACGTCGAACAGAACCGTTCAATACGCGTAATGATTTTGTTTTGTACGAGTTGTTTTCACATGAAAAAGCAATAAAACGGAACGCGACGCGGCAATAAAGTTTCGGACAACGTTCCGTCGAGAATGGCCGAGAAAATAATATATACGTACACGCTGCATTATGCGTGCCCACGAAAACGTTTTACGAGTTATAGCGTATGCATATTGAATATGTATCTACTGTGCCATAGACCGTATTCTATATGTGTGTGTGAGTAAAAGCAGGTTAAACGAGTCGTTGAAATGTTCTTCTGGTAAAAAACACTACTATCGTGATAGATAGATCTAGCGAAAAAGTGTAGACACGGTCGATTTTCGTAACTTATTTATAACCGTATCGGTTGTCATAACGAAAAAGAAAAACTAAAGAAAAAAAAAACACCTACCGCTGTTTGGGTGATGTTATTGTTATTAAACGTGAATTACGTCTTCGACAAAAATTTACGTGACAAACCGAGTTGGTTATTTTACAGTACGATAATGTTATCCATTGAATTCATATTTAATGAGTAATTGATGATTGAACATTCGAAACGTTGGAAACTTGACGAACCACACGAGAACAACCGTAAATCATACTTGATTTTAAATTCGAATATTGAAAAAGACCGGAGCACGATATACGCATATTTCGCCTGTAACAATGTGGTCATCAGTGCAATCTAATATGACTTTTACCTCACAGTAGCAGATGTATAGAGAGAAAAAAAAATTTTTTTTTGTCATCCGTCGAAACGACTGAATCAGTAAAGTGCCGATGTACGGTCCACTTTAAAACGGGTAAGTAAATACGACACGGGAGAGAAACATCGAGTCTCGGATTGAAATTCAAACAACTCCTCGAACGTATATGGAAATAATACCATCGTCCTGGAGTTATTCCGATAACAAACGGACTGTTTGTCACAATATAAACACGATATCGTCATAACACGTCGATAACGAACTGAAACGAAAGAATCCGTAAAATAAATAAAAACGAACCGAACGTCCCAAGTACACGGTTGGCGTGAACACAGTTATGAATTACACAGTTTGGTAGGTGCCAAGGAAGCAATGAAACGAACGAATAAGGTAACATCTCTGTATTGACAACGTTCCGGACGAAGCCCGTCGTCGAAATATTATAATTTATCTGTTTGCATTTATACAGTGTGTGTTCAGTGCGGTCGTAAGGACATAACGCGATAATTTTTTTGTTTTTTTTTTTTAGATTTTTCAAAAATATTCAAATTTACACGTAAAACAATACGAACAAAATAACGCGACGACCGTTTGAACATATTCTTCTCTCGGCGAACCGACTTACGCGTGTTCGAAACGCGTCTTGTGTCAATTGTAAAACTCAATAACGCGGCTCAACGTATTTATTCAAATTTAATTTGTCAACAGAGAACGCGGCATAGGAATACAATTTGTCGTTCTCGTCACATTGTTTATTCAGACATGTTACTCGTACGAACACGGCATCGTCGTCCGGGGAAAGTCGATAACTATGCGAAAGAAAAAAAAAAAAGAAAGAAATCCCATCGCGCGTAGTGGTGATTTGTTTTGGTTTTTGATTTCTTCACCAACACGACGGGAACGGTTAAGTGAGGATATTTATTCGCCGATTTAAAACGACGAGAATCGATCGAATTCATTTTTTTTTTTTTTTGGGCCAACAGATTTCGATCTCGACAAGCGATTTTCAAACAGTTCGAGACGAATACAAAGAACCGTAACCGTTACGACCTACGCGCTATGACAAAGTGATTTCAAATTTGCACTACACGGTTTTTGAAAAATTCACCGAATCAATTTGATTCAGAACGCTATACTTGACCCGAAACCGAACGGATTTTTTCGAACAAAAAAAAAAAAATCAAAATATTTCGAATATCGCTGTCGAAAAGTCGGGCCGAAGTTGAAAAATCGGAACATTTGCGTTATACGAAAAAATGTCCGCAGACAAAAAAAAAGGAAAAGGCATTGTATAAATTCCTGAAAAAACTCTATCCACTTATGGTTAGTTTTACAATTCTCGGACCCGGTTCATCAACTGATCCTTTATTGTCGGTATTAAAAGCCACAGAGTTAGAATTGTGGTTTCGACCCGCGGTTCAAGCAAATTATATGTGATAATAGAATAGCCGTATGATAACAGTGAACACATTGATAAATGATGTTGATTTCATTTTTATTTATTCCCACATTAAAATTAATTAATTAAAGTATATAAAAAGTTATTTAATTAATTGATTTAGTGATACAAAACGATATCTGAAAATTTAACTGATGACGAGGGTTTCACGGAGTTGGCGATTGTCACACGAGAACTCCAAATTATCGTTTATCAAAAATGCCCGTTATCAACATCAATGGACCAAGCCAGTCGAGTAACCAGGTCCGGTTAAACGTGACGCGCACGTTCCGATCTAAACTACGTTTAATAATAATAATAATTTAATAATAAAAACCGTTGAACCAGGTTATTGTAAGACCGACTCTCGGCTGGTACCGTAGTGATGTTCGCGATAGAGATCGGGTAGTAATGTCCGAAATACGACGTCGTGGCGCGTCAGAACCGGGTTCCGGACATCGTTTTACGGGTTTTCTAAAAACCGCGGTGTTGAAACGGTGTCTTACGAGCCGTGACAACGAAAGACGTTACCGCGGTCCGCGACATATTTTATTGCCGAACGTATTCGTCACCAGAGAGATCGTAACGTTCTCACACCGATGTACGCGAACGTATATCGGTGTCGATCCGTCCGAGGCGTATCTCGTACGAGCGCACAGTCTCCCCCGTCGTCGTCACCGTTCGTTCCAGACAAATTCATTACGCGCGCGCCGGTAACATTTTATTTATCCGCGAGAAATTACGACGGGACCGGAGCTTTGCCGAACATCCGGGAACGGTATGGGACAACAGGAGAGAAAAAAACGTATTCCAAGCGGCGTGCGCCCGTCACGTGAGAAACGTTGTTTACATAAATACGTCGTCGAGGCGGTTTTCTATTTTTTCATTTTTGGCGTTCTGTCCGATCGCGTACACGAATCTGATTCGTGTCCCGTCACGCACGCTCGTCAATCGACTTAGGTTAGGTTCGTACATTTAAACGGACGGATGGGCGAGGGGGGGGGGGGATCGACGCTCACCTGGAACTCGAACCGCGAGAACTGCGCGACCGTGTCGATGGTGGCGTTGGCCAGTCCCAGCACGGGACACGTGTCCCCGTTCACGATGGCCGACATGGCGGGCCGGTTGCGTTCTCCGGTCGGACGGTCGGCGGTCGGCGACGGCGGCGGCTGCGGCGGCCCGTCGGGCGGCGACAGGGCCGCCGGCTGCGGCGGACGGTCGTCCAAGCGACCGCGGCCCGCGCCGGACGACGACCCGTTGTAGTAGACGCCCAGCGTGACCAACGTGCTGAGGACGAGCGCGACGGCCAACAGCCGCCTGGCCATCCGACAGCCGTTCATGGTCGCGTCACGGCGGCGGGCGCGCGCGACGCAACGGGATCCGCCGAGCGGACGGACGACGACGGTCGTCGACGTGACGTGCGTTTTGACGTTTGAAAACCGACAAAAATCGACGACGAGACACGGCGCGCGCACACGTTACGACCGGACGGCACACGTTGGCGGACGACACTGAGACCGCCGCCGTCGTCGGCTCCGTACGGCGCGCGCCGGCGGCGGCGGCGGCGGCGTCGTGATACGGTCCGACTACCGCTACCGCGGTGACGGTTATCGGCCGCCCGTCGCGTTCCCGTATAAAACACGTTGATTGTCCTATACGCTGCGGTTTTTCGGTAGCGTGTGCCGACGGCGCGCAAAACCTCGCTCTAATCGGTCGTGTACTTGACGTATTTGAGTATTCGAGTCTAACGAATTCGAGCGGACGGGAAACGTACATCACAATCGGTACGGGTCGGCCGAGCCCGTATTTCGCGGGGGTTTTTTCGGCGGTTCAAACTGCCGCCCCACAAAACTATTAATAAGTCATAAACCGAGTCCGTTGTAGCGGAGACACGCTGTTTGCACGATAACATAAAATCCAGCGGCCGAGACCGAACGGTTCGGTTGGGCAAACGGCCTTGAGCGTGTGGTTAACCGGACGCGTTCGCTCATGGGAACCGCGGACGACGGCGGCCAAGTGCGTAATCGGCCGGCCGGCCATCGCGTGGGTTAGGTTAGGTTATCGATCAGGGGGAGAACCGCGGCGCGCGCTTGCCGGACACACGCGGTCGTCTGTTTTGTCGACGCTGACCCGAACGCGGCCTGTACCCATCGCGCCCGGGGGCGGTCCGTCCGGGTTCTCGTGAACGACTGTCGGCCGTCTGTTTTGTTCAAAACACGTTTTCACGGTGGACGGACACGACGAAATTCGTTACCCGGCCGAGCACGCACACGACCGATCGAAAATGAAAAAAAAAAATAACAAAAAACAAACGGATCGCGGGACGACGGGCGCGACGCGAGTAAACGTTCGTCGTGTGCGTCGCTCGAAATGAAAAAACGTCGCGCCGGGACGTTGTTTACAACGCGCGTTCGTGTACCGTGGACGTTGTAATAAAAACGCACGGAAAAACGTCGTCGGTTTACGACGCGGATATACGACTTCGTTTTCTGTTTTTTATACGTTGTACACGTTTATCCGCGCGGGTTTGCGCGCGATTTGACGACGTGAATTATTTAAATTTAATTTAAAATCGCGTTGCGTTTAGGGCGTAACACGAATCGCGTCGTGGGCTCTCTCCTCGAACGGCGTACGATAATCGATGGCGAAAATAACCTACGTCGTTTATTTGTCGTTCTCGTGACGTTCGTTTTATTATACCTGTACAGTGTACACCGGTTTTTGCGGACGAACGTTTTCGTTGAGAAACTTTGGTGGAGGTTTTTTTTTTTTTTTTTTATTAGGACATTCTTCAGTTTTCCGTCGGCGAATACTCGGCAAATACAACACGTTATGTTACGTAGGATTCCCGGATTCCAATCGCCTTTTCAATTGAATTATTCGCGTATTTTGAATTTTCCGGGTTGTTCCTCTGGTCGTCGTGTGTGTGTTTTCTTGTTCGCACGTGTACAGTGTTTAGAAAAAATCCCGTTTGATTTCATAAAACGTCGCGCGCGTTTCTTCTTGGTAATACGTCCTCTTGTAACTGCACGCTTTAAATGCTTCTGTTGAATTATCATTTTTTTGAAATTATAACAATTTATGTGTTTCGTCCGTGTCACAATTCGTATTCACGAACACCTTACGTGGGCAACCACTAAATGTTTACACGCTTCATAGTCGGTGGGAATATTTCATCATTATTGTTATTATACTGATTTCAAACAATACAGTTTTTATAGCGTCACATAAAAATAGAAACTTTTGAGAACTCGAAAAATCAAATGTAAGAAAACACGAAAAAACGCAGACTCGAAATGATACAAACAGATATCGTTATTTCACTTACATCGACGAAAACATACGTTTTGTATTTTATATTCGATTTGAAATATCGATGAAAATATTAAAATCTGTAATCCGATTCCACGCGAAATAACACACATTCGTATTAAAGTCATATAGCATTTCAAACGTGAACGAATAGAACTGACGATTGAAGATTTTCGAAACGAATGAAATATACTTGTAATTACATCGATGATCGTATTGCCTTGATGTCTGAAAGTATCAGAATAAATTCAAACACAACACGCAATTCAAATCGTTTTAAAATATCGATTCAATCTAATCGACGAGTAATTATTTTCGGTTTATTATTTCGACTTTTCAGCACTCAAGAAAAAAAAACAAAAACGATTAATTAGTTTTTTGGACATTCCGTTCTGTCCATATAATAATAGCATCGAAATAATTAATCGGTGACAGTTTTAAAGTCACGCGTTTATAAAATGGTGTAAAATGCAAAATAGTTTCCAAAGACACAGTATTTTATCGCACATATAAAATAATTGAACAATGTATACGTTTTGTTTACGCTTAAGAATACATTATTTTGAAAAATGTTATAATTTTGGGGTTTAATGACAAATTATAATAATTATTATATTATTAAAAAAATATTTAATTCAAAAAGTTTCATCCGTGATTATAAAAAAAAGTTTAGTCATTATGGAGTTTAAATAACTGTTTTTTATTATTATTATTATCGTTATTTTTTTTTTTTGTATTCGAGAGAAGAGTTTAATACACAAAAGACAAGGATACGGACATATTACGAGAGTGTTAAATTTCGTAACAATGGCTCTCTTTCGTGGTGACGTTCGTATTATATATATATGTACTAAACTTTGTTAACAAAGCTTAATTAGTATTCCCGGTCACCATGCAAATTCTGTTTTGAGTAATTGTAGCGAAATAAAATGGTGGAAGTTTTAAAAGGATTATTATATTGTGATCGCGTTAAACTTTAGCGATAATCTCAATAATGTTACTATTACACGTTGTATTCATTCCGTATAATAATCAGTTAAACAACCGTACTTTCAGATAAGTCTAGCGTTTCCTTTTCGGCCTGTCTACGTCGAGCATAAAGAAAAACAAATGAATACCAGATCGATACTATTAAATTTTAAGCGTTTTGAATCGATCCAAAAATGCCAATCACACCTGCTGTACGTTACTGAATCTATTTGTAAATTAAATTGCTATAATAATAAGAAAATTATCCGAAAGCTATAGAAAAACGTCGATCAACTAGTGTGTTTTCATGTTTTCGGTGCTCATATTGTCGAAAATTTTAAAACGTAACATAACTATAATATTAAAATTAATGTATATGTTGATTAATAACATATTAAAATTTATACAATCGTTTCAAGTATCTATAAATTCTGTTTTAATAAAAACCAAATACTAAAACTTGAAACGATTATGTAAACAAAAAAAAATATATATATCGTTTCATTATTTTTCATTATGATTAAAGCGCATATTACACGAGGTCTGTATTAGTTTTTAAAGTTTTCGAAACGAGAATTACAAAATTGTATAAATATTTTAATGTAAAAAAAACTCTCTGTGCCACAGCCGGGTAACAAAAGGCTATATTCCCCGCGGCCGAAATGCATTATCGCCACGTGACGAGTACCGTAACTGCCCGACTTCGCGCGGAAAGGACTTCGGTCGTCGGACGACGTACCAGACCGGGGGCAGTAGATCGGCATTCAGGGACAGAGAGAGAGAGAGAGAGAGAGAGAGAGAGTGAGAGAGCTGGCCAGCAAGAAATCGCCGCGGGCAGTGTCTCGCGACCAAGTACTATTTGTAAATGTGTACAACTCGTTTCGCTGGCCGCCCCACTTGGGTCACGTTTTCGCGTGACAACTGTTACGAAAAAAAAAATCGGATACGTCTGTCCATCAAGTTCGACCAAACGGTCCGCGACTAACCTTTAATGAACATATCTGACGTCGACGTTTTTCAAAACAAAAAAATAGATTTTGTAAAATGTGCAGTTTCGGATTTCGCGATTTCAAACGAAATTTAAATGTTTAGTTGTAAGAAAAACAACGAAAATATCAACAATTGTAGCGCAGCGTTTTGATAATTACCGTGGGGAAAAAATAGACAAACCCAAAACACATTGAATGGAATAACATTTTGTTGCTGTTGACAGTTCTCCGTGAGGCACGCCGGTATGCATAAGATTTTCGATCGGTTTCAAAGCGATTTTAAAGCGTTTCTATTACAGACGTTTTTGCGAAAAATAAACAATTCGCTTTGAAATTCATTTAGAATCCATGAAACGCCATATAAATATGCATGTGAAACGCATACATTACGACTGTACAATATACGGAGTGAATACACAACTAAACGTTTTCAAGACTTCCTTTACAAAATGTTCCGAAAACATTACGGTGAATAGTTTCCCATACAACAACGTCGTTTATTCGTTTATTGAATTGTAAATATTGTATAAGGCTCGTTTACGTAAAAGCTTACAAAAAATTTTTGAAAATGTGTATTTCCTACTAATGTTTTTCAGTAGAGTTTTACTCACAGTTTAAACAATATAAAAAACTTGAAAATAGGCACAAAACTAAATTCGAAAATTTAGTTTTCCTTCTTTTTTTTTTTAACTCTTAATTATTTCGAAACTCCATTCTTTTATTTCAATTATTTTAAACATAATTTATGCACACGCATTCAGTAATATTTTTAACACAATACCGCGCGGTTATTGTTAAGTCTATACAGAATTTACGTATCATAAGAATTATTCTTTCAACGGTTTTAATTGTGTGCAAAATGGCGTATGCATAATATAATCTGTCCCACGAGGACTTAATAACATTTAAAATAGTTGGGCGTACGGTTCATACGTTACCTTGCCGTTTTTTAATGAGTAAATCTTTGGGGGATCATGTATGACGGATTATTATTATTTCTTTAAAACTAGAAATTACATATTTATTATTTTTTGCATAGATATTGTATGTTTCGCAGTGGTTTTTTTTCAGTACAGGTATATACACATTTTCGGTTAAAAATACTATTCTAAAAATAAAAAAAATCGTTCTCTTAATAGAATGTCACAAATCCGTTATTTTTACAAAAAAAAAAAAAAAACGTTTTTGCGGACAAGATTCCAGAGCGCTTCAGCTTTCTGATAGAAACCAAATTTTGATTCGATAACAACGTCGTTTTTAAAAAGCTATGTTTTAAATCTGGTATTATATTACTTTTTCAAGACGACGTAATATAAATAGTGTAGTTTGTGTCATCAAAAAGATAGCTTCCACAGATATTAAGGTCGCCGTTCGTTTTTTGTGCGGACACTTACATTATTATTATATTTCCTCCGACTTATTTGTTTATTTCGTTGTAATTTTAGATTTTGAGCGAAGCAAAGAGTGTTGGTGTTCGTCATTGGACTATTTTTTGTCTGTGAACAATTTATCATGTACGAGTGTTTCGTTGATCTTCACACGCGTTACTTTCCAGCCGCGAATTGTTTCTAGTTGACAGTATTTTATTTGACACGTTTTTTCGCTTTCTCGATGGTTTCCTTGTGCGTAAAGAAAAATTTGAATGAAATTGCAAACAACCGGCAAAATCGTCAACACGTCCGTGTCGAACACGCGTTTTTCTGGGCATTTAAAGTCCGTGAGTGTATTACACGCTTAGACGCATAACAGTCAGACGGTATTTAAAATATCGTTTGTCGTGACTTCTTGAGCGCATGTAGTTCGAACTAGGAAAAAACTACGAATAATAATGACGACAATAAACACGGTTTCGTTCAGAACGAATGCAACGATTCGTCATCGTCGCTTTCAAATTAAAATTAAACAATATAACGCGACTACGGGATATTATACGACGTGTAGCAATAAAAAAAAAAACGATCAAACGGCGGTTTTTCACGGGCCGTCACAACGTTTCGTTTTCGGCGTACGAAAAACGAAAAATGAAAAATGAAATAACGTGCGCGGCATTCGCACGGATTATTGCGCGCGTCTCATCGTTCACTGGCCGGACTAGCTACGACTGTAGCTCGCGTGTTACGTACGTGTTGTTCGTCGTCAAATAAAACAACGCGAACGTGTAATATTTGTACGCGTATGAGTCGTGCCGTTTGACCCCGAGACGATATTTTTATATTATTTTCGCTGTTTCGTGTCGAGACGATAAACCCGCCCACGCCCACGCCCCCCCCCCCTGGCACATCTACGCGCAAGACCGGTCTCCGACACACAGTGCGTTCGGGCGATTCGATCGCTAAAAAGATAACGTAAAGTTTTTCATTTTCCGAACCGCGCGTGATGTAGTCGACGGAAATCGTTATCGGAAACCCGACGACAATAGACCGCCGCGCCGGTGTCTTTCCGACAATATTTTTGAAGCCTCTGCGAGTCCCGCACATGACGTTGAATAATTCATGCGACGCCTACAGATAGCGATATAATTCATGATTGTTTTCGCGTCCAGTACTCGGACGACACGCGTGTATTTATGGACTATTCAACACACAAAAAAAAATAGAGAAGAAGAAAAAATAATAAAATGTACGGACGTTTTTCCGTCGGGTTCGCACGCGCGCGGACGTCGGTCACGGGGTTGCCTGCACCGTTTTCGAGTCGGCCGAACGCGTGAACGGGCCGAGTCGACAACGAAACGATATTTATCGTTATGAAAAGAATTACGAGCAAACGGGAACGGGAGAGTCGATGATTTTTTTCTTTTCGATTTGACGAAAATTAAGTTTTTTTATGCGAAAACATTCGTCGTTAATCCGTACAAATACGCTTTTCAACCATTTATATGAAATCCGTTTTTAAGTTATTTTACCGGACGACTTTTGAGAGTGTTTTGTCCGACGGTATTTGTTTTGAAAACATCAAATGTAATATACGACCGCTTTGCTTAGGCAACGACAACTCAAAACTCAACTGTTCGGTCCAAATGAAATGTCAATAAATATAATTAACGAATCTAATTTTTAATGTGTTCCAAAACGCCAATATTATGTTTCAGTTGAACCGCTTTGGCGAGACTTTCCCACGCCGATAAAATATAAATTGTGACCAATCATTGTAAATAGGTACACAAACATAATTGTATTTGTTGTTATGAACCGATTTTTACTGTCTTATCGTTTTACGAGAGAAAAAATAGAAGCAACAATCGCAATAATCGTGTGAATCCGTTGAACAGAAAAAAATGAAATGAAATAATACGTTTCGTTTTCGGTTCAATTATATTTCGGGTGCCACACGCGCGTGTCGCGGTAGGCTCGTGCAGCTCGTTCGGTAATACACATCGCATTAGTCCCCGGACAAATATGTTGGCAGCATTTCAACGGGATATAACGATGTTTATCTCTCGTTTGAGGGCAAAATAAGGACGTTCGTGTTTCGCATCCCCGCGCGCGCACGCGCACACAGGACGTCAGACGTTTTCGTATCTCGTTATGAAAATCGCTTTATCCCGTTAACAAGTGTAGAGCCGCGCTCGTCGCGCGCGCGAACGTTTCGTTTCCGGCGTGGACGTTTTCGAAGCGTGTGTCCGACGAACAAAAATACGCGATCTCGTTTCGAACGAGATTAAGACATAAACGAGTTAAGAACACGATCCGTAGACGGCTCCGGGCGGCCGATTTTTCGATCTAGACAAACCGGATATCGGGACGCGGATCGTTCGATTCGATTCGCAAAGCAACGGCGCGGTTCATGAACTCGCGCCGATCTAGCGCATTCGGGTCGAGTCCGGCGGCGACGCTCTCGACAAACGTTAACCGGCCGCCGGCACGTCGTTTGTTATTTATCAAGTACAGCGAAATGTTCGCCGCGGTCTGGGGGAAAAAAACCGACAACACTGTGACCGTAAACAACAAGACGCAATGGAACTTCCACGGGGAGGAAATCCGTTAGCACGCGATCTCGCGGTGCGACGGAAAAAAACGTGTTATCCGGAACGGACGTGGCTCGCACGATGTGATGAGACTGTGCCCCTCGTACGAAAACGCGAGCTGTACGGTCGACTTCGGTTTCCATATCCCGTAGTTATGTGGACGCTCGTCGTTTTCGGATATTTCCGTCTGATCGGAGGCTTCGACGGGTTTGTGTACGGGGATCCGTGGTGTTTCGTTCCTACGGACGGTTTTCGATCGGACGTCGTTATTTTTTGAACGGCACGCGTCTGATTAGAACGTACGGACAACGTCGAACACGTCAAACGGACGAATATTCACCAGCCTCGTTCGAAACATAAATGTAAAATAGAAACGGGTTTTTTTTTGTGTGTGTGTGTTGAATTTTACTTAAGAGAATCCATTTGTTTAAACGCGCGCGGGCTTTTACGAGTATCTATGCGTGCGCGAAAAAAGAAGGGTGCAAAAATCGAACAATGAAAGTACCGGAACGGAATTTACAAGTCGTAAAAAAAAAAAAAAAACACATAACAATAATAGTAGAGAAAGAACGTTATGAATAATGGCGGTCCTCGTCGTGGTGTACATTTTTCATCGACCTATCTCGAGCGAGTCGCGTGTAGTCGAATGTAGAAAATAATAATAACGACACAAATCGTTTAAATTTTTTTGCGTATATACGAATTCGTAAGTGTTCATGTTTTCAAACGATACTGTGATAACATTGAGCAGACGACACAACGACTACGCACACATTTCGTAATCGATTACGTTCATGGTGAGAGCGTGATAAAACGTGATTTCGGTCCATTTTCGTTTATTCATAGGCGACGTCAATTTTTTTTTAGTTTTTGTTTTTCGCGTTTACCTTAATTATTCACGACTATCAGCGTTGAACACAACGTGTCACTTGAATCGTACCACGAAATTAACTATATAGTCTTTCGGTGTCGTCGTATATTTTGTTCGACGAAAATCAATGTTTTTGACGTTTGCGATTCTTCGAGTTGTCGCGCGTCTTATCCGTGTGTTAATATTTTGTTTGAATATCATTTACCACGTTTATTGTTGTCTACGGGACGGATGTGCAGAACCCCCTCGCCCCGCGCGAGTGAAACTTTCCGTACGGGCCCGTGACTGTACACTACGAAAACCGTATATTTACTCGTCTGTTTACGTGTAAAGTTTTATGCGATAAAACGAAAAACAAGTATTGTCGACGAAACGCGAAAACAGTGTCGTTAGAACGAAAAAACAAAAAAACAATTTCAAAAAAAAAAAAAAACAATACGTACATACACATATATCATACACTACACTCGTGGCGGTCGATTTCGCACGGTGTTTCATACGTTTATAATACGCGGATTGATTCGACGAGACCGCGTAAGACGCGATTTGTCAGGCACAATCGTGTCGGCGCGCAACACACGGATTCAACGTGGTACGATGTTATTTCGCGGTATGTTTTCGAACGGACGGCGAAGTTATTTTTTCGAATGTCGGGCGAAATGACATCAGGTATTCGATAACTATTGCCGTTCACCGACCGTGTCGGATGTATTGGAATATTTTTACCCTCTTAAAATGACGTTTCACCGTATATGTAAATAATTTTTCAAAAAATGTAAAATGTTGTTTTTGTTTCAATTCTCTAGAAAAATATTGAGTTTTTTTTTTAAAAAAAAAAAAAGTACTATTTAAATCCAATTTACACTCTTGCAGAGAAACTTTATGAAACTTTCGAAGCACTTTAACAATTCCCAAAAGTTTTTTTCCTGAAACAAAAGAAAAAAAAACACATTATTATAAAACCATTAGTTTCTTCGCTCCATCGAGAATATGTATAGGTATACGTATATGTGTATATATATATATAGAGCACCGTGTGAAACTTAAAACAGTAAATAAGTTTTGAAGGTGATTTATTTTTTCTTTTATTTATTTCCGTATAAGTAAAATTTTCAATTACACGTCGAATCAATTTATGTGGTAATCGCGTATAACGTTTATTTCGTTAAATCGTTCGTATATAATAAACTGTTTGAATTCGATTAAATGTTGATAGGTTTTACTACCGTTGTGTTCCAGAGACGTTAAGCGATATATCCGTTATATAGACATGTACGTCGCGCGAAATGATCGTACGTCATTCAGTCTTTGAACCAGAAAGAAAAAATAACGACGACCGGAACAAAAAAGTCACTGGGTGTCAATTTATTTCCCAAAAACTGCTCATACAATACAAAACGGCCGTAAACAATAACGATATACCAGTTTTGATATCGATTATCAATAAATAATATATTGTTATTGTCATTTGGTTTTCGTATTTCAATATTGAACTCCATTCGCAATCATTTCCTTCGATATATTCAAACTATCGCGTAACATTAATACTCGATTATTTTTTTTAATGATAAAAGTTTGTTTTTTTGTGGACTCTTAAGCGTCGAAAACACTATTGTTGTGATAATCATTGAAATTTCGAACGCACCACGAAATACGAACCGAGGACGGTATAAGTCGGTTACCTTGTCTTCGTTGGTCGTACGTAAAATACGTACTCGCGCTGCACCGAATTCCATATTTGTTTTATTACGATTTTAATTACCGGTTTTTTCATCGTTTTCCAATCGATTTCAAATATCGGGTTTCGGCAATTGAGTTTCCGATCCGGCTTCAAGCCTTCATTTATATGTATATATATATACTCTACTTCATAACGAACACAGAATAGTGGGCGAATTATAATAATACCTAAAACTGTTTGAAAACGAAAAATCCTCGTATAAAGCGATACTTTGTTCGTCCCACGCAAAACCGTTCGTTCGCGGGTACCTTACGTCGTGTTCGTTCAAGGTTTTTTTGTTTGTATTTTTTTTTTTTGTTTTTAGCTTGAAAATACGTGAATACAGTATTACGGATTTCAATATTCACAAAAGATTTAGCACGACGACAATAAAACATGAGCATTTTGGTATGCACTTTGTATTGCGTGACTTAATGCGTTTGAAGAACTGTACGGAATTTTTTCTTCTCAAATTTTCCGGGTCACGTCCCGATCGCCGCGAAACCGCGCGGCCGCCAATTCCCGCGTCCCGTCGCGACGTATCCCGTAATGTGTTCGTCCGTCCGGTTCGCCTCGCAAAAACACGCCGAACGGACGCGCGCGTGTCCCCGTAAACACGTTTTGCACGTAGGGACGTTACGCCGGCGTCCAGTCCGGAGGATCGCGGTGTCGGTTACTCGTACACACGTCATGTTTCGCGAAACGCGTCGAGTCAATAAATATGTTCGATTGTTTCGTTCGAAAAGAAGGTGGGGGAGAATAAAAGTCGTTCACACGCGCGCACACGTCGTGAAGATCGACAAACTCGTTTCCGTACGGGGGGTTTTTTTTTTATTATTTGTATACCGTGCGTTTTGAATAAATAAAAGACTAAAAAAAAAAAATGGACGTCACGCGCTCGTGTATCCGGTCATACGGTATGAACTTAAAAATCGTGACGTTTGTACGGCCGAAGAAAAAAATAGTTTCATAAATAAATATTTCGTCGTCGATCCGTCGATTGCCCTTGTAATACCGCGTGATGATCAACCGGAACCGTGAATTCAAATTGTTTTTTTTTTTTTTGATATTTTTTTGTTTGTTTCGATTTTACTTGCGTTTCACGTGTAACCGACCGTGTTTTCAATGCTTCCACCATACTCGAACCGTGGCACGCGGGCGTTCGTCGCTTTTATAATAATTCACGTTTAAATAAAAGGTTTGTTTAAAAAAAAAAAAAAAACGAAGTCAATTGTCGTCGGAAGGCTGCCCTTCGAACGGACAAAATCAATGCGGTATAACAATGTTCGACCATTTGATTATCAAACGTACCACGACGGATATTCGTCAATAAGACCCGGTGCGCGACCAGTTTGTCGTCGGTCGTTCGACGCTATCAACCGTCGACGGTCGCAGCGATAGGAACCGAATGGAAACGGGATCGCGGTGTGCTTTTCGCCTTCTTTTTTCCTACGGGAAAACCCCGCGTGAAGATTATACTCGCGCTTTGTCCGAGAACCGTGTGCCGGTCGCGACTCGTCACTGTATCGTTCGCCCGGACACGACCGTGTATGTAATGACCGTACACGTTTTATACCCGTCGCCGTTAAAAGAGCTTTTTTTTCTTTCTTTTTTTTATTGTTTTTTTATAGTTTTTTCTTGTTATTTTTTCTTCTCTTACGGAGGAACGGAATTCGAAACCGTCAAACTAGAAAAGAATGTCAATAACGCTCCGCTCGAACCATATATATACACACACGCGCGTGTGCGGTTTTTTCGTTCCGGTTCTGCGCGCGTCCACGTACCGTCATCCGTCGTCTCTCGCGTCCTTCTCCGCCGAAGCCGCCGTCGTCACATGGTCCGCCGACGGTCGCAATGACCTCAGAGCGTCGGCGGAACGATCGCGTTGTAAGTCGGCGTACACGGTCGGAACACAAGTGTCTCGAAGACGACCGTTTCGGCGGCCGGTTTTTTTTTTTTTTTTTTGAGGGGGTACGTAAAATATTTATGACCTCGCCGTTTAAAATCGTTAAAACGTAAAAGTCCAATAGCAACAGTAACTCGATGTTAAACGATAAAATCAACAAAAAAAAACGGATTGAAATTTCACAATGTTCGAAAACGTCTTTAGTGTGATCGTAACCATTACTTCCAACATTGATTTTGGTAAAAGCGATGGTATTTATGGATTATATAAAAAATTACACGATCATATTTTCGGAAAACAAACGTTGTATGATCGAAAATAAACATGCGTCGAGCGAAATAATAAAAAGCTTGCCCACTCCGCATAAAGCACGCCACTGGTCTCCTGGTGGTTATAGTTTTCGTTTTATTTCGAATTTCTGTCGGACGGCGGAAGACGAAAAACCGGACCAAACTACGAGGTCGTACGTAATAACAATAATGATAACAGCAACAACGAATTATGGACGTCGCAATCGTTCTACCGCGGAGGTTGACGTCTGCGATTCCCTTTGTAAAAAGTTCGGTAACCCGTGTGAATGTCTCGACGACACTATCACCGCGTCCATCCATGTGATAAAGCCACGTTCCGATTCGTTTTTCCGCGATGGACGTTTTTCGTCCCTATAGCCGCGGGCCGCCGATGTCGTTCGTTTTCTTTCGACGTTGTGTTTTTGTTTTCAACAAAACGTTCGTTCCGTATTCGAGTGTACGCTTCAGGGAGCCGATCGTTCCCGGGAACGTGTTGTACTGTCCGTTGGCATACACAAAACGCATTTTCAAACGGACGAACGTTGTGGGCGTGTGATAACACGGATAATATTTGCACCGGCGTGCTCACACAACGCCGCGAGGTGTTCGCGCAATAAGAACATAAACAATATACGATAATTTTGTATTTTTCGTTGTTTGATCAACGATTCGTTGATTTTGTTTTTTGTTTTTTAAATTCGTAATCTTCGTCCTACCAACAGTATATTCCGTGTTATCTGGCCGAATTCGACTATCCGTGTAATATTATCTATAGTGACAATGCGTGGCGAATTTTTTTTTTTTTTTGCCTTTTCGTGTCATCATTTCTTTCGTTATTAATCGCGTGCTGCGTAAACTTTCACTAGGCGCGGAAAGCCAACAAATATTACTTTGTTGTTTGTTGTACGAATCGGACGTTTATTACTCACGTGAAAACGCAGACGGTGTATACGTTTTATGTCGTACATGAACTTTGCTCACAGCCAAAACTTAGAGAAGTTGCCAAGAATTTTTCTGTTTCACTAACATATTATTTTCGTTACCGGAAAGTCACTCGTCTTATTGTTTCGCGTGGAAAACAATTATCACGAGGTTTTCCGTAAAAAAAAAGAAAAGTGTTTTCCACATTTACCACTTGCTCGTGATAGAGCTCATATGTGCTTCAAAATGCGGAATGTTTGAAAACGCAGGGTATTTCGGTATTTAATAATTCGTTATTTTTCGGTCATGCCGCTGTACGGTTTGTCGGTATTAAAAATGGTATAATATTTGAGGGAAACAACCGGGATAGACATTTCGGCTTGGGAATTTGTCCGAGTACATATTTTCGTTTTACATGACTATGGACGTGCTGCCGGAGTAGAAGTTTCGAACGTTTCAATATTGATGTCGTGTAACGTGCGATTTCTCGTTCAATAAATGCGGCGACAAGCCGACGTCTGAGCGATACATCTCGTCACGACGTAACTCAGTTATCACGGAATGTACATAAAACGTTATTTTATAATTTTTGACACGTTTGGACGGTTTGTCTTCTGGCCGACGACTTTGGGCGAAAAAAACAAAAACAAACGAAAAATTATAAAAATAACGCCCGGTGTACGATACCGTGTTGGACGGTCTTTACATAAAACCGAGCGTGTGCGATGCTTAAGCCGGCGACTGCGGCTTAAAGAATCCGAAAAAGTATTCCGTTCCGGATCAGTAGAACGGAATTGTTTATCCGTTTCGAAATTGGCGAGGTTTCCGATTCAGACGTTTAAACACGCACCGCGTTTGGATTGACGTCGCGAATTCGTATCGGGAACAAATTTTATACAGATACACGACCCGACCGCCTGCGGCCACGCGAATTTCGAAACGTCGTGGGAGGGGAGAGGAAGGGCTTTTTTACGTTTTTTTACGTATTCCCGAACGAAACGAAAACCACAGTTGAAGTGTAAAACCGAAAAGCGTCGTGATTTCCCGCGCGTTTGGACGTTTGTCACACGGACGTTCGTCTCTTGCGCGCGGAAACGGAAAACAAATACCTGCACGCGTGTTTACGGTACGCGCGTCGCCCGCTGAGCACTTAACGTCACCGCGTATAGTTCACGTCGTCCGTGGCCAGCACGCGTTTCAAGTGACATTTTTAAATCCGGTTTTTTCGCACGCCAAAAACGAATTACGAGAACGGTTAGCTGTTGTTACGCGTTATTATTTTACGACACGCGTGCGCTTACTTATCGGTGTTCATTATGTTCGCGACGTGTTTCGGTAAACGATAGTCGTTTGTTTTTTTTTGGTTTTGTTCGACCGGCAAGAATAATGATAATATTTCTCATCGGTAATGGCGTGTGCACGAGGGTGCATTAATTTGTTCGTCACGAATAACAACATTTCGGGACCCGCAGAGGAAATATCGTTCGGAGCGATTCGAAGTAACGCTCCGGAGCCAATCGGCCGATTTCAATGATCCGCCGGAACCCGCGGAATGTCACGGACTGTCTAAAATTTTTTTTTTTTCTTTCATCTCGTCATCATCAGATTGATGAACTCCAAAAAGTAATGACGTGAAACACGTTTTAGTTTCATAAAAGCGAACCATATTTTTAGTAGACATTTTAAATCGTTTATGGAAAAAGGAAAATTTACTGGAAATATATATTTACTTTTTCACGTGTATTGTACACGGTTTCGTTGGTTATTAATTGGTTTGTACCTTTTGAAAGAAGACTGACCGAAGCCGAAATGCGTTGTCTGAATAATGAAGCGTCCTAATACATGTATGTAATTATTGTACGTTTCGGAGTGGATGAAACGTTAAAAAATCTCCTTCGCGCTTTTTAAGCATACCCTTAACGCCTTAGTACGCAAAAAAACGGGTTATACATTTTTAAACCATCCTCGATAATATATACGGGTCTTACGTTAGTGTTATGATGAACGATAAAACGCAATGTACCATAATTCTCGATACGCAATCCGGTTTTTTTTCGACCGCTCGTACTCGTGTTGAAAATATTTACAATAGCATTAAACAGACGGTGTCGGATATTAAAAACAATCATTTTACCACGATATGTTTACAGAAATATTATTTCAATGAAATTCTCACGGTATCGTATCGACTCGTTTGTATACGCGCACATACTTATGTATGTAAGTTGGTCAACAAACGAAATTGTTACTCGAGAAATCGTTCGGTCGTCATTTCCCGGGGAAATATCGTATTTATGAATAAAATATGTACCGTATGACGTTTCTGCTACGAAAACACGAAAAGAAAAGAAAACAGAAAAAAAAAATGAATAAAACTTTAGCGCAGTATCAAATGTGAAAAATAATATTTCCGAAAACGTCGAAATGTATTCCATTCTATCGGAAGTACCGTATTACGTGTTTTCGTGCTGCCGTCGTTCTCCCGTGTTAATCGTACGTAAAACAACTACGAACGGACTCCGAGATGCGATATTGCAACTGATGATAACGATAATTAAGTGATAATGGTCATGCACGCGAAAACGAGATTGTTCTGGGTTCGGCGCGCTCGTGGTGCTCTCGGCTACAAAATATGATCGGAATCGAAATCGTTCGGACCCGCCGAAATCCGTCGTCGTGCCGCCGGGACCATCGGTAAATCGCTAGATCTCGTTTGTTCTGTCGGCGCTTAGAAACAAAAACCGACCGACGGGTTCTCCGAACAGGCTACGCGGGGCACGAGCTCCGGACAACGCAATCAATTTACGCGCATCGCAAATATAACCGATCGATCGCATAATCCGATCGGTTTCGCGTTCTTTCCCTAGACGGTGTAATGCGCGAGTACGCAGAAGTTCGATTTGCTTTGAAGTCCGATCCGTCCAAAATACACCGTGCGAATTGTCATCGGATTTCACGATGATTGTCGTCGTAATTTGTACGTCCGTCGCGTGTGTAGACTGTACAAAACTGCGGTGTTGATTCAATCCAGTTGTTCGTCCGACGCCGATTCGAAACGAATGAAAAACAATCTTCGTCGGGCCGACTGGAATGTATTTCCGCCGTGATTTCAATGAAAACGATCGATTCGAGTGTTAATCTGACGATTCTAACGTCCACACGGTCCGGTCCGGTTTGGAAACGTTATATAATTAGCCAGTGACGTATTTACAACAATTTTTTTTTTTGTCATCATAATCACATGAACTTACACCAAGTTTCATCACTACAATGTGTTATTATTTCTATCGATTATAACCAAAATATATTCACAAGATAACCGTGGTAACTACTAAATATTTAAAGTAATAATTACAATAAAAATCATAAAACAACGAAATATTTTGGACATTTTGACATCAAAACTCACAAAAACAATAAAGTTGGGTGTTACGATAATAATTTATTCGGCATGCTCTTACCTCCATGGTTCTTATTGTACACGTCAGCTGTGCTTGCCTTTGATAGAAAATGTTAAAATCCACTCGTCTATCCACTCGTAGATTAAGTTCATTTCTTTTTAAATACCTATCGTTATTATCAACTGTCAATACGTGTCAACACATTAACTAAAATCACTCTATTGGCGAAAATTAAAATTGTCTGTTATAACGTTAAAAAATAACCACAGAAAATGCCTCTGTGGGGGGGAGAAGTGGAAACCCTGTGCACCCCCCCCCCCCTCCCCGGAAATACGCCACTGTAATTAACGTACACCTGACCGGCCAGGTTCAGGCGCTACGTTGTTTGAGTGTATGACGGTCGTTGGACATCACGACGGTATTAAATATTTCGTTGGGAACGTGCGGCGAAACGCGAACGATTCGCTAACGGGTCGTATTGATTTATTGAAAAAATCATTTTCAAGAATCATAAATCTTCGAAATGTATATTTTTATATTTTTGTCGCCGCGTGTACCGTCGTGCGTGCGGTCGTCGCCAAAACACACACGTCGCGCACGAATTAAGATCGTAATATCACGTTGAGAGCATTCTTCGTTGCGACCCCGTCCTCGTTTACACTAACGTGACACTGTTGTTGTTGTTTTTATGACGGAAATTTCACATTTTCCCTAACGAATTTCCAATGTCCGTCGACTCCACGAATCGCGTAATCGCACGCGATTCATATTCGTTCAAACGCGTCACTTTCGCGGTAAATCCTTTTTGTATTTTTATATTTTTATTTCCGGTTTATTATTTCGTTCCGTACACGTGGAATCGTTCGATTATTCTCTCGAGAGCACTTTCGTCATTCGAAAGGCTCTCGTTTTATGTATGCGTATGTATTAGAAAAAAGTAAATAAATAACTGAGTGGCTGGTCAACATTTTGTCACACGTCTTAGAAGTTTTATTATTATTATTCTTTTACTGACTCGAGTGACGTTGACAAAAAGTCTACTATACATATATATATATATGTTATTTATTGATTTTTATTCAATAAATAAAACGTCTTCGGATAAAAAGAAATACAGCGCATTTTACGAATTTCATGGTTAATAATTTGTTACTTTCTCAATTACATTGTTTCGGTAAAGCACAATTATTGGCAATCAATAAACTGCTAAAATACCCAAAAAAAAAACTTCCAATACAAATAATTATCAAAAATAATATGAATTTTATCATAAATGTGACAAATTTAACGTTTTTTTCATTTTTTTTCACAATTAATTTAATACGTACAATATTGAAATGAATTAAATAATGAAAAACGAAAAGACAATTATTTTTTGTTCTTTAGATCTTACGTAAAAAAACTGTTGAAAACGTCTTTGTATTTTTATTTGATCACTACTTTGTTCTGCTACATCAAAGAGTACCGTATATACAATATACATAATAAATATAGGTATGGGTGAATTATATACATAAATTAAAAAGTAAGAACGAAATTCTACGGTTCCAATAGTAAATTTACGTTGTTTCGCTAATAATTTATGTTAAAACGTCCATTACTAAAATATAATCGATATATTATGTAGTTTTGTTCTTTATGCATAAAGTTCGCGATATTTGGTTATTATAAAGTTCTCGTTAGATTCGAGTGGTTCTATATTGTAATGAAATTCAAAGTCGTTATATTGAATTACTTAAAATCCGCAGGATATAAATTTGAGATCAAATTTGTATGTTTTGTTTTTGTTTTTATTATTATTTTTTTTTTTTGAATCGTTAAACTGAAACTAATAGACGGATGACGAGAAATGATTTCGCTTGGGCCAATAGATTTCATTTTATTTCTACCGTAATCCTAGAAAACATTTTCCACCTTGTAAACATAAAAATGTATGATTATGATTATTGTTATTGCATTTCGAATAAACCTCATAAATAGATTATGACGACAAAATCAAATCAACGGTTTTCACGGTGAAATAGGTGTGCACAATACGGTTGGTTAGTTTTATTGTTATTGGCGAGTATAAAATGAAAAATCACGACGTTTCACCTTTTTTTTTATTTTTATTATTATTAAAAAAAAGAGCTTAATCCGACGGAAAGTGCTGAGAAATCGAATTTGGTCTCCACGGGGCAGAGGCGAGAACATTCGACGATTCGCAACTGGGACTGCGATTCCGGGTAATTGTGATGTCGGAGGGTTATTTTTTGATTTTTAAATGATTTTTTTTCTATACCATTATCATTGTCGAACGTACGCTGTACCGGGTTGTAGTAAATCACGAGGACGAGTCGTGCCGATTTGTTTAATCTATCGGTACACCATACACGGTTTTGATTAATTTGTGCTATTAAGGAAGACAGACGGTGAACGTTGTGAAAAGCTATCGTGAAAACGAACTGAAACCTAAGTCCAATTGTACCGTCGTTCGATTCTAAACACGTTTACGCCTCGCCCGTAGCAATAACCAGTGTAATCACAGGGGCTTAGGATTTATATGCGTCGGCATGTATTTTTTCCAACTTCTGATTACTGATTACTGCTTGTGATGTCTAACGTTTATAGAAAATCGACGCGCACGATACGGTGTTATCGGACGTCAATGTTGGGATTTGCAAAGACATTAAAACCCCAAATATTTCCTCGGTGCGTTCAAAACTTGTGTACGGGTTCATGATGTAGAACCCCCGTCCCAACTCGGTCTCATAAACCGCTTAAATATTATTTAATCTCCCGTCCTAAGACACCTGCGTTGTATGTTCAATATGAATTGCCCTACAAAACGATGTTGCTTCGACATTAGGAACGCGTTCAATCAACGTCATGACGTGAATTCTTAAAGCGGTGTTATTTGTCCCGTAATCCTCAAAGAAATAAGCCGGTCGATTCTCGCCTTTTACACCAGGTCACAGCCACCTGTTACGAGTGTCATTGTCGGTAGATATGTTATAGTTTTGACGTGTGAAATGTATATACGCGCGTAAAATAGTCTGTGGCGTATTTATGAAAAAAATAAAAAATTGTTGTAAATGAAATAATTCGGGTTCTCATACAAGATTAAGACCATTGTAAGTAGGACGTGTTTGTAAGTTTTCAGTCTTAAAAGAGTTCTCCGGGGGGGGGGGGGAAGGAGAATCCCTTACAACCCGCTAAAAAACCCCGCGGCACGTACAAGTGGCCGATAAAGGTACAGGAATCGAGCGCGATCTATCGATGCGATTGTTTTTTTTATCGCGATCGATTTCGTTTTATTAATCGTGTATTATTCTTAAATACTGGCCGAAAAGAAAACGTTCGTAAATACGCGTCGAGACCGAATGCCGCCGGTTACCTCGTTCATTCCGATATCGTCTGTGTTACGGTAACGTCGTCTGCGGAAATAATTGCAAAACGATTTTTTTCGCTACGGATTCATCGAAACTGACAATGTCCTCGAACGCGCGACCGCGACCCGCGGCCGAGGCGAGCGACGGAGCGACCGGCCTCGTGCGGAAGACGACCACGCGCAGGAACACGCGTTGGTGGAGCACGATGGCGAACGTCTTGTGTTTCCCGTCTCGGTGCTGCACGAACGCTTCGCCGGGACCGGACGAGACGACGGGCGGCGACGTCGCCGCGGCCGAGGGAACGGTGCGACGGAAAGCCGCGGCGGAGAAGCGCTGGTGGAAAAAAACGATCGGTCTCGCGCCGTCCCGCGGCGTCGTGAACGTTTCGCTCGACGCGATCCGTTCGACGGAAGGAGTGACTTCGAACGACGTGGCCGTCGCTTCGAGCGACGTGGCCGTTGCTTCGAGTGACGTGGCCGTGACTTCGAACGACGTGGTCGTGGCTTCGAACGACGTGGCCGTGACTTCGAACGACGTGGCCGTCGCTTCGAACGACGTGGCCGCGGCGGCAGAAAAACAGGTACGTGCACTAAACAATACCCTCGAGTTCGGCACGCAATCGATGTTTTCAAACGGACGACAGGCGGTCGGGGTGGTGACGTCGTCGGGCGCGGACGACTCCGACGAGGACGACGCGCCCCGGCGTAGGAGGAAACACCGCGACGATCCGTACGCGTCGGAGTCGAAAGTGAAGCGCGTGATCGTGCCCCGCGGCGACCTGAAGGCCGAACGCGTGCTGCTGTTGACGCGGACAGCGGGCGAGGGCGTCAGACGCCGCGCGAATTCCGTCGGCCGGTCGTCGCCGTCGGCCGCGTGGAAACCGCGCGCGGACGTGTTTCTCGCGGACACGCTGGCCGCGGTGGACACGATACGCGCCCGGTTGGCCGACCCGAGCGTCAGACACCGTTGTCGGCCGCCGGTGCCGGTGCCCGAGAACGCCGACGATGTCCAAGGGCCGCTACTGTACGTCGAACGGGCCGCGTGGAAACCGCGAGTCAGCGCATTTCGCACTCAAAACGCGTTTTTCCAGTACCAGTCCAGACGACCGACACTGTTCATCGTCCTCAACGCTTGACCGTTTCTACCGTTATTGTTATTGTTCTTTATAGTTGTTTTTGCTATGTTTTGCTATTTTATTACTGTTTTTGCTATATTGTTATTTACTCTGATGTTTAACAATTGTTTTTGCTATGTTTTGCTATTTTATTACTGTTTTTGCTATATTGTTATTTACTCTGATGTTGTATAATTGTTTTTGCTACGTTTTGCTATTTTATTACTGTTTTTGCTATATTGTTCTTTACTCTGATGTTTTATGTTAATTTGATAACCATTATTATTGTTATATTGTTCTTTGTTTTGATAAAATATACTTGATATATATTTGTTCAAATAAATGAGTTTTCGTTTGATACGGACGTTTTAATACGCAACTCGGGTGGGCCAAATTCACGGTCGAAAAACGAGTTTGGTGGTTGGAGGCGTGACTCGAAAAACTCGCAAATACTCGTGACGCATGTCGCGCGTGTTTCGCTACAGGTTTGGAAACTCGACGACAACGCGGACGCACTACGTGAAGTTGCCCACCCGTCAGTTTTGCTCGGTTTCGCGTGGTGTTTTCGTTTTATTGTTCGACGGTGGCCGACTCGCGCAAACGTCGAAAACGGAAAAAGTCGCGAACAACTCGCGTTAGCTTTGGTCTCGAGTACGCGCCTTGAAACGGGTGGGCCGACTCGGCGCACGTGAACTATTCGACGACGCACGCCGCCTGTTTGTCCGGGGGATCGCGTGTTATCGCCATTTCTCCGCGCGTGACGATAACCGAAAACAACGTCCGCGGCACGACGACGCGAAATCGTAGAGGAGACCGGGAATTTCGTTTCGCCGGTGATGGATGACCCTAAACGCGTTTGCACGTACACGTACCAGACGACACGTATGACCGCGTACCCACGTACGTATTATGTATATATATATTTCTTATTTTTTTCCCCTAACCCCGTGAACGCACGTCCTCGTTTTCATTCCACTCGCTTCGCCGGCTGCACAGCGCGCGCACAACGGGAAGATTATTTTGTATTTTCTTTTTTCTAATTTTCTTTCGTTTTCTCCGTCACGTATCGCGTTTCGAGTTTTCGTCGTCGTACGCCCGTGCTCGGTGCCGGTCAAACGTGGTTGGGTGGGTGGGGGGACGAGGGGTTATATACCCCTACACCCCAGATGACCTTTTTGTTATTGTATGTCTGGTTTATTATCTATTTATTAATAATAAAAGTTAAAAAAAATTATATTATTAAATAATACAAAAAGGTCCCTGCGTTCGCCCCTGTCACAGGCGAAGTATTGGATGAATTGACAAAAAATAAAAACAAATAGATTTAATAATAATAAAATTATTTATTAAAGTGAACTCATATCCTTAAATTATGATTTATTTTTTCAACGATTTGATCGTTCAAAATATTGATAATTGAAATATAATCCGTAGCACATTTTTCAAACGTATAAAATATGTAAATACGTTGATATGGAGAAGGGGGGGGCATGGCTACGCCGCTGCTCATGAGTAACATGCCGTTTAATTGACGCGTTCCACTTAGGTAACACGATTTTCTCGAATAAATCGATCGGAAAACGATTCCGCCGGGTCCTCACGAACAGCTAAATTAGTAACTGTTTGCCACCGCCTTTACTCGGACGGCGAGAGAGGGCGTTACTGGCAAAATCATAAACAGAAAATGTCCGTTCCGACCAACGGCGATTACGTTTTGTTTCAAATTCGTAACCGATCTGTAGGACGGTATTGTCTTATCTACCGGCTCGAGTCGAATTTGTATAATGTTTTTACATTATTAACGTTTCCTATTAACGCCACGTACGTGGCCGTCCAGAAATTGTCAACCGCTCGACGACGATTCCTTAGGTTTTCGCGGCCCTCGGACCTCGGACCGTGACGATAGGGCGATAGGTGATAGGATTTCGAAACGTCGTATGCGCGTAAACGCTCGTCAAACGACAAGAACGATGCTGGGAACACGAACGCCACGGTGTCAGGTACAAAAAATGGTCGCGAACGGACGGCGAAGTGACTCTCGTGCCGCGGAAAATCGATTTTCGAAACTTGCCGCTCGTCTAAAAAACGATCGATATGAACGCGTGGGGATAATTAGTGATAACGTGTACCCCGTAAGTGACGACGGGCAACCGAATCGTACGGCAACATGGTTCACGAAAATTCCGAACCCACGACCGTCCGGGATTTCGTTGACGAGCGTTCAAACACATCCCCCAGGACGAAGTCAAGAATTGCACACGTCGATGAATACAATGTGTTATATTACGGCAAAACGATTACCGGATTCGTGTTTTTTTATTAATTTTTGATGAACATCACGCGTAATGACCGAATCTCGAAGTGCGCCTACGTTGCCCACCCCTTGACGACGGGTTAGGCGCGGAGGTCTGTGCCGCAGAATTGTCCGCCGCCGCCGCCTCTGCGAGCGCAAAACGTTAAATCGACTGGAAAACGTTTTCGTGTGGCTCGCCGCGATTCGATTTTCCTCGCCGCGCCGCCGGCGTACGGATACGATTTCGTCCGACGAACGGATTCAAAATCGTCCAAAACACGTGGACGAGCGGGCGGATTTTTTTTTTGTTTTCCCCGGCAAGGATTTATCTCGGATCACCGCAGTCGTAAAACGCGTAACCGTATGTTTTCGGTTAACGGTCCGCGAATGTTCTTACCACGCCCGCCGGTTAGGTTTCCAAAACGCGTCAGAATAACAACAAAAAAATAAAACACCGACGAGACCTCGCGGTACGGTCCGGGTCGTTAGCGTCGAAGAAGGTCGCGGGACGACGGCGAAAGGGTTTAATGAGCCACGGAAATGTCTTTTCGTGCAGGGTCGCGATATCCGAGGGAAATGTCGAGACGCCGCGTGCGGTTTCACCCGATCCGCCGCCCGTGAACGTGCACGACGTTTCGTCCGAAATTATCGACGCGTAGTCAACGGCGCGGGGGGGGCGGCAAAAGCGGTGATTTCGCAGCGACCGCTCGTAATGGAAATCGGGCTGCGGCGTGGCGGGCGGTGGGAAAACAACGGCCAGAAAGCATTTGAAAAACGATAAGTGAAGTGGTCATGGTCATCGGGGGGGGGGGGCCTTTTTTCGTACACCCGTCAACACAAATTTCAGCGTATCAAATAATTATTATTATTATTATGATTATGGTTCGAGCGGTATAACAGAAGTCCGCCTTTGGACCCGGTCATATCGGTCGACGTTGCGACATCGGACCGCGGACACCCGACTGATCGGTGGACGACAAAATTTGAATTTAAACCGTGTAGGCTTTTCTTAGTTGTATTGTCTTTTTATACGAGCCTGATTGTGATTCATCGTCGCGCAGGCGATTCATGTTGCGGTCGACCCATCGCGGTAAGGAATTATTTGTTAAATTATATTAGATACAAAATTTGTTGCCGGTCGCACTTAGGACCGGCAAACCGAGTCCGAGTCCGAGTTTGAAAACGTCTAGCATTTTATCGATACACGCGGGTTCCTATATTTGTTTACCCGGCGGAACGGAGAACATCCAGTAAACCTTCCGTGTAAACGTTTGCAACACAAAACCTGCATAGCCTATCGGCCGAACGACTCCGAAACAAGACTTGTTTTCCTTTAAAAACACCCCATGAACATTCGCGTTCGATTTATTTGTAATTCGAATACGTTTCACATTGAACGTTCGTCGATTACGCCGGACGTTTGATCGGCAACACGAACTCGTTGAAACGGTTCGCGGAGCGTTTGGCCGTTAAACGTGAACGGCGTACGGCAACGGCGCGTGCGAGATATGACCGCGACGTGCGGGTCTCGGGGGCGAGTGAGACCGAGTGAGAGACCGGAACGAAACGGGCGAAATGATTAGGGTCTTGACGCGGTCCGCGGCGGTACCAGGTGTGCGGCACCGAATAAAAGGGACCCGGCGGCGAGTAGGAGCCGCGCGACGTGTTCGCCGCGTATTATATAAATTAAGTCGCCGCCGCCCTCGGCCTCGAAATTTACGTCCGGCTTTTCCGTTTCCACTATATTACCGGTCTGATATATTGCGATCATATACACACACACACGCACACACACGCACACACGCACACACGCACACACACACACACCGCGAACCCCGTCGGCCGTACGGCGCTGGTCCGCGTAGTCGCCGCGACGATAACGATAACCGCCAGGCGAGCTGCACGCCGCGCGAATCCTTTTGAACGTGCTCGGCAGGTACGCGTTTAGGTTTACGTAAAACGTGAATTACTCGAGTCGGCGAATGAAGAAACCGTCGAGTTCAACAGAAGCTGTCGGTCGATTCGGTCGACTGACGACCTGATCACGCTTCTCGGGTTGTAAAACACGTTTATCGGCACCGAACTGTGAAACACAATGGTTAGGTGTGAACGCGTTTTCTCTTGTTTCGGGCGTTTTTGTTTTCGACATTGCACTTTTCGACGACTGCGACGAAATACGTGTACAAAACACCCGACCGACCAAACCGTCTCGTGTATATTGTATTCGGATTGCGTTTTTTTTACCGATTCGAAAAGACAAATTCAATCATGATTTCGAAACGTGCGTTTAAACGTGAAACACGTGGAGAACAGTTAAACGCGCAAAAAATACGACTATAAACCACCGCGAAACAAATGCCTCTAACGTTTCGGGAACGGTGGTCGGGAAACACGGTAACTTCCATAAGTCCCTAGCTCCTAGCAGTAGTAGGAAAACACGTTTCTGGCCCCGGAACGAACTTCCCTGTAGCTCCGGGGTTAAAAAAATGGTGTTTCCCTACGAAACACCGCGTTTGATTTGGCGACGACCGAGGACCGTCTTCCCGAAATCTCCAGCCCGTCGCCCGTAACGATGTCTACGCCGTTCGCATCCGTTCGTCGTCGCAATAATACTTTCGTACTCCCTGTAAACAAGTCGGGACGACGTCTCTCGCGTTCCGATTAATGCGTACGGTATTATTTACGACGTCCGTTATCGTGATTTATAACTTCGGACGGTTAGGAACACGCGTGGAACATAAACACGTCTCAATATTATTATTATAATTAATTGTGGCCTAAACGCGAAATGCATTATTTCTTCCGACGATATTATACATTTCCAGACACGGTTAATAATAATAATACATTTCTATTACAATTCACTTCCACGATTATAATTATGTAGACGAGTCTCACCGTTAAAACAGAAAACACTTTTTATAAATTATTATGTTCATACGTAATAAATCGATATGTACGTGTACGTGTGTAATTATCGATCAGAAAGCGCAACCGGGAGGCCGCGAGAAGGAGATTTTAAAACCCGCTGGTTTACGATTTTCTGTACGTTCCGACCCTAGTGTCTTCACAGGACTTCAATTTCAATGTTCTTGATTTCGTTTTAAATGTTATTGTCCTGTGGATTTATTTTTTACGGATAGAAACGCGTGACGAAATCTACGTGAGCTATTTCAAACAGCACCTTACAGTACAGGTTAAAAATCGGGTTCGAACAAGTAGGTACGCTTTAATAGGTTATTCGGCGATTTGTCTGTATCAATATATACATACGTAAACATTTAGACACAAAAACAATCTTTTTTTAAAAAAAAATACATTTTAAGTTCTTAATAATAAGTATGATGTACGTACTGTACAGCCGCTATATAGAAAAATAAAATAAGATCCTTATATTTGTCAAATATTCAAATGTATAACAGTATAATAGTCGTAGGAGAGGAGTCGACGGTGTACTCCCGGCGGGTTTGAAAGTTATCTAATTCATTATATAATACCAATTGGTCTTCGAAATATAAATAATAATTCAACGGACTGTGTGACTCGTTTATAAGTACATAAAAAAACTGGAAAAAAAAAACACCAGACAGTTATGTTTTTTTAATGGATTTCGAACCCAATCGCATTGCACTAATCTCGTTAATTACTTATGAATGTCTATGACGTTGCAGACGAATCGATTATAATTACCGTTTCCAGTAGACGAAACGTAATGCAGGAAAATGTTTTCCCGGTTCTATTGATAACATACACGTATAATCTAGGTTTGACGTAGGGAGTTTAAAGCATATTAACCGTAGTCGATTCACGTCGGATACAATAACAATAATAATAATAATAATGACGACGACGACGACAATAATTCAATATAAAATAATACATCTGTTTCGATCGATGACCGGACGCTCGCATTCGCGCAGCGATCAGATAATTTCAAATCAATTTGAAATAATATGATATAATGCTTACCCTGCGCGTATCTATTGACGTTGGTTTGATTACCAAAACCACGTTATACACGTAAATACAATTAATCCGTATAAAAATACCGGAATGAGTGGATTTCAATAATGACTCGTACTCGTTCCGTACAATATCCGCAGACGAAACAATTACATAATCGGTTGTCGTTAAAATCGGTTACATTTCGACCCGTTGGTCAAACCGTAAATGTATACGTTCCACGTCCGGACCGATCGATCCTACGGCATAATTATCGAATAATACAATTACAGTGAACACGTACAATCCATACATAATAGTAAATAAGAAATAATTGATAATAACAATAAATCGAGATAGAAAACGGATCCTGTTTAGCGTCGTCCAGACCGGTCGAGGCAGCTCGCCTTCCCATTGCTTTTCCCGTGATTCCCGCAGGATTTCTCGGTCTCTACAGCTTCGTCACCGTATTGGACGTGATGATTGGAGACTTTTATTTGGACGCCGGAAAACACGCCGGAGAGAACCGGTAGCCAGTGCACGTTTGTGCACTTCCGACCGTGCCAGTTATAATTCTCACGGACTGATCAAACGTGCATGCGGCACACTATACACCAAAGGTAGCGTTGAACTTCCTCTCAGGACGGTCGCGTCGTCGTTTCATCTCGCGGCAGTTTCCGACGCGGACTGCCGACTGCCTTGACTTCTGCGCGTCCGCAACCTTAAGCTTGGCAGTAGTAACGAGATAAAGCGTCTGCGGTATCTTAGACACGCTCGTCGTCACACAATACCGATACGCAGTCTGAACGCGACGACACGTGGCGAAACGCAAAAACGTTGTCGCACGAACGTCCCGGGATAAAAGTCAATTAAAATCATTTTTCGTTCGTTCGGGTTTCGAAACGCACGATAATCAGCGTTTTCACGTACATCATAACATCATTAAAAATCAGTTTTCCAGCTCTGAATCGTCGAGAACCGACGGGGGTTTCGTACGCGGTCTCCAGTGTATTTTTTTTCTGTATATATGTGCGTTCAAGTCTGTGATCGATCGTCGCGATAATTGCCGCTTTGCCGCCGGGTCGTTCCGCTAAAAAACTCGTCCGCGTGCAAACACACGCGACGTTCCCGAAACGGCCGCGAGACGTTAACGACGAAAGACGAGAAGAGTAAAAAAAAAACCGACCGACCGACCAACAAACAAACACGCGAGTGGGGCCGGGGTCGTGTTCCGGTGCGCGTGTGTTATGGCGCTGTGGCGAGGCGGACGACGAGCGGACCGACGGGCGGAATTTCGTCACGGAATCTGGTGCTCGCGTACGCGGCGCAACACAATACCCGGGCGTACGCGCGCCGCTCTTTGTCGGCCGGCACGAAATATTTATCTTGGAAATTGTTTTCCTCTCTCTGTACCGTATCCCGACCCGACGGAACGGGCAATTACCGTCCGACGGCCGTAAGGCACCGGATCCGTTTTTATGCGGATTTTTTTTCCTCCCCCCCCAACCCCTTTTTTTCATTCTTCGTCTCCTCACGCGTACCGCCGAACTGGTTTTATTTTTCTTGCGCGCGCTCGCGACGGACGCGCGAGATGACTTATGGTCAACGTGAACGCGACGTCAATCAACTCTTGACGGATGGGTGGGTGGTGGGGGGGCGGGGGTTTATACTCCGCAAAAATTACACCTCGTGACTGAAAAGAAAAATAATTTTTCTTTTGTTCTTTCTTTACGGTGTTATAAACGATCGTCGCGTTACCGTCTGTACTACGCGACCTTCTACGTTTAACGAGAAAACGAAAAATCACGTACGCGCGTTCAAATCCATCGAATCGTCGGACCGGATTTTTATTGTTTTTTTTTTTTTTTGAAATTTATCTAACCGACGTCAAATAACAAACGAAAACGCTTTATCGACTTCCGTTGTTTTTCGTCCGAAAACGTTTGTGATTACAGCGGAGATCCCGCGTTGGTTAGATGATTTGAATTGAATGCATTCATAGGATTTCAAAAATCCCACTCGTTGATAAAAATAAACAAAAATATTCCTCATGAATTTATGATTAAAATCACGTGTTCCCGTTTAAAGACAAGGGATAGCGATAAAAATGTTAAAACTTCGACAACGTGCGAAAAAACTTTCTAAAAAAAAAAAAAAAAACAGTATAACAAAAATCATTATATTTGCGAAAACAACAATGTTATCGACGAAATAAAAGTATTAATATAACGCGCGCGTTAAACAATGTGGTTATTTAATGTCAAACTTTTTTCTTTTTTTTTGGTGTTGCGGTCGTGGTGGAAACACTTGACAATCTCGCGCGTACATATATTAAATTTCATAAACTTTATGCGGTACGTCAATGATTGTTTGCGTTGTCTTGTCGCAACGTCACGTATATATGTTTATACATTTGGTAAACGTTTGATTGTACACTTACTTTTCGTTTGTTAGATTCGTTTTGATTGCTATAGTTTTTTAAAGAGTACGAAGCAAACGTACGAACAAAATCATACCTGAAAGTTTCTCTGAAATAATCGTGGACGTACCGTTTTCGTGTTTATTTCGATTTTCTCGTCCGGAACAATTTGAATTCGGCAAGAAAACGTTTGGTCGAATTCGTTTCACTTGACGATACTGTATACAGACAGTTGACGATTCAAAGTCGTTTATCGAATCCAAATACAAAGCAAACGTATAAACAAAATCATACCTGAAAGTTTCTCTGAAATAAGCGTGGACGTACCGTTTTCGTGTTTATTTCGATTTTCTCGTCCGGAACAATTTGAATTCGGCAAGAAAACGTTTGGTCGAATTCGTTTCACTTGACGATACTGTATACGGACAGTTGACGATTCAAAGTCGTTTATCGAATCCACTGTTTACGCGAAGCACACATATTGATCAATAATGTCGCAGAAAAAGAAAAAAAGAGGAGTTCTCGAAATTGAAACAAGAATAGAATTTTTTAAATTAAGATCAGAACGTTTTTGTTTGTTTTTCGCAATTGAGAAGTTTATTAATTTTTCCAAGTTAATTTCCTTTTACGTTTCTCTCGAGTTAAACAAACAGAAGAAGACACGGTTTGAAAAATGTCACGACGAAAAACATTTTTTTTTTTTGTACGAAAACGATTATACAAGGAAAACAATTTATTCGTCGGGACGATATTACTTTTACATCCGACAACACGAAAATTAATTCAAGTACGTTTTTTTTTTAAAAATAAAAAAATTCATCAATTTTTCACCTCGTGTACAATTTAACGTCTGACTCTTAACGTTATAATGAAATTATCAAAAACGGACAAATGCGACGGTAAAAAGTACTTAGAACATCCGCTATCGTTTCCGTACATTCGACTTTTAGATTCTGAACGACGCATCCGGTATTACAATTTGACGTGATCGCCGGCACGTTCTCCGGTAAAATACTTACACACGTACGTCACGCCAATCCCGTCGACGTTTCGGTGCTGTTGTTTTGTAGACCGTGTCGGACCGTATTCCGGACGAAAAACGTCACCTTGGCCGGAGCAAAAACCGCACGGAAATCCCGTGTTCGAATGGACGCGTTGGCACACACTCAACATCTTGTACGGTCTGCGGTGTCTCGTTCGTCGCCGTCCGTTCTGGCCGAACGGCATCACGCAGTGCACGCGCGCGTTTTGGTCGGCCTTGGTCCGGGAGCGTCGACGACGCGTTAGGTCAGGACATCGAACAACGGTCCAGAAGATGGCGCGTTGCCGTCCGTGTCCGGTGGGGGCTGGTCAACTTTCCGAACGCGTCCGATGAGTGGTGATTTGTCGACGGGAAACGATTCGGGAACAAAAATCAAAGCGCACGCGTCACGTCGGTTAAATTCTCCGGCCGGGAAATCGTCCGGCAGCGAAACACCGTAACGAACGAACGACGGCTCTCGAAACCGGAAAACAAATAAACCGAATCGAACGACAAGAGCTCGTGACGTCCGTGACGGGTTCGACGTCGTTCGACATTTTCCGTCGGCGGCGTGACGGGGAACGGTAAATATTTTTTTCGTGTTGGTCTTCCGCGTCCGGTCTTCCGAATTCCCCGACCGTGTGGACATAACGACGGCCGCGCGTCCACTCGCCGACCTGCCGCCGGTCGACCGTTCGGAACCGTTCGGAACGGCGACACACGCGAAACGCGTGTGGGCTCGTCTTGTTTTTTGGCCCGACCCCGCGGCACGTCATACGATACCGACACGCAGCTTACCGGCCCACCGACCTTCCAGCTTGGTGCCGCGCGCGTGCGCCTTATATAGTGCCGGGCACGGGCGTCCCGTGCCGTTTTCGGACGCGCGCGGAATTCTCAATCCCGTGCCAACGCCGTCGGGTCCGGCGGGTTTCGTCCGAGCCGTTGCGCCGCTGTACGCAGGGACGGACAGGCAGGGCGGGTAGGAGGCCATACCCGCACGGGCCCTTAGGCTATACATTTCATTGTGGCCTATTGGCTCACGCAAAATCGTAAACACCTAACAGAAAAATGATTACGACATTCCCAAAAAAACATAACACGAGTATTTGTTATCTCTCACATATCATACCGTGATCGTTGCCAAATGCCGATAGCCGAAATCGAAAAATCAAGATTTTCGTGATGTATTAGTGCATTTTTTTCGATATTTTTTTTATGTGATACGTTATCGAGTTATTTATTTTATCAAGTCGCTTGTTCGTATCAATTACGTTAGTTTTGAGGCCTCCCAAAAACTTACCCACCTGGGCCTTCATAGTCTCAGTCCGCCCCTGGTTGTACGTACCGCGACGACACACATTAGAGCGATCACTTTTTTGTGGTACGGGGGGGAGGGGGACGATTCTCGTGACCCGCGCGAATATAACTCTACAAAATTTTATTTTTTTTTGGAAAAAACTTACCTGTTTGTTTTTGTGTCACGAACGAGACGTAAGACGTGCAAGCGCGTGTTGTCACACGGTGTACCGCTAGTCCGCGCTGTCTATTACATTACGTCAATACAGTCGCACGTCGTAACGACACGAATCGCTGTTATTCTGATAAAAACGTTTTTCGTCCCGACACGATTCGGTGCTTTCGCGTAAAACATGTATTTCACCCAGATCATTCAATAGGATCTTATGCGAACGTACATGCTCGTTTTTTTCTCTCTTCGTTTTCGCGTCGCTCATAAATATACAAGTTGTGAAAAATATTTTTTTAAAAGACTGTTCGGACGATTCTCTAGTGAAAGACTAGTTTTTTCGTAATACTAAAATATTTTTAAACGCGTGTTTCAAAAAGTATAAAAATTACAAAACCTGAATTTTATCCAACGATCCAAGAGTCGTTGGTAAAGTGAATTGCATGTTTTGTAGTCACGGGACAGATAATTTACGTGGCCATAACACGGCGTTGAGTTGTTCGAAGAGTAATAGACGATAACGAAATCGGACTATAATATTTCCCGATACGTTTTCGAAAACGGGTTTGCTCCGCGAGCCAACAAAAATACTACACCGGAAACAAGTATTCGATGTGTTCCATGCCGACGAACTGTAAATACATTTTACTCGAACAATCGCACAACGCCAAGTCCGTGATTTGGAATCCGTATGCGGACAACCCGGTTATATATAATCAATGACGATTATTAAAAGCGAACCAAATTTACCGAACGATACTAAAACCTTTATTTCATTAACGGGATTGTTGGCGTACTCGTGGTTAGGCGTTATCAATAACAACAGTTCGGCCACACAATAGTGTAAAAAACACTGTGCACGCGGTCGACGCGCTTCAATTATACCGCGTAACGTATAATTCCGTATATTGTAAATGATCAGCGAACATTTTCGATTTCGGCTCTCCGTACAAACGGCCAAAGTTTCAACGATATGAATACGGAAATTCCGTATGGAAATCGTGTGCCTAGTTTCCGGTGTACGCGCGCACGACGGGCACAAGTCGAGCCCGTTAGCATTCCCGAAACTATATGAACCAAAAGTTCCGCGCGCATTCGAGAAGTCCCCGATTACCCCGGACCACCCGCCGAACAGCCGTGGATCCGAATCCAAACTCGTCTCGCACGGGAAAAACGCGTTCGCACGTCGGACACCGAAAGTTTCGTCCGACCGTTCGCACCGCGTCCCGGACTTACCGACGGGTTTACTTCGCCCGGTTCGACGTGTACATTCAATCGGCGGGACCCAATTAGAACGGCCGTTTTAAAGTTGTCCGCATTCATCGCCCTCGGCAAAGTTCGGGGGACGCGGCGCGTACTGTTCCGAATTACCGTTGCTGGCGCTGGGAGGACCCAAAACCTAACTTCACGTGCTCTAAGAAGCGATTTGTTGTTATCGAATCGATGGGGGATGAGGGATGTTTTCAAGAGTCGCTGACCGGTTAAAATTAGATTGTCAAAAGTAAAACAGCGACTAGTTTACTCAGTCAGACTGAACGACCGGCATCGTGTACATTCACTCGATTAGGAGTTGCGCGAAACAAACGAGAAAACGGTTGAATAATAATAGTTCGTCGGACAAACTTTTGCCTAATGAGTAATATACATTTATTCGATTTGAACGATCCTTGGTTCTGGCAGTTGTCTTCCAGCATCGAATAAGCGTCCCACACGAAACCGCTTCACATCTCTTCACGTATTTTTGTAACTCACTTTCGAAAACTGTTAGTCACCAAACGTCATTGTGTTCGAAATTTATCGTGTAAAATTGATGATGACTATAGTCATCGTTACTCCGTCATTACATAAATAGAACCACAATCGATTTATTTATGTACACGGTTGGCTATGAAGCCAAATATGATATGTCCAATTCAAGTAACATTGTAAAACATTGTTCGTTTCTTAATTTGAAAGTTGAAAAATGTGATTCGATTAAAACCAACATTAATTGAAGTTAGAAGAAAACAAAAAAACGACGCGTGTCCCGCGCTGATGGCTTTGCCGCCGAATAAAAATTGATAAATTAACGTTTAGAGCGCTGCGGGGCCCGCGTTTCGCGAGACGAATTAACCGCCGCGCGAGAAACGGCATCCGGCGGGAGATTTAACCGGATTTCCTATACCGTAATTTACGAGATATTCCGGCTACCGTTTTCGGGACGGTTTCCCTCCCACTCTACGGTAGATAAGTGTTGCGTACGAACCGTATGAATTTCTGTATATATATATATATATTTCGGTTTTCTTTTTTTCTTTTCTTTTATTTTCCCTGCCTCCCCCCCCCCCCCACTCATTTGTAATCTCCTAGTCGGCGAGGAAAATAAAGTTCGCGGGATAAAGGCGATAAAATTATATACTCGTTATACCCGCCCAGTTTCGTGTGCGTGTCTACTCCGGGGACCCTCGAACCGAGACCAGTCGGTTCAGTCGGTTCAAGCGTGAAATATAGCCGGTTTTTTAATTTTTTTTTAATAAATTTCGAATTCTCTCTCTTTTCTTTCTCGGCACGTGTAGGTTGACGCCCGCAAGGACTCGGAACGCACGGGGTCTCGTTTCGTCCGCCGTTCCGATTCATCCGTCCGACGTGACGTACGTTACGTATCGTCGACTTTCTAAATGTTCACGTACGTGTTGCCGCGAAACGACCGTCGAAAACGTAAATCAACGTTAAAATCAAACCGTTCGCGCGAAATTATACGGTCAGGTTAGGTCAGGTTTAGGTTTTGTTAGGTCGGCGAGCTTCGGATTTAAACGGGTACGTTTGACTTAGCGCTTAACGTATTCAATCAGACGGCTTAACGACTATGATCGTGTGACGGCGAATCAATGCCGGACTGTTCAATCGCGGTATATTATCAAATTATCGTCACTCGGTTGAATTGTGGAAAACGTTTCGCGCGATATTTCGTTCGGTCGAGGGGGGGGGGAGGGGGAGGATAACTATTTGTTCCGGATTGAAACGCACTCGAATCGCTTCCAATGTTCACGTTTTTAAATCGGTTACTCGCCACGTTGTCGAACGGCGAACAAAGCGAGTGTCGTAATTATTTTTAGACAATCATCACGTCTCATTTGTCGACGAACGATAATTGTTCTCAATGATATCACGCGGTCCTCGCCACGACGATACGCATAATAGATTATTTCATACTATACAATACAAAACCGAACGTTAACAACGTGTTAAGAGTTGGAAATCAAATCGCTCGACTACGACGCGGGTTTGTTTAATTCGGCGTGTTCACTCCGAGTTGAATATAAACTAATTAATCTGAATTGACAACGCCAAAGGTAACGTACAATTGTTAGGTTTTACACGTGATTTTTTATTTTTTTTTTATGCTAAATAAAAATGTTGAACTTTTAATCAAATTGGGTCACTTTTTCAAAGTTTTGACTTTTTTAAAGTTATATTTCTTCGTGTGAAATTAATTTAACGATACAAATGAAAAAAAAATCAGTCCTAAATGAACAATATTTCGTAAAACGTTACAGGCGGACGTGATTTTCAACACAATCAAGCGTTGATACGACGTATAAGAGATACCTGTGCGTAATGCGAACGAAATATGTCCCGTCGGTTATCGCGAACAAAAATATACTTACAATTTGGCCTACTAATGAAATTGCACACCGAACAGATGTAAAAATACATACGCGCCTCCCACTTATAACCGACCGTGCTATGTGATTAGAGTACAATTGGGTTTTAATTGGCCTCACGTCATTTGAACGTACATCGAAAGGTAAATCAGAACTATAAATAAACCGTCGTAGATCGTATACACACGGACGTTTGCGCGCCATTGTCGTCGAAAACCCTCAGGTGATTCAAACGACTTCGCGGGTCTTCAGACGTTAATTACTGTCTTACAACTGGTAATCCAAAACAAAACGCAATCATGGTAAGTCTTTGCGGAATCATTTCGACAATATGTTATTATTATTATTATTATTATTATTATTACCATCATCGATGGATTTTGATTATTCGTTTCGTTTGTGCGCGTTCAAGTCGTGGATGGATCCGCCTCCTCAAGCCGTGGAACTCAACGAAGGCATAACGTTGAGCAAAGATCAGTTGAAAGGTAAGCATACACAAAGACGGACGAGCGATGAGAAAATTAACTCGGACAAGTCATCAATATTAGCCACGGTTACAAACGACTAGGTTTTTGTGTTGGTTTTTGTTTTAATAACGAAAATCGTCGTTCTCGCGTAAAATTATTCGACAAAAATCGAAACGTAATTTAATTCATCAAACGTTTCCCACACGGATTGCCCGCTCGGTCAGACACGGATTACGAATATTTCGGTATTTACGGGGTCTGGGTGAGGGGGCCGTTGACTACGTGTGTGTCTATAACCTAACACAACGGAAACCTATTCTTAATCCGTCTGCGTGATCGTTATTAGTTTTGAGGAAGGCCTTCGACACGTTCGACACGGAGAAACAGGGCAGAATCACGTGCGACAACATCAACACCATTCTGGACATGTTGGGTCACGCCACGGACGCCGGCACCGTCAAGAAAATCGTGGCCGAAATCGACCATCAAGGTACGTGAGATCGGCGGTTTCGTTGCCGTGTTCGGGTCGTCCCGTAGACGTGCGAGAACGCGTGAATAGAAAACCTAACCTAACCTAACCTAACCTGACCTAATCGCCGGACCGATCCAGTCCGTACCGAAACGGTCTTTTAGAAAAACACGATTGCGATCCCGGCTACGGCAACCACACAACAACGCGACGGAATCGATAATTCGCCCACTTTACAAGCCCGCCTTGTTTATTCGCCTAACGTCTATAAATAATAACGATATGTGTCAATAATAAACGAAATGTGTCGGTACGATCGTCAGATAAACAAACGAATTACACAATGGTCAACTGTTATTTTGGCCAATAGAAAGTCTTGGGTGTTTTTTTTCTTCTGGTTTTTTATGTTCATAACACACACACACACGCACACAAGCGCGCGCGCGGTCCGAACGCGTTTTAATTTGTTATTCCGAAATATCGATTCTAATTATAGTATCGTTTACGAGATTGTACGGACGGTTTCGTCGTGTGTCCATACGAAAACCACTTTAACATATTGCGTCGGTGGTACGAATTAGGCAAAAATCGTTTTTTAAACGACATTGGTTTGTAACGTGTCACCGTAGTTTCACTCATTACCTAGCGATTAATTTGTTGTCGTCGGAAACGACACTCGAATGCGTACGCATCTTTGTCGATTGATCCATTTTTTTGACGTCGCGTATCCGTTAACGATTTGAGTTTAAATTTAAATTTTCGAATTACTGTTTTTTTTTTCTCCTTCAAATATCATGATTGGAAACAATAAACAGGATTTACCCGAACTCGGACGAATAACGTTTCTCGCGGTTTTTTTTTTTAGTTGTCCGTTTACTTTCTAAGCGATAACACATATTTTCAATTCAACGCCAAAGTGTTAAAAAAGTTACGCGGTAGTATATTTTAAGTTTCGTCTCGGTGGCAATCAAACTTTTTCTTCTTTTTTTTTTTTCGTACAGTCGAGTGTCGCGTACAAGTACAACGAGAATGATAACAATAAAAGTATATATATGTATCGACAGGGCCGTGCCAAAGAACAAATAATTAGACTTACGAATTTACAACCACATTCAAGACACTCGAATTCTATTCGTTTTCGTTTGCTGAAAGACTTTTCATTTTTACTATTTGTTCACGTAGTTATTTTAATAATATAAATATATTACAAACACCGAATATCACAACGAACAGATCGCAAAACGTTTAAAAATCACGGAAACAAAAAGACATTTAAAATCACTGGCTACACGATGAGCACGACAACAATAAGTGATCAATAACAAACCATCCAGGTTGTACAGTCACGCGTCGTAGTGACGATCTATCAGTGTTGTAAATAAACCTGTCGGTTTTTAGAATTCGGTATTCCAAAGATCCAGTGTTCGGTTATCAGTAGATAATGGATCACCACGTCAATCGGAACCCGGCGGCGATAATAAACGTAATATTATGTTATCGCACACATCTCGTCGGCTGTTATATTCCATGTGCGTACGGGCAAACTATAAATTTAAATACGCACAGCGTTATATTTTTTTCAATGAACATAAATAACATGATTTTTTTTCTTTTTAAACAATAATAAACTTCGTGAGAAATACTGACGACGCGCAGAATTTTAAATAATTAAAATCAAATTTGCCGAGCAAATATTGAAAAATCGTCAGTGGATAGTCAGACGCCCTCCCGCGGCGCTCCCCTTAAAAATAACGGCACGGTGTATCGAATTCGACGATATCGGGTTTGTCGGTTAGGAACTCGATAAAACGTGTGCGTGTGTATTATTTTTCTCTACTATTACATTTCACGACCCGAGAGGTTCAGAAAAAGAGAAGTGTTGAAAAAAAACCAGCTATATCGTATTAGTTTTGTTTATATAAACCCAGTTGAGACGGATGTCTATGCGCCATAATAAAATAATACGAGTCCCCGGGGCGCAGCGTACATTTTTATATAATGGCGTCTGTGAAAGAAATTTTAAATAATGATATCACGCCCGGGAAGACGTTTTATGCGCATTTTTTGTCAAAAGTCCACTCGTTAAATTTAATACACGCGTGCGTTAGATTCGATTGAAATGTTTATTGGGCATAGAAAAATAACGACGTTGTATACGTTATTCTTCATTATTATTTTTTTTTTTTTATCATCGCGAGCCAGGATCGAAAACCGATTTTATCTCGGCGTTTTGCATTCGTCGTCAGATTAGGGATTATTTACAGACCGCTTTCAAAACAATATTTCCAATGTTTATACATTCCGCAAACGAAAAAACTTTTGATTTTCAAACGGCCGTTAAAACGCTAACGTTCCGCTCGTTAATAATCGTTACGTTAAGAGTTGGTTTCGTAGGAGTCGCGCAGTCCCGGGGAAATTCAATCGATCGGATTTCGAAAATCAACGTGTGTAAACCGTCGTGTAAAATTATCCTCCTCGATGATCGACAACGGAAATGAAGGTCATCATCGAAAGTCGACGTAACCATAACGAACAAGGGGATTATAGAGTCATGTCGGTAAAAAATGCTCGATGATATAATTATTTATATTTCGCGATAAAACGAATCAAAGAAAAAAAAAATCACACTAGATTTACGCGTCGTCTCGTTGTTCTCCGAAACAATAGACCGTATCGATACGACACGCGTGCGTTGTAATTTTTCTCTACTCGTTTATTGAAATATATTTTCCTCCAAAAGGACCACGTCCTTGACACGAAGAAAGTACAAAAAGTCATGAGATCGCCGTTTTTTTTTTTTCTCGATGACAATACAACATTAAAGTGTAATTATGTATTGTACAACGCGTTTGTCGCTCTAATTATGCACTCGGTCGCCCTAAGTAAACATTGTATAATATTCGAACTGCGCGTTTTACGGTACCCATTGTTGACAAAATCTGTAGCACATAACGGACGACCTCGAGCACGGTGAAAACGCGAATAAAAAAATTACACAAACACGCACACACACACACGTATATATATGTATACGTATTTTTTGTACCGTCGAAAACGGACTTGACGCCGAGTTTGCAATCGTTGCGTAACGACTGTGATTTGTGTACGGTTTTACAGGAATCGGTACGCTGTCGTTCGACGATTTTTGTACGCTCGCGGCGAAATTCATGACCGAAGAGGAAGAAGATTCGGAAGCGATCAAAACCGAACTCAGAGAAGCTTTTAGGCTTTACGACAAGGAAGGTGCGCACGTCTCGTGTCGATATAATTGTTTTACACGGAACCGTACGCGCGGCCGGATGAAGTCGACGCGTGCATACGTATAACATGTTGTTGGGGGGTGTTTCGACGATTTCGGCACCGGCGGGGAGTGCGCGGTGATGATAGAAGTCGAACCGAAACAAACGGGTGTACGTATTATCCGGTCTAAGATTCGAGGGTTGCAGAGTACTGGTCAGAAACGGACGGCGAACCGTTTTTCGCGAAAATCGATATCGTTCAAACCCCCCCGAATCTTTTTAATAGTTACAATTCGAATTGAATTTGTTAAACTAAATCATCGAGGCGGAGACACACTATTTATACGCCGCGTGTTAACCCGCTTTCAGACGTGATTCAATCGTACACAACATGATCCGATATTTAAACCAAGTAGTTGGAAATATATGATTCGGTTTCAAGTCCACCCGGAAAATGTGTTCCTGCTATGGCCTTGCACGTACATAGGTTCACCATAGACGAAACGCGGAAAAACGTTTGCCCACTGCGGCGAGAATTATTTTCGCGCTTCCCATCTATGCGTGTTTAATTTTTTTTTTGATTTTCGATTACAATCGTTAGGTTTTAAACGTGATGGTTTGTTTTTCTGTTTTTTTTTTTTTTTTGTTCGTCCAGGTAACGGTTACATAACGACCGAAGTGTTAAGGGAGATATTGTCCGAGCTCGACAACAACATGTCCGACGACGAATTGGATCAGATGATCGATGAAATCGACGCGGACGGATCCGGTACCGTTGATTTTGACGGTAAGCGAAACTTCTCAAAAACCGCGTTTTTTCTTGTTTCAAATCGCCATAATCATTTGATAAGGGTAGAAAAAACCCCTCGAATCTAATGTAGTTGATCACCGCGTTCAACATTTGTAGTTCGGATCGTTTGGTAAACGCGATTGTTTGTCTATAACGTGTTTTCAAAAGTTACGCCGGATGGAAACATATCCAGAACGATACGTTCGATTAAATGTAACTACGAGCGCGTGTTCTAAACGCTTTATTACGGCGCCGTCAGCGATTTATTATTACAACGGGGTGTTGTCTTGTTAGACGGACGGACGGACGAAAGATTAATTACAACACACATACGTCTAGGCGAAACGTGTCAGTTGTATGTGATTTGTTATTGAAATAAAAAAAACTAATAATATAATCGACTACACGGCTTCCTGTGGCTTTCTAAACACGACGCGGTAATCATTATACACGCGTGTGCGATAATTATTCGCCATCAATCACGCGATCGTATTTCAATTCATACGATAAACCACGTGATAACGCGAATAGCGAACGGGCGAGAGGAGGGAAAGCTACTATTTTTTTTTTTTTTATTTTTTTTATTTTTTTTTTTAAATTTTTAATCTTATACCGGCCGACGACGGTGCGGTATCGATCGATCGATTCATAAAACTACGGTAATTAGAATAAAAATGATCACAACGATCAATTGGCAATCAGAGGCCGGTTAGTCGATAATAGCGGCGCAGAGAAGTGAATGGTGACGGACGAACGGATTTGTAATATTTTATTATTGAACGGTTTATCCGGAGGACGTATTGATTACGCGGTTTTCGCTCGCGGCCGCGCGTCGTATCGTTATTGGTTGTCCGTGTTAATTAATAGTTTCTACTGTTTCGCCCCGTTCGAAGAGCGGCAAAACCGAATATTGACGGACGCAGTAACGGCGTCGTGTTGCAATAGGTCGTCGATGTTTCGCTGGACAAAAATGTTAACGTCCGTGTCATATATCTTCTAGACGAATAGGGGAACAAATGCCTAACCGTTGTCCACGATAAAACGTGTACATTCGTTAATCATGCGTTTTTCAATTTATCGCAATTATTGTGAACAAAACAATACGATCTCGACGATAACCGGACGATTCGAGAATAAGCGCTTTGTACGACACCATACCTATAATGGATCATTTTATTAGCCTCGAATAAGCAAAAAAAAAAACGAAATTACTTGACGCGTCTCTTTTTCATTCAACTCGTAGCTCAAAATTCGACTTAATTCCATACAAATGTATCTGAATGAATTTAAATCGCCAATGATATAAGAGTAACGTAAAATACTACGACTATAGTACGTATATAGTCGTATTGTATTGAGCGCGTCTAGTTTCGTCTGTAACATTAGAATAGTTATGGTATTAAAGAAATAATACAATATAATATAAGACGCCGCGGGGGAGTCTTATTTAATTTTTTTTTATCGTCAATCAGGAAACGTTAACTTTTAACTAAGTTACTTTTTGTAAACTTTTTAACGTAACTAAAATTAAATACTTTTTATAATATCTTAACTTAACGAGTTAAAAAAAAAAATGAGCGGACTGACTCAGTCTTAGGTGTATTTTTAATAACAATATGCTTACGTCTTTGAACAATCACTTTTTATCACATTCGATAATGTTTTTAAGTAATCATACATTAATTTACAAGTTGTTGTAAAATAAAAACCCCAATTTTCGATTTATTCCATTTCTATCTTTCTCCACGTCAAAATAGAATCGTAGAAATTTGCACGCTGTTGAATTTATTATAAATTAAAAACTTTCACGAATTTACAAGATAATATACATGTCAGACCATCATGACGCGTTGCATCGCATTTGGTGTTCATTTAAAATTAATTAGTGTCATGTTGAATTGCAATAGGTCATACGACTCCGATGTTTTCGCCAGGTGCATACATATTCGCGCATGTGAAACATCGAAAACGTAGCTTTCTACGCGGATCAATCGTAAACGGCTGAATCGAAGTTGTCTTCTTAGTTGAAGAATTTATTGCGAACGTTATACGATTATGATTTTCGTCAATATCTGCAGTCAGTAGTTTTCCAATAACAACGTGATCATACGAATTGCATTTCAATATTACAACGATCATATTGAAAACTCAAAAAACGTTAAGTTGTCGAAATCGTCGATGAATTCGGTTTTGGTTACGTGACTTTGTTGTTTCGACGACGCGTATTTGAAATACTAAAAAATAAAAAACATACATATTAATTTAAGGGGATAATCGGAAACGGTGTATTTTTTATACCGTTTTGTTTACGTAAACACTAGACGCGAATTCGACCACTTACAGTAAACCGAATTTAATTCTGGAAAAAAAAGATTCTCTAGGTTTTTAGGATGATCGAGTTTCGAGATAAGACTACGTTAGTTCCTTCGTTTTTGAACATTCGTTTCGTCGTGTCAAAAAAAAAAAATTGCCTAAAAGACCACCGGTGAATTCTCAAATCTGTAGTCAGAACAAAATTGAATTCATGTGCATGCGGATAGTATAGTCAGGCACTCGCACTAACAATCATTTACTGGCAGATCGACTGTCCGACACTCGTTATAAAAAACGCGTTTCCCATCCTCTCAATAACTTAATTTTTGAGCGGAGAATTTTTTCAATCCCGACGAACGAAAAACCACGAAAAACGTAAACTACGGGGTTCGGAGCCGTTTTCTCAACGCGAAAAACTATAGCGAACCGTTTAAAACCGTCCGCGGCTCTGTTGACGCGGCGCTGCGGACAGGCAATTCGGCTACGGCTGCGCGCTGCGGGTCCGTCGCGAGTATTGTTTTAAACACGCGGGCGACGACGGTGTGGCGGCCATGACGACGTGTAGAATAATATTGTCACGTCGGATTTGCTCGGAAACTGTTGGGAAGAACGTCGGCCGGTCTCATTGACACGCCGTTCCGTTAAAGCCGATTGACATATATTAGCATGATTTTGGAAACCGACCCGAAAAGAAAGAAGAAAACGAACGCGCGGCGAAATCGACGGCTAATCATCTTACAAAGACCGATTTTTGTAAACTCCGTTAGCGGTTTTATATCGTGTGCCGCGCGTAAATATCGCAAAGACGGGTGTTAGGTTTGCAGTGTTCGGGATGCGTTTGGGTAACGTGTTATTTGTGCGAGTAACTAGTATCCGCACGTGTATACATCACGATATCCAGAAACTAGATGAAAACTCGACCACTTAAAAATATGAATAAAATTGAAACTAATCAGTCTGTTTTCTGGGTTAGCGCGATAGTCGTTTTATCATTAAACGTTTCGTTTGTTTTTTTTATTTTTAGCATATTAGTACGAATGTACAAAATGACCAAAAACTAACATCATTTATTCAACATGGTTGTTATTAAAAGAAGTCCATTGCTCTCAGATCGTTTTGATTATAAAATATAAAAAAATTTTAAAATTTTTAGTTGTAAAAATCATAAATACAATAACTGCTGTGTAGTAATCATCACACACAAAAAAAAAAAAACACGTTGAATAGAACAAAAGTTATTTGTCATGTGTCCGCGGACACCTCGTATATAGTATATTTCATCAACGGTAGTAATGTAATATGCGGTGCTCGAAATCAATACGTTTGTGAAACAGTCGGGATAAATGTCTTCCGGATATTCATTGCACGTTCTATTGTTTTCAGAATTTATGGAGGTGATGACTGGCTAAGGGAAATTTCGTCGGAATTTCCGAACACGCTGAACATCGTTACAATCAAAAAAATACACGAACCCGGCGTTTCCGTAAAACACGATATTTCACTAAATTATTCGACGTTATTTTTATTTATTTATTTTGTTGCTGTTGTTTCCTTTTTAATACGTGATCCAGTTTGTACGAACGTTGATCGTGTTGTGCAACGAATGCACACTGCGCCACGTTCAATTGTCTGTCCGATACGTGTGTGAAGTTGGCCCCCCACCCAAACCTAAATGCTCCAAATTTTTTTGTAACCTTTTTTCGATTGTCGAAATCGCTTTAAACAAATTTTGTTATATTCCTTTTAATTTGAAACTATTTGTAACCAACTTTTTATAATTTGTAACCTCACCGTTTTTGAGTTATGACCATTCCAAATAAAGAGGCCAGCTTCCCTCAAGTTGAAAAAATTGTTCAAAAATGTTTAGAAATTTACCTTAAACATATTTATAATATAATATTATCATAAAATTTGAGAGACAATTATTGTGGTAGTAATTATTATTATGTTTTGGTCAGAAAACTGAAATGGAATGAAGAGTTATGACATTTTATATTAATATTTTAAATTTTATTGATATTTAGAGTTGTTAAAAGTATCGTCATTTTAACTAGTAATGAATGTATAACTTAGTTATTATTAAAAAGTACCTTACTGAATACTATATAACTATTGCATATAACACTTTATATATAACACTAAATATATGAGTAAATATATAATTATTTATAAGTATATATGTAATTATAGGGACGAAATCTCAATGTTTTATATAAACTCACCCCCCCCCCCATCCCCCACCACAAGGAGAAAATGAAAGTACGCAACTGTATATATATTGTATTATAATGTTATGTTTGTATTATTTTTGGTATAATATATGTATATCATATATATAATAATATATACATAGATATTTTATTATGGAAAGTACATGAAATTTTTCATTCAATTTTTTATGATTAATTTTGGAAATATTTGGAAAATTATGTTTGAAGTTAGTAAAATATACATTATAATATAATAATATACAAAGATAGTCATTCTATTTTTAGTGATTTAATCACTGTAATTACTGTGATAAAATTCGAACACTTCTTTATAAACTCAATGGAAACCGGATGTAAGATATTTTTTTTTTCATATATTGGTGTTTTTAAGTTATTTTAAAATGTACACTCACAGCGCATGCTAAGGCCTAAACTACTATTGAGTATTATTACAGTATACGTTACGAATAACCGATTATTATACTGCCGTAAGTCAACGAGTGAAGTAATTTAGTTTGCATTATATCTATTTATTATATATTATTTCGTTGATATTCAGTTTAGAATTCCCCAAATTCCCCATTGAGAACCTTGCTATAACTCGAAAACGGTAAGGTTACAAATTATAAAAAGTTGGTTACAAATAGTTACAAATTAAAATAATGAGGTTACAAAAAAATTTGGAGCATTTAGGTTTGGGTGGGGCCAACTTCACACACGTCTGTCCAATGCCTCTTATAGCAATAATGTACACGTACATTATCATTAAACCATTGTATCATATCAAACCGTTCAGCGTTATTCCGTTCTCATAAACTGTTTCGTTCGGCACCTGTACGAATTCGGTTCGAGTAAACCGTTAAAACAACATGTTATTTATGTGCCACGACACGTGTTTTTGCAACAAATTCTCATTAGAACGATATTATTTCTAAACGAAAACTCGCATTAGCGTGAACCAATAATAATGTACGTAATTTGTAACGATAATGATAATAATAATAATAATAATAATAATTTCCCGAATAGAAGTTATGAAAATCGAAACGCCTGTTGCCAAATAACGGCCAGACGAAATCCCGTGCTCGTAATTAACGAAAAATTTTATTTTTAGTACTCGAGTCATTTGAAATGGGTTTTTTTTTTTTTTAGAAATATTTCAGTAGCGTTTACAACACGGAGTATACGCAATTGCCGTCGCGTGTATCATTAAGTCATTACTCCGATCAAGCGCGTATCCAGGACATTTTTATGGGGGGGTCAACAAATTTAAACGACATAAGTTCTAAATTGGTTAATAAGCAAAAAAAAAAAGAACGTGTTTTTTAAAATTTTATTTAAGTAAAATATTTATATTATAACGATTGATAACATAAATATTATCAAAGTACATTTAATTGAATATATTTTACATTTGTATTGTTTTGTTATGTCATAAAATTAAAAAACAAATAAACTTAAAACATTATCAATTCAGAATTTAAATATTATTATAAAAATACAATAACCAGACAGCAGACTATCCGAGTTAAAATAGTTTTTTACATTGATTTATTTTACAAAACTAAATCAATTTTTCTTTTTTCTTAGCCAATTGATCCAACGCTTCTTCAGGGTTAATTTTAATTTGTCTATGAATATTAACCGGTTCCCGGTCTGTAAACGGTGTAAAGGAAAAAAAAAATATCTGAAATAAGCGTTGGATATAGACACTTTATTGCCATTGTATCGCTTGGCCGATTCGACGAATTGATTAGAGTCGTCATAGTGCAATCCGAATATAATGAGATCGCGGGAAACCTGAACATTATCAATATATGTGTTTATAATAAATGTGTGCAAACAGATTAAGATTTTCAAGTCGAAATTCTAAAAAATATAAAAACGTTTAAGAAAAACCTGTGTTTAAAAATTAATCTACTTATCTCAGATACATCGGATCTATGGGGGGGGGGGTCTAACCCCCAAAACCTCCCCCCCCGTGGATACGCCACCGACTCCGATATTACATACGGCCGACGTATGTACCGAAATCACGGCGAGATCGTTTTGTCTTGTTCGTATTTTCACCGTTTTTCCAAACGCTTATAACCGCGCGCCGACACGCTCCGTCGACGACTCGCACACTATAAATCATTCGCTATAACAAACATTGCACACGGATAATTAATTTATGTAATATCGTATGTGTACGCGCAGAACAAATTATATTTTCATAACACGCGGCCGTGCACGCGTCATAATACGTTTCGGTTGGAAATCGTACCGTCGTCGTTAACGGTAACGAGACAGACGCGGCCGGGCGTCTCGTTTAATTACGGCCGGGGCGGTTGATGAACACTGTTGCGCGAGCGGACGACTGGGATGTGTGAACCGACGTGGAGAAACACGTGGATTTGATTCGGTTGTCCGTACGAAAGCGCCGCACCGAGAACAGCGTCGGTTTGAGACCATAAACGACAACGGTCAAAACGGTGCAAACGAAAATCGAAATCGACGTACGGGGCACGCCGAGAAGCGAAAAGCGACTGCGACATTGCCGTCGCACAAAACGAAAAACCGCGGAATCGTGTTCGATCGAAAACGAAAACGAGACTTGTCGGTCAAGGACACGTTCCCGGTCGCACCCGGCGGAGGCGGGCGATTCGAAACAATGCGGCCGACCGAGTGTCCGGTCCGAAACGCAATATATATCGTTATATGTGTTGCTATTGTTGTAACGCCGTTGAAATATTACGTAGACCGCCGGATTTCGGCCCGCAGTGATCTTCCGTACGTATGCCCGCGCGCACAATACGGTATTGTTTATCGTTTACGGTGGCCCAGTTATGCCGAAAAAATTGATCAAGGTCCGCCGCCGGTGGCTACCTCCTGAACGTTCGAGGACACGCGGTCGTCTCGTGTACGAGTATATATATATGTATGTGTGTATTTTGCGAAATCTCGAAATTCCGACGATACCTTCCATGACGACGACGACGACGACGATGATAATTGTAATGATATCGCGTACGCGTCCGGCCGGTATTGTCGTCACGCCGTAATAATAAAACGATCGTGTCTACCCCGTTCACGAGCTTGAGCGCGCGCGAAACCAAAAACGAAATCGTAAAATTGCGAAACGACGACGGCGACGTGTTCGACCATTATTAACGAACCGTCCGTCGTTGTGAAACGTCCCGCGACATACGGTACTCGGACGAATCGAATTTCCCCAACGCCGCACAAACGGCAACCGAACTGTGCGAAACAACGATATTCGCGTTAACGGGCGTCCGTGAGAAACGACGTTATTTGGGAATCGCGTACGGAAAACCGACCCGAGATAATCCGGTAGGAGATCGTCTTGAAACAGCAATCGCCAACGTCGTCCGGGAACCTTTTTAAACCGTTGACGTGAATTTGGTTTTTCTTCAGATGTTCTCGCCCCGGGTCCGTTACGAACAAATCCGAAAACGAGTCACAAGATTCAAACCGCGTAGGGGGGAGGCTTGACATCTTTACCTCGCCCATCAGCCGAAACAAACATTTTCTCTACATTACTACGTGGGATAGGCCACTCCTATTTCATTCAGGCTGTGATACGAAATGTGTATACGTGACGAGTAGTCACGTTTCCATGATCATAAAAATTTTGAAGTCTCTTACTCCGTGTATAGATCCGTGATCACGTTAACGGATCTGTCTCGTATTTATTCATGTGTAACGAGTGTAGCGGAGGGACTCAAGTCCCCCAATATCGGCCTACGCTCAAAGTTCAAAATCGGCCTCGACGCGCCGCGCGAAACATTCCTTCGCCGAGCGTTACGGACGTTCGGTGCGCAATCGAAGACGGACGTAATATCGATACGATTGCGAGACCAGAAGAAGACGGCGAGGATGGCGACGCAGGGGGGAAAGGAATAGTACGACGCGGTTTCAGCAACGCCGACCTAGATGACGGTGGGAACACGACTGTTGGGGACGGATACCGAATAGAAAAAACCGCGGCGTACGGTCGACAATACGGCCGCGGCCGAAAAAAAAAAACCCGAGAAAGCAATCGTAATTATTCGTAATAATCCGTAAAACAGTCGCGGGGCATCGGCCGCGGCGGAGTTATCGCGGGCGTGTCGGCTCGTGCGCGTTACATAATGTTATCACAGTCGTCCGTATAATAATAATAATAATAATAATAATAAGCGCACGTACGTTATACATTGTGCTCGCGAACGTTTATTGTTATTGTTAATGTTTTTTTTTTTTTTATATAATACGATTTATAAACACCCACGGACGTGTGTGTGCGCGTGCGTGCGTGTATCGAGACGCAATCGTTATGTTATCGGACCGGGACCGCGCGTACTTACCTTTTAATTGAACGAATTCACACGGGGGGAGCCTTTCACGCGAAACCGCGTCGTTTCTTCGTTACGCGCTTCTTTATAAAAATAAACGCGATAGACGCGGTTTTCTCTCCTCCCCCCCGGTCACGTAACGATTCCGACGGTTCCGTTCGTTTTTCGAGTCCGGGGACGTACGACACGCGGTCTTGTACAAACACGTACTATCAACGTTTATTTTCGCGACGTTTTTCGTTTTTCGTTTTTCGTTTTTCGTTTCTGACCGGAACGGAAATCGTTTACTCGTGTGATACGAACGCAGTTGGTGTTATCCGTCTCGCGGACGACCGCGTACGTTACGCAACACGTAGGTTTATGTATTTCTCGCACGAGCAAAATAATAATACATGAAAGTACGATAGTAATAACAGTATACCGTATATACACATATTTTCAACAAAAAAAAAAACGCCGATTACATAAAATCGTATAGAAAACGAGAAAACGACATATATTATATACAGGTATATATATATATATAAAAAACCGCGTACAAATCTCCGATCGAATATTATTATTAATATTTTAATTGGATTGTATAAGACGCGATTTGTCGGGCAGATCGAAAACCCGAATAAAACATTGTAAAATTAATCGAAACCGATTTCGACTACAGTTTCAACGAAAAAACAAAAAAACACGTTTTCGGTGTAGACGGTTCGCGTTCGAACGCGACAACGTAAACGTTATGGAAAAAACGTATTATTTTTTAAATTTATTTTCAAACCGAGTGAATACGTGCGCGATAAATATCGACCGGCGTGCTTTCTATGTGACACGCGTGTTGGTCGTGTACGCGGACGGCCGTCGTACAGAATATCTTTATCACGTGTGTGTTTCGGCAAACGATCACGTATCTGTCACGACTTGAGAAAAAACCTAAAAAACGACAATCTGCGATTTCCGTTATAAATCACCGAGGAAGACGTACGTTGTTTTTTTATGTTTTTATATGGGAATTTGATTTTGAAAACCTGACGGATGTCTGCCGATCGTCTACGCTTAGGACGCGGTGAAACGGAGAGCAGACGGTCTTATCGGACATTCTCGAGTCCGGTAGTTAAACGTAGTTTATACACCGCCGTAGAATGTGGTCGACGCGGCCGTTGTTGTTATCCGTTTCCGCCGGACGTACAAAAAAAAAAAAACAACCATAGGTCACTGTTCAAAAATCGAAAGCTTACGTTAGGTTCGGGGCAAACGGTCTGTGAAAACAATCCCCGGAACGATTCGACGGGAACGGGAACGGCGATCGCGACAAAGGACGTCGGTCACCGCGGTCCCACATCATCAGCCGAACGAGAGACTTCCGACGACGAAATATGTGTGTGTATACGTTTTGTACTCGTGTGACGATGAGACACGGAGACGGATAAAATGATTCGTTTTTCATTGCTGGGCCTCCGTCAACATTGAGTACACTGTTTTCCGTTTTTTCGGCCGTCCGTCTCGGCGCGCTGATGTAAAACGTTCAACCGGAAACCCGGTAAAACAGATAATTAAGTCGAAAGTCTTGTCCGAATCAGATTTCATTCCCAGGGGTGGGATTTGACGTCCAGGATTCAGGTCCGAGTCCGTTCGCGCAAAACCACCTAACCGTTGCGAACCGCCCGTCCGACACTCTTCGGAAAAAGCGCGCTCGAATTTATCGTGAAAAAACGCGACGCGCGATAACACGTTGAAACAAAACGGAATCGTTCCGATCGATCACGTTTAAATACGTCGGGAGTCGTATAATTCGTCATCATAACGCCAACTGTCTACTATACCGTACGGCGGCAGTCGGTGCAATCCGAACAATCGTTGTTGTCGGTCCCCTTGGCTTTTCTTACGGGGGGGTACATCTCACATAGTGAAACATCCCACTGTCAACGTGTATTCAAGACGGGACAAAGCAGAAACATAACGTTCGTCGAACCGGTATAAGCGGACTAGTTTTTGACGGTCTTTACGTTTACGATCTGGTGAGCGTGACAAAATGGACTTGTACAAAAGTGTGCACGTTGTTTCAAGACGGCGATTCGTAATTTTTCTTTTTTTGATTCGTCGACCAATTGCGTTTTGCCACGTTCTGGCCAAGTCGTTCGTATTTTAACGACCGAAAACCCGAACGCGTTGTCTCAATTTTGGACGTTAATTATTTGTAACTATTAATAACGGCGATCACAAAACAACAACGAAACCGTATTGTTTAGTTTTCGTACGGAAACGTCTAATTGCAAATGCATCGTGTAAAAGGTACGTTACAAAATCGATGTGATTGTATAAGACTGTATTATTGTCAATCATAGTCTTAAAGAAAAACACGTAAATGAATCATGATACATTGAATAATTTTATTCCTGGTCGAGACCGAGCGTTTAAGTGTTGAGAGTCAAAAATTAAGTTTAAAAGTCAAGTCCGATTTCAATTGAGTTACGTTAATTTTTTCAAAAGTATTTAAACTTGATTAGATTAGCAACGGTATAGCTGGTGACGTGAAATGTCGTTGTAACGTTTACACACAAAGTCTGATAACATATAATAATATTGAAGACTTATATTTGTACAGACGTCGGTAGGTGTTATCTCATTATTCACGTTACCTATTTGTTTTTAATTAGAAAACTTTCACTATTAATTGAGTAAAGTCACCGTTTTAAAGTTAACTTTTCACTTATACTTTTTTATATCAAGTAATTTTAACGAGTTAGAAAAAAATAAAACAATCGACTTGCCCGGCCTTGTTTCGTGTGACTTGGCCATTAAAAACTTTCGATACGAACATGTTTTTCATGCGTTTTAATTTTTTAACATTTATTTCAAAACAGTGTGTTTTAATCTGTAAACAATTCTTTTTACGTCAAGCATATGCGAGAAGGTGAATATACACGGGTTATAGTCGGTGTGAATAAAGAAATTACCCAGTGGTAGCACTTAAGACAACGGAGTGTTTTTATATAAAGCAATCGGAGTTGTTCATTATAACACTATATCTATCCGTGAGTACAATTTGTTTATCGTAAAGCGATCGATATGTGTAATATAATATAATGACGTATCGTTTTTTTTTTTATACCGGTTTTGTTCATTTCGTTAATACGCATTTGTCATCAAACATACGAGTAATATAATATTCCGATATTATTAATCGCATTTTATGAACTTGAATCGTTCCTCGTATAAATAAATAAATAAATAAATATACATCATTATATTTATATATATATATATAAGAATTAAAAGACTTTCACTTTTTTCATTGAATGTCGATTCGAAAAATTTCTCTTCTGACTGTTTGTAACCGAAAAAAAAAATCGATAATAAAAAGAACTATATAAAATCGACACATTTAAATTATTCGTTATACGCGAGGTTTTTTTTTTTCATAACGTCACTTACGTACATAAACAACTGGACAAACAAACACATAAAATACAATCCAGACGCGATATTGTTGTTTTCGTTGATTCGATTTTCGTATGGAATCGATGCGATAACGTATTGTCAGCAGCACGTCAGACGGAATGAATGATTGTCACACGATGAGCATTTCTACGCGTTATCCGATTCGAAAAACTATTGTTAATTGTCGGGAAGAAATGTTCGTACTGTCCGTGACGTATTACGTTTTCTGTTCGCGGACGGACGAAACCACGCGAAGACGAAAACGTAAGACGATCGATCATTTCGTTCGAGTACATTTCGTTTCGACGCGAGAACTCGATCGTTTCTCTTCGCCGTCAAAACAACGTTATGCCCGTCGACCTGACGCGCATAAATTAAAATAAAAAAACGGGAAAAAAAAATAATACTTATATCGCCATTTTCGTCCACGCGAATCGAAATGTACACGGACGCGTGTATCGCTATTGCTATTGTACGTACGCAACGTATTGTGTTTGTAATTGTATTCTAATTATTATTTTGAGTATTTAGCGTTACAAAATGAACGAAATATTTAAACGTTACGTAACGTCACAAACTGCACTGTTTCGCATGCATTGGCACACGTTATAATACTCAATAATTATATCGTATATAAATGTGCGTGTGTGTGATAATGTTATACCAATATGTTATTATGCAAGTGTGCGGCGTATTATATTCCGCTGAATGTGAAACTATTTATAAAAGTATACACAGTTCTTCGACTGTTTAGAAATATCTTAAACGAATTACTTCCAAAGTAAATCAGGTCAACGTGTAATGCACTCTATACGCAAGTACGGTGCATGAAATGTACGCGTAGGTAGGTATAGTTGTACACGTATATATAATATAAATTTGTAGCGAATATTTCGATAAGATCGCGTTTAAATAAAAAAAATAAAACGACGTATACCGGTGCGAACGCTTCGAACCGTTTGGTATTTTCAAACGAAGAAAAAAATCGTCTAAAATCGTCTATTTTTTTAAGTTCGCGAAACCAAAGCGACGCTCGACGACAGATCCACTCGAATACTTGTGCTCAGATACACAACGTTGCATTATAACTCGTGGAAATTATTTTGTCCGTTTGTCGTGCGGAAACGATAACCACGCCGTTTTTTTTTTGTCCCCCGTTCGAAATCGACGACGTACGTTTGTCCGATATCTGGTCGTATGTTGACCGCGACTTGACATGTATCCACGTGTTTATTGGACTATTCGCGCGCGTACAGCGAGTGCCGTTACCGAAACGAACAACGGAAACGACGTCGAACGTCGGGGTCGAACGGCAACGCGCCGGAAAGGAAGACTAGCCCAAAAGCTCGACCGGACCTCTCGATGACCGCGAGCGTGACATTCCGAGCGGGACAATTTAGTCGGCCGCGACGTCGGAACACGCATCGCGCACGTCCCGTTCTAGTTAGGTTCTTAACGGCGTGCGCGTTAACCCGGCGGGGACCTTACCTGGAGACATCACGTAATCGTGCGGCCGACCAAAAGCGTTATGCGTACCGATATTTAAACGGTGTATTTATTGGTCGTGACACGGCGGATATCGTGAACGACAACACGAGTTGGCGCGCGCCGATAACGTCTGCGCGCAAAAAAAAATACAAAATCGAAAGTTCGACATACGCGCGCTCGTACAAACAACACGGCGACCAACGACTTGATGGACTTGAACGCCGTGACGCGTTCCGGCGGAATTCAACGGTTGTACGTTTTCGGGCGTCTGTCGATGGCTCTGTACGGTTTCGTCACGAAATTATTATTATTATTTTTGAAAATCACTCCGAACTAAAGTTCCACGGAACGTCCCCACGCCCGTTACGTAGGGAAGTTTCGAAAAAACATGCGCTCGACAGCTCCCGGAACGGTGTACACGAATCCCATACACGGTTAGGTTAGGCCCGCGAAAATCGTACCCAGATGTGGCCAGACTGTTTATTTTTGATACGATTGATGGGCGGTTTTGAGTGAATCGTTGACGTTCTTATCGGTTACACGAAAATATGATATGATATGCGGTTATTAAGATTATCGAAAAGGACGTTATCATAATTGACATGAATCATGTATTGCGCTTTCGGCGTCATCCGCACAGGTTTTTTTGCTTTTATAGCATAGCGTGTATGTGCGAAATACAGATTCATGTGATCAATTATAAATTATACCAACACATTATAGAAAACAGGCTTAACACGACTAATATGAATTTCAACAAAGACATTTTGGAATCTCTTACGTTTGAAGAAATCCTTTACGAAGTGGTCCGGTGAAATACTGTGTTAAAAAAGGCATAGAAAAAAAAATAATCTAAATATTATTATTATGGACTGATATTTATTTATTATATTGATTAATACTAGTCTCGTGGAAGAGGCCTCTGACCTTGTACGCGACATACGCGTTGTACGATGTCGTCCGCGTGAGCGATTTTTTTTTTTTTTTAGTTTCACGTTAACGTCGTCGCGGGCATCGGTCTGCACGCTCTGTGCCGGTTGAACTCGACCAAGTTCCCACGTCTCGCGTCGGTCGGGCGTCGGCGCTGGATTTCGAGACGGATAAGTCCGCGGGGTGAATCTGTCTCGGGGATACGGTCGACAGGTGGACGTGTACGATCTAGTCACGGACGGTAAATAAAACGCGTGCAAACGACAACATCGTCCGGCGGCGAAGATCTTCTCGGAGATGGTCTTCGGATTTAGACGCGCGTGCGTTCAATTCGGTCGGAACGACGAGAAACGTACAGACGGTTTCCGAACAAGCGCGCACACGTTTTTCGTTTTATTTTATCTTTTAAAGTCAATACTTTATCGAAATCTCACGTTTTTTTGTTCGGTTCGCGTAGTAATCAAATTCAACTGAACTCGTGTCGTATTCTAATCGAGCGGTTCTCGACGCGGTCCAACGGACGGATATCGTACGAATAGTCGTACGTGGCAATCGTCACCGTAAACACGCGCCCGTCAAATCGATTCTCTTCCGAAACGGCAACGCGGGACCACTTGCCGCGAACGATCGTTATTTACGTTTCAGACTCGATAACGCGCAACGGACTGCCGTTGTCACGCCTGACACCCGTTCCGCGGTCGCGTGTCGAACGGACCGAGCGTTCGAATATCAAAAAAGAAAAAAAACGTTCGCCGCGTGTAACGTCCGGACCAAAGTCGGATCTGCGCGACGATCCAGTGACTTCGCCGCCACCGGACGTCGATCTATTGTTGAACCGGCAAACGCGCCGTCTCACACGGTTACCGGGAATGTTCGTGAATCTCCGGAAACGCCGACGGCACTAGTGGTGTACAGTGGTTATATAGTATTATATGGTATATCAGAATTGTAAGTCATCATGTTTTAACGAGTGGCGTACGTGACCACGGGATCGATCCGTCGAGCTGGAATTCGCTGAATTGGCGGTTCCCGCCGATGGCGTTAGCTCGTTGGGTCTCTTGGGGCGACCGACGAGTAGTCGAGAGGTGTACGACCAAGCAGAACCTCATTTGTCTTAGCAGAACCTCTATAATATTATTTAAATATATTCTGTGTAATTTTAGTGTTCGAGTGTAAGAATAAATTTAATTTGATAATTTCATTTAAATACAAAAGCATTTGAGTTATTTCTAATCCTTTTTGCAAATCACATCACAAACAACGATTTACAACGCGTCGGTTCACATCACTAGGAAGCGTCTTGTCTGAAGGGACGATCCCCGTGACGGTTGGACGCGTTGCAGAACGCACGGTCGCGTGAACGACGTGAAACTTACGATTGCGGCCAACGTTGACACTCCGTCCCCGGCCGAACCACGGTGACGTTAATCGGACGCTTGCTCAGCGTCGCGTCGTGTTAAAAACCCACGGCTGTCCAACAATATAGGTTAGGTTCGCGGCCGAAGCCTGTCGACCGCACGTGGAAGTCTCCGGGTTTTATCGCCTACGCCCGCTAAAACCCCGGACCTCATTATGTCAGCACCCGACGTGCTGCCCGACGGCAGCGGACGCCTCGGCCGGACCAAGTCCCTGACCCAGATCTCGTACCGCATTCACACGTCGATGCGCATCCACGCGCGCTGTTCGCCGCAGGGCTTGACCGTCCGCACGAAACCCAGCCCGGACGAGGTCCACGTCGCTACGGTCACGAGGTGGTCGTCGTGACAGGGTTTTAGCGAAACCCGTACTACTATTCTTGCTCGCGTCAACAACGCCTCGAACGACCTTCACCTCGACCGTTCTGCCGTCTTGAGATGGGTTTTTTTTATCCACACCGGACATCGGGCTCTTAAGCCTCCGCGGCGTCAGCAAAAGAGTGAAATCCGAGATCGAACTTTGAGACTCTGGGGCCGTAACCGTCTCGCTCGCCCAAGTCAGTACGGTGAATCTGGCTGAAGCACTCCCCGAGGGTCTCAAATGGACAGAATGGACACTTCATCCACCCGACCGTGCACAGCACGTCTAAGGCCACGCGGCGGAGCAGGACTCACATTCCCGACCGAATCCCTGGGTCGTCTACGGACCACAGGCGCCGTGCGGGTTCCTATTCCTGTCGCCGGGTCTTCGCGGTGCTCTGCGTCCGTTGCGTTACCCGGTTTTAAGTTGACGTTCTCGATTCGAACAGCGGGGGGGAAGCGTCTTCGTCTTGTGGACGAACGGTCGACCGACTACGCGTGCATTTCGTTTAAGATCGGGTCCGCGAAATATATATTTTTTTTTTTTTGAAATTCGATCGATTCACTCGGGTCCCGAGTCCGCGGAAGTCCGTTTAGTCGGACTAGACGTTACACGTCCGGAAAGAAAGAAAAAAAGACCCGCCCCAAATCCGCAGACCGGCGGAACGACTGTACACGACGTATATTAAAAAGGACACGCGACGCGCGCACATTCGATAATACGATTACGCGCGTACACTCGTGACGTAACGCGCGTTTTAATTTACATAAATATGTGTATATTTGTGAGAGAAAAGAAAAAAAAAATTGGACTACAACTTAAACACGATCAACGAAATCGGTAGATACGCACACGCGTAAACTTTCTCCGCGTTCGTATTATCATCATTATAAACATCTAATTAATTTAATTAAACACATGTATTATGTGCGTACGGCGGCCCGGCCGGTACGCGTCATACTCGCACGGTACGCGGTAACATATTTTGTATGGAGTAGTAGTGTGGCGTTCCATTTTTCCTACGCTTTCACGACGCGGTCGCCTAACAGGCATTTTTTCGGTCGATTTTGATTCCCGTACGTTTCCGCGTACGTGCAACGCGTATGACGTTATACGTGCATATATTATATGAACGGCGCGCGCCAGCCGGTCGCACGACGACGACAACAACAATTGCAATTACACTACGAAATTAATCCGGGAAAACAAATTCGGTTAGAAAAAAAAAATGAACGAATGAAGACCACCATAGGCAGTCGTTACGGTAATTAAACATATTTTTACCGGCATTTCTCGAAGCGCAGTTTTTAATATAATAATTTAATTTTGATAATAACGTTTTCGTCGCGTACAGAGATCATGTCCGGAACGCGTCCGGAAGTACGTAATATTTAACGCCTACGCGCGAACCGTGTAGCGTTTCATTCGTACTCGTGTATGTTCGAAATCGATAATAACACTTATGGTACTCTCCGTCGTCCATTTATTATTCTTCAATGTTTAATAAAAATATTGCGCCACGAAAAATGAATGAAATTCTATAATATCCGAATATGATAATTTATCAATAATTTATCATTTACGGCCTTATTCCACGTGATAAATGATTATTTTTTAATTATAAACAATACGTTTCTTATTTGATATACGTATAATATATATACAATTACTTCAATAAAAAGTCATTTGTGTATGACGCCAACGTATGGATATAATGGAAATATTATACGGTTTTTTCGTATACAAACACGTAACGTCGTCAATTATCGTTTAATTTTGATACCGCGAGTAGGTTAAAGTCATAAAATTGTAATCATTCGGTAAAATATTATCGTCATTACGTTATACTTTCTAACTGCGAATTAATAACGTGTCTAATGAACCATTTTACAAGCAATATGTCTAAATTAAATTATTGCATAGAAATACGAAATCCGTCATATTAAGACGTTTCAATACAATACGAGTACCTACAATACACACACACACACACACATATATGTATATACTTAAACGTGAATTTATCGTTGCGTTCAAAATGTTAACAATGATGTGTAATGTCCCTGTGGCCTATCCGATAAAACACAATTTACTAATAATCACTGTATGTAGTGACGGATTTAAGAGTGAAATTTCAGTCGGTAAACGGTAAATACGCGAAGGGCTCCAGAGTTTGTATTTTGATAAAATTTCGCGTAAGTACGAGCATACTAAAATTTAAAGACAAGCGCAGAAGATTATAAACGAATAACGTAAGCAATTTAAAGTATAATTTGAAAGTTAATTCTAAAATTTTCGACCGTTTTAAATTGAAATCATTATTTTTATTTTTATTCCTTAGTATATAAAAACTAATAAATATAAGTAAAAATAGTTTTTGCGAAACTCGAAATTATGTTTAAATAACGGAATAATCATTTTTTTTTTCGTGTTTTATAACGCTCGATTTGAAAAACGAAACAAAACATAGATATTCATAACTATTCGATGTATTTCCTATTGACATTCGAAACGAGAAAAGTTTGAAAGAATTCATCGTCATGATAATAATCATAATCAACACCGTAATAATTGGACGCTGTGTACAACGGACGGATAGATGGCCGCGGTACAGCGCGCTTGTTGAAACACGATTTGTTTACGAACGAAAAACAAAAAAACAGAAAAAGAAAAAAAAAATGTAAAAAATGATATTCTGATACGGCAATCGTTGTAACGGCAACGGTGGCAATTAACATTTTGCTGTCGGTACAGACGACAATAAACCAGGTTAATTGGGTTTATTTGTTTTGAATTGTACCGCAGAGTTGTTTGCACACGCGTCGGATTTCCAAATCGATACACAGACGACAGACGACTATTATTAAATAAACATTATAATAACGTTATTATTTTTTTCCTCGACACACAAAGATTCGAAGTTCGCCACACTTACGTAATAAGTCATTCCGCTCTTGCCGACTTATATAACTATGAATTATTTTAATACAGTCGCACGTGGGATAAAATACCTCCACAAATAACTCGATGGATATCGTTTCGATACGTTCGATTGCTTTTCGTCCGCTGCTGTACTGTACGCGCGTATCGTTTTTATAATGTTATCTGTTGTCATAGCTAATGAAACCGTCCGACTTGCGGACGTCCGTTCTGACGATTTCGACGGCTTTTGGTTTTCGGTCAAATGTTCGAAAAAACGACGTAGAAAACATCACGCGTTCTGCGGAACTCCGCGGCTATCGGGAGTTACGTCGGTATGTTATTGAAAAACCAGACACGATGCTGGGATAACACGTAGACGCGTACGTACAAATCGAAACGGTTTAACGCAAAACAAAACGACTGGATGCGGTGTACCAGAGTAGGTATTGTCGGTTTTTATTTCATCACCGGCGCGCGCGCACCGAACACGCCTAAACGTTGTTGCCTTGAACTCGTGTTTTCAAATACTTGACGCGTGATTTCGCCCGTGTTTTCGACACGGGCGAACCGTACGCGAATCGTACCGTATTGTTTTATCGGTTTCGGCACTATATATATATATAAACAAGTACAGTGGCCGGGGAAAAGAACGATTTTTTTTTCTCTAATCCGATTCCTACAAATTTCTACTACTTTCACGTGGATAATTCCGTTTGCATTACTTTTTTATTACAGGCGCCTGACAATGACGAGATAATAATAAAACCAGCATGCCGATATTGTCCGTTGCTACAGCCGTATGCGGTCGGTGTTTAAACGTTTCGAAGACTCGACGACGAACAACGGAGTTAGGTTGGGTTAGGTTAAAAAAACCAAAAAATGTCGAAGCGGTCGAAGGAACCCAACATTTGATACGATACGCGGCAAACGTAATAGGAAATTCCGTACAAAGCGTTTTCGAAAGACGCGGGCGAAGACTATAATGTCGTGTACAGGAACACGAATGTGTGTCAACGCGTTTCGACGCCGTAGATCGAACATCAGAAGGCCGAAAATCGATTGAAAGACGAATACGATTTTCTCGTCGAAAATCGTTACCGGAGACGAGACTTGGGTTTTTTCGCGTGTGATGAAGAACCGCCCGTCGTCGAGTCGTCAATCGAAGGTCGTGTGGACAAGACGGTCTCGCATCGGACTTATGCGAACGTCGCGAGGACTGGACGCGCCGGTTAGGTTAGGCAGCCGCGACTCGTACGAATCCCCCTCGACGTTGCGCCGGATCTCTTGCGCGGTGCGACTTCTGGTTAACCGCCGTAACCCAAAAACGTTCGCGTCGATCGGACGTCGCGGTCGTGGTCGGCGCGTCCGTGATTCCGAACAACCGTCTTGCCGAAGTGACGGGACGTTAACAAAAGCACACGGCAGAAGCACACGGCTTTGGTTTCGCGCCGCGAAACCAAAAGCTCCGTGTGAAGTCTGCGCGATGCGATTCGTTTTAAACTGCGCGCGGAACAATGGAACGTAACCGTGAGTGTTGTTATCAAAAGATTTTTGTTTCTTGTTTTTGATAATTTACGCGTACAGAGAGATAACGGGACCGTGAGCGACGCGAACTCGTGGGAGCACGCGCAGAATTAAAATATATATATGTGTGTATAAAATATTTCTCGCCGTTTAGCGTTTGGTTTGCGAACACGGTCGATTTATATAATTGCCAGATGATAATCGCGTACACGTTGTTTCGTTCGATACGGGTCTCGTAATAATAACGGCGCGACGTTAGAATTCCCGCGACACTGTCGTTTGTTTTTTTCTCTTTTTTTTTTTTTAAGTACAATAGTATATGAGAAAAAGTGAAAAAAAAATTTTTTTATCGAGGTTACCGATCTAAATCATCGCGCCACGAATCGGCCATATCTGGATCAACATTAGTCCGCCGACAGTCGTCGGATACTCATATCTTAATTAGAACACGCGTACGGAATTTATTGTCCCCGTACGCCGGACGCATAACAGTGATAATGATAAATGCGTTTATTATCGCGTGGTGTCGATCCCGCGTGAGTCACGGTAACCGATATTCGTATCTGTCGTTTGAATCCGTTCGTTTTTCTTCATTCAATCCGTTTTATTGTATTGTATTTCGATTTTTCGTTTCAAACGCACGTCGACGCCTGTGTATTTTAAACACTGACGCGTGTGACCAGTGAAACGTTTACGGTCCGCATGCACTTTTCAACGTGACCTCTCCCCGGTTTTTATTTCGACCGATTAAGTAGTTCTCGGAGCAAATAATGTTTTCATCGACCCGGTCGAAAAAAAAAAATAATTTTTTTGGTCCATTTAATTTTAGCGAGCGAATGAGAAAATAAAACCGTTTATTTTCCAGACCTCGTACAAGAGTATTTTTTACTTTAAATACTTTGGCCACAGCCAGCTGACCTTTTCGGAGACGTTATCGTTTTGTACGACATCGTCGACGTCCATGAGAAACGCGTGACCCGGTGTAATTACAATACCGTCGTGCGCACAGTGAACCAAACTTGCCAACGGACTTAAGGTGCGGATACAGATTTGTATTACGGGGGAGGGCGAATATTGCACGTTCGAAAATAAAACACCCGTCTAATACGTGTGTGTGTGTGTGTTTATTGAAATGAAATACAAGCGTATACACGATTGGAAACATATTTTCTTGAACTGGACAAATGGCCGGGACTGTAAAAATTACGACAACACGACGAAATATTTAAGAAACGTACACGACGCGATGATGCTCTCGTTACTGATTGCTATTTACCGTCGAGTGGCCGTTCGTTCTACAGAGACATTGAACGATTATCGCTGGAGTTTCGCCCAAAACTGTATGTTACACTAATATATTAGACCAGCGTTTCTTAAACTGTGTTCTACGAAGCTAAAGTAATTTTTTCAAAACGTCGAAAAAAAAATGAAAAAAAAATGTTTGTATATTAAATAATAATGTATACTTTTATAATCTATTGCGTATTTATAGTGTTTATACAGTAATAATATTTAACGTCGTTGAAGAAAATACTAATTGGTCATGACCGTCTGCGATAGCATGAACTTCTGTCATGAACGACCGTCGATAACGATACTATTATCTATTAGTACCAAAGTACATTATTAGTATCATAGATGCTATTAGTACCTATGCACTAGTACTATAACGGTTTAGTTTCGATACGACGATACTGTGCGATAATTATAATTTTTATTGCAAATAATCCTAAAAAAAGTAGCGGTTCCACGACAAAAGTGGACATCGAAAAGTGTTCCACGGATAGAAACGTTCAAGGAACGCTGTGTTAGAACGGTCGTTGGTCGTCTCGCGTCAGGTCCGTCGCGAATCGCCGATTCCGATAGTAGCTCAGAACGCGTACGCACATGAATCGATTCAACAAACACTTGTCGAGTGTTTTTACTGGGGGGGGGGGGGTTATGCGAAACGAGTCCGAGTCCGCGGCCGGGCGCGTGTAGGTTATGTGTGCGCGCAAAACGGTTGCCTGACGCGAAACAACGGCGTACGGGACTAGCGGAATTCACGAACGGCGTTCGGCACTGACCCGTTCGACACTGACTGGCGAAAAACGGATGGTCACGTTATCCCGGCACGTTTATTATCGTTTACGCGCGCGACGATCGTTCTCCCGTGCGGCGAACAAGAGATCCGTTTTGTGCCCGCGCACAGCCTTCGGGGGCATACGGACAACGAAATCGAACGGTAAGTCTTCGGAACGGGATCGTCACGCGTTTTCACCTAATCGCGAACGAAACGCACACGTGTTCGATAAGTAGCTCAAGGCGACGGATGTCGGGTACGCGCGTGTATCTCGGTTGCCTAACGTTGTCGAGATAGACGAAAACGACGACGACGACGACGACGACGTCGTTACTGTGTACCGAGTCCAAACGAAAACCGAGCGCTCCTTAAACACGTTTGCGGTAAAGCGTACGCGTCGACTGTGTGCGCGTGTCAAGGCGATAAGGTCCGGATCTCGTCGATTGTTCTTTCGCGACCGAATCCGGCGATCGCGGTCACCGGCGTAGACAGTACTTGGTCGCGAGCGGCGGCGGGTCGACGAGACCCTCCCGAAGCCGGGTACGTTTTTGGGGGGCCCTAAACACAAACGAGCGTAACTTGACGTTATTGTGAAATTGACGGAAAAGTGTGTAGTATCTTGGTTTCGTCATTACCGGACCGACCATCAGAGATGATTCACATTTAATTTTCGATTACGCGTTACTTAAAAATAACAAGATCTCTGTGAATTATTTCACGCTTTTCAGTGCATTTCTTTGACTCAAACATATAAACATAAATATAGCTTTCGTTAAAAATATTATATTATTTTGTAACGGGCCGTAATAAAAAATCTGGCTTGAGGCCCGAGTGGAAAATTTCTACTATGGGCTCCCACCCGCCGTTGTGGTCTCAAGCATATCTGCCGTGCTTGTCGAAGCATATCTAAACGTGCGAAATCGATCACGGCTGCGTGCGATCCCGTCTGTCCGACGGTGCTGTAAACGCGACGGTCACGTACTGCCGCGACGCTAATACGATCGACGTCCGACAGACAGACTTTCCTTTACGCCGCGCGTACCGAAATCGTTCACCCGGCGAAGTTTCTGGCCCGTCACCGAAGCGATCTTCCGCAAACGACCTGACCTAATCCAACCACTTCCGCCGCCATATCGGTTTCCGTAATCATAATCGTCCCGAACGAGAAAGAGGAAAAAAGACATTGGCCCGTTGGACTTCGTACGTTCCGAACGGGTCTCGCGCGACGGCAATAACCGCGTGCGCGTTTCGAATGAACGTGGGTTGTCGAAATGTGTCGATCGTTTCGAACGGACCGTTTGTGTACGCGCTCGTAAAACGTATTTCACGCGGGCGACCGAACGTATGCCGGACATGAGCTGCGACACGTCACGGAAACCGGTCAATTCCGACAATGGTCGGTTCGCAATGATAACGTCGTCGTCACGTGTGCGCTAAAAGAAAAACGGTTATATGACGTTAACCGTGCCATTGTTTTTTGTTGAAATTTTGCCGAGCGATTTCATTTCTACAGTTGAAAACAGAAAAACAGACCCGAAACTAAGAGGCCAGAAAACATATACAGAACGTAGAAAAAAGCTACATTCGTCGTGATGGAGCGCGCAGAGAGGAGAATTATTCAACGGGTAGGCGACAACGCAATGTCCGACTGGTAGACGGTTCGATTGGATGACAGACGATCCGGATAATTTAAGGTGATTAAACCGAGTCTATTTTGGGGATCGTGAGAACAATCGTTTTTGAATTCGGAGGCGAAATCGGGGGGTTGGTAGTTTATATCAATTTTGTGAAGAAGACCAGGTGTGATCGACATGACGACGATGAAATACGAGGAATAAAGTCTGACGGGGGGAGGGAAGTTTACAAGGAGACGGGAAATCGACGCGCGCGCACACGCGTATACACATTACGAATAAAGTCGGCGGCCGAGCGCAATTTTTTTATTTCGTACGAAATCGCTCGGAGGCCAGGGACCACGTTTATTTTCAAGTTACAAGAACACCCCCGAACGTAAACGGAAATACTGGTGACATACTGGAGGCGTGTCCGTAGGCCTACGAAAAATCTTAGCGTGATCGGTCACCTACGACCAATATCGTTTTTTATGATTACGTTGCACGCCGCGTGTCCGTGCGGACGGATTGTTGGAAATTTCACCGCCAAACAACGTACGACCTAACGCAAAGTCGCGGTTCGCGAATCGGCTGTTCGCCGAGTCAAACACGGAACGGAGCGGCGAAATTAAAATCTCGGTGTACCCAACATAACGTTGTGTTATGTAACGACGCGTAACGATAATACGACGAGGTACGTCGAACACACACGCGTTTGATTCAATATTGTCTGGACGATAGACGTTTGATTGAAATTTAAGAAAATCGTCAGTCCGACTCATTTTTAAAACGCGCTTAGGACGTCGACCCGCACTGCCAATCTCTTGTCATATCGTGTTGGTGAGTCGGTCGTGGCCATATGGGTTATGAACATATACGGTAATATCGATTTATGAACACTGTCCCCAGCCCCCGGAGTTAACGGTTGTATACACGCGTAAGTCAGTGCCGGACCGGCCGGATCGGTGAAAATAACGTGGACGGCCGCTGACCCTGTCGGTGTCGGCGCGCGACGATCTGGTATTTGCGTATTCGTTCGCGAAACACCAAAAACTCTCACCGCGACACGAGTGCGGATTCGCACGGATTACATAGGCGAATCGTCCGACGCGCGCGGGCTTCGACACCGAACCGAACACCATAAGGTCGCGATCGTCGGTCTCCCGGTCCGTTCCCGTTTCGTTCGCGGTGTCGTCCCGAACGTGGCCCAGAGAAGCCGGATCCGGAAACCGTCTCAATCAGCCGTAAGTACTCGGCGGCCGATTCACGTATTCGTTCGGACGCCTATCACGATATCAGTTCGGCGCACTCGACAAATGTTTATCGTAAAACGACCCGGTCAACGTTTTACGTAAGTAATGTTTTTAATTACCAGCCCCGTTTTAATTAATTTTATTTTTTTTCCCGACGATCCGGCGGATATTCGCTTTTGAAAATTACAACCGTTTCAAGCGAACGTTCATGTATGTATATATGGAACGAGTGCACGCGTCAGGTATTTATTTCCTCGCGTTGTCCTTGAACACTTTCCATTGTTGAATTTTTCGTTTGCTTTCGTTATGTTATTAATTAACAATCGTGTAACTGCGAAACGAACCCCGCGTCAGACCTTCGTGCGCAGAAATGTCACAACTCGATTCTTTAACGTCACGACGCGCTGCGAAATTAATAACGTATCGTATTAATTTTCTTATCTGTTTTACACAGCCAGTGCAGTCCGTTATTAATTAACAACGCGAACGGTCGTTAAAACGTAATGCACAGCGCTCATATAATTATACACGCGGAGTAGTAGTACGGGGTGTCGCACGGGGATCTGACGATTTCTTTTCACAACCAACGACGATTTCCATGTTATTCGAAGATTTTATGGAGAACCGAAAATGTTTTCGCCGTGGAAACGTTTAGCGAACGGTTCCCCGCGGTTCTCGGGTTTACGAAAATGTCAATTATTTCGTTACACGGTCGCTACGCAACAACATCGATTAAAATCCGTATACGATAACAATTCGCTGAGAATTATACTTACGAAATGGTTGGACAAAATTATAATGAAATTGTTCGGTTTTTTTTATGTCGGTTTCCTCGCAATTAACACAATTAAAATTGAAAATATACGTTTTCCGTATCGGACGGAAACAACACCAACAAATATCGGAACGTTTACAAAATCCATTGCGTTCGTCAGATACATCCTGTACGTATCATTTCGCGATTTCTGTAGAGATAACGCAGCGTGCAAGCGATCGGGTCGGGTATATTATTTTAATGTTACAATATATATATATATGTATATGTATATACCCGTCCGCTGCTCGTGAGTCGTATCTTATTACGGAGAAGAAAAAAAAATCATCTATATTGAGACTGAACCGAAATCTTCGTCGTCTCTCGTCGCGTTACGTTGTCAAAAACGGTTCAGCCGTGGCGATCCGTTTACACGCGGTCCCGTCTATATTTTATGGTTATTGTAAAAAAAAAACCCCAACTCGCACGCGTTTTCTCTCGTTCGGCGTCCGTCACGAGGACGCGACGCAATAGTCATTTTATTCGTTTTTTGTTTTGTACACACGTAACGGGTCGAGCCCAAAACAGCGAATAATAACAGCACGTCGTATTAGGTTGACGTATTTCGCAACGTAGATAATAGACGGAATGCGGCTGACTGAGAGAGAAAGTGGGGTCAGTGTTGCGCACGAGACGGTCTGGACGGAGAGTTAACGTAACGATCCGAAGATGAACACGGGACATGAAATCGTTTAGGACAAACGGGTAGCGTGCTGGCCGGACGTTGAACGATACAAGAGGAAGAATGCCGGGGCGGTCGGCCTTAGTAGACCGACCGAAAACTAAACATTCGTCGAGTGTCCGACGGGACGTTAACGTAGACAAGGATTTTAGGACAATGGTCGCGAGGAGGACGTGCAGCTTCGATATTTGGCAAGCGGCGGGGAAACGTTTTCTTCCGGACCCTCTCCGGCTCGCGTTCTATAGGCAGCCGCAGTGGAGGGGTCCCAAAGAACGGAGTCATACTCTGTGAAACTGATCGAACAATGCAGTGCTTTGGAAGGAGAAACGAGATTGAATTCGAACGACGCTCGATGGATAGACCCGAGGAATTTATTATTTACGAACGATTCTCCTACTACACACACACATATATATATATTATCTTGTTTTAACAAAAGGAAACGTCCGGCCGGATTGATAATTTTTTCTTCGGACACTCTCCCTCGGGAAACGAATATCATATACACGTCCAAGTACATTGAATCGGGAGAAACATTTTCACGTCTTCTTTGCTACGCACACGGCGTCTCGATCAAATTTAAAACCGTACCAGCCATATATTTTATACGCACGCGTTACGGTAAGAATGTTTGTACGTGTCGCGTACGGTAAACGTATATTTTCTCAAAACAATCGACATTAATTTCACATCGTCTACGAATCGATTACATTCGAACGCGATCAGTGCAACGGCCACTCGATTATATCGCATGATTTTCGACTCGGGTTTGAGACTGTGCGGAATACCTCTTAAACACCGATCATTTATATATGTTTTCCTTTGCTTTGGTACAGTTGCGCGTCTCGACGTGAATTGAAATTAACCACGTCGTTGCTGTCATCGGAACGGCGAGCGAAAACGGTTCGTAAAATACGAGTTCACATTCAATCTTAAACGATTTATTTGATTGCAACATCAGTTTTTAAGATAGTCTAATTTGTTCACGTCGCGTCACCGTGCAATCTCTTAATTTTCAACAATAATAATAATAATCGTGTTCTCATTGCAATATTTTACAGATTGATTTCGGTACGGCTGGTATCGCGTGGTCGGATGAATCAATTCAACTACGGTTTTGTATATTTCTTTATGTTTTAGAAAAAATTCCCAAGGTTAACATTCATTGTTTAGATTCTATTATACGCCCTTTTCGCAATTAAATTCTCTCTTAAAAACGACTTCACGAATTTGAGAATGTTAATGTACTCGCTAGGAAATTGCCGACTCCGAAAATAATCAATTGGTTATGTGTCGTACGCACACGTGTATTGTGTAGTCACGACGTATTCATTATTTATAAAACGAATCGGCATTATGGTCACGTCTAAAACGAACGGGTCGACATTGTCGGCGTTATTATGATTTAACGTCGCGTTTCGGGAAACGATGAAACGCGACTGCGAATTATCGACGTCTACCGACGTCCCAAGTGCGTTGTGCGTTGTTTCGTTTTTTCTGACTCCGTTGGTATGAACCGACGCACGTGCCGCGCGGCTGACGGGCAACGACGACGACAACGTAATCGCCGTTCATAATAATCAAACGCTCGCGACAATTATAATTAGCTAACACAGACGTTTGTCGGTCACCGTAATCCGACGGCGCGCAATATGATGTCCGGTCAGGTTGCGTGCGGTCATCCGCGCACGCGCTCGACCGTTGCCGGGAAAAGCGCGAAATTTTTTTCCCGGCCGGTAACGGTTCCAGTTGCACGTTCCCGTCGGATAGGTGCGTTGACTCTGTCGGCGTCGTATTTGCGGTCATCGCGTTTGTGATCGGACTTGTACGTTCTCGTTCGTCGAATTGTAACTTAACCGGAGACGACCGATAAACGTTCGGTAATAATCCGTTTTAATTGTCGTTCACACAGTATCGCGTATCACGTATACTTATAAGGTGCATTGGGTACTTACGGACACATTTTCACAAAGAGAATGTACTATCAACAGTGAGAGAATAATTGACAGAACAACCAGTTTTTAAATTATCGAGACTACGCGTTTAATTAAGTAACCTTAGACCATCTTAGGTCATAAAACGGTATGGGTATAGGATTACGTTTTCTGGTTTTTCGATTTTTTTTTTTTTCTATCATCAGCGGCCTTGAATAACGTAACGCGTAATTGTTGCCGTTCGTAAAACCGATACCGGGGTAACGGTCATGCGGACGACACAAACCCACTGTGAGAAAACGTCCGCTGAAATCGCGATCTTTTTCACACCCGACGCACGTTCGTTCAGAACGTTCGTTGGTTCAGAATCGTTTCCGATTTCGGGCGCGTTCGGGGAGTACGGTTTCGACGCGTGGGTCGGTCGTGCTTCGATTGTCCGCAAATGTTGTTGGTTTTATTTTCGACCTTTCAGTAGCGCGCCTATACTCGTGCGTACGTCAATTGCGAGTCAATTGACTTTTTTTTCTTCTAATGTTTACGAAAATCAGCAGACACGCTGCGAGACGCGGTACGAGGTGACCGCGACACGGACGAACGGGGCGGAGGGGGAGGCGTAGGTGAAAATAGGTTAGATACGACGTGCAAACGTGAAAAGTCAAAGGTTACCGAAAATCCCGTCCAGACGCGCCCGTTTATTGTCAAGGTTCCGCCGAGCGATATCGTGACTGCCGTTAAAGCTGTTGTTTACATAAATTACCGATCGACGGAACGACTCGAATCCTAATCCGCACACGTGATATGACATAATATCTCGTTGCGCGGTTTTGCGTAACCGGCCGAACTATTAACGGCATTCGATACGTGATTTATTTTTTTTTTTTTTAATTCCTAAATATTCTGAATCGTACCAATGCATTCGGTATCGCAGCACGTACGACGCGTGGGCAAGGGAAACGAGTCGAAACGGACCGATTCCCGGCCAACTGTTATTTATGTTTTTGAGTGTGCTGACAAAAGAAAAAGAAAAACGCACAGGTTTTACGATTGAGCCCGTTCGCGTTTTCCCGGTTCGCTCGCGTTCGCTCGGACAACACGTGTCGACAATCCGTTGTTTTTATGTTTTTTATGTTGTAAACACTTAAATTGTTCGTATCCTGTTCGGATCGTAATTCACTCGCGGCGTGTTTGGAAAAACAGTAGTTACTCGTGATTTTTCACGAGAATCGGCCAGTAAACCGACGTTCGCAAACGACGGCAGCAAAGTGTTCGGTTCAGAGTGTTCAAAACGAATTCAAATAGTTGTACACGAAACAAGACAGTTACTTGTTTGTAGTCGCGCTGGTCGGCGATCCGGTTCGACGATGTTATCGTTCCGTACCGTAGCAATCAGAATCGACATTAATTGGTTGTGCGACGTGAGTTCGATTCGCGACCGTTTGTGAAAAATCACAAAGGTCGCGCGTTGGGTTAGGAGTGATGGCGACCTAAGGCGAACAACAAGTCACACAACGCGTTTGGTCCGTAGATCGGAATCAGTACCGCCGCGACAACGGTCGGCGTTCGAAACGGGCGTTTATGCCAAAAAACGTTCAGTTGTCTATCCGAAACTCGTAAAAAAAAAAAAACCCCAAAAGTGTCTATAGTATTTTGTCGGCGCGACTTCGGTTTGAACGTTTTTCAGCGACGATAAATCAAATTTAAGTTGGTTCATCGTAACCACGACTTGGTTGTAAAAACACGTTCGTGTTACGTGGTCGTTCGCCTGTCCTCGTTCCCGCGTGATGTACTCACTCGAGAACAAAACAGACCGTTTCGCCTAAGTTTCGGTACACAATTTAACCGCCAAACGTTCGTCCGTACGTTAATGTGCGTATGACGTGTAATCGTATTACTTGTTTGTTGTCCATCTTCATGCTTCGCGGAGTACGTTTTTTTTATTATTATTATTTCGATTTCTCCGTGCGTTTTTTTTATAAAAAAAAATCGTAATAACGTTTAAAACACGTTTGGTTCGTCAATTTTTTCAATATCGAATACTGTTGTGTATTTTTCATATTTTCCCGAACTCTGCCGGACGGGAGGTTATTTTTCGGGTGCCGGAGCCCGAAGTTTCGTATCGGGGCGATCGCGTTTCTTACACTGAGACGATCCGCTGCTCCCGGTCGGATCGCTCGACGGCGAATACCGTTTTGTGACCACAAAGGTCACAGGTCTTCGGACACACACCGGATTTTTTCAACAAATGCATTTTAATATAGGAACATATATATATATACACACAAATAAATAAAAAAACGGTGCATAATTTTAATGTATCATTTATTTTGCTTATTTCGGACAAAAACTCGGGCCGGCGTGAAAACTCCGCGAGAAACGAAACCAAACGAAAATATAAAACAGAACATAGTTCAATCAACGAAACTCCTTCGTTTTCGTTTACGCGTCGAAAGGAATCTCGCGGACGGAGACGCCGAATTACATTTTTCGTTCTTAATGCGGACTTACGAATTTAGACCGAAAAATAATAAAGACATTAAAACACCAACGTGAAAAAAAATAAAAGAACAAAGGGGAAAAACACGGATAACGTACCGGGGCAAATATCCAACCAAGCTACTTACCACGACCCTTGGTGTTCTGTTAGCGAGAAAACCACTTTTGCTCGAGAAGAAAATCAAAGACTGCCATGGTCTGTTTTCGTTATAACTAAGGCCGGTTACACGTTACAGTGTTTCAGTTAAGACGATAACCAGTGTACAGTTATCGTAATTCGCCCGTGATTACGGTACGGTGCATGTTTCGGCGAAGTCAATTAGACATTTTTTAATTTGGACGTCACAACACGCCGCATTTGTTCCCTTCCGTCGGCGGGCCGCGATTACAACAGACACGGTAACAACGATAATAACAACGTGACTTTGGCCGACTTGTGGGCGTCGCTCCGGGAAACGACACTTTTGCCGCGGCCGAACGCGCGCGCGTTATACAACGTATGAACACGTACCCGTTTCGCATTCACGTATTATATCATTGTTTCCCCTGCCATGTCCGCTGCACCGAGAGCTGGCATTCCGTGACTTTAACCGTATCATATACATATTTAATTGTCCTTCTCATCCTCTCCACGTTTCCTTTCTCCGAATTCATATCATGTTCTCAACTCCCGTTCTCCTATTGTTATTTATCTAATCATTAATTGCATCCATTACGCTGACTTCCCAATTTAGATTATTGTATACATTTGTATTCATAAATTGTTTCTCTCTCTCTCTCTCTAAAATAATGGCTTTGCTGTAATGTTTTTAACGAATGCAAAAAAATATATCATTGTTCTCGCGAACGCGTTCAAATCCCGACGATTACGCGCGTTGTCGAGGAAAGGCCGACTACGTGGTTGCGTATACCTAGGATCGATGATAACACAAGACGACGAGACTTACAGCTGGAAGTAAAATGGGAAATTGGTGTTACTGCTGCCTAAGAACCGTGTTTGTTTCAAAAATAGAATGAGATCGTCTTTTTAAGACGGCGATTGAGAAACATACGATTGGAAAAACACCGTTAGGTAGACCACGCGTAAGATGTGAAGATCGTGTGAAAAATGACGTCAAATTAGTGGAATTGAATATACCGTGACGATGTCCAAACCCTACGGAAAATCGCGGCGAAATCAGTATGGAAAACCGTTTTTATTAACACGGTTTTATAGGAGATACGAGGTCGGACGATGCCGTGACGTCAACATTCCGTCGAGCGAGCCGAAGACAAATTTCGTTTGTTTACTATTATTTATTGAAACGTTTAAAAGGATGAACGATAACGTTTCGAGAACGTCGTCAATTTCCTACACCGCCGAAAATTGTCTGGAACACTGGAACGTGAAATGTCGCCGGTCGTTGGATCCAAAAAGGAAACGTTAATATTTGCGGGGGGAAAAAACCTCTATTCACATCACACAATAAAAAGTATATTAAACATTTATAAACGAACGGACCGCGATATTACCGTGAACTTATTATTATACAAAAATAATAGATGTTCCGCTCTTGCGCGTGTACAACAATAGAGGTTGCGTCCGCGTTGCCACTGCCGGATGACCGTGTACGGGCTCGGCGGATTCCGGCCATTCGTTGCCGCGGTCACGTACACCCGTGTGGTATGCAGACTTAAAACGCCAACTTGCTGTATAGTGTATTCGCTATTATACACAACAAACGTTTTACGGCCGAACAAAAGGCGGTCGTGTTTCGAAACGTTTTCGCCGGTCTTGTCAATAGTTCAGGATATTTGTTCGAATGAATAGAGAAAAAATTATATCTGCACTGTGTGTTTGAATTGATTCGAAAATTATGCTCCGCTTTTTGTTGTCCGTTGTTTTTCGTTTTACTCTTGACCTCGGAATAACGGAATGGTTATCTCATCAGATAAATCGCCGTTTTATTTTTCAAAAAGTGTTTTTTACTCGACCGGCAGCGAATGGAGTTACTCGACCTAATGTCCTCTAAGACCGTATTCATAATGCACTTTAACGCGAAAAACTAATCCGCCAAAATTAGAAACGGGTCGTGCGCATAAATACATAATTGCACAGTAAATCGGCACGAGTACTTGCGAGTCAGGTAAACGGAGTTAAAGGTTATTCTTTCGCTTGAAAACATATTACATAAACGTTTAATATGCGTTTTTGTAATACGTTTTCTTAATGCCGCGGCAGTTCAAGGCGTCTGCAATTTAAGGTGTTTATTTAGACCCGCGTTAAAAAGTTATAAGTTTAGTTTGGTAGGCACGTACCGTGTACGTCGACACTCCCTATCGGTAATTGATACGTAACTGCAACTGTTTTGTAAGAAACGGTTCTCCGGACATAAACACTATTGACCTTGTTATGTGTAACGTGTCCTACAATATTTCCTACTTTTATTTTCACGTTTTCGCGCCGTGTGTTGACCGACCAATTAAAATCGGGTCAAACTAATTGCGACGAAAACACACAACGGTTCCGATCGACACGGTCGTGATCCGTCGTGAATGAATTGCGTTTTCAGAACGGATCGTCTCGGCGAAAACGCGAATGCGACGTTAGACGTGCAGTATTGATTAATGATGTTAAAAAAAATTGAAAAAAACCGTTTGCCATAAGTCTGAACATTGCAACACTACAATGAATCATAACAGACGGACCGCTCGGAACAAACGTCCACACCAACGGCGGCTGGCATCGCGTACATTTTTATTTTTACTACCGTTATTTCTTTTTGTTTCAGTTTTTGTCGAAAATTGTCAAAAAAAAAAAAAAAAATAATATAATTTACTCGGTTCGCGAACGTCGGCACAAAAGACGACCGAAACAACAAAAACGTGGATACACGCGGATCTCGTTCTCGGATTGCATTCGCGCATCGTTTTGCAACTGCACCGGTGGTAAACGTCTCGGCGAGGGTGATACGAAATGAAATAATTCGCGCACAGACCCACACGCGTATGTAGGACACGGCCAAAACCTGTGCGCCCGAGTTTTATCAGTGATAATAATAGCTATCAGCGGTCCGGCGTCGGGTCCGTGTGTTGTCAGACGCGGTTACGATTATCTGCAGCGCCGTCGTCCGCAGACCCGGTAAGTACGTGCGATTTAAAAACGAAATCGTCGAAAACGCGACCCCGGCGAATTAACGTTCGGCTTTTACCGTTTTTCTACGTCGGCCGGTTACGTTGCGCGTAACGCAAAACGAGTTAATGAATTTCTCGTACACGTGTCATTACAATATTATACTAATTACGTCGGGCTTAAAAAAAAACGCTTTCATTTGTTATACTGTGTGCGCGATTGAACGCGAACTGGAGAGAAATTACATCATAACGCGTTAAAACATAATAACATATGACCGTTGATAAATTTCAAAATATTATTATTATAGTTATAAAATACATTCTCCGCTACCGTGTGTGTGTATATATAGATCTGGGCGGATCGCCGAGCCGGATGTGTCCGAACGTTTACTATTATTATTATTATTTTTAAATTTCACTGCAGTACGACCATCGCCGTCGTCGTTTCGAAATGATATCCCGTAGTCCCGCGGGTTTTCCGCGATAAGACGGACCGAAGAACGCGTGTGAACGGTCCGACAGCGTTTCGTTCGGAGTGCGACACGACGTGTTGTCGCGGTCACGTTTGTACAGTTCGTTTAATACGTTTGAAAAGACATGACTCGTCAAGACGAACGTTGTGAAACATTTAAGTCTGAACAATTGTCTCGCCATTTCGGAATCCCGGCCACGTCACCGAGGCGTCGTTCCTAAGTACCCGTCTCGGGTCGAACGCCGGACCCCATTTCGTCCAACCGCCTTACGATTTCTCGGGCCCGGCGTCCACCGGAGTTCTCGACGTTGTCCTCTACTCGGCCGAACGAACACGACGAATGGTAATATCCGCGTGTTATTGTCGTGGAAACAATCTCCGTCCACGAATATAATATATGTATGTATATGTATATAGGTTACACAACCGGTATGTCAAACACACGCGTTGCACCGAGGTGTTTGTTATTTGACGACGCGGCGACATAATAAATCGTTGTGCTCGATATCTCTGATAGTTCTAATCGACTAATAGCACTCAACACGCAACGCATACGCGGCCGCGGTGCCGTCGGGATAAAAAGTGTGCGTAACGTTTTAATCCACTTTTCACGTTTTGCCGGCGACGGGACAGGAAAACAACACGTAGCCACATGCAACGTGATTATATAATGATGTGTTGACCTTAGTCGAAAAAGTCGACAAACAGCCGCGCGTGAAACGAATACGGCTCGGACGAAATCCGGTACACGGCGGAATCATAGCGATGTGTACGTGTACGGGGGTTTTTTTTTTTTTTTTTTGAGGAAAACAAAATCCGAACGGTCAGTCTGGATTTTCGTGATTATTATTATTTTACGCAAAATACGATTATTTATTTATTTATTTTTTTCCCCGTTTTAGACGGGAAAAAATGTTTATTAATTGACGGTCTACGCTTTTATTCGTTACACTAATAAACACGTTAAGCCGGGAGCTTAATTAGTTCTGTGCCAGTTTGACGTGGGCTTGTGCAACATCGTTTCCTTTCTGTTATTTTACAATATTTATATAATAATAATAATAATAATAATAATAATACGGTTTTGCGCGTGTCCGTGGAAAAACTCAACTCGCACGGCTAGATTATATTTGTTTGTCTCTTCGAGAATATAACGCGAGGGGAAAAACACTGAAACGAACTGTACTGATACGGACGGTTACTGAAAAAAAACTGAAAAAAACGTCATACGTTTTACGAGCGACCGTTTCAGAGCTATTGAATCGGGAGAACTAGCGACGATCCTGACGACAAAACACACGATCGAACGGACGTAACGGTTGTTTATGAAATCCTCCTCGAGTTGTTATCGTTTGCGCGTCGGATAGGCGAGGGAACGTGTGGGATGTCCCGTTTTGGGGATACGTCGATGTGCCGTTGCGAAATGAATCCGATCGCGCGACGTGTCGACCAAATAAAAACGATCAAACGAAACGGGCAAAAACCGAATCGCCAGGAAACCATTGTGTGTTGCGCGTGCCGTCTCGACTGTGTTTATTACGTATAACGTCCATTCGACGGTTTTACATTAATCACACGACGAAGCGTAGAAATAAGTTCGAATGGAAATCGAAAAACTCACGTCGATTTCGACCAATAACAATGGGGAATTACGTCACGTGACGCTGGAACACATATTCGCTTTATACGTCGTGCGGGTACACTCCGAAATTTTACTCGATCTCGTAATATCGGTATAGCTGGTATGTATATATGTGTGTAATTTAACTGCCGGGGAATAATAATTGCCAACGTTTCCATTACTATTGTCGTTACTTATTTATTATTTAATAGATCCGACCGAACGATAAAACCGATTGCGACACGCGTTATTGTTACGATACGTATAAATATATGATAAGGTGGCGAGCGTCGGGTGTTAAACGGAGATTTTATTGTTGTTTCGAGTCTGGCAATGATGACGGATCATTCGTTGTCGGAAAAACGATTCTGAACGGCGCCGACGATCGTAAACGAACACGATAAAACGCGAAAAATACGGTAGTAATCGTGCACGCGCGAAACGAGTATGTCGACAGTTTTATTTATCCGGTTTTTGTTTTGGCGATTTTCCGGTCGTTTGGAATTACGCGTGACCGTAAGCGGTACCGACGAGATCGACTCGTCCGGCAAAGGAAAACCGTCGTCTCGGACAGCAAAAAAAAAACCAAAACAAATTCGTACGCCGGGGACGCACGCGCGAAACGAAAACGAGAACGGACAAACAAACGTGTGCTCGCAGCGGCGAAACCGACTTGTTGCACGTTCTGCGTTTCGAAAACGCACGGTCGAGACCGCGTACGTCCGTATGTGATTAGTGGCGGCGAACAATGTAACAACGTAAATTTTTCACCACAGTCCGAATGTGCGCACGTCGCGGGGGGGGCAGACGGCGATAACGATTTTCGTTCGGCCCCGGCGCGATTTAACGAACCGTATCGCGAAATACGCGCGTGTGCCCGCGCACGTACGTCTCTCGTCGTCTTCATTCGGCTCGCGGCTAACGCGGACGGTCAGAACTTTCCCCCGCGCCGATTGCGCAACGATAACAATACGCGCGCGTTTCGATGCAGATTTATGAAAATCGGTTGTTTCTTTTTTTGTTTCCTCTCGTCATTTATTTATTTCTATCGTTTCGTCGCGTCAGTCCCCGACGGTGTAACGTAAGAGCGCGCGTGTATGAAAAATAAACGGAGACACACGCGTAAACAGAGAGAGAGAGAGGACAAATATAGCACATTATTATTATATTACTCGTGGCCTTCGGAAAAAAAAATAAAAAATAAAATTAATACGATAAAAACGCGAGTACGCTATGCACGCGTGTATATAATTTATATCGTAGCGGTCGACAATTTTCACGCCGTAACGCGCGCAAGCTAACGACATATCGGCGTGGGACTAGTCGACAGTGCGTGATATAATATCACATGTGTTCGTATGAACACGCGACGTGTCGACGATAATATCGTCGTGCTCACGAACGTCGCTGAACGGAAAACCCACGGTTTCATCGGCCGCGTGTTCGTTTTTGAAACGAACCCGAACCGTTCGGGGCGCACGTGTTTATCTACGGACATTATCAGGTTTTTTTTTTTTCGTTTTGTTTACGGCGTCTTACGAAGACCGTATGGAGATATCGAAACGCCGTTCAAACACGTTTTTTATGTACGCTCGCGCGCCACTATTACAGTATTTTTGGTTTTTTTTCGTTAATTTTTGTTTTTTTTTTGTTTTCGTGTTCTTGTCACTACTCGCGTCCTTGTACGCGACGGTGGTTGTAGCAGCCGCTGCTTTCACCGGGCACGTATACAATTATAAAATAAAAAAAAAAAAATACGTCATTATTTCGTCATTAATAACAATAATCTCATTTGCGGCCAACCGTAATATGACCGATTCAATATGATTCGCGTTTGACTGTATAATGCGTTCCGATCGAATTCGAAAACTTACGCGCCGCTGACACGGATATCGGTCGATTCGACGTCCTTGGAGAGAAACGGATCCCCGTGCTCGTCGCGTACAACCGACCGGCCGGCCGCGGTCGTCGGCGGTCCAAAAACAAAACGGATACGACGTAGCGATTCACGTAAAAAGGCCGTACGAACCGTAGTAGAAGAAGAAGAAGAAGAAGAAGATCGCGAGGCCGCGCGTACCCGATTTGCCTACCGCGAACGCCGTGCAAACAACGCTCTTGCACGACACACGGGGACCTGACGCAACAATAACGCGACGCAAGACAAAAACTCGCGAATTCCTTCGAGCCGTGAAGTCGGAAGAGTGACCCCAGTCGGCAAATCTCTATTGCGCGAGACGGCAGGACATTCCATAACGTTGATAACAATTGATCACGCTCATCGGCAACAATTGAAATAGATTCCGTGCAGTGATGTGTTCGCGCGCAACACCATACGAAATCGTGGTTTTTGTTTTTTTCGCGACGAACTAACATTTCACGACGCAACGTATTTTAATACTCGGACAAAGCAAAATATGCGCGAGACCGAAGGCAACGGCGGTGTGCGGCAAATACGAGCCACCGACTATTCGGGATGAAATCGGGCGGGACCGTTTCAGTTTCGCGCGCCCGTCTGTGAATGCTTTCCAATCCCGTTTGTATGTTTGCGGATATAATTGAAAAACGAACGAAGGCCAAGTACCGGGCGACGGACGTAAGAAAAAGAACATTCCGTTTATTTCGCTTTGCACAATACGTTTTTCGTCCCGTTCTATTGTCTTCGTGAAACAATTCTCGGACGGTTTCCGGCCGTTTACGAACATCACAAGAACGTTCGGGCCGCGGTCAAATCATGGTCGTCGGGGGGAATACTGATTTAAAAAATAACAATTATCGTACCAATCATCGGCTTCACACTCGGACTAGTACGTCCCGGGTAAAATGGCAGCTGGATCCTTCGAACCAGTGAAAAAACGTTATCAATATTATTATCGTTTGCTTATTAACTTTTTGGTGGCGACACCCTCCTCCACTGTGACCTAGTCAATCCTGTTCCGGCCCTCTGTGTGAGCGATGTCCCCCGGTCCGGGGCTTTCCGAAGCCAGAGTCCGACGCCGGTCTCCGTCCGCGTTCCCGCCGAAGGGCAAGGAAACGGAACGACAGACACGACGGCCGTTTCACGCCGGCGCGTTCGTTTGGTCGAAACGCGCGGTTTCGCAACGCGCTCGCGGTCCGGGCGTCGGCGGTTTCGTTCACGGTCGGACGCGCTCCCGAGGACGCGCGCAAGTACCGAACCGCCGGACCCCGCGAACGGCGCGACAACGGCCCAACACGGGCGGCCGCTGTCGGCTGTTGTTGCGTCGCGCGTCCTGTTCCGGTGGCGACGAAACGATTGCCGTCGACCCGATCCGGGAAACGCCCTCTCAACGAGATCGCGTTCGGACACTACTATCGCGTCCCACGTCGTTGTCGCCGCCAAGAAGCTTTTTGTTCTGTCGCTTGTTGCGTATTTTTTTTGTTTTTGATTATGTACAATTTGTTTTCCGCGATACGTAAACGTCACAATAATCAGAAGCAATGGTTGCCGTCACGTTTGGACGTCGTTTTCAAACATTGAGACAGGCGAATCGCTTACAACTCTTGATTTGATATCCATTTTCGTCGTTCAATATTAAGCGACTAGCCGCCGGTCGTTACGCACGTTATCCGTGTTCGGGCCAGTGACGTAACTAAGACCTTTTTGATATGAATATTTGCGAGTTATAGTAAGAATAACACGACCACGTATCATACTGCTCGTATCGTTGTTGCGATAAATATATTATTATTATTATTATAGTAAACTAAACGATGCTATGATGATTAATTTGTAATTGCATGCTTTGAAAACTGTATTTTGTACTATGAATAGTTAACTGTAATGAAAAAAAAAGGGCTCTGGGGTGTGATCTATCACCCACATCACCCCAACAGTTACGCCACTGGTTCGGGCGATAACGTAGAAAACACGTTCGCGGTGCTCGACTTGCAATTGAACAAAATCTCTAACAACACCGGACCGTGTCGACATCCACCTTGTCCGTCATGGTCTTGGAATAGATCGATTATCATTTTTTCGTCGGTCGTGTAAAATTATACGTCGGCATACGTTTGTGCATTACGGATAAAATTCCAAACAATTATCGTGTCCTTTTGAACTGTGTTCATCATTGTCGAGTGGTATTTTCGTCCGTATTCTAAACCTTGCAACAAACAACAATACAACGTTTATCTTGTACATTCGTACGCGGGACACGATTTCGGTGATTTCTTGACAATTATTACGTCGACGTTCTTTTCTTTTTCCGTACAATTATTGTACTAGAATTCTCGGACGCGTCACCAGAGACTAGATACAAAGTCGAGACGGGTCTTTACAGTATGCAAATCGACGCGTCAGCAACACAGACTTTCCGATTGCGTTGAACAATTCTTACACATGTATACCAGTATATACATCTGTCGTTTATAATCCGTTTGTTTTTCTTGTAACTAAACAACTATTATCAGCGTGTTATCGCTTCGAATTCGTTGTTCGGTCCATCTCATTCGCTTGTCTCGTCATATAAATCATCAAAACATATTCTATACGATGACGGTGTACTTATAACACTATAATTAACACGGAGTTGACATTTCTAATTTACAATGGCAGTCCCGTGTGTGATAGCTCAAAAATCGTACGCTGCCGAAGCAAAACGATTTATACGTACGAACTAACATAACCGAAAGCCAATAACGTATCATTTCTAATTTCGTTAGATTCGCTTTAGTTTTCACAGAATATCATCATAAGCCGCAAAATGTTTCTAGAGGCTTTCAATGATTAAAAAAAAAACTTTTATTTCACGTCCGATTACGTTTGCAATGGAAAATAAACGTATATAATTAAATCGGACTACATACATACCTGATATATATATATATATAACAATAATCTAAAGTCTATTGAATTCGATTAATAAATTTTAATTTTTGCTTCACACATATGTTATTACTATATGATTTCCTGCATATTATACTACACACTATACGAAAAACGACGCAAAGTCAATGTGAATCATCGGTTGAGTTTCGAGATGCATTAGCACGACTGAACAATAGGAATAACCTTACCAGTCGACTTAATAGTACAACTAGGTTGAGAATTCTGAATTGTCCATCGTTCGACGAAAATCCCCATGGTGGCGTTTTACATGTGAGTAGAACGGTCTGTAGAAAGAGAAAAAGACCAGCCGAGACGAATCAAAGTAAAAAAATGAAGAAATCTACTGACGAGCAGCAGAAGATTGTCCGAAAACGGGGATCTCATTCGAAATTCTCATCGTCGGAAGATGACGACGTTTGACTGGAGAACAGCCTGTCTTTTGAAACGAATGGTGGTCATTAATATTAGTTTGCTATAAATATTGTCTTATAAATAACAAGCAGCACATTGATGACTCAAAAGTTGTGACGAAGCACAACACATGCACGAAGAACGCGTGTCGATCTTCCGGAATCAACATAAACACACAATACTACTAACAGCCTAAACGGCCGTTCGTTCACTTTATATATTGATATACATTTATGTTATTAAATAGGTTGTGTATCGTTCGATAACCTATAGTTGTTGTCCATGAACAAAATGTGATTGGATCGTAAACGTTTAAATGTATCCCTTTGTCGGAATATAATTTTATATAATTTTCACGACTCATAAACAAGTGATGAACAAGATATATTCGTTGACCAAATGATTTTTGTTTAAATTTGTTCGTTTGATATCTATTTGTGTAATAGACGTTTAGAAAAAAAATTAATATTTGAACCGCGTATTTATTTTTATACATTATAGTAGTTTTAAGTATTAATTTTTTAAAATATTTTATTATTCGTATATATAGCTATTTATCTTTAGAAATGGAAATGGATTTGCACGACTGAAAACAAAACGTCTATGCACTGAGCTTCAAAGAAAGTTTTCGTTACGCTTTTTAACGTGTCGATAATTTAATGATAAGTTTATTGCGTTCCATAACTAGACATATTGTACCTAAGTTTATTCCACCAATCGCCCACAACTCTAATTATGGTTTTCACTGGTCAGACGAAAATCAAATGTTAGTAGTTTAACGATTTATATTTTCGTATCTTAATGATATTAATTACGAATATTTTGTTAGCAGGAAATCCGATAAGATTATTTCGGTTTACGTGGCGTTTAAAAAAATATTTTTTACAAAATCGTGTATGCCCGTGGGTGCAACAGCGTTAAGACGTCGTGAAATACGTATATATTTCACCGCGAAACATAATCTAATGCGTTTGCCATTTACCCGTTTCGCCTTATTGAGGCGCGCGTGTACTAAATTTTGAAATAAAAAATAAATCTACTAACAGTACTGTATTCGTTTTCAGTGTTAGTGTCAAACTTTCTTTCGACAAAACGAGTTTAGTTGGTTTTTTTTTTTACTTCCCACAAAGGTTCACTGACCATTACAACAACCGTCTCTTACACACACACACGTATGTATGAATGTGGTCGTCTACTGACCTTCTGTACGAATAGAACGCGCGAAACTAGTATGGACAGATATAATAACAATAATAATAATAATAATAATACAAGGCGATGGAACAGTGCGTTTTATAGATGAACGACGAGGACCGTCTTTTGACGGTAAAACAATATGATCGTTGAACATCTTCGCCGGATATGCCTATGAAGTTAGCCCCCCCACTTCGTCCGATTGACTCCAAACCAATGCCAATATTTAGCAAATTAATTGCAAATAATTGCAAATTGGTTTTTAGAATTTGCAAATCAAAATTCTATTTTTGGCGAATTTTTTAAGATTTTTGGCCAGCCCCCCCACTTCGTCCGATTGACTCCAAACCAATGCCAATATTTAGCAAATTAATTGCAAATAATTGCAAATTGGTTTTTAGAATTTGCAAACCAAAATTCTATTTTTGGCGAATTTTTTAAGATTTTTGGTCAACTGCGGTAAACTAAGGTATACATTTAAGTAATTATTTTATTAAATAATAATCATTATACATCTGTACGTCATCGAATAAAGTAGACCTAATTCAGTTTCTCAGTTAAATAATTATGTATTAACAACATGACATTTTAACAGGAATACATAACTAATTTCATATTAACATATTTAAGTAATAATATTACATTAAATCTTTAATTCTTAAAGTTATATTATATTTTCAATTCTTATTTAAATTTTATCATTACGTAGATACTTTAATCATAACTGAAATTATACAAATTTAATATTTGTGTTTCTACAAATTATTTAGCTTAGCCATTAATATTATTAATATATTATATTGTACATTATGTTTGTCCTGTTCGACATTATTTTTACGCGCAATATTGTTATAAGTCATTAGTAATTTAATTATACACGTATATACTACAGGAAATCGCTGTCTTCGCCACCACCGGTTGAGGATTTTGGGATTTTTTCAAATTTGTAAAAATAGAATTAAATTTAATTAATCGATCAACGACTACATTACCACATAAAATTATTTCATTATGACCAGAATCTTAGTAGTGTGTAGTTAAAATTCTGCGTTAATTTATATATATATTTACATAATAATTACTTAAATGTATACCTTAATTTACCGCAGTTGACCAAAAATCTTAAAAAATTCGCCAAAAATAGAATTTTGATTTGCAAATTCTAAAAACCAATTTGCAATTATTTGCAATTAATTTGCTAAATATTGGCATTGGTTTGGAGTCGATCGGACAAAGTGGGGGGGCTAACTTCATAGGCATTCGCCGGATTACGGTTTACACAAGACGGCCGTATTAACTCGTACGTGGGGTGACACGTGATATATATAACACGTTCTTGAACTCCGAATACGTCTTGGTATGAATTAAATAAATTTTTTTTCGTAATTTTGTTTTGATGATAAAACAACATAATCTATCGCCCACTAGGAAAACCGTACATCCGTTTGGAAAACGCAACAAGCCAATGACGTTTGAAAGCCGTTGACTGTCTCGCGATTCGGTTTCCGTACAGCGACGGGACGACGCTGAAACGGTTTAAACGGAGTCTCGTGTAATACCGGCGAGAGAAAATAATGCGCGGCAATATTGCGCGTGCGACGCTATGCGATGTGAACGTCCGAATGAACGTACGTTCCTTTTTCATTTTACTGTTTTCAGATGTCGGGTGCCTATCCAATTGTCACGTGTGTACGTTCACGCGAACGAGTCTTTTGAATAGGACCGTTTTGAGGTTTCCAGCATCGGCCCGTGCGAATGCCGTCCGAAATCACGAAAAACAATCACGATAACGTGACAGACGTCGACAACTATTTCAGACCGTGCGTGTGGTCGACGGGTTTTGCGTAACAGAGCCGAAGGTCTTGTTGTTCGCCGCGATAATCGGTCCAACACACGATCGCGGAAATGGTAATCGTTGTCCAAAATCAACAACGTACCAACGGGCCTTTTGGCTATTTATTCGACGTGCGCCGACCGAATGGTGATTTGCGTTCGGTCAGATCGACCGGTCCGATATCCATTCCGTTTCTAATGGCGCGATGTGTTCTGATGATAACGCGTCACGCGAGAACGCGCGTGCAGGAAACACCGTGTGGGACGCGTTCCGCCCGATTTGTCGGCGATGTCGGCCAACGCGAACAACTGACGGTCGGTCGTGAAAAACGTTCGAGGGGTGGGTGGGGTGTGGCCGAGTTTCCGTTCTCTAATACGCGTCGCGGACAGTTCAAACCGTCCCAATATCCACGGGCGCCGTTGAAAACCGTGCACGGGAATCCGTCGAGACGGATCCGTACCGAACGCGCCATAACCTCGACATACATCCGATGATATGATACGCCGAAGGTCGACCGAATCTTGAACACGGACGAAAAACAAGCACGCGCCTCGTATCAGGACGACGGCCGTGTAAACGCTGCGGGGGGTTTTTTTTTATTTACGAAAAAGTTTACGAGAAACTTCTCGTGTAAATACGATCACGCGAACGGGATCGGAAGCGGGTATTTGTCTGTCTCGCGCGCACGGAACGTAACGTATAAACAGCAGCGCGTTGAGAGATTCGGATCCGTCGGCAAGTCTATTCGAGATCGAGCTTTTCGAGTTTCGTGAAAAAATTCATTTGAAAACATTTTCGACGTACGAAAATACAATGACTAACAGCGCCCGTTTGCCTAAAAAGTATTTCGATAGACGACCACGCGCGTACAGTGTTATATAACGTACGGTATGCGACTAATAGCTGTGATAGTTGTGTCTAATCGACAGTTTTTGGCGCCGAACATATTACACACACGCACACACACACGTGTTGTGCGTTACGTGAATATTATGCGCTACGACGTTTTACGACGGGACCGCGGCGATGAAATCGATGAAAGGCGACCGCGTTTGCTGTTAGTCGACGAACGAATATATCACGGCAACACGCGTACGTTTACACGGGTTTAACGAGTGGGAAACGGATAAACACGTGCCGCCGCGGTTGTCAAATCGCGTAGAACGAAAGTTGAACGAAACGCGTCCAAAAGCTTAAACAAGTTATGCCATGAAATGTGAATTATTATTTCCGGACAGTCGAGGAAACCGCGTGTAATCGTGTTGTAAACACTGTAAATATACTCAGATTACAAATTGCACCGTCTTCCGTCATAATGTGCTCTATGCACGTGCCTAAATATGGTAGGACGCGATTTGTATGTAGTACGAGGGTCATTCGGAATGTAATGCCTGTTAGCGATTATGGGCCAGTGACAAAAGTTATTAGCACTAGTCGTTATAACTGACCGAACAGTCGCACGTCGAAATGGAAGCCGTCGCCAACACCGTAGCCACCACAAAGTACGTTCCCTAAGTACGTGCCGTGCGAGGTTCGTTCAGTTATTCGTTTTTTTTTTTTTTTACTGTTCGCGGTGGAACGACCGCCGAAATCCATCGGCAACTTGTGTCCGTTTGTGGAACCAATGTGATGGACGTCAGTAATGTGAGAAGGTGGGTGAACGTAGCGAACGACGTTTCGGACGCGAAGAGAAAATCGACAATGCCATCCGTAAAGGATCAACGATTGACTCTGGACGGACTTCACGAACTCGTTCCTGACATTTCGAGAAGTGTCCTTTACGAAACCATCGTAGGGAAATTGGATTATCGATTCGGAATGTGGGAGTTAGATAGGGTAGAGACATTCAACGAGGGTATACAAAAGTGGATCCCTAAATATCAGAAATGTATCGAACGATCCACTACGTGACTACGTCGAAAAATAGTTTCATGTATTTATAACACATTTTGTAGATTTTGTGAAAAGAAAAAACTCATTACGCAGTTCAAATGGCGTCGAACGTTAAAAAAAAATAGCGTTAAAATTATTTTAATTTACTTATTATTTGATTTTGATTACTTATTCAAAAAAATATTCCCGAATTACCGATTTGAACACAAATTTTTCTCGACTCGTACAAAAACAACATTATATAATGTCGTACGTCGAATAAAATCAAAGACTATCCATCCCGAGGGTGTTGGCAATTGATATTTTTACACGCCGTTTTTTTTTTCATTTTCTTCTTTCCCGTAACCACCGACCGACTGGCCGGCGCGCGCAACACGGCCTAGTTTAGTCCGGTAATTGCCAATTAGGATTTCATCGCGTGTCGCGCGCGTTATCGTTTCTGTCCGGCCGGCTCGGCGGACGAGCGACGGAACGTTTGTTGCCGCCGTCGTACCGTTTTCGTACGGTCGCTTGGGTTTGACTTCGCCAAGCGTCGTACGGTTGTTTTACGCGCCCGAGGACCGTAAACCGCAGTCCGCGTGACCTACAAATCACGAAACCGTCGTACCGGGACACGACCGGGTCGTAGACCGGCGCAGTGGAAACGGGACCGAAACGTAACGCGCGGACGTCGATCGCTACGAGCGAACTTCGAACTCGCCGCGTGTGTTGTTACTATTGTTTTAATTAGCTTTTGGAAAAATTATAATACGTATACATACGACAAAAAATACATAAGAAAAAAAACGCAGAAAAAGATGGTAACAAATTGAAAAAGCCAGCCTACTGAACAAATGAAACAATAAACGTCGATGACCCGTTCAGAATTAGGATTTCGAACGGCGGAGTGATTGAATGGGATTTAAAGAGCCAATTGCGTTTTTCGCGGACGGCGGTGACAAGTATTGTCTTCGAAACGGGGAATCATTTGGGCTCGGCTTGTTAGGGCGAGACGGCAAAACGTGAGACGACCGACGCGTTGAACGTTCGAAATGTATCGTCGAAGTTCACGAGACACAGAGACGCGAGAAAAACGGTAAACTCGACGGCGGGCGTCGGCGTGGAACGCGGACAGTATCGTCGTCGTCACTACGGACCAGTGATTCACCACCTCACGCCGGCAATCGTATAACCGCCTTTGCATTTCGACCGGGTTCACGCGGTTGTTCGGGTCTCGGGCGAATACGAAAACGTACCCTGTCCCGTTCACAGCGACTCGAAAGTAAATATCGCCGAGATATGATCAGGTTTTTATGCGTTCGGCGCGGCAAGTGTTGAAGGTCCGAACGACGGCGTATAGATTGTTTCATAAAAAAAAAAATGAAATTAAACTAAACAAAAAAAAAAAACCACTCGGTTCGTATCAAACGTTTTACGACGTTACGCAGACCGCGCGCGGATATTTGACCTATTTAACGCGCTTAAGTTAAACGCGAAAATTTGACACTGTCCGATTTACACACGCGACCCCGCGAGACGTTTTATAACGTTCGTGAGTCGATAATGGCCTGAAACCTAACGTTTCGCAGTTGGCCCGTAATTCTAATGATTAGCGAACACATTCGCGAGGCTGCGCGACTTCCATTCGTTTTTGCACGCCTGCGTTTCGCTGCGCCTGTACGGCTATCTGGATACGAAATCGCTGTTTCGGTGTTATCGCGAGATCTGAACCGTCCGGCGACGTTCTTTTTCTTTTCTTTTTTTTCCACCTTAATGTTTATTATGAATGTATATTCCCGTGTACGTTCCAAACGGTGTACACGTCGTTCGTTTCGTCGACAACACCGCTCCGACACGGAGTCGTGTAAAATATTCTCGAACACACTTGCGCGGAAACGACTTTTGGTCGTCAGGCGAACGTCATGTGGCCGACCGTCAGTGTACATTTGGACAAGGGTCGCCCAACTCGTAGGTCAGCGCCACGAGGAAATCAAAAAGAAAAGAAAACGGAATCGCCGAGTTATATCCGTTGCCTCTCGCCCGTCGACGGACTATACCGTCACTGTGAATACACGTTTAACGATATATATATACACATACGTGTATATAATAACAATTGAACAAAACGAAATTCACCGGCAACGAAAAAAACGATGCGGTCGCGGGCTGACGTTCTAAACGACGGGACAAATTGAAAGTATGATATATATATATGAATTATTAATTGGACCGACCCCGTGCGATGATGACGAGTGACGTCGCAACACGTTTTCAGCACTCGAAAAAAAAAATCTCGATAATTCAAATTGTACGCCGTATAGGGTTTCGGTTTTGATCGGCCGTTCCCTCGTTTGGAAGTCGCCGCCGGTGGCGAAACGTCGTACGCCGGTCGGCGGAAAGCTTTTCGTTTGCGCGGATTGAGAACCGCGGCGTGACAACGTGCGTACGTCCCGATTCCGACCGTCGGCCTTCTGCCCCGACGAAACGTTTGCACGACATCTGTACCGCGGCGCGTTACAGAAAACCGTTTTCACTTTTTACGTCCTGACGTCGCACTACCCCCGCCGTTCTTAGAAAAGCGTCGGCCGGAGCCGTTGCGTTTTCCGCACAGCCGTTCCGGAGGAGTAACCGCCTTTTCACATTATTCCATTGTTATCAATTTCGATCGAAAACCCGTCTTGTTTGTGATTACACGTCACCGTACCGTTACGTCCGCGAAGAGAGGAACCCGAACGAGAATGTCACACTAGTCCTATCCACCGGTCAACGCGATTCGATTCGCCGTGACCAGGCAAATCATTCCCAGAAACTCTGAAAACCCGATCGTCTTAGGCCGCGACGAACATGAGAACGGTGACAACGCGCGCGGACCAACGAACCGAAAGAAAAACGAGCCGGACGGCGGACTTTCCGTTCCCGTCCAAAGCGAATTCTCGTTTTTCGTTCCTTCGTTTTCAACCGGTGCGGCCCGACCGGCTTCGAACGTCGTCCTTGCGCCCCAAACTCTTGCAAAAGTACGTGTGATTAGAGCCACGGTTATGTGCTTTTTCAGTTGACACGCCAACGGTATTATCAATAGAGTAGATTGTCAACCTTAATTCAAAGTATATATTGGTCGTTCGTAGTGGTTTCCACGTTAATTGTTTGGGCCGTTTGATCACATTTGGTGCTTTTCGTTTGGTTTGGTTTTTTTTTTGTGTGCGTAAAAACCAGAAGTAAAAATGAAAAAAAATCGAAAGCTGACGTAGCCAAGTGGAGAGAGCAAAAAAAAAAAAAAAATTAAACTCGAACAAACTGCTCAGAGCTGTTCACAAAACATTTTAAACACGTTTCATGTGATGAGAAGAGCGACTTCAGAACTTGAATCTCGGGTAATACTCACTGGTCGTTTAACGGTATTATAATATTAGCCGAAAAAGCAATGAGTTTCTATAATTATTTAAATTCCGTCAAGTTGGCCGGTTAAAACGTTTGCCCCCATTCCCCCTTTCGAAAACTGAAATGACGCCACCGGTGTGTGTACACGCGACGACCGGACGAACCGGACCGTTTGGTGGACGTGCACCACGTGCGGCCGCGTCAGATTGTTCGCACGGTGGCGGCTTTAGGGGGGGGGCCCAAGGAGCTATGTTTCTCCCAACACATTCCTAAAAAAACTTTAGTATATTTTCAGTTTGGTTATTTAGTTTTTAAGTGATAAAAAGGAAACTGTACCTACGCCCAACAGTCGTTGACCTTAATTAAAGGGTCAACTCATTTTTTTTGCCCTCCCAAAGGAACTAAATGCTATAGCCGCCACCGATTGGACGTCTCATATCCGCATAAGAACCGGACAGACCCGCGAAGTTATTATTTCGAAAATATCCACGGCGGTACGGTCGAGGACGGCCCGATATTAGAAGTAACGTTTCCAGCGAAATCGTACGGCGGCGTGCGAGCTCAAAGCATTAACTACAGGTCGAATGCGTTATCGGTCGGGGCTGACCGGCTTGACGGTTTCGTTCGACAAAGGCGAATCGGCGCACGAAAACGATCTAGCATCAGGATTCCCGGTCGGCAGTCCAGTTCATTTCTAGGCTCCGGTGGTTTCGATAGAAGACACGGGACCGACGGCTTATGTAATCCCATACAAATGACCTGATGTTCAATATTGTTTTTATATTATTCGATATCATTCGAGTGATGTAGTTTACGGGTTTCGTTCGCTCGATGTGCACAGGTATATGTTATCAGAACGGTATGCGTATGTTTTAATCTCTCTCGTTGAAAACGCATCGTGTCGATTATTATGATTGCGCGTTTATGAGTTAATTTTTTTTCTAATGATCGTAGCGGACGGAAACGTCCGAACGCTACACAATTCGATAGGAAATTGGACACAGATCAAAACACTTTTTCGTAATTCGTATAGTTTATTAGTGGTTTTTGTGAAATATACACGGAAAAAAAAACAATAGTGAGACAACGTTACAAGTGCGAATTACGACGAAATATTGTTATATAATTTTACGGTAGTGTATTACAAAATAGTAAAAAACGAACGAACGAACGAACGTTTTTCGTGTAAACCGAACTTCACAGTGGAGAACCGTTTCAGAATGTGCGAACACAGTATAATTGTTATCGTTGTTCCTGAAATTAAAACCTACACGACGCAGTAGGCATTGCGCTCGAGCGAAGTAGTTTACATTGTTACGACGATGGACGAGTTCCGAAAGCCTTATCGTCGTCGGGCGTATTAATTATTAACAACAACGACAAACGTTGCGTAACACACGTATGTTTTTTAGTGATTTAAACTGAATTTAAAAACGCTAACGTTCAAACACTTCATGATTTCGTTTTCTGACAATCGCATTACGCTTGTACGTTCGCCAGACAGCTTAAATTTTTTCTACGTGGCGTTTTTATTTTCCGTTTTCAATTGTTTTCGAATCGTTCGACGTGTACATTTTTGTAGTCGTGCACGTTTGTACACGTGCTAATGTACGACTGTTGTAATCGTTTACGCACACAACGCGAACGCAAAGTATTTTAGCTTAAAAGACGCGTTAACCGAATCGAAAATTACCGAATGTAAGCCACATTTGAATGCACCACGAAAAAACCGGAACCTATACGCGCACGTATTTTCTATTGAAAATGGAACCGGAACTTACTTCTACACGTAATTAAATTCAAAAACCGGAACACGGACCAATAAATACTAATAGGTTTTCGGTTCGCTTACGCCAATTTTACTTCTCATAAATATTTTGCTATTTAACTGTTCCCCCCTCCCCTCTTCCCCTCCGACAACAATCTCACTACAAATCGTTTATATATCGTTTTGGTTTTGCACACAGACGTGGTGTATCGCATGGACACATTACGTTTCGACGAGTAATGTCATTAAATATAATTATGTCCGGGACGATGGAGTTTGTGGAACACTTGTCGTATTTGTCAATGGGACCGACGCTCGTAAAATTACTATTTCAAATTGATAATAGGATATAGCGAATTCCATAGTTGTGACATCTGAAATGTGTATTTTTCAATGGTTCTTCGAGTAGTCCTAGAGTATTTTTTTTTTCAAGATTTCAATAACTTCAAGTAATTTTATACCAACAATTAAAAAAAACGTAACCGTTTGATTTTTCTACGTAAGGCGCGTTTATTTAAAATGCGTTTTTAGCACTAGTCGTCATCACGATGCCGACCGAACCGGCCGGATATTCCATTCGGTCGGCAAATTGTTTCAAACTGTGAAACGTCGTCCACGAGACATTTCCCATAACACCGCCGACGACAATTACGGACAAAATCGAAACGGACAATTACATAATCGTTGGAAACTCGAAACCGCGGCTCTAAATTATTTATTTATTTGTTTAACACACCAAACGCATTATTATTACATTTCATGTGCCGCGTGTATGTGCGTATGTATCAACGCTCCGGATCAACAGATTTCACCATCGGACACACATAATATAATATATCGGTGGCGGCTCGCGTTTCGTAACCGTCCGGCCGTTCCTATAAAGTCACGTATATAGGCCGTTGTTAAATAATATTTTATATGTAATAATATCGTCATGATTATTTTTAGATGTTATTTCTTATTTTTATTTTTTCCGTCGAATAATAACAACAATAATAAAAGACCAGCCGCGACCGGCATTATCCAATTACGTATCGGAACGGTCGGGTTCGACGCGAGTGAGCGTAATGGGTTCGTTGTCGTCGTCGTCGCGGTTTGTTTTACCGAATCGCCGAGAACTCGGGCGCGTTCTCGCGAACTTGTTTGCCGCGACGAGACGTGAAAAACATTGAAATTATTTTCGTAAATAACGGGGGTGGAAAAAATTTTTGAGACATTTCTATTTTGTATCGCTGTCGGGACATTTGATTGTTCGCGTAATTCGGATGTCCGCCCCGCGCGATAACAACGATATTGTTGATAACCGGCGCGCCGGCTTCCAGACGCCACAGCCGCCGCGATATCGTGTTGCGTCACGTCGTTTTTCTTCCCGTTTCATTCCGCGTGCGGTTCTGCAGTTGCGTGCGATTTACAACCGTATATGAACAATAATACAGTGTTTAGCGGCCGACAGCGGTTTCATGTCGTCATCGGTCAAATCGGAGATCCAGAGCACCTGCCCAGCCACTTGTGAGATGATCGATTCTAGGCGAGCGAGATTCTAGTGTAACGAGAGTTGGGCATTCGCGACCGATGCGCTCGACCGTTTGTTTTCCCGCGCCGCAATCGCGTCCCGCAGAGTTCCCCCGTTCGCGCAGAGGGTCAGAGAGGAACGTGCGAACTCTGTTAAGGGATACGCAACACTCATGTTTATGCATGTGTTATATATTCCACGTCTTGAATGAACCCGTCGACGTCTCTACTCTGCATCTACCGGACGTTAGTTATTTGAATTTTTGGTTTCACACGTTTTTCGATGGCTATGCAATCGAGTAAAATCGATATTTTGTAAAATCATCCGACCAACGCATAGTTTAAACATCTCCTCTTTGATTTGTAGTCCGGAGTATTTCTCACCGAAGTTATTCTAAGAGGCATGCCGTTCATGACATGTGTTCTCACGAAATCGAAAAACCACTGACTTACGAACTGCCCGGCGCCGAGTTACGGAAAGCAACGCGCATCATGTCTCGCGCGATGTCGACCACGGGTCGACGTGCTCGTCGTTTTTCACCGCATCTGTCCGCGTTCGTTTCCGTCGAAGTTTTTTTTTATCTCCCTTGCCCCGCGCAATCGTTGCGCGTCACGACGGGTTCCAGACGCGCAGACCACTCAAGGACGTGTTCGGTTCGGATCGGTTTCGGGAACATTTCGGAGGACCTGGAAATGGCGACGGCGAGCGAGGCAGCGTCCGGATATCGACTCAGCTCGGCGTGTCGCGCCGGCCCACGTCGGACGTTCGGACAGACCGGATCGCGGCAATGACGATGGCCGTGTTTAAGGACAGCGTGGCGGCGGGTTCGCGAATGGTCGGCCGCGGCGTTTATCACGTGCGATCGCGTCCGCTGACTGCGGCGTGACGAGACTAATGTTTCGGAGTAAAAAAACGACATTTCGCCATAAACGCGGTAACGCCAACACCGTCACGCCGTAATTTGCAGCCGTTCTCAATTACGACGCGTCTCTCCAAAAATAACCGCCGACGCCGACGTGTTCAGCGCGATTTCGTTGCCGTTTCCGCGCAGACACACGCGGCCAGCGCGTCGACAATATCTGTTCGTCGCGTCCGCACTTGTTCCTCCATAACGACCGTCGTCGAGTCCGATCGTCCTTAATCGAATCGCACCGCGTCTCGTTTTGCACGCTCGTCGAACGAACACGTTTCGGCTGATATCACGCGGACCCAGCGAGGCCTGACGAATAAATATCGTTTCTTCGGTTTTCGAATCTATCTATTTTTTGTTTTTCTCGACGTCTTCCGTCGCATTGTGCGTTTCGTACGTTTCATACAATCACGAAATGAAATCGCTTCGGCCGCCTATCCGTTACGCCGATGTTTGGCTGCGATAACACCTGTACACCGCGCGGCGCGTACACACGTACGTACGCGCTCAACAAGTGCACAAAAACCGTTCGCCGCCACCCACCTGTTGTTCACACAAAACTACAAAGTATTTTGACGGTGCGTTTAGCGTTTCGCTGATACGATATCTCCAGACGTCTCGGACTCCGGCACGCGATTCCGTTTCGCAATGTACGCATAACACAATGCATTCGTATTTTTGAAAACCAGTCGTGTTGTTCACGAGAACAATATTTGGCCGACGACACAAATTAACGTGTTTTCACGGTCGGACGTTATGGCCACGTGATTAATAACATAATTAATATTAATCGTAATAATCCGCCGAGATCTCCGAGTTAAATGTGATGACGCTGGCGGGCGATACATTTCGAATTTCTTCCCGAGTGCTGTACATCTGCGGCACCAGTCTTGTAAATGATGCTTTCCCGAAAACGTATTCAGAACGTTTATTCGAATAATGTAATTAGAATTCTGCGAGTATTCGAATCTTTCACGTTTCTTCGATTCGTTTGTTTTATTAACGCTATTAGATCTCCGAATAAAGTAGTGATAATCGATTGATATATATATATATATATGAAACAATGAAATATATCGTAAACGTGTAAAACCAAAATCGTCCTTTACACATATAGGCCATAGTCATTATATAACGAAGGCGACTTCTGACTGAATCATCCATACATAATTATTTTTCAACAAGTTTTTAAATTATACAAATATTATAATCGAAAAAACGAATTATTTTCTACATATTTCACATAAGTTATTATGATTATTATTCGAATATGAAAAATGTATTTGAATTATTCACGAGACGGCAATGATAATTAAACTCTATGCATAACAAATAAACAGTTTAAATGACCTTGTTTTCAAATCGTTCAGAAACCGATCGGATTTATCAGTCTACGACATGTCAAACGCGAAAGACGATTTTGGAACGTAACTATATAACATTCGATTTTCTCCGATATATACTCTTGTGTGTGTGTGTGTGTGTATATATATACTCGAGCCTGTTCGACGTTTGCGCGGACATTCCGTCGTGGATATTCTCGTTCACGAGAAGTGCGTGCAATTATTCCCACAAACATTGAACGTCTGTTTCGGAACGAGTTTAATAATAATTATTGACGACAACATCAATCAATTATCCACGAGCTTCTGGTTCGACGTACAACGTGTTATTAAATAGCGGTCTGCAGACTACGCTGCAACGAGTAAACGAGTATGTCTGAAATGGTACGAATTTAATTAATTAAATTGCTGCTCGCGCGTACCTATCGGATGCGTACAAAACACTCCTATAATCTAATTAGTACCGTATAGAACGAGGAAGAAAACTATGGATGCACGTATCGAAAACGCTGTTACATTTATCGAACGTTTTCACTTTAGGCATAGTCGATTGTGTTTGCACGTCCGATCGAACACACGCGTCGTCCTTTCCTCGGCCGTACGCACAACTTTCATTTACATCCGTCCCGTCATTACGTCATTTACTCGAACGGAATAATTCGCTCTTCCTCGTCGAGCTATATATTTTATAGAGCGATTACATACAAATATGCCTATTTGTCGACGACGTACACATTTCACTTATGTAACGCGAGTAACAAAGAATCTTCCGTGGTTTCGATCCAAAAGCGGAGAAAAAAATTCCCATGCTACTACGTCATAACACAACATTTTCACTTGTACGGAGAGAAATTATCTTAATGATCACAAACGTAATTTGTAATATTGTTATTTTACGTTCCGAATCGGTGCGACCGAATCGAACACGCTACATGTACTATATACATTTATATACAGTACGATAAATCGGTTTTATTTTCAGTACGCCTAATGTGGAAAATAAGTGTTATTTGACGAATGTATTTGAACACTGTCGTCCGTTCGTCGTACCGCGTTGTGCGTGGATCGTGGAGAATATCAAATTCGTACGCGACGTTTTCGTGCGGTACGGTTACAAACGTTGGACTTAAGCCCCGTTCGATTGAACGTTTGGAAGAACTCGAACGCAGTAGTGTACTCCTCGTACACTGGATCGTTCAGGCTCGCGATCACTGGGTACAACTATTTCCGCGCTCGTCAAAAAGACTGTCGGAATTCGGAGACGACTTAGACTCTTGTTGTTTCTCGTTATCCACTCGTGCGCGTCGATGCGAGGCCGGTCTCCTCGTTGCCAGACGATTGAAGACATTACGCGAGTAGACGCGTGGTCGGCGACGGGGAAATTCGGCGCCGTCCCTCGAGATCCGAAATTCCGACCACCGAACGCTGTTTCCCTAGGCACGGACTCCGTCCGTTTAAGGCGCGCGGGGTCAGGCGATCGTAGAACGCGACAATTGATTGTTATTTACACCGAACGGCAGAAACGATTTCGGTACCGTGTAGAAAGCGACGGTAAATTCTGTAATTTTTTTCCCTCTTCGCGCTACCCGTGCCCTACCCGTGCAACACGTGTGCGTGTGCGCGCGTATTGGACAGTCATCGCCGCGGCCGTTCGCGGGCTCGTCTTTACCTTATTCGTCTGAAATCTATTCTGGTTCTCACGACCGAGACGCCGTTTGTCGACTACGTACATAAATTATAAATAAACACAGCGAGACGAACGAAACGACGAGATGGGTTCGCAGATTGGAGTGACGAAATCGGGACAACGCGGTCGTTTCGAAACCGATCGATGGAACGCAAACGGCGCGTACGAATCCGCCGTTAGTTTGTACCGTGTAACGTGCCAACGACAATAACGAGATCGTCGTCGGTCGTGACTTGACGACGACGATCGTACTATAAACGCGACGCGGGGCAAGACGACGTCTATTTGATTTTCGTAGATTTCTGTTTTGGTCCGGAAACTGCCGATCGGTGGCCGGTATGCTGACCGTTTATACGATATGAACGCATTCCAAGAGAAAGAGTTTGAACGCGTACATAAAACACGCGAGAAAAAATAAAAACGTTTAGCGTTTAAATGATAGCAACGTATTTCAAGTTAGTTATTATAACTATATGATGTATACGTTTAAAAAAAAAAAAAAACGTAGAAAGTATCTCAGAGTATGTTGTACGCAGTTTTTTCGGCGAACGTTAAAAATTTCAAAAAGAAAACAATTAAGACACTCCGATCACTCGGCAGTGTAGCCCGTTGCTTTCAAATTTGCAATAAATATTTTAATAAATAAGCGTGTATACTTACGCCGCACCCAAACAACACGCGCGCCGTGCCCGGCGAAGCGGAACGATAAACGCTCGACGCCACTATATTGTTATATCGCTATATATTGTTATGTAGCGTGTATATATACATTTTTTTTATTTTTATTAGAACGCGTGATGATGAAAATGCGGAGACACGACGGTCGCGAGTCCCAACGGTGTCGCGCAATAACAACGGCGATAATGGCGTGTAATGGGAGCGTAGGCGTTTTTCGAAAGACGAAACGGCGACAGATTTGACAGTGTCCGCGTCGGTAACGTTTCAACGGGCTTAGGTCCGTGATTTTGCGCACGAGATACCGGTGCAATGTATTCGCGCACGCGTGTTCGAAATAACTCGCAGAGTACTTGCATATGCAGTTATGTTCGACGTCCGGTTTTATCGAACTGGTTATACCACTTCTGACGTATAAAGGTGAAGACCGACGCGAGCAGTAGAAAATACTTGGAACGAAAAACGTGCTATTCCGTGAAAACAAAATACGTACGTTCGTACACATTACGATGACGTGGAAAACAACATTTACACAAATTTCTGGTCGCTACGCGTACGTAAAACATGTCGATGACGTGTTCATTAAAAAACCGCAGTAAAACTCATACGAACAGATATATATATATGCACGTAGTTGGCTCGGGATCGATACCCCCCGTGTTCGGTTATTCGGGTGGATCCTGCGCGATCACGTGTAGATCACGAGAATCATGGAACCGTCGAGTTCGATACGTCGTGGAACCAAGACCGCATCGGCCAGACGAAAGACGCTATTCGGAAAGTGTAAATATTCGAATAGGTCGGGAAAAAAATGTTTAGAATTCGAATATTAAAAAAAAAAAACACACACACACACATTTTAAACGTTCAATCGAGCAACTTAAAAACTATTATTGAAGAATAGTGTTACGTTTTCTCGATAAGTCGACCGATTGTTTTTGCGCGGTTTGACTTTCGACTTCCGAATCAATAACCTATATATTCCTATAACGCGCGTTATATTTCGCATATTAATATCAAAGTATGAAAGTCGATTTCGTGTGAAAAACGCAAAACGTCTTGGCCCGATTCCCGACATGTACGGACAATGTTGGAATGTGTTTTGAAATCAGGTTACAAGAGCGCGCGCATATTTTTTTATTTATTTTAATTTACAATCGCTCGGTTTTTTCAATCATCAGGTCTCGTCTCGACCGTCCGTCCGTCAGCGACTTCCTTCAATCTTTATTGCGGGAACTCTTGCTTATGCGTCCGGCACGTTATTCGGGTTGTGTGTCGGCACCCTCTCGTAACTGGGTTCCCTTCCGATTTCCCTTCGATTAAAGTAGTTGCCCACGAAACCGTTCCCCGCGAGACGTCCTGTCCAATTTACGATCTCGCGCGCACGATAAACATTGCAATAAAAGCGAACGGCATAAGAAAATACAAGACGTGACGGAATTACAAAAGGAGGCGGGCAAGCACTTGTGATTTAAACGCACATTGTCGAGTGTTCAATAACGTATATCGAGTCGTTCGAAATCGATATTAATTATATAAAATACTCGATCGCTATACGTAAACCGTTATCCGGTTAACCGTTTAAAAAAAAATACGATCGAGTTCTTTTTTTTTTTCGTGAAAATATTTTAATAACGTTTTTAAAAAGCGTTTTTTTTTCTCTTTGCGTAAGCCCGTCATAATATATAATAATGTTATACTATCGGTGATCTCGTCGTGTTTTAGATAAGTTTTTCACGTAACGTACGCCGTATAAGTATATATATATACATGATAATTTATGAACCGAAACGGTAAAACTGTTTCGTCGACGTGCAAACATACTGTACGAACTATTTAGATATACTTTTTATTTTGTTTTTTTTTTTTGATAAATCTAACGCGAAACGAAACGAACGGGAATCGTATTTAAAGATATGCGCGCTATTTAATTTCTCTTATACGCGACGTGCGACCGCGTACAAACGCGCGGCGCGGCTTAGAAAATCCCGCTTTTATGTTTTTATTCGAATATGCAAAACGTATACATATATTATTATACGTGCATGCCGTATCGACTAGACGTTATTTGCATGCAGAAATAATAAAATGTAAATAGGTGCACGCGACGAAATAAATAAAATGTATCGTTTCGAATAATATGTCTGCGGTTGCCGTGCGAACGCGTCGGAAACCACTACTTATCCTCTGTGTGCTATAGACGTTTTATATTGCTAAGGTGCGTTATACCAACCTAAAACAATATATTTATAATTCATACACATTTGTAGAGCACATCTTGATACCGTTTTTTCTTCTTCTTGTTGTTGTATGGTGACAACGCCCGACGGTGTTTGTAGTATTGTCGGTGACGGCTCGCGGTCGCCGTTGGAAAGAGTTGGATACCAAATAGTTTTCTACCTCACCCGAAATGTCCAACCAAAATATCAGGACACAATTACGGTATTGCGGTCAAAACGATGTCTGTATGGATGTTTTTAAGTATAGACAATAACATAACCTAACGTACGCGAAAACGTGAGCGCATGTCATATGCGATATTCGTACGATGATGTATCGAAACTCGCCGCGTCATCTTGACAGAAATAAATAAATAAAAAAATTTAAAAAAAAACCCGTCAAATCATTTTTTTTTAAACTATTAGCGACGTAATTGAGACGTAAACGTCGTGTTGTTGTGTATACACGACGACGAATCGAAAAACAAGAACCACGCGGTTTTCCCGGTACGAAATACCAAAGGAAAGAACGCCGGCAAGAAACGGCGAAAATAAATAAATAAACGACCGAAACACGCGACCGGCCGAAGGTTAAACGTTAAAATTACCGACGCCGCGGCCGCGTAACGTTCGCGAGAACCAGTTGTCCGTCGCCAGCAAATTTCGATTCTTTTCCTCGTGTAGTTTTCCTCGAGCGGTTTGTTCGTTGTTTGCCGGTCGTCTGTTTGGTGCCGGTGCGTATTTGAACACTCGGCGTTTTGCAGACACCGACCCCGTGTCTTACGTAGATTTTCAAAGCACCGCGGTCGTTGTTCACTGAAACGGATTTTTTTTTCCCGCGGTACGATGCCGTACGACAATAACGCGAACGACCGGCGTTCGAAAAAAAAAAATAAATAAATAATAATAAAAATACCGATACGCAATTATCACCTCCCGTATTTGGACACGGTACTCGATGAAATCATCGGTTTATTGATCATACGCGAGCTTTACCACTCGTATTATCGTATGAACGTGAAATATATATAGCAATGTGTATCCCTTTTTTTATTTATTTTTTTTTTCCTACACGTATCTCACGTTGCGTGTGCACAACACGGTTTCCCACGCACCTTATTGATACGAAAAAAACAATCACAAAACGCATTGCGTGGACGCGTTCGATTTCCAACACGCGTGCGCGTTAATGTGCGTAACTACGTAAAATATATCACGCGACCGCGGGACTGCGATGCTTTCATAAACATTACCTAACCTAACCGTCCGGCAACCGTTAACCGATCTCGACCGATCAAATTGTGCGCGTAGACGCCTAATGCACACGCAGCACGTGCATTCGTGTATTATTTGCTTGTCTAAGCGGCCGACGAAGGTCAAGTCGAACGGTAACAATATCTGTTTCATATCACACCCGACGACGACGACGTGTCGTGGCGAATCGCCCGACGTCGTATTTACATAAAATACGCTCGCGTACGTCCGCAATTAACTTTCACTCGATCGCCTTGTTATCGTTCAAAGGATAAACAACACTGGACCGGAGATAATCCGATACGCGCGTTTTAATGTATGCACGTCGAGACGCCGACGGTTCTATTTTTATTTTGTTCGCGTAAAGTCAGCAATTCGAACCGGACGTTAGACGGAGAACGCGGGGGTACTATATTTAAAAAAAATAAAAACGTTTTACTTTTTACACTTTTATTTCCGATGTCGTTTCGATATTCCGTTCGAACGAAATAATATGAAATCATCGAAAATAGGAAAATCGTTTAAACTTAAGAACGCGCCTGACCTCGAAAATCATTGAAAGGAAACCTGCGTTTAAAAAGTGGGGTTCGAACGTCGCGAATAGAAAACGATATCTCGTTTCCCCACCGCCTCCCCTCTACCCCCCCCCCCCACAACCGGGTAAAACAATAAGCTCATTCGGATCGCTCCGTCCTCGAGTCCGTCCGAACAACCAAAACGATTAAAAAAAACGCGCGACCGCGGCCCGGTTACACAACGTGTGTCGCGTGACGAAAAAGAAACGGACGACAACAAAAATCAATACCGATATGATATCGCTCGTCACTTTCTCCGGCGGAAAAAATCCGAACCGGATCGTTTTCCTCCGGTCGCGCGAACCGGCGGACGGACGGACACGTTTTTCTCGCCGCCGCCGTTAGGTTCGGTCCGCGCGCGCGAATTTTTCCACACGAATCCGATCCGTCCGAACCGTTTTGTGACGGTTTCTCGTTTCTGTTTCTCGCGTCCGTGCCGGCGGACTCGCAGTACCGTATTCGGCCACCCGGACGACGGGTTCACTCGGCGAGAAAAGAAAACTTGTTGCGTTTCGCGCGCACGACCGGACCGAACGTCCGCCCGAACCGATTCGGAAATCGCGGACGCCGGGTGGTCGTCGTTTCGCTCGGGACGTCCGTTCGGGTTTTCTCGCGACCGCGAAAATCGCGGTTGGATAACGGCGACGGAAGGGCGGCGACGGCGAAGAAATGGAAAGGCGAAGACCGGCGGCGGCCGCGGCGCGCTGGCGGACGGGCGGTGAGGTCGCCGCGTTAAAAGAGAGTAGCGCGCGGACACCGTCACACGGGTTGTCGGCGGCCGACGGGCGATTCAGTCCATTCGCGAGCGTCGGTCCGACACGAGCAGGACCCGCTGCTGCCTCCGTTTCACACGCACGCGCGCGCGCACACACGCACAACGAGTCTCCCGAACACCGCGTGTCTCCGCGGCGCCGTCGTCGTCGTCGTCGTATCGAATCTGTACGATTTATTTAAATCGTCTATGACCGTCGACACCCATTTTTACGCGCGTTAAAAAGACAACAAACGTCGTATTTCACGAGTATTTCGGCGTCGTTGTTTTTTCGGTCCATCTCGAAAAATGAACCGTCCTCACGCGTGGTGCCTGTCGGCGCTGTTGGCCGCGGCGCTGCTGCACTTCGGGCCCGTCCCCGTACGGTCGACCATCGTCCTGACGCACACCAACATGGAGAATTCCACCATGTACGCCGGCTTGCGGATCAAGAAACGGACGGGTAAAAACGATTTTTTTTCTCGATTTGTTTTTTTCTTCCCGGGGGTGGCGGCGGAGCCCTCCCACGGCGTCATCACGAAAATCGCACGCGTTCGTCGCCACGGGTTCCGAAACCGTCGTACGCGAGCAGATCTCGCGGCCTGTAGACGCGTACGTTATGGCGTTCGAATGGAAAGTGAAAACCGCACACCTCCGGGAATTCGTTACTACGTTACACGGCCACTTCTTTAATGTTTATTTCGTTTCATTTTCTTTTTTTTTGTTATGGCGCGTTCGAGACGCCGTGCGTATACGTTTAATAGTGTGTCCGATCCGTCGGAGAACGCACCCGTCGCTACGAGCCGACGCCGGAAATCGTTTGTCAAACGGTACCTAACGTTGAAACGACGCCTGAAAATCTCGTCGACTCGTCGGCAACACTCGTCCACGACTGTTCACGCCGGGCGTTTGAGTCGACGCCGTAACGTAATCGAACGCAAAGACCGCGGCGCACTGTATTTTTTAATGAAAACGTACGACGAAAATCGTTGCCAAGACTCGCTGTTACACACGACGTACACCCAAGTGTAACTGAAGTCCGTTGGACCTGTAAACGCCGGTCGTCAGTGCCGAAAACCGGCATATTTGAAACGGTCGACGTGCCCGTCATTCCAAAAACTACGTCCGTGGTGATCGAATTAGTCGATCGAATTAGTTTTATTGGGGGAGTTGGTGAGGTTTATTTTTTACCACAGTCGCTCGCGTCGAGGGCCGTCCCGAATTCCACGTTCCCCGCCGCCCGTCGTGAAATACAATACGGTTTTCGAGTCGTGACTGTCGCAACCGACAACAGCGGCGGCGCACGGGTTCGCGATTTTCCGTGTCACGGTCAATATCATATCGCAATCGTTCGACCTAACGCGCGCGAGGGGTTTTTTTTTTTTTTTTACAAATAATACCGTCGCGGCGACGGTCCTCGGGGCGATACGTCCGTCACGGCGAAGTCGTGCTGTGTCCTGGGGGGGGGGTTGAAAAAATTCGTCCGACCGTCCGCGTCGCGAGAGTCCGTGGAGACGTTGTTTTCGGCGAACGGTCGGGATTTTCAAACGGGATTTAAGCGCCCGGGCTACGCGGTACCCGTTCCGTCGTGTGCATTCTCACGCGAAACGTCTCGATCGACGACTGACGGCGCGGCGTCCAAAACCCCTTCGACCGCGCACAGTTCGGGCATTCGTCGCCGTCGACCTGACCTACTACTATGTGTATGGACTTTCGTTTCGTTTTCAACGAGCATCTACTTCCGACACGAACACGACGTACGTGTCGTCATCACGACGGTGTGCTCCATTCCTGTTTATTTACGTGAATTTGTTTCTCTCGTGTCTTGTCCGTGAACACACGTACCCGTCTTGAGGACGATCTCGACCCCTGTGACATTGTCCTGGTTTTTTGTATTTTTACGGATTCGAAACGCGACACGTGTTTATCGACCATAACAAACTACTGTAGCGTGGCTCTAAATTCTAAAATCGCCGTCTAAGTGACTTCGCTTGAGCCGAAATCCACAGTATCTAACTACGATTCGTATTTTTTAAACGGAAACGACTATTTGTTACGATTAAAATCAATATATATTTATATATTGTGATCGCTTGCATGTTTTGATATTTAAACGTTTTATACTCCTACATCGGTTTCGTGACGATATGTATGGACCGAAAACGACAATAACTTACGAAATTCGCTACACGATCGATTTGGACTACGTTTTTTTATGAACTATCGGGTAAAATGAGCGGTACGAACCTACGATCGTTTTTGTCGTCTTTAAACGTATTTGAAACAATAATAATATAATTCTATTATAATACATAGTTGGCTTGTTGGTCTTACGTACGAGCGGTCAAACAACAGTGTGTGTGTGTGTCGTGTCCATAAACTGATGTATATATATTGTATATTATTACTACGTTAAATGAGGTAAAAAAAAAAAAAAAAATCAAATACCTCGCGTTGTAATTTGTTTTTTATTCAATGTAACATAATATACCGGTTGTAATTATTTTTGACTTGGTACTCGCGTAATTGTCTTACCATGCGTTGAAGCCACTTTTCTTTTCCTTTCCGATTCGATTATATCTGGCCACAATCTCATATATATATATATATATATTTATGTATACATAAAATACGAAAAGATCGGTTTATTTATATTAGATGGATTATATGGGAAACAGTCGAAAAATACGTGAATAGAAATATCGAAACACTTTCATTTTTTTCTCCGACGTTCTTGTATTATCGCGTTCATGTAACACACACACAAACACACACGTAAAAAAAAATATATATATATGTGTATATAGTCGTAACGTCGTTTCACAACGCCAACATGGATCGACGATCCAGTGATTGATTTTCTGCAGTTCTCGTCGTCCGCGAAAAAAATGAATAAAAATCAGTCCGACGTTGCGATGTAACCTATCCGTGTAATCTTACCCGCGTCGTATTGCACTTGCAAAGCCGAAACGTGAATTGAATCCTCATTGACAACTGACGAAATAATACGCGCGGCATACGCACGTAACTGTTCGACCGCGGGTCAAAGGTTCCCGAAACTGATATTCACCGTGAGCGTCGAATAAATTTAGGGCAAGGATTTCGCGTATTGTATCGTGCGTGTGTACTATATAATACCCGTCGACGCAAGTGATTCTTTATGCATATCACATGACAAATAATAAATAATAATAATAATAATAATAATAATGATAATAATAATGATAACAATAATGATAATACGCGTGCAAAGAGGAAAAACCTTATACTTACGCTGTGTTTTCGCGACGCGTAATAATAAAATTATTGTTGTAGTCGTTGCTGTTGTTCTGTGAATATATATATATATATATATATATATTTTGATGACAACGAATACGAAACGCCCGATAAAATGGGTTAAGCGCTCGTATATCGAAACGAGGTTGCCCTGTAATTTTAGATTTTTTTTTTTTTTACAAACACCGTAGAGAAAGAAAATCAATTGTCATTTTCACACGATTAAATGCGGAACAACGCGCGAAATGGTGTGAAATATTGTGAAACGTTACTACATCGCGCGGGGTTAAGGTTTCTTCGAATACGCGCGCGAAAACGTACGTTTTCTCTGTTTATCCATTTTAAAGGCGTACGTACCAAATCGAAGAGCGTGTTTACTTACGACGCGTATTGTTAATTGTCGAAACGGGTCTGAAGTTTGATAAGTCAGACATTTAAATAGTTTCGAAACGATTACGACCGGTTTACTGCGTTCAAATAAATACATAGGTATAGTTTAAGTAGTTTAACAAGGGGCTTAAATTCTTCGCTCCCGACCCCCTCCCCAACACACACAAAAAAAAAAATTATGATTCATTTTATATTTAATAATGACGAAAAAAATAATAATATATTTTAATTAACGTGATTATATAATATTTATGTAATATTGTTCCCGACGTTCATTAACCATTACAGACGAATTATAAATCATAAAGGTCACATTTCAAACAATGAATTACTTCGGTCTTCGGGAATGGCAAAATTATACCCATTTTCCGCCTAATTTCATTTTAACGTCGACAAGTATATAACAAACTTACGGTTCAGTATTGATTTCCGTATATTGTCGTAGTAACTGATCGAACGCGTTGAATGTGAAAAGAACAAAACAAACGTTTTAGACTGTAGGCGGCGGAGACTGTTGGACGGTCGCGATCCGTTACGATGGAAAACGATCCGACCTGGCACGCTAACGGAATTCGAAACGTTATTGACGGCGAGCCCGAAGGGTTATCGGCCGAAGCCACGGAACAGAAGGCGTCTCGGTGCGCGCCGATGGCTCTTGCCCAGCTTAACCGTCGTCCGATCCTATCCAGATCGGGCTCGGTCCGCGATGGTGGGTTCCATTTTTCTGTTCCTGACGTTCGCCACTGCTGCCACACACGGGCCTCGGGATGGCCGCAGCTGACGGCCCGGCGCTAAATCCGAGACGCCCGCGCGGTCACCCGTTCAAAGCACTCGCGACTGTTCTCGAAGACGTGCCGTCCATTCCGCGGCCGTGACCGGTTTTCGTCCGGCACCCCGACGCGGTACGCAACGAATCGATTGATCCGACCGACACACGCGACAAAACGATTTTCAACGCGCCCGTCGGTTTTCCGTTCGGTCGGTTGTCTTTGCGCAGTGTCACACGCCGTTCGCGACGCGTGGCCGACCAACAATAGCGCCGGGCCGATTGGTCTTGCTCGGTAAACGTTCCGCGGCCGACGAATTTCACGCGCGTTACCGCCGCGGTTGTCGGGCGGACGGGTGCCGAAAAGTCGTTCGCGCGTTCTCGTGCCGCGGAGTTCAGATTTCACACGATCGCGCGCGACAGAGATCACGGGTCTCCCGCCAAAGCAATAGAGACGTAGCGTGGAAGATTGCCACGGCAGTGACGTACTCGTCGAAGCCCGTTTTCGACTGTAAACAACACGGGTCGAATCGAGCCTACGGTCGGGTCCACGGATCTACCGGCTGTCCGGACGACTCCGCGGGGGAAAAAAACCGAGAAACGGCACGTTTACGTTCAAACGTACGTCTTTGTTTTGTTTCGTCCCCGAGAAACATCCTGGACGACAAAACGTTCGCGCCAGCCGCGCCGTAAACCGCGCTCGCTCGCTTGTACTTGGCGTAACGCGGGTCTTCTTACAGTTACCGCGACGAATGCAGTACGCGTCGTCCGCGTTAATAACGTGTTTTCTTTTTTGAGAGCAAAAAAATCGAATCGAACCGACCAATCCCGCGAAACTGGTTTTCAATAGTGCTACACGATATAACGTAACGATTTACAAAAAATACAAAAAACAAAAAACGAATCGTTATACGTGTCAGCGACGGAAAAACAAAACGTGTTTGTATTTGACCAGAACGACACGTCACGCAGCGGTACGTACACAATGAACGACGGTCAAATCACAAGACGAATTACGGTGAATCCGACTTTCGAATTATATATGTACGTCTCGTTCATTCGGACATCAAACCGAAACGGCGCGTAATAACATGCGTCTAGTGGTCGCGTGTGAACTCGAACGAACCACCCGAAAACGGCAGCCGTTTTACTGGAAGTTTTGCTCGGATTTTATTAACGCGTGCACTGCAGTGTCGTGGTAACGGCGACGACGACGAAGTCCGATCGCTGCTTGTCGTAACGTAACGATAAGCCGTTAATGACGACGAACGCGCGACGGTTACACGTTGAAAACGTTTTTTCTTCAATAATAATAATTACTATAGAAATCCGCGTCACGGTTGTTTCACGACTAAAAACAATTTCAATTTTATTGCGAAACGGCCGTTTTACGAATGTCTTAAAAAAAAAAAAAAAACGAAAATAGAATACTGATTGAAAGTTAAAACTCGAGAGCAATAATAACGACGTCGAAACTATTATAATAAAATATCAATTGCGTATTGTCAAAGGTTCTTTTGGACAGCTCGACGTTTAGTTCGAAACGGGTCGAGGGAGTAAATCATTTCACCGCGTTCACGAACGACAAGAAGTTTACACGATTTTATGTATAAAATACGTCATGAAATGTATGCATATTTATGTCTGAGCGATTAATAGAGTTTTATTTAAGAAAAAAGAAAAAGAAAAAGACAAAAAGGGAAAGACGAAAATACAATCGATAACTTGTTTAACGAAAAAACGAATATAAGCCGTAAAAGTATACGACGTTCGTATGTAGTGCCGATTTGAAATCGAAAACGGAAGTAATTTTTCTCGAAATTGTTCGAAGATTAATGTACTTAATGATATGTGTATATACGTGTACCGAGTGAGAGTCAGAACAAGTTTGAAGGCTTATAAAATGACGTCAATAAAGGGAAAGCACAATGAAACCTGAAAAATGTTCAAAACTTGAATTAAAATTCTACCACTACGTTCATTCGTAAAAGGTGCCCTACAAAAAATCGTTTATTATCGAACGTCGTCGTCGTTTTTTATTCGTTTATTTTTTTTTGATACCGTTTAAAATCTCTCTTTTTTTTTTACCGTCACACGCGCTTATGTACGTATATACAGTGCAATATGTTGCCAAACCTCGTTTATCACGTACTTAATACGGTTTGAAAATCGATTTTTTCGCACAACTCGCACGTAACGGTACGGGCGTATTTCGTCGTCGTTTAAGAAATAATTTTTGGTGTGAAAAAAATAAAAGATGTTAATACACGAACACACGTCCGGTTTTCCGTCGGACGCAACGGTGCCGCCGCGCGATCCGTTATCGTTGAATACGATCTGTACGACTGTAAACGCGGCTATCCAATGGTAAACGGATTTTCTCGACGTAATACGTAAATCGTTATTAGCATTTATGTTTATTATTATTATTATACGTTTACGGGACGAAACTCCCAATATTCCGGTCAAACGAGTCGTTGACTGTCGCTAATAAGAGGACGGCGGCCCGAGAGAAAACGATTAATAGATTTTAACGAACGACGTTCGTCAAAACGCGTGCGCGTAAACGGTCGGGTTCGATCTTCGCGTACGGAACCGGTTTTCGAAATTTGAAATAATATCGAACATCGCGTTATTCATGCGTCTCGTGAAATCGGACGATTTCGGTGGAATTTTTTCGTCGGATCGTAACTGCTCGTCGTGGCCGTCCAAAAAAAAAACGAACGAACGAACCACCGATAACGTTCCCGTCGAATCCTCAGGCGAACCCCGGGATACGAGAGTCGGAGGTCGGACACGAACGAACGACAGAGGGCCGGCCGGAACGTCCGGCGGGACGATCATTCCGGGCGCGCGGACGTCGTTTAGGAAAACGTTGTTGGAACACACGAAACGCTTTCACTTCCACGACGCGGCCTACACAACGTGCGCGGCATAGCGCACCGCGTCGGCGTGTCGTTTACGTTCGGTTCGAACGACGTCCGCGTTACCGGTCGGAGGCGTCCCGGAGAAATTGGGCGCCGACGCCGTACGTCGTGAAAAAACTTGGCGCGCGGTCAACGGTCGGGGGGGGTTTTCTTTTTTAGATTTTTTTATTCTCGTCGTCAAACCGTCCGTTTTGTTTGGGTTTGCCGCGGCCGTTGTCGGTCGGATCGAACGTGCGCGCGTGATTTCGTTTTCGTATTTTTTTTTTCCCCGTCCGAACGTCGCGCCAAGTCACGACCGACGCGAACGAAAAACAAAAAAAACACGACACTCCGTTGTTTCTTCCGATCGAGTCCGGGCACGGTCGCACCGCGACACCGCGTTTTACCCGGCCGACGACGACGACGATCCCGCCCCATCGAAAGCAAATCCGTAGATCCGTAGATCACGCGAATGTCTAACCGCCGCCCCGCAGAACGATTGATTTCCAAACCGTCGCGTACACGTGTTCGTATAAATTTGCACACCGAGAACGGTATAACGCGGACAACACGATCACACAACACTAACCGTCGTCGGCACTCTTCGTCGTTTTCACGGAACGCGTCCACGACAATTTTCGGTTTTCCGTGCACGAACCTCACTGCTACAAGTGCATAGAATCGGACGCCGTAACCCTGCAAAAAAATATTATTTACCTACAACAAGACAAAGGCGACAAAACTAAACGTTATTGTAATTTAGAACCGGATACTTTTACAGTCGTCGTCAATCGTTCTTCTTCTGCGCTCAGCGAAACAGAGCATTATCACGAGTACTGTTTACACGGTAGCCGATTTGACACTTTTTACCCAAACGATCATCATCGTTCGCTGATAACAACCGGTGTGCCGCGATAATAAAAATAGAATTCATGTTCGAAAATGTTTATATTTCGTATTTCGAAATAAATACATGTAAAAAAAAAAATAAACATACAAAAAACGTATCGAAAACGGGTATGGCGGTCATACGCGATGTACTGCGAACGTAGTTAGGTCAGTTTTATCGATACAACGGTACGAAAACGTTATAATTGATATTCATCGATCGTTCGTGTTCCGCGCGAACCACGTGACTCGTATTATATATTATATATTTACATTTGCATATATATATATATATACTTACTGTGCGTATGGTACGCTCCTCTTGGCTTTCACCCGAAATATTAATACTGTGTTATATTCCACATAAATTATACGGACAAACAAGTTACACGTTTTTTCGTGGTGTACGATTTTAGAGACGTATCCGTCTAAGACTACAGATCTATGTTCGCATTTCTAATAGTTGTGATTTATGATAAAAAAGTAAAATCCAAAAACGGTTGTACGTCGGACAAAACGCGTTTTGTAAGTACGTGAATGACACGTGATTTTGTAGATACTCGTATATTAATTAGCAGATGCGCGTATTTCGTGTTTTTTGTTCGATTCGAACGTCGACCGTAAAACTATATAACAGTTTCCGACAGGCTCGTCGAGGCTACGTCACAGCGAAAAACGAACGTTTTTTTTTTCTTTTTGAAAACCATGAATTCCTCGCGAAAACAAAACGACAAGCGCGCGTCTCCGATTTCTACACGTCCCAACCGGATTCCGAGTCGTTTTTTATTTTTATTTTATTTTGGTAATGTCATTATCGCAATTACGGCGGCAATTTACACGAGCTCCTAAGATAATAAAACGTTTTTGAGAGTAATATAGAAATCGTCCTCAACGGTTCGTGTACACAATTTCACTAAGCCTATACGGCGCGCGCGTGTCCGGAGACTCGAATTTTTTTCATTCGTCTTTAATTCGTTCGTTATTATTTTATATATACATATAAATGTATTTTTTTTTTTTTTTTTACTGCATACTCGACAAGAAAACGTTATTAATTTTTTTTTATTACCATTTATATCGCATTATATAGATGTTCGAAACAAAAGTTTCACGTTATCGTCGTGTCAATCGTCTGCTACACGTTTATACGTATACTTGTATATGTATACACGAGTATATGTATAAGATTATATTTTCGTTCGTGTCTCAATGAAGTCGCTGATGACAGTCGGTTTTTCTAACATGGTCACGTCGCTTCCGACCGTTCAATTCGAACTGTGTATACACATCGTTTTTTGACATACTTATATTGTTGTTGTTGTTGTTGTTGTTTTTAGCGCGCGTTGTTCCACGTCGATTTGTCGTACTGCGCGTGTTTTAATCACAATACGGTTCCGTCGGTCTATTTCAACTAGTGATATCGTTCGGTTCGAGACATAACCGCCGTATTCTACCTCGCTTTAAAATCATTAAAATGTAAAAGTCCATTAACAATAGATAATAGTAACTTAATATTAAATGACAAAAACAGTTATCAATTTCAGATTTTAAACGATTGAGATAGATAACGTCAGCTGTCGCAAGGTTTGAAAACGTCCTAATGTGATCATAATACGTTACTTCTAACATTAAATCGGTCAAATTATGATATGTATATATCGATCAAGTCATATGAAGAATCTATAACTGAATATCCACACGATTATATTGTGGAAAACGACGGATCATACGATCAAATATGCATTGCGCAGAAGAATAAAAAGCTTATTGGGGAGAGGCGAATGTCTCTGTTGCCCCCTAAAAAAGTACGCCTCGGAATAAACTTCGCGGACGCGGCGGTCGAGCCAACGAGCGAAACCGCGTTCGTCACCGACCTGACGACGGGACTCGGGACGATCGAATACTGTTCGCGTATGAAATCGGTGTACGTGTGTGGTGGCCGAGCCAAACGGGAAAGTCGACTTCGGCCGTGAACCGAGCGGCCAAACACGAAAAGGGAAACGACAAACGTCGAGCGGACGCGGAAAGTAAGCAGAAGAAGTACGCGTACGGTTTTTGTGGAAAACTGTCGACAGCGCAAAACACTGGATGTGACAAATTTCCCCAGGCCTCCACCTTGAGAAGGGCCTCCAAATTCATAAACGAATTTTTTTTCAAATGAAAAATAAATTGAAAATTAAATTTGAAATCGATAGAAAATAAAATGATTTTTAATTTTTCGAAGATAAGCTCGCGTGCTCTACTATCCGTTTATGTATCTAATTATTAAATTCTTTTTTCCACTTGTCGATTGACTTTTTCGTTTGAAAAAATGAGTTTTTCGCAGCAGTTCGAAAGATTGTGCCGGGCCACCCGTTATCATGCGGCGGGCCTGGTGTCGACGGGGGCTTCGGAATGACGAAAAGGCGGAAGAAGAACACACGGACACGAATGTCGCATGCGTTCCGACTGAAAACGCAAAACAATAGCACGCGTTCGATGACGGACGCGCGAGCCGGCCGCGCGAGGCTAATCAAGACGCGATCGCGGACCGGGGCATAGCGGATTCTAATTGACTGCCGGCGGCCGTCTCGGTTTCCGGCCCGTGCGAACGTCGTGGTATCGTGACGAAACGACGTATGAAGTAAACGTAACAACGCGATGTCGGCTACGTAACGATTCGGTCGACGGACCGAACGTTTTCCCAAACACACGCGAAATATGGACAGATAATGTCACGACGCACGGACGGTCCGGTAGAATAAGGAAACGCAAACGAGACCGTTCGTGTACGAGTCGTGCAATGACGACGTACCGACGGAAGTGGAAACACGAGACCTAGCCGTTGCGAACGCGTTCGTAACCTAGGGGGAGGGGGATTCGGTCGAACCACGACGAGATCCGAGGTAGAGCTTACGGCCGAAAAAAGCTTCGAGTGCCGTCCGCGAAAATGAACTTTGCGAACGGATATTAGTTCTTCATCCGGTTTTGTCCCATCAGGTAGACGATAATTAAAACGACGGGAGAGAAATAATCAAACTCTATTTTCTTTCCATATATATATATGTATATGTGTACACGCGCCGTTCCAAACAAAATTCTACGCATTGTTACGGAACTGCGAACACGTGGTAAGGAAAAAATAAAAATGGTCACGTTCGAATCGAAAGCGAACAACGGAAATGTCAAACATTAAAACCCGTGCCCACGTAAAACCGTCTTTGTATCGGTACAAAACGCATTATTACACACGCTCGCGCGCGCGTTTCTATTTAAACACTGCACGAGAAATATGACAACCGCCCGACATCCCGTGCAGTGTTACGACGTGTGCGCATGCACACGCGCGTCGTACGTAACCGCGTAATGTTTATTATTACTACACGCGAAGTTTTCGTCATATCAATCGTATTGTTTGACTACAATTTTTTTTTCTTTCTTTCTTACAAACGTTTCCGCGAAACGCGAATCGCTATCAAGACGAACGCTGGCAGGCGCGCCCGCGGAAAGTTCCTCGAGATTAAACGTTCCCGGTTTCCTGCGTCCAAAATCACAACGAACTGACTGATTGATTCGATTTGATTGATTGCCAGACGTTGGCAACGAAAACACTTTCGGTCTCGAATCAGTCGAAGTTTAATCGTGTTGATTCGTCAACGACAGAAATCAGTTGAAAATGTTAACGAAAATTATATCTGTTAGCTAGCCAATGCCCGCGTTTCATAATCGCGTTGAAAATTAACGTTCACGTCACCTGGAGAAAAGTCGCGCGAAGAACGTTTTGTACGGGAGTAACGGGGACGAAAATTTTCGTCGCGTGACAATCAAAATTCGTGTTTTTCTTTTTCCACGCTCGACGCCATATATACACATACCGCAAACGTCGTACGACTATCGTTATTGCGACAATGTAAATACGATTTTGAATGGAACCATTGAAATACCGTCACACGCGTGTCCGTAACGTTGCGATTATTTGTATCGCAAACAAACGCGCTGCGTTCTTGTTCGAGTTTTATGACGTCGTCGTACACATTTTTGCGAAATTATTCAACGCACGATATTACGTCCGATCCGTAAGCGAGATTTCGCGACTTACGCTTCATGACTACTCGGCGGACACGCGCACAATATGCGTCAAGTCCCGAAATCGGACTTGATTTTCACCTCCCAAACTGAGAATCGCGTTGATAAAGTATTGAACACAACATAGTCAAACTCAAATGTCAATCGTAAACTCCGAGTGTTTATACTTCAATTTGAATAATTTCAAAACGAAACTCGTTTCAATCACTTTATCGAGCATTTAGTATGTGCGTTACATTTTTAACGATGGTTTTTTTGAATTTTGTTTCAGGAGAAGACTCTGGCGATCAAGCAACTGCGGAGTCGTATTGGACACCCGGCCATTTACAAGGTGGACTCGAAGCTGATGATTCATCGGCCTATGTTGCGCCAGAAGAATTTTTCCCCACTCGCGGACTCGTGCAAACCCATCCAGCCACGTTCTCTGGATTTGGAAGTATGCAATTAAAACATATTCGTGAATAAAAAAATGTAAACAAAAAAGAAAAGATAAGAAGAAAACGCTCTTACGAATTATTACCGTCAATACCTATGCAATTATTTTTTTCAATTAGCACCGTATTGTACCGCATAAGTTCTTTTCTCACGTATAGTACATACGTATAAAAATATATTATCGGAAGTTTTCCGGCACGCCTCACATAGTCCGAAAATAATCTTTCGATTCGCTATGTTATATTGAGAGGTTCGAGTATTTGATATCCGTATTACAGAAGAATGGTTGTTTTCAAGAAGATATGAATCACAGGATTACGTGTTTTGCGTGATAAGAGGATCCCAGTCGGTCCGAAACGTAAAAATAAGGCAGTAGTGAAGTACCGATCGGAATGTTAGGCAGTAGATAGGAAAAAAGAACAGAGATGATAATGTTAGACGAGTAGAGTAGTCGGAAAAAAACAAATCAAGAAATTAGTGTATTGGAATAGGCTTGGACAGTAGAGCAAATGCGAGCGAATAGATTAACATGTCTCGAACATGTTTTTTGGAGATACGAGGTACAGGGGCAATTTAACGATCGGAAATAAAACTGTTTTTTTTTTCTTTTCAAGGCATTTCGGAATCGTCGCATAGCAATTTGCCGCCTTTGGGATATTCGTCGCTGGACTTCGACAAAAGAGGTCTGGAAGAACTGCGTAAGAACCCAGAACTCTCGTCGCCAGAAGAATGCGCGAGAGCATGCCGCGAAGGAGAACCTCCGAGACTGTGTTATTATCATTTCACCGCAGAGTTATACAACGTGCTGGGAGCGTAAGCACGATCGCATTCATACATACATACATTTTTATAACGTTCCGTACAGTAGTTAATCGTTTTCCGCGGTCTCTACGCGACAATCAGTGTGATGCAAACTCGTGCTGTTTCGTTCGTTCGCTGGCGCGTGTAGTATTGTTCCCGTCAATTGTTTGTCGACGACATTTATCGAAACACGCGTTTTCTGTGTTCGAATATTTTAGAGCGTGTCAAGTTTGTACGCCGAACGCTACCAACTCGCTGTGGAGCCATTGTCAGTGTGTGTTGGCCGACGGCGTAGAAAGAGGAATGTTGGCCATCAACCGCATGTTGCCCGGCCCGAGTATACAGGTACACCGTCATCGTGTGTTCTCCGTTCTCGGATCCGCACTTTGGCCCGGGTCCGATTGTCCTATTGTGTTGTGTTTTTCCCGTCCGCCGTGTTAGGTTTGCGAAGGAGACAAGGTGGTCATCGACGTGCTGAATAACATGCACGGCTTGGAGCTGGTGATCCACTGGCACGGACTCCACCAACGCGGCTCACAATATTACGACGGCGTACCGTACGTTACCCAATGTCCCATACACGAAGGGAACACGTTCAGATATCAGTTCGACACGAACGCCGGCACGCACTTTTGGCACGCCCATTCAGGTAAACCTCGAGCTTGAAACACGTGTACGATAAATGTATATTTGTACCGAGCGTACGTGACAGTAAACTGATTAGCCGAAAATTTGGAATTAGTCGGAGACAATTTTGAAAACGGTCGTCGAACGATCCTTAAACGATTTATAAACGATGAATATAAAAAAAAAAACAGAGTCGATTCTACACGATACGTCCTCTGCAGTTAAAATAAACGACGACGTGCGCGTACGTAAAACCGATGTTTTCGTAGGAAAAGTCGCGTGGAATTCCTCCTGTCCGGCCGACCGTGATTCACACACGCGCGCATTAACCCAGTTCTAGTTTTCTACGCGGTAATGACAGTCAGTGTCACGTGGCCTTATGTAATAAATTTATTGTAGAGTACGATCCAGTGAAAGTTATTATGCTTATCTTAATGGCGGATTGAACTCGAAATCCGAACGTTCGCAACAAACCGGGTTAACAATACACGCGTGATTTTCGAAAAACGTAAAAACATAATAAAACGGTGTTTAGTCGAATAATCTGCACGCGAAATAATCTGGACTCGAAAACGCGTTGGAGTGTTTGAAAACGAACGTCTGATCGTTTAACCCGGACGGTGGACGATTCAACAACGACTTTCGCATAGACGTAATTAGTGGTACTCGATCAGGTTGAGTTAGATTGAAATGTATATTATTCCGTCTGGAACGTTCATAATTTCGACAATTCGTTACATCATTACACTTCAACCGTACGAATGGATTTAACCGTGTTCGTTTCCGTGACGATCAACATAACACTGGCACAGTCGTCACGAATCGCGTACTTCCGAGTTGAACCGATCGGCTCGTCCCCAAAACCCTGCGGTGGTAAGTCGCGCTCGCGCCGTTCACGGGACGAGCCACGTATTCGCGTGCCGCAAGAACGCGTACGGTATTTTGGATAATTCCGAGCCGTATGAACAATCGTTCGCATATTCATTTAGTCGAGCGTTCTTGTCCGCTCGGCTGATAACAGCGGCAACTTATTAACGTGCCGTGTGTTCACATTTTGCGTAACGACCGTGGTACACGCGCGTTAATTTGATCGTATGACGTGGCCGCACGAAATCTCTGCCACGATCACGTCGTTTGTTTCATCCTCCGGCGGACCGAGTCAGCGGCAAAAAAATAAAAAATAAATATAACAATAATTATAACGACGGTGCTAATTCGGTCGGAAACTATTACGCGTTTGAAAAACGTACAATCGTATAACACGTTGTTGTGCGCGATTGTATAGGATTGCAAAAGATCGACGGTGTCTACGGCAGTTTCGTAGTGCGACAGCCGCCGTCGCAGGATCCCAACAGCCACCTGTACGATTACGATCTGACCACACACGTGGTGCTGTTGTCCGACTGGCTTCACGAGAACGCGATGGAGAGATTCCCCGGCAGACTGGCCGCGAACACCGGACAAGACCCCGAGTCGTTGTTGATCAACGGCAAAGGACAGTTCACGGTGAGCGCGCGCAGCAATGTTACGTCCCCCGGGGGGGACGGTTCTCGAGGACGGCCAAAACCCGTTGTATTTTTCTCGTCTTCTTTTGACCGCAGGATCGCAACACGAGGTTCAGCACCAACACGCCCCTGGAGACGTTCACCATCACGCCGGGCAGGAGGTACCGGTTCAGAATGATCAACTCGCTGGCGTCCGTCTGTCCGGCGCAGCTGACCGTCCAAGGGCATCCGCTCGTACTCATCGCCACGGACGGCGAACCCGTGCAGCCGGTGGTCGTCAACACGATCATATCGTTTTCGGGTAACGTCCGACTAACCTGACCTAACCAAACGGCCAAATAATAACAAACGGCCGTCCGTCGCAGGAGAGAGATACGACTTCATCATCAACGCGGAACAGCCGGTGGGCGCGTATTGGATTCAAGTCAGAGGCCTGGGCGAGTGCGGCAACAAGCGCGTACAACAGCTGGCCGTACTGAGGTACGCGAGAGGACCGTATCAACCGAAATCGAAGGCGCCCACGTACGACGTCGGTTTGCCGCAGGGCGTCGTGAGTGATCGTTATATTAGCATCGTCGCCGTCGTTTTCGGCTCGCCCGTCCACGCGCGTAACGGATTTCGCGTTCGGCCCGACAGGTAATGAACCCGCTGGACGCCGTTTGCGACCGTCCCAGGACGGACGCCATTTGCGTGAACCAACTGAAGAACGCTAAGGTCGTGGACAAGGGGCTGCTGCAGGAAAGGCCCGACGTGAAAATATTCCTGCCGTTCAAATTCTTGTTCTACAGGCCCGACGAACTCTTTCAACCGCACCAGTACAACAGATACTTGGGTACGCATTGCGCGTTTTACGAGGCTCGGTGTCGCGACGAGATTCAGCGACTTGCAAACGTGTAACTCACACGTCGAATGACGGTGCGGTCCGACTTATCAGTTTCGAAACGATTTATCCGCCCGCCGCTTTGAACCGTCGTCGTTGAGCCGCAAACGGCAGACGGTTCGGATTATTTCCATTGATATTAATGCTGGTTTCGTTTTTTTTTTCGTCCGAACGGACGGTTTGGCCTCGATTTTTCGGTCGACACCCCCGAATGTGATGCACGCCGTTGATATGACCAATGACCGCACGATTGTTTTTTGTCACGCTTAATGTTCTCGGCACATATTTTCCGATAACGCTCGCCACGTCCACCGTCCGACCAGGAAATTTAACGAAAAGTTCTAGTTCTTCTAGAAATTAAAATATTCCATTTCGCATTGACACGCGTTTCGCGCGGACGACGGTTTCAAATCGATTCGAAACTGATAGAACTGATAAAACGACACGCGCGCCACTTCGAGGTTGCATTCTCCTCGGCTCGGGGACTCTTGGATGTCCGCCGTTTTCGTTCCGCCGTTTCGTCTCGTACACGCCAACCGCGTCTTACTGAAATCTGCACTGTTTTTCTCGCGCGAAATTTTCAGTTGCTCCCGGCGGCGGAGACCACGTGATAAGTTTGGTGGACGAGATCTCGTACACCTCGCCGGCGTCTCCAATGCTGTCCCAGATCGACGACATACCGCCGGAAATGTTTTGCAACGGCGACAACAAGCCGTCGAATTGCGGCAGGAATTGCATGTGCTCGCACAAAGTCGACATTCCGCTGCACGCCGTCGTCGAAGTCGTGCTGGTCGACGAAGGTACGTAAAACACACGCGCGTAACGCCGACCATGATACCGTTCATACGAAACGCCTGTCGTTCCTACAGTCCAACAACCGAATCTGAGCCATCCGTTCCACTTGCACGGTTACACGTTCAACGTGATCGGCATGGGAAGATCGCCGGACAAGAACGTCAAGAAAATCAACTTGAAGCACGCGCTCGATTTGGACCGCAGAGGTCTCCTGGACAGGCATTTCAACTTGCCCCCGAGTAAAGACACGATAGCCGTGCCCAACAACGGTTACGTGGTGTTCCGGTTCAGAGCCGACAACCCAGGTAAACAAATGTCATCGGTTATTTAAACGCGGACGGGTTTTCGCGGTACTTTCCGGTACATTGTTCGCGACGTTTTTCGACTTCGTCAACGGTCAGGTCCGTCTTGAAATTCGCGATGTCAATCAGTCGCGCGAACCTCTGACCGTCTCGATTTCAATATATATATTCTGATCTAACACGATGACCAATACAACAGCATGGTTCAGGGGAAACTCCAGCGATTATTCGTTCGACGAACAGTGAACAGCAATCGGTAACGAGCATAACGTTTCGCCGTATTGTCGAGAAATTTATCGAGTTCGAAAATACGTTTTCAATCGACGTGTACGCTTCGTATTTCATTTCGCGAAAGCACGTAATGCGAACCTCGAGTCCCCGCGCGCCTGCCGTCAACCGTTCGTCCTAAAACCGCGCGACCCGTTTTCCCGCGTTACAGGTTACTGGCTGTTCCACTGTCATTTCTTGTTCCACATCGTGATCGGCATGAACCTGGTGCTACACGTCGGCACGCACGCCGACCTGCCGCCGGTACCGGAAAACTTCCCGCGTTGCGGTGACTTCTTGGCGCCGGTCAGTTTGCACTGAAGCGCGTCGCGACCCGAAAACAAACCGACCAAGTGCTCATAGTAGGTGACGCGGTCACGGCCCGACGGGCGGCGACGACACGAGAGGAGAACGCACGTCGTCACGATCGTTCGTATTTTATAGTTTGCGCGCGGATTTTTTTTTTTTTTTTTTAATATTTATTTTTTAACTATATATATATTATATAATTTTTTTGTTTTTTTTTTTATACCTTAGCAATAATGTGTTATGCCATAACGAACATATATATGTTATTTATCTAAATGTGTTATTATTAGTCACTTGTTCGATCGTTTTCCCGTCTCCGCCCTCCAACCTCCCCCCCACCCCAATCGCCCAATCGCCCTCCAGACTCCAATCATTTATAGTCTAAGTCATTTCCACAATCATTGTTACTCACGCACGAACGTATCGTTTTCCGTCTTGCCGCCTCGTACATCTCGGAGCTTGCCAATACTAACGTAGACAGATCGTATATATATATACATTTTTATCGTGCAATATTTTTTATTTTTATCATTTATTTTTATTATTTTATTTTAATTATTTTTTTTTTGTTATTCATACACGGATTTCGCGTATGGGCACTAACGAACGCGTTGCGCCAAATTCATATTTGTAAATAACGTTTCCGTGAACGGTCGGTAGATCGTAGTTGATTAACGTATTATTATTATTATGAACATTAGCGATGTATAGATTAGAATAAACGTTTTGTTTTATTGTAAAAAAAAAAAAATTATATTTGTACTATATTATTATTATTATTATTATTATTATTCTTTTTGTGCTATAAACAATACATTATTATTCTTCACTAATTATTTCGATTAAACATTTATCACTTAATTTTGGTCTTTATTTCATTTGAAAACAACTGTCTCAATACGATGGCGAAAATTACAGCCAACGTTTCTGCGATCGATTTCCAACAATTAATTCGTTTGATCCGAAATAATAATGTACGATCGGAAATGGCACGCGTAAACCATTTCAAATCTATGCGTGTTCTAAATCGAACGTTCTTTATTATTAGTTCATGTGTTTAAAATATTTCTGTAACGTTAGGCGTGCATACCTGTATATATATATATACAAAATAAATCACAAGTAGTTTGTACGTGTACGTACGGTAAGCAGATTTTAATTTCGACTATAAAGTTTAATTCGTGATATTTACGATGGCGTTCCACTCGTATTATAAACTATAGAACGTGTTTAAAATCATAGCCACGTATAATATAATGAAACGCAATACGATTTAATTTCGACGAGCCACAAAACTAATCTAAACGTTTAAAAACGGTTCAACTCCCGTTATTGGTTCGTATGGGGTGGTATAAAAAATAAAAAAACGTTTCCCCGTAACGTTCAGCACGATACGCGTGTAATCGGAAAACAAAACAAAAACGGTACATCAATAACGTGTTTAATGGCCGCGGGCGGAACAGCAGCGTTCGTTCTCGTCGAAGTCCAGCGAGTCCCAAAAACGAGCTCTGCCCATGTCCGCGGTCCGGTCCATGTAGACGTCCGCGCGGGAATCGATTCTCAAAAACGATACGGCCGGATCGTCCGGGCGCTTGCTCACGGGCGTCCAGTCGTCGGAGCCGAGGCCGCCGGCGGACGGTACCCTGGTGGAACGGTTAGGTTAGGTTAGGTCGGGCCGGGCGCAGATCAGAACGCAGCGTCTCGTCTTACCCCGTGCGGGCGAACGACGTCCATATGTCCACCACGGTCGGCACCAGCAGTCTGTCCGCCTCCGAGTCTTCGACGTTCACGTACACGTTCCGCAGCGCGTAGCCCGTGTCGTCCGCGTGGCTGGCTCCTGTGCGAATCGACGGTATGTTCGCGTCACGACACGAGGTCAGATTATTCCCGGAGGGGGGTGGGGTGGAGGAAATAAGAGGACACGCGGTGTCTTTCAACCACGATTGTTTTTCGTTTTTAAACCAGAAAAAGTCGTATCGATTTCGCGTGTCGTCGGCAAATGATGATTTTCACATTACGGCGAACGAATTCCAACGTGAATCGGAACAGCGAAATCCGGTACGGTGACAGATCGGAGTCGATTGTCGGGGTTAGATGAACAATTTCCACCCAAAACTCATTTCCACGCTCGCTGTTAGGTTTCTACAGCGCGCCCCATTCGGTTGGGCACAAGTTTTATTTGACGACTCGAAAGTGGTCTAGACGATTACAAATATATTATCTAAAACGTTGTATAAGATAGTTCCGATATACGATTGAAAAAACACGATATTTCGTTGGCACCGATTAACGTTTCGAAAACTCTCCATCGAGAGACATTAAAAGAAATCTGATAGAAAAAAAACAAATCGTTATCGGGAAGAGTGATAACATGATATCTTCGTTACCCCTTCCCCACTGAGCTCGCCCTTGGTTGGTTTTTCGGTTTCAATATAAATAATAATAACAACAACAATATTTTCATCACCGTAGTTTTCGTTCGACTTCGCGAACAATTCCGACAGACTGTGACGACCGCGATATCCGAACTGGTACAAATACACCGGAGATTTATAAAGTCTGGCATGCATTTGAACCGCTTTCACGATACCTGTTACGAACAGGCGGTCGCTGATCATCTGAAAATATAAATTATTGTCGACCGCGTTCCGACAGGAACCGTAACCGTGTGTACAGCGATGAGCGAAACAAGACCGAGAGGCCACGACCATGGCGAGTCTTGGTCTTGGCGCGGGTTAGTTTTGCTACATTTGACTAGATTCTTATAAATAACGTCTGGGATTTCGGTAATCTAGAAAAAAATCCACTAAAAACGCATGTACGAAAAACGCGCTGATGCGAGATGAAAAACGCATTTAAATATAATCAGTATCGCCTGTCGGCTGAAAAGAAACCCCCTTTTTTCCACTTACGGAGCTTCGGACACCAGAAATAAAAAAACCAAATTGACGTTGCGTCAGTATTATTCGTCTACAACGGTATTTTCAACAAGACCAAGACGATTCCGCCCATCGCTGATTCTATAACAACTGTACGATTACCTGGATAAAACCTTCGGTGTTTCCAACCGTCAAATCGCTGTCGCCCATGTATTCTTTCCTAACGAGCTGGGAGACTTTGTCGATTTTTTCGCGAGACATTGTATAATTGTAGTCGAGCACGTGCGGCATGACTTTGTTCCAGTTCTCGTCGATGTACTCCAATATCGTGGCGTTATTGATGAATTCTACGCGGAACGCGCGTTACGTTTGTACCGACACTCATACGCTAGGGCGAAGGACGTCGGTAGCTCAAAGAAATACTACTTAAACACGCAAGCACGTACGCACTTGAAATCCCCATAAAAACGCGCTTGAAATTAATGTTTGCCGGCGTTTCGAGTGCTGAACTTTTTTAGCAGTACTCGATCGTTTTCGCGCCGTAAACGTGATAATATCGTTACCATTTCGCCGCGACTTTTTACGCGAAAACAATTGATTTTCCCAAGAAAAACCCCGAAAACGTACGCTCGCACGCGCGCGTGCTACGAGTCCTCCGCTCCATACGTACACGTGCATAATGAACGCGGCGATGAAATGGATATAAATACCGGATCCCGGGTAAAGGCCCTCGTGAGTGGCGACGCTGGACAGCCACGGGACGTCGGCCGCCAGACCTTGTGAAATAATGCTGTACGGCGATCGGCTGATGAACGCTTTCTCGCCGGGCGCTTCGATCACCGGGCCGAAAGGCGAGTACGGGTTGTACATGAACGGCTGCGGGACGCGCATAGGTTAGGTTAGATACACACACACACACAAACATATATATGTATATTTATATATCAGGGATGGGCAACTCAAAGTCACTAGAGGGCCGATTTTTACAACTTCTAGAAAATCTAGCGGACCAGAGCATAGAAAGCAAAAAAAAAAAAAGAATGAGTCATTAAAATAACCATTTTTAATAAGCATTTATTTTGTATATTCTTACAACTTGTTCCGTGTGAGTTTTAAAGATGCGTGACTGCAGACGATGCAAAATCGATTTCTATCTCGGAAGTAGAAACACGAATTGATTTTTTTTGTTTTGATTTGATACACTTCATATTAGAAAATGTACATTCACAAACGTAAATCGTTCCAAACGTAGATAACAATATTAATACAAAATCTCGTTAAAATGGATGTTTCTCAGCTGGTAATTTTCCAGATAAAAACGCATTTGTTTGCAACTCACGTAATTCTAATTGAAGTGAAGCATCTTTTCAATAACTACTGCCACGGGATTATCAAACAAATTTATTTGAGGACGCATGAGTTAAACTTCTTCAAAACATCTTTTAAATGTTTGAAATCAAACTCATCGTTCAATTTTGTTTTTATAACTATGTAAATACAGACAAACGTTAAAATTGTATGAAGTAATTTGGAAACGTAGCACGGATCAGCTAAAAAAGGTACGCAAATGTCCCATCCCTGATATATTCCATGAGAAGTGGACTAAGACCCTGAAGGCTCAGGTGCGTAAGTTTTTAAGAAGTAATCAACACAAACAAGCGACCCGATGTTACGATTTTCAATGTTTCATTAAAATAAATAACTTGATAATGTACAACATGAAAAATATAAAACCGAAAAATATGCACACTAAAAGCGTGAAATAATTCACCGAAAATCTTGTCGAAGTCGTCGCCGGAATCCAAATTCACACATAGTATCTTGCTTATATCACTCCCAGACCAAATATTAAAGACACTTTATAATTCATTTTATTACTTAAAAATAATATTGACGACTTCGGCATGATTTTTGTCGGTTTTTTCGGTTTTATTTTTTTCCAAAAAAATTTGTTTTATTCACAAGTCTTTAGCTGTAACGGTCTGATTAAAATATATAATATAATATAGCTTTCGTTTAAAACATTAAGTGGCTTCCCACCCGCCCTGCCGGCCCGCCACCGGATATCATCCGCGCGACTTACGAAAAACGTTTTCACCGCTTCCAAAATCTGTTTCGCCGGTCTGCCGGTCAAACACCGCACCAGGTCGGCGGACGGGCTGGCGGGACAGCCCAAGAGCTCGCCGATCCGCGCCGATTTGGCCGGCACGTCCTCGGCCAGCGTCCACGGACACAGCGCCGTTCCGCTCTGCGAGAATACTTTCCGAAAGAGTCCTGCGACAAGGAAATATTTTACCAGGGGGGCGGGGTTATAATTTATTCACGTATGTTATATATTTGTATATTATACACTAAATAATGTGAATTAAAAAAAAATTCGGAGGGATTGTTATCCCCAAACCCCCCCCCCCCCGGGTTGCGCCACCTAACCGTACGCCCGGCTTTTAAGATCCGTAGTTGTTATTTTTAAACGTACGAACCTAACCTAACGCCCCGAAATTTCGAATAGTTATAATAAATTGAATTTATTACACTAAATCATTAAACAAGGAGACACACTATTTACACGCCACATGTTAACCCGAATTTAGACACAATTTTATCGTACACGACGTAATCTAGTATTTAAATCTAGTAGCTGAAAATATATGATTCGGTTTTAAACCCCTCCCCCCCCCCCACGAAAATGTGTTCCTGCTTACGGCATTGCGTCCAAACACAAAAGTCACGACGATTCCTTATTTTTTAACGACGGGACTTTCGACTAACCTAACCTAACCTAACGCCCGCGTGTGTTCTCGTACGCGCGCCTTTGCCTGCCGTTCTCGTACGTTTTGTTATTGCGCACTAATATGGACATTACCTCATGTGCAAAAAATAAAATATACGCATCACGGTCGACCAGTCGTTGTATGAACGATAATTTTTTATCCGGCCTGTACGATTCTTACGTAGAGCGCTATTTTCCGGACGTGCAATAGGAAGATCGGGCGATCTAGATGCTAAATCGTCAGACGTTTCGGGGATTTTTTCTTTTTTTTTTTTAATCCGAAGAGAAGACTATTTCATATTTAAAGTCGCACTCCCTCCGAACCGCCCACCGCATAATACGTATATCTATGTATACATACTTCAAGGATTGTAAACAATTCGACAATTGATGTCGAACGATTTAAATGAATCGAGAATACATATACGTATATTGACGTATCTTTTAAATATGAAATTAAAAACAAGTTATTTCGGTAGGCGTGGAATTTAATAACTTTTAATTTGTTCGCCTAGAAAAAACATAAAGAATCTGAATGTTTACAAGGTGCGTTTTCAGGCGGTTTTGTCTCAATCCTAAATCCTAGCACTGTGATTATCCACCGCCGCCGGCTCGCATCGTCCGGAACCGCTAAATCGCGTCAAATGTTTTGACCGTCTCCCGATAACACCGTCGACGACAATATTGTCGATAAACCCGAGACGATCGCGGCGGCACCGCGACGGCCGAATGATTTTACCCATCGATCCGTATAATGTAGATCATAAACAAACCTCTGGACAGCGGCGACAACATGTGATAATGCACACTGGCGCCTCCGGCCGACATACCGCTGATCGTGACGTCGTCCGGATCGCCTCCGAAGTGCTCGATATTTCTCTTGACCCATTTCAAAGCGAGTACTTGATCTTTCAGGCCGTTGTTGCCGGACACCACGGAGTCTCCGGTGCTGAAAAAACCTAAGCAAGACGTTGTTTTTCGTTTTTCGTTTTTCGTTATATTTTTTTTACAACGCAAATCGATTTCACGTTGGCACCGTTACAACGTAATAAAACAGATTTCCGTAGTCGTTTAGATTTGCATACATTTAAGGTTACGTCAGAAAAATCGCCTTGCAAATAACCCTGAACGAAACCAGCGTAAACAAGCTCGATAATCGTATTTTGCGTCGTTCGTCCGTGCTACGTCGATTACAATTTGCACAACGTGTTTTGGATAAATCGGATTTTTCACGAATATTTCACGTGTCGTAATTTTGTATCGTCTCCGAGTTTTCTAGACGATTCGATCGGTTTTCGATCGTTTTAAATTTACTATTCCAGTTTTTAAACCGTCCGACGACTATTCGAATTCTACTGTTCATAGTTCGCGTACATTTAAGAGATGGGCACCTCTTAGGCAGGTCTGGTACGACCAGAAATATTCTCCTAATTTTTCTTTTGCAATTTAATTTTTAAAACTCTAATAAATTTAATTGAAAAAATGAACGTGTTTTTATATTTATACGACTTGGAACACAAGTAATATGTTACCGATTGGACCGAGCCTGTAGTTGAACGTGACGAGAACGACATCTCTGTCCAAAATGAAATCGGGCCTGTAAACGGATCCCTCCAAGAACATGAAAGCTCCTCCGTGAACAAACACCAACACATTGAGAAGCCGATCGTTTTTCCCCTTTTTCGGGAGCTAGAACATTGTCGACATTAGCCGGTCCCGCCCAAGCACTGCCGCGCGAGTACGGCGTTATCGCGAACCGTCGATAACGGACAGCCACTGACCGTGGGCGTGTAAACGTTGGCGTACAGACAATCCTCGTCGCCTTGTATCGAATAGGTCGCGTGATCGTACTGGATGCATTTACTGGCCGGCGCGGACGCGTTCCACACCCCTGGCCAACGCGCCGCGGGTCGGGCCTCCTGGTCGCCGTGACGTGAACAATTACGATTATTACGCGGACGACGGCCGGCACAGTTAGTGTGACGGACGGGATGTTCACCTGAAACCTCAACTCCCCGACGGGCGGCGCGGCGTACGGGATCCCTTCGAAGCCGTAGACGGTCCGTCCCGTCCACGTCTTCGACACCGACCCGGACACGAAGCCGCCTTCGATTTCCACGCGGGGCGACTGCAGCGCGCGACATCCGAAGGCCCGCAACAACAGACAAAAGACCGCGACGCGCATGTTCGGAAACTGCACCGACGTCGTGTTCCGGACGCACTGTTTATACGGTAAACGGACCTGTTTTGTTTTTTTTTTGTTTTTGTAGAGAAACGCCCGTAAAATAATACGAACCCGTAGCCGGAATTCGGTGGTTTTCAGACGTCGGGTTCGATCGCCAGGATCCGGCTCGTTGAACGGACTGTGTGATACTGTTTCGGATCGATCGAAACAGACTTGACGCCGTTGTGTTTGCTGTAATAATCGCGGCACAAAGGTCAGGTTAATCATATAAAAATAAAAATAAAAATGAAATAGTTAAACCTAACCCGACCGGCAGAGGGGAAAGAGAGAAAAAAAAACAACAACCAATACGACCATCGGTCATTAAAACAATGCTACTATTTAAACTCATAATAATAATACCGCGGTGTTGATTAAGGCGGCGGGCATCAGACGGCGTGGACAGTGTCGGTAGACCACGATGACGGACGGACGACGGACAACGGTGAACGAACGTAGACGAGTTAAGCAAACCGTCCGCGCACGGTCACACGACGCGGCACGATGTTTCCGGTGGGAAGGGGACGCCGCGCCGCTATCGGACGGTTACGTGCGAACTCGTCGTTCAAGTCTTCTTGCGATCGTACGATTTGTATCCGTTGTCGTGACGTTGACGGTGCACGTTTTCCGAACGGACTAGCACGTGCAAATGACGTCCGTTTTCGTTCCGGCGTTAACCGGCCGACGTAACCGTTGACTAGAAAAAACGAGTCCGGCCGGTTTCCGAACGTCTCGTGGACGCGCGAGGTAATTTAGACACGTCATCGATCCTCCGCGCTTAAAAACCCGTGCGTGGGACTAGTCCGTTTTTGAAACGAAATCTCCTCCGTTTCGGATTCGTTTTCATTCCGCGATTCGTCGAGGCCTGAAGTTTTATCATATCGAAAAAACGATTCGTAATTATTGCACCCAATTAATAATGTATTCGTTCAGTTCTAATATTTTTATCTTGTTCTGTATGACTTATTTTTTTAGACTTTGTTTAAGGACTTTTGCCCGTCGATAATTGCAGTAAATAAATTTTTAAAAACATATCGCATATTGATTTGACCAAGGAAAAAAACGTTAAGTACCACACATTCGGTTTTTATGGCTAATTTGTGTAGTCGTATTTCCGTATCTATTACGTCCCAGCGCTTACGTTACGCGTAACGAATTTTATACTCTGCAATAATTCTACAAAGTCAACTCAAATTTATATATTCGTTATTCGAACCGACTGTAGAATCGCGTTTTATAAATTTCCATTTTAATCGCACTAAATGACAGAATTGTTTCCGTCGGAGAACCAACTCGCGGTGTGTTTATCATTATTATTATTATTGATCTCGTGCGATGACACTGTGCTAAGCAAATTACTCGTTTTTATATTTCATTAATTATTCAACGTTGGTTTCGTAACAACGTGTTATACGTTGTTCTATTTTCCAAACTTCGTATTTAAAAGTTGAACTGTTACACGCCAAATGTTGTTTGGAATATTACCAGAACTAATATTATTATGTTGTACGTACTTATCTCGAGAAGATATCGTAATAGGTTAATATTTACATGTTCACACGTTATTTTCATTAAAGTGGTCCTATGACCTTCCATTATAATTATAGCACCTAATCGACGCATTATAAACAGCGATTTTGTTGTGCGGCGCGTGATTCGAGCAAAGTTTTTATTATTGTAATCATTATTTCTACTAATACGTCACTTCAGATTATAAAATACAGAACATACACTAGGCAAACGTAATTATATTTCACTCGATAATAAACAAAAAAAATCAACCGTATACCTTCGTTTCGTTAAATAATTCGAATTTTAAAACAAATGTTTATTCGCTGTTTTTTTTTCTATAAATATATATAAAATGAAAAATCATTTTGCACACATTAATTCGTTTTTCGCAATCCTACGATGCCAAACAAACCGAATTAGTGTTGCCTTTAACAGCCGTTTCGACTTTCAAATGAAAATTAATAATTTATCATTTTATTCGAAAAAGAAGAAATTCGTTTTAATTGTTCACTATTCGTGTTTTATTTTTATTTTTTCACGCTTTTCCGGCTATACGTTTTACTTCAAAGACCGCCCATTCGACCGTCTCTATATCTAGCAATTGACGTTTGACGTATATCACTGTATATGTACAACAGTATGCACGCGCCGAAGTTGTTTTTCGAAACTAAAGACTTTTCGGTGTCATTTCGTGGCCGTGGTGAACTCGTACCGTGTTACATCGAATGTTTTCTTGGTTTATGCTTGTTATAATAATTTTATTCGCATAAACGAAATAAAATATCCCGCGAAAAAATTTATGTTCGTGTTGTACCAATAAATATAATATTTATATATATATATAGAAAGTAACGTCGTTAGTCATAGACGTTCAACGCTAATTGCTCCCGGCGTGGAAATCGTTTCAATTACAGAACGACTTTGAGCCGATTGCAATACACTCACTACAGTTTAGCTGTGACTCGAGTCTTAAAACGATATTTGCAAATGCGTTCTGATATCGGTAATACCATATTCCATCCCGCGATTACTGGTCGACAAATAAAAACGCGTCGTAACGTACTTAATACAATCGTATACATTGAAAACATAACATGACGCGTTGAAGGTTTCGGTAACTTCGAAAAATAAATGAACAATTGTACTTTCTGGGGATTCGTAGATTCGATAATCGCCAGACGAATAAGACGAAACAAAATAAACGAACGAATGAATGAAAAATCAAAACTCTTCTCCGGAAGACGGCTGTATGTGCGATTCTGGTGTTCTAGAAAGTGACAATTCGTTCATATTTTTGAAAGAAAAACGGGTTGAATAAATTACTGTTCAATTCGTATTTGATGGATACGTCATACTTGTATTTCAACGATAATAGCGTTTATAATCAGATAGTCGAATTAAAATCGTTTAACTGTGGTGTACCAAATATCCAAAGACGCTTCCGTACGAAAAACAAACAAACGTCTTAAACGTGTTTCTTTCGGTGAAATACGACGGACGCGTATTCGCCTCAGGTGTTTTAGAACGTTAATAAAGCAGGTACGTGAATAGGTGAAACGGACATAAATCACATATATCACTCGAGCACGTTTTTTCCTCTCCATTTTTGTATTCGTTTAAGTTTTATCTATTTCAAAATTTTCGCTGCGCGACTCACAAGCGTCTCCGAGTGTCTTCTTTGATTTTGCCATTGACCGACATACCGTCCAACACACATCTGACGACCGTTTTACACGGTTATATTTTGTTTTTATAACGGTTAAATAATAAATAGTACATCCATTTTCGGAAACGACGTAATAATGTTCTTGATAAGATATTTTTATAAATTAATAACGAAACGGTAATATAATTATAATAAAATGATTAACGACGTTTCACTGTGATCGGAAATCACATTATATACCCAATTCAAATATGTTTACGTCGACGTTTCGGAACGAGCGATCGCCGTCATGCTTTATTCACGGTTAATTAAATCTGAAGTCATATTATGCGGTACAAATGATGGTAAAAAACGTTTATAAATGCGTTACAATTTTCGAACCGATGAAGATACACCCGACGATTGACGAGTTAATTTTTAGTTTCAACTAGTTAAAAGTAAGGTAAATAAATACATTTTTTGAAAATTGAAAACAAAATGTAACTTCGTCGAACAACAAGTTTATCTTAAAAAGAACTTAAATTATCAGTTAAAAGGATGCACGAAATTGCGCTTTTGGTAAACACTGGTATTACCGTGGGATAGGGTCAGTTCACCACACTTTTGATAAGAGAAAAATTTGATAACCGATTTTTGCGGATGTAGAAACACCAACATAGATAATTAAAATCCCACGTTCCAAATGTTCATTAATAAATTTACTAACCTTTAATTAGTTGAAAATAACAATAAATGTTTAACTTTTTCTACAATTAGAACTATAAAATAATGATTATTATAAATGGTAATATTACATAGACAATACAATATTACAATGTTAACCAAATAGAAATTCACTTTAAACAAAATTTTAAATCATAAAAAATTTAAAAACTTATATTACATTAACATATGAAATATTATAGGTATAATAAAACATTTTATTACTGTATCACTGTAATGACCGTTAAAAACCGTTACACGTCAAATACTCAAATACATTAATAACATACATTATTTCACATATTTAATGCAGAGTTGTACATTTATCAGCACTAAATTTATATTTGTATAATTTTATGATTTTGTGTGGTGGTATGTAACCTCAAAAAAAAAATTGAAATTATTTCTCTCATCAAAAGTATGGAGAACTGACCCTATCCCTATTACCGTTTCTCGTGAGTTGATTCTATTGTTGATTTGTTACCCATCTAAATACAACATACACGACATCCATCACAGTTGTCGAACGACAACGAACAAAAAACGAAGAAGCTCGACGGGTTCGGTCGTATATGATAGAAAAATAAACAGAATTTAATGTTTTAAAGTAATTTCGAATAACGATGAACGATGTCGAATAACTCGTTACGTCCAAACAAAACGTCGTCAAGTGGAAAGTGTAGAAAAATAATAACTTCTACCTCTGTTTTTATCTATTTGAACTCGATAACGCTCAGCCTCGTGTACATCGGAGCAAAAGTTCTCGAGACGTAAGTTTGCAGCGTGTTTGGATGACTAACAACAATTTGAGTGGATTAAATAATAAAACGCGTATATAACACGAATGATTTACGGCACGTATTCACTCGGATTATAATTCGTCTAACGTTTTTTTTATTATATACATACACACACACACACACACACACGAAAACGACCGACGATAACGCCACATACCGCGTGTGGTTGATAACCTATATTTGTTTTGTTTCATAAACAACATTACATTTTTCGCTCCGCACCTATTCCATAATAATGTTATATATCATTTTAAGACTGTAAATTATTCGCTTTTTTTCTGGCATCGCGATTGTAAACTGTATTATCTCCAACGACGACGATGACGCGAAAACGCGATAAGGCGAGCGCATATAAAACACTGCGTGTGGCCCAGTCAACCGACCCGACCGCCGATCCTCGTCAAGAACTCGCAGTCGCGTAGCCGAAATCGTTACGAGTCGAACTGGTCTCCGGAACACTACCGCCCGGACGTAAATAGCCGCAGGTAAAACACCAACCGAAAAAACGTGAAAAACGTTTCGCGACGTCCCGGGTTGTAATCTATTTTTAATTTTTTCGACTTGTTTTTAACGCGGGATCTGACGACGTTTTCGGTAGATACTGAAAATCGCCGAATTAAACAGCGTCCGTTCGAGTTGCTAGAAAAATCGGAGGGGTTTTGGTTTTTTAAATGTCGTCGTTATTCGTACGTTCCGAAATTTAAATGTATTCGTTTTCCTGGCACGTTTCACAGTTTTTACATTCCGAGTAAACCGATGAACGTTTCGGTTCTGACGCTCTGGCGAAGTTTATTATCCGATAATCTCTTTCATACTATATCTGACAAGTTTTCCCGGTTTTTTCTACTGGCGAAATCGTCGACATGTCCGTACTGGACGTAAGCAATATTTGTATTCAAACCATTGAAAATTGATTGCTAGCCTCGAAAAACATGTTTTGACGGTTTTTTGTTTTCTTGTGAGTTTGAATTTCGATAAGCTGTACAATAATAAACCGACCGGAACGGTTTTTCGGTTTAGCAATGGTTTGCTTGCGGGTTTTCATTCGAATACGATTTTGCGTTGTAGTGGAGAACGCGCCGCGAATGATTGTTTAATGATTCCGTGTCTGTACGTACCATCAGGCGACCACCAAAGGCAAAGGCAAAGGAAGAAGGACGCGCGCCATGACCGCGACGACGACGTGCTGGTGTCGTTTCGTCGCGTGCGCTCTGTTGGCGTTCGGCTCGCGCGACGTCCGCCACGACGTCCGCGGCCTCGTCGTCGACACCGGCCGCCGACGGTCCGCGTCGAGTCCGGCGAACTGTCCGGCGGCGTCGACCACCGCACAGCCGTTTCCGGCCGGCCGCTGTACTCGTTCCTCGGCGTGCCGTACGCCCGACCGCCGGTCGGCAAAAACCGTTTCAAGGTGCGTAAAGACCGACGAGGGGGTACTCGTCTTATACCGCAGCTAGATCGGCTTCGATTGATCTCGTCGTTTTGTACGCGACGAACCGATCGACCGTCGAAATACAACCGTTAAAAGCGACCAATAAACAATCGTCGCGTTTCGTTTAATTTCAGGAACCCCAACCGGTGAAACCTTGGGTGGGCGTGTGGAACGCCACTATCCCCGGCAGCAAATGTATTGGACTCGGTCACTCGTTCAAACTGGTCGGCCAAGAAGATTGCCTGTACCTTAACGTTTACACGCCAAAGGTGAGTAGCGCACGGTCAAAATGTTTTGCCGCGATTAGAAATGATACGGTACGACACATTCGATTTTGCCGCACTAACTGCGATTCGAACGGAAGTTTTCAGCCTGTTATATATGTAGTAGCGTGTCCGAGTCTAACACACTAAATCGTCACAGGAAAGCGTCTCGTCGCGCTCTCTACAAACGACTCAAAAACTATTCTATTCTATATTATATTTGCAAATAATTAGGAACCTATTGAAATATTTATGTTTCATTTTATATTTGTATAATGTGTTTCAATCGATTACAGTTTATTTCGTTAAATCGTTTTTGTATTTCAAATTATAAATTAATAATTACCTATTATATGTTACAATTTAAAAATGTTAAATTTAATGAAAACCCGTCTTATCATGTACGGAAAAACCTATCATTAAAAATTCATCGAAAATTTCCCATTTTGATGGGTGACACGATCGACATCATTCCTCCTGCAGCGCTCGATTTGTTTTCACGCCAAACTCCACAACGATCAGACTGTGTGTGAGCGCCGAGACACTCGTATCCGCCAAGTTTTCGTAGTTGTGGTTTTCCGCTGAAAAAATCCGTAATCGTCAAAATCGTCTTATTCCTTCTGTCGCTCATCGATCGGCTATCGTGACGCACTCTCCTATCGGGTTCACCGATCGCGACACAAACCGAACGCCGACGGCCTTTGAACTCGATTCCCGTGATTTCGTCGTTTACCATATCTTCGTTACGTTATCATCGCCCTGTTCGCTTGGAGTTTCGAGTTGCGATCACCTTACGCTGAAAAACGCGCACAAATTGAATTAACGTTGTCTTCGAGAAAACGGTAAGTTCGAATCGGTTAACGACGACCGACTCGGGTCCATAACATCGCGCAGATCCGACAACGAACGAAGTCCGGCAATTAAACGTTTTGTTTGTTGTTGGGCCGCAGCTTCCCCGAGACGGACTGACCGCCGGCGGTCTGATGAACGTGGTCGTGTACATCCACGGCGGCGCGTTCCAGTTCGGCAGCGGCATCGAGTACGGGCCGCAATACCTACTGGACGGCGACGAGGACCTCGTGTACGTGTCGATCAACTACCGACTGGGACCGTTGGGCTTCGCGACCACGGGCGACGAAACGCTGCCCGGCAACAACGGTCTGAAGGACCAGGTGGCGGCCCTGAAGTGGGTGCAGCGGAACATCGCGGCGTTCGGCGGCAATCCGGGCGCGGTCACCATCGCGGGCATGTCTGCCGGCGGGGCCAGCGTTCATTATCACACGCTGTCGCCCATGTCGTCGGGTATTTAAAATCGGAATCATTCGGCGAACACGTCGATCGACGACTGTGCGATAGAATTATTATTCCCGTACGGCGAGACAATCACGTCGAAATAATTAGATAGTATTCTCGTTGCTTTATTTCTCGGTACTTGGAACGCATATAATTCTTGTATGTAGAAAAACTGAACGCGAAGATTTCGCTTCGAAGTTACGTGCATTTAATTGTGTTAACGATGTCGCGAGCACAGGTACAACTATGTGGGTACTAGGAGACTTTCGCATCCGCGTTGTTACAATTACAACCATAAATCGAACAAACCAACAAAATTAAACTTTAATCGTATTGTTGTGTAATTGTTATTTAATCATATTCTATTGTGTTCGCTGTACTAGACTAGAGTTTATGGAATATTTCTTTTTTTTTATAAGACATAAACCCGTTTATTCATATTCAACTCCTACAGTCACTTCCGAGTTTTTATACAATTACAATCTTATTATATAATAATATTAATCTGTAGAAAAAAGATTGATGTGTTGTAGATGAGGTTAACCATTTTAAAAAAATTATTGAATTCGGCGAATACTCAAATGTGTGATTGTAATAGTTAGTGAATATGAAGAGAGAGATAGTGGAGCCTTCTGCCCGTTGAAGAACCATACACATTTCAGCGTCCCCGTAAATGTCAATTGCACACCGTACGAATTTTTTTCGTTATTCCGCAAACAGGTTTGTTCAGTCGAGCGATTGCTGAAAGCGGAAGTGCGTTCTGTCACTGGGCCTTCACGGAAAACGGCGTCCAGAAAACGAAGGAATTGGCCGAATCACTTGGATGTCCCACGTACTATTCGAAGGACACCGTGAGATGTCTCCGGTCGAGGCCGGCCATGGCCATCGCCGCGTCTTTGAAGAATTTCTTAGTGAGTCATCTGACGCGCGTACGTTCTCATACGTCTAACGCTTTTGTTTGCAATGTCATAGCCGTGGAAGTACAACCCGTTCACGCCGTTCGGTCCGGTCGTCGAGGCGGCCAGCGTCCCTGAGCGATTTTTGACGGACGTGCCGGAGAACTTGCCTGCTCAAGACGTCCCGTTGCTGTTCAGTTTCACGCAAGACGACGGCCTCTATCCGTCCGCCGAGTTGGTGACGCTGGACGAGACGTTGGCCGAAATGGAGTCCAAGTGGTACGACGTTCTGCCGTTCGTACTCGACTACAATTACACGATTTCGGACGAGTCTCGGAGACACGAAATCGCTCGGAAAATAAAAACGTTTTATTTCGGAAACGACACCGTATCGGCGAACACCATAAATAACGTCGTTGAGGTAAGATCACAGAAAACAAAAAATGTTTAAGAAAATAGCAGGCGGTTATATGATAACCCACACTAGCTAGACAAAAAATATATATATATCTTCCTCTTCTTTCTCTACCTCGCCTCTATACATCTATTTGGGGTTGGCCACCTTGTGTCCTAAACCTCCACTTGACACGATCTCCCACATAATTTATGTACATAATCCTCATATCACACCCAATCTCATCCAACCACTTCTTGTTCGTCCTTCCTCTTCCTCTTTTTCCATCAACGTTCATTTCTATAAACAAAAAAATATATATGTACTCACGGATATAACATGTCGTAGCATAAACACCTTCACGACGCAGTCACTCGTTTATCGAAACGATTCGTAATAAGGCGACCAACTATATTGGAAGTTCAACAATAGTTTGTTTGTATGCTTACACGTCTTATATTTATTTATAACAGTCTCGTTAAGTATTGAAAGTGTTTTACTACATTTTTTTATATTCGAATACTGTTCTAAATATCTTTTTCTCTGTTTTTCATTTTCACCGAATACATTTTGTAAAATACGATAAAAAATATTTGAGTATTTATAAGAAACCGGTTTGAAAACTAAGAATATTTATTTATTAGTTTGTTTAATAATCCATTCTTGAGTAACTTTTAACAAAGTAACTCTTATAATAGTAAATCAACTTGAGACTAGTGGCCATTTTATTTTGAACGCTCCAATTTCGACTAGTCAGAAATACTGACCGACTTGTTCAGCCATGCAAGACCGTAACATAATTAGACGGACACGCGCACGAATCGAAAACAATAACATTTACAAAATAAGAACATAACCACAAACACAGTGTTTCCCGTATATCGCGTACTCGTCAACACGTTTGTACGTAGTTAATAACGTCGTGTGTCGTGTGCGCTGTTATAACACAACAGATGACTTCGGACAGAATGTTCAAAGAGCCGGTGGCCAGAGCGGCCAGGCACTTGGCTTCGAAAAATACGTCGCCCGTATACTTTTACGAATTCGGTTACAGAGGCAAATACTCGCTTTCGGACAAGTTGTCAAAAACCGGACGTTCGGACGGATTAGGTGAACAAACACAACGTTATTATTGTTTTCGTCGTATCAATAATATTTTGTTAACCATATCACTGTAGGAGTCTCGCACGGCGACGACACGATGTACGTTATAAAAACGACGTACGGAAGTCCGCACGATAACGTAGAAGATGCCAAGTTGATTCCGGTCATGGTAAACGTGTGGACATCGTTCATGAAAACGGGGTGCGTAAAAATCAAAGAATACGATAGTTTAGAAAACAATAGTCGACGGTCTTTATAAATACGTCCGTATACACAGTACCTTTTGAAATATTAAATTTAAATAGCAAAAACCAAAAAAAAAAAGCGTTTGGAGGAGATCTTTCATTTCGACAAACTTGTGAGATCGGCTAGAATCGTCGACATTCGCTCGCTTAGTATTTTGTTTCTTTTGCAGTGGCATAAAATAATGAATTAAAATTATATTATACAAAGTTATCTGAAATTCGTTCAAATAAAGCGGTTTTTGCTTGAAATAGTTGTGGACTGACTCGTATCACATAGAATACAGAAACATGTTTATTCTATTTAAATTGGCTACGACTATGCGTAACAGCCGTAATAATGGGTGTTTCGACGTTTGTTATACACAACTTTCAACGAAACACAATACATTTAACCGGGGCCAATCTCTCAATGAAACGCGTGCCGTCGGCGTTACATTGTCGTCGTTATTATATTTCAGAATTCCGAGCGCGGGCAGTTCATCAACGGTGTGGTCGCCGGTGTCCAAAAATCCCGCCGACCCGTTGAAGTTGGTCAAGATCACGCAGAGTCAAACGTTCGAACCCGCGAACAATCGGATCCCGGTAACCATACGTTCTGGAGCGCGTTGCCACTGACCGAGTTCTCGTCTGCCAATCTGTTGTCGGACAACGTGGCTCACAACGAACTATAAACAATTTCGCGGCCGTTTTTACGTTTGTTATAATAAATTGCGTAGTGCCTGAGACGGATCGTTATTAGTATTTTTTGTTTTTCTTACGTAGATGAGTTCATACGTACACGATACACGTATATATGAATACTATAAAAAAACCAGACGCGGTACAATACCGTTTTATTGGTTTCCCAACGAAATAAAATACTTCCTGGAGAGTGTTCCAGCGTATATCTTGAAAACCGCTCACACAATATTTCATAAGAAATACGTATTTTTCCAGTTCTCCGTTCACGATAACGAGTTTTTAAAAGTCGAATTTCACTAAACAACAAAAACAACAAATCTCAGTTTAATGCAATTTTTAAAATCATGATAATTTTTTAATTGTTTAATTAAATTGATTATTAAATGGTGTTTTTATATTTGTATCAAAAGGTCTTAAAATAAAAACATTGATCTGGTTTAGATCCAGTTTAGTTCACTAATGTCTAATGTCAGTAATTGTGAATGCAATCACGGTAAAAGTATCGCTTTACACAATATATACATAGGTAAACAAAAGAAAAAACAATTTTTGTATGCACATTTTGTATATTCAAAAACAAAAAATTATTAAAAAACTTTAAATGTTCAGCGGCAAGCTGAATATTCATGAAAACTTTAAACAAGTATGTCGGTGAATGATTTTGCTCGACCTGTTACAACCACCCGAACGTGTGTCTTTTAGTTACAGACGTGTCCACGAAATAAGGTAGATACGAGCCAGCCGTAGGTATTTTAGAACGTTGATAAAGCAGGTACAACGGAAATAAATTAAATACAAGTATATTACTTCACCATGTCTTTTTTTTCAGTTTTGAATTTGTTTTTTCTTTTTCGATAATTTCGGTGCGCGGTGTACGTGCGTCTCCGATTATAAGATTTCTTTGATTTTGTCTTCGCCCGACAATTCGTTCAACGCATATTTGACGATGATTTTACACAATTATATTTTTTTTCAAACTATATAAATTAATTGTGGTAATATATCATTGCATTAAATACTCTAACAAGAATAATTGCTGACATTTCACTGGAATATGAAATTGCCTCATATTTTACCCAATTTTTAAAATCGATGTTTTGGAACGAGCGTCATATTTTATTCACAGTTAATTAAACGTGTGATTATATTGTACAGTTGACATAATATTTACAAGTGTTTATCAATGTGTAACAATTGTCGAACCGAAGATAATACATCCGAGGCCTGGCAAGTTACTTTTTAAAGTTAAGTTAATAGAATAAATAATAATAATCACACGACGATTTGTACGAGTATATCGCTCGTACGTGGGATGTGTTTATACTATCAAAGTAGAATCGGTGCAACGAAATCACGGTTCACGAAACGCGGCTACCCTGCTAAGTGTGAACAAACATTATATTGTCTGTCATCCATTGCACGTTCCTTTGTCATTCCGAACGCCACTAACACTTGGTTTTTTTCGTTGTTCTTTCTCCGATTTCACCGTACCGTGTCGACAGCATATTGTGCGGTCTACAAATATGCGTTAATAAACGAGTTCACCGCATACAGTAAACGTTAACACAAACCGGAGAAATTTCGTTTTCAGTCCTACAAATTCGTTTTGATTCCCGAGGATAAATAGCTATTTATATGTACGAGTAACAAAACATTTAGAAAAACAGCAGTTAATATAATTGTACACACATAAATACACCGATCATATAGATATATAATTTTTATGTTTATTTATATAAATGAACATCAGTCGAACGAATTTGAACAAGAAATATGTCTTTTATATATTCACTTGTTTATACGATGTGGAAATTATATTCCGACAAAATGTACATTTAAACATTAAATATCCAATAACTTTTTGTGCATGGACTATTCCTGTCAAATTATGAAATATATATAAATTGTTAAATCATACAATTTATGAATCTATATGAATGTATACGGTCAACGAACGACGGTCGTCATATTGAGACATCCGGAATGCCGTGTATTCATCATTATAAAATCCCCCATACACAATTATTTCGTCAAACATCTTCGTCTGACGATGAAGATTCCGAATCAGATCGCCTTTCGACAATATTCTGTTGTTCGCCCGTAGTTTTTTTAATGTTTTCATTTGAATTCGTCTCGACGTTTCTTTTTCTCTTTCCGCAGACCGTTCTGTTCACAGTTTGCACGTCACCGGTTGATTCTTCGTCGGACGATGGACAATCCACAATTCTCGTCTCTCATCGCCTCGCATCGACGGTATCAATAATTTCTTCGTCGTCTGAGTCCGGTACGACATTTTCGCGAACCGGTAAATCGATTATTCCTTCGGAATAGCTTACGTTACGGTCGTAATCGACCGAATCCTCATATGGACTATTGGCGAAGTTGAACACTTCATGGCAAAAATGTAGTGCGTGACGTCCGAAAAAATCATGTAACATTTCTACCATATTTTCTTCCATAATTTCGTAAATGGGAATTAAACTCATTACCAAACCCGTTAGGTATTCAACGTTTCTATAAAATAAGCGAAGAGAATCTAACCGATGTCCATTTTCGATTATTTGGAGTATCGCTAGGATGAATACTTCCCTGCGGATAAACTCGTGCACTCTGATCGTCTGTTCCGGATTCTCTCTGAAGAAACGAGAGTTTACGCCTCTGAAACGACCGCTCAAGTCGGATAATGGTTCTGCCCACATGTTTTGAAGGTATACAGTTCTTCGTGTCGTCATTCCAGTGAGTAACCGTGTAGGTTCACCCGTAGAAATATTGTTCGTCGGTGCAGGAACGTTGTATACTTGGTGCATTCCGTGTTCGGTAAACGAATGGTGAATTCTATTGAAGTCCCTTTTGCATAACGGACAAAACGACTGGATCGCGGACCATTGTCTCAGGCATTTGAAACAGAACAAATGTCTACACATATTTGTGCGGCACACGTCTGTTATTTCGTTGAGACAAATCGAGCATTCCACGTCCGGCGTCTGTGGGCGATCAGGCTGTTCGGCGTTTCCACCGTCGTTCTCACCATCATCGGACTTGTTGTTTGTCGACATAAGTGCGAGTTACTTCAAATATGTATAACTTGTCGGCTTGTTAGTAAAGATTGTGATTATCAAAGGTCACAACTTTCCCGTACAACCGTAGAATTACGACTAAATTATTTAATTGTGTTATATTTTACCATACTATCGTATATTACAAGTAACGTTGACAACATGAATGTAGAATTCGGCCGGACGACGGATGAATTGTTAAAACAACCATGCGGACAGTATAATAAATAAATAATAAAAAAGTATATTTATACGTATGTGAATGTTATAATTTATTTAGTAATAAAAAAGAATTCGACCCTATCAATCTTCTTATTCTTTGTATTTATACCTGTTGTTAATGATTTTCACTGGAGAGTGTTTTATAAGAGTTGTTTTAGGGTCGGTAATATATTTTATATTTTTTTCACATACATACATACATACAAACATATTTATTTAATTTTAAAAATTGTATATTATCGTTCCACACGGAAATAATATTGATAATAGTTTTATCTTTGTAGTTAAGACTGCAAATTAGCGCGAGCTCCGATCGGTTTTCGTATAGTGGGTAGTATAACATACTATATGAAATTATATAATAATAAAATATGTATGAAACAAAAATTAAAATTTATTGTTCGAATTCAATAGACTTTAGATCATTGATACATTAAAACGAGTAACGAAATTGCTAAGTAACTATTGCTCGATGGATGCAAGTACACCATACACCGGGGCGTTCGGCGATTTCAACGTTCTCTCCGTCGTTTTCACAAGCTTCGGTCTTGCCGTTCGCCGACATTATTGCGAGAGATACGTCCAGAAAGTCGCTAAACCATCCTTGCCGACAGTGTAGTTAATTAATAATAAATATAGGGAGTATAGCCCTATACGGGTGCGAGACATGAACAATATCAATGGAAGAAAAAAAAGAAGACTAAAAGCATTCGAAATGTGGGGTTATAAGAGGATGTTGAAAATAAAGTGGATGGACAGAACAATCAATAAAGAATATCAGAAGGAAATCTATTATGGACAAGTATAGCGAGAAGACGGAATGAACGGATAGGACATGTAATACGACTTTATAATACTACTAAAGCTAATTATAAAAGGAAATGCGAAATGAAAGAATCGTAAAAAAAGGCCAAGACATATCCAATAATTAATAAGGGGCCAATAACGCAATTCGTGTGTACAAATGAAAAGGAAAGCAGATAACAGATAAGAGTGGAAGGTTTCGCCTGTTTTCAATGTATATATATATCGTATATAATTGAACGTGGCATTGTGAATATTAAAATTTATACAGTTATTAAAAAAAAAAAAAAAACACTTGGCTTTATCGACTATAATCGACTTCGTATTTTTACCTGTTACGAATAACGATTCGAGCCGGCGAATCTTGAAAAGGTGGTTTTTTTTATTTTATACTTATTTCTCGTACATACGTAGTTACACATTTATTTCATCCTTTCAGACCCGGAATAGATTACAAACAAGTACCGTCGTACATGACGTGGTCGTGGTATTGTTATGAAAACCAAATCGTGTAGGAATCGTAAAAAAATAATCGATACCAATTCGATATTACACGATTTTGTTTTTCTACGGTTCCTCCCTCCCCCCTCCCACAAACAATGAAATTTAACGGGAAATGCGGTTTTAATATTTAAATTTCGAGTTGATCTCGCTCCGGTCAATCGCATTATTTATCAGCCGTTTGTTTTTTCCCGGGTTAAAACGATGATAAGAAATGTCGATCAGTTTTTTAAACCTCTTTGAAACGATTTTGTCCTTGTATCACCTTCACGTTTCGTTCGCCGTTATCATAATGATAATGTGCCGACACTGGTATACAGCGAGAACGTAACGTGTTATTTACGCTTCCGATCGTTTATTTATTTAATTTTTAAAACGTTTGTTTTGTTGTTACGTGATTTCAACATTTTTTCGTGATAAAAATACATGTACAGGTAAGAACGCTTCGTGATAATGACATGTTAGCTCTAATTAGTTGCCGGGAACGTATCGGATACCGATGAGATGACGTCGAATCCGAAAACATATATTTCCCGAAGTAGAACTCGAGACGGACGTTTAATGTTACGCGACTTTTTTAAACAAGACCCACTCGTACGTTCGTGAGTTGTTATTAATTTTTTAAAACTAAAATGGAAAGTCGAGAAGTGCAAATGAACTTGTTAACCCGACACTTGACTTTTGTCGATGCGCGAACGTCCGTAGATATAATATGCCGCGGGGCTTAATGACGACTTCACCCGATTAGATTAGTGAAACGCGTAATAACACGCGCGTGCACGCGTAAGCATGATTATACGCGTATATATATATATATTTGATTCGGTTTATAACTTTGCGTTTTCTTATGCGCGCACGATAACGCCCCGCGCTACTGATAACCCGGCCGTTCGTTTCTTGTCCCGTCAAAATTATCGTCTTGATCCCGTGTACGCGCGGACCGTTTCGGTCGATCGCTATTGTTCTCACGAACCGTGTCGACGTCGTCGTCGATCAAGACGAGCCGTATTTAAAAAGGCAAGCGCGGCGCGGTCACGGCCGCAATCGAACGCCTCGTTCGAAAACCAAGCGAACCGCCGGGACGCGTTTGCGTCGTCGAGAACTCGCCGTCGAACCGGTCTCCGGGACACCGCCTGGCCGTACGTGATACCAGCAGGTAAAACGACAACCATCGCGCGTACGCGTATTTTTGCCAAAAACGTGATGGATTCGTTACTTAAGTGCCATACGATTTGTCGGTCCACGTCATGTGAATCGATTAGGTTAGCAGTATTTACACGGCGGAACGGTTTTGTTTGCGTTCGCGTCCGTGACGAGAGGCCGCCCTCGGAAGCTCTATGGCGGGAAGGGGCGCGAGACAATCACGACGCGGCGTTCCGTTCGAATTTATTTGCCGATAACGCGAGCGAGTTTAGAATAGAACACGTAGCATGATCGCTCGCGCGAAAAACCCTTATCGGACGGTGGGGGGGGGAGGGGCCGGGACGACGGAGTAATTTTTGCACGTAAAACGATGGTACGCGTAGTGATCTCGATGCGAGGATCGCAAAAAATTAAGCTTGGTCGAGTTGAAAAATAACGGATATGAGTAGACGTAAGTCAGTGGTTTTAATTTTTGAAATTAATATCGATTTACTTTGCAACGGTTGAGAATTACAAACGATAAATTGTATTTTGTCAATGGTTGTTGATTACATTATTTCAATATCGATGGACAATAGTATCGTTTTAGAAAAAATTAAACGTATTTCGTTGGAACGTAAAAAACAAAAATTGCGTTTTAATTCAACGTGTACACACGTGTTTAACATTTTTTGTACTGCATACGAGCTGCGAGAAGAAAAACGATAACGTGTCCAAAACACCGTAGTTATCCGTACGTTGCGACGTGTAATCGTAGTCGTTTTTCCGGCACGTGTTCGCCGGTTTCAGATCCCGTTGAACGTACTGGTTTTACACTGGATACGGGGGTTTTTTTTTTTAATTTCGTGTTCGAGCGTAAGTTCATTATCCGGTCGATACTTTTTACAACGTTTTTATACCATTTTTTCCGAAGCGTAAAACACATGTTCGTTTTGGAACGCGAGAGTAAAAGTTTTGAATTTCGATAGACCACGGTTGGTTTAGCGGATTGGAACGGTTCGTCGCAGTGACGTATTCAGTTCTTTGCCTAAAGTGGGGGGGGGCAATATTTTTCAATATGGATGCCCATATCACATGGAATTTCAATAAAAAAAATTTAAAAAAACACGTTTATAACCCACTCGTATGCAAAATAGGTACGTTACATGATTGATTTTTCATCTCGAGTTGAAACAAACTGTTATTGGAACGGATCATGATCATAATATAAAAATCTAAATTTTTATTTTTCATGCTTACACGACACGGACATATCGAGTTCACGGTATTCGGTAAAGGCGCATTGTACGTGTCGTGTTACGTAATGTACGTTTAGAATAAGAACGTTGACGCGCACAGTTCGAAACGTGCCCGTGGCTCTCCCTCTAAACGCCGTCCCGGGTTCGTCGAGACCGTCGGTTCGCCCGTTTTCGTTTCGAACCACTCTGCGCGACGGTTTCGCGTTGTAGTTCAGAACGCGCCGCGGACGATCGTTTAATTATCCGTAACGTACCATCAGGTGACCACAAGGAAAAGGCAAAGGAACGCGCGCCATGACCGCGACGACGACGTCGCGCTGGTGTCGTTTCGTCGCGTGCGCTCTGTTGGCGTTCGTCTCGCGCGACGCCCGCAATGACGTCCGCGGCCTCGTCGTCCGCACCGGCCCGCCGACGGTCCGCGTCGAGTCCGGCGAACTGTCCGGCGGCGTCGACCACCGCACAGCCGTTTCCGGCCGGCCGCTGTACTCGTTCCTCGGCGTGCCGTACGCCCGACCGCCGGTCGGCAAAAACCGTTTCAAGGTGCGTACCGACCGACGAGGTGGTACTCGTCTTATACCGCAGCTAGATCGGCTTCGATTGATCTCGTCGTTTTGTACGCGACGAACCGATCGACCGTCGAAATACAATCGTAACCGTTAAACGCGACCAATAAACAATCGACGCGTTTCGCCTGACCTTAGGAACCCCAGCCGGCGAAACCCTGGATGGGCGTGTGGAACGCCACTACGCCCGGCAGTGAGTGTATTGGACTCGACCACGCGTCGTTCGAATTGGTCGGCCAAGAAGATTGCCTGTACCTGAACGTTTACACGCCAAAGGTGAGTGCCGCACGGTAAAAATGTTTTGCCGCGATTAGAAATGATACCGTACCGATATATTCGATTTATCTGCGCTGTCCGATTCAATAACTATTGTTCATCGAAAAACGATTTGAAACCAAGTCCAAATTTGTTCATTATCCAAAATGTAACAAATATGCGAAATTAATTTGGAACTCGTTAAATATTCACTGTGTTTTAGTTTATATTTGTTTCATATGTTTCAATCGATTCGAATTCATCTCGTTATATATATTGACATTTACCTACGAAAACACGAAATCGGAAATCAATGATTAACTTTTACGCGGAAAGTTGTCGTTAAAAAATCATCAAATACGTCCCCTGTTTTGATGGTCGTCACGATCCGCCACCACTCCTCCTGCAGCGATCGATTTGTTTTCACGCTGATCTCCACAACGATACCGCAGCACTCGCGTCCGCAATGTGTCTACGCCGTGGTTTACCGTTTGGCGGGAAAATCGATAACGACCGAGATCGACGATCCCATTTCTCTTCTGCCGCTACTCGGTCGACTCTAGTATGTGCCGATCGCGACATAAGCCCGAACACCGACGGGTTAAGCCCCAATGTCAGAAAACATGGTTTGTTTATCGTTAAACTAGTACGTTGGATAATAGACCTTATCGCTTTATGTGACTTTCTTAGACGTCGTAGGGTCTCAATAACCGTTACATATTTTCGCATGGAAATACTTTTTTAAGTAGTGTTTGTAGACCGAAATTACATAAATAGTCCGGTGTTTTTGGTCTAATATTATCCATTGAATAGTGTTTTTGATTTTAACCGGATTTTCTCGTACATACAGACGAAATCGTAGAGATTCAAAGAAATGGTCGCTGTCAAATTAATAAGTGTGTTTAGTAACCAGATAAAACGTTTATAGATAGATCTGATCAGATGAATTCTTACGGTATGTCACTAAAAAAAAGAAAAAGAAAAGGTTACAGGAAAAACTTGTTAACTTGATTCCGTCGATGCCGGTTCTTCGTTTTCGTCACTCGTTACACATGTATTTAAATAAACAAGGCGGCCCATTGGAAGTAATATGCGTGAGCGATCCCCCACGAGTCGGGTCCATTAAAAAAACCAAAAAGAGTTCGAATCTACCCGTTCCCGTACATCCACCCGCGGAAAAAAAAAAGCCACTGCGTCTGCAGACACCGAACGAACAAAGTCCCGGGCGGTTGTCAAACGTTTTTGTGTCGGTCTTTCGTCCGCAGCTTCCCCGAGACGGACAGATCGCCGGCGGTCCGATGAACGTGGTCGTGTACATCCACGGCGGCGCGTTCCAGTTCGGCAGCGGCATCCAGTACGGGCCGCAATACCTTCTGGACGGCGACGAGGACCTCGTGTACGTGTCGATCAACTACCGTCTGGGACCGTTGGGCTTCGCGACCACGGGCGACGAAACGCTGCCCGGCAACAACGGTCTGAAGGACCAGGTGGCGGCCCTGAAGTGGGTGCAGCGGAACATCGCGGCGTTCGGCGGCAATCCGGACGCGGTCACCATCGCGGGCATGTCTGCCGGCGGGGCCAGCGTTCATTATCACATGCTGTCGCCCATGTCGTCGGGTATTTAAAATCGGAATCATTTGGCGAACACGTCGATCGACGACTGTGCGATAGTATTCTTGTTGCTTTATTTCTCGGTACTTGGAACGCATATAATTTTTGTATGTAGAAAAACTGAACGCGAAGATTTCGCTTCGAAGTTACGTGCATTTAAAGTTGCCGATCTTACGTAAATGGTCTTAATGATGTCGCGAGCACAGGCACAACTATGTGGGTACTAGGAGACTTTCGCATCCGCGTTGTTACAATTACAACCATAAATCGAACGAATAAAATTAAATTTTAATCATATTATTTTATTGTGTTTTCGCTGTACTGGACTAGAGTCTATGGAATATATATTTTTTTTTTAAATAAATACGTAAATCCGTTTATTCATATTCATATAAATTCCTACAGATAACGGTCAAATTTCTAATAAGTTCAATAATACGTGAACGCAGCTCTGTCTAGTTAACAATTCGGTTAAAATATTTGATTTGTCTATATTAAGTATAGAAATAGTCTTTGAAATAAAACCGAGCAAATTTTGGACAAATATATGACAAGTCATTTTGTTGAATCACTTATGTTGAAAATTAAATCTGGCGAATACTCAAAGCCCTTTGAATACTCTGCCCGTCGAATGATTACCCACAATTTTAACGTCCCCGTAAATGTCAACTGTACCCAGTACGAATTTTTTTTTCGTTATCCCGCAAACAGGTTTGTTCAATCGAGCGATTGCTGAAAGCGGAAGTGCGTTCTGTCACTGGGCCTTCACGGAAAACGGCGTCCAGAAAACGAAGGAATTGGCCGAGTCACTTGGATGTCCCACGTACTATTCGAAGGACATCGTGAGCTGTCTCCGGTCGAGACCGGCCGCGGCCATCGCCGCGTCTTTGAAGAATTTCTTAGTGAGTCATCTGACGCGCGTACGTTCCCATAACCTCTAACGATTTTGTTTGCAATGTCGTCAGCCGTGGAAGTACAACCCGTTCACGCCGTTCGGTCCGGTCGTCGAGGCGGCCGGCGTCCCCGAGCGGTTCCTGACGGACGCGCCGGAGAACTTGCCGGCTCAAGACGTCCCGTCGCTGTTCAGTTTCACGCAAGACGACGGCCTCTATCCGTCCGCCGAGTTGGTGTCGCTGGACGAGACGTTGGCCGAAATGGAGTCCAAGTGGTACGACGTTCTGCCGTTCGTACTCGACTACAATTACACGATTTCGGACGAGTCTCGGAGACACGAAATCGCGCGGAAAATAAAAACGTTTTATTTCGGAAACGACACCGTATCGGCGGACACCGTAAATAACGTCGTCGAGGTGAGGTCACGGGAAACAGAAAATAAAAAACCATCGAACAGTGACAAATAAAATTTACAAAATAATAACGTGTAACCGCGAAACATAGTATTTCCCGTTTCTAATACGTAGTTATTAACGCCGTGTGCGCTGTTTTAACGCAACAGATGACTTCGGACAGAATGTTCAAAGAGCCGGTGGCCAGGGCGGCCAGACACTTGGCTTCGAAAAACACGTCGCCCGTATACTTTTACGAATTCGGTTACAGAGGCAAATACTCGCTTTCGGACAAATATTCGAAGACCGGACGTTCGGACGGATTAGGTGAACAAACGCAACGTTATTATTGTTTTCGTCGTATCAATAATACTATGTTAACCATACCACCCGTAGGAGTGTCGCACGGCGACGACACGATGTACGTTATAAAAACGACGTACGGAAGTCCGCACGACAACGCAGAAGATGCCAAGTTGATTCCGGTCATGGTGAACGTGTGGACATCGTTCATGAAAACTGGGTGCGTAAAAGATCAAAGAATACGATAGTTTAGAAAACTCCCGATACGTCCGTAAATATAACAGTACCTTTTGCAATGATTTAAATCCGAATAGCAAAAACGAATGCCTTTCGATGGGCAACCCGATGTCTCCGAAAGACCCGGGGTCTCTACTTGAACAAGTCGTGCACGGACTCGTGTCGCGTTTAATATAAAAATATATGTATTTTATTTCGGTTTCTCACGACTTTGCGCAACAGGTCTTTCAACGTTTGTCGTACCAAAGCGTTACTACGTTGTCGAATGTTTCAGAATTCCGAGCGCGGGCAGTTCATCAACGGTATGGTCGCCGGTGTCCAAAAATCCCGCCGACCCGTTGAAGTTGGTCAAGATCACGCAGAGTCAAACGTTCGAACCCCGCGAACAATCGGATCCCGGTAACCATACGTTCTGGAGCGCGTTGCCGCTGACCGAGTTCTCGTCTGCCAATCCGTTGTCGGACAACGTGGCTCACAACGAACTATAAACGATTTCATTTCGCGGCCGTCCCTTTTACGTTTGTTACGATAAATTTCATAGTGTCCGAGCATACTACAAAACGAAACGTATGTTTTGTTCGCTCTTACGTAGATAAATTCATATGACATGTAACAAGACCGTTTTATTGGTTTTTTTAATCAAATTATATAAATTAAAATTATTCAAGTACGATAAATTTCATAACACGTGTTGTTTTTTAATCAGACAAATGTAACAAAGATAAGCGTATATTATTAAAGAACTATTTGATTTAAAATAGAATGACACACACATCACTGTTAGACCAATACGTTTTTGTCGCTTTGCTCAGAATCTAAAATCATATCGGTTTCGATAATATTTCAAATTAATTCAAAACTGGTTACTTTGTCGAAGCGAATACAACAATTATAAGGCTGAGCAATGTCTAAGAGTATTGTATCGACCGACGGTGTTCAGATTATATTTTTGTCCGTAGAAAATACCATCGTAAACAAGTAATCTGATTTCCACAAACTCGAAGTATACTGACGAATAATAATAATAATGACGAGATACATTTTTTTTCCTACGAATTACATAAATAATAATCAAAAAATAGACAGTAAAACATACTGTTTCAAGTACATGATATTTACATTATTTATTTAGAGCTATATATTATTTGATAATATATATATATATACACATACATATATAAATAAACTTATAAGGAGAAAACAAATTGTACTGAATACGAAATATATAAGTATGTACGTATAAAAAATAATGAACAAAACGTTGGGGGTGAGTGAGTACTAGTTTTCTTTGGTGGTTCACCAATTGTATATTGTTGTCTTTTGTAAAATCATTTAGATTTTCAAAAATATACATTTCACTAGTAACATTATGAGGTTAACAAAAATATTAAAATTTAAATAATCAATACAATTTAAAACATATTTAGGTCAGTTATTTCATAACAATAAGCAGATTAACAATTAATAATAATAATTTTGTTGTCATCGCGAAAACACTGTTTGTTACATAAAAATACTTAATAAATATTTGACTCGGTTCCACAAAAGATTTTTTTAAAAAAAAAAAACAGTTTCATATATTTTATCTATTAAAAAAAAAAAAATAATTATGAATCTTGACCAAACAATGAATATAATATAAAACAATACAAAATGATGCAGTACAAGGATTAGCGACAAATGTCACGACAATCTGCACGTAGTCATTTTTTTAACATTACACATGATCGGCTTATGCCAAGGTCGTTTAGATGGATCATTGACGTCGTCGATGGGAGCCGATGTACTCCCAAGTTGTCGATCTGAATTATTCATTGTTATCAATTAATACACAACTCCATACATTTATTTAAAATGACGTAATCGTTTTCGAGAAGGTTACCTTTAATCAATTTTTCGGTTATATATTCTTCCTCATTGTCTGAAGGCGTTTCACACGAATGATAGTTGAACAAATATGGTAATACAGTCATGTTATGCATGGAATCACCACGCAATGGAGGAATAGGTACTTTTTCGGACGTTCTTGGATGTCTACAAACAAACCACCTGAACAGAGAATGAAAAACAATATAAATGTTAGACCATTGTGTTCAAAAACAATTTTCTGAAATAAAAATATTGTCAATACGAATAGAGAGAATACATATTGGAAAATTTGAAAAATTCCCTGTCGCATGCTTACGGATGTGTTTGTATTGTTCGTAGGGCAAACCGTTTCTTCGGGTCTTTTTTAAGCATTCCGACTAACAGAGATCTCAACGGTTCCGTTATGTAACTCGGAATTTTGATATTACACTTTCCAATTGCTTCAAACAATCTGTACACATTATCACCTTCAAACGGATACTCTCCTGTTACTAAATTATACCTTAAACAGAAAAAATAAATTATTATTTTTACTACATAACACAACACATTAATGGTGTTTATACAATGTAACGCCGCTGCTCCATATGTCTATTTTAAAGCCAGAGTACTCGTCAGCCCCGTTCGCTATTTCAGGAGGTTGAAATGCCGGCGAGCCTTGACTAGATGCACAAATGCCTTCAGGGTCGAAGGGTGACAGTGCCTAAAAAATTCAATAAAATGTTTTCGAATGGATGTATTTTCGTTTTATTTTTGTGAATATAAATTTTAACTTACTTCAGCAGTTCCAAAGTCAGATATCTTAAGTGTTTCATCGAGCGTGAGCAATAAATTCCCAGGTTTGATATCTTTATGTATTATTCCGCGGCTGTGTAAATACTCTAGTCCATTTATTAGCTGACTAAAATAACTAATACAATAGAACATCAAGCAAGACATTATCATTTTAATTAACGGATTCTTCAAATATGTACTTGTGGGCTTGCCAGCATGGAAATTTACTGCCTGGAGAGTGTTCTAGCATATCCTGAAGACCGCCCACACAATATTCCATAAGAAGATACATTTTTTCCTTTTCTTCGTTCACTATCACGTCTACCAGCTCTATGACATTCAAATGTCTCAATGTTTTCAAAAGTTGAATTTCACTAAAATATAAAAACAAAAAATATCAGTTAAATACATTTGTAAAATTATGATAATTTATTAATTATTTAATTCAATTGATTATTAAATGGTATTTTTTTATATTTATCAAAAGGTATTAAATAAAAACATTTATCCAAGCATAAATTAATTATAATCATTCAGATATACTTATAAGAGTACAGGGGAACATTTTAGATAATTTAAAAATAAAAACCTACTATGGATTATAAAAATGATAACCTATCTAAACTCAATATACTTAGAAATAATCTTTGGCTTATAACAGGTATTTAATACATATATATATATACTATAAAATGTCATGTTTGGATACTTTATAATTATATTGATTACATAACAAAATCACCGAGATTGTCAGTAATTGTAAACACAATCACCGTAAAAAGTATCACGCTAAACAAAATGTATATATGTAGACAAAAAAATATCAAGTTTTATATACTTTGAATAAAAAAGTTATTAAACAGATTTAAACGTTCACGCAACAAACTGATTATTCGTTAAAACTTTAAATGTCAGTGCACGATTAGTTTTTCATGAGTACATATGCGAACAAATGTATAGTATTTGATAATATTTTATAATTTTTCACATAACTAATAATGCATTTAATAACAGTTCTGAATTATACGTGTGTATGTTAGATAATAGTTTATAACTAAAAACGTACGAAATCTATTATCAAATTTCTTTTTACCGATTAATTTGTATTCAACGGACACATCGTTTCTCTGTTTTTAACGACAATACCATCTATAATTAGACGGTTGAATTGAGATAGTTGAATTGTAGTATATACGAGACGGGGTAAAGACGCTTTCCTACCAGACATACAGAAAGAAAAAAAGGGTCTCGGACATGTTTCGTTTTGGGTAACACAGGTGTTCTGGAACGCGAATAAGGCGGGTACACGCGTACGCGCGACGGAAACAAACCGCGTTACATTACTTGAGCACGTTTTTCTCCCCGTTCGGTATCCGTTTGAGCTTTTTCTTTTTCAATATTTTGGCGGCGCGGCGCACCAGCGTCTCCGAGTCCAGCACTTCTTTGACTTTGCCGTAACTGCCTTCGCCCAACAGGTCGCCCATCACGTATTTGCCGACCATCTTGCACGGTTTCTTTTGCGCCCGGTACACCACTTCGTCGGGGTCGAACGAATTGAACAGACCGGTCGGCATGGGCGTACACTCGTTCGGCGACCAATCCGCGGGCACGTTTAACATCAAGTCCCTGAACACGTCCTCGTCGTCCTCCTGAACGCTGGGCACGGCCACATCCCCGTCGTGTTCGTTGCGTTCCATCGTCGTCACACCGTTTTCCGTACCATGTTTGTTGTCGGGTACGTTTTTTGTTGTAAAAATATATAACAACCAACACGAAAACTTTTCAAACCACTCGACCGGAAATGCACGTCACCGCGGACGTAACGCAACGGCACACCGACAGACGGACGGGGCAACTACTGCATAACGCGTACTTCAGAAGTTTTTAATGTGGAAATTCGTCTTATCACGCCATTGTTGACACTCGATAACGTTTCCATTGTATGGTAAACCGCGGAACACGTTCAGCGAAACCATATGGTACGCGCGCTGATAACCGGCCACGGAGCTTCGTAAAACTCAAAGAGATTCCAACGCGATTAGTATCTGACGACGTACGCCCCCTCGGCCGGATATCATTTGTTTACGTGGCGTGTAGTATTTTTTGTTTTTCGTTTGCTCTCGTTCGTCACGAAATTCGAAAAACGTCTGCTCCACTTTGGCGAAAACCGATCGAGATCCGTCGATCGTCGTTTTCGAATTGGCCCGAGCACAGTACCCGTAAACGGCTAGGTGTATGTATTGTATTCTTTTAACATTATTTCAGACATATTATACAATCGGTCTGTTAACCGACTGGAAAACATTAAGTTCAAAAAAAAACACATACAAAAATTAAGACGAATTTCGATTGATCGATTATTTATTAAAAATCTGGACTAAAAGGCACAAAAACTAATAACCATCAAGTCAAAATCGGTTTGGATATGATCAAAAATTGCATACAATTTGTAATGAAAAATATTTGTTAATAATACACAATCTGAATACATAAATATTTATTTTTATGGATGACTTCGTAATAACATATATTACAGTGACAAAGATTAATCGTGTCACTCTAATACATTTTATTATTCAGTATAAATTTAAAAAAAAAAAAAAAACATAATTATTGAGTTGTTTTCTTTTGTAAACGTATTTTTTTACACCTGTACAGTTAGTGAACAGAAATATAAAAATAGCACAAATAATATACTTATATAGCTGTTTATTTGCTTACAAACGGACACAACGAACTATAAAACAATAGATTTACAATACAAATAATATCTGATTATGACAGTATAAAAATAAATACATAATTTAAAATTTGAAAAATCACAATCTGAACAGTTGATAATATTTCAATAACAATAATTTTTCTTTATTAAATACTAAATTGAATATTAAACTATAATTTAAAAAAAAAAAGAAAACATAGACTTTAAAATATTCAACAATGTTACACAAAATTAATCCGTTTTATAAAATTAACATTTTAGAATATTTGGTAAACAATATTCTTTTATCAGTCGATTCATTCATTTTTAATTTTCATAATATAATGTTTGCTTTAGCAAATAAACAAAAGTATACGAATAAAGACGCCAAATAAAAATTATATTTAAGAATGTAATAATTTAGCTTAAATTTGAGTTTGTGGTAGCCATCAGTGTCTGAAAAATAATATTACAAATATGAATATCTGTAAAACAATTTATTAGAGAATATTACAAAAATAGAATGCTCAGTTATTTATGTTAGATAAATGCAAAAGTATTACTTATTAGTATATTGCGTTAAAATATTTTGTGAATCAATGATAACATTATTGCAGTTGCAACATTATGTTCTTGAATACAATATTTTTCATGATATAACTATAAAATAAAAGAGTATATATAAGAATTGTAAAAGATATTTAAAATTTACAAAGAAAAAATATGGAATTTAATTTTAATGAAAACAGTTTCTATTTGTTATGCAAATTTCTATGAATTACATTTTATGATAGAATATATTTCGATTTATTTAATTTAAATTCATTTAGTTTTATTGTTAAACAATTTTTTAAACTACTTTTTAAATACTACTTTTAAATGCTACTTTTGTTCTAAAATAAAAATATATACTTGACCAATTTTTTAAGAAGTGAATGAAGCTTGAATTATACCAATATTGATTATTGGCACAAATAACGACAATATAGAATTTATAAAATTGACAATTTTAATTTTGAAAACGTGGAAATTCTATTATAAATGTTTATCATATGTGATTCTAAAAATATGTTATAATTTAAAAGAATTTACTATTGTTAGATAAGCTTAAATAAAAAATCAAGCAATTTAGATTATTATAAAACAATAGTTAAGTTACTCTATTAAGATTATTTACATAATTGTAAAAAAAAATATTAACAACCAAATGATTTAATAGCAAAAATAGTATGCATGTAAATTTAAAAAAAGCATATAAAATCAAATATTTAAAAACCGTCATATCATGTACACAATAACAGGTTTTTTCTCCCTACTTACCTCAATAATTGTAGCGACACTCCATGCTTGAGTGGGACACGATCCCATACAAAATGCTCCGTCCTTATTTGTCAGTTCAGGCAGACCTCTCCAAATGGATGCTTTTATGTGCTCGTAATGTTTAGATAGTATACGTTGAATTTCAGACGACGTTTCCCGTTTATTTACAGAGAAAATTAACTTGGCTCTCAAAAAGAAACCAACTGGCCACAACCATTCCTAGTAAAAAAAGACAAAATATAATATTTGAATAACTATTATTTTGTCTTAGAAATTTATAAATGTTCTAACTGGTCCTTGATGATAATTGAAACCATTGGCCAATTTTGGATCGGTAGTGTCATTGTCGTTATTGTAAAAGCCATCATACGCCCAATCAGAAGGATCTAAGGTTTTCATACCGAGCGGTCCGAGCAGTACATCTGACACTGTCTGTAGAGCTTTTCTCGCGTTATCTGGTGTAAATAACTCTGGAGCCTTAGTAAATAAATATAGGTACATTAGTATGACATATTTAATTAATGAACAGCTTACAATAAATAAATAAATACAATTAACAGCACTCACCACTACCATTGCTACAGGATAATTGCAACGCAGTTGGTAGTCACCCCATTTGTTTGTCGCACCAACGGTGTCCTTGTAAATACCTCTACGGTTTATAAGTTCTGGATGTGGTTCAATTTGATTGTGACAATTTTTTTCATATGGTATCCAGAAGTATGTTTCGAAATTCTTTTGAATTTTTTTATTCCACTCAACGTAAGTCCAAGTAGTGTCTGATCCTAAATTATAGCAAAAAACATAAATAATATATATATATACACATCATAGACAAATTGTATTTATCTTTTGTCTTTGGTAACGTACCATCTTTATTTTTACGGGTAACACCTGAATACTTAAACTTTTCAGTTTTATTCAATTTGGCCAACCAGCCAACAGTTGATTTCGACAGCGCAACCAACTCTATAGCTGATCCATCGCGAGGAGTAGCAGGCTGTCCGCGATTGCCAGCTCTGTCTGAAGAGCCCATTTTATCCATCCACGTACCACAATTCCATTCATTACCACCGAATACAAAACCGGTTAATGGTTGAACTCCGATTTGATTGTCAAAACCCAGGTTTTTCATATGAGCATCAATAGAAGGCCCAGCATTACGTTCGCGGAAGCATAATCCTTGGAAATGTATTGACATAACCTCTTGAATTGCTTCATAAAGTGGTTGTTCCTAATAATTTTTAATAGTTTATAAATATGATACTTATGAACTTTATTAAAACACATGACTTACAACTGATGTATGTTCGGAATCATCGGTTGGGAAAATTCTGTTTACCGGATCATCTAAGATACTAATACCACCAGGCACTATTACGACATACTGTTGAATTACATATAACCACCACCAAACTGCATCGCGACAATTATATCGCGGGTTATTGCCTCCGTCTAATAGATTAGGTATAAGGCCATGTCTCAAACAACCTCCAAATCCTAAAATTATATACCTACAAAAAAGAAGAAAATGCAATTAATTGCATTAACAATTGTTATGTAACAGGATACATACTTGGCTTCTTCGTATCGGCCAGTCAGTAGCAATAATCCTCTCAATGAAATAAATGTATCTCGGCCCCAGTTTCTCATAAAGCCACTGGAAAAATGCGGCAAGCCGGCTGCGAGTGATACACATTCTGGCCGATATTTTCCATCAGATTCAATTCGTGTTTTAAGTAAGGGCGCCAGAAGATTTAGTGACAGAGGTGGAAGAGGACTAGACTTAACAATTCCAGCAAATTGAATCGAAGCAAGAGCTAAACTCTTACAGAACACAGAACCATGTTTGACATCACCAGGCATCAACGACCATGTGCGGTCCAGCAAAGCATTATACACTTTTCTGACAGATAATTCAAAATAAGAAGGTACTAAATATGATGGTAAATTCCTGATTGGTTGGAAATATCGTTCTAAGAAATCTCCAAATTGATATAGTTGGCCGTTTTTAAATTCCTCATGTTTTAAACGTGCACATATGTAGTCTATAATCCAAAATCCATCGCGGAGATTTGTGCACAAAGGATGTCCTAGATCGTTCTTTGGAGCTACCATATCTAGAACTGACATAAATCCCTGAATCCCACAATATACCAATTTACCAAATCCTGGTACGTCATAAACATTCCCTTCGTCCTCTTCAGAACATCTGAATAAAATATAATTCATGTCGGACAGTGTTAAACGACTTGAGGCAAGTACCAAATCAATATCAGAAGTCAACTGACACACCGCTGCTTTGGTTTTTTCTAAGGGTGAAATGTTCACTGCCACTACACAACCAGGCTTGAAATTTGCAGTAAAATTCAATCTGGTAGATTTATCATTGTCCAAAGGTGTTACTTCTAACATGGTACATTCATTAGGAGTAATATCTTGTTTTAAATTTAATTTATAATCGCTAAGACCATTGATCCGATTATTGTCTTTCATGAATTTCTGTTTTGTATCAGTTAACCTAAAAGAAAATAATTATTAAATTATTCTTAAATAGTTAGATAAAAATATATATATAAATCAATCACTTGTGTATCACCGAGGCTTCAATAATTACTCTCTTGACTTTTCCGTTTATAGTAATTCCTTTCCCTAAACCGTTTTGGCCGGTTGGCATTGAAAAAGAGGTGTATGACATTAATACAACTGTCTCATGTGTTTTACCATTGTGACGTGTAACGCAAACAATATCAGCATCAACTTGATCCACGTAAATTTGATCAAATCCACGTTTTCCAAGATCATAGTGAAGTTTGTTCAATGCTTTTTTCCCCGCTATTATCCCCGTATCAATATTGATTTCTGTGTCTTCCCAACTCATATACTGTCTTTCCTCTTCAACTACATGAATCTAGACATGAAAAAACCAAATTAGGAATTATAATCTGTACATTATTAATATCTAATTTGACATACGTGATGAGGTACTAGTTGATCATAACCCATATTACTACCGCTGGCGCAACACGCCATTGAAACTAGTGCAGCACTAGGCAATAAATCGTAAACCGTACGTTTCTCAATTGGCGATGGATTATCATGTGTTTGATCCATAAAAAGAGCATGTGCAACAGTAGGTCGTAAAGGTTGTTCCAAAGATTTAATAAATGCGCCCACGGGTTCTCCACCGTAACGGTGAACCAATCGGCCAAGTTCATGTGAATCCCAAGCAGACATTGCTTCTAAAAATTGTTAGAATATATTAAAAAACATCCATAACATTCTTGAAAAAAAAATATGCATATCTAACCTCGAATAAGTGATGTGATACCAAGTTTATTAACAAATATATTGTCAGTAGCATCCGAGTTTGTAAATAACTCTGCTACAACATATAAATCTGGTTTAATCTTTCTAGCGGAATCCAACAAATACTGTTGAGACGATGTGAAAAAAAAAAAATTCATTAAACTTTGTTATTTTACCCATAACATCATTGTTATAGATTGGTGTTAAGAAAATAGTTTTAATTTACTTCAGCTACGTGCAGCGGCGTTGAGTGGCAATTGTCTAATCTGACACCGTCAAAAATTGTAACCATTTGTTCAACGTATTTCTGCATATGATTCCAGAGAAAAGGGCAGTCTTTAGGTTCACTGCCATATCTAAAATCAATTAATAATTAGCTGCAAACGATGAAAATAAAGATTTGAGTGTAAGATACGGCAAACACCAAATTTACTTTCCACCAAATAAAATTTAAGTTATTAGGTATTTCACACTGTTGACGAATGCGAAAACATACCTTAACTTGACACTGTCTCCCCAAGCAATCAATTCTCTGCGTAAATACGTATTGGAGTCGGGTCCAGCAAAGTTTTTAAGTGGATCACCACCCATCACCCATCCATTATGCGCCATTATAAATTGTCCGTTCGGAGAATACAATACTTCTTCAGCACTTTCACCCTCATAGTCCGTAAAATACCTAAATATAACGAAATGAATTATTTTTCAAATTAAAAAAAAGAAAAACTAAACAACAATTTACCTGGGTACCAGAGGATTACTAACTGAATATGTCAGTCAACTTGGGACCATCTGGTTGAACTCTAAAATACCTAATCCCGGCAATACAATTGTCTATGGCAGTTATTAAATGCCCTTGAACTTCGTCAAACACTTTGTGGTTCAAAGCTTCTAACTTCAATTTAAATTCAAAACTACAACGCCGAAGTCTAGTATCTTCGTCGTAACAATCACTTCTAAAATAATTATTTTGATTTTTCCATCTCAGCAGTCACAATAAAATTAGTACATTATATTTTATTGATATATATAATAAATATACCTGTATATATTGTATAGTTTCAAAGCTTTATTCATATCAATTGTGGCACTTAATCGACGAAACTCTGGATCCGGTATAAGCGTTAATTCTTCACTACATTCCGATTTGTATGCTAATGGAGGTGGACTAGCGCGAACTTTATCTTGAAATTCAGTCATAATTTTATCGACATTCAGCTGAAATAGTTGGTAGATTTTTGCTCTTGGCAATACTGTTGTTAATAATGCATGTCTTATGGACTGTAAAACGGTATAAAATTGAAATTAGATATATTTTCAATATTATCATAATCTTTCTTATCGTGTCCGGAATATTATCATAATAACTCAATAACTTAAATGTAAATCTAGTTTTTTTTCTTACTCTAAACTTTTTATATTAAAAAACAACAAATACTTAAAATTGTTTTAAATTTATTTAACTATATATATATAATTTAATATTAGATTATAAATGTAGTCAAAAATTAAATTTATCAAATTAAAAATCTAAGTTTACATTATTATTTTATAACAATATAACTATTATAATAGGGTTCAAAACTCTTACTGTAAGATGTTCTTCGCTGTTGACGATTGCGGGTATTCCAGATAATTCCCACAGGCCTTTAGACACTTGAATGGCAAAGTCATATAAAATATAATCCAACAGGTATGCTGGCTTTAAGTACGGACAATTGACCAAGTTAAAAGTACATTCTGGATGATCAAATAACCAGAACTTTCATTGGCCGTGTGGTTCAACACAATATCACATATACTCAATACCTAAAAATAATAACATTTAAATATTTTAAATCAATTGGGATGATCATTTGGGATATTACATTCCATTCTTTTCTCATTGTTTTGGTGAATGACTTGATATCATCAAATGTAGTTTTATGATTATCATAATTAAACAATGGATTCAACACCAATTGATTTTGCAAACTGTATGATGATTTTGAACCTCCGAGCTCCTAAAATTAACAATAATTTTGTTATTTTTAAATAAGTGTAATATATTTATATTGATAAATGTTGATTTACCTATTATTACTTATAATAAATAATAATTAATGTACAAATGTTTTAAATGAAAAATATAATAATCAATAACAACTTCACTCCAACAAAAGAAAAAAAAATTAATAGTTCACGAATTTATTATTATACTACTTTTTTTAATGTAAAATCAAATAAAATTCAAATATCGTAAAATCTTACTTGAATGGGTGTAAAATGCACCATGTTATAACCACACTCTTTTGCAACTAATAACTTCGACTTCCATAATGGAAACGGTCCTAAACATTTCGCCAAAACAGATATGACTTGTAAAGATTCCAAAGGAATATCTTTGTCTCCGGCCATTAAATTCGGATCAACATTAACATAACCACTTCCTTTCCTGGACAGTAAGACTAGAGTTAAAATTGTTAATTCTACCAATGAAATAATTATAAAACGGATGGATAGTAGATTTGTTTACTTTTTTCCTTTGTGTTCAAAGTAGTAATGGAAAGAACCGGCCTTGTTCATCTGGAACAGACACGACAAGGACGAATCATCAACAGTGATATCGTCGTTAGACCATTCTTTAATCCAATCGAGACGCCGATAGGTTTTCTATCAAACTCACATCCTTCTGCTGGTATATTGGTGAAAACATTGATATCATATCCAAAGAGCGATGGACCCAGCCGAAACTCTAAGTACCAACCTGTGAAACAGAAATATTCTAATGTTTCATGCGAGTACGATATTTAAAACATGGATACTACACCAACCTTTTTTCAGTCGATATAACGTCTCGTCTTGAAAGTGATCGTCTTCTAGTACTAGAACACGTATTTCATGATTGCTGTGCGGCTTTGCGTTCATAGTTTTGTCCCTGGAAAACAATTTGTCCAATCCGAATAACAACATGATTAAATTGCGTTGGAACGGGATTGACAGCAGGACGAATATGGCAATGAAAAAGAAAAGAGCCAAAAGCAAAAGTAAATGCACAGACATAGTTTCACCGTTGGAAATTGTTAATTATTAATAATATTAATAACGTAAGCATTTTGAAACGCAATCTAATCTGAATGACCTTTAAACAAAACCGAACAAAGGTACAATATATTATTTTCTGACCAAAGTATATTAAAGTAATTTATGGGTGGTACATGTACGTATGTACTTACCTATACCTACACAATAATGGCAATTAAAAATATCAATGGAAATTCTATTACCTTAACCGACAGAAGCTGAGAAAGTTGTTCATTAATCGAGAACGAGAGCGTAAAGATTACGTACGTTTAGACACTTTGAAAAATTGAAACCGACAAACTGAGTTATTAAACAGTTCATATTATAGACATACAGTGTAGTAGAACACAGTAATAATATACATAGTGTTATAGTTTATGATGAACGTACCCGTTCGAAACGAAATCGTTGTAACAATAGGTTCGACTTATCTACAACTCATAAAATAGGTACGTACGATTTTGAACGTCAGTAGAACGAAATCGACTCGGCGAAGTTAACACGCTATATACATACGACGAATAAAACGAGTAAATACAATGCAGTGAAAAGACAAATAACGAATAATTAAAACGTGATAATTATTACGAACGAGAGGAATGAAAAAATTCAATATTATGTTATAATGAATCGTACCTTTCGCGTACATTGTACAATATTTTTATGGTGATGATAATTTCGTGATATAATTTATATACATTTTTTTTTTACAGCGCTTGATAACCTTTACGATCACGCAAGCATAAGATTTGGCCTAGAAAAACTATTTATAAAACGTTCTCGGCGACGCGTGTGATAACGAGCGCACGTTGTTTTTTTTCGTTAGTACAATTGTTGCTGCTGCTGTGTTGTTATTATTTTGTTCCGACAAGTCCCCGCGATTATTCAACGGGATTCAACCCGACAGATCCGACCATTCGGGTAAACTGACGGATTTAAAAAAAAAAAAAACACGACTCACGGAGTAGCGCGTTTTTCGTCATGGTAAAAAGCGTAACAACAAACCCACGGACGTTCGTTCGCACCGCGTTGCGTCACTCATATCAACAACACACAATATCGTATTCACGAAATCGACGTACGTTTTTACCCGACGGTCCGGTCTATATATATACGCGGAGATTCCTTCGAACCGCGTGTGTGTCACGATACAACAACACCGTACGTGTACGAATTTTGACGTTTCAAACGCACTTTGAAAATGGAAATAAAAAAAACCTAACCGCTAGTACGGTAGCACACGTACGATGTGTTATCTCCGACTATTCCGACGTTATGTGGAACGAAACGTTCGCTGGTGAACGAACGCCGTCCCGAGACGTCGGTTTACCAAAACAACAAAAAGCAATAAAGCGAAAAAATCGACAACGAAATTCGTAACGAAGTATCAACGACGATTTCGTACGTTACGGACGCTTGTTCGGGACTCGTCGTATCGTCACGACGGAAACGGGCACACTCACGGTATTTTGGCGGCTTGGCCTCCCATGTCGTCCGGCGGTTCTCCAAAAACGACGACGACGACGACGACCGCACGGGGTTGCGTTACACACGGACGATGAGACGCGACTCGTACCGCGCGAAGCGACGACGTCGGACGACCACCGGCACGCGAGCGACGCGTGAAACGCAACGCGCGCGGGTGGGGGTGCGCGCGAAAACGTCGGGATCGCGGTCGCGCCGCTAACCACGACCGGTGTCGTCGATAACGGAATGATCGCCGGAACGATCGATTTCAGACGACCGGGCACACGGCCGTGGACTCGTAACGACGACGATTCAATCGACTTTGTACGGTGCGGTTTTTATGAACCGATAATTGCGATTGATTACCTCCGGACTCGGTCGATACGAGACGGTCCGGGTACGAGGAAACTCAAATCATAATCATCATTTTTCTTGCATTTCGGTTAACGTGCTTAATCGAAACAACTTTAATCCTCATTCTGTCGCATCGAGTAATGAAATATTTTCCAAAACGTTTTATTGGAAATCGTTTGCGATACACCGAAATGAAACAATAAAGTTTAATAAATAATGTTTAAAACATTTTAATATACGCGTGTGACTAGTGTGAATCGACCTTCGGTCAGACGTGTTCCGACCTGTTCAGACACGGGCCGTTCCGACAAAACATTCTCGCGCGGAATGTCGAACGGACGCTGTCGGATCGGTTACGTTCAAACGTGAATTTACCTATATTTTTACAATAGAATACAGATTACAAAGATGGAAAAACGAAACAAAATCAGACGATCCTATCCAACCTACCCAATACCTATCACATGGTAAAGATTTATCGTGGAACCTATGGAAAACCATTAATCGAATGATAGTGGGGGTAGCTAGAACAAAATCAAATATGGTGAAACGGAGACTTAAAAATGAAGAAGATAACAAGTGTGATTGCGGTGAACGCCAGACGGATGAACACTTACTCAAATGTACCGAGAACCCGGCAATATGCTCCATGGATGACTTAATTCAAGCGAACCAAAATGCCATAGACCTGGCTACACAATTGGCTACAATGCAACATACGACAAAATTAGATTGTTAATTATTATTTATGATAAAATTTATGACTACTATGTACACATAACGTAACTAATGGCTACCTTTTATTAACTTATTACTTAAGCAAATGTGAATTATTGGCAATCCTAACTGGACGCGACAAGAAGAAGACCTATGTTTAAACACGTATTAAAATGTTTTGCGGAACGGTACGGTACGGTGTCTTGTCGGTACGCGTCTGACAAGTGTGAACGGGCCTTAATCGGGTCGACACCGTACAAAAGCTCCATTATCAACACCGGACGGATTACAATGTGATTTCTGTTTTTACGCGTCGTCGTGATCGTTACCGGCCGACCGACCTCACCAACGGTCCGTCTTTCGTCCGAGTAATTCCATCGAGTTTTCGATGAGGATTGTGTTATCGTTGAGACACGCGCGAGTATTTATTTTCATTTATCCGAATTCCCCACGAATGAAACCAGTTTCGCGTAAACGTATCCGGACGACGTCTCGCCAGTGTCAGATGACGTATAAATAGTATCGGTTGACGGTCAGATATTTTGAAGTGAAAATTATACTTTATGTTACCTATTTAAAATAATAAAATAAAAAAAAAAATTCAACATTATTGTAGTAGAGTATTTTTTTTTTTTTACGTTTCGAAAACGCGTCCAGGCAACGGATAATAAAAAATTCGAAACGTTGTTTTCGAATGGATTTGTTTCAGAGGTTTTGCGTTTTGTCGCTTGATATTATTTAGCCAACAAGAGTGATGGGTTGACTTTAATGTCATTTGCCGAACGTCGCCGTCGACGGCCACCGGTCTCTAAACATCTCGTTCTTTGGACGTTTGAGTTACGACGTCAGCGTGCGTGATTGTGTGATTATTACGGGCCCACGAACGGCGATGGCGAAACCCGTCTCATTCGGGCGTCCTGACGCGTTCAAAATATCGACAACAAAACAGACTTCACGTGACCGGATATGCGATACCACGCGAGCACACTGTTTCGCGCCGTAAACCTGACGGCCGTCCGCCAAACAACGTGCGCCGTCGTCGTTCTAAAATCGGGTCGTGCAGAGCGCGCCGTGCACACGTGTTTGTTCGCACGATCGCAGCACCGGATCGATCGGTCGTTTAATTTTCATTTTTTTTTTGTCTGTTTGTTTTTAAATCGATATTTCGAAAAAAGCGAATGTTCCGTAGTGTATTTCGGTGAAAAATCGCGTTTCCACCGATTGTCTCTCTACTCAAAAAAAGAAGTTTTTTCGGCAAAATTGTACCGCCGCGTCTTTCGGGTAGTGTAAACGAGTTCGGTTTAAATACACGATAATTTTTTTCCACCGACTTTTTGTTTTTTGACCCGACGCAAACAAGACCTAATCGGCCGAATCGCCGACGCGTGGATATTAGTTCTTAAATAAACTTCGTTGTGTCTGTTGACAGTTTTTCGAGAATTATATTGTATGTTTTGCGCTTTTTGTTTTGTTCCGCGTTCGCGGCCAGTAACCCAAATCACATAAAAACGGTTTATCATCATTATTATTATTGTGTGGATAATTAATCGTATAAAACCTTCGTTGAAAAACAACGATGATTATTATTATTATTATTATTATGATGTCTCGCGTTGTTCACATAAAACGCCGTTTACGCGTGTGCCGATAATTCATTATATTATTATTATAAAAATGTGTTTTTTTTTCCCGCGGCGTTCAGTTTAATCGAATACAACGTGGTGATTTGTTATTGTTGTTGTTGTTGTTGTATTTTCTTTTAATAACACACTCGCATTTATTTATATATACATATATAAGACAATAAATAAAAACACAATAGCGCGCACTGTGTATTTGTTTCTTTCGTTGTTTTTGTTTTCATAGTTTTTCCTCGCGCACGATCGTGTGTAAAATAATTTCGAACAACACTAGTTGTCGTTATCTTCGATTCTGAAGTCTATATTTACGGAACGCAATAAAAACGAAACGAGAACGTTTCGAAAAATATCCACGACGCACAACGGGGCCCGCAAGCGTTAGCCCGCGTCCGAAAATTCCTTAATTCACAAAACGAACACACGCGAAACGATGACACAAAAATAACGGGAAATTTTCTTTTTAATTTCCAAAGACCATTTAGCGATATCGATACGACGATCATTAAAATATCGTTTTGACGCGTACACCTCAATACGGTATCAGTTCAAACGAGTTTGGTGTATTCAACGTGTGCTGATCACATTTTAATAATCGTTGTATCGATACAGTGGCGTATTTGACTTCAACTTATGGTGTTTGGAGGTGAAACGAACGGTTTTTGTTTCCTAATAATAATGGCTTTTTACCGTAACCAATAGTACATATTATGGAAACATAACAAATTATATTTGTATGGATTTTTCTTCATTATTATCTTCCACGATCTATATTTTATTTTAAATATAATATACAATGTATCGTTTGATCCAGCAGGATTCCTGATAGCGTAATGGCTATAGTTTATGTTTGGGGTTTGATAGACACCGAATGTCTCTTTGATGTAACTATGGCAAAAAACAATTATTTCCTTTATCCTATCGCGCTCGCGGTCATCATCGATATAAAACGTTGACATATGAATCCGTGGAGTAATGAATCTATACGGTGCTGACTTCACAATAACTTTTGCTTTTATCGACAATCTTTTTTTTTTTTACTAATCAATATTTTTTTGTAATTTAGCAATAACTTAATAACATTTTTTGTCTATGTGGGAGGGGCCGTTGGCGTTTTTGTGTCACACCTCGTACAGCGAAACATTCGTCGGATAATCGAGTTTATGCCGAACGTTTTGTCCGGTGTGGCGTGTTTATACAAAAAATAAGCAAGGTAATCGTAATAAAATAATTCGCGTTTTATGGAAGTTCAAAAATAGTGTGAATACGAGAACCGATCGCAGTTTGTTTCACGTGTGCCCCCTAGAACGTGTGATTGTTGTCCCCCGATCGCTTATGATAATTTGCGCCGCCCGAAACTCCGGATCACGTCAGCCAGCCGGAACACGACGTTTTTGGGATCGATCTCTGTCGTCTGGCGGCCGTCTCTCCGCGTGGAACGCGTTCATCAACCCCTCAACGGCACGAACATTTTAGAAACCATTGAACTTATCAAAACGTACGGCAATTAGACGACATCATATTATAATTATATCTTATCGCGTATTATTAAAATAGTACGGAAAATGTACGCGCGCGTGTGTGTGTACTGTTATTGTTCTGTTAGACTGTGCACCGTTGTATCATTGCGATGTGTTGGGTGAAATACTAAAAATCTCTATCGGCGTGTTGTCTGATTTCCGACAATAGGTACGGCGACGTGCTTTCGTGGTGTACGCACGTAACGCGACGAAATAATTTTCCAAACGGAATGTCACTCTGCTTGGCCGTTTTAACGTTATTATTTTCAAACAAACAATTACGTTTCGACGTCATCCCGGTCTTCAGCCACAAGTCGTACACGTTTTACGTTTCACGTTACCGTTTCCAGGCCAATGTTTAGAATCAGGTAAGATGATTTTTTTTTTTTTCGTATTATTAATTAATGATTGACACGAGAAAATGTCAACTTGCATCAAAATAGCGTTTAGCTGTTGTGTAAACGCGTTTGCCATTTTCGAAACGTTCGTGTAGATCTTCGGTTAATTGGGCACGACAACAACACCGATTAGTACTTGTTAATAATACTTATCAACATTAACGTTTGTACTATACGAAATTGTTTGATTTCATAAATATTTTTATTTGTATACTTGCGCAGACATGACGGGCATTGCGAACAATTTTTTCAGCTTACTTTTAAACGGTTAACGGTCACTGTAAAGGTCGTTGAAAATCAAAAAGTCGGCATTGTCGAATCGTATAGTTTGAGAAAATACTTTTTATTTCACTCTGGACATTCGATTGTCATGAAACGTCATTGTTGACAGATTTTTAAAATGGTCTTACATAGCACTAAATAGTCTAACGTTGATAAAAAAAAGAAAAAAAATACATATCGAAATGTAATAATAATAATAAAAACAACAACAACAATCGAGCGGACTTATACTTGAGCACGTGGATAAATCCCACTATTTTTTATGGACCTTTGCGGTGAACGAACTTAAGGCTTTCACGATTTGAAATCTCTATAAGTTTGTTATCTTTTGAGTGTCTACGAAATAATCAAAATACGAGTTTTTTTTTTACTGTTAAAAAAACAACGTATATATATGTACATTTTCGCTTTAAAAATACGCTTCCCTCGTGATAGTGTTGTAATGATGAAGTTTTAAAATTGTTGAATTTACTCACAAACATAATATCCGATGTAACGTTCTCCTCGTGAAGTCGTCTGGTCTCACAATAATAGAGCTCGGTCGAAAAAAGTACAAACGCACACAATATAATACGAGTAGCGAGTGAAATGGGAAAATATTTTTTGAACGCTATACGAATAACAGCAGCAACGAATTGCGTAAATACAATACAATATCTTTTCAAATAAACGTTCCAACGACTTTATGTTATCGTAATGCGCATCGGAGCCTTGTGTATTCACTCCCAGACCGATGATTCATTTTTTGTTTTTTTTGTTTTTTTACATTGACTTTTCGTTGCACGAAACACACGGTTGTTCGTGACGTACCGTCGTTTTTACAAACATAAAAACGGTAACGAGCCGCGCGAGTGGTGTACGTAGACAGGTCGGTCGGCCACGCGGACAGAAATTTTAGAGTTGCATATTATTTATTTTGAATTTGAAAACGACGACAAACCGTTGTTTTCGAAAAATCTACGAGTGCGATACACGTTGTAATGTGTGTCTGTCAGAAAATACGAAAATCGTGAAAATTTTCGGTACATTTTTCTCACGTTTACGAAAACTATTAGGAAAATGGGAAATGCGCCAAATAAAGTGCCGACTAGACGCAACTTGTTACCGCCGACACGTAACGCACGTCAAGAGATCATCCAACACGCATTTTTCTGCACGGAAAAAGAGTTCATGGCCAAAACAAACAAACCAATTGAAAAATAAACACATCGTTGTAAAAACAATATATTCTTCGTTTCGTTCGGAACACACACAAAAAAAAAAAAAAAATCCATAAAAGATTAAAGATTTTTATTCGATTTACGCGTACACGTTGTTCATATTCACGCTACACTTCTCCTTTAAAAAAAGGTACTGTTTTGTATCTTTTGTGTTCAAATCATTTTTTCATTGACGTTCAATTATTTTAATCTCCCGCCGTCTATTTTGTTGTTCACGCCAGATTAACCTCGTATCGTCCACAATAGAGACTATTACGACCGGATTTGACCCATAATTATTTTTTGGAACTTGTGTCGAATCCGTACAATGTGATACATACAATCAACACGATACTATTCCGAATGATTTTTTTCGCATTCCGCGACCAATTGCTTAACTCGACAGGTTTTTTTTTTTTTTTGATTGCTGTAGACATTCCTGAAACGACGAGACGTTTATATGGTGAACATCGAACGAGCCTTAATTGTTTATGCGCGTACGTTTTAATTAGCATTCAATTGATTGACCGTTTTAACAATCAACATGTTAAGAAAAAAAAATAAATAAAAAACCGCCTCCGGTTCGCTAAATTCAATAAAACAATATAATAACAGCACTGAACTGTGTAGTTGTAAACATATTTTTAAACATGTCAGGTCGTTGAAACAATCGCGAGCTGAAAAACGGATTGGCGAATTGTAACCGTATTGTATTATGTAACGTTGCGGCCGTTTTTTACTATCGGCCTACTTCGTACCCCACTGACCGGGGGGGGGGGGGTCACTGTGACAACGTGACCTACCGGCCGATTAGACGTCGGTAGGATTTTGTTTTTTTTGTTTTTGTTAAAAATCGACCGAGTTTCGTAAACGAAAAAACGACCCGGTGGTATGTGGTAGTCGTCGTGCGATCGTGACGGCCGTCAGGTCCGGTACTACGGTCGTCCGCCACGGGCTGGCTGGGTTTGGGCTGTGTAGAAATAAAAAAAAAATCGAAAAAAAATCTCCAAACGTCTCTTTTTTTCTTTTTTTCGTTTTCGTTTTCAGAACACCCGTTAGATTTTATTGTGAAATAATTGTCATACGTACGAAGTTTCTCGTACGACGTTTCTCATACGGGATAGGGTCAGTTCTCCATACTTTTGATAAGAGAAAAATTTGATAACCGATTTTTGCGGATGTAGAAACACCAACATAGATAATTAAAATCCCACGTTCCAAATGTTCATTAATAAATTTACTAACCTTTAATTAGTTGAAAATAACAATAAATGTTTAACTTTTTCTACAATTTAATAATGAACTATAAAATAAACCAATACAATTTAACCAAATAGAAATTCACTTTAAACAAAATTTTAAATCATAAAAAATTTAAAAAACTTATATTACACGAACATATGAAATATTATAGGTATAATAAAACATTTTATTGCTGTATCACTGTAATGACCGTTAAAAACCGTTACGCGTCAAATACTCAAATACATTAATAACATACATTATTTCACATATTTAATGCAGAGTTGTACATTTATCAGCACTAAATTTATGTTTGTATAATTTTATAATTTTGTGTGGTGGTATGTAACTCAAAAAAAAAAAAAATTGAAATTATTTCTCTTATCAAAAGTATGGAGAACTGACCCTATCCCTTCTCATACGACAGACGAACAAATGCACGCGTAACAATTTCCGGGCCATGCGGTCGACGATGAGATACACACACACATAAATATATATTTACATTATTGGGGGAATTCGAACGATGTATAACCGTTTGATCCGTACAGACCGGCCGACAGCAACGGGCCCCCCCACCGCCCCCCACATAGACAATATGACTCGTTCTATAAATAGTCCGACCGACCGACAGAATTTCGGAACGTTACAATTGTTGTATGAATAAAACGATCGAATGCCGTAGTGCAGTCCACGGATATCTCGTCGGAACGTTTCACCGTCTCGACCGTTTTAACGAAACGTAATTATTGACATTTTAGTTGAATGTTTTTGTTCGATACGCCTTCTAATAACGTTTACTTTTCTTAAGCGTTCATCAAGTACAATACACTGTAATTGTTATTAACAAAGCGTTTGTTATACATTCAGAAGACTTTTCGATTCTCAATCCATTCAGCGTGTTCATAATGTTTATGTTGTTAATATTCTAGATTTGTGATTGTCGGTATTATTATTATTGTTTTGAAGACATGTCGTGAAACATTATTTCGTATTATATAATATTATGTCGATATAATATTTCGTGTTCTGTTTTTATAAATCGAATAACATAGTTTTACGCCCACCTAATGAATGTAAATAATAATGATAATAATAAAAAAAATAAAAAAATAATAATCAATATTAAAGCAAAGAAAAAACATTATTGTACGATGACTTCTCCAGTAAATGTTGATAATACTATTCGTAATAATCAAATGTTTGTTCGATTTTGTTTATTCGTTTGGATATTACGTAGTTGTTTTTATGATTATTTTTCCTATACATTTATATTCAATAGTTTACTGTTGAACAATAGTAAAAATTACGTATATTTGATGAATAATTATTAATAAGTCGTTTATGTATACGTGTATATATATTAAGTTCAATGTTATGCAATATACAGATTATCGTTAGTTTTTAATCCGAATCGCTTTATATATATATATATATTGGTTTTAAACTCACTAAAAACCTGTATACTTTTCTGTTATTTATACTATATCGTTTTTTAAACGTTTAGTCAAGTGTTTATTTGTTAAGTATTAATAGAATCAAGGAGTATATACAAAAAAATTAATTAAAAAAAAAAAGAAGGTTTTATACCATATTATACACATTCAATGTTGTTTCGATATTACTTAACAACACTTGACGCGTTTGCTGTGCATTACCGGCCAATTAGACTAACAGAATTAATTAACCAAACTATCGAATGCCAATGAATTAACGAAATCACGTTGAACGATTTTCGATCATATTTATTTATATTTTAAAGTTTTCTCAAAAAGATAAAAAAGAAACGCCCTAGTCTACCTCTCCCTCTCACAGTCGCGTCATTACTTTCAACACCGTCAATCAGAATCAATCACCTCATTGCTGAATTCGGTCGGGCAATTAAACGTTTTCAATTCAATTATTCGAAATCGGGAACTCGGTAATTACAACGTTCGCAGAGTTTGCATTTCCTGGCTCGTTTATACAGCGTTAATCGTTCGGCTCGAAGATTTGCACGCGCGTAATCGCAACGTTTTAACGGAACGATAATCGTGTGAATTCACCGTTTCGTTGACTTCCGACTTCCGTGCGACAGACTACGTCGAGAGATGAAAATACGAAAATAACGACAACTCTGTCAACGCTATTTGTTATCGTTATGGTTTTTGTTTTTTGTTTTTTTTTTTTTGTTGAAATAAAACTTTTTTATATATGGTACAAAAAAACAAAAGAAGATTTTTGCGCGTCACGGTCGGCTGCCACGGTCAGCCCCGTCACGACACATTTTCTTGAGATTAGTCGCGCATGCGCGTTGTCCATTTTAGTCCCGCGGCCAATAGCGACTGTCCCCGTCAGTTTTACCGCATCTAGCACCCGTGCACCCGCACGCGCCGCGATCACGTCGGGATAGGGTCAGTTCTCCATACTTTTGATAAGAGATCACGTCATTTAGCTGTTTTCACACACACACACACACACACACACACACACGTACACGTACACGCACCGGGCCAAATAATTTAAGCAAAAGTGTCACAGCCGTCTTGCCTGTGTTTAACCACTTTTTGCGTGTTCTTCTCTTTTCTTTGCTTAATTTACATCGCTACATACACACAGGCCGGTCGGACTTGGAATTGATTTCAAAGCATCTAGCAGTGGTGACCGAGTAAGAATTTTATTGATAAACGTCCTCGGCTCGTACGGTTCCTATATTTATTTACCTAGCGGAATAGAGAATATTTAGTAACTTCCATTTTATTTTATTCCGATACAAACCCAATACTCTGTCGGTTGAATGACTCTGAAAGAAATTTCACTTCATCCGCGCGTACTCGTAACACACACGATTTTTTTTTTTTTACACAAGCTACGTGAGATATCTATATATATATATAGGTAAACAAATACGGCAATCCAATTAAAACGTATTGAAATAAAATAAATTGTCACGAACAATTGACCCACTCGCACGATAACGGTCTGAAACGGAGTTCGGAACCATTATAATAAACTCGGTTTCGCCGATATTATCGTTCGACAAGCTAAATGTAGATGATTTATCGTGATGTCGATAAACATGCGATTTTTACGCGATCTCATGGAATTCGGACGAGAATTCCGCAAAGAAAACCGCCAACGAATATTTTTCGCACCGTGGTCCGGCGATCTGTATCGAACTCGTGTGTGTGTGTGTGTATCGAAACGAATTTGCGATAAACGCAAGCTTACAACCGAGACGGTCATTTCTGCTACTATTTATTGTGTTTTATAATACTCGTTTAAAATCCCGTTCACGTTACGTGATGTTGTACTGGGTGTTCGAACCAGGCGCGTAGCCAAGGAGCCGGTTATCAGGTTACAACCCCGTTCACAACACCCCCTCTCCCCATACCGCTCGAAAGAGAATTTTGGCACGATTAACGTATAGGTAATATACGATAGCGCGGGTAGTGAAATAATGTATATGTGTACATGAATATTGTTGACATGTACAGGAGAACTGTCAAAAAACCCATTCCGATATTGTTGTCATTCAATAGATCGTCAATGTTATCGGTACTTTATAAACAAGTCGTAAAGGTAAACTTTAATTGGAAATTCGCACTAGTTAATACAATATTGCGCCATTATTAATATATACATATGTGGTTGAGTGTGTTATTGGTTTTGTATATGGTTTACTGATAACAAAAACAACAAAAAAATACGTTACAAGACAGACCGAATATGAAAAATTAGATTTTAATATTTTACGAACGTTATTTATTATTTAAAGTATTATGTACGAAATTCTTATTCATAATTAAAATTAATGAGTTGTGCTTATTATTAACTTGCGTAATACGTTAAAAATTAATGTACACTTAGTATTCAGTAAGGTTTCACATCACACCACTAATATTTAATATAGGCCGTAGCAGATGAAATGGGAAACCACTGCTGGGGAAGACGAAAATCGTCTCGAATAAACGTATCGACAATACGACTGAAATAGTGTACGCAGACAATAATAAAACACGTATCACTGTTAAAACCGTATACGTTCATCGTTTCATTCTGAATCTAAAAACAAATTTCGTGTGTGTCGGCAATTTAACCGGTTTTTTGTAATTTATCAGTAGTTTTCCGGGTGCGCTTATGAGCAAATCGGAAAACGAGTCAAATAAAATACCAGCTGAACGCGATTTTCTACCGCAAATTAGTGTTACATGTAAAGATCGGAGTACTCGTCTGTACAAAGAAGTGTTGACACGCGAAAAGAAAAAACAAACGCCTCATTGTGAAACCGATAAATGTTACAAAAATATCGTAATGATTTCGTAATGCATTTGTAATGGTTTTTATAAAAAAAAATTCGAAAGGAAAGAAAACGCGTCGAATAGCGTTACTGTTCTTTTATTACTAATAATTGAACTGACGCCAAGGTAATCTGCGGAGTCTTGTCAAATCCCGAGTTCAAAAGTTTACCGTCCTAAACAAAAGCCTTATCCGCGTTCAAAACAAATACAAACTTTCCAATCTATAAAACACTATTATGTATTGATAATACACAAAAACAAAAGCACAATATCCCCTTGAAACAATGTGCGTCATTAACCCCTGCCGATACACTTCAGTTTGTCTTCGAAAAATATGATTAATCGATTTTGTGTCCAAGTTGATTTTTATTTATTTATTTTTTAATTAAAATGTTGGAAAATAAAAACCGCAATAACAAGCGCACGAGCGCGTAACAGCGATTACGATGTTAACGAATCGGATAAATTACGCAATTATAGTTTTTGATAAAAAAATGAAATATATATACATATCATAAACAACATGTTTATCGTGTATTTTAAGTAGTATTTAACAGTTCCGTGTTATGTGCTTTGAATAGCAAATCACATGAATTTATTTATGTAATTGCAATCAGATGTGTAAATACGAGTAGATACACGTTTATTAAAAAATAAATATAGGTAAATACTCGACTGCTATTGACAAATAATATTGTTTCGTTCATTAAAAGCGCAAGATTATTACAATTACAGCTATAACAAACGAGTTTTGAATTATTAACAACAACATTTTTTTTTTTGTTTTTTTTTTGTTATATTACAGCTTAAATTATGAACGGTATTAATTATTTATTACAAAAAAAAATTGTGTTAAATATTATTGTTGTTATGAGCACTATTATTTTCTATAAACTGTTCAGACGTTCAACGAATACAACTGGTACGAAGTAAAATCACAGTTTTACTTATAACCTCAATTTTTATTATTTATTAATATTTATTATGTTATTAAATCATACTAGATAGTTTCTATTTTTAACGCATAAGCGAAACGTCACGTTCTTACATTGACCTACGACTTAATAATAATTACAACACTGCACTTGCTAAGATATAAATATTATCATAATAAAGCGTGTGCTTGTATTTATTAGTTTGTTTACTTCGTGCCAGTGCCGGATCCAGGACATTTGGCGCCCGGGGCTAATTAAAAAATTGAACCTTTTTTAGTTCACCTTCTTCTCCACCGGAAAAATACTTATTATTTTTCAATTTTTTTAAAACACGATAATGTATACATTACAAGTAAATTATAATTTATAATTAAATATTTATTAAACATTTTTAATTTTACAAATCAAATTTCATAAAATTTTACAGTCCGGGTGTTTTAGTAATATCGCACAATATCGCCGTTTACATATTGTGATACTGTTTCTAACGTATTCCTTGTATTAATAATAAATTTAATTAAAACATAGAAAAAAAATTAAAAACATAACCTAAGTGTTGCGGTAAAAATGTGCAGACAATCAAACGATTTCTACGTTATGTCATAGAACAGCGTTATTAGTGTCGATGAATGCATTTACGTGATTGACCGTATAGCACGTAACGCAGAAATGTCTAGAAAATACCGTTTAGTGTTATACGAATGATTTCGTTAACTATAATTTTAGACCGTTTTGTTGTTGTTGTTATTATTATTATTATTATTATTATTATTATTATTATTATACGTTTACTCTTTATTGTCGTATGCAAAACGGATCAACGTCAGTGATATGGTCGAACGTCCGGGTTTTTTTCTAAAATCGGTTTTCAATACGTGTATGTTCAATACCTAATAACAAACGTCAGAAGCAGTCTGCTAAAGACGACATTGATCAATTCAACGTATGGTAGTTATATACAGTTATACGCGAGTGTAAAAAATACTGTTAAAAATACTACGGACACGTAAAATGGAAATATGTCGGATCGAATTTGTCAGTCGGCAAAGAGAATTGTTTGTAGAGTAAAAATAACGTTTAATCGAGAACGTCCGAAATTGTATAACGATTCTCGTAAAAAATAACGTGTATATTTTTAAAAAGACTTCGGTCGACATTATATTATGATAATGGATGATTGACGTCGAAACGTATTATTTATTTTTAAATTTATTTTAAGAATACACGATACGATAAGCGTGTTTACGACGATTTCGAGTGTTGACGAGTAGTTTAAAATATTGCGTTTTTTTTTTTTTTTTTAATTCGATTTCTCCGATATAACCCTCATGAAAATCCAAAGGTGAAGATCGAACCAACATACGTATGTTCAAAACCGTTTTACAAATTGTTCCTGTTTACTGGTTAAAATGTGTTGCGATAATATTTTTTTATATAAATGTTATATACATACACGTTATACGCGTATGTTTACCGATTCGAACACAATGGATCTATTCAAGTGTTGATATTATTATTATTATTATCATCATCATCATCATCATCATCATCATAAATCATTATCGAGCTCAATCGAGTCTGCGTGGACTTTGTGTCTCGGAAACGCGCATTTCACAGCCTACACAACCTACGTACATTTTTTTGATCTTTCGACTGTTCGCGTAGCTCAAGTTTGTAAGCCAATAGCAAATTGTACGGTGATATTGTTTTGTTGTTTTAATCGAATATACGATAATTTGTTACTAATAAGTAATAAATAATAACACGCGATATAGACACATATTACTTACTACACGCTCGGATAGGCAATATTTTTTTTTATGTCTGATAAACTATTATTATTATCGATACGATTGTATCGAACATTCAGATCGCTTAACCAATATTCAAAGACGATTAGTTTCGCTAAAATATTTCACGCACGTTCATATTTTGTTTAAGCGGAAAAGACGGAAATAATTTAGTCGTCGTAGTTAGGGGGGAGCGTTCTTGTCGAGTTAAATTCGTGTTTGGCCATCCGTAAATGTAAAAACGTAAATCGCATTCGTATTTATTTATACGGTTACATTGATTTTGGTTATTACATCCGAGTGACTATTCGTGATTCGATGGAAACCTCAGAACCGAATTAAAGTCGAAAGTCGATTTTTACACGCGACGTCCGAGCTCTACGGTTATAACGTATACACACACACACATATGAACGTTGTTTTCACGGATATCGCGGAAACGTTTTGTTCGCCGAATAACGGACAACAGACGGGAAACAATAACGATAATAATAAATAATTGTCGATTACGATACGGACGCTAAATCGTTTTTCATCGACCTCATATGCGTATCACGGCGCTATTTACGATAATAGCGCACCACACGCACAGTGGCCACGCGTCGACGGTCGTTGCGAAATACGAGTACTTCACAAAAAAAATTCAAAATTTAAAATTCAAACAAAATAATAATACCATACGCGTCCGTTCGAACATCGCGAACAACGCCATGGCAATATAACCCCACCCCGTGCACCGTGTTCGCGACAGACCCGTTTCTTTCAGTCATCGTCAATGCCGTTTCTTTCAGGCACTGGACAAGCACGTACAAAACACGAGACCCCCCACGTAAATTACTAATGCGAACTCGGCCGTTTTGATTTTTCGCCGCCCTAAAGCGACGGGCCTGGCGGTCATTACGACGTGGCGCGATCGAAAACGTACGCTTTGACGCGCGCCGCCGCGCGCGTAAAAAACAGAAACGGAACGGAACGAAAAATCGACGCGAACGTTGTCGTCTACTCGTGCGCTCCGAGTTCGGCATGGCAGACACGGATAGTTGGGTTAGTTAGTTTTTTGTTTGTTTCTTGTTTCGTCCGTGAACGTTTTTCCGCGCGCGCCCTCCGCCGATGTCTCTCACACGCGTTGTTGATTTCCGACGGCGACACCGTATCTGGTCGGTTACTTTGTTCGGCTTTCCCGCGGTAGTTTCCTACGGCAATCATACGGCAAACGATTGTCGCTGGTTTTCCGTTTTTCGTTGGCGCGTGCAAAGTTTTTTATTCTCGAAAGACTAGCGGACCGCGGTTAGCGGATTTTTTGCGGCGCACGCCTTTGGGGCCTGACGCGCGTGTTCGTACGGCGTTACGTTACGGTGTAATTAGCGGCGGGCTCGCGGAGATAACGCGCGCGTGTCGATCAGAGTACCAGGACGACGGTCGTTCTCCCGTCGATCCCGTTTATCGACAACGGAAGCGACGATGACGCGGGACACGGCCGCCGGCCCGACGGGACTTTAAACCGTCGGAATCGGAACGGATTTCGGAACGAGACGATGACGAGATTTCCCGAGAACGGACGGGGACCCATCAACCTTTTGGCCACCACGCGTCACGTCAAATGCGTATCGCGGGAACACGCGCGCGCCGCGCGATACTCTCTCGACTGCACGACGTACTTTTTTCTCCCCGACAGTTCGCCGCCCGCCACCAACCCCACCAACCCCCGCCGAGCGTTTCCGACCGCCCCAGAGACACTCGCGGTGTCGTCACATACGTCCAAGGCCGTATCTGAGGGGGGGGGGGTCCAAGGGGTCCGGACCCCCCTCGAAATTTTTTCAATATTTTACTAATGTTTAAAATAACTATTTTTAATATCAACGTAAATATGCAGATCACTATATTGCTTATTTGTTATTTTAGACAAATGCGCGTTCAGATATGTTGCTATCAATTGATAACTTGTTTACAACGCTAATGCTGGAACAAACCTGATATTTTAAACGTTTATTATAACGTCTAATAACAGATTGTTTGTTATTGATGGACAACGACCGCTGTCGATGTCGGTCGGCGGTCGGTGACGATTAACAACAAGAATATTAAATTAATTGCGTAGGTTATAAATATTATTATGACATACCGTCGTCCGCAAGACGGTTACAGTTAACAAACACGTCGATTCGTTTTTCTAAATTCATCATAATGGATAGTAAACGAAAAAAGAGTTCAATAGAATTCTAATATACACGTTTTGGATCCCCCCCAAAAAAAATTTCCGGATACGGCCTTGCATACGTCGACCCGTACACGAGCGTCATCGAGACACGAGGATTCTGGTAGAATTTCTTCGGGAGACAGTAATTTCCGTCGTTCGCTCCGAAAAATGGTGTTAAACGAACGTTTGGAGACTAGTGGTGGTAAATCCGTGCCCTGTTATACAAAACGAAATTATAAAATACGCCTCTGGTCCTAACCATGGCGCTATTTCCGCACTCCGGAACGGGTACTCGTCGACGTCTAGTTAAACCCGTGCGGCTTGTTTATGATTTAAAAAAAAAATGTAATTTTTTTTTGCTGCTCGCGATATGTAGGAAAACGGTCGACGCTTCGACTAGATCAAACTAATACAAATGTGTAGGAGGGTACGTCTAAAACTCTTGGGAATATTTTTTTTTTGTATTAATCCTTGGCTTTGTCTCAATGGCGTAGTAAGAAAAATTTTCGGAGGGTGTTAAAAAAAAAACATCAATAACCTAATTGAATTATTTTTCAATATTTTGATCGTTTTAATGTTAGAATGGAACGAGGATAAGATTCAACAAAACGCTTCAGCGGAATTCGGTTTATTTTTAATATGACATTTACGACGAAACTGTTTGAAACATAAAACCATATTACAAATACAATTGTCTATGCTTTTCAGCAAATTCGTCGATTACTTCTTCAGCCGTCATATCAATTTCACAGTCGATATTCAAAAGAGTTCTCCAACTGCATCTATTTGCCAATCCTTCAAACGCTTCAATGTTGATATATTTTTTTTTTTAAATTCAATTTTTTTCGAAACACGTGAATGGGAGTGGGTTCTCTCCACGTTACTAGGCCACTGCTTCGTCCCAGACAACCCACATCTGTTAATAAGTCCGTTGATTTGTCATTTTTCGAACGCAAAACATATAGTTGAAACAGGTAAAATCATGTAATAGAATTGAAAAGGTTCAATACATTTTGTATTACATTCATATTATATGTCGGGACAAACAAAAATTAATCTACCAGCTTTTACAACAAACAAACATATCACATTGCATTTTCAGTTGTAATCTAAAGATGTAGTCTTAAACGAATTCGGTGATTAGAGTCTCTAAGCCATCGTCAGGCTCTTCTTCTACAGGTAATGCGTACGTCCGTATCTGAATGAATGTGTTCAGTAATGCTGATATCACGCATTAAAATGCAGCAGTGGCGTGTGTGTTATCGCCTCGCCGCGGTAATACGCATCAAATTGTCGAGTTCTCGTCGTTTAATTCCTTTTATCGTTGTTTTTTCAAAAGTTTTCAATGTGAAACCACCTGAACTGCTTCGGGTCGATAACAGAAAAAATATGGAAACGCATTTCGGATAGTCGAGTACTTGGCGCGGTCGGCACTCGTCGCTCCGCAAATCGAAAATTCGCTCAGATTGTGAGTCGTGAAAACCGACTCGGGCGGACGATAAGAAATAAAACATGTGAACGTCGTTTAGGAAAAGAATCGTGTCCGATAAGGACTGCGCTGTATCGATTTAGTTGCGTTCAAATCTGTGCGTTGAAAAAAAAAAAAAATTGCTTAAACTATACGAAACAGCATTTCAATTGGGAACGTCGTGAAATGGAACGCCGTGTAAATGGGAAATATCGAAACGGCAAAACGTCAATGAACAGTAAACATTGCATTGTGAAATACATGAAACATCAGCAAAACGTGAAAAATAGCAAAAAATTGCAAAATAAATATTTTCTAGAATTCGACTAGTACTACTAGTCGAACGTTAAAACGAACTTTAAACGTGCTCGGCGACGGACTCGAACAGCCGAGAAAAATGTCGCCAACGCAATCGTAACCGATTAAAAAAAAAAAAAAAACAACAACCTTGTTTTCACGGGCTCGGTAAGTGTTTTACAAATTCGTCACGTCCCCAAAACAGGCCTCCGAGATTAAACGCGCGACCCCTTATTATTTATTGAAAACAATAAAGTAATTATTTATAATGTATACCGGTTGCACAGCAATCAATTGCTGGTCGTACGATTTATTGAACATATTTCGTCCGGCCGTTATTAACCGTTCTTATCTGTTGGAACGCGCGTTACGAGCCGCCGGCGTACACAACAAATACAACACACGTATTATTATTCTGTTCGTTCCGCGCAATCGGTATTTCGGGCACGGCCGACACGTTCGAGACTAGTCGTCTTCTAATAATAATAACGAGAACAAGTGAAGACATATTGTTCACGCGCCGAGCTCGTTTTTATGGCGCGCTTTAGGTCCAAAAACGGTTTCGTCGTCGATTTCGACGGAATCGTCATGATAACGATACGTTTCGAAACGAGCGAGTGACGAACATCGATCGCGGGCTAGCGGCGATTCGGATCGATGAACGTAAACAAAAAAAAACGTATACCGACGATCCCGACGTGCCGATCAGTCGTAACACATAACAGGCAAATAGTCGGAAATCGTTTTCACGCGCGACGGTCATTTAATTATTTAATTATTTATTTATTTATAAATTAATTATTATTATTATTATTATAAACAGTCATGACGTGTAATATAGCGGTATTTTGGGTGCACGTGAATTTACGCGATCGCGCGAATCGCAATCGGTTTGACGTTGCGTCAGAACGGAGAATTTTAATCGATCGTCGTGCGATGTGATGGGCACGTGCGAAGACCACACACTTGTTGTTTTAATTAAAACGACGAAAAACAAGCGATTTTTTTAAATTCTTTTTCGCACGTATGATTTTCGTCATTCGAGTACGAGTGTCTACAGGCGGGAACGCGACGAGCACCGTCGTGGACGACGCGTACAATAATTTTAATAATAATAATAATAATAATATGAACCAGTGGCGGACTTGGGATGAAATGGCCCGGGGTACAAATGCCTTATATAGTGGTAATGCCATGGTCCCATCCAAAACAATTCTGGTTGTCCACTTACGTATTTAAAATGAAAGAAAAAAAAAATATATATATATACGTATAAAACTTGATTTTGAAGAACGGTTCACGTGCATCCGAGTTAATTTAAGTAATTATACGTATCGTCAATGTTGAATATTTCTAGTTTTTGAAAACTGTTAACGATAAAATATAACGTGGACAATTATAGTTAAGATTGATAAGTACGAGATTTTTGTATGAATGATGTAGTTTCATTTTTTAATGAATCCACGTCACGTTATTGCTAGAACGTTCGACGGACGGACGAGATAGCGCATTGCCCTGCAACACGCAACAAACGATCATGTATCGTCACCATGCACCGTCGCCCGATGTGAACCATGATTTTTCGATTTTTTTTTGCATAACGTTCTTTGGCCGTGTCGCGGTCGATTGAAGAATCGGCGGGGTTCGGGTGTATACCCTTCGGTCCAACGCGGAAATCTCGCTAAGACCGCCGACTCGGACGCCGGTTTTTTATGTTCGACAATAATAATTATCTGCGACGACGGCGACGACGACACGAGGTCCCCCCCTCCCCTATTGCGCAGGTAGCGCGCACGTGCGCGCCAACCGTTCTGTGTCGGCGACAAGAGCGGGGCGCACGCGATCGCGGATTTAAAAACGGACCGCCGGACGATTCACGTTTCAGTCGATCGATAGTCGTCGTTGCCGTTCGTCCCGTCCGTCCCGTACGGGGTTTACCGATGAAACGCGGCCCGTCCGTTGTCGTCACGCGTCCTAACCTAACCCGACCTGTCCTGACTTGACCGGCTGTCGAATTGACCGCGACAGAAAAAAAAAAAAAAGTTTTACAAAAATGCCCGATTTCCACGGCGGCGCCGAGTGAGTATATATATTACACGAGCACGTGGTGTGACATTTTTTATTTTCCTTTCCCGTTTTTTTTTTTTTTTTGTTCTTCTCTCAGGTACGTTTCGGCGCGGGGCTACGTGCAGCGTTTCCAATGGACTTCCGGATCGCAGCCGGCCAGGAAGCTGAGCGTCGTGTCGCTGTTGCCCAACAAAGTGAGCGCAATGATTCGTCTAATTATCTCCGCTGCGACAATCGGACGGCACCGGTGTCTGTAGCGTTATTTCCGATGCGCCCGAGACATTCACTTGACTTTTGCTTTTAACTGAAATCGCTTAAGACGCCTAACACTTTTTCAACGCGAAAAAACGCGAAAAAAAGCGAAATGCATTTACTCCGACGGTTTTTATAGATTTGCCGGAGCATGTGTTGTGATTATATCATGAGGTTCGTGTTTAACGGTAGGTGTTCGGAAGAAATTTTCGATAACGCTAAACGAATACAATGTAAACACAATATCGTATGCATCTGAAAATATTTTAACGAAACCCAAACGGCATTTTTATTCGCTTTCATCCCGAACGCAATTATATGTATATATTTTGTAATGATAACACTCGTTGTTATCGTACACGCGCAACGTTACAATTCGAAATTTTCCTAAAACAAAATCCACCCGGAAACATTGGCTTTGCAATGCGGACGATTCCCGGTTTTCACACGTCGATTTCCGTCTCGGGTACTTCTATTAATTTATTTGCATGTTTTCAAGTGAACTTCTGCGCCGATAAACAACGTATCGTTTTAGACAGACAATATAAAAATATTAAATAAATAAACTTCGTACACGCATATGCCGAATAGTACGACGTGATCAAAATCGTATCATTCATTTAATTCCCGTACAGCTGAGGGAGTTCGTCGAGGAAGGCGTGCGGATGTGCCGGCCGTCGGACGTACACGTTTGCGACGGGTCTGATGCCGAGAACGCGTTGCTCGTCGACCGGCTGCTGAAAGACGGCACGATCGTGCCGCTGCCCAAGTACAAGAACTGGTGAGTCGATCGATCGCGCCGCGTGCCCGCCGTTTTCGGGGTTATCGATCTCGAACGCGCCGATCGTCAAGTACGTTCGCGGCATTCGAATTTCCCGTCATAAAAACTCTGTTCCCCCCGTTCCCCCGCACGTCGACGTCTCGGGAAAACTCGCCGGAAGTCCGCGAGTCCGTTTTTCCGCGACCCCCGTGCAAACAATGCGTCTGTCTGTCTGTCTGAAAGTTTCGAATCCAACCGAACGAATTGAGCGCGTCATCGTTTTCTCGTTGGACAGCCGACAAAAAAGCCACGACACGTTCGACGGGCCGACAAACGTTTACGGACGCGGCGCGCATTACTACGTTCACGCGTGTCCGTACATGATATTCAAACGACCGTGCGGGGGAATTAATTTTCGCTGTTGTGTACGGATCGCGGTACAGTTGCGAGTTAACGGATACGAGTGTTTACGACGTAGGAAAACAACAACAACAACAACAACAATATGATATTACGGGCTCGGAGGCCGTATATCATTTTGTATGTATTTTTTATTATTGTTAATTGAAAACAGCCGGGACATCCGAAGTAAACGAGTCACATTATTTACGTAACAAATAGTTTATGTCAATTTAATAACGAGGCCTCCGTTCGGAATAGAAACAAAACGATTTAGATATATTATATATATATATAATTAAAAAATAAAAAAAAAAACATTTGTAAAACATTTCCTAATTTTCCTCTTGAACAAAAATCACGTGGATCGCTAGTCACGGAGATGTAGCATACTCGGTCAAGGTCGTAGTTTCGTCTGTCATAACTATGATATTTATTGCGTTTAAAATAATATAATATGTGTGTACGTTATTATACTCGTATGTTGTGAAACGTCTAATCGTTACGTCGATAGTTAAATCGTCCGCACGAATTACGACGGGTGTATTTTTCTTGTTGTTATGAAGTTACCTCGACGGATAAATTTCCGAAATTTAATTTTACGTCGTAAAAGGCGATAAAAAATAATAAAAATAATCAACAACGTCAAACAAGTATATATAGTGCGTAATGTTTTCGTGAACAACTTAAGCGTTTTGGTCGCGAGGACGAGAAAACACGATTTCGCTAAAATGTAAACGCTTACAGCGTTCGACCGTAATCGTAAAAAATCGTAAATATAATATTGTATAGACCGTATAAAACGGAATGGCAAAGAACGGTACAAAAAAAAAAAAAATCCCGTTTTTTTTTTCAGACGCGACTCTCGAATTTTTTCCCGGTGACATAAAAACGCGCGCGCTTATTCGCCGAGCCCCGTAAAAAAATATTTCCGACAGATGTCCCCTTTGGGTTTCGACCGATTTTACAGCCGAGCCGGCCAGTCGGACGTACCCTATAGCCCGAACCCGATCACGACCGGACGAGACGACCGTGCCGTTTACCGTGGTACCGTCCGCAGTAAAATCGTTATGCCGTCCGCGCTCGGAACTGTTACTTCGAAACCGTGTCGTCACGAAGACATTCCACCTCGCCGGTATTCACGGACGACACGCGTTTGCCAGTTACGTAAGATCGCGGTCACGTGGAAATTCGGTTTGTCGACGAAGCACTTTTTACGTAACGATAGCGCCGGGATTGGGTTTGCGGCCGAACGTCTTTTCATTCGGGTCTCCGGTTCGGTCGGGACACGAATATTTTCTTTTGTTAACAAAAAAAACACGACCAAATAAAAAACGATTCCGTCGGTGATTCGTACGCGCCGTGGAAGATCCGTCACGCGGTGTTTAAAGCCGTTTTTCCGTTCGGCGTGTGCAGCTACTTGGCGCGGAGCAGCCCCAGGGACGTGGCCCGCGTGGAGAGCCGCACGTTCATATGCACCGCGGACCGGCGGGACGCGGTGAACGTGCCGAGGGGCTCGGCCGACGGCCAGCTGGGCAACTGGATGAGCCCGGCGGACGCGGACCGGGCGATCGGCGAGCGGTTCCCGGGGTGCATGGAGGGCCGGACCATGTACGTGATACCGTTCAGCATGGGACCGTTGCGCTCGCCGTACTCGAAGATCGGCGTGCAGCTGACCGACTCGGCGTACGTGGTGTGCTCGATGCGCGTCATGACCCGCATGGGGGCCAGGGTGCTGGAGAAACTCGAGTCGTCCGGCGACGGGTATTTCGTCAAGGCGCTGCACTCGGTCGGCCGGCCCGCCGACGGCGCGGTGGACAGCCCGCGGTGGCCGTGCGACCCCGACCGCACCATCATCCTGCACCGGTCGGTAGCGAACCCGCGGTGACGCCGCGTCCGCCCGGCGCTGATGGTAACCGCGTTTTGCAGGCCCGAGACGGACGAGATCGTCAGCTACGGCAGCGGATACGGCGGCAACTCGCTGCTGGGCAAAAAGTGTTTCGCCCTGAGGATCGGCTCGTCGATCGCGCGCCGCGAAGGCTGGCTGGCCGAGCACATGCTGGTCAGTTAACGTCGCCGCCGCCGCGACGGCCGAATTCAGCTAAATGTTCTTGTTTCGTGCGCAGATCCTGGGCGTGACCGACCCGAAGGGACGGAAACGGTACGTGGTGGCCGCGTTCCCGAGCGCGTGCGGCAAGACCAACATGGCGATGATGCGGCCCACGTTGCCCGGCTACAAGGTGGAGTGCGTGGGCGACGACATCGTGTGGATGCGGTTCGACCGGGACGGGCAGCTGCGGGCCATCAACCCGGAGTACGGGTTCTTCGGCGTGGCGCCCGGCACGTCGCGGGCCACCAACCCGGTGGCCATGGACACGGTGTTCGAGAACACCATATTCACCAACGTGGCGCAGACCAGCGACGGCGGCGTGTACTGGGAGGGCATGGAGGACCCGGCGCCGGGCGTCACCGTCACCGACTGGCTGGGCCAGCCGTGGACCCCCGGCGGCGCCGGACCGGCCGCGCACCCGAATTCCAGGTGAGCCGCGGCGGCCTGGGTACGCGATGGCGAGGGGGCCCGAGGCCGGAAAAACCGAACCGATTTTCGAGCGTAAAAACTTTTAACTTTTAAGTGTTCAAGGGGGAATTTTCATTTGGGGGAATTAGAAATAAAGCGACGCGGGTCACTGGGTACGACGGCCGAGGCACAAGGAAAAAATTCTCGTCCCCGACAATTCACTTGAAATTCGCGAGTTTTCCGAACGACGCGTCGTCCAGACCGAGAGGTCGGCCGTCAATCGACAATTTCGTCTGGTCTCCGGAACGGGAAAACCGCTCGAGTCCTTGCGGGCCGCTCTTGACGCCTGGAGGGTTCGCGCGAAACTTCACCACGACGAGCGCACAAAACGCAAACGGTCGGCACCCTACGACGTCGGGTCCGGGGGTTTTTTTTTTTTTGGGGCACCCGCCGCTAACGCCGTTTTCGCGCGCAGGTTTTGCACGCCCGCGGAACAGTGTCCGATCATCGACGAGCACTGGCAGTCGCCCGAAGGCGTGCCCGTGGACGCCGTGCTGTTCGGCGGCCGGCGGCCGCGGGGCGTGCCGCTCGTGTACGAGGCGTTCGACTGGAAACACGGCGTGTTCATCGGCGCGGCGATGAAGTCCGAGGCGACGGCCGCGGCCGAGTTCAAGGGCAAGGTCATCATGCACGACCCGTTCGCCATGCGGCCGTTCTTCGGTTACAATTTCGGACACTACCTGCAACACTGGCTGTCCATGGAGACCGCGACGCCGAACGTCAGACTGCCCAAAGTGTTCCACGTCAACTGGTTCCGGAAGGACGACCAGGTAGAGAGCAGAGCGCACGCGCGCTTATCACTCTCACTCGACGTTTACCAAAGTTTCGCGTTTTCTCGGCCGCGGCATTCCGTGTTTATGAACGTGTTCCTGTACGCGCGCACCGGCTGTTCGGAACCCGTCGGATACGTGTCCGATGGATTTCGTAGACGTGTAGAGTCTAGACAACAGCCTCGTTTGGCGGTTAGGTTTTCGGAACAAAAACGCGGATCGCGAAGCTCGTGTTATTGACAGTACCGCGTATTGACCTCGCGGGCCGCCCCCCCGCCGCCGTTACCGAGCTTTGCGGTCGAGCGGGACGCGCCGGTCCGCGCCAAACCGTAACCGGACTTCGCGCGTGTTTAGAACAAGTACATGTGGCCCGGATACGGCGAGAACTGTCGCGTGTTGGACTGGATACTGCGCCGGATAGACGACGAGCCCGGCACGGCGCGGACCACGCCCATCGGCAACGTGCCCACCCGCGAGTCGTTCGACGTCCGAGGACTCGACGTGGACGTGGACGGACTGTTCTCCGTGCCCGTGGACTTCTGGAAGGAAGAGGCGAGTATCAATGACCGTCGCGCGCGGTTAGGTTAGGTTATCGCGTCCGAAGCGACCATGCCGTCCCCGGAGGTGATCGTGTCCGACGGTTTTTCCCGCCAGCGCATTTCATTCCCGGCGGACGGCTCGTCGCACCGGACGTACCGCGGAAACGCGAACCGCGCCGTGTTGTTCGTTTTCGTTGCCCATTTCGACTTTTCGGCGGAAATGTTCGTGTCGGCGCCGCGACATCGTCCGCTTTCGAATTTTGAACGCCGGCCGTTGCCAGACTTACTTGCTGCGGCGCTTACTTGCAGGCCCGAGAAGTGGCGGACTTCTTGTACGAGCAGGTCGACCAAGACCTGCCGCAAGACATACGGGACCAGATCGACAACCTGCTGGACCGGCTGAACTCGTATCGGACGGACGAGTAACGCGATCGACCGCGTGCGTTCGCCGCTGTTTTGATCGAACGCCGTTTACCACGGGCCCGCGACGCACAACGCCTATTGATCCTATTTAAAATTTATACATTTTCGCGTCGGTCGTCATTCCGTGTATAACTGTATGTAAATGTATTATTTGTATAATTATATGTACCTATTTATTTATCGAGTTCTACCTTGTCAAGCTTTCCTTCGAGTGCTCGGAAATAAATGCCGTTCGCACTTTGGCCGGGTTTTTTTTCCGCATGCCACTACTACTGTCGTTCGACTATGACGTTTGCAGTTTCGTTTCATTCGAACACGTTTTCCTAAACCGTAAAGCACGCGACGCGTACGGCATTGGTTCTGGTGTAACTTTAATCCGTCGAAAAACCGAAAAAAAAAAAAATAAATACCTACTTTAAAAACATTTATTAAGCTATCGTTATTACACGGTTTGCCTGCGATCAAAAGCTTAGTCGCGATTGCCGCGATGAAATCATTTACGTAGGAGGAAAAAAAAAACGTCTTTCAAATCGTTTTTAATTTGCGAGGAAATGATAAACGAACGATAAGTCGATTTAATCGGATACAGCGTTTTGGGAATTGTTCAATTCGATTCGATTCGGCCGATCGATACGAGCGTGAGAGAGAACTGTAAAAAATACGCGTTAGTTCTAAAAAAAAAAAAAAAATTTTACCGGACTCTCTGCAGTTGATACGATCCGCGCGCCAGAAAACCAACAACATAACGTACTCGTGTTTTCACGTCGCTAAACTTATGATTGTTTCCGAAGAAAAAACACGCAGTTGTGATTTCCTTCGACATTTTTGTCGTAACGAAACGTCGTGTGCCGAAGACCCGTGAACGTTCGTCGTTCTGGTATGGCCGAGCGAGTTTTATTCTCGTCGAGTAGCACACCTATATCAACGGGAGTGCGCCACGAGTTTCACGCGCGCGGGTCTTCCCCGGGGGACTTCTCGTCGACTTCCCGCCAATCGCTAAACGATTTCGAGAGCGTATTTCGTCAAATTCGTTCGCCTGAGATCTGAACCGAAAAATTATACCTCAACCGTTCCCGGATTTTCGTTAAGATAACGTCAACGTATGTACGTTCGCCGAATGTCGTTAACGATTCCGTACGTTTTATTCGATTTGTGTTCGAAACCGGCCGTTTCAAGTAAATTTACAATGACGTATTATTACGCACTCGCGTTATTCCCACAGAGATTTTTTTTCAAATTTTTAATTAATTTTCTATTTGCGATAAAAATGATTATAATCTATACAAACTATGTACATAAGCAATTTCGATATTTGAATATGAGTGACAGCGTAACAGAATGTAGGACATCCAACGATGCCATCCGACAGGTCTTTTAGTTAACATTTGTTCAACAATTTATTTACTAATTTACTTATTTTTTCCCCTAAGAGGAGGGGTCAAGAAAATCCCTTGGCCAGCTCCGTTTGTGCTTACGGATAGGATTTCGGGGAAGCGTGTGGGAATAAAGACATTTTATGAATGGGTTTGGTTTTTGAATTTAAAATGAAAGGAGAGGTGGTGAGAATTTGCAAGCTGGACGAGTGGTTGAAGTTTCGGATCTTTGTGAAGGTTGTTATTAGTGATGTACCAGGGAGTGGAGACGATTTGACGGAGGCGGATGGATTGTAATCTTTTAAGAATTGAAGGTTTTGCAGAGCCCCAGACTTGAATTCCATATGACCAAGCAGGCCTGATTATGGCTTAATAGATAGTGAGTTTATAATTAAAAGGAAACAGTTTGGAGCGGGTGAGTGGACGAAGTAGATGGAGTTTGGAGTTGAGTGACTTACGTTTAGCTTTCCGATGGGAAGCCCAGGTTAGACGCTTGTCCGACATAGTTATATTTATTTTCGATTACAAAACGTTTCGATAAAAACAAACAATTTGTAATCGCCCGTAACAATTAAAAAATCCTTAAGCGACCGGCACACGATGTTATATATATATTATATTTATATTAATTAACGTTTCAAACAAACACAGATAATCGCGACGTCGAGTTGTTTATTACGTTATGAATAATTAACCCGTGACCGATAACATTTTAAACGCAGTTGCACACTGCCGCTGCACGTGAAAATAAAAGAATTACACTCGATTAATTTACAAATCGCGCCATGACGCATAATGATTGCGAGTTGTTACGATTAACGTAGTTATAATATTGTTGTTGAATAATTAGTGACGAATATTTACTGTGACGATATAGTCTGATCGATTGTGTAATAACCAGGGCTGTGCATTTAACGCACTATAAAACCGTAAGTAATGCATTTAAAAATCCCTTAAAATTTAATTTAAAATGCACTTGAATGCCAATAAATATACTAAAATGTGTATTTTAAATATTAAAAAAAAAAGTCCTACTGAAAAGAAAAGACCATATTTTCAATTTTATTCAAAATTCAAATTGAAAATTGAAAATGTATGGTAGTGCTTACAAATTATAAAAAGAACTTTTGTATTTTACATAATATTATAAAATTATTATTATTTTTCAATATTATAAAAATTATTTGAAAATTGTTCTTTAAAATCTGATAATGATTTTTCTACCCCTCGACACTTTCTGTAGTTTTACTCGTCTGAGAAACATTTTGTTTTTGTTTTTGACATTTTATGTCTTTACTTTGGCACATTAAAATAAAAAATGATTAACGCATACGAGTCCGCGTTAAGTGAGACATTTTATGTCTTTTTAGGTTAGGTTTTTTTTCTGTAACGCTTTTTCGTGACAGTCCCCAGTGGGTATCTTAATTTAGGTAACGCTTTTCGTGGACACTTTTTGGTGGACACTTTTTCGTGACGGTTTTTTATCCGTATCCAATGTACAAACGCTTGCTTATGTATCCTACTTTACACACTACCGACCACTACTTAGCGTTACGACGTATGACGTTTAAGTAAAGACATAAAATGTCTCACTTAACGCGGACTTGTATGCGTTAATCATTTGTTACGGCTTTCGTCATTTACGTTTGATTTTTTATAGATAATTTAGCCCGTCAACTATACATTTCGTAGTTATTTGAATATTATATGCTAAACTTTAGAACATTATATTTTAAAATATTTATTTGTGAGTATCTTCTTACTCGTCTCGATTATTGAATTGATCAACAAGTGTTTCTTGAGTGTTTTCGAATAAAAATGACTACCTATTTTCTGCCAAGACATTTTAAAATTTTTAAAAACTCCTTTCAACGATTATTGACGTAATAGGAGCAGCATACCACATAAGAGCTATGTTGTCGAAATTTAGGTTATCCGGGAATGATGTTCCGGATATTTCACTTCCATCAAGTATTTTCGAAATGGTGTAAATTTTGTCAAAACCATTATAAAAAAATGTCAAGTGACGGAAATTGATAAAAATACTAAAAAATAAAATAAAAATCGAAAAAATTACCTAAAACGGCAAGAAATTGACCGGAAAAATTTAGAACGTAAAGAAAGGCGCGATCTACGATTATTCCCAAAATCAGTAGTTCGCGCGCGTTACAAATTCACAACAGCTACCTGTTTATATATCGTTTACGAATGTTTTATTTTCGAATGGACGTTCGGTTTTAAATTGTACGTAAATTCACACCGAATAAAATCAGAACGAAAATATGATATATCATTTATTAATTCAATTATAGTTTTTTATATATTATGTGCTATCGAAAATCTTATATATATATATATAATCTAAATTCTATAAATAGTTTTCCGTCGTTTTCAATATTGTTTTAATATTCGCATCGCAAACTAGCATTGCAATGTTACGTTGAACTGTTCGGCAAAACGTTTATAAATTTACACGAATCCGGAAAATATTACACACAGCCGACAGACCAATTTTACTCGGTTGTGTGGTTAGCTACCCACGCGAAATTTCAGAAATATGTTTGCATTCGTAATATGTATATTGTCCGAACAGTAAATAAAAATTATGATGCGGTTTGATTTGTATTTCATAAGAACTTATACATAGTTCTATACTAACATAGAACTTAAATGTAAGTGGCACAATATGATTCTAATTAACTGTTATGCACCCACTGAAGACAAAAATGAGGAGATAAAAAATGAGTTCTATGATAGTTTACCATTTTTCAACTCACTTAGTGCTTTAACGAATTTTGTTCTTTGTAATATTTGGTTCTATATCTACTTTGTTTGACTCTATTATATTTCCCATATTCATGTCGTTTTCTAAATTTTGAACATTACAATTGTTTTTAACGTCTTGCCCTAAGTTGCCGCTTTACGTAAAAGCAATCGACTTACAACACATAAAGGAATTTAGTTGTATGTTTATTCAAGTGCGTCGTTGTCGAAAAAAGTTGTGATTTCGAATTTTGTTAACTTATTTAAAAACAAGTTACTAAACTCGTTTAATTTAAGGTTTTTATTTTCAATGCGCTTTATAAATCCCTTGGATTGTACAAAAACATAAACGAAACATTTAAAAATGTAAATTGATTGTTTAATAATTTAGAAAGTCAGACATTTTTTTAAAAATTTAATAATTTGTTTAATAATTTAAAGAGGAAATTTTTTTTTAAACACCTCTTGTTTATAATATCATATAATTTGTATAGCATCAACATAGTAAGTTGCCACTTTATGTAAAAGCAATTGATATAATTCCATATGCACAACTTGATAGGCGAAGAATTGAATATATCACTTATTCCACAAACTTCCTGTTATAATTAAATTGTTCGGTAAAAAAAAAATTAGTTGGTTAAACTAAACCACCTCAAGGTTGTTTTATACAAACAATTTTAAACAGTATTCATGGAGTTATGAAAGAGTCGAAACAAATTAAATATTATGTATTAAGAATTGCCTTTTACAGATACATACGTCTTTTGATTTGGTTTTTAATTAATAATATTTTATCTTCTTCTTGTATTTTGCCTTTTCCCGCTCACGTAGGTTGGTATTTTTTGTCAATCTTCTCCAATCGAGTCTGTCATGTACTTCATTTCCTAATAGATTCTTCTCCCTCAGATCCTCCTTGACACAGTCCCTCCACTTCTTCCTCGGCCTCCCTCTTCTTCTCCTGCCCTCCACGCTCATCCTGCCCATCCTTCTGACGATGTTATCCTCTTCCCTTCTTTCAATGTGTCCAAACCACTATAGTCGTCTTTCTTGCACTTTTTTCGATATTTCTGTCACCTTCATTTTCTCCCTTATAATGTCATTTCTGATCTGGTCCATCCTCGTCACACCACACGTCCATCGTAACATCCTCATCTCTGCCACTTCCAATTTCTTCTCTTCCACTTTCTTCACAGGCCAGATTTCAGCGCCGTACAACATTTCCGATCTAATTACTGTTTTATACATTTATTTTTTATCTTCCAACTCATTCTTTTGTCACATAATACTCCGGTTGTTTTCTTCCAATTCAGCCATCCTGTATTTGTTCGATGCGCGATTTCTACGTCGAGTTCTCCTTTTCTGTCAATGGTTTAACCTAAATATTTGAATTTTTCGACTTAGTTCCTCTCCATCTAGCATTATACTACGCTCTTCATTCAGGAAATTAAGTTGTGCAGTCTTGTTTCTATTTAGTTTCAAATCTCTGTCTTCGAACGCCCAAAGCCAGCACTCCAACTCTCTCTCCATCTCTTCTATCTCCGTCCCGCACAACATTACATTATCTGCGAACAACATGCACCAAGGGGCCTCCTTTCGAACGTATTTTGTCATGTCGTCCATAATTGGGTTGAATAGGTAGGGGGATAGGGCTGATCCCTGGTGCAGTCCGACGTTCACCGAAATCCTCTTTGTTAAGCCCACACTACTTCATTCTTCGTTGTCGTCCCTTCGTATATATCTTCAACTCTTCTTACATATTTTTTAGGTATTCTCTTTTCTCTCATACAGCGACTGATTTCCTCTATAGGCACCTAATCATAAGATTTCTCCAAGTCGATAAATAATAGTATTAGACGTTTTTCTTTTTCTTGATATTATTCCAGCAGTTGTCTTAAGCAAAAGTGGCATCTGTTGTACTTTTGCCGGGCATAAATACAAATCGTTCAGTTGACACACTTGACTCCTTTCTTAATTATATTAATATAATTAATAATATTTTATATTGATTGATAATAAGATTAACTTTAACGTAAAAAATTAATAATATACTTTATAAGCATTTGCCATTTTTCTTTTGTTACATTTGAACCCGGAATAATTATAAATTATTAAAATATTATAGCATTTACATGTTGCCGATATAAGAAATAAACAAATTTTAAAAATATTTAAATTTTTTTTCGTTTGACAGTACTGCACATACTCGAATTTAATGTCATGTTCAATCAAATGCGTTGTTGCCGAAAAAAGTTTTAATTTTCGGTTTCGTTTTAACTTATTTAAAAAGTAGTTACTTTAGTCCTTTAATATAATGAAATTATTTTCAATGTGGTTTATAAATCCCGTGGATTCAACAATATCACAAACAAATAATTAAAAAATTTAAATAAATTTTTTAATAGTTTAGAGAGTCAGACATTTTCTATTATCACCTATTGATTATAATATCAAATAGTTTGTAAGAAAAAAGATTTTAAACATAAAAAATGTTTATTATATCTGTCCCATGGTTGCTGCTTTATGTTAAAGCAATTGACATTTGCACAACTTGGTAGGCGAAGGATTGTATATTTCATATGCTTCTCAATATTTCAGGTATAATTAAATTGTTCGATAAAAAAACTCAGTTGGTTATTGAATAAACCTAACTATCACAATGTTTTTTATGCGGACAATTGTAGACAGCGTTCATGAAATTATGAAATAGTCAAAACAAATATTGATAATCAGAATTGGAAGTCAGAATTTTGTTAAAAATATATTTGTGAATTCTCCAGCGTTATCATTTCCAAAGGTAATTAGACGACTTATCAATGAAAAACAATTTGTTTTTACGCACCATGAGTATATGCACGTAATTATGTATTACGTATTAAGAATTGCCTTTTAAAGATTCATTCACCGTTTGACCTTGAACGACAGACAATGCATATTATACGTATATACGTCTCTTGATTTTTAGTTTTTAATTAATAATGGTTTATATTGAATGATAATCAGATTCTCTATAACATTAACAATTGATCATTTTCTTTATAAGTCTTTAAATTTTTACCTTTTGTTATATTTGAACCCTGAATAGTTAAAGGTTATTAAAATATTAAAGTATTTATGTGTGGACGATTTTAGAAATAAAAATACTCAAAAAATACATAAATGTTTTTTTCGCTTTGTTTTTATTACACATAGTGGAATTTAGTTGTATGTTTATTCAAGTGCGTCGTTGTCAAAAAAAGTTTTAATTTTGAATTTTTTTAACTTATTTAAAACAAGTTACTAAACTCGTTTAATTTGAGGTTTTTATTTTCAATGCGTTTTATAAATCCTTTGGATAGGTATAAAAACAAAAACGAAACATTTAAAAATGTAAATTGATTATTTAATAATTTAGAAATTCAGACATTTTTTGTGAACACTTCTTGTTTTTAATATCATATAATTTGTATGAAAAAAATTTTAAACATAACAATTGTTTTTAACATCATACCCTAAGTTGCCACTTTATTTAAAAGCAATTGATATAATTCCATATGCACAACTTGATAGGCGAAGAATTGAATATATCACTTGTTCCACAAGCTTCCTGTTATAATTAAATTGTTCGATAAAATAAAATTAGTTGGTTAAACTAAACCATCTCAAGATTGTTTTATACAAACAATTTCAAACAGTATTTATGGAGTTATGAAAGAGTCGAAACAAATAGTAATATTAAACATTTGAATTAGGAGTTTTTTTTAAAAATATACTTGTAAATTCTCCAGCGTTATCGTTTCCCAAGGAAATCAGATGATATATCATTGAAAAGAAATTTGCTTTTGTGGACTTTGTGTGTGTATACACGTAATTAAATATTATGTATTAAGAATTGCCTTTTAGAGATACATTCACCGTTTGACATTGAACGACAATGCATATTATACGTTTATACGTCTCTTGATTTTTAGTTTTTAATTAATAATGGTTTATATTAATTCACTTTAACGTTAACAATTAATAATTTACTTTATAAGTTTTTAAATTTTTACCTTTTGTTATATTTGAACCCTGAATAGTTAATAATTATTAATATATTAAAACATTTATGTATGGACGATTTTAGAAATAAAAATAATCGAAAAATACATTACATTTTATTTCGTTTTGACTATGCTATCTATACACACAAGACGATTTTAATTCTAACTAAAAATCTGTTATCGTAAAAGCTATTTATAAAATACTTGAAATTTTCAAAATAAAAAAATTAATTTTTCAGTTTCATTTACAACCATTCATTATAATTCTAAACGATTATCGGTATTAATATTTATTTCTGTTGACTACCAATATGGGACATGTAATCCAGTTTTTAGTAAATTAATTATATTAGCATCCAGCATTGATATTTCCTTGCTTGATTATATCAATAATACCTTTTAATCAACTCATACATTAATTTTGTATCAATTTATTATTTGGTGAAATAAGGTTCTCAGAAGCAAAGCCGTTTGATTCTAATTTTTTTCAAATTATGAGTAATACATGGTTGGATTACCAAATTAAATACTTGTTTATGTATTCATAGAATACTAAGTACATACCTTATTGTACGAAAACAAATGAGTTTACTCAAATTCAGATGAATAAATAATAGAGTTTCTTTATAGGTAAATATCTTTAACTGTTTGTACTAAACAATTTTATTTGGAGTTAATCAGCTTGACATCTGAGTGCCTCAAATTATCTTGTAAAATATACTTTACTATATTTGTTCAAAATATTTTTAAAAAAAAAATTAAATCAAGGTCACCGAAATTTTTGTGGAAATTATAATAAGAGAAATAATTAGTGAGTGTAAGTAAAGTAATGAATAATCGCAGCTGCTATTAAAGCTGTTTTTTCAGTTTTTTGTCGGTAAATATTGATGTGCTATAGGGGTATTGATTTCTAAAAAAATACTTCACAGTCAATGTAGAACGTTCGTTATACGTAGTTTAGTGCTGATTTAAGAAACGAGAGTTCTTCAGAAAAACTTTATACGAAAATGATTCACTTCAAGATACAATTAATCATCTCGTCTTTGATATTGTCTTCCATTCATGACGGTGTATTTGCTCGTATGTTCATTGAAATATTATTAGTTAGTTCGTTCTTATATACGTTTTGGTAAAATAATCATTTATATTTACTCGTATGGATAATATATGAATAATCCTACTAAGGCGAAGAGGAACAAGTGTTCATATGGTTTTATTTGATATTATATGAGAAATTGTAAGATTATTGTATTTTAGAGTATTTCGGTAATTCTCTATATAATGTATTATTTTCATTAGATACCTAACGTAAATATCATAATGTATACAAATAATTTGAAGCATTTTAATGAAAATTGATTTATGTAATCATTATTAACAATGAAAATAATTTACCAGTATATTGTTACAAACAATTTGACTCTTACAATTTTTAGAGTTAACATTTTTATATTTTAGATCCGGAGGATGACACTGAAAGAGGTAACTTCGTATTTTAATTATGTTCGACAATAAATTTCACATTTGCAATTCTTATAATTAAACATGTGTATATTTTAAATCCGACGAAAGATAGTGAAGGAGGTAACTTTGTATTTTAGTTATGTACGTCAATAAATTTGACATTTGTAATTCTTAAAATTAAGCATGTGTATATTTTAGGTCCGTCGAAAGATAGTGAAGGAGGTAACTTTGTATTTTAGTTATGTACGTCAATAAATTTGACATTTGTAATTCTTAAAATTAAGCATGTGTATATTTTAGATCCGTCGAAAGATAGTGAAGGAGGTAACTTTGTATTTTAGTTATGTACGTCAATAAATATCACAATTACAATTCTTATAATTAAACATGTGTATATTTTAAATCCGACGAAAGATAGTGAAGGTGGTAACTTTGAATTTTAGTTATGTACGTCAATAAATATCACATTTGCAATTCTTATAATTAAACATGTGTATATTTTAGATCCGACGAAAAATAGTGAAGGAGGTAACTTTGTATTTTAGTTATGTACGTCAATAAATATCACAATTACAATTCTTATAATTAAACATGTGTATATTTTAGATCCGCCGAAAGATATTGAACGAGGTAACTTCGAATTTTAGTTAAATTCGACAATAAATTTGACATTTGCAATTTAAATAATTAAACATGAGTATATTGTTGATCCGACAAAAGTCATTGAAAATAACTATGTATTTTAATAATGTTTCATTGGGAGAAATATTATCCTCATTTATGCCGAAGACTTAAAAAACTTTTGCAAGTTAAAAATTATTAATTTTTTAATATTTTATAAATATTTTCTGTAAATGAATGTAATTTAAAAAAATAACAATTTATACTTATTTTAATTATATTTTAAGAATTACGAGTTTGCAAAGGTAAGTAAGATTTCATATAATTTTTGATGTAAATATTTCATCAATAGTTAATGTTTTAATACTGAGTATTATTAATTGAAATTGTTAATATAACCTATGTGTGTAGAGGAATTAAACGATCATTATGGTGGTAAGTAATTATATTTTAATATCAGTCAAAAACTCGATGAAAATTATTATACCTTATCTCATTATTTTTATTTATACATCAGGACATGAAAATGAACTTTCAATTCTTAAAGATAATTATAAAGATAGTAAGTGATACATCCATTAGTGTAAAAATTATGAGTTGTATATTTTAATATTATTTTTAGTATAATCCCATTTAGATAAACATTTTAACATTTACTTTAATATTTAGAATATAAACATTTGTTTCATTCTTTATGAGAAATGATGAATTATCAACATTTTAAATTATAATAATTTTATAGCTATGTAATGCTCAACTATGCTACAATAAGCAAAGGTTATTTTTGTAATTTCCCAGGACTACATGTGCTCCTATAGCAATGATATGTTATGCAGATAATAGGAGAGGTTTAAGAAATTTTTATTGAAAACGTAGTATATCATTCTTTCTGAAAACTCTGTATATAATTAAAGATAATTTTACATTAAGTAGATAATTTGATGCTTCATAACTTTCTCTAAATATCTATAATGTTTTATCAATTTTCTAGTGTTCATCACAAATTGTAATGATATTTGTAAGTTATTATTTGTGGCTTAGTAATAGAAATATAATTGTATAAACGTATTAATCTGGTCGATATCCAATCAATTTAATGTAATAATATAGTGGTGAAAATAAAATAAAAAATAAATAATGAGTAAAAAGAATATGCAAAAAAAAAATTAAAAATACAAAATACAAAAGAAGAAAAATAAAAGAATTAACGAATATAAATAAAATTAAAATTATAAGTTAATACTCATAAAAAAAAAATATATATATATATATTAAAATAAATAAATATATATCCATATAAACATATATGTATACTTAAATATACAAAAAGCCAATGAGTATTATGTTGATTAAAGAAAAAAGAAAATATAAAAGTTGTTGTATATGTGTGTATATTATTACCGGTTTTGGCAAAATGTCATCATCAGGTTAATACAAATAAAATACTACAACTGAGGAATAAACTAAAAGTAAAATTAATAAGAAAAAATTGCATAGAGAAATAAGACAGAAATTACTTAGAGAATATTATAAATATTACAATAAGAAGACATGGAGTTGTCTCCAGTTAGAAAAAAAAAATATGTAATAAAAATATATCAAAAAGCCAAGAAATTGTGTATATAATGAAAGCAAACATGGTGTGATATTAATATTATTTAACATATATTGATATAGAATGTTATTTTTAAAATATGGTTGTATATTTAAGATATTTTTTAATTTATTGTGTTGAAGAAATGTGTGTTGATAACTTTTTATGTAAGTATTTTATCTAAAACTCAAATGCATACAGAGCATTAGTTCACTTTCTAAAGTCTGAAAATGCAGAGTTTCATACTTATCATCTAGAGGACAAACCTCTTCGTGTTGTCATCCGTAACCTCAAGGACCACAAATAGATGATAGCAAAAATTAATTTACTACCCGGATGATAAGAACGTTAACTATTAAAGCGTGGGAAATCAAACTAAAATTCTAGTTTCCCAGCGATGTAGATACCACACTCCCCACTGACGACCTTCACCAGAAGAATATCCGATTATTTGCGTTCCCTACGTGCGCAAAGAACGTAGGTACTGACAGGTATTCCAGGATAATTCTGCCTGATGAGAACGATCAAGTCCTTGTGTGGAAAGACGTAATATCAACGATCACTAAGAAACGAGATTTACGAGAAATATCAAAAGAGAAAGAAATAAACACTGTGTACGCGAGAAAATGTGTGACATTTATTAATGTCGAAACGATTGTTAAAATGGTTCCTCATTGTGCTGAAAACTGACCAATTCTGCCATAGGTGGGTCTTGGAACAGCGTCGAAGCACAACTTCTACAAATTACTACAAATTGAAAACTGTCGAAAATGTTTGTGTTTCGACTCCCCTTATATATGGTCGGGACCAGCTATATTTAGCTTAATAAAATAAATAAGTTTATTTTAATTATTGCCCATGTATGGGCAAAAATATTTGTACAATACGAAAATAAAATATACAATAACAATGATACAAAGATTATTTACAGAATAACGATAACATAATTAGGTTCGGTTTTGATTAACCTTGATAACGAGCGTAAACATGAATATAATTAAATTGAATTACATCAGCTACCTCAACTTAGAATAAATATAAATTAGAAAATAGAATATTCTGTTCAAATATATGATCGTAATAAAATCAACTATTGTAATTTTTAGGTTATTTTAAGAGATACTACATACATCTCTTTACTTTCGCAAATTTGGGTAAAAAAAATTACTTAATTAATAACGTTTTTAATATAAATACACCAAGTTTGGTGTATTTATATATATATTATTTTTAAAAATGTTGAGAAAAAAAATTTTATGGGCTTGTCTTTGTTATCCATAAGTCTAATAAAACGACAACGCAAATATTTTTAAAACTCGTAAAATATTTCACGTTATACTCTCGAAAAGTTATTGTCTTTAAAGATGAAATAACGTTCTACCGTGGTAGGAAGCTTATTCTTATATTAATTTAATACATATACAATAAACATTAGCACTCGGCGCGATGGATGATTTTTCTCCAACACAAAATCGGTCAATTGTTGGTTTACTTTGTGGCACAGACACGATTTCTGTGCAGAAGCGGGATTGGATATCCGGATTATCAAAGTTTTCGGCGAACACGCATTTATCGGGACCATGACATGAGCCGGGTCACATTTTTAAAGTTCTTAAAATGTTATGGAAGCTTAGTCATATATAGTATTTTAAAAACTTTTAACATTCTCATTTGTTATTATAAACTATGCATTTTAATTGCTCTCAAATGCAAAATAGCAATACAATTATAAAATGTATTTACAAGTTACTTACTTTAAGCCAAATTTTTTTTATTATATTTTTATCTCATTCTTAGAAAATACTTCGCCTATAGAGGATTACTTTACAGGTAATACTGAATTAGCTAACTTTAAATTTTAAATATTGTCTGACAATTAAAAATCCATGAAAGTTTCAACACATTCAATTTTAAATTTTATATTGACTTTTTATAAAATAAGAAATATTACCTATATTAATTACTTAATAGTTCCTAAATGTTAATTGTATTCTAATTTATTTATTATTGATTTTTCTAATTTTTCCGCGCTTTCTGAGACACCTAATTATAGTAAAAACATCCATTAGTGTACTGCATTATTTTTACAAAATACATTTTAAAAATAATTTTATTTGAATTTTTTCGGACGCAAATATAGATTACAATAATTTGTTATTGCCAAAATTTACATTTGTAATGTAGTAGATGATCCGTACACATTATTTTATGCTTCAACTTATTACTACTCCATGCAGGGTTGGACTAGCTTTCTGTTGGGGCCTAGAGAAAAATGTTTTCAGGTCTCCGTAAGACTAATATCAATGATCAATATAATAATAATATTAGTTCATATAATATTTGGCTTTTTCCACAAATGGTAAAATGACAATGAAAACAATGTTTTCAGATGCTGACAATATATATGAAACTTCCTTAATAGAATAATTTTAAATGAAAATAATAAAAAGAAATTATTTATAATAATAATTAATATAATAATCGTATATTCCGTCTCTATGGGGTTTTTCATGTAACCGATAAGTATTTCAACAATTTATTACGTTTTTAAAATATAATAACGACAATTGTGGTCTGGCGGCAAACTCCCTCTCACCTATTATGTCAAAATAAATAGTCTGGATAAGGGACGTAGCCAGAAATTTGGTTCTAGGTGGGGGGGGGGGGGGGAGGAGGTAGGAAAATAGTTGACTCAGTGGGTGAAGGTATATTCGGGATTTTTCGGTAGTATCTACTAGGTAGGCAATTATACGTTATATGGCTGAGATAAAAACAGGCTATTACGATTGCGGTCGTGTCTTTGTATTGAAAAATTAGTTATTAATAACTTATTACACGTGACCGTTCGTGTGTGCGTTTTTCGTATGTACACATCTATAGGAAAATTTTAGAATTCGCAGAAAATATGCGGGTTTCTTCAAATTTCGGGGGGAGGGGGCTGGCCCTGCGGGCCCTATTGCTGGCTACGGCCCTGGTCTGGATTAAACTCTGAGTCAATACGCAATTGTATTTATAGTGGCCACATTTTAGGTAGAATGTTCGCGGCCCACAGGGTCTTTCCCTGGTACCCCGGTATACCGGTGGCTTAGTCCAACCCTGACTCCATGTAATATTGTAATTTATTTTACATAGATTTACATAGATTTAATTATTTAAATTTTAAAATTGTAGTTTGTTACTAACGATTATATAATATATAATATAAATGAAGATATATTATAGTTTAAATAATATTTAGTAAATTTTTAGGTTAAGTGACAACTATTTCAACACAAATTATCTATTATTTTATAAAATTATCATAAGATAATTTGAATTTCTTTTTTTAACAAATGTGAAGAAAAATGTTTTATTGGTTTTTTCTTTAGCATCCTTAAGTATAGTAAAAAGACAACACAAATATATCAAAATCTTGTGAAATAGTCCACATGCTAATATTCTTAAAGAACTTTAAATGTTATATAAGCGTAGTCATGTATAGTATTTTTAATTTATTTAACATATTTAATAATCACAATAAATTATCTATTTTATTTGCTCACAAATGCAAATTAGCAATAAAGTTATGAAGTTTTTGTATAATTAACTATTTGTGTCGATTTTTTTTTAATAAATTTTAATTTTAATTTCAGAGAATTACTCGAATTTATTGATAAACATTCCAAGTAATAGTCGATTAGTTAACCTAATAAATTAGCTACATTTGTTTATGGTATTAGCATTCATTAGTGTAGAGGTTAGGTTAAGTTAGATAATTTCATATTTTTATATACGTAAAACATGTTGTTTTGTGTTGCGTATGCTAATTTATTTTTCATTATTTTGAATAATTGATTAAAAATAATTATTAATTACATATTAATGGTAAATAGCATAGAAAAATAATATGATGTGAATATTTGGTAAATTAATTGTAATTTAGTGAAAACGTACGATTTACATATTGTGGCTAAAAGTGCCAACAATGGTAGTTATTCACAGTTCTTTTTATCAATGAGAAAAAAACAAACAAAATTATGTGTACAATAAATAAATAGAAGACCGGAGGATTAAAATTCATATAAATGACTAATCATAAAACTAACAGTAACTAAACATAGTAACTACTGGATTGTATTGAAAATTGATTTAATTTAATATAAAAATAGTGGTATTTTTGTGTATACATATATGTAATGCAAAATTCCGTAAAGGTTATAAATAAATAAGCGAGAAAGCCACCTTGGGTAGGAATACCTTCAATTATTATTAATATTTAAATACATTTCAAATATTTGATATAATACGAATGTAAAATAATACAAAATAAATAATTAAATAATATATGTATTATGTAATAAAATAAACAATTTATAAATCTGACAAATCACTTTAATTACAAATTTCCACACATGTGGGTTTAAACCCACTTGACTATATAAAATTACTGTATGCGATGTTTGTACATCTCGTTAACCAGGAGTTATACATTCTGTACATAATTATAAATTATTATTCAATTTCGGAAATTAAAAACTGGAAAATTTAAATCGTATATTGAAAATCGATATTTAAATACAAACTGCTACAAGTGAAATAATAGGAGCTCTTTCTTTTTCCTTTATAAAAATAATCGACAAACCCAATAGTTGAAAACTTTAATCGACCAGCATTTAAACGATTTTCAAATATAATGCGAATCTAAAACTATATTGTGTCGTATAAAAGTTATACACAATAAAGTAACAAATTTGAAAATTGGTGTAAACAAATTAAAAAATATGCGAAAATACATAAATGTGTATAAATCAAAATTACAAAATATGACATATTAACTATTTACAATAAAGGAGTATATTATATGTAGTACATAATAGTTTAAATTTTTGTAAAAAAACGTGTTTATAATTATTTCATCTCCGTATTACGTTATATTATTTATTTCTAAATGTAGAACTCCCATCAAATTACATAGGTAAAGGCATTCAATATTTAGTAATAATAATAAAAATTAATTGCACACATTTTTAATATCTACTAGCATTATTATATTACATCGATTATTTTTGTTTTTATCATATTTGTATAAACCTTATTTTTTTACATTTCATATTAATATAAACGAACTATAAAAATCGATTTTAATCTGTATGCATTTAAAATATTAATATTTTCAAATGAACAACATTAAGAAATATTTAATTTAAATTTGTAATCAATTTGGGTAATAAAATATTGAAAACAAGCTATTTATTTATTTATTGCGTGTAATAATGATTAATTGTTATCAACAAATATTCCATTTGTGCAATAAGTCGCTACATCTGCTATAACCTGTTCAAATTCGGTTTAATGTTGACCATAATTTATTGGGAAGGTCGTGACCACGGACATTAATTGTGACGCTGTAGTTTTGACCCAAGTTAAATGATGTATTTTCTGAATTCCAGGCATGTTCGAGAATGAATTTGGATGTGCTTATTTCAGGCGTGGTTTTCCATAGGGGTATTTCTCAATTTTAAATCTCGAGAGATTTATAAGCCGAACACAATAAGATTTATTGCTGAGGTGAAAAACGAGGACTTCTATTTTATTAGGGTTCGATTGGAGTTCTCAACATGTGAAGTATACTGTTATGAACGTCTCCACAACAATAAACAATAAAAAATAAATAAATAAATAAACAACAAATAAATAAATTAAACACAAACTATATTTATTAAATTCACTGCGAAAAAAAATAATTTATATTATAAAATATTATTATATGACTGAGGTTCTGCTAGATGCTCTGTTACTACAACACTGACCGGACGTATGCCGGGGACGAGTCACTATCGGCCAACACAAGAAAGAATTCGCTACTTCAGCAAAATACTTGTGTATGCTATCCGACAGTATCTCGTTTTTAAAATATAACTGTTAAAACTAAATTCATTATATAAAACTAAAGAATAACCATGGGTTCATAACAATACATTTTATGTTTGGAGATCAGAATCTAGTATTTGTTCACATTAATCCATTTCTATTTGCTATCCATTCCTATTAGCTGATAAGTCCCACGGCGGTATCTACAGGTAGATGCGAAATAATTAAGCTGGTCCGATTTTGTGTTTGATAAAGTGCGGTGCGGGGTACACCAGTAACGTAACCAAGGGTGACCAGAAGGTGCGGTTGCACCCGGGCCAATCGCACAAGAGCCCGAATTAATACATTTTTTTTTCTATTAATTATTAATAAAAACTATATTTTTCTATTATAATATACTATTAAACTAATCATTTTTTCTTCTTAATAATTCAAAATTATTGTAAATTATCATTATTTTTATAATTATGTAGTATCCCGCATGAGTATGAATATTATTATATCAACGTATTACGTAAAGTTCATGAGTATGGTACTACAGAAAAAACATTAAGAGTTGTATAGTTTTATTATTACTGTTAAACGTTGGGTTATATTCCTAGCATATGTTTATTATTAGACCGGATATCAATCGATCGTCTGTCATTAATCGTTATATTTATTATTACGTTAACGTTTTGATATTATTTGAAATCTTTATTCGTTAGTTTGTTCGTAAAGATCGTAGTAGTCGGCCGGTTAGTCGGTGACAATCGCATATATTTTGTCATACATTCCCCTAACCCCGCCCATCACGATTTTAAAATTTTTTTTTATGCCAAAATTTAGTACGTAATTTGTATGCCCATTCCCGGAATTTGTACGACACCGGAACATTGATAAAAATTGATTTTAGTATGGACGGGGCTGGGGAAACGTTTCCTTTTTATGGTTTTATACATTTTTCAATAGCTATAAAATCGAGTAAAATCAATATTTCGTAAAATCATTCGACCAATGCATAGATTAACATTTCTTTGATCTTTGTTCTGAAGTTTATCTCCCCAAAATTATTCTAAGAGGTATACCGAAGGAAGTACGGATATATTTTTATATCGGATATGTTTTTTCATAAAATTGAAAAGAAATTGCCGGTCATATGCTGCTCCTACCAGTAAAAATAATAATTAAAGTAACGGCACGGACTCCACTACTATGGCATTATGTATAATAGCTAGCCATAATAACATAATAATACGTAATTTATATATTTAAAAGAAAAACCTGACTGACTAACTAATCTATCAACGCACAGCTCAAACTACTGGAGGGATCAAGCTAAAATTTGGCATTCATATAATTATTATGGCTTAGGCATCTGCTAAAAAAGGATTTTTCAAAATTCAACTATTAAGAGGGTTAAAAAGGTTAAAAAAGTTTAAAATATTAAAAAAATCATCTAGTAGATGAAGCTATAAGTTTGAAATTTGGTTAGTGGTTTTGTTTTATGTTATGGAGACTGGATTAAAATTAATAATTAAAAATAGAATATGTAAATATTAAATACTGGAGCAAACGAAGTTTCACAGAATTGCTAGTTGTTCACAAAAGAGTTTTTAAAGATAAATAATATTTAAAACGACGGATAATACGGCTAGTAATATAATAATACGTAGTATGTCCAATAAATACGCGAACTTTTAAAATAAAACTTTTATTTGTCATAATTTATTATGAATCAGTTTTATGCCCTTCAAAATAGTCTCCATCCGTAATAATGCATTTATCCCATCTTCGTTTCCATTATTCGAAACATCCCTCAAAGTCTTCAGATGTTAGGCTTCTCAGTTCTTTTATCGTTTCGCGCTTTATGGTTTCTACATCGTCCCAATGCTGCCCCCTCATGACCATTTTACGTTTTGGGAATAAAAAAAAAATCACAGGGTCTACATCAGGAGAATATGGGAGGTGGTCGAGTGTTGTGATTGAATTTCGGGCCAAAAACTCTAAGACCAGCAAAGACGAATGAGCCGGCGCATTATTGTGATGCAGAATCCACCCGTCCTCTCCTAGCAAATTTGGTCGTACACGTCGCACACGATCTCGTAAGCGCTTAATAACTTCCACATAGAAAATATCATTTATAGATTATCCTTCAGGAAGATATTCATGATGCACAATACCACGGTAGTAAAAAAAAAACGATTAAAATGACCTTGATTTTTGACCGGCTTTTACATTTTTTCGTTCGGGAATCATTTTTTGACTTCCACCTCATGCTCTGAGTTTTAAGTTCTAGATCATACTCGTAGAACCATGACTCATTTACCAGTGATAATCCTTTTAAGAAAATTAGGGGTGTGCGTCGAATTTTTCCAGTCAATGCAGCATTTTTTTTGCCTCAACTTTTGGTCCTGTGTTAGAAGCTTTGGTACAATTTTCGCACACAATTTTTTCAAGCCTAAATTTTCCGTCAAAATTGTGTGCACAGACGATTTTCCAATACTCAGCATATCAGCCAACATCCGGATTGTCGTTTTTCGATCGGAAAGCACGAGAGATTGCACACGTTCGATGTTTTGGTCGTTACAAGTGGTTGAAGGATGTCCTGGTCTCGTATCGTCTTTGCAGTATTCACGGCCCTCTTGGAAACGCTTAATCCACTTAAAAAGAGCTGTTTTTTCAGAGCATCATCTCCATAAACAGTACTAAACATTTGATGAATTTGTAGCGGGGTTTTTCCAAGTTTCACCAAAAATTTGATGATTACTCGTTGTTCGGTTAAATCGTCTATTTCCATTTCGACAAAATAAAAAAAACCTGAACACTTAAACTGCACGTGTGCTTTTTGTATAATAATCTCGACGGTCGGGCGGTTACTGTCGCATTATAAGTAGTTGTAGAGTGTACCCAAAATAGTACGATGTCTTACTTTGACCCATAGACCGCTGTAGATAATCAGATATCAGATAATATTTATCGGACATACTACGTATAATCACTGAACTCAATACATATTATAGTATTATACATATTGTATTGAGTTCAGTGAATATAATAATATAATAAACTATATATAATATTATTATAAAAACAGAGATGGGCAAATCAAAGTTATTAGAGGGAATAAATTTAGAACTTTAAAATCTAGCGGTCCAAAGCACAGAAAGCAAAAATAAAAATAAAATAAAAACAACTAAAACCGATACTAACTAATACTAAAATCAATATTTCTCAAGGTTCCGGTACAAATTCCGGGAATGGGCATACAAATTCATACAAATTACGTAATAAATGTTGGCATAAAAAAAAATTTAAAAATCGAAAATGGGTTGGGTTGGGGAAATGTACGTTATATTTTGATTTTATTTTCGTGTAGCCGTATTCAATATTAATTAACAATATTAACTAACCTAACCTAACATTTGTTATTCAAGTGTATAATTTTTAAAAATGTGTAAACCTATGAGTGGAGCAAAAAAGTGCAAAAAAGTAATAGAAGAAAATTTAAAAGATGGTAAACTGCCAAAATTAGAAAAAAAATATTTCAAAAAAATAGTTGAATCTACTTCAGAAAATCCTACTATAACTACATCTGTTCTTAAAATATCATATTAAAACTCCGAAAAAAATAACGTTACCGATATTTGTCAGAATATTAACAATACTGATGATTGTGATATATTGTTAAGTCAGAATATGGAAAACATTTGCACAAAACAGTATCCTACTGACATAGCTAATTATATACAAAAATCAGTTCTGAGTGTAGATGACAAAAAATTTATTGTTGAACATGGTCCTTGTAGTGGTCCTTTCGTAACGTGAGTGGACGATGTTTTGACGAAGCATTTTATTACACCGTATCAAAAGTTGGACTGCGTATTTTACAATTGTGGCTTTGCTATTCACCAGAGTTCCATAAATATTTCTGTCAACCTTGATGGCTTTTTAGAAACGGTAGTATAAAGCACTAAAAATGAATACGAGAATTTAATGATTGGGCCCATACATCACGAAGAATTGAAATACATGAAAAATCTATACCTTATAAAATGGCATGTATGGCCTTTTATTCGTTTCAGAATCATAACACAATCAACGAAAATCATGAAAAGCAAATCAGGGATGAAGCAAATGTGGCTGTTTCACTCAAAATACTATGTACTACTCGATAGTCTTCACGAAATGATTGTTTAAAAGTGCTTAGTTTGCTTTACGTAGATTTTTTAAAACTTTTAGCATATATTTCACTTATGGGCCGAAATAAAAATAAAAAAGATAAAGCTTCATGTCTTCAAGACTATTTTCAAAAATTTGATGTCATTTTAATAATTATCATCGAAACCAAAATTCTTAACTCATTACAAATTGTATCACTATTGCTACAAAAATCGGATATAGACTTACTTAAAACTTTTGCAATGCTTCAAACAGCCTTAAATAAAATAAAAGAAATGCGTGATAAATTTGAAGTGTTCGAGGAAGCTAAACAAATAGCAATGTCGTGGGCAGTTGAGCCAACATTCATTAAACTAAGAAAAAGAAAAACTACCAAATATTTCGATGAATTAAGTAGCGATGAACGTCTTGATGGTGAACAATATTTTAAAACACAAATTTACTATCGTACTCTGGACATAATTATCTAACAACTCAAACACCGTTAATGGTATGAACAAAATAATAAAACTTTTTACTTTAATAATACCAATTATTATATTAATATATGTTCAATGAATGAAAATTAACTTAAACATTCAATTACCTTTTTAATAAATAATTATGAAAATGATTTAACAATAGATTTGGTCAACCAAATTATTCAACTTAAACGTTCATTTGAAAATCAAATTTGAAAATTAAATTCTATACATGACTTGCCAAAATTTATAATTGTAGACAATTATTTAATAGCTGCAAATTTTCCAGATTTATGTACAGCTTGTTTTCTTTTTTTAACAATACCAGTGACGGTGGCAAGTGCAGAAAGATGTTTTTCCAAACTTAAAATAATTAAAAACTATCTTCGAAGTACGATGTCAAAAATTCGTTTGTCAAGTTTAGCTATAATATCAATAGAAATGAAAATTGCCAAAAAAATTAATGCATCAGATATTATTTCTACTTTAGCAAATAAGAAGTCCAAAAAAATGTTTTAAGATTTGAGCCTTATATTTATTTTGATTGTTATTTGTTACAACTATAAGTATTTACTGATTGTTGGTATGAACATAATATGAAGTATTAAATTAATAATAAATATTTATTATTTATTAAATGATTATAAAATGATAAAATGTGTATTTAATAAAATATGTAATAATACTTTAAAATAATTTTAAAATAATTTTAGTTAAGTAAATATACTTCCTTAGATCTTCTTAATATATATACTTGGACGAGGGGGGCCCGTTGAAAATTTAGCTAACGAGCGTAAATTTTGAAGTAACACCACTGGGGTCTACCATATGTAACCTATGTCATTAGTGCTCAACATGCAGATTGCGTCCTCTGAAATGGTTAGAAACTTCTCCAAGTAAAAGGTTATGCTTCGATATATAATTTATTGTAAAAGTGTCGTCATGTTATTAATGTTATATATAATTCATAAAGATTCGATGAGAAACCAAATGTTTATCATACAATATTTTGTTTTATTTGATTCCCTGGCATTGTTTAAAGTGTAGAGTAACAGTACAATTGTATTATAATTATTTATTGTTTTTCAGAAGGATATGCGTATACACAAAAACAAAAAGATCTAATAAAAGGAATGTGGTTGTTGAGTATGCATGATATATTTCATAATCTCAAAATTATTACATATTTGCTTAAATATAATTGTAGTTGCTAAATTGATGCACACTTCATTTTTCTTTTAATATTATTATTATATTAATGTGAAAATTGGTATACTCTATTAAAAATTAAAACAATATTACATAAATGTTTACAAACGAAAATTAATATAAATGACATATTAACCATAAACCAAGAAGTAGTATATTATGTAAAACCCACAATAGTTTAAATTTTTTCAAGTATTCGAATTTGTAATTATCAATTCTCTTTTTTATATTATATTATGTTATTTCCTTGATACAGATGGTAACGAAATCATAAGAAGTAAATATTTTCATTGTTTAATATACAACAATAATAATAAAAAAATTGCAAACATATATAATATCTACAAACCATACAACGTATATCAATTGTTGTTTTTATGTTTTTATAATTTTTGCGTATAATTTATTTTTTCACAATTCATCTTAATAAAAAATGAGCCATGGAGTTACATTTTAATCTGCATGCAATTATGAAACCAATAAGTTCAAAAAACTTTTATTTAAAAAAAAGTTAAGATATATTTTGGTGTCATGTTTAATCAATTTGGTCAAGATACAAGCTATTTATTTATTTATTAGTATGAGGTGTTTTAATGATTAATAGTTATAAACAATAGTTAATAAATGACTGGTAATAATAAAAATAAAAAGTAATAGATAAATTTAAATACAATACATTAATGGGATTGGCAGGTTAGGTTACGTTTAAATAGGGCTCATTCCTCCCATTCGCATAGGAGAGCTTGTTTACGTCGTAGTACTGGCAGACCAATATTGCATAGAATCAGTAGTAATAGTGTATAGGTATATATAACTGTTCTGGAAATTTTGCGTGAAATATGATTAAACTGAAGACCCATCTTTTTTATGTGTGTACTGTTGATCCATATAGGGGCGCTATACTCGGCGGTCGAATGCACAAGTGCACTAGTATATGTTCTCAATGATAAGAAAACCGCTTCCCATTCTGTGCTTGAGAGGTTGTAAATGATGTTTTGGTAATTGGTGTTTGCTGCAATGTTGGATAGGTGCTTTTATAAGAAGAAGTTTTGTCCAGCGTAATGCCCTTGTATTTGGGGATAAGGTTGGATGTGATGGTATGTCTACAGAATGTGACGTTTAATTGGTGATTGGCTTGTTTATTGCTGAGGTGAAAACCGGAAATATTTGTTTTACTAGGGTTCGGTCGAAGTCTCCAACGTGTGAAGTATTCATTTAATGTTCGGAGATCAGAATCTAGCACTTGTTCACACTAATCCAATCCTATTTCCCTATATGGCAAATAATTATTGTCTGCTTACATAAATATATTTGATGTAGTTACTGGCAATTCGCTTATGTATAAATTAATGAGCATCGGGTTTAGAACAGATACCTGACGAAGTCCGTTTTCAGACGTAATTTCTGTTTTTAATGATGTTTATATGAATCTGAAATTATATTGTAGATTGAAAAAGTTTTACACATTAAAGTTACACATTTGAAAATTACTTATATTAAAATATATGCATATATACATAAATGTGTACTAAAGAAAATTACAAAAATTCACATATTAACCATACCAAGAAGTAAATTATGTAAATTATAATGTATATTACATTATATTATATTATTTTCTATATACGGAAGTTAACAATAAAACGAGAGGTAAAAATTTTCAATATTTATATATATAGTTATAATAATAAAAAATATATGCATTCGTGTATAATATTTACAAATCATACCATATTATATCGATTTTATATTTATGTTCTTATGATATTGCATAAGCTTATTTTATCACATTATATCTTATTATAAAACGATCTATGTGGTTACATTTTAATCTAAAGGTAATTATACTACCAATTATGACAATTCAACAACATTATGATCTAAATAGTTGTTATATTTAAACAATTCGACCAATACATTTTTAGAAGCAACCCGTTAATTTAACTTAATGAATACATTTTAGAGTTGATGAATAAGTACGTTGATAAGACGGTATCTGATATGACATTGAAAGGTAATGTGTATATTATATATTATAATTGACTGTTTTATGTTGCATAATACATATGTTTACTATTACAATTTATGACATCGATTATATAGTACATAATTTTATCCAACTGTTTGTATTTGCAGATGGGTTTATACATCTGGATGAATGGTGTAATATGGCGATCTTGTATGTATTATGTTCAATTTATTAGCAAATTAGAATTAAATTATGACTTGAAGATATTATTTTTCTCTTAAATCATTTATTTATCCGTTTGTATTACAATACTATAAATCATTATATATAATATATTTTATTCTGTCTCTTCGTCAAATTTATTTTATATTCACAACTGTAAAAAAAATTGTTTTATCTTACATATATATTTTTTGTTCTGACATTATCTAAAAAAGAAATGTTGATTTATTAAATTTTAATCTTTTTTTAGTCATGATAATTCACGATTGATTTTGTGATATTTATTATATGTGCTACGGTATACATGTTCAGACCGTATATCCGCGTCAGGACATGACTGGTATCATTTTATTGATGTTATTTCGAGTTACTCGCGTTTAATTGACGTGCAGTTTTTTCATTAACAATACTATTTTCAAGATGCATTAAATATAATTTTTATTATTGTAATATTTAGTCATGTTTTCGATGTAATTATTATAATTCAATCATTGTCAAATATAATAAGTATATTAAAAAATTAATCTTCGTCCATGCGTTGTAGTAAGACCTAACAGCAGCAGATTCACGTCACACATGAAGAAATCGACCGCCATTCGACTGTTGACCACGTATTTTTCGCAATACTTAAAAATCAAAATGCAATGTTGCACATAATCCGTTCCATTCAAAAATCCAAAATACATTAATTGATTTTTGCATTCAATTTTTTTTCCAAATTTTTTAAAAGCCTCTTGCAAACCTTTAAAAATTGGTAATCATATTAATTTTCATACAAAATTGATCGCTACCACCAATTAGATGAAAATTTGTGTTATGTTACTGGTGCTGTAAGAAAAATTGAAAAACTAAATTGATTGTTGAGTATAGTATCAAGTGTTTGTTACATATTAAATACAATATTAAATACAATTACAAAATTGAAAAACATAAGAGGCTTTGTGTGTGACCGTTGGTCTGCCACGACTAACTCTACAGCCATAGCTGTCAGTTATGCGCGGAATGTGATTCAAATGGGGATCTATCTTTTTCGTGTGTGTACTGTTGATCCATACAGGGGCGCAATACTCTACGGTCGAACACACAAGTGCACTAGTAGATGTTCTCAATGCTAAGAAAACTGCTTCATATTCTGTGTTTGAGAGGTTGTAAACGATGTTGTTTCGGGGATTTGATTTTTGCTGCTAATTTGCTTTTTAAAATCGTAAACAAAATAATAAGTTGAATAAATATAAGTATCTTTAATAAAAGAATTGTATAATTGACACCAGGAGATTTATCTAGTTTGAAATATGAGCATATTGTTCAATGATATAGTTAGAAGCCTCTCCAAATAAGAATCTGGCCTTGTTTATAGTCTAGAGTAACAATACAATTGTATTATAATTATGTATTGTTTTCAGAGTCGACGAATATTTTTAGGAACAAACTAAATGATCTCTTCACATCATTATGGGGCTTGAGTATGTATGAAATATTTCATTACTTCAAAATTATAACATATTTGCTTAAACATTATTATAATTGTTAAATTGATGCAAACTTCATTTTTTTATTGTATTATTATAATATTATCTTGAAAATTGGTGTACTCAATTAAAAATAATAACAATATTTCATAAGTGTGTACAAAAGAAATTTAATATAAATGACATGTGCTGTGGCCTAACGACATTATGGTGTACTCCGTACCGCAGTTTATCAAATGTAAAACCGGACCAGCTTAATTAGTTTGCGTCTACCTGTAGATACCGCCGTATGACTTATCCGCTACATACACACACACACACACACACACACACACACACATACACACACACACACACACACACACACACACACATCTATACACACACACGCTCGCACTACATTATTATTAGTATTTTTTTGTGAATTATTATTATTATATTATGACGTAAAGGGAAAACGCCCGCATTAATCACAAATCGCAATCGTTCGTTTTATGTTGTGCGGACCATTGACGTGTCGAATACGCGTTAGGTTAGACTTCTACAAATTAGAAGTCTAGTACCGAGTGTTTTTTTAGTTATTTTGGCCTTTATATATTGGCTCGAATTGCCGTATTGGTTTACATTATATTACGTAGATTTTGTGTGTGTTTGGTTCATTCACATAAGCCAGCTTAAGAATTGAATCATTTTATTGTGAGTACGTTTTATTATTATATTTTGGAAATTTGGTCTTTTTATATTGTTGAGTTATTATTATTATTATTATTATTATTATTATTATTATTAACATCATTATATGGTTGGATATTTGATCATTACACTTTTGAGCCAGAAGGGCCATTTTTCCAATATTAATTGTATTATACTTGTTAATATTTTACATAGGATTTCTTATTATATATATTTATATTATTGTAGCACCATTTGTATTTTGTCATTTTTATTGTAATAGTTTTAAATAATTACACACGATCATATTACACATATAGCTGACTGATTGATAGAGGCGTACGCATTAAGTTAGTTCGGCAAGGTACTATATCGTTTAGTGCCACTGCCCCCCCCCCCTTTTTTTTGTGGTATCGGCAATACACCCACTGCCCTGAAGTCTATCAAGCAGTACTTGGGGCAGTGCGTCGCGTATATTCAATATAAAACAAACAATATTTCACTGGGGTAGGTGATCGGACAATCCTCGGCCACACCACCCCTTACAAAAGTATATACACAATTTTGCAAGTACAGGGAGGAGCAGTAGTTCAGTGCCTACCACTCCTCCCCTAAAAGTTTCTGTTTAAGAGCGGCCTGCCACCGCACTTCTCCTCCTCCAACTGCGCGATGGAGCTATCCCCTGCAGGGATTGCCTCTCCCGCTCCGCTTCCTTCTTTAAACCCATCACGGTCGATGCGAATTGGGTAACTGCTTCCCACTTGGCCGGGGACTCCAGCATTTGGGCGACGAGATCGCGCGGCCGGAAAAGACCTATAACGCGTATAAGATTGTTTCTGGCTCACTCTCGAACGCCTCGCAGCGAACGAGCGTGTGAAACGTATTAAAACAACATATTAACCATAAACCAAGAAGTGGTACATTATGTAAGACCCACAATAGTTTTAATTTTTGCAAATATTCGCGTTTGTATTTATCAATTCTCCTTATTATATTATATTAAATTATTTGCTTGATACAGATCTAATAGATATAATAACAAGTAGAGGTTTTCATTGTTTGATATACAGCAATAATAATAAAAAAAAAAATTACAAATATGTACAATAGCTTGTTGTTTTTATGTTTTTATAATATTGCATAAGCCTTGTTTTTTCACATTTCATCTTGTTATAAAACGTTCTATGGGGTTACATTTTAATCCGCAGGTATAATTATACCACCAACATTTTCAAATAAACAATTTTATAGTATAAATAGTTTTTATGTTTAATCAATTCGGTCAGTAAATTATTAGAAGTAAGCCCTAATTTAACTTAATAAATACATTTTAGTGTTGTTGGCAATGTATGTTTCTGACACGTTAAAAACACAAAATTTAACTTTTATGTGTATATTATTAACCATAATTGACTGCTTTATGTTACATAATACATATGTTTAACATTGCAATTTATGACATCGATTATATAGTATATCATTTTATTGTATTTGCAGAATAGGTTCTAGAATGTAATGGTGCAAAGACCCACTGCAGTCTTAAATAAATTTGCAATTAAGACTCATACTATGACTTGAAGATGTTATTTTTTTTTTTAAATAATTATTATCCGTTTGTAATACAATACTATAAGTCATTATGTAAAATATACTTTATTCTGTCTCTTTGTTAAATTTATAATATATTCAAAATTGTAAAAAAAAAATTGTTTTATCTTACATATATATCTTTTTTTCTGACATTATCTAAAAAAGAAAGGTCGATTTATTAATTTTTAAGCTTTATATGGTCATGATAATTCACGATTGTTTTTACGATATTTATAATGTGTGTTACGGTATACATTTTCAGGCCGATTATCCACGTCGGCACATGACCGGTATATTTTATTGATGTTTTTTCGAGCCACTCGTGATTATTTGAAGTGTTGTTTTTCTCATTAACAGCGATATTTACGAGATATATTGAATATAACTTTTATAATTGTAAAATTTAGTCATGCTTTCGATGTATTGTTATAATTCAATCATTGTCAAATATAATAAATAAAATGAAAAACAAATTTTCGTCCATGCGTTGTAGTGAGACCTAAACGCGGCAGATTCACGTCACACATGAAGGAATCCACCACCTTTCGACTGCTGACCAATATGACCCCATACTCTTCGCAATACTCAAAAATCAGAACGCAATGTTGCGCATTATCTTTTCTTTTTAAACGTCCAAAATACATTAATTAATTTTTGCATTAAATTATGCTTCCAATTGTTCTGATAACCTGTAACGTAACGAGTATATTGTGCGTATGGGATAGTCGACGGTTCCCACAAAACCGGTCGGAATAACAACCGATAGCCCCCTTCCCATACGCAACTTCATAGATTATTTGTAAATACCGGCCCGGCGAATAATTAAAAGTTTTGTTCTCTCTCCATGTCCGTCCGTTCAGTGAACAACATTAAAATTAAATTGTGTGAATTTTATTTATATTTTTTTTTGTGAATTTTTTTGTGATAACACAATGATGGAGTAGATCCGGGAAGAGATCTCTCTTGAATGATGATAACATACGGGCAAGAGGGAGATGGATTTTTCACTCCCGATATATTCGAATCGGTATGTTTATATATGCACTATACCTTGGCCGGTCATACAATTTTTTTACATTAAATTATATTAATTATGTTGTGAAATTATTTTATTATGTGTATCGAGTGTGAATTTTTTTATTATCAACATAAACAAAAAGATATCAAATAACATAACGAATTTTTTTCATTAGAATAAATCCTAAGTCTCCGGCACAATTTGTGTTATCCGGATTTAGGTTGGCGACCCCAATTTGAACAAGGGCGTCAGTAGCCGTGAGGTTACAAACCTCTTGTAAACTTTTTAAATTTGTTAATGATATTAATTTTCACACACAATGAATTGATCGATAACCGCTCATCGGATGAAACCTTGTGGTATGTTGTTGCTGGTACCGTAAGGGAAATTGAAAATCGAAATTGTTCGTTGATTATAATATTAAGTGTTTGTTACATATTGAAATACAATTAGAAAATCAAAAACACGTTAGAGATACACAGAGGCCGTCCAATACAAGCGCCTTTGGAATTCGCTGACAAAAGCAGTCTTGTTGCCGGACGGACACAATTTCACATAAATCGCCATGTTAATAATGTACTTTTAAGGTAACGAGTGGATTGATAATGTTGCACGTATTGGATATATTTGACGTTCCCTCAAAATCGGTCGGAACGCCGACCAATAGCCCCCCCCCCCCGATACACGACTTTATTAATTCATAATCCATGCCGGCCAGGCCAATAGTGGCAAAGGTTGTTTCTCTTCGATTCCGGACGCCTACGGCTAGACATCCAATATTTACGTAATTTTTTCTGATATTCTCTGTGTGTTTTTAATTTCTGAATTTTTTAAAATTAATAATATGGACTTAGGTTGATGACCATAATTAATTATGAAAGGGCGTCAGTAACCGCATTGTTACATACTATAATATAATATAATATAATATTGATAAATATACGTTCATAATACTTAAGAATGCTTAGCACTTGCAGTTCATTGCGTACTTAGGGTATGCTAAATTCGGTTCATCTTCTGAATGGTTTTCATTAGTATGTGAGTCTATGTGTCGATATAATTTAAATGTTACTTTCGAAAATTATCTTTTTCAGTGAGTTTAGTGTTGTATAGAGTTCTTATTTATTTTTATAATTAAAAATGCACTACATGAGGTTTTATTGTTTTCACATTAGTTTGAATCGATTGCGTTAATTAAGTTCCTGCTGTATTATATAAAAATAATTGAGGCCACAATACCATTATCGGTATTCATATTCGCAACTTTTAAAGGAATAAAATTGAAATCTCTATTTCTCGAAAATTGTATCATAGGATGCTCTGGATATGTAATTCCGTTACAGTCTCTCGTTGTGCATTGGATGATTATTCCATTTGCAAAATTAGACCATTTTCTTAGTTCAAACATAAATATCTGAAGGAACTAGTATCCCTATAACCTCAAACACGTGATTAAATTGTTGTCTGCCCGTTTGATCATATCGTATATAACTACATTCGTCGGACGTCAGTAGTCATAATTTGCTCTTTTGTGTTATCGATTTTTTTACATATGATATGTTTTACCAGAGTATTTTTTACCATTGTGCGTAAAATGTCAACTTATAATTAGTATTAACATTGATTATATAATATACAGATTAGCCATTCTATACAAAATAGTGGCGACCAACCGTTGGCCGTCAGCCGCTATACAGCGCTGTATTAGAAACGGCCGTCAACAGAGGGGTACTCTACCGCCCATCGTACATGGATAGACGGGTAGTGGTGGCGGTAAATCTTTGATTTGTTATTTATAGGTAAAACCAAATTATTTTCTGCTACAATATTATTTTCTTTGCGTCGCTCAGTGGCCAGGAACCACGTTAACATTACTTCCCACCTCCCAAGCTACAATATTATATTTTGTGTTTATAATAACAAAATAATACCGGAAAAATGTATAAAAATAAAATGAAATATGATTATTGAATATATTATGGTAAATTGTTCATTTATCAGTGTGGTGTGTATCGTGTGGTTCGATGTCCATTTGTTAATTTTATGTTAATTTGATTAAAATACCCGGGAACACATGCCAATACGTAAATTGTGGGAAATCTTCGCACAAATTTAAAAATTTAAAATGTTTAAGTTTCTAAAAGATAAGAATAGATTAGAAATATGGAAAATAAATTCAGGTATGATTAAAATTTTTATGTACTTTAGTATTTTGATATAATTTAGCGGCAGCACGTTTTACGAAGCATAGAAACACATGGACCACCCGACAAATATAAAAAAAATATTGACATGTATTATAATATAAATTATAATGGTTATTATGTCAAGTATTTATATTTATTAAAAAAATAGGAGAATAATATATTTAAAAATATAACCAATTAATATCTAAATTATCAACGACTTTAAAATTATTTTATTTATTATTAATTATTAAGTTTCTTATTAACTTTAAATATGTTTTTTTTATATTTATAAACTTTAATATTTTTAAACCATCATGTGTGAAGCTCACCAGCTAAAGTAAAATGATTACTGAAATTTGAATTGTTATGTGGTGTATATAACAATTACGAAATATTGGATTGGTTGAGATGATAGGGAGTGTGCAGGGAAGTACCACAAATGTATTTCCCCACACAAATTAATAAGATGTTTACTCGGCGATTGTCATCTTAAGAAATATATTGTTTGTACACTATAACAACGACATCTATCGACCATCCGTATAAATAAAATTTTAGTCGCCAAATATCCTTATATCATGGCTTATCTGTATATTATAAAATCAATGGTATTAATATGGATCGAGTTGAATATAAATTATGTGTTAACGACTTCTAATTTAAGGGTAATTTAAATTTTAGCATATTTCTGTATCTATTTCGAAAATTAAATCATAGTTTAGTGTGTAAACTAATCGATTGCTATCGATGTTTTAATTTATAAACTGTTATTATAGGTTGTATCTCTCATAGGTTTCCAAACAATGTGGATTTGGAATATTGTTAAAAATAGATTTTAAAATACTCCGGTGTTATCGTTTCTATAAGAAATAAAACGTTAAAGGTTTGTTACTTAATATAATTATTTCAATATAAATTAATCTGTTTACATATGTCATAAGTATGTATAGATGTTATTCAATATTATGTATTAAGTATTGGTTTTTAGTAAAACATATATGTATATATTATATGTAGATACGCGTTTTATGTGGTTTGTAAATAAACCATATTCTTTTATATTGCTATATATTTAGATTCCCTTGAAATTAGAAACGAATATATTACAATATTAATCTTTGAATAATTTTCATTATTTTCTTATTAACCTTGAATAATTTTAAATTATTAAAATACTATTAGTGGCCTATTTCAAAAACAATACCTTTCGCCCATAACTTAAAATATTGTTTCGATACACGAATGTAGTTGTATATTTACTCAAGTGTGATGCCATCGAGAAATAATTTAAATTAAGGTTTTTTTAAACTTAAATAAAATCATATACTTTAAATCGTTTAATACCAGTTTTTTGTTTTTGTTTTCATTTTTCAAGCATTTTATAAATTACTTGAATTATTCAAAAACTTAACAACACATATATAATTTATGTATATAATTGAGAAATTTACACAATCACACAATTACACAATTATTTTAACACCCGCAGTTTATAAATTTATATTGTATGTATGAAACCAATTTTTAACTTAAAAATTGTTATTAGCATTTTTCTCTAGATAATCGTTTATAATACCATTAACAGTAGTACTATATCGATAATGTTAATGCAAACAGATAAATGTATAAGCGCAAACTCATAGGCGAATGAGTTAATATCTCATATGCAGTGACGTGCCCAGGAATTTTCAATGGGGGGGGGGGATGTTATAAGTAAATAGTAATAATACACTTCAATGAATTGTCATAGTAATACCAAAAACTCAAATGTTTATGTTTCAAGCTCTCCAAAATCGTTTCTAGCTTATAATTGTGTACATTTGTAGATTGTTCTATAATTAAAATGAATTTAAATTATAACACACTAATACCAAGTTGTTTAATTAACATAACACCATTAAATTGATTACATACTAAAATTGACAATGGGGGATATAACCCCTAACCTCCCCCCCCTGAGCACGCCACTGCTCATATGTCTCCCCAACCTTCTGATATAACTAAATAGTTCGGTAACGAAATTCACCTCTTTAATAAATAAACCAACTCACAGTTTTTACTATATGTGTACTATGAGTCGGCAATCAAGGAGTTACGGGGTAGTCCAAAGAAGGATAGAAGGATAATCAAAATTTGAATAATGAATATTGTTAAAAATAGCTTTGTAAGTACCTCATCGTTATCGCTTCTAGAAAAAATAGGCTGTTATTTTATGGATAATCAATTTTCTCTAACGCATCATTAGAATATATAAAAGTATTTCTATATTAAGTATTAAAGATTGTCTTTTAGCGAAACATACTCTTTTTAACCTTGAGCATCTTTACATACTATACGTAGAACGTCTTATGATATAAATTAATCAATATTATTTTATTTCTCATTATAATTAGATTCTCATTAAAGTTGAAAACTAATAAAATACTTTATAGATAATGTCGTGCAAAGACAATTATTTTAAAAAAAAAAATTACTTTTAAATCTGTCTAAAAATATAGTGAAATAAAAAAATTAGTAAAAGATTGAGAGGAATGGTAATTGGTAGGTCAGAAATCAGAAGTCTGAATAACTAAAGAAAGATAAAAATAACATAAAAGTTTTACTTTTTTAACTTTTCTGATAGTTCAAAATATTTATATTTTTACTATTTAGGAATTCAAATTAATATGGGTTTAAATATTTAAATCACAAATACATTAAAATTAAATTGTTATAAAATTATTAATTATGGGTTTAAATTAAAAGAAAGTTGATACAATTTTATTTATGTTGTAGTTTTTAGAGATTTTTTTCAGCAAAATATCGAAAAATTAAAAAAATTAAACTAAATTGCAACCAGTGCCCTATTTCTAACAATTTAAAGTATTACATATTTTAAACTGTAAAATATTTGTATGATATCTGTATAATACAAACAATAATTGAAATACTGTATGTTAACAACTCTACTCATAGCTCATACTCATTTATATTTATAACTAGTGCATTTAATACTACAACATCATATTATGTTTGTATGTATACTATTTTAAAATCAACTCAAATAATCAAATAAATATTTAATAGACTGGTGTCGATACGACGGGAGGTGTAGAACGGGATGGCTTGTAAATGAGTCTATTTTATCAGTGTACATGGGGATTTTGTGGTTTTAGTGCTAATGGTGATTTAATATAATATCTTATTCTTTGATAATGCATCGACATATTCTTTTATTTACCTTCAATTCACAAAATAAAAATTAAAAATTCATAACCACGACATCAAATATTTTTGCAAGTTTTATGAGAATGTTATGATATTAATTTATTATAATATGTTCCATGGGAGGGGGAAAATCCGGAACCGAAGACCACCCCATTCAGTGTGCCACTGCTTCTTACACAACGAGCACACGCGCTAATTACAATACTTGGACCCGTATACTACGTATAGAGAAAGTGCGTTTACGATCCGTTTTCACGCCCCTAATGTATACACTGTGTATAACAACGTACGTTTGTTTGTCTATAGATACGCCGCAAAAACGCACCGTGTTGTTTGATATGTACAACAAAATGTATATAATTAATATTATATATACAATATCATATTCGAGTGAAACACATTCAGTCATATTGAATATAAATAGATTCGTTTAGAAATCATAAATAGAATCATTCGCCGCATATTAAAATCAGAGTTCAGTGTGTTATGTGCATGTATGTATATGTTAAGTCCGACAATATTATATAATTTGAATTGAATGAATTCACTAGACTCACCACATATACATATTTACATTTGCACAACTTGGTAGGCGAAGAATTGAATATATCACATGATCATCCCGCCTCATGGTATAATTAAATAGTTCAGTAAAAAAATTTTTCTTGGTTATTATATAAACCTAACTATCCCATGGTTGCATTATACAATGCATAGACAAGCGTACATGGAGTTGTGAGTTAGTCGAAACAAATAATGATAATCAAAATTTGAATTAGGAATTTTGTTAAAAATATACTTGTAAATACTCTGGCGTTATCGTTTCCAAAAGAAATCAGACGATTTGTTATTGAAAAACCATTTGTTTTTATGCACCTTGAATATGTATACATTTATTTATATATAATGTATTAAGGATTGCCTTTTAGAGATACATAAACTGTTTGATCTTGAATGACAATGCATATTATATGTATATACGTCTTTTGAATAGGGTTTTAAATAAAAATGTTCTATATTCATTGATAATGAGATTCTCTATAACGCAAAAAATTAATAATTCACACAATACGTTTTTGAATTTTTTCCTTTTGTTATATTTGAGCCATGATTAATTATAAATTATTAAAATATTATAAAATTTACGTGTGGCCGATATAAGAAATGAACAAATTCTAAAAGTACTTAAACAATTTTTTTGTTTTGACTGTACTGCACATACTGGAATTTAATGGCATGTTTAATCAAGTGCGTTGTTGTCGAAAAAAGTTTTAATTTTTGGTTTTGTTTTAACTTATTTCAAAACAAATTACTTTAGTCGTTTAATATAAAGAAATTATTTTTAATGCGGTTTATAAATTCCGTGAATTGAACAATATCACAAACGAATCATTTAAAAATATAAATAGATTTTTTAATAGTTTAGAGAGTCAGACATTTTCTTTTATCACCTGTTGATTATAATATCAAATAGTTTGTAAGAAAAAAGATTTTAAACATAAACATTGTTTTTAACAGTTCAAACTAGGTTGCCGCTGTATGTAAAATCAATTGACATAAATGCATATGCTAAGCTTCGTAAGCGAAGGATAGAATATTTCACCATATTCACCTGCTTGCTGGTATAATTAAAATGTTTGGTAAAATAAATTCAGTTGGTTCGCCACTAATTGGTTTCGACCGCTTTGAACCATCAACGTTACCGGCAAACTATTTTGGTACGGTATTCGAGAAATGTCGACCGCGGCCGCCGCCTGTACAGTGCGCGCCAGAGCGTGCGACCAAGCGCATCCATTTTGTTAACGGACCTGCCGTCTTGTTTGAGTGGCCTATCGACGTAATACACGTATAATTCGGTGAATTTTGTATCTATTTACTATTTTATATTTTAGTGTGTACCGATTATTATTGTATCGGATTAATAAATGGGCGCCCATATTTAAGTCTTAGTTTTCGAAGTGTTGTAAAAGACCATTGTTTTGTTTTCTTTTGCTAATATAACTTATAGTGGCAATTGGCCTATCGGTTCGTTACATATTTAGAGTCGTGTATTTTTTCCTAAGTCTTCCCATCTTGTTGATGGTTGTGCCCGTGACGGAACACAACAATATTCCTTCCGATTACTAATTTGCTACATAATTGCGCACACGTAGTTGTCACGATAAATGCTCGATACAGTCTCGAAGTCTCTGGGCGAGACGTGAATAAGTATTCGCGACATTTTTGGTAGCAGAGCGTAGTTTTTCCGCTCATATTATTTTCACTGTTAATTTTCCGTGGTAACTAAATTATTTAGGATTAATGGGCCCTGATGTAACGTTCTAATGTAGCGTTTTAGTTGTGGATTAATTGTTGTGTTTGCTGTAAAAATATTTTCGTTATCCATTTGTATGGACAGAATTCTATAGTTTAAATCACCGATTTAATTATTACCAGTGATTTATATATACTGTATACATATAAAATATGTCTGTATTTATTTGTTTGGTTGGTTATTTATTTAGTTACTTATTTATTGATTTTTTACATTGTTTATGGTCATATTACCATTTTAAATATATTAGCGCGTAAGTTAAGTGGTTAACATTTGTATTTGTATTTATTATTATTATCATTTGTGTCCGTAATTATACTAGCGGGGCAAAAACTATTGCGTATAAGACGTTTAAAAGAGCGATCCGAAATCAAACGTTTAACTTATGTCAATCAGATTCGTTCAATTCATGCTATATCAACCTGCAGCCTTGAGAATGCAGGAATCGTACCTCAGTTATTAGTTCTAGTCGAACAATAGATGAACTGTTATTTGCATTTAATTCGGAAGATGATACAGTGTTGGACCAATTGATCCGAGTTAGATTTGTTGTCCGCGTATTCTGATGTTTTACGGGTCGAGGTGTTCGAGTTATGTGCCTTTGTTAAAGCTACCGCCAATCATCTCCGCGATTATACACCTGATCGAAAATTATAGTTTATGTATAGCGGCTCGAAATCGTCATTAAATATAGTAGTTATTAGAGATCAATATGAGAACGGACATGTGATCAACGACAATGGTGGGTCTTCAGTCATTCCTGAGGTACGTCAAAACGAGGTTCAACTGGATGCCGTGGGATTGATACAATACGACGACCGCGGCGTGTCTATAAACAATTATAATTACTGCAATTATTAATTATTGTAATAATAATTACATAATAATTGACTGCATCAATTTTGTCTGGTGTAGTTCTATCAATCAACCAAATCAAAATGTGTGCATGTGGCAATCCTCTTTTCTGCCATTCAATGGAATACATCCAACAACGTGTCTCTCCAAAAACATGATACTTGTAAATGAAGACCATAAAAGATTTCAATTTTTGTTTGAACACACGTGCAATAATGTCATGGCGATCCGAAGATGATTGTCCAGGTAACAGAAGTTTTCTAATTTCATCCCACGTAGGATTGCACGTCAATGTTATGAAAAAATCCGGATGTAAGTCATTGCATCTTGTGCGTATTCATGCATATGTCGTGGGCTTCCTTCAAATGTAGCCGGAAGTATGACAATTTTTCCCAGTTCATTGGGATTGCCATCAGTAGCAATCGCATCGCGTAAATGAATATATTCTTCCGAGCGCAGTTTGGTTTGATTCAACCAAATAAAGAGAAGTCGTTCGGTTTCGATTTTTGCATACATATCGACAATATACTGGTGGAACAATTGCCGACATTTCAAAATGTGATTGTCTGAGTTCTCATGAATCATCAAGCGATATGAATAGTAATTCGTGGCACTGACTTTCTTATTAGTTTCCTGATGCGTTTGTAGATTTATCATTTTGATGTTGAAATGATATCCATCGTCTCCTTGCCAGAATAAAATTGGATATTGCAATACATCGTAAGAGTGATGTGTTTCGGAAACTCGCTGAACATTACCATCTCTGCAATGAAGAACTACATCTCGCGAATTAAATTCTTCACCAACTATTACGATCGCGACTTCATTAATTGTTGGTGCGTTTAACTGTCTTTCGTGTTGGCCGGCTGGTGTTTTGTCGGCTCTTATGACAACAACGTGATCATCAGCTGGCATTCGCTCGAGCGCTGTCCTGAACAGTCGAACTAATTCGTTGTGTTGTATTTATAAAGTACTAAATACATACTTTTTTGTATGAAAATAAATGAATTTATTCAAATTCAGTTGAAAAAATATAGGGGGTTTTATAGATAAATATCTTTAACTGTTTGTACTAAAAAATTTCATTTGATGGATTTATTTGGCTTGGCTTCTGAGTGCCTCAAATTATCCTGTATTATATACTATACTGTATTTGTTCACAATATTATTTAAAAAGTTAAAAATCAATGTTACCGTAGTTTTTTTGGAAACTATTAAAAGGTTTATGATTAGTGTGTATAAGTGAAGCAAAGTATAACTGTAGCTGTTATTAAGCTGTTTGTTCAGGTTTTTGTCGCTAAACATTTAAGTACTATAGGCGTATTGATTTCTAAAAAAATGAATACTTCACAGTCAATGTAGAACGTTTGTCATACGTAGTTTAGTGCCGATTTAAGAAACGAGAGTTTTTCAGAAAAACTTTCTAAGAAAATGATTCACTTCAAGATACAATTAATCATCTCGTCTTTGATATTGTCTTCCATCCATGACAGTGTATTTACTCGTATGTTTATTGAAATATTATTAGTTAGATTGTTCTTATATACGTTTTGGTAAAATAATCATTTATATGTACTCATATGAATAAATCATAATCCTACTAAGGCGAAGAGGAACAAATGTTCATATGGATTTATTTGATACTATATGAGAAATTGTAAAGCTATTGTGTTTTAGAGTATTTTGGTAATTCTCTATATAATGTATTATTTTCATTAGATACCTAACGTAAATATCATAATGTATGCAAATAACGTTATGTAACAACTTTTATTACAATCATTTTAATGAAAATTGATATATGTAATCATTATTAAGAATATAAATGATTTACGAGTACATTGTTATAAACAATTAGACTTTTACAATTTTTAGAATTATACATTATTATATTTTAGATCCGAAGAATGACACTGAAAGAGGTAACTTCGTATTTTAGTTATGTACGTCAATAAGCTTGACATTTGTAATTCTTATAATTAAACATGTGTATATTTTAGATCCGACGAAAGATACTAAAAAAGGTAACTTTGTATTTTAGTTATGTATGTCAATAAATATCACATTTGCAATTCTTATAATTAAACATGTGTATATTTTAGATCCGACGAAAAATAGTGAAGGAGGTAACTTTGTATTTTAGTTATGTACGTCAATAAATATCACAATTACAATTCTTATAATTAAGCATGTGTATATTTTAGATCCGTCGAAAGATATTGAACGAGGTAACGTTAGTACATGGTTACATGCAGGTATCATAGGCAATGAATCCGCTGATTTTCTCGCCACTTCGTGCCCTTGTTATATTCCCTCGCCTATTAAACTTCCTTACTCCGATTTTTCCCCAGCCCTCAAAACTTTCGCCTTAAAGTCATGGACTGCTTTTTGGCTGAATCTACCACCCTCCTTTGCTGTTTCCTTTCGTAGTGTTTGCCCCTCTATCCTACCCTTCCCCTGGTTTCACAATATCTCCATTTCTCGTAATTCAATTGTTTCCTTCTCCCGTTTACGTTCTAGGCACAATCGTCTCCCAGCCCACTCCTTCAATTTATCCCTAAATGATTCTCCCTTTTGTACCCTGCATGAGGGATCCTTTATCTGTAATTCCACTCATCTCCTCTTTGATTGTTCTGTCCTATCCCATAAACGTTGTATCCTTGAAAATTTATTTACTTCATACAACATTCCTTTTTCATTTCCTTATATATTCCAAACCTCAAACGCTTTCCTGATCCTTTCCATTTTAAATTTTTTCTTTTCCTTAGGATTTTCACTTTAATCTATACATATATTTTTTTCTTCTTTTCTCTTTTCTTTTACTTTTTTTAGTTTGTATTTTGCATTTTTTTAATTGTCATTTTCTTATTATTTAATGGTTGAAATAAATATTTTTTTTTATAATATGTCTCTAATAAAAAAAAAAAAAAATTCGTAGAATTAAATATGTGTATATTGTTTATTTGACATAAGTCATTGAAAATACCTATGTATTTTAATAATGTTATATTTGGAGAAATATTATCCGAATTCACGCCAAAGACTTAAAAAACTTTTGCAAGTTAAAAATTATTAATTTTTTAATATTTTATAAATATTTTCTGTAAATAAATGTAATTTAAAAAATTAACTATTTATACTTATTTTAATTATATTTTAAGAATTACAAGTTTGCAAACGTAAGTAAGATTTCATATAATTTTTGATGTAAATATTTGATCACGGAATAGTTAATCTTTTAATATCGAGTATGATTAATTGAAATTGTTAATATAACCTATGTGAGTAGGTGAATTAAAAAAACTCTGTTGCGGTAAGTAATACCCTCTTTATATATCAGTCAAAAACCTGATGAAAATTATTATGCTTTTACCTCATTATTTTTGTTTATTTATTAGGAAAAAAAGAACCAAAAATTTGTTTTGAAAGTTTTTGTAAAGACTATTGTAAGTTAAACATCTAATAGTGTAAAAATTATAAGTGATATGATGATAATATTCAATACTTCCTAAAATACAACGATAAGCTAATAAATGGAAAAATTAATTTCAAAGAGTTAAGTTGAATTTAGAATTAGACATACATTTGAAAATTAATACGTAAAAAAAAATATTTTAAATTATTTACGTTTATAGAAAAAAATATTAATGAATCTTAATTTTAAATGAATAACTTTTATTATTTAAAACGCAAATTGAGATTTTATTGTCAAATTATTTAAAAAAAAAAAAAATTAATATCGAATGTCATCTTTTAATATTACTTATAGTGTAAATACATTTAACTAACATTTTAATATTTCCTTTACTATTTAGAATGTAAGCATATGTTTTAATCTTCATGAGAAATGATGACTATTTTACAAATATTTAAATAATAATAATTGTCTATGTAGATAATGCTCAATGTTGCTAAAATAAGCGAAGGTCTTTTTTGTAATTTACCTCGACTGCATGTGTCCTAATAGCAATGATAAGTTATGCAGATAATAAGAAAATTTTAATTAATTTTTATAAAAAATGTAGTATATCATTCTATCTGAAAACTCTGTTTATAATCAATGATAGTTATACATTAAGTAGATAATTTGTTGCTTCATAACATTCTCTAAATATCTATAATGTTTTATCAATTTTCTAGTGTTCACACCCATTCATAAAGAAAATAGTAAGTTATTGTTTGTGGGATACTTATAGATGAATAATTGTATAAACGTATTCATCCTGTCGATATCTAATCAATTTAATGTAATAACTTATTAGTTTTTTGGCACGATGACGAGTGTTTCATTAAATTTTTAAATTAATACTGGAAACTCAATATTTTATTCAATTTGATATCTTTTCGATGTTTTAAAAAGTTTTAAAAAGTGAGCCACATAATACAGTTTAAAAAATACACAATATATTTCTAAAATGACTTGAAAAATAAATCTAATTCAAATTATTTTTCAAAATTATAATCGGACTACCGGATGTATATTTGTTCGGCTTGTTGGTCTATTATGCAATAAGAATCGATCATTAAAAGTTATCAAAAATAAAAATATTTACACGTGCATTATCGAATATTATTCAATTGAACTTCATTTTTCTCAACTTAGAATAAATATAAATTAGAAAACAGAATATTCAGTTTGTATTTATGTTCGTAAAAAACTGACTATCGTATTTTTAGGTTATTCGGAGAAATACATCAAGTATATTTTCTCTTTTGCAATTTTGGGTAAAAATAGTTACTTAATTAATAACATTTTTAATATAAAAATTCCAAACTATATACATATATATATATATATATATATATATATATATATATATAACGACGTTCAACTGTGTTAGGACAAATATTCTTATATTAATTTAATACATGTAGAATAAACACTAAAAACTTTAAACAATGATTTTTTGGAGTTGCGTATTGTGCGGTATACGGCTACAAACGTACTGCTCGAATATCTTCAGTCGGTCATTCGTAGGTAATCGTATTTTTACCATGATTCGAAATATTCATATTTTTAACAACGATTAATTGCTGGCGGGCGGGATTAGTACAGAAAGGCCCAATTACACAATCGCTATTAGTACATTGTTAATAGATATGAATATTTCGTTATTTTTGTCGTTAGTGGTTGGTGGTAACTTTTTCATGCATGTAATATAATCGCGATTGAAGGAATAGTAGATTATTATCGACCCGTTTACTCGACTTCTTGGCATTCACGAGATGTGTCAATCCTCCTCCACTAAACTGTCCAACCAGCTGTGACTTCCTTATAGAATCAGCGTAACTCAAAGAAAGGTACCCATTCAATTTATATTGCCATATTCGTTGCGGGTTCGAGATCGGGGGTCTAACCTTTTAAGTTCCAAGAGTTGGTTTCATATCACCTTGGGAAGAGTTAACGGGAGAAATTATTGGGCAGTGTCTTGTTTAAGGAAAATTTCGATTTTCTATTCCAGCACATTCTGGTACATCTCTTTATGGCATAGGCATCTCTTTATAGCATACGCCTATGGCATAGGCACATAGATGATAGTACTCTTCTTGCCGAACAGTTCTATTTCCTTGGACTTGGTGATATACAATTCGTGGAGTTAGGCCTTCTTGTCGCTGTTGTTTCGCAACTAGAGGAGAGCCTGGGCAATAGACAACTCTAACTGGCCGGGCTCCGGGCCTACTTTTTTCACAATTTTTTTGGTGTTGAATATGACGGGCAAGACGCCGTATTTCCGTACGCAGAGAAGACTCGAAAACGTGAAACGTCGACGGGGAAATGGGCACGAGGACATAATTGGATTACGGGAACGAGCCGCAAAGGAATTGTGACATGGTGATGTCGGAGATCTACCTCGAACTGCTTCTATGGATGCTATTGTCCATGATATGTTAGAAATAGAGATAGCATATTTTAATAGAGAATAATGTCAATGAAATTAATTATTGCCCGTATCATTAGTACTCCGCGTGACAGTTGATTTTTTACTAACACAAAATCGGTCAATCGTTGGTTCATTTGTCGCACAGACACGATTTCTGTGCGTAGGTGGGATTGAATATCCAGATTATCGAAGTTTTCGGCGAATTCGCCTTTATCGGGATTATGTCTCAGGCTGGGTCACATTTTTAAAGTGCTTATAATGTTATGCAAATATAGTCATGTAGAGTATTTAAAAAAAAAAATAACAGTCTCATTAATTATAATAAACTATGCATTTTAATTGCTCTCAAATGCAAAACATCAATACAACTATAAAATGTTTATATGATTTACTCATTTGAGTCGAATTTTATTTTACTATATTTTTAACTTATTCTTAGGCGATAAACAAACTATAGAGGAACAAATAAAAAGTAATAGTTAATTAGCTTATCTAATGAAATTAACTATAAGTTTAACGATTATGTTGATTTTGAATAAAATAATAAATATTACTTTTGTTAATTAGTAAATTTCTTAATACCTAAGAGTTAATTATTTTTTTTAAATGTTAATTTTATTATCTTAATTTTAATATTGTTTTTTCTAATTTTTCTGTGCTCCCAGAGATTTCTAATTCTGGTAAATACATTCATTAGTGTACAGTATTCTTTTTACAAGGTACATTTTTAATATAATTTCATTTGAACATTTTCGGATATAAATATAGATTTTAGTAATTTTTATTGCTAAAATTTACATTTGTAATATAGTAGATGATCTGTATAAATTATATTAAATTTTTCCTATTACTACTCCACGTAATATTGTGAATTATTTTAAAATTATAGTTTGTTACTAGTGATTATGTTATATATAATATAAATAAATATATATTATAGTTTGAATAAAACTAAGTAAACTGTTAGTTTTAGTGAAAACTATTTCAACACAAATTATTTATTATTTTATAAAATTATCATAAGATAATTTGAATTTCTTTTTCAACAAATGTAAAGAAAAATATTTTATTGATTTTCTCTTTAGCATCCTTAAGTATAGTAAAAAGACAACACAAATATTACAAAATTTTGTGAAATAGTCCACATGTTAATATTCTTAAAGAACTTTAAATGTTATGTAAGAGTAGTCATGTATAGTATTTTTAATTTATTTAACATATTTAATAATCATAATAACCTATCTATTTTAATTGCTCACAAATGCAAATTAGCAATAAAGTTATGAAGTTTTTGTATAATTAACTATTTGTGTCGATTTTTTTTTACTAAATTTTAATTTTAATTTTAGAAAATAAACCGGAAAAAAAAGAAATTAAAGGTAATAGTCGATTAGCTAACCCGATAAATTAGCTACATGTGTTTATGGTAATAACATTTATTATTGTACAAGTTAGGTTAAGTTAGGTAATATCATATTTTTATATACGTAATAAATATGTTGTTTTGCGTTGCGTATGCTGATTTTGTTTTCATATTTTTGGATAATTTATTAAAAATAAATATTAAATGCGTATTAATTGAAAATATCATAGAAAAATAATATTATGTGGATATTTGGTAAAATAATTGTAATATAATGAAAACGTAAAACATATATTTTTGCTATAAGCGCCATAATAGTAGTTACTGATAGTCCTCCTTACCAATAAGAAAAAAAAACAAACAAAATTATTTATACAATAAATAAATAGAGAACTGGAGGATTCAATTATATATAAATCATTAATCATAAATGGTAATTAACCGGACTATTTAAAATATAGATTTAATATAATTAAAAAATAGTGGTATTTTTGTAAATACATATATGTAATGCAGAAAACCGTAAAAATTATAAATAAATAAACGAGAACACGACCGTGAGTTGGAACACTCAATTATTATTAAAATTTAAATACAGTTAAATTTTCAAATATTTGACATAATATAAATATAAAATACAAAATAAATAGCTAAATAATATATTATGTAAAAAAACACAATTTATAAATCTGACGAATCACCTTAATTAAAATTTTCCACACATGTGGAGTTGTACCCACATGACTATTTAAAATTACTGTGTACGACGTGTACACATCTCGTAAACCAAGAGTACTACATTTTGTACAAAATTATTAAATAATATTCCTTTTCGAAAATTATAAAACAAAATTTAAATCGTATATTGAAAATCGAAGTTTAAATACGATATTCTACAAATGAAATAATAGTAGCTCTTCCTTCTCCTTTGATAAAAATAATTGACAAACCCAATAGTTCTAAGAGTTGAAAATTTAAAAAGTGTTGGACGAAGCTGGTCTGTAGTGTGGACAACGACCCCTGGGGTAAGCCCTATATAACCGTCCCGATCCTTATTCCCGAGCCGACCTTTCTCGGAGGCCAGAGAGGCATACAACCGCGTTGCCAAGGAGCCCACGGTCGTGCTGAAGTTCTCCTTAGCTGAGGTCTCGGCGGTCGTCAGCCGTTTCAAGTCGTGAAACAAGGCCCCTGGCCCGGATGGTATTCCAAGTCGGGTCTGGGTCTATGTACACGCGACCAGACCGATGATGCTATTAGGCACATTTAATGCGTGCCTGAGGAGCGGAACCTTCCCGGTCACTGGAAGCGAGCTCGCCTCTCGCTTCTCAGTAAACTGTGAAAGCATGAGGGAGTTCCGTCTTCGTACCGACCGCTGTGTCTCCTCGACGACGTGGGGAAGATCCTGGAGTCACTGCTGGTGAGCCGGATAGAGGCTCTTATGTCCGGAACGGGTATCATACTGTCTGACAGGTAGTATGGTTTTCGGAAAGGACGGTCCACCGACAACGCGTTACGCGTAGTGCAGACGCGTCTCGTCGACGCGTGTAACGCTCGTTGGGTGACAGTGGCTGTGACATCCGGAAAGTGTTCAAATCGGTGGACAAGGGGTAATCCATGCAGCGCTGGAGCGTATGGGTTTCCTGCCATACATCCGGCGGATACACGAGTCGTATCTGAGTGGCAGGATGCTGCATTTATGCGACAATGACCGAGGAGAGCCAATCTCATTGGAGATTACCTGCAGCGTGCCGCAGAGCTTCGTGCTCGGGCCTCTCCTCTGGAACGTCGCGTATGATTCCTTGTTCCATTTTACCCTGCATAGGGGAACGATCACGGTCGGCTACGCGGACGACACGTTGATCGTGGTGGTGGGGGACACGGTGGAAGCTGTGAAGAACCGCGCTAACGCCGCGTTCGTGACGGTCGCGGAACACATTCGGGCGCTCGGCCTACGGCTTGCCGTCAACAAGACGAAAGCCGCTGTGTTCATGAACCGTTACGGGACGACCGAACCCCGGTTACGACTCGAGGGTCAGACCGTATTGCTAGGAGCGTCCCTTAAGTACCTAGGAGTAATCTTAGAGAACAAGGGGACAATGTTCGGTGCGCACTTTAATAAACTATCTACTTTAATTGCTCACAAATGCAAATTAGCAATAAAGTTATAAAGTTTTTGTAAAAGTAACTATTTGAGCCGATTTTTTTTTACTAAATTTTTATTTTTATTTTAGACAATAAACCGATAACGAAATATTTTAGAGGTAATAGTCAATTAGTTAACTTGATAAATTAGCTACATGTGTTTATGGCAATAACATTTATTATTGTACAAGTTAGGTTAAGTTAGGTAATTTCATATTTTTATATACGTGATAAATATGTTGTTTTGCGTTGCGTTTGCTGATTTTGTTTTCATATTTTTGGATAATTTATTAAAAATAAATATTAAATGCGTATTAATTGAAAATATCATAGACAAATAATATTATGTGGATATTTGGTAAAATAATTGTAATATAATGAAAACGTAAAACATATATTTTTGCTATAAGCGCCATAATAGTAGTTACTGATAGTCCTCCTTACCAATAAGAAAAAAAAACAAACAAAATTATTTATACAATAAATAAATAGAGAACTGGAGGATTCAATTATATATAAATCATTAATCATAAATGGTAACTAACCGGACTATTTAAAATATAGATTTAATATAATTAAAAAATAGTGGTATTTTTGTATATACATATGTGTAATGCAGAAAACCGTAAAAGTTATAAATGCGAGATGGGACGCTCCTGCTAGAAGCGGCCGGAAGTGGACCCTGTCGCTGATACCCCCCTCGCTCCTCGACCGGTGGGTGAAGAGGTTGCACGATGAGATGACGTTCCATTTGCCCCAGTTGTTAACGGGGCACGGATGTTTCAATCGATTTCTAAACCGGATCAACCATGTTCCGGAGAACGGTTGTTCCCATTGCGGACCGTCCGACTCTTACAGCGAGGAGAATGATGACGCGTGTCACACGCTCGTTCGCTGCGAGGTGTTCGAGGGGGCCAGAGACGACCTTATTCGCGTAATAGGTCGTTTCCGACCGCACAATCTTGTCGCTCACATGCTGGAGTCCCTGACCAAATGGGAAGAGGTGACCTGATTCGCATCGGCCGTGATGAGAGTAAAGCAGGAAGCCGAGTGCGAGAAGCAGTCACTTCATGGAGTAACTTCATCGTGTCGCTGGTGGAGGGGAAAGGCGGTTACGTCCCGTCCATAAGTTGATATTTATGAGGGGAAGAGCGAGAGACACTGATTTGCCACTACTCCCTGTACGCGCGAATTGACGTGAGAAATTGTATATATACTTTTGTACGTGGTAGAGTAGCCGGGGATTGTCCGGTCACCCTCCCCAGTGTAACATTGTTTATTTTTTTTTAAATAAATGATGGTGACCCACTGCCCCAAGTACTGCTTAACAGGATTTCAGGGCAGTGGGTGTAATGATGATTAAAAAAAAGAAAAAAAAGAAAAAAAGAGCAACACAATTATAAAATGTTTATACAAATTACCCATTCGAGTCAACATTTTTTTTACTACATTTTTATCTAATTCTTAGGCAAACGTTTGACTCCAGATGAATATGATAAAGGTAATAGTGAATTAGCTAATCTAGTGTTTATTGACTATAAATTTAACGATTATGTTGATTTCTAATAAAATAAGAAATATTACCTTAATTAATTAGCAAATTATTAATTACCTAAGAGTTAATTATTTCCTAAATGTTAATTTTATTATCTTAATTTCAATATTATTTTTTCTAATTTTTCTGTCCTCCCAAAGAATCCTAATGCTGATAAATACATTCATTAGTGTACAGTATTGGTTTTTAAAATGTACATTTTAAAAGTAATTTCATTTAAATATTTTTGGATGTAAATATAGATTATAGTAATTTTTTATTGCCAAAATTTACATTTGTAATGTAGTAGATGATTAGTACAATTTATATTATACTTTAACCAATTATTTTTACATGTAAAATTGTAAATTACTTTACATAGATTTACATAGATTTAATTATTATATTTTAAAATTATATTTTGTTACTAGTGATTATATAATATATAATATAAATGAAAGTATATTGAAGTTTTAATAATATTTAGTAAATTTTTGGATTTATTGACAACTATTTCAACACAAATTATCTATTATTTTATAAGATTATTATAAGATAACTTGAATTTTTATTTTTAAAAATTGTGAATAAAAATGTTTTATTGATTTTTTCTTTGGCATCCTTGAGTATAGTAAAAAGACAGCACAAATATTTCAAAATCTTGTGAAATAGTCCACAGTTTATTATTCTTAAAGAACTTTATATGTAAACGTAGTCAGGTATAGTATTTTTAATTTATTTAGCATATTTAATAATTATAATAAACTATGTATTTCATAATACATAATTAAGTATAAGTAGTTCGCACTGATGATGACAACGTAGTTGTAGAAATACGTATACGTGGTTAAAGTGTATAATTTTTTGTGATTTTGGGTTTATAAATTAAGGTATATGTTTTTAATTGCTTACAAATGCAAAATAACAATAAAGGTATAAAATTTTTGTATAAGTAACTCATTTGAGCCGATTATATTTTTACTAAATTTTACTAAAATTACTTACTTTACTTTTAGAATTATACTCGATAATATCGATATTATTTCAAGGTAATAGTCGATTAGCTAACTTAATAATAATAGGTATTACATAAAAGCGCCAAAAATAACTAATTACTGACAGTTCTCCTTACCAATGAGAAAAAAAATAAACAAAATTATTTATACAATAAATAAATAGAGGACTGGAGGTTTAAATTATATATAAAACACTAATTACACTGGTCAACAAAAAAAAAAAAAAAAATTATTGCCAATGTTTTTTGGACAAATATTGATTCATTTGATATTACTTAATAAGAATAAAATACTAGTTTCATCATATTGGTTCATATTTTTGAGATATGAATATCTAAAAAATTAAGATTTGTCATTTTTTGGCTATTACCTATATACGATAATTTTTTTTTTTTAAGTGTTGGATTTGTTATAAAAACATTCATAATAATGTTTGATTTAAATCACACTATATTTTATAGATATTTACAATAATAATATATACAAGTGACAATAAACAAGCGTACACGTTACAGGTACACGTTACAGTTTATTACCCTATTGAAAAATACAGTTAATATATTTTATTATAATATTAAAGTTATTTGTTAATACAATTTTAATTTTTTAATTCATATAATGAGAAACATAATATATTATTATTATTATTATTATTTATTGAATTTTATTAATTAATATAATTACATAAAAGTAATGAAAAATACTACATAAAATGTTGTTTTGGGGACTTTCTTTTGTGTTGGTTAGTTGGACAATCACGTTGGAGACTCCAGCAGTAGTCTGCCATCATATGTGTGTCCCATCTGCCTTGGTATCTTTCTTCCATCACTTTTAAATCTTGATGAAACCTTTCTCCTTGTTCTTCGCTAAAATCTCCAAGATTATGAGGAAATCGGTCTAAATGACTATTGAGAAAATGTACTTTATACTTATATTAATACCTAAATTTTTAAAACTTATGAGCATGTTTAAAACTAGTTCTTCGTAATTATATGATTTATGATTACCCAAGAAATTTTCAATAACCAACACGTAACTGGATCAGGCAGAAGCTTCAATATCATTAATATATTTTGTGCAATTAAAATCCTTGATAAGTTTACGAATTTTAGGGCCATCAAAAATTCCAGACTTTAGTTTTTCTATATTAAATCCTGGGAATGATCTACAAATATATTTAAAACAATTTCCATCTTTGTCTAGAGCCTTGACAAATTGCTTCATTAAACCAAGTTTTATATGGAGTGGTGGTAAGATTATTTTTTCCCTGTCCACTAATGGCACATTTATGATGTTTTCTCCACCTAAAGTCATATTTTCTCTTAAAGGCCATGTCACTTTCTTCCAATGGTCTTGTTTTGCCTTACTATCCCATAAGAATATAAAACAGGGATACTTGGTATATCCACTTTGTTGTCCCAGTAAGAAATTCACCATTTTAAGGTCAACACAAATAAAAAACTTGTATTCGTGATAGCAGAGCTTGTGTAAGACCATTTTAATGTTTTGGTAATCTTTCTTAAGTTTCGTCGAATAAGCGATTGGAAGTAATGCAAATCGGTTACCATTATGGAGTAAAACACACTTCAAGCTTCTAGTTGAACTGTCTATAAAAAGCCGCCAATCTTCTGATCGAAATTCATCGATCATCATGGTGGTTTATTGGCTCTCTCCATACCATAGGTATACCAAATTTCAAATTTCTTCTTTGTCCGTTTTTTCACTGTCGTAAGCATTCTACACAAGTTTTACGCACTTTATGGGAAGACCAGGACTTATCTTGATCTCCAAGCATTACTCTGAAATAAGCATGATATGTTTGCTTTACAAATGTAGTAATATTTTTTCGTTGATTTTGTTTCGAGTACTCCCCACAAATGTAACAGAATACATTAGGATTATTTATACAATAATTTATATATTTATGCACCGTCAGCCGCCCAAGATATTTACGATATTGAACAAAAGAAAACCCCGCGTTCTACAATATTCTGTGATTATCTCAAAGTAAATTTGAAATTAATCTGAATCAACCGATAACTATTTATACTGGCTACTCATCAATTAGTTCGTCAGCGAGTACACACCGCAATATACTTCGCAATACATGCCGTGGTATATACTGTAACGTGTACCTGTAACGTGTACGCTCGTTTATTGTCACTTGTATATATTATTATTGTAAACATCTATAAAATAGAGTGTGTTTAAATCAAATATTATTGTGAATGGTTTTAATAACAAATCCAACAGTTAAAAAACAAAAATTTAAAAAAAAGTTTATCGAATATAGGTAATGGCCGACAAATGACAAATCTTAATTTTTTATATATTTATATCTCAAAAATATGAGCTAATATGATGAAACTAGTATTTTATTCTTATTAAGTAATCTCAAATGAATCAATATTTGTTCAAAAAAACATTGGCAATACAATTTTTTTTTTGTTGACCAGTGTTATAATTGGTAACTAACTGAACTATTTTAAATATTGATTTAATATAATTTAAAAAATAGTGGTATTTTGTATATACATATATGTAATGCAGAATACTGTAAGAGTTATAAATAAATAAACGAGAACGCGACCGTGAGTTGGAACACTCAATTATTATTAAAATTTAAATACAGTTAAATTTTCAAATATTTGACATAATATAAATATAAAATACAAAATAAATAACTAAATAATATATTATATAAAAAAAACACAATTTACAAATCTGACGAATTACCTTAATTACAATTTTCCACACATGTGGAGTTGTACCCACATGACTATTTAAAATTCCAGTTTACGACATGTGCACATCTCGTAAACCAAGAGTACTACATTTTGTACAAAATTATCAAATAATATTCCTTTTCGAAAATTATAAAACAAAATTTAAATCGTATATTGAAAATTGAAGTTTAAATACGATATACTACAAATGAAATAATAGGAGCTCTTCCTTCTCCTTTAATAAAAATAATCGACAAACCCAATAGTTCTAAGAGTTGAAAAATTAAAAAGACCAGCCATTAAACAATTTTCAAATATTATGCGAATAAAAAATTATATTGTATTATGTTAAAGTTTTACACAGTAAAGTTACAAATTGGAAAATTGGTGTACTTTAATTAAAGTACACTAATTTTTATATTTTACTTAAAATATAAGCATAAATATATAAATTTGTAAAAATAAAAATTACAAAATACGGCATATTTTTCATTTACGAAGAAGGAATATATTATGTGAAATACAAAATAGTTTTGATTTTTGTAAGAATTCGTATTTAGAATTATTTCATTCCCATATTATAATATTTGTGTATTTCTTAATATAGCAATTATACTAGAAGGTAATGACTTTCATTGTTTAATATATATTAATAATAAAAAAAATAATTACACACATTTATAATATTTACTAGCCTTACTATATTACATCGATTGTTGTTTTTTTTAATATTTGCATACTCATTATTTTTCACATTTCATATTAATATAAAACCAACTATGAAAATCCATTTTAATCTATATAAAATTAAATTATCCATATTGTCAAATGAACATCATTAAAATATATTTAGTTTACATTTTTAATCAATTTGGTCAATATAATATTAGAAACAAGTTATTTATTTATTTATTCGTATGGCGTGTAATAATGATTAATAATTATCAAACGAATATTCCATTTGTGCAATAAGTTGCCTCATCTGCCATAGCCAGTTCAAATTCGGTTTAGTGTCAACCATAGTTTGCAGGTCGTGATCAAGGACATTCAATGTGACGCTGTAATCTTGACCCAACTCAGTTGATGTCTTTTTTCATTCCAAGCGTGTTCGAGAATGAAGTTGAATGTGCTAATTTTAGTCACGGTTCTCCATGGGGATATTTCTCGATTTAAATCTCGAAAAATTTATAAGCCGAGTATCGTAAGATTGAATCAACGGGCATGGAAACAGGGTGCATTTCTCCATTCGCTTAGGAGAACTTGTTTACGTCGTAGCACTGGCAGACCAATGTTGCATAGCATCGATAGTTTTAGTATACACCCCGTATATCAATGTTCTAGCAAGTATGTGCAAAATATGTTTCAACTGGATATCTATTATTTTGTGTGTGTACTGTTGTTCCATACAGGGACACAATACTCTATGGTCGAATATACAAGTGCGCTAGTAGATGTTTTCAATGCTAAGAAATCAGCTCCCCATTTTGTACCTGTGAGATTGTATATGATGTTTGTTCGCGCCAGCACAGGCGGTTTATAATAACTCTTTGGATTGGTCCGTCCATTCAAATCTACCGCCAACACCATGCACCGGAATCGAGAAATCCAATATTATTCATTTGTAACGGTCCCCGTTTCGCATTACGGTCGACACTGTTTTCCCCCCCGCGACTATTGAAAACTGTGTGTTCTTTGTCACGGAGTCGTGTCGTTCTGTTCGTTAACAACAACCGTCGAACACAGCTGGTGTTCGGTGCTCGGTGTTCTTCATAGTTGGCAAGCCACCGAATTGCAGGTCTGGAGTACAGGTTTGTACTTCCAGAAGTCTACTTGTCGGTCTTCACACGATTCCATGCTAAATTTCGACAAATTGACGACAGCGTCCTTATTCCCATTTAGTGGTAAAGTATATATAGAGATTTAAATTATGTGTATTGCGTGTAATTATAGTATTTGTTATATCATTATAATTCTAAGTAAATAAGAAAAATGTCATCTTTCTATTACGAATAAAAGTTGTTGTTATTTATTATATATATTTATACTGTATATACCCAAGCCCGTGTATGTAAACTCGTACCGAACAGAGCACGAGTCCATTGCCTAAACCTCACCAACATATAGGTAAAGCCAGCGACGGTGCAAACATGATGTTTCGGGAATTGATTTTTGCTCCATCGTTGGATAAGTGTTTTTGTAAGAAAGACTCCTGTATAGCATAAAGTCCAAGTATTTGATGATGAGGTTGGATGTTATGGTATGCCCACAGAATCTGACGTTTAATTAGTGAATGGTTTTTTTATTGTTGAGGAGAAAAATGAAGACTTCTGTATTATAAGCGTTCGGTCGGAGTCTCCAACGTGTGAAGTATTCTTTTAATGTTTGAAGATTAGAATCTAGCACTTGATCACACTAATCAAATCCTACTTTCTGATATGGTAAGCGAATATCGTCTACGTATATAAATATCTTTGAGGTAGTTACTGGCAGGTCGTTTGTGTATAAATTAGTGAGCATTGGGACTATATCAAACATCTGAAGAAGTCTGTTATTCAGGCGTAGTTTTCTGGTTTTATGATATTTATGTGAATCTGAAGTTATATTGTAGATTGAAAAAGTTTTACACAAAAAGGTTTTATTGAACTTATGTGATTTCTAATATTATAGACTTCTAAGGTTACATATGAACATGAATTTAAATTGTATCTGATAATAAGTGAATTACTAACAGACAACCGAAAGGCCATAAAATGTATGATAGTAAAGTGAATTACGACAAAAACGTTAAATATTAAAACATGAGAAGTTAAACTAAGATACTAGTTTCACAGCAATGTTGACACCACACATTCCACTGACGACCACCATCAAGAGAATATCCGACTATTTGCGTTTCCTACGTACACAATGGACGTAAGTAATGACAGGTATTCAAGAATTATTCTGCTTGAAGGGAGCGATCAAGTGGAAAGACGATCTTGTATAGAAAGACGTAAGTCAACGATCATTAAGAAAAAAGAGGTTTTACGAAAAAAAGGAGAAAAGAAATAAAACCTTGTGTACGATTTAATATATGACATATTGATATTGTAGTAATTTTAAATATGGTTTCTCGTTGTGCTGAAAACTGACCAAGTATGTCTCTTACATATGGTCGAGACCCAATTATTTTTACAATTTTAAATAAGTTTAAGCCCATGTATGGGAAACAAAATGTGTACAGTACAAAAATAGATAATGAAATATACAATAATAATGATACAAAAATTTTTTACAGAACAACGATATCAAATTACGTAATTGTTTTCGGTTTTATTTTACAATTAAAATTGATTAGGAGCGCAAACAAACTGTTCTTTGCCAATGGACTTCAAAGAGTATCGTAAACGATCAGTAACTATTATTACAATATATGTTTATTATTTCAAATAAAATTAAGTATTTTTAAAAGAACCACTTCGCTATCACAGAACGACACATTTGAAGAAATATACCCAAATTAAAGATATTTACCAGAATCCACTGTAATTCGACGAGCAGCACATTCAATATAGTTGTTCATTAAAATCAAACTTCGATAATGTAAGAAATTTTATCAACACAATTAACCAAAATGAAACAATGTCAATTCGAAACGCACACGCAAAATATAATAATTGAATAAAAAATGAACGTGCAGTAATTTCATCCAATTATCAGTATTTATAAATACTATCAAATAACTGGAAAAATGTATAAATTAGCTGGGAGAAAATAGAAATTCAAATTTTGGAGGAAAACATTGAAGAAGAAGGACATACATTTTGATAAAATTAAATTAATTTTAGTATTATTTAATATCTTAGGCTTTTCAGAATCGAAAATATTGCTAAAATAATAAGTTGAGTAAAAGTAAGTATCAATGATGAAAGAATTGCAAAATTGTCACCAGGAAATTTATCTATATATATTGCGTCCTCTGATATGGTTAGAAGCCTCTCCAAGTTGAAGGTTATGCTTCGAGTTATAATTTCTTGCAAAAACGTCATCAAGTTATCGATGTCATATATAATTCATATTGTTTCGATTAGAAACCACATATTTTTTATACTGTCCGGACGAGCAGTTAAGATTTGCGCGGTGCGTCGAGCGGGGTGTCATCGAACATTCTAGAAAAGTACCCCGCCTCCCACCGCGCCCCGACACAGAAGCAATTGTGACGAGTGCGTCGGTCGAGTCGGTCGAGTCGATCGTCCGCACGTACGGTGTGCAGATATACGGACAAATATTTTGTTATATTTCGGACGCGCGGTGGGTCTATAATTTTATGTCTCGGTGACGTTACCTTTTCGCGTGTGTACGCGGTACGTCGTGAGACGTTCATTTGTTGCGTTTGTATACGTGCTACGCCTCGGCGACGTTATTGTCGCGTGTGTACGCGTTGCATCGTTGGAACACTGGATGGATCGCCGCTGTCATCGTCCAGTTCAGCCGTTTTGTCTCGATGCCTCGTTGTATGCTATCACCTTTGTTTATATTTTGTTTTGTGTCGCATGATACCATTGTTAAACCACCTAGATGCTAAGCTAGTGATTAAGTTTCCTTTTTTTTTTTTGTACAATATCATGGCGCCATAATATATTCTTGTTTTACAGTCCATTTACAATTAATATTGTTTTTTTTTTCTTTCAATTATTATTATTATTATACAAATATTTCCAACCGGCATTAACCTTGACGAGTATCCGCCTTCCGCGATGGAGATTTAAGCGTGGGCATTCGCGTCACAACAATACAATATTTTGTTTTATATGATTTCTTACTATTGTTTAAATTCTAGATTAACAATACGTATTATATATGTATTATAATTATTTATTGTATTTCAGAATGGCATAAGTTTACGAAAGTAGAAACAGATTTGTTCAAAGCAATATGGATTTTGAGTATGCATGAAATATTTCATTACTTCACAACTACTTATTATACATATATACATATTTGCTTAGACATTATTATAGTTGCTAAACTGATGCAGTCTCCATTTTTTAATTGTATTATTATTATCTTATCTATAAAATTAGTGTACTCTATTTAAAATAATAACAATACTATACAGACGTGTAAACATGAAAATTAAAATGAATTACATATTAACCAAAAACCAAGAAATGGTATATAAATGGTTATGCAAAACCCACAATAATTCAAATTATTGCATGTATTCGCATTTGTAATTATCAATTCCCCTTATTATATTATATTATTTCCTTGATAAAGATAATGAAGAAAAAATAAAAGGTGAAGGTTTTCATTGTTTAATATACAGCAATACTGTACTAGTATTACAATTATAGCAATAATAATAAAACAAATTGCACACATGTATAATATCTACAAACCATACAATTTATATCAATTTTTGTTTTTATGTTTTTATGATATTTGCTTATGATATTTATTCCTTATTTTTTCACAATTCATCTTATTATAAAATGAGTCATGGAGTTATATTTTAATCCGTATGAAATTATATTACTAATAAGATATTTTATCTTAATAAAATCCACTAATAAGATAAAATAAACTTTAATAAAAAAACCGTTTAAAAAAAATAAATATATTTAGGTGCAATATTTAATCAATTCGGCAATATAATATTAGAAACCAGCTATTTATTTATTTATTCGTATAGCGTGTAATAATGATTAATAATTATAAATAATATTTAACAAATAATTGGTAATTATAAAAATAAAATTTAATAGATAAATTTAAATACAATACAACAACGGGATTTGCAGAATTTAGACATTAATAACATATCATAGTGGTTTTTATGGTTTAAGATTGAAATTTGTCATCCATTTCACAGCGGTTAGTGGTAGACTGACAAAATCATCTAAGCATCCATTGTATTTTCTATTTAGAAATTCGCTGATAACGTGAGATATACTTTGGATAGGATAGTCACAGTCACAGTTTGGTGTTTGAAAAATATTTTATTTGTGCAATAAGTTATTGCGTATACCATGAGCAGTTCAAATTCGGTTTATTATCGACCATAGTTTGCGGGGTAGTTCGTAACCAAGGACATTGCTTGTGACGCTGTAGTCCTGACCCAATTCAGATGGTGTATTTTCTTCATTTTAGAAGTGTTCGAGAATGAAGTTGGATGTGCTTATATCAGTCACGGGGTACTCCATTGAGGTATTTTTTGATTTAAATCTCGGAAGGTTTATTAACCGAGCACCGTAAAATTTAATCGGCGGGGATGGATATAGGGCACATTTTTCCTATTTTTTTAAAAGAGCTTGCTTACGTCGTAGCACTGGCGAACCAATTTTGCATAGCATCAGTTGTTAAAGTGTAGGGGTGTACATCAATGTTCCAGATATTGTCAAAATATGATTTAACTTGGGATCTATCCTTCTCATGTGTGTACTCTTGATCCATACAGGGGCGAAATACTCTACGGACATGTACACAAGTGAGATAGAAGATGGTTTTAATGCTGAGAAATCAGCTCCCTATTATATATCTTTGAGTTTGTGTACGATGTTGTTTCGAGAATTGCTTTTTGCTGCAACGTTGGATAGGTTCTTCTTGTAATAGAGAGTCCTGTCCAGCGTAACATCCAAGTATTTAGGGTTTGGTGTTGTGTGTGATGTTATGTATACATAATGTGAAGTTTATTTGGTGGGTGGACTGTTTATTGTTGAGGTGAAAAACGAAGGCCTCTGTTTTATTAGAGTACGGTCGGAGTCTCTAACGTGTGAAGTTTTCTTTTAATGTTCTGAGATTAGAATCTAGTACTAGTTCACACTAATCCAATCCTATTTTCTGATATTGTAAGCAAATATCGTCTGTGTATATAAATGTCTTTGAGGTAATTACTGGCAGGTCATTGTGTATAAATTAATGAGCATAGGGACTAGAAAAAGCACCTAAAAAAGTCAATTATTCCGTCGTAATTTTCTACTTTTAATGATGTTTATAAGAATCTAAAATTGTGCTGTAGCATAAAAAGTTTTACACAATAATGTTACAGATTTGAAAATTAGTGAATTCTAATTAAAATATATGCATATATACATAAATATGTACAAAGGAAAACTACAAAAATTGACATATTAACTATTTACCACAAAGTAAATTATGCGAAGTTCACAAGAGTTTTAATTATTGTGGGAATTAGCATTTGTAATTATTTCATCTTCTTATAATATTCATTATATTATATTATTTTATAGAAAAGCTAATTAAAGAAAACATTTATGGTATAGAATTTAGTATTAAATATATTTAGTTGTAATAATAAATAATTTAAACATCGATTAATAGTATCTACAAGCCTTACTATATTTTATCGATTATTATTTTTTGTTTTTATAATAATTGCATATGCGTTATTTTTTCACATTTCATATTAATATAAAACCAACCGTGAAAATCTATTTTAATAGATATACAATTAAATTATCAATATTGCCAAATGAACAACATTAAGATATATTTAGTTTAATTTTTTATTCAATTCGGTACAATAAAATATTAGAAACAGGCTATTTATTTATTTATTCGAGTAGCATGTTATTATGATTAATAGTTATAAATATTAGTTAGCAAACAATTGTTAATAATAAAAATAAAAATTAATAGATAAATTTAAATACAATACAATAACGGTATTAGTAGAATTTAGACATTAATAATATATCATAATGGTATTTATAGTTTAGGTCGAGATTTGTTCTCCAGCGGTTAGTGGCAGACTGACAAAATTTTCTAAGCTTCTATTGTATATTCTTTTTGAACATTCGCTGATGATGTGAGATATACTTTGGATAGAATGGCCATTTGTGCAATAATTTGCCGCATCTGCCATGACCAGTTCAAATTCGGTTTAGTTTCGACCATAGTTTGCAGGGAAGATCGTGACTATGGACATTCCTTGTGATGCTGTTATTCTGACCCAATTTAGATTATGTATTTTCTTCATTTTAAAAGAATGAAAATTAATGAATAAAAGTTGAGAATGAAGTTAAATGTGCTTATATCAGTCACGGTTTTCCATTGGAGTATTTCTCGATTAAAATCTGAGAAAATTTATAAGTTTAGCACCGTAATATTGAATCGGCAGGGATGGAAACAGGGTGCATTCCTCCAATTCGTTTAGAAGAGCTTGCTTACGTTGTAGTACTGGCGGACCAATGTTGCATAGTATAAGTAATTGTAGTGTAGGGGTGTACATCTGGTCGAAACTCTATAGGACTTAATTAATATACAAATGTTTATTATTTCTCATCGTTAGAGGTCCGACATAATATCGACCTTTGTATATATGATTGTAAATTTATCGTATGTCACCGATGTCGCGTTTGAGTCATCGCACGGAATCCATCGGCACGGACGAATTATTATACGAAATATATTATCGTAATACAGACCACTATTTATGTATAATAAAAAATAGAATGTTTTTTGTAATACAACCATCAGCTACTGACCAGTTTGTCCTTCGGGCCGGATGACATCTTAAAAAATACAAATCGATCGTTATAAATGTCATTAAACACTGCCATTAAGAAATCGCGTATTGAATAAATTAAGCAAAATATCGTTGGTACAAAACCAAGAAGTTAATCGAAAGTGTTATTGTGAAAATCGTCACATCCGTTATAATCGTAAATAGTCATCATAAGTAAATCGAAATGATTTTCAATCGTAAATGAAATAATTGTAAATTATCCGCAATTAATGTGAAATCTGCACGTAAAAATATTAGTCACTAACGTAACAATAATTATCGAAAAGCCAAGACATTAAAATAATCGTCTATTCCGATAAATAAATAAGTAAAGTATCCAGGAAAACGTGTATTCCTATCGGAGAAACACGATATATTCCGTCGTAAAACGTAATTTCGTATTTGCATTTTTAACAAGAAAGCGTCGTCGTACCGCTTCGGACTGCAGGATCAAACCAATCGTTATCCAGTTAGCCCATTTAGAAAATCCTCATGTGAAAAATGTTGGATCGTAGTGTGAGTAAGGTAAATGGTCAGCAGAGTTATAGCCGATAAGAAATCCTATTTCTATTTTCATATACATAATATGAGTAAAGTCTCGGTATTTCTATTGGTTTATCCGAGATTTAATCGAAATAAGTGTCAAATAATCTATTAAGGTTAGAAGTAATTGAAGAGAACTATTCTTCTTCTTCTGTTGGCATTCATTACTTTTGAAGAATTTTCGCCGCCATCACGATCTGCCCCCATTCATCTCTGTCATAACAGGGAATAGTTCATAAACTATTGTTCTCCACTCTCGTACTCTTATTTTCTTGAGATCTTCTTCCACTGTATCCAACCATCTCTTTCTAGGCCGTCCGCGTGGTCTCTTCCCTGTAGGTCTCCATTCCAACACCGCCCTAACCGTTTCTTTCTCATTTCTGCGCATTACGTGACCAAGCCATTGTATTCGCTGGCAACTTATGAAACTAATGACTGGTGCTAGTCCCAGCTCATCTTGTAGTTCCCGATTAAATTTTCTTCTCCATGCACCTGTTCTGTTATCATATACAGGACCACAAATTATTCTCTATGTCTTATTTTTAAACGACCTTAATCTTCTTTCTGTTTTACTGGTGGTAGTCCAGGTTTCGCATCCATAGGTTAACGTGGGCCTTATTATTGCCGTGTATAACCTATGCCTTTGTTTTCTTTGAGAATAATTTTGATTTCAGAAACTTATTTAGTGCAAACGCTGCTCTTTCAGCCTTTGTTATTCTTATCCAAATCTCTCTTGACCAATCATTCTTGACACTCAGCATGGCTCCTAAGTATTGAAACTCGTTAACTTTTTCATAACCTACGTCTTCATCATCATCGTCTGTATTCCCTTCGTTCTTTAGTAATTTCATTATCTTCGTTTTCTCCTTATTGATTTTTAGTCCTACTTTACCAGCTGCTTGTTCCAAGACATGTGTTGCTCTTTTAGTGTCATTTAACAAGCTTCCTAAAATGTTTAAATCGTCCACAAACCCAAGTACCTGAATTTGTCGTACCCCTATTATTATACCTATTGACTCCTTTTGTATTTCTCTTATTATTTTCTCCAACGCTAAATTAAATAGCATTGGAGACAATGTATCCCTCTGTTTTAGGCCAGTCCTTACTTCAAATGCTTCCGACAATGTATTATCCACTCTTACTTGATATTGTGTATTAACCATACACATTTTTGTCAGACCTATTAACTTCTTTGGGATCCCAACTTCATCCATTATTATATTGTAAAAACTGTCCCGGTGTATACTGTCATAAGCTTTCTTGAAGTCAACAAATAGCTGCCAAATATTTTGCACTGTATTTGTACTTTTTCTCTATAATTTGGCCAATTACTGACAAATACTCTATCGTTGATCTCCCTTTCCGAAACCCGCACTGGTATTCTCCTAGATTCTCTTCTATATAAGGTTCTAGTCGGTTCATTTGAACACTGAATTTAATAATGATATACCTCTATAATTTTCACAAACTGTTTTATCCTTTTTTTTATGTAACGGTATAATTATCTTTTCATTCCAACTCGTTAGCATACGTTCATCCTTCCAAATCTTCTGGCATATTTTGAACATAGCGTAATGTAACTGTTTGCCTCCATATTTGATTAGTTTCAATGGTATACTGTCCCACCCAGATGCCTTCCAATTTTTTAAGCTATCTATTGCTTTATCAGTTTCCTCTAGAGTTACTTCATTCAACATTGGTTCGGCTTTTTAGAAGGTTGTATCTACTGTTGGACTTACTGGTACCTCTGCATTCAATAGTTCTTTAAAGTACTCTTCCCACCTTATAGCTTTTAATTCTGGTTCCATAATTATTTCTCCATCGCGATTTTTAATAGCTTTCAAGCTTGGGTTAAATGATTTATATTGCCTGATAGTTCTAAAGAAGTTTCTTATACTACCTTGCGAACGGTTATTTTCAGCTTCCTGTAGTATACCGTTTAAGAAGTTCCTCTTTTCTTTTTGTATAATTCTCTTGCAATTTTTTTTCTCTATTTCATATAATATTTTTGTGTTTGCGTCGTTACATTTTACGTAATTGTCCCGAGCCATACGTCGTTTCTCTATCACTTCCCGGCATCTCTCGTTATACCATTTTTTCTTCCCACATTTTAGTCTGCCAATTACTTGTTCTGCAGCTTGTTTTATAGCTTTACTTATCTCGCTTCATTCTTCTTCTATATCCTCTTCTTCAATATTCCCAACATATTCTCTCATCTTAACTGAGTATTCTTGCTGGATCTTGTCATCCTTCAAACGCTCCAAGTTATAGTGTACATTACTTTTGCTCTTCAGTTGTTTCTGGCATTGTAATTTTAGTTTAAATTTCGCTATGATTAGAAAATGGTCCGTATCATAGTCCGCTCCTCTATAACTACGCACATCTCTAATGCATGAGCGGAACTTTTTTTGGATTAGAACGTGATCTATCGGATTAATTGTTACACCATCCGGTGACTTCCATGTACCTTTATAGATTTTCTTATGTAGGAACGTTGTGCTACTTATTATCATATCTTTTCCTGCCGCGAATGATATTAACCTCAGCCCATTCCCATTGCTCGTCTCATGTAGACTTTCTTTCCCTACTGTAGGGGAGAACTGCATATTTCTTCCACATTTAGCGTTTAAGTCACCTAACACTATTTTAATTGCATTCCCTGGTAGTTTGTCATATACTTGGATCAGGTCCTCATAAAAAGCGTTCTTAATATCCTCGTTAGCTGATTCCGTTGGTACATAAGTGCATATTAAGGCAATATTTATAGGTTCAGTGTCAATTCTTAGTACCGCTAATCTCTCAGATATAGGGTTGAATTCTTTATGTACGATTCTAAGGTCTCGTGTATGGCAAAACCACACCCAAACTGGTATCTTTCTTCCATTCCTGAGAAGTATATAAAATACTTTCCTACTTTTAGCTGCCCTTTTCCAGCCCATCTTACTTCTTGAATACCTGATACTTTTATTTTATAAACGTCTAATACTTCTACTAGGTTTTGGCCTGCTCCGGTTCTAAAAAGACTCATTACGTTCCAAGTCACTATCTTAAACTCCATTGTCCGTTTTCTGTGTCCAATCTGTAATCCATTTTTCTGTGTCCGAGGCCGATTCAGTGATGGTATCATAACAATATATTTTTTATGAGGCAGGGTCGTTAGCCCTGCGCTCAACCCCCAACCTGGAGGACCAGACTACCCCAACCAATTAAGAATAGGGTAGGGCTACTGCAGTGTACTTACTAAAAAACACTGGGCGACGGGCACGCCACTTTCCCGATGCTTAAGAAGAGAACTATTAGTGGGGTAAATATTTTTAAGCAGGTTATAGAAAAACTCCAGTGCTCATTACACCGTGTTATCTTTTATATATACAAATACAAATACGCGCGTTAGAGGCATTGGGTCAAACACCAAATGCATGAGACCCATTACTGACAAATATAATATTATCAAAAGTAGATAAAGGAACTTCGAGTACGTGAGAAACGACTGTAGTAAATGACGAAGTATCAACGCCGCCGCAAGTAATCGAATTCTTAGAAGCGCGCGCAAAAATTTTCGAATCGATTGAAGCGTCTAGGTAAATAAACACAAAGTGATTAACGACAGTCAAAAATATCGAGAGATTCACTAATGGGAATAAAAAATCGGGGAGATCTACATAATTTGTGTCAAAAAATGCCATATAATGTTATGTGTGCAAATTACCGTATGCAATTTACCGTTGTCCAGCTTTCATTGCTTTATCGATACGAAACCGAATAAAGAAAGTAAATGAATTAGAGCTTTGCAAGGTCTGTCTACAGCAACACTTTGGTAAATAGTTTACAACACGAAATTGTTTCAATTTCTCGAAACCATACAACTCATTATTACATTATCAACGGTGACTGACCGGACATAATGACGAAGAGAAAAAAGCATATATAACGAAGCCGCTGTCGAACGTTTGGAAACTGAAGCTGCAACATTTACGAGTACTACAAGTGCACATAGTGCCTTATCGTCGGCATATGTGTTCATATACTTGTTCATACTTGTTAGTAATATTATCCACCACAGTGATATACGTCCGGGATAAACTATATGGATAAATAAAGGTCCACACATTATTAGATTTAGGCACACAGAGTAACTTTATAACCAAAAGTTTGGTGCAATTATTACAATTAAAGAGGTCCCGTGTAACCCACACTGTTCTCGGAATCGCAGTGTTAGCTCAAAATGTTTTGTCGTCTGTAACAGTTTCAATTGTATCCCTCGTAAATGATTTTTTCACTAACATAATCTGTTTGGTGGTCCCACGTATAACTAATAATTTACCGTTGGAATATATTAAAGATCAATTTGTAGTACCTAATGAGTTAAGTCTGGCCTACACATCATTCCGAAACCCACAAAAAATCGATTAATTATTGGGGGCCAGTCACTTTTTTGAATTACTTGAATCAAGACAAATAAAAACAATGCCCGGTGGATCAGTGTTACAAGAAACCCAATTAGGTTGGGTCATGTAAGGTCCCATACCCAAGATGATATGTAATAATAACCCATAGTCATTTAATTTGAATTCGCATATACACATAAAAAGTAGTAGTATCGAAATAGAATATTTACTTTTAAGATGTTGGCAAATAGAAGAAAGGTCAACAAGTCATTCATATAGTATAGAAAAAATGGCGTGTAAACAGCATTTTGACACTACTGTAACGCGTGATCCAAGTGGATGATTTATAATTTAACTCCCATTTCGCGATAACATACTGAAATTGGGAAGATCTTATGAAATCGCAAAACAACGATTGGTATCTTTAGAAAAACGTCTCACGAATAATGAAAATTTAAAAATCGAGTATTCAAAATTTATGTTTGTGTATTAACGCTTAGATCACGTGGAGCTAATAACAAATAAAGACGACATCGATATAAATACAGCGTGCTATCTTCCATATCACGTCGTTATAAATGAAAACAGCTCGACTACAAAGGTACGGGTGGTATTCGATGCGTCGTGCAAAAAATCAACCGGGATTAGCTTAAACGATGTGTTACTGAAAGAGCCGGTTCTTCAGAACGAACTAATATATATTTTAGCTTTATTTCGTGTACATATATTTGTAATGACGGCTGATATACAGAAGATGTACCGGCAAATTAAAATGTCTCAATCTCATAAAAGGTACCAGAGAATCTTGTGATGAGAAGAGCCGAATCTACCGATAAAAATATACCTGTTAGCTACAATGACTTATGGTACTGTACCGACGTCATTTTTAGCAAACGGTTGCTTATGTAAATTAGCCGAAATAAAACAAAAAGAGTATCCCGCAGTATGCGAAGCAATTATAAGAGATTTATATATGGATGATTTTTTAAGTGGTGCATCCACCAAAAATGATGTGATACAGTTACGTAACAATCTAATAGAAGTATTGGAACATACTGGTATACGATTATTGAAATGGTCTTCAAATCATGTCGAGCTTGTAGAAAATGTAGATAAATACGACGGTAACAATGAAGATCTACCAAGAAAAAAAACATAACAAAAACGGGTTTGAGACAAAACTCTCCCTTAGCCAAGGGATATGCGTGTATTTTTGTTTGTTTCTCTGCCAAGGCTGTACATATAGAGCTAGCTAGTGGATTAAGTACACGAGATTTTTTGCAGGTATTGAATGGTTTTTTTGATAGAAGGAGTAAATCCAAGATAATTTATTCAGATAATGCTACGAATTTTGTAGGGATTAATCAATATTTAAAAGAAGTGTACAAATTATTTTGGTCAAATAATCATCAACAAGAGGTACAAGAATTTTTAACACCTGATAAAATCGAATGGACATTTATCCCTCTGCGCTCGCCCCATTTTGGGGATTTATGGGAATCAAGTGTAAAATCAATGAAAAGTTTTTTATTCAAGGTGTTAGGAGAATCGCATTTAACTTTTAAAGAAATGTATAAGGTGCTCACAAGTGTAGAAGCCTGTATCAATTCTTGTCCAATTACTCTACTTTCCTCCTGTCCTAATGATTTGACTGCTCTTACACCTGGACATTTTCTTATCGGTGAAGCTATGACCGCCATGCCTGAAAGTGATCTTACTACCACACATATTAATCAACTGGATCGATGACACCGCGTAAATAAATTTTACCAGCATCTATGGAGAAGGTGGAACAAAGAATATTTATCGCAGATGCAAGTGAGGTATAAATGAGCTAGCGAGAAAGGATCCAAATTGTCAGTAGGTTTCGTTGTCTTTAGACGAGAAGTAAATATCAGTCCTTTGCATTGGAAATTGGGTCGTGTATAAAGTGTTCAACCAGAGGCAGATGGTATCGTACATTCGGCTTGTATAAAAACAACTTCGCGAATACCATCGCGCTGCACGTAATTTAAATATTTTACTTTTTTCGAAACATTTAAAAAAAAGAGTGATGAATTGTATACGAAAATAAGTTGTGAAAATATCTATTGTATTTTTATATTTCGGTTATCATTCTTATTATTATCTTTCTTTTTTTTTTTTTAGTAGAATTTTTTGCTTATATAATATTATCATTTTTTATATTTAATTGAAAATTTTCATTTGTCTAGGTGGGCATTTTGGTCGGAACTCGATAGGATTTTATTAATATACGAATGTATATTATTTCTTATTGTTAGAGGTCCGATATAATATCCACCTTTGTATTATATAATTGTAAATTTGTCGTATGTCACCGATGTCACGCTTGAGCCATCGCACGAATTTTCATCGGTACGGACGAAATATTATACGCAATACATTATCGCAATACAGTCTACTATTTATGTATAATAAAAATTGTTATTTTTTTATTTTTTTTTTTTTTTAATATAATCGTCAGTTACCGACCAACATCATGTTCCGGAAATTATTGGGAAACTGTGATTCAACTGAGGATCTATTTTTCGCATGTATGAGATATGATCTATACAGGGGCGATATACTCTGCGGACATGTACACAAGTGAGATAAAAGATGGCTTTATATAATAGCTAATAACAGCTCCCTATTATATACCTTTGAGCTTGTGTACGACGTTGTTTCGAGAATTGATTTTTACTGCAACGTTGGATAGGTGCTTCTTGTCATAGAGAGTCATGTCTAGCGTGACATCCAGGTATTTGAGGTTGGGGTTGTATGTGACGGTATGTTCACAGAATGTGACGTTTAATTGGTGGTTGGTCTGTTTATTGTTGAGGTGAAAAACGAAGGCTTCTCTTTTATTAGAGTACGGTCGGAGTCTCCAACGTGTGAAGTTTTAGTTTAATGTTCGGAGATCAGAATCTAGCACTAGTTCACACTAATCCAATCCAATTTCCTGATATAATAAGCCACTGACGTCTGCATAAATAAACATCTTTGAGGTAGTTACTAGCAGGTCGTTGTGTATAAATTAATGAGCATCAGGACTAGAACAGGCACCTAAAGAAGTCTATTATTCAGGTGTAATTTTTTGCTTTTAATGATGTTTATGTGAATCTAAAATTATATTGTAGCATGAAGAAGTTGTACTTATTTATGATACACATTTAAAAATTAGTGGACTCTAATTAAAATATATGCATACATATATATGTGTGTGTACAAAGGAAAATTACAAAAATTGACGTATTAACTATTTACCAAGAAGTAAATTATGCGAAGAACTATTGTAGGAATTTGTATTTATATCTATTTCATCTCTTTATTATATTACACTATATTATATTATTTTCTATATACGGAAGTTAACAATCATATGAAAAGTAAAGTTTTTTAATATTTAATATATAGTTATAATGATAAAAAATATATGTATTTATGTATAATATCTACAAATCATACTACATTATATCAATTTTCGTGTTTATGTTCTTATAATATTTGCATTAGCCTTGTTTTTTATATATTATCTTATTATAAAACAATCTATAGAGTTACATTTTAATCCATAATTAAATATACCACTAATATTGTCAAATAAACAACATTATGATATAAATAGTTGTTATTTTTTAATCAATTCGGTTAATGAATTATTAGAAGCAAGCTTTAATTTATCTTAATAAATACTTTTTAGAGATTTTTAGAGCATACATTAATGCTACGTTACAACAAATAGACTTTGAAAGTAATGTGTATATTATTTATTATAATTGACTGTTTTATGTTGCATAATATATATGTTTACCATCGCAATTTATGACATCGATTATATAATACATAATTTTTTCCAATTATTTGTATTTGCAGAGACAATTGAAAATTATAATGAATGGTGCGTTATAACAATTAAGCATCTTCCGAAGTTAAATTAATTTGAAATTTAGACTTATACTACGACTTTTTAATATTTTTCTTTTAAATCAATTATTAAACGTTTGTAATACGGTACTATAAGTCATTATATATAATATATTTTATTCTATCTCTTTGTTAAATTTATTTTATATTCACAATTGTAAAAAATATTTGTTTTATCTTATATATATTGTTCTGACATTATCTAAAAACGAAATATTGATTTATTAAATATTAAGCTTTGTTTGGTAAATCACAATAATTTATGGTTGTTTTTGTGATATTTATTATATGTGTTACGGTATACATGTTCAGGACGATTATCCGCGTCGGCACATGACTGGTATTATTATAATAATGTTAATTCAAACTATTCGCGTGTAATTGATGTGCAATTTTTTTATTAACAACGTTATTTTTAAGATATATTAAATATTATTTTTATTATTGTAAAATTTAGTCATGCTTTCAATGTATTATTATAATTCAATCATTGTCAAATATAATAAATATATTAAAAAACAAATCTCGTCCATGGGTTGTAGTGAAACCTAAACGCAGCAGATTCACGTCACACATGAAGGAATCCACCACCTTTCGACTGCTGACCAATATGACCCCATACTCTTCGCAATACTCAAAAATCAGAACGCAATGTTGCGCATTATCTTTTCTTTTTTATACATCCAAAATACATTGATTTTTGCATTAAATTATGCTTCCAAGTGTTCTGATAACCTCTTGTAAACTTTTTAAATTTGTTGTTTGATATCGAAATTCTTTTTGTACAGTTAATTTCAATATCGTGCGACTGGATGGGGTGATTAAATAACTTCACACTTTTAACAATTATATTGTAAATACAAACAAGAAAAATATATGGCACGACAATATTTCGACTTGTGTCCGCGCGTGCCCGAGCGGAACAGAATGTCGCGGTGGTTCGTGGTATCGTGGTTTGATAAATATATTAATAGGGCAATTATTGTATTATCGCGAGTTCGGCCACGGCGGTCCAAAGTTTACATATTTCCACTTGCGTAGACATTTGTTAATGATATTAATTTTCACACACAATGAATTGATCGATAACCGCTCATCGGATGAAACCTTGTGGTATGTTGTTGCTGGTACCGTAAGGGAAATTGAAAATCGAAATTGTTCGTTGATTATAATATTAAGTGTTTGTTACATATTGAAATACAATTAGAAAATCAAAAACACGTTAGAGATACACAGAGGCCGTCCAATACAAGCGCCTTTGGAATTCGCTGACTAAAGCAGTCTTGTTGCCGGACGGACACAATTTCACGTAAGTCGTCATGTTAATAATGTACTTGTAAGGTAACGAGTGGATTGATAATGTTGCGCGTATGGGATATATTTGACGTTCCCTCAAAACCGGTCGGAACGCCGACCGATAGCCCCCCTCCTCCGCATTCACGACTTTATTAATTCATAATCCATGCCGGCCAAGCCAATAGTGGCAAAGGTTGTCTCTCTTCGATTCCGGACGCCTACCGCTAGACATCCAATATTTACGTCAGTTTTCAAATATTCTCTATATTAAAAATATGGACTTAGGTTGACTATAATTAATTAAAAAAGGGCGTCAGTAACCGCAGTGTTACATACTATAATATAATATAATTTAATATTGATAAATATACGTTCATAACACTTAAGAATGCTTAACACTTGCAGTCCATTGCGAACTTAGGGTATGCTAAATTCGGTTCATCCTCTGAATGGTTTTCATTAGTATGTGAGTCTATGTGTCGATATAATTTTAAATGTTACTTTCCAAAATTATCTTTTTCAGTAAGTTTAGTGTTGTATAGAGTCCTTATTTATTTTTATAGTTAAAAATGTACTACATGAGGTTTTATTGTTTTCACATTAATTTGGATCGATTGCGTTAATTAAGTTCTTAATGTATTATATAAAAAGAATTGGGGCCACAATAACATCATCGATATTCATATTCGCCACTTTAATAGGAATAAAATTGAAATCTCTATTTCTCGAAAATCGTATCGTAGGATGCTCCGGATATGTAATTCCGTTACAGTTTCTCGTTGTGCATTGAATGATTATTTCATTTGCAAATAGTATTCTTTATATTTTTGTTTTGCAATAAATGCTTATTAAAAATCCATTTTCGTTATCGACCCTGTCCGTATCGACTGCTGCTCTTATCGTATCGTAAATACCACTGATCTGCAGCAACAACTACCATTGTCATTTATGTATATATTTAGTTATTTATATTATGCTATATAAATTCATTTTATCTAAAAGCGTCATTTTTTTTTTTTTTTTTTGGTCATTTGATAAATCGAAATTTCGATGTCGATCGCGACAATCCAGAAAAACTCAGAATTCGATCTCAAGTTCATTAATGTTGACTATCCCTGGCCTATGCTGTTATTCTCCAAAAAAAAAAGATTCGCCACACCACCGTGTCCCACGAGGACACGTCATCATATGTATTTCGTACTGTTTTTTAAACGACGTTCGGCATCATTTTGTACCTTTGGACGGTATCTCTATGAATCCACGTGGCACGCACACCACAAACATACGAGTACACACGGTTCACAGATGCCCGAAGAGACGTTTTCCTTTTTTCTGAAATTCAATACGCTCGAGTTAAAGCACGGTTTTACAAGCGTTTACTCTCGCGATATATTCACACGCGCGGCCAAAGCACGTATGCCGGACAGTTTCAGAATTCGTCCCCAGTCAACTACTCACGAGGAGATAGAGATTTCGATCGACAGTACTGGTTTAATTAAAAGGGTTATTAACCCAGAGGCGTAGGAAGGATCTTTCGTTTGGGGGGGGGGGGGTCTAAATAGTTTTTTGCTGAATCATTGGCGTAAGTAAAAAGTAGTTTTGGGGGTTTAACTTCAATAAAATTTATAAAGTGTTAGTAATAAGATGGATTTTATTTATTATGTACTCAGAAAAAAAAAATATGTATATGTATATACAGTGTGTTTCTGAACTGAATACCGTAAACTCGTATACATACTACGTGAAGTGTTTACTGCGTAAACTGAACAATAAAAATCGTACGATATTCTTGTTTTCGGTTTTTGTCTACGAAATGGTTATTGTTTTTTCGTACGCGATAATTGATTTTCCTTTGTAATCCGACGATTAATGTCCGTCTATTGTCTGCGTTCGACGAAACTTTGTTTCGTGGATGTCAAACAGTTTAATCGGGTAAAAACGTTGTCTTTAATATTCCAAAAAAGTAAAGGAATACACAAAAAACAAGCGCCCCGATATATTCGTTATACCGTTTTCATACTCGTTTGTTGTCGAACGATATTGCTTTTCATCGTTCGTTTCAATATACTAGCCGAACGTCTCGACGTAGTGGTCACATGGTCTTAAAACGATAGCGGTCGGTCAACAACAAATTCAAATCAAACGCGCGATTATTTCCAGTCTCGGGAGAGCGAGAACACAATTCTTTGAAGCGACAAACTACTGTCGCGGTCGTACTGAAAAATCGTATATAAATTATTTTTAATAAAAATTTTAAATAGACAAAATAGACCTTTAGCACCAAAAGATTAACATTAAAATGTATAATTGATAAAAATAGGGAGCTGTGTGTACGCATGTATAAAAATTCAGATAATTATAAATCGACGAATCAATTATGATGATGTTTTAATTAAATGCTATCGATAATGATCAAATTGTTGAAATAACCATTGTTATAAATACCCGAAGAATTGATTGTCAAAATGATACGAAATATATTGAATAGAGATAAATATAAAGATAAATATGCTTTTGAAATAAAATAGCTCAAAATATGCAAGTATACGTCACATACAAATTTTACTCATTGTTCAGTATAGATTACAAAAAACATTATTTTATCCTACTCTGCAAATATTATGATTCAAGGAAAAAATTATGCGACTACATTGACGTCCGCCCTCTAGTAATAACGTATGAAATATATGTAAATAGAGTAATGAGACTAATTTTTTAATAATTTTTTATTGAATTAAAATTACTATTTTTCAGAATCTCCTTCAATGTAATTGCCTTGGGAATAGCTCCGGAGGCGATGTTTCCATTGTTTATTGCAGTCCTTGAACTCGGATACTGGAATAGCCTTCAGTTGGTCGGTCACTAACGTTTGAATATTCTGTTGTATCCCGAAATGTCGTCTTTTGCGATGAATTTTCAATCGTGGAAAGAGGAAAAAGACACCAAGAGCTTAAGTCGTGCGAATAAGTGGGTTGAGGAAACACCTTCTATTGTTCAGATTTTCCTCATCTCCAAATCGTTGGTCAGTTACCGCCTCTCCGGTGTGTCCAGATTATCATGAATGCGGGTCGGCGAAACGCAGTCGATTCGTGACGTTCCGGGTCGGTTGCCCGCGCGAATTTCTCGTAAAACACTCGCGACGAATTCATCATGCTCAAGTCGCGTCAAATGTCTAAAACCGTCACGGGAAACGTCGAATACGCCGTTACGAAATGAAAAATCGGTCGTCTCGATCGGCGCATCGCTGATCGTTACTATGATTCGTGATTCATTTAATACGACGTCGCCTCGAAAGTTAAACACTTAAACGATAGTCTCTGAATGAATAACGTAAACGATTAACACAAGCTATTCTCGGGACGGTTTGGGCAATAAAATAGTACCGCGGCGTTATCGTCTATGATCTAGACGGTTCGGATGAAATATTTTGGCAGTACGCGAGTCTATAGGTTGTATAAATAACGAAATACGATCAATTCGACGGCGTTTCGTTGAGAATTATTGTTTTGGGTGTATATTTCTTAAACGGTTCTAGGCCTAAAATATAGTTTTGGAACGAACCGAATTTACTTTCGAACTCATTTTCCTAGGTCATTGTAGGAAACGATATTATCGGTATTTTAATTAGAAACTAGGTTTCGAAAAAATAACATTAATCTTATGTGTAATTTCGAAACAACACTCCGGTACAGTTTGATAGTAGCGTAGAAAATAGGGACTGACGAGTCGATTTCAAATCATATTCGTTTGAGCGGTGGAATTCTTCTCAATACGCTTAATATTATTCAGCTCTTTCGTATTATAGGCACGTGCGCTTAACAGTTAAATTACGCACACTACTAGTTGTTTGCTTCTTACCAGTAGCGCAACCAGGATTTTTTCATTGAAGGAGTGTGGTGACGGGGTGGGGTGGGGTAGGGGGGGGGTCGACAATATAAACAATCTTCATCTTAATTGTAGCGAATCAAGTACTACAAATTTTTTTGTTGGTGTGTGTAAGAATATGTTGGATCTTTATCCTGTAACAAATATGTTCCTACGCATCTTAAAATATTATCTTGATCAATGTTAACGAGTATTATACTACAGTATAAAATTGTATTATACAGTGTATTATACATACTGCGTGAAATTTTATTGTACCGATAGTATATAAATATGAAATAAAAAAATTTAATTGATTACACTGATTGGATATATTTACAGAATTAATTTAATTTGACTCAGTTGAAACCTCTAGTTTAAATGATATTTTTAAAAATAAATATGCAGCCTTTGTCTTTCAATATTCAACTATTCTGGCCAAGTAATTTAACTTCAACAGACCATATTTGAAATTCATTTCAAATTGAGCTGTGATTTATGTGAAAACAATTTTAAACATAAAAAATGATTATCCCATCTGTCCAATGGTTGCTGTCTTATGTTAAAGCAATTGACATTTGCACAAATTGGTAGGTGAAGGATTGAATATTTCAAATACTTCTCAATCTTTCTGGTATAATTAAATTGTTTAGTAAACGAATATCACTTGATTGTTAAATAAACATAACTATCCCAAGGTTGCATTACACAAACAGTTTTAAACAGCGTACATGGAGTTGTGAGTTAGTCCAAATAAATAATGATAATCGAAATTTGAATTAGGAGTTTTGTTAAGAATATATTTGTATATACTCTGGCGTTATCGTTTTCAAAAGAAATTAGACGATTTGTTATTGAAAAACAATTTGTTTATATGCACCTTGAGTATGTATACATGTATTTATATATTATATATCAAGGATTGTCTTTTAGAGATACATAAACCGTATGAACTTGAATGACAATGCACATTATATGTCCATATATTATACTCTGTATATACGTCATTTTAATTGGTTTTTAAATAATAATGTTCTATATTCATTGATAATGAGATTCTCTATAATGTCAACAATTGATCATTTTCTTTATAAGTCTTTAAATTTTTAGCTTTTGTTATATTTGAACCCTGAATAGCTAAACATTATTAAAATATTAAAGCATTTACGCGTGGCCGATTTCTGAAATAAAAATACGCGAAAAATACATACAATTTTATTTTGTTTTGTTTTTACTACACATAAAGGAATTTAGTTTTATGTTTGATCAAGTGCGTCGTTGTCAAAAAAAGGTTTAATTTTAAGTTTTTTAAACTTATTTAAAAGCAAGTTACTAAAGTCGTTAAATATAAGGAAATTATTTTCAATGCAGTTTATAAATCCCGTGGATTGAACAATATTACAAACGAATAATTAAAGAATTTAAATAAATTTTTTAATAGTTTAGAGAGTTAGACATTTTCTATTATCACCTGTTGATCATAATATCAAATAGTTTGTAAGAAAAAAGATTTCAAACATAAAAAATGTTTATCATTTCTGTCCCATGGTTGCTGCTTTATGTTAAAGCAATTGACATTTGCACAACTTGGTAGGCGAAGGATTGTATATTTCATATGCTTCTCAATATTTCTGGTATAATTAAATTGTTCGGTAAAAAAAATTCAGTTGGTTATTGAATAAACCTAACTATCACAATGTTTTTTTATGCGGACAGTTGTAGACAGCGTTCAAGAAATTGTGAAATAGTCAAAACAAATATTGATTATCAGAATTGGATGTCAGAATTTTGTTAAAAATATACTTGTGAATACTCTGGCGTTATCATTTCCAAAGGTAATCAGACGACTTATAACTGAAAAACAATTTGTTTTTATTCACCATGAGTATATGCACATAATTATGTATTACGTATTAAGAATCGCCTTTTAAAGATTCATTCACCGTTTGACCTTGAACGACAGACAATGCATATTATACGTATATACGTCTCTTGATTTTTAGTTTTTAAATAATAATGGTTTATATTGAATGATAATCAGATTCTCTATAACGTTAACAATTGATAATTTTCTTTATAAGTTTTTTACCTTTTGTTATATTTGAATCCTGAATAGTTAAAGGTTATTAAAATATTAAAGTATTTATGTGTGGACGATTTTAGAAATAAAAATACTCAAAAAATACATAATATTTTTTTCGTTCTGTTTTTACTACACATAGTGGAATTTAGTTGTATGTTTATTCAAGTGCGTCGTTGTCAAAAAAAGTTTTAATTTTAAATTTTTTTAACTTATTCAAAACAAGTTACTAAACTCGTTTAATTTGAGGTTTTTATTTTCAATGCGCTTTATAAATCCTTTGGATTGTATAAAAACAAAAACGAAACATTTAAAAATGTAAATTGATTATTTAATAATTTAGAAATTCAGACATTTTTTGTAAACACTTCTTGTTTTTAATATCAGATAATTTGTATGAAAAAAATTTTAAACATTACAATTGTTTTTAACATCATACCCTAAGTTGCCACTTTATTTAGAAGCAATTGATATAATTTCATATGCACAACTTGATAGGCGAAGAATTGAATATATCACTTGTTTCACAAGCTGCCTGTTATAATTAAATTGTTCGGTAAAATAAAATTAGTTGGTTAAACTAAACCATCTCAAGATTGTTTTATACAAAAAATTTTAAACAGTATTCATGGAGTTATGAAAGAGTCGTAACAAATAATAATTTTATTTATTTGAATTAGGAGTTTTTTTTTTAAATATACTTGTAAATTCTCCAGCGTTATCGTTTCCCAAGGAAATCAGATGATTTATCATTGAAAAGAAATTTGCTTTTGTGGACTTTGTTTGTGTATACACGTAATTAAATATTATGTATTAAGAATTGCCTTTTAGAGATACATATACCGTTTGACCTTGAAAAATTAAATTTTATTTCGTTTTGACTATGCTACCTATACAAACAAGACGATTTTAATTCTAACTAAAAATCTGTTATCGTAAAAGCTATTTATAAAATACTTGAAATTTTCAAAATAAAAAATTAATTTTTCAGTTTCATTTACAACCATTTTTTATAATTCTAAACGATTATCGTTATTAATATTTATTTCTGTTGACTACCAATATGGGACATGTAATCCAGTTTTTAGTAAATTAATTATATTAGCATCCAGCATTGATATTTCCTTGCTTGATTATATCAATAATACCTTTTAATCAATTCGTACATTAATTTTGTATCAATTTATTATTTGGCGAAATAAGGTTCTCAGGAGCGAAGCCGTTTAATTCCAATTTTTTTCAAATTATGAGTAATACATGGTTGGATTACAAAATTTAATATTTGTTTATGTATTCATAAAATATTAAGTACATACCTATATTGTATGAAAATAGATGAATTTATTCAAATTCAGTTGAAAAAATATAGGGGTTTTTATTTATAAATATCTTTAACTGTTTGTACTAAACAATTTTATTTGGAGTTAATCAGCTTGACATCTGAGTGCCTCAAATTATCTTGTAAAATATACTTTACTATATTTGTTCAAAATATTTTTAAAAAAAAAATTAAATCAAGGTCACCGAAATTTTTGTGGAAATTATAATAAGAGAAATAATTAGTGAGTGTAAGTAAAGTAATGAATAATCGCAGCTGCTATTAAAGCTGTTTTTTCAGTTTTTTGTCGGTAAACATTGATGTGCTATAGGGGTATTGATTTCTAAAAAAATACTTCACAGTCAATGTAGAACGTTCGTTATACGTAGTTTAGTGCTGATTTAAGAAACGAGAGTTCTTCAGAAAAACTTTATACGAAAATGATTCACTTCAAGATACAATTAATCATCTCGTCTTTGATATTGTCTTCCATTCATGACGGTGTATTTGCTCGTATGTTCATTGAAATATTATTAGTTAGTTCGTTCTTATATACGTTTTGGTAAAATAATCATTTATATTTACTCGTATGGATAATATATGAATAATCCTACTAAGGCGAAGAGGAACAAGTGTTCATATGGTTTTATTTGATATTATATGAGAAATTGTAAGATTATTGTATTTTAGAGTATTTCGGTAATTCTCTATATAATGTATTATTTTCATTAGATACCTAACGTAAATATCATAATGTATACAAATAATTTGAAGCATTTTAATGAAAATTGATTTATGTAATCATTATTAACAATGAAAATAATTTACCAGTATATTGTTACAAACAATTTGACTCTTACAATTTTTAGAGTTAACATTTTTATATTTTAGATCCGGAGGATGACACTGAAAGAGGTAACTTCGTATTTTAATTATGTTCGACAATAAATTTCACATTTGCAATTCTTATAATTAAACATGTGTATATTTTAAATCCGACGAAAGATAGTGAAGGAGGTAACTTTGTATTTTAGTTATGTACGTCAATAAATTTGACATTTGTAATTCTTAAAATTAAGCATGTGTATATTTTAGATCCGTCGAAAGATAGTGAAGGAGGTAACTTTGTATTTTAGTTATGTACGTCAATAAATTTGACATTTGTAATTCTTAAAATTAAGCATGTGTATATTTTAGATCCGTCGAAAGATAGTGAAGGAGGTAACTTTGTATTTTAGTTATGTACGTCAATAAATATCACATTTGCAATTCTTATAATTAAACATGTGTATATTTTAGATCCGACGAAAAATAGTGAAGGAGGTAACTTTGTATTTTAGTTATGTACGTCAATAAATATCACAATTACAATTCTTATAATTAAACATGTGTATATTTTAGATCCGCCGAAAGATATTGAACGAGGTAACTTCGAATTTTAGTTAAATTCGACAATAAATTTGACATTTGCAATTTAAATAATTAAACATGAGTATATTGTTGATCCGACAAAAGTCATTGAAAATAACTATGTATTTTAATAATGTTTCATTGGGAGAAATATTATCCTCATTTATGCCGAAGACTTAAAAAACTTTTGCAAGTTAAAAATTATTAATTTTTTAATATTTTATAAATATTTTCTGTAAATGAATGTAATTTAAAAAAATAACAATTTATACTTATTTTAATTATATTTTAAGAATTACGAGTTTGCAAAGGTAAGTAAGATTTCATATAATTTTTGATGTAAATATTTCATCAATAGTTAATGTTTTAACACTGAGTATTATTAATTGAAATTGTTAATATAACCTATGTGTGTAGAGGAATTAAACGATCATTATGGTGGTAAGTAATTATATTTTAATATCAGTCAAAAACTCGATGAAAATTATTATACCTTATCTCATTATTTTTATTTATACATCAGGACATGAAAATGAACTTTCAATTCTTAAAGATAATTATAAAGATAGTAAGTGATACATCCATTAGTGTAAAAATTATGAGTTGTATATTTTAATATTATTTTTAGTATAATCCCATTTAGATAAACATTTTAACATTTACTTTAATATTTAGAATATAAACATTTGTTTCATTCTTTATGAGAAATGATGAATTATCAACATTTTAAATTATAATAATTTTATAGCTATGTAATGCTCAACTATGCTACAATAAGCAAAGGTTATTTTTGTAATTTCCCAGGACTACATGTGCTCCTATAGCAATGATATGTTATGCAGATAATAGAAGTTTAATAAATTTTTATTAAAAACGTAGTAGTTCAGTATGGTTTCGACCGTCGTCGCAACAGCACGTGCGAATAGTTCGTTACACGTAATTAAACCAGTTTTGTTATCGGTGCGCTATTATCTGTTTCGTGAACAATTATAGTGTATAGCCCGAAAACTTTAATTAAGTGTCTTCAATATATTTGTTATGTCGTCCTCCTCGGGAGGCGGCAGCAACAAAAACTCAGCGTCTAAAGCGCCTACACTGAAAGCTTCTACTTCTAGACGACAAGGCTCGGATTCAGATTGGAGCGTGTACACCGCCAAGCGTAAGTCTAATAAATTACAAGAGGATCCTGTTTCACCCAATCTCAAACAAATAATTGATAGTCATCCAAAATTAAATTTAACCACTGCCAATTCTAATAATTTCTTATATGACGAACCCGTTGATAGTAATTCGGCTATTGATGACATTAATATGGATATTAATAGCACGACTACTTCTAACTCCAATGTAAGCAACGTGTTATTATCTAATGATACGGAGATATCCAACAAGGTCCAAAGTACCAACGAGTCGTCGTTTAATAAACCTAAACGTAATAATGTTATCCAGGATGGTGATACCAACCTATTATCCTTCTCTTCTACTTACACTGGGCCTATCTATATTATCATTGATACTATAGATAAAAATTTACACTTTGGCAAACTACATCCGATGAAGGTAGGCAAATTATTATACAACCAAGTTCGTGGTGTAGTGGAGATTAGACCTATAGGCGCAAGAGTCAGAGTAACTTTTGATACAATTGCAAATGCAAATATATGCTTATCTTCAAGCATTCTTCCAACGTCAGGCCTAAAAGCTACAATACCTGCTTCTCTGATATACAGCTACGGCGTCATACGAATGGATTGTTCTATTTCGGAAACGGAATTCTTTGAAGGTCTTGAATCCAATATTCCAATCGAGTCATTTCGTCGCATTCCAACCCGCCAGGAAGATGGTTCCATGACCCCTTCCAAACTAGTAGAGCTTAAATTTCAGAGCCCTAAGTTACCCGAGCGCATAGCCATTTTCAAGGTACTTTTCATGGTCAGACCCAGTGTTCGATCTCCGATTCAGTGTTTAAATTGTTTACGGTTTGGACATACCGGAAATTTTGTCGCAGCAAGTTAAGATGCAGCCATTGTGGTGAAGCCACCCATAATATTGCGGATTGTCCCTTCAGGTTAATTCTAGAGACCCAGTATGTTTGCATTGCAAAGGAGCTCATCGTTCTACCGATCGCAGTTGCCCAGAATGGAACAAACAAAGAAGTATCAAAAAAATAATGGCAATGGAAAATGTTTTCATATGCTGACGCTGCCGATATTCTTAAGAATAATTTTGTAAGTAAGGCCAATAGTTTTTCTCAGATAGCATCCAGATTAACTACACATGTCAACTCCGTAAATTCCTCCTAAGTCAAGTTTTCCCTCTTCATCGATGAAAGCCCAACCATATGTTGATGACTCTGTATTCCCACCTTTACAAACACCTAACATTATAAATACAATCGAAAATAAGTACTCCAAATCAACGTCTCCGTCTCGCACTCCACGCATCCCAATAAGTGCAGCCTCAGTCCCTTCCCCCAATGGGGCTTTCTTAGCATATATTGGAGGCATCGAGAAACGCATCTGACAATAATCCCCACACATTTTAACTCGCAGGCGCCTTTACTTTCCGAAGTTGCCGCCGCATTATCAAATCAAATATCAATAGCCTTTCCAAAAGCCAGGGTATCAATCCTTTACCTTCACTTTCTAATTTAATTGAGTCTCTTTTGTCTAGTAATGTTTTCGATTCCCCCGGTGGGGTCAAATAATAACTAGTCCAACATGGCAGTCCGCCATAGTCCTACGTTCAACATCCTTCAGTGGAATACCAGAAGTCTGACAGCTCGACTGCAGGATATCTCTGGTATTTTACATTCCTACCATATTTCTGTTGCCCTTATTTCTGAATCCTGGTTACGTCCCCGGTCTAGAGTAACCATACCTGGTTTTAGACTTGTTAGAGATGATAGACCTGATGGTTATGGAGGAGCATGCATTGCTGTCCATGAATCCGTCATGTTTCGCGTTTTGACATTGGATCCATTATTAGTTTCTATCTCTTCAACAAAATAATATCAATCTAGTTGGTATTGAAATTTTTTTATCAATACGGTCAATAAAATTGGATGTCTGTCTTGTTACATTCCTCCAAATTCCAATATCTCACAACTAATGCTTAGCAAATATTTTTGATAATCTTTCCCCCTAATTGTATTTTTGGTGGTGATTTAAATGGTCACCATTATTGTTGGGGTTCCAACAATATTGATCATCGAGGGAATCTCATTTTTTCAATGTTAAATGATCATAATATTGTGTTCTGAATGATGGTTCTCCAACAAGGGTAAATCGCCCTCCCTATCCTGACACCGCTGTTGATATTACACTATCCTCCTCTAACATTCCTCTTATTTGCAATTGGTCTGTATTAGACTGTCCTTATGGCAGTGATCATTACCCCCATTATTATAACCCTCCCCTCCCACTCCAATACCCTCGACTTGTCTCCGTCCAGATACAACTAATAAGCATAAACTCAATTTAAACAAAGCTGATTGGGTTCAGTTTACGTCTCTTGTCTCTGCATCTTTACATTCTCATTTACATACTAACCCACTTGAGGCTTATGCCAATTTTGTCAAAGTTGTTCTGAATGCTGCTTCTTTAAGCATTCCTAAATCTAAAACCCACCCTACATTTTTCTCGTCTCCAATATGGTGGAACGAAGATTGCACCAAAGCAGTCCAGGCAAGGTCAACAGCGTTTCGCGCTTATAGAAACTCCCGTCACATAAGAGACTTTTTATCGTATAAAAATCAATGTGCTATTACTCGCAGAACACTTAAGCACTCCAAACGTTCCTCGTGGAGGAAATTTGCCGAGAACCTACACCCAAAGACTCCTAGCAAAATATTTTGGGATACTGCCAAAAAATTTAGGCGTGCGTTTTCCCTACAACGCACTCTCCAATGAAGACTGGTTTGACTCGTTTTGCTCGAAAGTGGTTCCACCCTATGTCCCTCATATAAATGAAATTAAATTTGGATTCCCCTCTAGCTACACGGTGACTTAAACTCTCAATTTTCTCACTTCCCCTTTTCTATGACTGAACTGAAGTCTGCAATTAATTCCAGAAAATCTGTTGCTTCTGGTTTAGATCTGATATCTCCGCTACTAATTTAAAAATCTACCATTCCAGCACCTTGACTGTCCTCCTTGATATCCTTAATAATCTTTTCTCAAATGTAATCATTCCTGATACTTGGCAACAATTTAAAGTTATCCCCATTCCGAAAGCCAATTCAAATTTAAGTGCTTTTCGCCCTATTGCTTTATCATCGTCTCTAATGCAAAATTACAGAACACATTATTAAATCCAGGCTCGATTGGTGGATAGAACGTCGCTCTGTCCTTACCAATAGAATGTTTGGATTCCGTAAAGTCTGGGCACCAACGAGTGCCTATCTTTCCTAGTTGGTTCTATTTACAAACACTTTTAATGAACGGGGCTACCTTACTGCGGCTTTTCTAGATATACGTGGTGCCTATGATTCAGTGCATTTTCCCTCATTGTTATCTATCCTTATGTCCTATAATGTACCTTACAGCTTGTGAAGTTTATCTCCCTGCTTTTTAAACAAACGAGAGCTCACATTCTGTGCTCCTTCCGGAACCCAGGTTACAAGAACAACTTATATAGGGCTTCCTCAAGGCAGTTGTTTAAGTCCAATACTTTTTAATATTTATATGTCCACGATCGCTCGGGCCCTTGAAGCCGAAAACATTCCATACCTATTCTACGCTGATGATATAGTGATTTTCCACTCACACAAAGACTTAAACGTTGCTACAAATTTACTGAACAATTCCTTGGAGCTAAATCAACAACAAGCTTATTAATCTCCATTTCTCTGTTGCCCCTGAAAAATGTAAGGTAGTAATATTTACTAGAAACGCCGTTTAGATACTCATCCCTTTAGGATAGGGGGAGCCATTATCCCTGTTGCCAACCAAGTTACTTACCTGGGTTTAATGTTGGACCAAAACTTACGTTGGAAATCCCATTTAAGTTTTGTTACCTCGTTCGCGTCCAAATGGTCTAACATGCTTAGATCTATCTCAGGGATATGGTGGGGATCTCACCCTGTATCCATCCTAAACATATACAAATCCATCATTAGATCGAAATTGGAATTTGGTTGCCCCTTTTTCGGATCAGCGGCTTCGTCTCATCTTAGAAACTAAAATTGTATGCAAACCAGCTGCTTACGAACTGCCTTAGGGTGTCTCAAGTCAACCCCCATAAAGTGTTGTGTGTTTGAATCATCGTGCCCACCCCTTGATATAAGGTTCAGATGTTAGCTGACAAATTCCTTTTAAAGTGCTCTTCCATTCCTCTCTCTTTGAGATAATATCTATTTTTAAAAACATTTTTTCCAAGTGGAGATTTGTCCTTAAATTTATGCCGTTATTGTCTTCTTTGGCTCAGTCTATCTTCTGTACTTCCCCATATAAAAAACCCATTCTCGCCTTCCACTCTACAATACTGCTTACCCAGCTTTGACCCTTTCACCTACTGTCACTATTTCCCCCAACTTCTTATCTTATCGTCCACAGGATTTATCTTCACTCCCTAAACAATTTAGTTAATCAGCTTTTGACGATTACATCCACATTAATTTCACTAACTTTATCCCTGTTTTTACTGATGGTTCTGTTAGGAGTTCTTCTGCTGGTTATGCTTATACCATCCCCAATTTACTTATTAAGTCGTCCGGCATACTACCACCCTGCTGTATCGTCCATTCACAGCAGAATGTTATGCGATACAAGAAGCACTTATATGTATCCGGTCTTTAAGTATTGGTAGGTACCTTATAGCTTCTGACTCCCAATCCAGTATTTTAGCCATTTTCCGGTAACCCATTTCACGCCAAATACTCGTATATTGTTCTAAATATTCGCTCTATTCTGCTGGATCTTAGTTCCCCAAAATTATCAATTAGTTTTTTGTGGTTCCTGGTCACGTGGGTATCAGGGGCAATGAGCTAGCTGATACTCTAGCCAATGCCCCCAACGCACTCCAGTCTTCACATTTACCCGTTTGTCCATATTCTGACTTCGTTCCTCTTTTGCGGTCAAACATTTTTTCATATTGGAATTCCATTTGGTCTAACTTACCCGAGTCTTATGCCAGAAGTTACAGAGTTCGTCTCCGTCTGTTCCTCGTCATCCTTGGTTCCAAAGCTTACATATCAGCAGGAACACCATTTCTTCTTATTGCAGACTTCGCACTGGCACAATTGCCTTCCGGCTCATTCCTTTATATTTAGGTCTCAATAATTCCTCTGCCTGTATCCTCCCTAATTGTGATAACGAAAGTGTGATGCGTCCACCTTTTGCTCGATTGTCCTTTTTTGACCTCCAATAGAATACAACTATCCAACCTATGTCAATCTTTTAACATCTCTTTCACTGGCCTATCTCTCCTCTCTTCTAAACAACCGGTTATCATCAAAACAGTTATTAAATACATGTCATCTACAGGCTTGCGTATTTGAAAACATTGGCCTTGCCGTATTTTCTTTTTGTTTTTGTTTTTTTGTTTTTTTTTTTGTTGTTTTTTTTTTTTTTTTTTTTTTTTTTTTTATTTTAGTCTATGTTAAATTGTAAACTTTAATTGTCGTCTTCTAAAGGTCGTAATAGCTTCTTGGCTGAAGACCAAAAAAAAAAAAAAAAAAAAAAAAAAAAAAAAAAAAAAAAAAAAAAAAAAAACGTAGTATATCATTCTTTCTGAAAACTCTGTATATAATTAAAGATAATTTCACATTTAGTAGATAATTTGATGCTTCATTACTTTCTCTAAATATCTATAATGTTTTATCAATTTTCTAGTATTCACCACAAATTGTAATGGTAAAAGTAAGTTATTATTTGTGGCTTACTAATAGAAGGATAATTGTATAAACGTATTCATCTGGTCGATATCCAATCAATTTAATGTAATAATATAGTGGTGAAAATAAAATAAAAATAAATAATGAGTAATAAGAATATGCAAAAAAAAAAAAATTAAAAATACAAAATACAAAAGAAGAAAAATAAAAGAATTAACGAATATAAATAAAATTAAAATTATATGTTAATACTCATAAAAAAAATATATATATATATATTCAAATAAATAAATATATATCCATATAAACATATATGTATACTTAAATATACAAAAAGCCAATGAGTATTATGTTGTTTAAAGAAAAAAGAAAATATAAAATTTGTTGTATATGTGTGTTTATTACTACAAAATGTCATCATCAGGTTAATACAAATAAAATACTACAACTGAGGAATAAATTAAAAGTAAAATTAATAAGAAAAAATTGCATAGAGCAATAAGACAGAAATTACTTAGAGAATATTATGAATATTACAATAAAAAGACATGGAGTTGTCTCCAGTTAGAAAAAAAAATTATATAATAAAAAAATATCAAAAAGCAAAGAAATTGTATATATAATGAAAGCAAATATGGTGTGATATTAATATTATTTAATATATATTGATATAGAATGTATGTATGTATATTTAAGTTATTTTTTAATTTATTGTGTTAAAAGAAATATGTGTTGATAACTTTTTATGCATGTCTTTACCTCAAACTCAAATGCATACAGAGCATTAGTTCACTTTCTAAAATCTGAAAAAGTAGAGTTCCATACTTATCAGCTTAAAGAGGATAAACCTCTTCGTGTTGTCATCCGTAACCTTCATCCATCTACACCTTTAGTTTTAATTAAAGTTGAACTTGTAAATCGTCTCTTTGAAGTAAGGGAAGTTACCAACGTTCTCCATAAAGTAAACAAAAAACCCCTCCCGTTTTTCTTCGTAGATTTGGAACCTATACAAAAACCAAAAGAAATGTTTCAATTGTCCTCTTTAGTGTACACTAAAGTCCAAATTGAAGAGCCATACAAACCAAAAGCAATAAGCTAATGTTTCAAATGTCAACAATACGGTCACACTAAATCATATTGTGACTATCAACTTAGATGTGTTGACTGTGGAGCAAATCACCAGTCTTCTGATTGCACCAACCCATATGATGCCCCACCAAAATTTTTGTTTTGCAATTACAATTATTTTCTAAGTAATTTCTGTCTTATTTCTCTATGTAGTTTTCGTTTATTAATTTTACTTTTAATTTATTCCTAAGTTGTTGTATTTTATATGTATTAACCTGATGATAACATTTTGTCAAAACCGGTAATAATATACACATATACAACAACTTTTATATTTTCTTTTTTCTTTAATCAACGTAATACTCATTAGCTTTTTATATATTTAAGTATACATATATGTGTATATGTATATGTATATATATTTATTTATTTAAATATATATATATATTTTTTAAATGTAACAATTTATTAGATTTCTGGCGCGATAACAAATGTGTCATAAAATTTCAAAATTAATACTGGAAACTTAATATTTTATTCAATTTGGTACTTTTCCAATGTTTTAAAAAATAGCATACATTAATGGTTCACACAATACAATTTAATACACAATATATTTCCAAAATGACCTAGAATAAAACATTCTAATTCAAATTATTTTCCAAAATTAATATTAAACTACTGGACGTATTTTTGTTTTTGATCGGCTTGTTGGTCTATTATGCATTAAGAACCAATCGATAAAGGTCATCAGAAATTAAAATATTAAATATGTGTAAAATTGAATTGTCTGATAATAAGTAAATTACTACCAGACGACTAAAGGACCATAAATAAATGATAGTAAAAATTAATTTACTACCCGGACGATAAGAACGTTAACTATTAAAACGTGGGAAATTAAACTAAAATTCTAGTTTCCCAGCGATGTTGATACCACACTCCCCACTGACGACCTTCACCAGAAGAATATCCGATTATTTGCGTTCCCTACGTGCGCAAAGAACGTAGGTACTGACAGGTATTCCAGGATAATTCTGCCTGATGAGAACGATCAAGTCCTTGTGTGGAAATATGTAATATCAACGATCACTAATAAACGAGATTTACGAGAAATATCAAAAGAGAAAGAAATAAATACTGTGTACGCGAGAAAATGTGTGACATTTATTAATGTCGAAACGATTGTTAAAATGGTTCCTCATTGTGTTGAAAGCTGACCAATTCTGCCCTAGGTGGGTCTTGGAACAGCGTCGAAGCACAACTTCTACAAATTACTACAAATTGAAAACTGTCGAAATGTTTGTGTTTCGACTCCCCTTATATATGGTCGGGACCAGCTATATTTAGCTTAATGAAATACATAAGTTTATTTTAATTATTGCCCATATATGAACAAAAATATGTGTACAATATGAAAATAAAATATACAATAACAATGATACAAAGATTATTTACAGAATAACGATAACAAAATTAGGTTCGGTTTTGATTAACCTTGATTACGAGCGTAAACATGAATATTATTAAATTGAACTTCATCAGCTTCTTCAACTTAGAATAAATATAAATTAGAAAATAGAATATTCTGTTCAAATATATGGTCGTAATAAAATCAACTATTGTAATTTTTAGGTTATTTTAAGAGATACTACATACAACTCTTTTCTTTCGCAAATTTGGGTAAAAAAAATTACTTAATTAATAACGTTTTTAATATAAATACACCAAGTTTGGTGTATTTATATATATATTATTTTTAAAAATGTTGAGAAAAAATATTTTATGGGGCTTGTCTTTGTTATCCATAAGTCTATAAAACGACAACGCAAATATTTTTAAAACTCGTAAAATATTATACTCACGAAAAGTTATTGTCTTTAAAGATGAAATAACGTTCTACCATTGTAGGAAGCTTATTCTTATATTAATTTAATACATGTACAATAAACATTAGTACTCGGTGCGATAGATGATTTTTCTCCAACACAAAATCGGTCAATCGTTGGTTTACTTTGTCGCACAGACACGATTTCTGTGCAGAAGCGGGATTGGATATCCAGATTATCGAAGTTTTCGGCGAACTGCATTTATCGGAACCATGACACGGGCATGGTCACATTTTTAAAGTTCTTAAAATGTTATAGAAACTTAGTCATGTATAGTGTTTTAAAAACTTTTAACATTCTCATTTGTTATAATAAACTATGTATTTTAATTGCTCTCAAATGCAAAATAGCAATACAATTATAAAATTTATTTACAAGTTACTTATTTAAGCCAAATTTTTTTTACTACATTTTTATTTTATTCTTAGATGATACCTTGCCTATAGAGGAATACTTTACAGGTTATATTGAATTAACTAACTTTATGAAATTAACTATAATTTTAAATATTATATTGACTTTTTATAAAATAAGAAATATTACCTTTATTAATTACCTAATAGTTCCTAAATGTTAATCGTATTCTAATTATTTTATTATTGATTTTTCTAATTTTTCCGCGCTCTTTGAAACACCTAATTATAGTAAAAACATCCATTAGTGTACTGCATTATTTTTTACAAAATACATTTTAAAAATAATTTCATTTGAATTTTTTCGGACATAAATATAGATTACAGTAATTTGTTATTGCCAAAATTTACATTTGTAATGTAGTAGATGATCCGTACAGATTATTTTATACTTCAACCTATTACTACTCAATGCAGGGTTAGACTAGCTTTCTGTTGCGGTCTAGAGAAAAATATGTTTTCAAGTCTCCGTAAGACTAATATCAATGATCAATATAATAAAAATATTAGTTCATATAATATTTGGTTTTTTCCCCAAATGGTAAAATGACAATGAAATCAATGTTTTCAGATGCTGACAATATATATGAAACTTCCTTAATAGAATAATTTAAAATTAAAATAATAAAATGAAATTATTTATAATAATAATTAATATAATAATCGTATATTCCGTCTCTATGGGGGTTTTCATGTAACCGATAAGTATTTCAACAATTTATTACGTTTTAAAAATATAATAACGACAATTATGGTCTGGCGGCAAACTCCCTCCCACCTATCATGTCAAAATAAATAGTCTGGATCAGGGACGTAGCCAGAAATTTGGTTTGGTGGGGAGGGGTGGGGGTCGGAAAATAGTTGATTCAGTGGGTGAATGTATATTCGCGATTTTCCGGCAGTATCTATTAGGTAGGCAATTATACGTTATTTGGGTGAGATAAAAACAGACTATTACGATTGCGGTCTTGTCTTTGTATTGAAAAATTAGTTATTAGTAACTTATTGCACGTGACCGTTCGTGTGTGCGTTTTTCGTATGTACACATCTATAGGAAAATATTAGAATTCGCAAAAAATATGTGGGTACCTTAAAATTTCGGGGGGGGGGGGAAGGCCGGGCCCTACGGGACTCATTGCTGGCTACGGCCCTGGTCTGGATTAAACTCTGAGTCAATACGCAATTGTATTTATAGTGGCCACATTTTAGGTAGAATGTTTGCGGCCCACAGGGTCTTTCCCTGGTACGCCGGTATACCGGTGGCTTAGTCCAACCCTGACTCCATGTTATATTGTAATTTATTTTACATAGATTTACATAGATTGAATTATTTAAATTTTAAAATTGTAGTTTGTTACTAACGATTATATAATATATAATATAAATGAAGATATATTATAGTTTAAATAATATTTAGTAAATTTTTAGGTTAAGTGACAACTATTTCAACACAAATTATCTATTATTTTATAAAATTATCATAAGATAATTTGAATTTCTTTTTTTAACAAATGTGAAGAAAGATGTTTTATTGATTTTTTCTCTAGCATCCTTAAGTATAGTCAAAAGATGACACAAATATATCAAAATCTTGTGAAATAGTCCACATGCTAATATTCTTAAAGAACTTTAAATGTTATATAAGCGTAGTCATGTATAGTATTTTAAATTTATTTAACATATTTAATAATCACAATAAATTATCTATTTTATTTGCTCACAAATGCAAATTAGCAATAATGTTATGAAGTTTTTGTATAATTAACTATTAGTGCCGATTTTTTTTTACTAAATTTTAATTTTAATTTTAGGCGATAACTCGAATTTACTGACAAACCTTTCAAGTAATAATCAATTAGCTAACCTAATAAATTAGCTACATTTGTTTATGGTATTAGCATTCATTAGTGTAGAGGTTAGGTTAAGTTAGATAATTTCATATTTTTATATACGTAATAGATATGTTGTTTTGTGTTGCGTATGCTAATTTTGTTTTCATTATTTTGGATAATTTATTAAAAATAATTATTAATTACATATTAATGGTAAATAGCATAGCAAAATAATATGATGTGAATATTTGGTAAAATAATTGTAATTCAGTGAAAACGTACAACTTATATGTTGTGGCTAAAAGTGCCAATAATAGTAGTTATTGACAGTTCTTTTTATCAATGAGAAAGAAACAAACAAAATTATGTATACAATAAATAAATAGAGGACCGGAGGATTAAAAACCATATAAATAACTAACCATAAATCTTATAGTATCTAAACATAGTAACTACTGGACTGTATTGAATATTGATTTAATTTAATATAAAAATAGTGGTATTTTTGTGTATACATATATGTAATGCAAAATACCGTTAAGGTTATAAATAAATAAGCGAGAAAGCTACCTTTGGTAGGAATACCCTCAATTATTATTAATATTTAAATACATTTAAGTTTTCAAATATCTGATATAATACGAATATAAAAGAATACAAAATAAATAACTAAATAATATATGTATTATGTAATAAAATAAACAATTTATAAATCTGACAAATCACTTTAATTACAACTTTTCACACGTGGATTTAAACCCACTTGACTATATAAAATTACAGTATGCGATGTGTGTACATCTCGTTAACCAAGAGTTATACATTCTGTACAAAATTATAAATTATTATTCAATTTCGGAAATTAAAAAACGAAAAATTTAAATCGTATTTTGAAAATCGATGTTTAAATACGAAATGCTACAAGTCAAATAATAGGAGCTCTTCTTTTTTCCTTTATAAAAATAATCGACAAATCCAATAGTTGAAAATTTAAAACGACCAACATTTAAACGATTTTCAAATATAATGCGAATCTAAAACTATATTGTATCGTGTAAACGTTTTACACAATAAAGTAACAAATTTGAAAATTAATGTAAACAAATTAAAATATATGCATAAATACATAAATGCATATGAATCAAAATTACAAAATATGAAATATTAACTGTTTACAATGAAGGAGTATATTATATGAAGTACACAATAGTTTAAATTTTTGTAAAAATTCGTGTTTATAATTATTTCATCTCCGTATTACATTATATTATTTATTTCTAAATGTAGTCGTTAGATTAATTGGCGAAGGTAAAGGCATTCAATTGTTAATATTTAGTAATAATAATAAAAAATTAATTGCACACATTTATAGTATCTACTGGCATTATAATATTACATCTATTGTTTTTGTTTTTATAATATTTGCATAAACCTAATTTTTTCTTATTTCATATTAATATAAAACAAACTATAAAAATCTATTTTAATCTGTATGCAATTTAATTCTCAATATTTCCAAATGAACAATATTAAGATATATTTAGTTTAAATTTTTAATCAATTCGTTCAATATAATATTAAAAACAATCTATTTATTTATTTATTCGTATAGCGTGTAATAATGATGAAATGTTATCAAAAGAATATTCCATTTGTGCAATAAGTCGCCACATCTGCTATAACCAGTTCAAATTCGGTTTAGTGTTAACGATAGTTTGTTGGGAAGGTCGTGACCAGGGACATTAATTGTGACGCTGTAGTTTTAACCCACGTTAGATGATATCTTTTCTGCATTCCAGGCAAGTTCGAGAATGAATTTGGATGTGCTTATTTCGGTCGATGTTTTCTATGGGGTATTTCTCAATTTAAATCTTGGAAAAATTATAAGCCGAACACAGTAAGATTGAATCGGTGGGGATAAAACAAGGCGCTTACGTCGTAGCAATGGCGGACCATTGTTGCATAGCATCGGTTGTGATAGTGTAAAGGTGAAATACAATGTTCCGGAAAGTGTGCGCGAAATGTGATTAAACTGAGGATCTATATTTTTCATGTGTGTACTGTTGATCCATATAAAGGCGCAATAATCTGCGATCGAGTACACAAATGAGATAGAAGATGTTGTCAATACTGAGAAATCAGCTCCTCATTCTGTACCTGTAAGATTATGTACGACGTTGTTTTGAGAATAAATTTTTGCTACAACGTTGGATAGGTGCTTCTTATAATAGAGAGTCCTGTCCAGCGTAACACATTTCATTTATTTATAAATGTAATGTATATATGTACACACGTAATTTGTGGTTTGGGTTGTATGTGACGTGATTTCCACAGAATGTGGCGTTTAATTGGTGGTTAGACTGTTTATTGTTGAGGTGAAAAACGAGGACTTCTGTTTTATTAGGGTTTAATCGGAGTCTCCAACATGTGAAGTTTTCATTTTATGTTCGGAGATCAGAATCTAGTATTTGTTCACACTAATTTATTTCTATTTGCTTTCCATTCCTATTAACTGATAAGCTCCACGGCGGTATCCACAGGAAGATGCAAACTAATTAGCTGGTCCGGTTTTGCATTTGATAAAGTGCGATGCGGGATACACTATATGTAACCTATGTCGTTAGGCCTCAACATGCAGATTGCGTCCTCTGAAATGGTTGGAAACCTCTCCAAGTTAAAGGTCATGTTTCGATATATAATTTATTGCAAAAGCGTCGTCAATTTATTAATCTCATTTATAATTTATAAAGATTCGATGAGAAACCAAATGTTTATCATACAATAATTTTGTTTTATTTAACTCCCTGGCATTATTTAAAGTATAGAGCAGGGGTGGCCAGCGAGAAGAGACTCGTGAGCCGCCAAATGTATTAATAAATATGGAAGAGCTGATATGAAAAAAAAGGTCACATTAATATAGATAATAAATAAGATAAGATATTAAATGTAATAAAATGTATAGAATGCAAAACAATAACGTACAATAATGTCAAGTTAAATTTTATCTTAATTTTGTCTTTACAAATTCCATAAATATCATAAATACACATGGATATGTCTTCATAGAGCTGTTCGACGTCGTGAGTTTATCATCATAATATTAATAAAATAATCATCATGTGTAAGAAACGCAAGTATGAAAAAGAACAGCGAACTTAAATTACACTGGGAAGAAGAATTCTCTTTCATAGAACGAAACAGTAAACCATTTTGTCTCATCTGTCAATCCCAACTATCACAATTTAAGGTTAGTAAATTAAAACGCCATTATGAAACAAATCACAGTTCATTTAGTAACGAATTTCGTACTGGTTCTGATTTGAGAAACAATAAATTAAGCACAATGAAATTAAAATAAACAAATCAATGTCATGTCGGTATTTTCCAAGGAAACCGATGTAACTACTGAAGCGAGTTTTTGTATGGCGTTTAATATTGCTCGAGCAAAACACCCATACACTGATGGGGTATATTTAACAAAAAACATTTTAGATATTATTTTCATTTTAAAACCGGAAAATAAAAAATTACTAAATATGGTTGAAAATATTTGGAATAGTAGACATACTATGGAAAGACGTATTTCACTTATAAGTTCAGATATTTTCTCTAATTTACAAAATGAAATTGCTAATTGTTCTGTATTAAGTTTAGCGTTAGATGAATCTACTGACATTCAGGATAAACCACAGTTAGCTATTTTTGTACGTTATGTGACGATGAATATGGAAGTGAAACGAAAATTATTAGATCTTATAGCTCTCAAATAAACCACTAGAGGTTGTGATATTAAGGATGCACTTGACATAGTACTTCGTAAAGCAGAAGTACCTATTGCAAAAATTGTTAGCGTCTCAACTGATAGTGCACCTAGTATGACAGAATGTAAAAATGGATTGATAGGTATTTTGAAAAGTGATACTAACTTTCCAGACTTCAATCTAATTTACTGTATAATTCATAGAGAAAACTTAACGGCTAAATATTTTAAATACGAGATATAAACATGTGATGAGTATTGTTCTTAAAATTGTATATTACATACGTTCAGGTTCAAAGATCGCCAATTTAAAAACTTTGTTGAAAGTTTAGAGGATGATATTCCAAATGATGTTCCATGGTATTGTTTAGTTCGATCGTTATCGGTAAATAACGTTTTAACAAAATTTTTCAATTTATTAAAATCTATTAAAACATTTTTAAAAGAAAAAGATAAAAACTTTCCACAACTTTCGGACTCACAATGGTTAAGAGATATGTCATTTTGTACTGACGTTGTGTATAACTTAGCAACATTAAACATGTCTCTTCAAGGTCAAAAGAAATTCATAAATAACCTAGTTCAAGACATTTTTAGTTTTCAAAATAAGCTTAAACTTTTTCAAAGAGACTTAAGAATATATAATTTAAACAATTTTCCGTATTTAAAAAAAATTGAGGATTGTTTGGTTGGAATAGCAACCAATTTGAATTGTGAAGATTATGTACATAAATTAGAGTGTTTATCAACTGACTTTGAAGATCGATTTATAAAGACTTGAAATTACTTAAACCTTTGATTGCATTTTTAGAAAATCCCTTCGTAATTAATGTTATTGAAAATGGATGTCCAATATTGAAACCGAAATCAATGGATACAGCAGCTTCAGAAATTGAACTAATAGAATTATTGGAAGATGAAGGACTGAATCAGTTCAAACACAGTTGTCATTCTTTGTTGGAATTTCAAAAACATGTGCCTGTTGTTAAATATCCAAAAATTACTCGTTGCGCTCAAAAATTAATATCGATTTTCGAAACAACATATTCTTGCGAGTTCTTATACTCGACCATGAAAATGATTAAATCTAAACATCGCTCAACATGAACGGATGATCATTTAACGGAATTAATAAGGACTGTTTTAACAGCATATAACCTGATTTCAAAAAACTTACAAAAAAAATGAACACGCATTAAATAAGATAATTATTAATAATTTAAAATTTAAAAAATATTTAAATATTATATCAAGAGCACTATACTTTTTTATAACTTTTTTCTATAATTTGTTATTTAATAAAATATTATATTTATTCAAATACATAAATTCATATTTAAAAAAAATTATTTTGTAAAAATGTTTTGTATCTTACGGTAAGATGCGAGCCGTATAAGTCTATGACGTCATAAGCTGCAGTTTGGCCATCCCTGGTCTAGAATAACAATACAATTGTATTATAATTATTTATCGTTTTTCAGGAAAAAATACGTATACGAAAAAACAAAAAGATCTCATGAAAGGAATATGGTTATTAAGTATGCATGAAATATTTCATAACCTCAAAATTATTACATATTTGTTTAAATATTATTGTAGTTACTAAATTTATGCACACTTCATTTTTTTTTTTTTTTTTGTATTAATTATTATATTATCTTGAAAATTGGTGTACTCTATTAAAAATTAAAACAATATTACATAAATGTTCACAAACGAAAATTAATGATATAATATAAATGACATATTAATCATAAACCAAGAAGTAGTACATTATGTAAAACCCAAAATAATTTGAATTTGTTCAAGTATTCAAATTTGTTATTATAAATTCTCTTTTTGATATTATATTTTGTTATTTCCTTGATGCAGATAATACAAAAGAAATGAGAAGTAAATGTTTCAATTGTTTAATAAACGACAATAATAATAAAAAAATTGCAAACATGTATAATATCTACAAACCATATAACGTATATTAATTGTTGTTTTTATATTTTTATAATCTTTGCACATAATTTATTTTTTCACAATTCATCTTAATAAAATATGAGCCTTTTATAAGAAGAAGTTTTGTCCAGCGTAATGCCCTTGTATTTGGGGATAAGGTTGGATGTGATGGTATGTCTACAGAATGTGACGTTTAATTGGTGATTGGCTTGTTTATTGCTGAGGTGAAAACCGGAAATATCTGTTTTACTAGGGTTCGGTCGAAGTCCCTAACGTGTGAAGTATTCATTTAATGATCGGAGATCAGAATCTAGCACTTGCTCACACTAATCTAATTCTATTTCCCAATATGGCAAGCAATTGTTGTCTGCTTATATAAGTATATTTGATGTAGTTACTGGCAAGTCACTTATGTATAAATTAATGAGCATCGGGCTTAAAACAGACACCTGACGAAATCATTACATATATACATAAATGTGTACTAAAGAAAATTGCAAAAATTCACATATTAACCATACCAAGAAGTAAATTATGTAAATTATAATGTATATTACATTATATTATATTATTTTCTATATACGAAAGTTAACAATAAAATGCGAGGTAAAAATTTTCAATATTTATATATATACGAGTAGTAATAATAATAAAAAATATATGCATTTATGTATAATATCTACAAATCATACTATATTATATCGATTTTATATTTATGTTCTTATAATATTGCATAAGCTTATTTTATCACATTATATCTTATTATAAAACGATCTATGTGGTTATATTTTAATCTAAAGGTAATTATACTACCAATTATGACAATTAAACAACATTATGATCTAAATAGTTGTTATATTTAAACAATTCGACCAATACATTTTTAGAAGCAACCCGTTAATTTAACTTAATGAATACATTTTAGAGTTGTTGAATAAGTACGTTGATAAGACGGTATCTGATATGACATTGAACGGTAATGTGTATATTATATATTATAATTGACTGTTTTATGTTGCATAATACATATGTTTGCTATTACAATTTATGACATCGATTATATAGTACATAATTTTATCCAACTGTTTGTATTTGCAGATGGGTTTATACATCTGGATGAATGGTGTAATATGGCGATCTTGTATGTATTGTGTTCAATTTATTAGCAAATTAGACTTATATTATGACTTGAAGATATTATTTTTCTTTTAAATCAATTATTTACCCGTTTGTATTACAATACTATAAGTCATTATATATAATATATTTTATTCTGTCTCTTCGTCAAATCCTGTATTTATCTTACATATATATTTTTTGTTCTGACATTATCTAAAAAAGAAATATTGATTTATTAAATTTTAATCGGTTTTTGGTCATGATAATTCACGATTGTTTTTGTAATATTTATTATATGTGCTACGGTATACATGTTCAGACCGTATATCCGCGTCAGCACATGACTGGTATCATTTTATTGATGTTATTTGAAGTTACTCGCGTTTAATGACGTGCAGTTTTTTTCATTAATAATATTATTTTCAAGATGCATTAAATATAATTTTTATTATTGTAATATTTAGTCATGCTTTCGATGTATTGTTATAATTCAATCGTTGTCAAATATAATAAATACACTAAATAACCTATCTTCGTTCGTGCGTTGTAGTGAGGCCCAACCGCGGCAGAATCACGTCAAACGTGAAGGAATCGACCGCCGTTCGACCGTTGGCCAATATGACCGCGTACTGTTCGCAATACTCGAAAATCAAAATACAACGTTGCACATAATCCGTTCCTTTCAAAAATCCAAAATACATTAATTGATTTTTGTATTCAATTATTTTTCCAAGTATTTTGATAGCCTCTTGCAAACCTTTAAAAATTGGTAATCATATTAATTTTCACACAAAATTGATCGCTACCACCAATTAGATGAAAACTTGTGTTATGTTGTTACTGGTGCTGTAAGAAAAATTGAAAAACTAAATTGATTGTTGAGTATAGTATCAAGTGTTTGTTACATATTAAAATACAATTACAAAATTGAAAAACATAAGAGGCTTTGTGTGTGACCGTTGGTCTGCCACGACTAACTCGACAGCCATAGCTGTCTGTTATGCGCGGAACGTGATTCAAATGGGGATCTATCTTTTTCGTGTGTGTACTGTTGATCCATACAGGGGCGCAATACTCTACGGTCGAACACACAAGTGCACTAGTAGATGTTCTCAATGCTAAGAAAACTGCTTCATATTCTGTGTTTGAGAGGTTGTAAACGATGTTGTTTCGGGGATTTAATTTTTGCTGCTAATTTGTTTTAAAATCCCAGGCTTTTTAAAATCGTAAACATTGCTAAAATAATAATAATATTAATAAAATAAAAGAGATTTATCTAGTTTGAAATATGTGCAAATTGCGTCCTCTGAAATGGTTAGAAACCTCTCCAAGTTAAAGGTCATGCTTCGATATATAATTTATTGCAATAGCGTCGTCAAGTTATTAATCTCATTTATAACTCATAAAGATTCGATAACAAACCAAATGTATATCATACAATATTTTTGTTTTATTTGGTTCCCTGGCATTGTTTAAAGTCTAGGGTAACAATACAATTGTATAAAAATTATTTATTGTTTTTCAGAAAAAAAAAAGAAAATGCAAAAACAAAAAGATCTGATGAAAGTAACATGGTTGTTGAGTATGTATAAAAAATTTCATAACCTCAAAAATATTACATATTTGCTTAAATATTATTGTAGTTGCTAAATTGATGCAAACTTTATTTTTTTCGTATAATTAATATATTATCTTGAAAATTTGTCTACTCTATTAAAAATTAAAACAATATTACATAAATGTTTAACAAACGAAAATTAATATAAATGACATATATTGTTGACTAACGACATTATGGTATACTCCGTACCGCAGTTTATCAAATGTAAAGCCGGACCAGTTTAATTAGTTCGCGTCTACCTTTGGATACCGCTGTGTGACTTATCAGTCGCACACACATACACACACACACACACACACACACACACACACACACACACACACACACACACACACACACACACACACACACACACACACACACACCTACACACACTACATTATTATTAGTATTATTTTGTGAATTATTTATATTGTATTATTACGTAAAGGGAAAACGCCCGCATTTATCGCAAATGATAAATAAATAAAGGACTGCGGTCCTTCGTTTTATGTTGTGCGGACCATCGACGTGTCCAATACGCGTTAGGTTTGACTTCTACAAATTTGAAGTCTAGTACCGAGTGTTTTTTTAGTTATTTTGGTCTTTATAAATTGGCTCGAATAGCCGTATTGGTTTACATTATATTATGTAGATTTTGTGTGCGTTTGGTTCATTCACATAAGCCAGCGTAAGAATTGAATCATTTTATTGTGAGTACGTTTTATTATTATATTTTGGAAATTTGGTCTTATTTTATTGTCGAGTTATTATTATTATTATTATTATTAATATCATTATAATACGGTTGGATATTTAATCATTACACTGTTGAGCCAGAAGGGCCATTTTTCAAATATTATTTGTATTATACTTGTTAACATTTTACATGGGATTTATTATATATTATATATATATTATATATATATATATATATATATATAAAACTATTATGGCACCATTTTTATTTTAATATTTTAAAATAATGACACACGATCATATTACACATATAGTAGACTGATTGATAGAGGCTTACGCATTAAGTTGGTTCGGTAAGGTACTTTATCGTTTAGTGCCACTGGTCCCTACAACATATTAACCATAATCCAAGAAGTGGTACATTATGTAAGACCCACAAGAGTTTTGAATTTTGCACAAATTCGCATTTGTATTTATCAATTCTCCTTATTATATTATATTATATTATTTCCTCGATACAGATCTAATGGAAATAATAAAAAGTAAATGTTTTCATTGTTTGATATACAGCAATAATAATATAAAAAAAATACAAACATGTATAATATCTTCAAACCATACAATTTATATCGATTGTTGTTTTTATGTTTTTATAATATTTTCTTACGCCTTGTTTTTTCATAACTCATAATATAATAATAGTAATATTATACTATTAGATATAATAGTATAATAATATTAGAAACAAACTATTTATTTATTTATTCGTATGACGTGTAATAATGATTAAAAATTATAAATAATAGTTAAAAAATAATTGTTAATAATAATAATAAAAATTAATAGATAAATTCAAATATAATACAATAACAGGATTATCAGAATTTAGACATTAATAAGATATCATAGTGATATTTATAGTTTAAGGTAGAGATTTGTAAACCGTTAACATCCTGCTAGAGGTTGCGGTAAGGGAAGTACTAGAAGAATATCAAGAAATCAACTGTGGCCGAAATATTCCATTACTAGCTTATGCTAATGACGACTTAATATTAGGTGAAAATGAACAAGACATCCAAGAGACAACAAAATCTTTGATACGAAGTGTTGAAAAACTGGAGCTAATCATTAACGATAAAACAAAATAAATGCGTGTCGACAGGAACGGACGTCAGATGTAACAGGCAATTTGACTACTGGTCAGCGAATATAAATTTGAAGTAAATAACTTTAAATATCAAAGTATTAACTTTAGTAGTATAAATGATTACCACGAAGAAATTAAATTACGCATTACATCGGGGAACAAATGCTTTTATGCCTTTTGGATGTTAATGTGGTCGAAGTGGCTATCAAGGAAATCAAAAGAACGACTATAGAGAATATTAGCTGGACCAGTGATAATGTACGCATGTGAGGCATGATTCACGACTCAGGGAAGTACTCAGGGAGAAAAAACTAGCTGTGATAGAGATAAAATTCTTTAAAAGAATTAAAAAAAAATTAAAGAAAATCAAACGTGCGAAATTAGGTCTTACATTGAAGCACAAGTATTATTCAAAAAACCGAATATAATAGCCGAAATACGACACAAGAGACTGAGCAGATTCGGTCACTTATTAAGATCTAAATCATAAACTAATGATGTATTTTAAACTGGACTCCTCTGGATAGAAGACTGCTTGTATGATCGAAGCAGAGATGGATATTAACCATTTACCAAGAAGTAAATAATGCGAAGTCCACAATAGTTTTAAATTTTGTGGAAAACCGTAATTGAAATTATTTTATTTCCTTATAATTTTACATTATATTATATTATTTTTTACACCAGGAAGCAAAAATTAAAGTGAAAAGTAAAGGTTTTTAATATTTAATATATAGTAATAATAATAAAAAATACATGCATTCATGTTGTTCGCGCCACGTTTAAATTTAAAATTGAGCGCGCGCTTATCTGGTTGTCCGTCTCTTCACCACCCTTTCATTCCCGGTCGTTGGACAGCTTTATTAGCAAAACCATGTGGTCGGGTCGGCCACCAATCAGTCTCTCCGTTAACGTTAGATAGATAAGATGTACTTGTGTTTTTTGTTTTTGTTCGTTTTTCCATTGACGCACGAATACTATACGCGTACGTTCGGTGTTGTTTTTTTTGTTAGTTTGTTTTTCCGTTCGCGAACGTTAATTATCATAATGTTATATATCCACGTATTATAAAATAAAAAACCTGCAGGTATTTATATTATTATTAGTTATTAAATTACGAACTAGAGTTGTGAATTATTATAATTATTTTAGTATTAGTTTGCTATTGTTTGTAATTTGGTCACACGGATGACATAAGTAATTTTGAGTTATATTGTTTATTAACTACTTAAAATTGACACACGGTTGTCTTGTTTTTATGAAATATTTACAGTCCATTAAAAGCCATCTTTAGTCTCGTGAATTATTTCGAAGTTGAATTATTATCGTTGTTATCGTTATTATTCTTATTATTATTGCTGTTATTATTATTTGAATTGATTTATTTATTCTTTGTATAATCTGATATTGTATAATATTCTTGAAATTGTTATTTAAAATAGTAGAAGTTAAAGGTGTTGTTTTGTATTAATACAATATATTTGTGAGCCAAGGATTACGGTATTTCTTATTTTATTTAATTTTATCCGCGCTCCCGTCTTATGATCACCGGATAGGCATGATTTCATTTCTCCCTTCCGGGATTAACACATGTATTATATCAACAAATCATACTATATTATAAGATTGTTGTGTTTATGTTCTTCTTGCATAAGCCTTGTTTTTTCACATTTCATCTTATTATAAAACGATCTATGGGGTTACATTTTAATCCGTAGGTAATTATATCACCAACATTTTCAAATAAATAAATTATGGTTTAAATAATTGTTATATTTAATCAATTCGGTCAATAAATTATTAGAAGTAAGCCCTAATTTAACTTAATAAATACGTTTTAGATTCGATTACAATTTACGTTAATGATACGTTACAAAAAATAACATTTAATGGTAATGTGTATATTATTAACTATAATTGACTGTTTTATGTTGCATAATACAAATGTTTACCATTGAAATATATGACGTTGATTATATACTACATAATTTTATCGAATTATTTGTATTTGCAGAAGATGTTCAAGAATATAATGAATGGTGCAATAATCCTCCGGAACTTAAAATAAATTTGTAATTAAGACATATACTATGATTTGAAGATATTATATTTTTTTTTAATCAATTATTTAGCCGTTTGTAATACAATAATATAAGTCATAATATACAATATATTTTATTCTATCTCTTTGTGAAATTTATTTTATATTTACAATTGCTAAAAATTAATTGTTTTATCTTACATATATATTTTTTGTTCTGACATTATCTAAAAAAGAAATGTTGATATATTAGTTTTTAAGCTTTGTTTGGTTAATTACGATAATTCACTATTGTTTTTGCAATATTTATTATATGTGTTACGGTATACATATTCAGACCGACTATCCGCGTTGGCACATGGCCGGCATCATTTTAATGATGTTATTTCGATTAAGTTTAGCGTTAGATGAATCTACTGACATTTAGGATAAACCACAGTTAGCTATTTTTGTACGTTATGTGACGATGAATATGGAAGTGAAAGGAGAATTATTAGATCTTATAGCTCTCAAATAAACCACTAGAGGTTGTGATATTAAAGATGCACTTGACATAGTACTTCGTAAAGCAGAAGTACCTATTGCAAAAATTGTTAGCGTCTCAACTGATGGTGCACCTAGTATGACAGGATGTAAAAATGGATTGATAGGTATTTTGAAAAGTGATACTAATTTTCCAGACTTCATTCTAATTCACTGCATTATTCATAAAGAAAACTTAACGGATAAATATTTTTAATACGAGATATAAACATGTGATGAGTATTGTTCTTAAAATTGTAAATTATATACGTTCAGGTTCAAAGATACATCGCCAATTTAAAAACTTTGTTGAAAGTTTAGGGGATGATATTCCAAATGATATTCCATGGTATTGTTTAGTTCGATCATTATCGGTAAATAACGTTTTAACAAAATTTTTCAATTTATTAAAATCTATTAAAACATTTTTAAAAGAAAAAAATAAAAACTTTCCACAACTTTTGGACTCACAATGGTTAAGAGATATGTCATTTTGTACTGACGTTGTGTATAACTTAGCAAAATTAAACATGTCTCTTCAAGGTCAAAATAAATTCATAAATAACCTAGTTCAAGACATTTTTAGTTTTCAAAATAAGCTTAAACTTTTTCAAAGAGACTTAAGAATAAATAATTTAAACAATTTTCCGTACTTAAAAAAAAATGAGGATTGTTTGGTTGGAATAGCAACCAATTTGAATTGTGAAAATTATATACATAAATTAGAGTGTTTATCAACTGACTTTGAAGATCGATTTATAAAGACTTGAAATTATTTAAACCTTTGATTGCATTTTTAGAAAATCCCTTCGTAATTAATGTTATTGAAAATGGATGTCCAATATTGAAACCGAAATCAATGGCTACAGCAGCTTCAGAAATTGAACTCATAGAATTATTGGAATATGAAGGACTGAAGCAGTTCAAATACAGTTGTCATTCTTTGTTGGAATTTTAAAAACATGTGCCTGTTGTTAAATATCCAAAAATTACTCGTTGTGCTCAAAAATTAATATCGATTTTCGAAACAACATATTCTTGCGAGTTCTTATACTCGACCATGAAAATGATTAAATCTAAACATCACTCAACATGAACGGATGATCATTTAAGGGAATTAATAAGGACTGTTTTAACAGCATATAACCTGATTTCAAAAAACTTACAAAAAAAAATATATGTATGTGTATAAGTGTGTGTGTGTGTGTGTGTGTGTGTGTGTGGGTGTGTGTGTGGGTGTATGTTAATGTTCTGGAAATTATGCGCGAAATATGATTAAACTGGAGACACATCTTTTTCATGTGTGTACTGTTGATCCATATAGGGGCGCTATACACGGCGGTCGAATGCACAAGTGCACTAGTATATGTTCTCAATGATAAGAAAACCGCTTCCCATTCTGTGCTTGAGAGGTTGTAAATGATGTTTTGGTAATTGGTGTTTGCTGCAATGTTGGATAGGTGCTTTTATAAGAAGAATTTTTGTCCAGCGTAATGCCCTTGTATTTGGGGATAAAGTTGGATGTGATGGTATGTCTACAGAATGTGATGTTTAATTGGTGATTGGCTTGTTTATTGCTGAGGTGAAAACCGGAAATATCTGTTTTACTAGGGTTCGGTCGAAGTCCCTAACGTGTGAAGTATTCATTTAATGATCGGAGATCAGAATCTAGCACTTGCTCACACTAATCTAATTCTATTTCCCAATATGGCAAGCAATTATTGTCTGCTTATATAAGTATATTTGATGTAGTTACTGGCAAGTCACTTATGTATAAATTAATGAGCATCGGGCTTAAAACAGACACCTGACGAAATCTGTTTTCAGGCGTAATTTCTGTTTTTAATGATGTTTATATGAATCTGAAATTATGTTGTAGTTTGAAAAAGTTTTACACATTAAAGTTATACATTTGAAAATTAGTTATATTAAAATATATGCATATATACATAAATGTGTACAAAAGAAAATTACAAAAATTCACATATTAACCATACCAAGAAGTAAATTATGTAAATTATAATGTATATTACATTATATTATATTATTATACGGAAGTTAACAATAAAATGAGAGGTAAAAATTTTCAATATTTATATATATATATAGTAATAATAATAAAGAATATATGCATTCGTGTATAATATCTACAAATCATACCATATTATATCGATTTTATATTTATGTTCTTATGATATTGCATAAGCTTATTTTATCACATTATATCTTATTATAAAACGATCTATGTGGTTACATTTTAATCTAAAGGTAATTATACTACCAATTATGACAATTAAACAACATTATGATCTAAATAGTTGTTATATTTAAACAATTCGACCAATACATTTTTAGAAGCAACCCTTTAATTTAACTTAATGAATACATTTTAGAGTTGTTGAATAAGTACGTTGATAAGACGGTATCTGATATGACATTGAACAGTAATGTGTATATTATATATTATAATTGACTGTTTTATGTTGCATAATACATATGTTTGCTATTACAATTTATGACATCGATTATATAGTACATAATTTTATCCAACTGTTTGTATTTGCAGATGGGTTTTTCAATCCGGATGACTGGTGTAATATGGCGATCTTGTATGTATTATGTTCAATTTATTAGCAAATTAGACTTATATTATGATTTGAAGATATTATTATTTTTTAAATCAATTATTTATCCGTTTGTTTTACAAAACTATAAGTCATTGTATATAATATATTTTATTCTGTCTTTTCGTCAAATTTATTTTATATTCACAACTGTAAAAAAAATTGTTTTATCTTAAATATATATTTTTTGTTCTGACATTATCTAAAAACGAAATGTTGATTTATTATATATTAAGCTTTGTTTGGTAAATCACAATAATTCATGGTTGTTTTTGTGATATTTATTATATGTGTTACGGAATACATGTTCAGGACGATTATCCGCGTCGGCACATGACTGGTATTATTATAATAATATTAATTCGAGCTATTCGCGTGTAATTGTTGTGCAATTTTTTTCATTAACAATACTATTTTCAATGCATTATAAATAATTTTTATTATTGTAATATTTAGTCATGTTTTCGATGTAATTATTATAATTTAATCATTGTCAAATATAATAAGTATATTAAAAAACTAATCTTCGTTCATGCGTTGTAGTAAGACCTAACAGCAGCAGATTCACTTCATACATGAAGGAATCGATCGCCGTTCGACTGTTGGCCAATATGACCACGTATTCTTCGTAATACTTAAAAATCAAAATGCAATGTTGCACATAATCCGTTCCTTTCAAAAATCCAAAATACATTAATTGATTTTTGCATTCAATTATTTTTCCAAGCATTTTGATAGCCTCTTGCAAACCTTTAAAAATTGGTAATCATATTAATTTTCACATACAATGAATTGATCGATAACCGCTCATCGGATGAAACCTTGTGGTATGTTATTGCTGGTACCGTAAGGGAAATTGAAAATCGAAATTGATCGTTGATTTTAATATTAAGTGTTTGTTACATATTGAAATACAATTAGAAAATCAAAAACACATAAGAGATACACAGAGGCCGTCCAATACAAGCGCCTTTGGAATTCGCTGACTAAAGCAGTCTTGTTGCCGGACGGACACAATTTTACGTAAGTCGTTATGTTAATAATGTACTTGTAACGTAACGAGTGGATTGATAATGTTGCGCGTATGGGATATATTTGACGTTCCCTCAAAACCGGTCGGAACGCCGACCGATAGCCCCCCTCCTCCGCATTCACGACTTTATTAATTCATAATCCATGCCGGCCAGGCCAATAGTGGCAAAGGTTGTCTCTCTTCGATTCCGGACGCCTGCCGCTAGACGTCCAATATTTACGTCAGTTTTCTAATATTCTCTATATTAAAAATATAGACTTAGGTTAATGACCATAATTAATTATAAAAGGGCGTCAGTAACCGCAGTGTTACATACTATAATATAATATAATATAATATTGATAAATATACGTTCATAACACTTAAGAATGTTTAGCACTTGCAGTCCATTGCGAACTTAGGATATTTTAAATTCGATTCATCTTCTGAATGATTTTCATTAGTATGTGAGTCCATGTGTCGATATAATTCTAAATGTTACTTTCCAAAATTATCTTTTTCAGTAAGTTTAGTGTTGTATAAAGTCATTATTTATTTTTATAATTAAACATTTACTACATGAGGTTTTATTGTTTTCACATTAATTTGGATAGATTGCGTTAATTAAGTTCCTAATATATTATAAAAAAAGAATTGAGGCCACAATAACATCATCGATATTCATATTCGCCACTTTAATAGGAATAAAATTGAAATCTCTATTTCTCGAAAATCGTATCGTAGGATGCTCCGGATATGTAATTCCGTTACAGTCTCTCGTTGTGCATTGAATGATTATTTCATTTGCAAATAGTATTCTTTATATTTTTTTGTTTTGCAATAAATGCTTATTAAAAATCCATTTTTGTTATCGACCCTGTCCGTATCGACTGCTGCTCTTATCGTATCGTAAATACCACTGATCTGCAGCAACAACTACCATTTCCATATATGTATATATTTAGTTATTTATATTATGCTATATAAATTCATTTTATTTAAAAGTGTCATTTTTTTTTTTTTTTTGGTCATTTAATAAATCGAAATTTCGATGTCGATCGCAACAATCCAGAAAAACTCAGAATTCGATCTCAAGTTCATTAATGTTGGCGATCCCTGGATTGTTTTTTTTTGGATTGTATAATCTTTGGATTATTCTCAAAAAAAAAAAAAGATTCGACGCACCATCGTGTCCCACGAGGACACGTCATCATATGTATTTCGTACTGGTTTTTAAACGACGTTCGGCTTCATTTTGCACATTTGGACGGTATCTCTGTGAATCCACGTGGCACGCACACCGCGAACATACGAGTACACACGGTTCACAGATGCCCGAAGAGACGTTTTCCTTTTTTCTGAAATTCAATACGCTCGAGTTAAAGCACGGTTTTACAAGCGTTTACTCTTGCGATATATTCACACGCGCGTCCAAAGCACGTATGCCGATTAACGCGCAATTATTTCCGGTCTCGGGAGAGCGAGAACACAATTCTTTAAAGCGACAAACTACTGTCGCGGTCGTACCGAACAATCGTATATAAATTATTTTTAACAAAAATTTCAAATAGACAAAATAGACCTTTAGCACCAAAAGATTAACATTAAAATGTATAATTGATAAAAATAGGGAGCTGTGTGTACGCATGTATAACAATTCAGATAATTATAAATCGACGAATCAATTATGATGATGTTTCAATTAAATGTTATCGATAATGATCAAATTGTTGAAATAACCATTGTTATAAATACCCGAAGAATTGATTGTCAAAACGTTACGAAATATATTGAATAGAGATAAATATAAAGATAAATATGCTTTTGAAATAAAATAGCTCAAAATATGCAAGTATACGTCACATACAAATTTTACTCATTGTTCAGTATAGATTACAAAAAACATTTCTACCCTACTCTGCAAATATTATGATTTAAGGACAAAATTATGCGACTACATTGACGTCCGCCCTCTAGTAATAACGTATGAAATATATGTAAATAGAGTAATGAGACTAATTTTTTAATAATTTTTTATTGAATTAAAATTACTATTTCACAGAATCTCCTTCAATGTAATTGCCTTGGGAATAGATCCGGAGGCGATGTTTCCATTGTTTATTGCAGCCCTTGAACTATTCATTCTGTAGTATCCCGAAATGTCGTCTTTTACGATGAATTTTCAATCGTAGAAAGAGGAAAAAGACACCAAGAGCTTAAGTCGTTTGAATAAGTGGGTTGAGGAAACACCTTCTGTTCAGATATTCCTCATCTCCAAAACGTTGGTTAGTTACCGCCTGTCCGGCATGTCCAGATTATCATGAATGCGGGTCGGCGAAACGCAGTCGATTCGTGACGTTCCGGGTCGGTTGTCCACGCGAATTTCTCGTAAAACACTCGCGACGAATTCATCACGCTCAAGTCGCATGAAATGTCTAAAACCGTCGCGGGAAACGTCGAATACGCCGTTACGAAATGAAAAATCGGTCGTCTCGATCGGCGCATCGCTGATCGTTACTATGATTCGTGATTCATTTAATACGACGTCGCCTCGAAAGTTAAACACTTAAACGATAGTCTCTGAATGAATAACGTAAACGATTAACACAAGCTATTCTCGGGACGGTTTTGGCAATAAAATAGTACCGCGGCGATATCGTCTATGATCTAGACGGTTCGGATGAAATATTTTGGCAGTACGCGAGTCTATAGGTTGTATAAATAACGAAATACAATCAATTCGACGGCGTTTCGTTGAGAATTATTGTTTTGGGTGTATATTTCTTAAACGGTTCTAGGCCTAAAATATAGTTTTGGAACGAACCGAATTTACTTTCGAACTCATTTTCCTAGGTCATTGTAGGAAACGATATTATCGGTATTTTAATTAGAAACTAGGTTTCGAAAAAATAACATTAATCTTATGTGTAATTTCGAAACAACGCTCCGGTACAGTTTGATAGTAGCGTAGAAAATAGAGACTGACGAGTCGATTTCACATCATATTCGTTTGAGCGGTTGAATTCTTGTCCATACGCTTAATATTATTCAGCTCTTTCGTACTATAGGCACGTGCGCTTAACAGTTAGATTACGCAAACTTCTAGTTGCTTGCTTCTTACCAGTGGCGCAACCAGGATTTTTTCATTGAAAGAGTGTGGTGACGGGGTGGGGGGGCCGACAATATAAACAATCTTCATCTTAATTGTAGCGAATCAAGTACTACAAATTTTTTTGTTGGTGTGTGTAAGAATATGTTGGATCTTTATCCAGTAACAATTATGTTCCTACGCATCTTAAAATATTATCTTGATCAATGTTAACGAGTATTATACTACAGTATAAAATTGTATTATACAGTGTATTATACATGCTGCGTGAAATTTTATTGTACCGATAGTATATAAATATGAAATAAAAAAATTTAATTGATTACACTGATTGGATATATTTACAGAATTAATTAATTTGACTCAGTTGAAACCTCTAGTTTTAATGATATTTTTATAAATAAATATGTAGCCTTTGTCTTTCAATATTCAACTATTCTGGCCAAGTAATTTAACTTCAACAGACCATATTTGAAATTCATTTCAAATTGAGCTGTGATTTATGTGAAAAAAATTTTAAACATAAAAAATGATTATCACATCTGTCCAATGGTTGCTGTCTTACGTTAAAGCAATTGACATTTGCACAAATTGGTAGGTGAAGGATTGTATATTTCAAATACTCCTCAATCTTTCTGGTATAATTAAATTGTTTAGTAAACGAATATCACTTGATTGTTAAATAAACCTAACTATCCAAGGTTGCATTACACAAACAGCTTTAAACAGCATACATGGAGTTGTGAGTTAGTCCAAATAAATAACGATAATCAAAATTTGAATTAGGAATTTTGTTAAAAATATACTTGTATATACTCTGGCGTTATCGTTTTCAAAAGAAATTAGACGATTTGTTATTGAAAAAAAATTTGTTTTTATGCATCTTGAGTATGTATACATGTATTTATATATTATATATCAAGGATTGCCTTTTAGAGATACATAAACCGTATGAACTTGAATGACAATGCACATTATATGTCCATATATTATACTCTGTATATACGTCATTTTAATTGGTTTTTAAATAATAATGTTCTATATTCATTGATATTGAGATTCTCTATAAAGTCAACAATTGATCATTTTCTTTATAAGTCTTTAAATTTTTAGCTTTTATTATATTTGAACCCTGAATAGTTAAAAATTATTAAAATATTAAAGCATTTACGCGTGGCCGATTTTTGAAATTAAAATACGCGAAAAATACATACAATTTTATTTTGTTTTGTTTTTACTACACATAAAGGAATTTAGTTGTATGTTTATTCAAGTGCGTCGTTGTCAAAAAACGGTTTAATTTTAAGTTTTTTTAAGTTATTTAAAAACAAGTTACTAAAGTCTTTAATTATAAGGAAATTATTTTCAATGCGGTTTATAAAACCCGTGGATTGAACAATATCACAAACGAATAATTAAAAAATTTAAATAGATTTTTTAATAGTTTATAGAGTTAGACATTTTCTATTATCACCTGTTGATTATAATATCAAATAGTTTGTACGAAAAAAGATTTCAAACATAAAAAATGTTTATCATTTCTGTCCCATGGTTGCTGCTTTATGTTAAAGCAATTGACATTTGCACAACTTGGTAGGCGAAGGATTGTATATTTCATATGTCTCTAAATATTTCAGGTATAATTAAATTGTTCGGTAAAAAAAATCAGTTAGTTATTGAATAAACCTAACCATCACAATGCTTTTTCATGCGGACAATTGTAGACAGCGTTCATGAAATTGTGAAATAGTCAAAACAAATATTGATAATCAGAATTGGAAGTCAGAATTTTGTTAAAAATATACTTGAAATACTCTGGCGTTATCGTTTCCCAAGGAAAACAAATGATTTACTATTGAAAAAAATTTGCTTTTGTGGACTTTGTGTGTGTATACACGTAATTAAATATTATGTATTAAGAATTGCCTTTTAGAGATACATTTACCGTTTGACCTTGAACGACAATGCATATTATACGTTTAATATTACAAACGAATAATTAAAGAATTTAAATAAATTTTTTAATAGTTTAGAGAGTTAGACATTTTCTATTGTCACCTGTTGATCATAATATCAAATAGTTTGTAAGAAAAAAGATTTAAACATAAAAAATGTTTATCATATCTGTCCTATGGTTGCTGCTTTATGTTAAAGCAATTGACATTTGCACAACTTGGTAGGCGAAGGATTGTATATTTCATATGCTTCTCAATATTTCTGGTATAATTAAATTGTTCGGTAAAAAAAATTCAGTCGGTTATTGAATAAACCTAACTATCACAATGTTTTTTTATGCGGACAGTTGTAGACAGCGTTCAAGAAATTGTGAAATAGTCAAAACAAATATTGATTATCAGAATTGAGAGTCAGAATTTTGTTAAAAATATACTTGTGAATACTCTGGCGTTATCATTTCCAAAGGTAATCAGACGACTTATAACTGAAAAACAATTTGTTTTTATTCACCATGAGTATATGCACGTAATTATGTATTATGTATTAAGAATGGCCTTTTAGAGATACATATACTGTTTGACCTTGAACGACAATGCATATTATACGTTTATACGTCTCTTGATTTTTAGTTTTTAATTAATAATGGTTTATATTGAATGATAATCAGATTCACTTTAACGTTAACAATTAATAATTTACTATATAAGTCTTTAAATTTTTACCTTTTGTTATATTTGTACCCTGAATAGTTAAAAATTATTAAAATATTAAAGTATTTATGTGTGGCCGATTTCTAAAATAAAAATATTAAATAAATACATAAAATTTTTTTTCGTTTTGTTTTTACTACACATAAAGGAATTTATTTGTATCAAGTGTATTTAATCAAGTGCGTCTTTGTCGAAAACAGTTTTGATTTCGAATTTTGTTAACTTATTTAAAAACAAGTTACTAAACTTGTTTAATTTAAGGTTTTTATTTTCAATACACTTTATAAATTCTTTGGATTGTACAAAAACATAAACGAAACATTTAAAATGTAAATTGATTGTTTAATAATTTAGAAAATCAGACTTTTTTTTAAACATCTTGTTTATAATATCATATAATTTGTATGAAAAAAATTTTGAACATTACAATTGTTTTTAACATCATACCCTTAGTTGCCACTTTATGTAAAAGCCATTGATATAATTCCATATGCACAACTTGATAGGCAAATAATTGAATATATCAATTGTTCCACAAGCTTCTTGTTATAATTAAATTATTTGGTAAAAAATATTAGTTAGTTAAATTAAACCACCTCAAGGTTGTTTTATACAAACAATTTTAAACAGTATTCATGGAGTTATGAAAGAGTCGAAACAAATAATAATATTATACATTTGAATTAGGAGTTTTTTTTTTTAAATATACTTGTAAATTCTCCAGCGTTATCGTTTCCCAAGGAAATCGGATGATTTATCATTGAAAAGAAATTTGCTTTTGTGGACTTTGTGTGTATGACAATTAAACAATATTATGATCTAAATAGTTGTTATATTTAAACAATTCGACCAATACATTTTTAGAACTTACTATGGTATTAGGTTTCGAAAAAATAACATTAATCTTATGTGTAATTTCGAAACAACACTCCGGTACAGTTTGATAGTAGCGTAGAAAATAGGGACTGACGAGTCGATTTCACATCATATTCGTTTGAGCGGTCGAATTCTTCTCAATACGCTTAATATTATTCAGCTCTTTCGTATTATAGGCACGTGCGCTTAATCAGTTAAATTACGCACACTACTAGTTGTTTGCTTCTTACCAGTGGCGCAACCAGGATTTTTTCATTGAAGGAGTGTGGTGACGGGGTGTGGTGGGGTAGGGGGGGTCGACAATATAAACAATCTTCATCTTAATTGTAGCGAATCAAGTACTACAAATTATTTTGTTGGTGTGTGTAAGAATATGTTGGATCTTTATCCTGTAACAATTATGTTCCTACGCATCTTAAAATATTATCTTGATCATTGTTAACGAGTATTATACTACAGTATAAAATTGTATTATACAGTGTATTATACATACTGTGAGAAATTTTATTGTACCGATAGTATATAAATATGAAATAAAAAAATTTAATTGATTACACTGATTGGATATATTTACAGAATTAATTTAATTTGACTCAGATGAAACCTCTAGTTTTAATGATATTTTTAAAAATAAATATGCAGCCTTTGTCTTTCAATATTCAACTATTCTGGCTAAGTAATTTAACTTCAACAGACCATATTTGAAATTCATTTCAAATTGAGCTGTGATTTATGTGAAAAAAATTTTAAACATAAAAAATGATTATCACATCTGTCCAATGGTTGCTGTCTTATGTTAAAGCAATTGACATTTGCACAAATTGGTAGATGAAGGATTGTATAATTCAAATACTCCTCAATCTTTCTGGTATAATTAAATTGTTTAGTAAACGAATATTCACTTGATTGTTAAATAAACATAACTATCCCAAGGTTGCATTACACAAACAGCTTTAAACAGCGTACATGGAGTTGTGAGTTAGTCCAAATAAATAACGATAATCAAAATTTGAATTAGGAATTTTGTTAAGAATATATTTGTATATACTCTGGCGTTATCGTTTTCAAAAGAAATTAGACGATTTGTTATTGAAAAACAATTTGTTTATATGCACCTTGAGTATGTATACATGTATTTATATATTATATATCAAGGATTGTCTTTTAGAGATACATAAACCGTATGAACTTGAATGACAATGCACATTATATGTCCATATATTATACTCTGTATATACGTCATTTTAATTGGTTTTTAAATAATAATGTTCTATATTCATTGATATTGAGATTCTCTATAAAGTCAACAATTGATCATTTTCTTTATAAGTCTTTAAATTTTTAGCTTTTATTATATTTGTACCCTGAATAGTTAAAAATTATTAAAATATTAAAGCATTTACGCGTGGCCGATTTCTGAAATTAAAATACGCGAAAAATACATACAATTTTATTTCGTTTTGTTTTTACTACACATAAAGGAATTTAGTTGTATGTTTATTCAAGTGCGTCGTTGTCAAAAAACGGTTTAATTTTAAGTTTTTTTAAGTTATTTAAAAACAAGTTACTAAAGTCTTTAATTATAAGGAAATTATTTTCAATGCGGTTTATAAACCCGTGGATTGAACAATATCACAAACGAATAATTAAAAAATTTAAATAGATTTTTTAGTAGTTTATAGAGTTAGACATTTTCTATTATCACCTGTTGATCATAATATCAAATAGTTTGTACGAAAAAAGATTTCAAACATAAAAAATGTTTATCATTTCTGTCCCATGGTTGCTGCTTTATGTTAAAGCAATTGACATTTGCACAACTTGGTAGGCGAAGGATTGTATATTTCATATGTTTCTAAATATTTCAGGTATAATTAAATTGTTCGGTAAAAAAAAATCAGTTAGTTATTGAATAAACCTAACCATCACAATGCTTTTTCATGCGGACAATTGTAGACAGCGTTCATGAAATTGTGAAATAGTCAAAACAAATATTGATAATCAGAATTGGAAGTCAGAATTTTGTTAAAAATATACTTGAAATACTCTGGCGTTATCGTTTCCCAAGGAAAACAAATGATTTACTATTGAAAAAAATTTGCTTTTGTGGACTTTGTGTGTGTATACACGTAATTAAATATTATGTATTAAGAATTACCTTTTAGAGATACATTTACCGTTTGACCTTGAACGACAATGCATATTATACGTTTATACGTCTCTTGATTTTTAGTTTTTAATTAATAATGGTTTATATTGAATGATAATCAGATTCACTTTAACGTTAACAATTAATAATTTATTATATAAGTCATTAAATTTTTACCTTTTGTTATATTTGCACCTTGAATAGTTAATAATTATTAAGATATTAAAACATTTTAGAAATAAAAATACTCGAAAAATACATCAAATTTTATTTCGTTTTGAATGTGCTACCTATATACACAAGACGATTTTAATTCTAACTAAAAATCTGTTATCGTAAAAGCTATTTATATAATACTTGAAATTTTAAAAATAAAAAATTAATTTTTTAGTTTCATTTACAACCATTCATTATAATTCTAAATGATTTACGGTATAAATATTTATTTCTGTTGACTACCAATATGGGTCATGTAATCCAGTTTTTAGTAAATTAATTATATTAGCATCCAGCATTGATATTTCCTTGCTTGATTATATCAATAATGCTTTTTAATCAACTCATACATTAATTTTGTATCAATTTATTATTTGGCGAAATAAGGTTCTCAGGAGCGATGCCATTTAATTCCAATTTTTTTCAAATTATGAGTTGGATTACATGGTTGGATTACAAAATTAAATATTTGTTTATGTATTCATAAAATACTAAATACAAACTTTTGTTGTACGAAAACAAGTGAGTTTACTCAAATTCAGATGAAAAAATAATAGAGTTTTTTATAGATAAATATCATTAACTGCTTGTACTAAGCAATTTTATTTGATGGAGTTAATCAGCTTGACATCTGAGTGCCTCAAATTATCTTGTACAATAAACTCTATTATATTTGTTCAAAATATTATTTTAAACAATTTTAAATCAAGGTCACCGAAATTTTTGTAGAAACTATAATAAGAAATATATTTAGTGAGTGTGAGTGAAGTAATGAATAATCGCAGCTGCTATATTAAAGCTGTTTGTTAAGTTTTTTGTCGGTAAACATTGATGTGCTATAGGCGTATTGATTTCTAAAAAAATATTTCACAGTCAATGTAGAACGTTCGTCATACGTAGTTTAGTGCTGATTTAAGAAACGAGAGTTCTTCAGAAATACTTTATACGAAAATGATTCACTTCAAGATACAATTAATCATCTCGTCTTTGATATTGTCTTCCATTCATGACGGTGTATTTGCTCGTATGTTTATTGAAATATTATTAGTTAGATCGTTCTTATATACGTTTTGGTAAAATAATCATTTATATTTACTCGTATGAGTAAATCATAATCCTACTAAGGCGAAGAGGAACAAGTGTTCATATGGATTTATTTGATATTATATGAGAAATTATAAAATTATTGTATTTTAGAGTATTTCGGTAACTCTCTATATAATGTATTATTTTCATCAGATACCTAACGTAAATATCATAAAGTATACAAATAATTTAAAGCATTTTAATGAAAATTGATTTATGTAATCATTATTAACAATGAAAATAATTTACCAGTATATTGTTACAAACAATTTGACTCTTACAAATTTTAGAATTAACATTTTTATATTTTAGATCCGGAGATTGAAATTGAAAAAGGTAACTTCGTATTTTAATTATGTTCGACAATAAATTTCACATTTGTTATTCTTATAATAAAATTAACCTAAACCTAACTCCCAAGTTTTTATTGGTTAAATAAACCCAACTATCCCAAGTTTGCGTTACACAAACAGCTTTAAACAGCGTACATGGAGTTGTGAGTTAGTCCAAATAAACAACGATAATCAAAATTTGAATTAGGAATTTGTTAAAAATATACTTGTATATACTCTGACGTTATCGTTTTCAAAAGAAATTAGACGATTTATTATTGAAAAACAATTTGCTTTTATGCACCTTGAGTATGTATACATGTATTTATATATTAAATATCAAGGATTGCCTTTTAGAGATACATAAACCGTATGAACTTGAATGACAATGCACATTATATGTACATATATTATACCCTGTATATACGTCATTTTAATTGGTTTTTAAATAATAATGTTCTATATTAATTGATAATGAGATTCTCTATAATGTCAACAATTGATCATTTTCTTTATAAGTCTTTAAATTTTTAGCTTTTATTATATTTGAACCCTGAATAGTTAAAAATTATTAAAATATTAAAGCATTTACGCGTGGCCGATTTCTGAAATTAAAATACGCGAAAAATACATAAAATTTTATTTCGTTTTGTTTTTACTACACATAAAGGAATTTAGTTGTATGTTTATTCAAGTGCGTCGTTGTCAAAAAACGGTTTAATTTTAAGTTTTTTTAACTTATTTAAAAACAAGTTACTAATGTCGTTAAATATAAGGAAATTATTTTCAATGCGGTTTATAAAACCCGTGGATTGAACAATATCACAAACTAATAATTAAAAAATTTAAATAGATTTTTTAATAGTTTATAGAGTTAGACATTATCTATTATCACCTGTTGATTATAATATCAAATAGTTTGTAAGAAAAAAGATTTTAAACATAAAAAATGTTTATCATATCTGTCCCATGGTTGCCGCTTTATGTTAAAGCAATTGACATTTGCACAACTTGGTAGGCGAAGGATTGTATATTTCATATGCTGCTCAATATCATAATATATACAAATAATTTGAAGCATTTTAATGAAAATTGATTTATGTAATCATTATTAACAATGAAAATAATTTACTAGTATATTGTTACAAACAATTTGACTCTTACAATTTTTAGAATTAACATTTTTATATTTTAGATCCGGAGATTAAAATTGAAATAGGTAACTCCGTATTTTAATTATGTTCGACAATAAATTTCACATTTGTAATTTTTATAATTAAACATGTTATATTCTAGATCCAACGAAAGATAATGAACGAAGTAACTTCGTATTTTAATTATGTTCGACAATAAATTTCACATTTGTAATTTTTATAATTAAACATGAGTATATTGTGTTGATCCGTCAAAAGTCTTTGAAAATGTATTTTAATAATATTATATTTGGAGAAATATTATCTTCATTCATACCGAAGATTTAAAAAGCGTTTGCAAGATAAAAATTATAAATATTTTCTGTAAATGAATGTAATTAAAAAAAATAACAATTTATACTTATTTTAATTATATTTTAAGAATCACAAGTTTGCAAAGGTAAGTAAGATTCCATAAAATTTTTTATTTAATTATTGCATCACGGAATTGTTAATGTTTTAATATCGAGTATAATTAATTGAAATTGTTAATATAACCTATGTGTGTAGAGGAATTAAAGAATCATTGTGGTGGTAAGTAATTATATTTTATTATCAGTCAATAACCCGATGGAAATTACTATGTTTATCTCATTATTTATATTCATATACTAGGATTTCCAAATTTATCAAAATGTTTAAAACATTTTTGTAATAATATTGGTAAGTGAGACATCCAATAGTATAAAAATTATATGTTGTATGATTACAATATTCGATGCTTACTAAAATACAACGATAAGCTTGTAAATGGAAAAATTAATTCAAAAAGTTAAGTCAAATCAAGAATAAGACATATATTTTTAAAAATTAATATTTAAAAAAATATGTTTTTGATTATTTACGTTTGATAGAAAAATATATTAATGAATCTCAGTTTTAGAATAATTGTTTTTATTATTTATTACGCACATTGAGATTTAAGTGTAAAATTATTTTAATAAATAAATAATAATAAAAAATGATATACCAATCCAATTTCATCTTTTAATATTACTTACAGTGTAAACCTATTTACCTATACATTTAAATATTTCCGTTATTATTTATAACTTATGTAGTTATATATTAAATATTTGTTTCAGTCTTTATGAGAAATGATAATTATTTTACAAATTTTTAAACTATAATAATTTTATAATTAGATAATGTTCAACTTTCCTACAATAAGCAAAAGTTTTTGATTTTAATTTCCCTCAACTACATGTGTCCTAATAGCAATGATACGTTATGTAGATATTAGGAGAAGTTTAACTAATTTTTATAAAAAAGTAGTATATCATTCTATTTGAAAACTCTTTATATAATTAATGATAGTTTTACATTAGGTAGATAATTTGTAGCTTCATAACATTATCTAAATACCTATTATGTTTTATTAATTTTCTAGCTAAACTTGACGCTGTAAAGGACAATAGTAAGTTATTGTGTGTGGGATACTAATAGAAGGATAACTGTATAAACGTATTTATCTGGTTGATATACAATAAATTTAATATAATAACTTATTCGTTTTCTGCAGTGATGACAAAAGTTTCATAAAATTTCAAAATTAATATTAGAAACTTAATATTTTATTCAACTTAGCACCTTTTCAATGTTTTAAAAAATGTCGTACATTAATGGGTCACACAATATAATTAAAAGATACATTATATATTTCCAAAATGACTTGAAATAAAAAATTCATATTGTTTTTCAAATCAGACTACCGGACATACTATATATTTGTTTTTAGCCGGCTTAATAGTCTATTATGCATTTAGAATCAATTGTTAAAGATTATAAAAATTAAAAATATTTACAAAAGTGTAATCAAATATTATTTAATTGGACTTCACTACTTTCCTGAACTTAGAATAAATATAAATTAGAAAATAGAATATTCAGTTTATATTTATGTCGTAAAAAATCGACTATTGTATTTTTTAGGTTATTCTGGGAAGTACACCATGTATCTTTTCACTTCTGCAAATTTTAGTAAAAAAAATTATTTAATTAATAAACATGTTTATTATAAAAACTCCAAAAATTGTATCTTTATATATACTATTTTTCAAAAATGTGGAGAAAAATGTTTTATGGGGCTTGGCTTTGTAATACATAAGTTTAATAAAAAGACAATGCAAATAATTTTAAAACTCGTATTATAGTCCATATGGTAATATTTGTGACGGCATATGAGTTTTGACACGCACAAGATCACTCACGAATTGGCATTGTTTGTAAAGATGAAATAACGTTCAACCGTGTTAGGACAAATATTTCTAAAATTAATTTAATACATATACAATAAATACATACCTTGAACAATGACTTTTTGGAGTCGCGTGTTATGCATTAATACGGCTACAAACGTACTGCCTGATTCAGTCGGTCGTTCATAGGTAATCGTATTTTTACCATAATTCGAAAATTCATATTTATAACAACGATTAAGTACTGGTGGGCGAGATTAGAACAGAAAAACCTAATTACGCATTCGCTATTTCTGAATTGTTTATAAATATGAATATTTCGTTGTCTTTGTTGTGAGCGGCCGGTGGTAACTTTATCATGCGCGTTATATAAAAAGTATTTTGTTGCTATTGACCTGTGAATACGTATACGCGTCTTATAGGCATTAACGATCTGTCAATCCTCTTCCACAAAACTGTCCAACCAGCTGTGATTTCCTTTTCTAGTAGCAGCGTAACTCAAAGAAATGTAACCATTCAATTTACAATGCCATGTCCGTTGATGGTTCGAGATCGGGTGTCCAACCCTTCAATCTCTGAGAATTGGTTTCATGCCATCTCGAAAAGAGTTAACGGGAGGAATTGTTAGGCAGTGTCTTGTTTAAGGAAAATGGCGATTTTCTCTTCCAATACATCCTGGCACATCTCTTTCCCTTTGACCACCAAGACCACATCCATCTCGGATCCACATACTACAGGTTGTCCATGTTGTGTTCAATGTTTTTCTGTTGAGTATAGTCCAAATGTATTTTCAATATTTGATTTCCATCGAATATCACTCTGGTTCGTTTGTCGACAATTTCTACTGGAAAACCCAATTAATCGAGGATAGCATCATAGACCCAAGTCAATATTCGACTTCAAGTACGTTATTGCTTGTTTTTTGTTTTCATTTTTCTTATTGGTTTCGGTAATATTCTTCGATCACCAATGAATTCTATATGCTTCTCACTAAATTTCATTTCTAGTTCTCAAACCAAATGAGCTTAATTTTGTTTTGAAATTGAGCTATTTTTGTCATAGGTACATAGATGATAATACTCTTCTTGCCGAACAGTTCGATTTCCTTGACCTTGGTGATATACAACTCGTGGAGTTGGGCCTTCTGGTCGCTGTTGTTTCGCAATTAGAGAAAAGCTTGGACAATGGGCAACTCGAACTGGTTGTGGGCCGAGCCTCTTTTATTTCACAATATTTTTGGTGTTGAATACGGGCATCCAGACGATGTGTTTCCGTGCGCAGAGAGATCTCGAAAACGTGGAACGTCGACGGGAAAATGTACAGAAGGACGTAATTGGATTACGGGAACGAGCTGCAAATGAATTGTGACCTGGTAATGTCAAAGCTCTGCCTCGAACTGCTCCTTTGGCTGCTATTGTTCATGATATATAAGGAACAGAACATAAACATAGATAACATGTTTTAACAGAGACTGATGTCAATGAAATTAATTATTACCCGTATCATTAGTACTCACGACAGCTAATTTTTCTCCAACACAATATTGGTTAATCGTTGGTTTACCTCGTCGCACAGACACGATTTCTGTGCGAAGGAAGGATTGGATATCACATTGGCCGGGTCACATTTTTAAAGTGCTTAAAATATTGTGCAAGCATAGTCATGTATAGTATTTTAAAACCTTTTAACATTCTCATTTATTTTAATAAACTATGTATTTTAATTGTATTTAAATGTAAAAGAGCAATAAAATTATAAAAAAGTTACTTATTCAGAGGAATTTTTTTTGCACTACATTTTTGTTTTATTCCTAGACAATTGCATGACTTTAAATGAATACATTAAAGGTAATAGTGAATTAGCTAATCTAGTGAAATTAACTATAAATTTAACGATTATGTTGATTTCTAAATTTATATTTTATAATTTTTATTTATTAAGAAATATTACCTTAATTAATTAGCAAATTATTAATTATCTAATAGTTCCTAAATGTTGAGTGTATTATATTTATTTCAATTTTGTTTTTCCTAATTTGTCTGCGCTCTTTGAGAAACCTAATTATAGCAAATACATTCATTAGTGTACAGTACTGTTCTTTACAAAGAACACTTCAAAAATAATTTCAATTTAATATTTTGGACGTAAAAATTGATTATGTTAATTTTTTATTGCTTAAATTTACATTTGTAACGTAGTAGATGATCCGTAAAAATTATATAATACTTTAACCTATTACTACTCCATGTAATATTGTAAATTATTTTACGTAGATTTACATAGATTTAACTATTAACATTTTTGAAATTATAGATTGTTAATAGTGATTAATAATATACTCGTATAATATAAATGAAGATATATTATAGTTTAAATAATATTTAGTAAATTTTTAGGTTAAGTGACAACTATTTCAACAGAAATTATCTATTATTTTATAAAATTATCATAAGATAATTTGAATTTCTTTTTTGAAAATGTGAAGAAAAATGTTTTATTGATTTTTTCTTTAGCATCCTTAAGTGTAGTAAAAAGACGACACAAATATTTCAAAATCTTGTGAAATAGTCCACATGCTAATTCTTAAAGAACTTTAAACGTTATGCAAGCGTAATTATGTATATTATTATAAATATATTTAACGTATTTAATAATCACAATAAATTATCTATTTTAAATGCTCGGAAATGCAAATAGCAATAAAGTTATGAAGTTTTTTGTATAATTAACTCATTGGAGCCGAATTCTTTTTACTAAATATTAATTTTAATTTTAGACGATGAGACGATGCAGTTATTCGTTGAAAGTAATTGTCGATTAGCTAACCTGATAAATTAGCTACATATGTTTATGGTAATAACATTCTTTAGTCTAGAGGTTAGACTAATTTAGGTAATTTCATATTTTTATAAACATGATACATATGTTATTTTGTGTTGCGTATGGTAATTTTGTTTTCATATTTTTGGATAATTTATAAAAAATAAATATTAATTTCATATTAATAGTAAATAGCATAGCAAAATAATATTATTTCAATATTTGGTAAAATAATTGTAATTTAGTGAAAACGTAAAACTTACATATTGTGGCTAAAAATGCCAGTAATAGTAGTTATTGGCAGTTTTTCTTACCAATGAGAAGAAAACAAACAAAATGATGTATACAATAAATATATAGAGGACCAGAGGATTAAAACCATTATAAATCACTAATCATAAAACTAATAGTAATTAAACATAGTTACTAACTGGACTGTATTGAATATTGATTTAATTTAATATAAAAATAGTGGTACTTTGTATATAATATATATATATATATATATATATATATATATATATATACATGTAAAGCAAAATACCGTAAAGGTTATAAATAAATAAAAAAGCGAGAAAGCCACCTTGGATAGGAATACTCTCAATTATTATTAGTATTTAAATACATTTATGTTTTCAAATATTTGATATAATACGAATATAAAATAATACAAAATAAATAACGAAATAATATATGTATTATGTAATAAAATTAACAATTTATAAATCTGACAAATCACCTTAATTACAACTTTCCACACATGTGGGTTTAAATTTTGAAAATCGATGTTAAAATACAAAATGCTACAAGTCAAATAATAGGAGCTCTTCCTTTTTCCTTTATAAAAATAATCGACAAACCCAATAGTTGAAAATTTAAATCGACCAAAATTTAAACGATTTTCAAATATAATGCGAATCTAAAACTATATTGTGTCGTATAAAAGTTATACACAATAAAGTAACAAATTTGAAAATTGGTGTAAACAAATTAAAATACATGCATAAATACATAAATGTGTATAAATCAAAATTACAAAATATGACATATTAACTATTTACAATGAAGGAGTATATTATATGAAGTACACAATAGTTTAAATTTTTGTAAAAATTCGTGTTTATAATTATTTCATCTCCGTATTACGTTATATTATTTATTTCTAAATGTAGTTGTTGGAATAACTATTTCAAGTAAAGGTATTCAATTTTTAATATTTAGTAATAATAATAAAAATTAATTGCACACATTTTTAATATTTACTAGCATTATTATATTACATCGATTATTTTTGTTTTTATAATATTTGCATAAACCTTATTTTTTCACATTTCATATTAGTATAAACAAACTATAAAAATCGATTTTAATCTGTATGCATTTAAAATATCAATATTTTCAAATGAACAACATTAAGAAATATTTAGTTTAAATTTGTAATCAATTTGGTTAATAAAATATTGAAAACAAGTTATTTATTTATTTATTCGTATAGTGTGTAATAATGATTAATTGTTATTAAAAAATATTCCATTTGTGCAATAAGTCGCCACATCTGCTATAACCTGTTCAAATTCGGTTTAGTGTTGACCATAATTTGTTGGGAAGGTCGTGACCACGAACATTGATTGTGACGCTGTAGTTTTGACCCAAGTTAAATGATGTATTTTCTGAATTCCAGGCATGTTCGAGAATGAATTTGGATGTGCTTATTTCTGGCGTGGTTCTCCATAGGGGTATTTCTCAATTTTAAATCTCGGGAGATTTATAAGCCGAACACAGTAAGATTGAATAAACGGAAATGAAACCGGGCGCATTTCTCTCATTTGTTTAGGAGAGCTTGCTTAAGTCGTAGTACTGGGGAACCAATGTTGCATAGCAACAGTTATCATAGTGTAAGAGTGAACTTCAATGTTCCGGAAAGTATGTGCGAAATGTGATTCAAATGGGGATCTATCTTTTTCGTGTGTGTACTGTTGATCCATACAGGGGCGTAATACTATGCGGTCGAACACACAAGTGCGCTAGTAGATGTTCTCAATACTAAGAAAACTGCTTCCCATTCTGTGCTCGAGAGGTTGTAAATAATGTTGTTTTGGGGATTTGATTTTTGCTGCTAATTTGCTTTAACATCCCAGGTTTTTTAAAATCGTAAACATTGCTAAAACAATAAGTTGAGTAAATGTAAGTATCAATAGTGAAAGAATTGAAAAATTGACACAAAGAGATTTATCTAGTTTGAAATATGTGCATATTATTCTATGAAATAGTTAGAAGCCTCTCCAAATAAAAGGGCATGCTTCGTTATATAATTTATTGCAAAGGCGTCGTCAATTTATTGATGTCATATATAATTCATATAGATTCGATGGGAAACTAATTGTTTATTACACAATATTTTGTTTTTTTGATTCCCTGGCCTTGTTTAAAGTCTAGAGTAACAATACAATTGTATTATAATTATGTATTGTTTTCAGAATCGAAATATTATTCGCGAAAACTAAATGATCTCTTCACATCATTATGGAGTTTGAGTATGTATGAAATATTTCATTACCTCAAAATTATAACATATTTGCTTAAACATTATTATAATTGTTAAATTGATGCAAACTTCATTTTTTTATTGTATTATTATAATATTATCTTGAAAATTGGTGTACTCAATTAAAAATAATAACAATATTTCATAAGTATGTACAAATGAAATTTATTATAAATGACATGTGTTGTGGCCTAACGACATTATGGTGTTTTTTACATTACTCCGTTACCGCAGTTTATCAAATGTAAAACCGGACCAGCTTAATTAGTTCGCGTCTACCCGTAGATACCGCCGTGTTGACTTATCAGCTGCACACACACACACACACCACACACACACACGCTCGCTCGCACACAATAACATTATTATTAGTATTTTTTTGTGAATTATTATTATTGTATTATTACGTAAAGGGAAAACGCCCGCATTAATCGCAAATCGCAATCGTTCGTTTTATGTTGTGCGGACCATTGACGTGTCGAATACGCGTTAGGTTAGACTTCTACAAATTAGAAGTCTAGTACCGAGTGTTTTTTTAGTTATTTTGATCTTTATATATTGGTCGAATTGCCGTATTGGTTTACTTTATATTACGTAGATTTTGTGTGTGTTTGGTTCATTCACATAAACCAGCGTAAGAATTGAATCATTTTATTGTGAGTACGTTTTATTATTATATTTTGGAAATTTGGTTTTATTATATTGTTGAGTTATTATTATAATTATTATTATTATTGTTATCATTGTATGGTTGGATATTTAATCATTACACTGTTGAGCCAGAAGGGCCATTTTTTCAATATTAATTGTATTATACTTGTTAATATTTTACATGGGATTTCTTATTATATATATTTATACTATTGTAGCACCATTTGTATTTTGTCATTTTTATTGTAATAGTTTTAAATAATTACACACGATCATATTACACATATAACAGACTGATTGATAGAGGCATACGCATTAAGTTGGTTCGGTAAGGTAGTATATCATTTAGTGCCACTGGCCCCTACAATATATTAACCATAATCCAAGAAGTAGTACATTATGTAAGACCCACAAGAGTTTTAAATTTTGTACAAATTCGCATTTATATTTATCAATTCTCCTTATTATATTATATTATATTATTTCCTTGATACAGATCAAATAGAAATAATAAAAGTAAATATTTTCATTGTTTGATATACAGCAATAATAATATAAAAAAAATTACAAACATGTATAATATCTTCAAACGATACAATTTATATCGATTGTTGTTTTTATGTTTTTATAATAATTTCTTATGAATTAGTTTTTCACTATTCATTTTAATATAAAATGTGTCATGGAGTTACATTTTAATCAGTATGCAATTATATTACTAATAAGATCAAAATAAACTTTTATAAAAAAAATTTAAGATATATTTAGGTGTTATGTTTAATAAATTCGATCAATATAATATTAGAAACAAACTATTTTATTTATTTATTCATATGGCGTGTAATAATGATTAAAAATTATAAATAATAGTTAACAAATAATTGTTAATAATAATAAAAATTAATAGATAAATTCAAATACCACACAATAACAGGATTATCATAATTTAGACATTAATAAGATATCACAGTGATATTTATAATTTAAGGTAGAGATTTGTAAACCGTTAACATCCTGCTAGAGGTTGCAGTAAGGGAAGTACTAGGAGAATATCAAGAAATCAACTGTGGCCGAAATATTCCATTACTAGCTTATGCTAATGACGACTTAATATTAGGTGAAAATGAGCAAGACATCCAAGAAACAACAGAATCTTTGATACGAAGTGTTGAAAAACTGGAGCTAATCATTAACGATAAAACAAAATAAATGCGTGTCGACAGGAACGGACGTCAGATGTAACAGGCAATTTGACTACAGGTCAGCGAATATATATTTGAAGTAAATAACTTTAAATATCTAAGTATTAACTTTAGTAGTTTAAATGATAACCACGAAGAAATTAAAAACGCATTACATCGGGGAACAAATGCTTTTATGCTTTTATGCTTTCGATGTTAATGGGGTCGAAGTGGCTATCAAGGAAATCAAAAGAACGACTATACAGAGTATTAGCTGGACCAGTGATAATGTACGCATGTGAGGCATGACCCACGACTCAGGGAGGTATTTAGGGAAAAAAAACTAGATGTGATAGAGATAAAATTCTTTAAAAGAATTTACGGACCAAAAAAAAATTGAAGAAAATCAAACGTGCGAAATTAGGTCTAACATTGAAGCACAAGTATTATTCGGAAAACCGAATATAATAGCCGAAATACGACACAAGAGACTGAGCAGATTCGGTCACTTATTAAGATCTAAATCATTAACTAACGATGTATTTTAAACTGGACTCCTCTGGATAGAAGACTGCTTGTATAACCGAAGCAGAACCATTTACCAAGAAGTAAATAATGCGAAGTCCACAATAGTTTTAAATTCTGTGGAAAATCGCAATTGAAATTATTTTATTTCCGTATAATTTTACATTATATTATATTATTTTCTAGACCAGGAAGCTAGACTTTATGTGAAAAGTAAAGGTTTTCAATATTTAATATATAGTAATAATAATAATAAATACATGCATTCACGTATTATATCAACAAATCATACTATATTATAAGATTGTTGTGTTTATGTTCTTCTTGCATAAGCCTTGTTTTTTCACATTTCATCTTATTATAAAACGATCTATGGGGTTACATTTTAATCCGTAGGTAATCAATTATACCACCAACATTTTCAAATAAACAACATTATGGTTTAAATAATTATTATATTTAATCAATTCGGTCAATAAATTATTAGAAGTTAGCCCTAATTTAACTTAATAAATACGTTTTAGATTCGATGGAAAAGTACGTTAATTATACGTTACAAAAAATAACATTTAATGGTAATGTGTATATTATTGACTGTAATTGAATGTTTTATGTTGCATAATACAAATGTTTACCATTGCAATTTATAACGTTGATTATATACTACATAATTTTATCGAATTATTTGTATTTGCAGAACATGTTCAAGAATATAATAAATGGTGCGAAAATCCTCCGGACTTAAAATAAATTTGTAATTAAGACATATACTATGATTTGAAGATATTATATTTTTTTTTAATCAATTATTTAGCCGTTTGTAATACAATAATATAAGTCATAATATACAATATACTTTATTCTATCTCTTTGTGAAATTTATTTTATATTCACAATTGTAAGAAAAAATTGTTTTATCTTACATATATATATATATATATATATCTTTTGTTCTGATTTGATCTAAAAAAGAAATGTTGATGTATTAATTTTTAAGCTTTGTATGGTTATGATAATTCATGATTGTTTTTACGATATTTATAATGTGTGTTACGGTATACATGTTCAGGCCGATTATCCACGTCGGCACATGACCGGTATATTTTATTGATGTTTTTTCGAGCTACTCGCGCGATTATTTGAAAAGTTGTTTTTCTCATTAACAGCGATATTTACAAGATATATTGAATATAACTTCTATTATTGTAAAATTTAATCGTGCTTTCGATGTATTGTTATAATTCAATCATTGTCAAATATAATAAATACACTAAAAAACCAATCTTCGTCCGTGCGTTGTAGTGAGAGACCCAACCGCGACAGAATCACGTCAAACGTGAAGGAATCGACCGCCGTTCGACCGTTGGCCAATATGACCGCGTACTGTTCGCAATACTCGAAAATCAAAATACAACGTTGCACATTATCCTTTCCATTTAAACGTCCAAAATCGATTAACTGATTTTCGCATCAAATTATGTTTCCAAGTGTTTTGATAACCACTTGTGAACCTTTTAAAATTGTTAACGATACGAATTTCCACACACAATGAATTGATCGCTACCACCAACCAGATGAAACCTCGTGTTATGTCGTTGCTGGTACCGCGAGGGAAATTTAAAATCGAAATTTATCGTCGAGTATAACAGCAAGTTACATATTAGAGCACAATTAGAAAACTACAAAACATAAGTGGCTCTGTACACGGTAGTTGGTCTGCGCCGACTAACTCTGCGGTCATAGCCGTGTGTGTGTGTGTGTGTGTGTGTGTGTGTGGGGCCGTCCAGTAGAAGCGCTTTGGAATTCGCTGACCAAAACAGTCTTGTCGCCGAACGGACACAACAGGTCGCACAGGCCGTCGCGTTAATAATTTACCATACCGATATCATAAAATATTGATGAGTACGCGTTCACGACACTTGCGAACGTCCGGCGCTCGCGGCCCGTTGCGCACTCAGGGTCTCCCGGGCGATTCTCATTAGTACGCGTCGAAGTCGATTCGTAAAAGACGCTTTCCAAAGCCAACCCCTACGGGCGGTTTCAGGGTTGTACGCGACCCCGTCGTTAGGTACGCCGCCACCCCGTTTCGCCGCGTCACGCGCCGGGAAAGTGAAAACGCGAACGTCACGCGGAACCGGACCGTACCCCACCGCGCACGCCCGTTACGCGGAATCCCCGTTGTCGCGGCCGGCGCGCGTTATCGCCACGGTTCAGTTCGGGCCGGTCTGCGTCGCGCGTCGCTCCGAGTACGGATTTCTTTCGCCGTCACCGTTGTCGCTGTTGTCATTATTTTCTCGTGTTCCCGTTTTGTCGCCCTCCGACGACCAACGCGCGCGCACTCGAAAACGCTCGGCCGTCGCGTGAATGCCGATCGCGTTGCGCCGACCGACCGACCGACCGACATGAACGCGTCCAAGCTGGCGTTGATGCTGTTGTTGCAGATCGCGCGCCGGGCCCAGGGTTGGCCGTGGCCGTCGCTAGGCGGTCGTTCCGGAGCCGTCGGTAGAGGTACGTGTGGACACCGGAAACCCCCGTCCCCGCGGACGTAAGATCGAGAGAGACGTCTGCGGGGGCTCTTGACGAGTACATTGTCCCGCGACGGGATTCCGCGCCCGTAAATAAATCGCGACCGAAACGCCTTTTGGCGCGCAGACGCGTTCCGGTCGAGTTCCCGTGTCGGTTTTGTAGGTGTGCGAGCAGTCATCCGGTTAGCAATGCGCGCCGTCCGCGACGACCTTATTCATTCGGACGCGCTCCGCGCACGTCCGCTCGTGGTTTACGGCGACGAACCTACTGACCGTCCGGTAGCGGACGGTCGAATGCAGCCGACGTAAGGCCGTCGTATCCGACCGGGATCGACGCGATTCGACATTCATTTCAACGGGCGAAAACCCGTTTTACCCGTTTCAGCCCGTTCTGTTGCATCGCGTCGTCGGAACGCGGCACGTCGAAGACGGCGTAAAAAGAAAAAAAGCAAAGAAATCCCCAAGTTGTCTTTTCGGCATACAAATCTACGAGGCGGCCGAACGGATTCCCGTGAACGCTTCCGCCGTGTACGACCGTCTGGACGGTTTCGGCGGGAAGTAGGTCGAGACCGAAAACCGCGTTGTTGGAGGATTCGTCGGCGTCCGTCCCGTCGAAACGCGGTATAACGCGGTCAACGAACCGATTTACGTGTGCCGCGACGAGGTGTTCCGTATGGGCACGCGCCGTTACCGGTGTCAATACGAGCTAACGGGTTTCTACGGAAAATCGGACGGAACGACAACGGCGGTATTCGGGTCGGCCGCGCGTGGACCGGTGAAAACGGGTCACGCCGAGTCGGCGGCCGTGGCGTTCCACATTCTAGCGGGTTAGCCGGCAGCACTCGGTCGTTCCGTTGTACCCGGTCGGTTAGGTTCACGCGGTTATGTCGTGTCTCTGATCAGTTCGCCGTCCGGCATCGCATAACATAATGATAACCGCACGATTCGCAAAAAAAACATAAAACGCCCGTCCGACACGTGCATACACGGCCGCGGGGACTGTAGAGCGAAACATTACGGCCGTTCGTCGGCAACTGCCGTTTACTCCGTCCGTTCCCTCCGCGAAACGCTGATCGCGCGTCACCTGGAGTTTCCCCCGGACTATAAATATTTGACTGTTATACCGGATCGCCGACGACGTTCCGAAACCGATGTCTTCCGAACGACCAGGCGCGTCCCCAAGATGGTGGGGAGGGGGGGCATGATTTAAACGTTAATAATAATAATCAACAACAAAAAAAAAAAGTGCGTTGCTTTTTTTTTTTAGACTTTTCTCGAAAAAAATAGTTTTTCAAAGTGTTATTCGATTATAAGACACGACGACGTTATTGTCTGTGTTTTTAGGATCGAATGACGTTCGACATAAACGAAAAGAAAAATATTAATAAACGATCGCCCCCCCCCCCCCACCAATTGAAAACGGTCTAGGGACGCCCTCGCGAACGACCGATACACACACATGTTGCACGCGCTCCGGTATACCGCGGCCGGTTCGTCGGTCGACCGTGCAAAAAAAAAATAATAACCGTACGTCTCGAAACACCGGAACCTAACGGCGCAGCGGCCACCGGACGTTCCGCGAGTACCGTACGTCACGGGTTCGGATTATTTTCGCGTTTACAGTTACCGCGCGACGAATGGTCACCGCCGTTCTTCGGGGTCAGCACGTTCCTCCCGGCGTCCGAACCAGTTTCCTCGGTTTCGGTGGCCCGACCGCTTCGACTTCCCCGCCTTGACCGTCACGTCGCGATCGAATCGTGTGTGTGTGTGTGTGTGTGTGTGTGTGTGTGTGGGGGGTTTTCGAAACGAAACACGACACGATTGTTTCCGTCGCGGCACGGCTGCAACGAGGTCACCGCATTGTCGCGGCCCGACGCGCTTCGTTCGTCGTTGTCCGGAGTTTCTACGCCGTCACGACTCTCCCGGGCTCTAAGGACACAACGACCTTACGTCGGACCTAACCCGCGCAAGAGCCGTTCGATTGTCCGGATCGTTTCAGATTGCGCGCATTGCTCACCGATCACTTACACACGATTACCGACATGGGAATTCGACCGGAATTTCGATCAAATAGTTACACGACAGAAGGGCCTGCTCTCGTACGTCGCGCCGCATTATTCGGTTCGCAAAACGATCGGTCGGGATTTTTCGATTTTTTTTTTTTGTCGATTCTATTCCGCGTGGGTTAATGAGGACAAACGGTCGAGATGTCGCGATTGACGAGAAAACACGAGGAAAACGAATCGGCGACGGTTTTTGGATTCCCGTTCGGACGTCCGGTCAATTGTATTGTTTCACGTGAGAACAGTGAGTGAGAGAGTGAGGGGGAAAATAAAACGACAGTCCGAAACCGGATTTGTGTCGGCCGACGGCGGAGCGTATCTTAAACGAACTCGTACCGTACGCGGGTAGAGATTTCTAGAGGAAAAGACGGAATGTGCTTACACCATTATAGTCAGTTATTTACTATTAGAACGGGAAACGCGTAAAACAACAGTGTTCGCTGCGTTGAAAGAATTTCCGACACACAATAACAACCGTCCCGTCTTGCATTGTGTCCAAATACGTTTTAATAATATTTAAACGACTACGAACAAACAGTGTGACGTCGATGCGGTTAGTGATCATTCTTTCGAGAAGATGCGCGTGTACCACAAGTAAAGTCGTAGGTCGTATATTGTACGTGGGTTAAAAACGGTAAATAATAATTAAATAAACGATGTGCTATGAGTAGTTTCATTTGGGTCCGACGACCGCGTTTTTATATTGATTACACGTTATCCGACATGTTGGTTCCCGTTTGAAACGAAAGTACAAACAATTTATCTCCGTTATGTTTTACAAGCAAACTGTTTTGATTCGATAAAAGAACATTTGAAAACGTGGACCGCAAAAGAACCCGCAAGACTTTCCCGGACCAAAAATTTTAGATCAAGACTATGGCGACGAAGAAAATATCTTATGAGCTGGTCACATCAGTTCCAGATTGCACTAACGTTGGTAAAGACGATGTTGTTGGTTGGCTACAATAGGATGTTGACGAAGAGGGATTTGAACGACCAAGTGACTTGTGACGTAGCCGCCCGTCATGGCAGCACAAGCAGTACGCCCCGTATATCTCAGATTCGGAGGACGACGGAGAGGGACGATGACGACGGTTTCGGGGCTAAAGAAAAAAATGCAGACGGGTCGAGCGATGGAAGCAGTTGATGTCCTCCTGAAGTTCCGCGAGCGGAAAAACGTTGACTTCGACGACGTGATGAATTCGAGAAAAATCAGAAGTGAGGAAAATCATTTCAAACCGCAAAAAAAAAAAAGGCTGATTACTTCATATCCCCGGGCTCTACATAACTCTGTGACGCTATGACGCGAAAATCGCCCATAGTTTAATCCGTTGTCCGTGCAAACGGTTTATCCGGAGGTAAAACGAAATAGAACCGCTAGCGGAGTCAGTGTTTGAAAATAATTCCGTTAGAGTCGACGAGTCGACGCGATACGTGTACGGAACCCGTGCCGGCGTCATTGTCGCGACGCGGCAATCATGTCATTCGAGACACGAAAGAAACGAATCACGAAATGTAGGGCGCGAGATCTCTCCGATCGCTTCGGTTGAACAGGAAAACCAAAAACACGGGACCGGTGCGGACCGGACGTGGTTCGGACCAGAGGCCACACTGCGGCCCGTTAATAAACACGTCGACGCCGACGGTCACGTGACGTCAGCATAACTGTCGGCCAACAACGGAATGTTTCAAGAACAATACGCGCCGTGGTCGTCGCTGTCGACGGGCGAACTTAACGGTTCGTTTCGTTGTTCGGAAACGCGAAAAATTGAAAATGCAAGTGCACAAACCGTCGCGTTCTATGTGTCCGGATTATTATTGCGTCTGTGGAAATCGCATCGCTCTCCCCGGACGACGTCGGACGTCACACTATTGTGTAAAGTCGATTCGTAGCGGACACGTCGAGTCGGGGGAAAAGCCGCTAAATCGAGTTAAAGGTCAATTTAAAAAAAAAAAAAAAAGGTTTACCGCGTCGAGTAACTTTTATTAATTGAATGTTACTTTTTAACTTTTAATTCGTTGACGAACGGGTAAATTTCGCTTTGTCCGATTAAATAATAATAATAAAATTGACGAACGTATTATCGAAGCGGTCGTGTGTCAAACGAACCGTAAAAACCTGACACGGAACATGGTCGGCGTAGAAAACGTTTTCCGCTTTGGAAAGAAACCACCCAATCAAAGGCCCGCGCGATGTCGAATTACATAATAACGTGAAATTCACGGTTTCGCACGCGATACGAAACCCACGAAAAAACGTTTTCCGTTTTTTAAGCGTCTGCGAAAACCTGGACGTTCGAAACGTCCGTCCCGTCAACCGCGGCCGGTCTCCTCCGACGGAGTTGTCGAGAATAACACGGGGGAAAAAAAGAGAGGTAAAAAATAAAAAGATGTTTTATTATTTCCGCGCCGCGCCGAAGTGACCGGAACCGACGCGAGACGGACGTTTTATGAACGACGACTGGACCCGTCTCGTTGAACGATTCGCACGACTTGGACTTACGGCGCGCCGTCGTCTGGACGTTTCTTCGCAACGTAAAAGAACCGCGTGCGGTTCGTCCTGTGTTCATATCGATCGCGAACGAAACGCGAATTTTCGAACCCCGTCTCGTCCGTTTTCACGTCTTCGCGTACCGCGTCGGCGTGGTGCAGATCGACACACGCGAAACAGGTTGATGCGGCACTACATGGACCCTGTTCGGCCGATAACCGGATGCTTAAAAAACACACCACCACCACCGCGGAATTCTTCCAGTAGCAGGAATCGCACCTACGACTAAACTCGAAACGGTCAGACGACATATCCTATACGGCGAGGTATCGCACGGATCAACACTAAAATCAAGGAGGAGTTTTTTGATGTGTAAAGATATTTTAACGAAACCCCCGGGAACAAGCTCGTGGTGTAGGCAACTGGAAACGACCAGATCCAACCGGCTGAACGCTTGCCAGCGGGACATCATGACCTCGACTGGCCAACACGGAGAACACTCAACAGGCACCGAGCGGGGGTTGGACGATCGAAGGATAATCTGAGGAAATGGGGTATCCTGCAAGATCACACTAGGTACATAACTGCCACACACTTCAAAACAGCGACCGAGGACGCAATTTAAGTTGCTAAATACCGGCAGTGCGAAGTATAAAAAAAAAAAATTCAACGGACCAAATATTATCATAACATTCGTCATTCATTATCATAAAATCCAGCCTCAAAACGCCGACACGCGACGCATTTATTTACTCGTAACGTAGTTTTACATATTCTATCCATTAGCGTTACCGGTTTAATTTTTGAATTCAATTTGTTATTTCTTTTGTTAATTGTATTATCATCATGCGTGAAACGTTTATGGTTGTTTGACACGAATATAATAACAATAAACGTCGTGTCGGTTTTACCGTTGTACGATCGATGAACCGAAACGACCGCGGCGACCGTGAGCAGTCCAAACCGGTCCGCCTCTAATCTAACCACGTCGTTTATCACTCGCCGTCGACTTCACAGCGCTTCGCCGACGCCGTCAACAATATACGCAGCGCAGCGACGGACGCCCACACGTTTTTATTCCGCTAGTCGCAACTTGTTGTCCGCACTCGCGTTCGAATTGGTCGAAAAATAAGCGAATATTCGCGTTGTCCTCGCAAATAAATCGCCGATAATTATGATTGATTGAACACCGGTCGAGGTAACGGAACGCATTAATAAACGTACTAAAAATAATGAAATCAGAATCATTCGTGAGTGGACGGGTATCGTATTGGTATTTACGTTCACTTGACGACGTACGATTTGTAAGACCGAACGAGATAAACATACTTGTTTTGTTATCAACCGAAACACGCATCATTGTATTCTTGTAAAAGTAATCACAAAAAAATACAATTAAATACGAAAAACACCGATATAAATCTTCGTAAATCTCGTATATCCAATATCTCCGATATAAATCTCGTGAAAAGCGTGTTGTGTCGCCATGACGCGGAAACAAAAGAGAGGCAGAACCGTACGCCGTCGGTCAATGTTTGCACGGTTTAACCTCTGGAAAAACTGAACGCGAAACCGGGCGAACTCCGGGCCGGGGGTCTCGTCACGACGGGACGGAGTCTGTACCGTGATTTTTCGACGAAAACGAATTCGATTCGGTCCGCTGGGAATTGAACGTCAATCCGAACATCGCTGCAACACCGAGTTAAGAGGGACTGCAAAAGTCCGAATGCGAGTTGGTCGCGAACCGCTCACGCGCGTATATTCACACGTGTCGGTCGGAACGATAACGTTATTGTCGTTTGAGGTCCGGGAGAGCTGCTCGCGTGTTAAATCGTCGCGTTCGAAAAACCGAAACGGAACGGGAACCCCGTCTGCCGGAAATGTTCTACGGCGAAAAATACGAGAAAAAACTACATTGTTTTTTTAGTGATTTTCTCGACGGCTACTTTCGGGTATACGAAAGAAAATAACGCGCCGGAAGTTCCGAAAGTATCCAACACTTAATAAATGTATATGTATATATAGTTCAAACGAAACTTTTTTTTAGTGCTCCTTCAACTCGGGAAAATATTTATGAATAAAAATAAAAACACGCGTCGTCATTGTAAAATCGATAAGCTCGGAACGTAAATTGAATATAACCGCGGTTATCGCGATCGTTTTACACGTACACTCGAGGCGGACACGAATGCGATAAAAATCCGTTCGGTCGGATACGAAAAGAACGGTGTTCAACGACGGGTTGGGGTTTTGCGGACGAAGAGCAGAAACGCTATAGCGTGCGATTGTCAATCGAATTGCTCAAAAACGAATCCGGAATTCCGCGTGACGAGAGAAATCATCGTCAAGTCCAATCCGGTTAGATCGTGTGTTTTTTTTTCGTATACGAAAACTGTCGACAACTACACACGTATACGCTCGTCGTTGCGGTTTTCTGTCGTCACCGTTGGATTGACGATGATTACCGTGTTCTTTGTTTTTTTTATATATATTTTTTGATAGAGACGTAAACTAATTGATATTTGCCTTATCAAGAAAAAACAAAACAAATAACAAAAAAAAAACACAGAAAGAAAAAAATTTAATAAAGCGTGGACAACATCGGAGGTTTGAAAGATACGGGGAAGAGTAAAAGTAGTATAATAATTGACAGAGAACAAAACGGAAAGAATGAGACGTTTATGGTAAAGGACCGGACAGTCGAAGAGAAGGCGAGAGGAATCGCAAACGAAGGATACGATCGTGGCCAAAACGTAGACTGGAGAATGAAACATGGGTTTCGCGGAACCATGGAAAGGGTAGGACGGAATGGCGAATAATGCAAATACCGTGTTCTTAAAAACGTCAGTGTGCGGAAACGTGGACGAATCGACTTGGAACACGATTGCAACGAGACGAAAAACAATCGGTTTATTCAACTGGGAAAAATGTTGAGACCGACGCAATCGAGTTTGATGCGAAAATCGACGGGAATATTTGTTACGTTTCTCGAAGCGTTCCGGGCTGAACAATGGCGGCCGTTTCGCGTCGTGCATTGTCTGTCAACGTTTCCGGGGTCCGTGGGGAAAATCTCGAAATCGGTCGCCCGTGGCCAACGATCGCCCGCAAATAAATCGATCCGTATTGTCCGTGCCGTTATCGGCGGGAAATGGCACGAGATTTTCGTCGGCGCGGTCGACGTTTTCAACCCCCGTCGGTTAGGTTAGGTCGATAAGGCGGTATTCTCGTACGAAACGGGAACGGCGCTCACCCGTGACGGATAAGACACGGAAACGAAAAATGCACGACGGGTCCGGGCGTCCGCCGTCACGGTCGGGCAGTTTCACGTCCTCCGGTTGCCCGGGCGGGGCGCGGCCGAAGCCCGAGACGGTTTGTTTTCGGGCCGGCGCGAGATCCGGTCGGGTTTCCGCGTTTCTCGTCACGTACACTCTCGTCGCCGGTACACCGTTTTGCCGGGCCGGTCGACGGGTTTGAACCGGGAAAAAAAACCAAAACCCCGTTAAATTAAACGTGACGCCCGTCGACCGTGGCCGACACACAATGGACGAGAACGTGACGACAGGTGTGAAGCGGGCAAAACGAATCGGTCGAGGTCATCGGGACGAGATAATCGGCCGTCGTGAAACGATCCGATTGGCGGCCGGTCGTAGGACGGCGGCGGGCTCTCGGGGACACGCGCGCGCATAAACAATGAATGTCGGCGAGAATTCGCGCGTCTCTCGCACGACGTTGCCGGTGGCGCGCGCACGCCGCCGACCATGTACTGGAACGTTTTGTTCGCAGTGTTGAACTTCTTCCCCGTGCCGGTCACCGAGGAGTGCCTGTCCGACGATTCCCGGAGAACCGGTAAGGTGGACGGGAACGCGACCGTTATTCCCGCGGCCCCCCAGCCCGGGCCCCGGGGTACCGGCCGTTTCGTTCACGTGCGCGCGCGCGTGTCGCGGTGTCCGCAGGTCTGTGCCTGAACGCGTACGAGTGCAGGATACAGAAGGGCGAGTCGCACGGCCCGTGCGCCCTGGGCTTCGGCGTGTGCTGCGTCTGTAAGTAAACCTCCGCTCTCCTAACCTCAACGCGCGTTACACGCAACATCGCACGTCGTTCTGTCGCAGTCACGTCGTCGTGCAACGCCGAGGTGGCCAACAACGTCACGTACTTCGTCAACCCGAACTTCCCGGGGCTGTTGAACGACGTGGGCGAGTGTTCGCTGCGCGTCAAGAAAGTGTCCAAAGACATCGGCCAGATACGCTTGGACTTCGTCAACTTTAATCTGGTGAGTGCCCGCGACTACGCCACCGTGGCGGCCGACTCGATTCTATACACGCGACTTTTCGACCGATTTAAAAAACCAAAAAAAAAACCACTCGAAACCTAAACCGGTTCGCGACGAGACGAGTGACCTTTACCAGCAACAGCCGTCTGTCAAAGTCCGTCTTATTTTCTCCGTCTCGCTTGTCCTGTCATTCGAAATCGTTTGCCGACGACGACAACATCTTCTCGTCCGTTTCCGTACACGGACTCCATCATTCCCGTAACGGCTCGTCCATAACGACGAAGACATATTTTTTGTCGTCGATTCGGAAAATCTGTACGAAACCGAATCCGTCACGACTCGGGCCGAGGTCGTGATTGTTCGACGGAACGAGTTCGTTTTCGGGATGGCACGCGATCGTAGACACGTAGGGTATAATACACCGGCCCGACCGATCGCGTTCGCAGGCGCAGCCCAACCGGAAGACGGGAGTGTGCGAGACGGACACGTTCGTCGTCACCGGCGGCGCGTCCAACGACTTGAGGATTTGCGGTCTGAACAGCGGCCAACACGGTAAGTGGCGTATCCACCGGGCCCCGGTCTCGACGTCGAATTTCCGGACGTTCATAACGTGGTCCGGTCCCGTCTGTTTTGTCCACGAACGTGATCCGGATGACCGTCAGGCTTTTTCGAGCGCGACTACGGTTTAAACGGCACGTGGCAAATAGCTCGACCGCGTTAGGCGCCCGACGGATTATCATTATCATCGAATAACATTTGTCGCTACAGCGTACTACGACGTGGACGACGTGAACGACGCGATCGCCATCAACGTCAGACTGACCAAAGCCAACTACAACCGGATGTGGGAGATCAAGGTGAGTGCCCGACGGGGCCGTGACAATACCGGGTAACGATAACGGTGACGTTGTTCGCGCGCAGATCACGCAGATAGAGTTCGCGGAGAGGGCGCCGGCCGGGTGCCTGCAGTATTTCCAGGGCGTGGCGGGCACCGTGCAGACGATGAACTTCGCGGTCAACGGGCGACATCTGGCCGACCAGGACTACGTGATCTGCATGCGCCAGGAACAGAGTGAGCGCGGGACGTCGCGACCCGGTTTGGTAAATTTGGTATTTTTTTTTCACGTCCTTGTCTGAAATCTAGCGATGTGTTCGATCGTGTACGAGCCGTGCGACGAGAACTCGTTCAAAATCGGGCCGCCGTTGTTTTCCGGTAAGTCTGGGACCGGGTCACCTCGGTGCGCACGTGCTCACCCCGGGTGTGTTCGCAGACGCGGGCGTCGACGGGTCCGGCGACGGCGGCGCGAGCCAGACCGTCTCCGCGGACGCGTTCCGGGAGTGCAGCGACCGCGTGATGATGCCGTGCGATTCCGAGGAGTTCATCACGGTAAGCTAAGCGCCCGACCGGGTGTGTTCGACTCGCCGCGCGGGCCTGGCGTGCCGAACCGTCGACGAGAAACGGGAGCGGGTCGGAGACAGATGCTCGAGGTGCACGATTGGTTTATTGTCCTCGGGTCCCAAACCAGAAGTTACACGTCCCGGGCGCGCTAAAAAAACCGGGTAACGTCGCGTTCGCCTCGACCTCGGGCATCATCACGGACACCCGCGACGGCTTTACACGCCTACGAATCCCGTTTCCAATGCGCGCGCGTGTGTATTGTTGCAGCCGCAAGGAGGACCGGGAATCTGCGATCTGCTGCACTGCGGCAACAACTTTTGCTCGGACAAGGAAACGCCGTGCCGGATCGAAAGTAAGACCGGCCGATGACCACAGACACACTTATAGCGGGCGTGCGGGGGGAACAATCGCATTCGCACCGCTTTTCCGGCGGCGTTTTGAACCGCGCATGGTTCAATCCGGTTTCGCCTTAACCGCGTCCGGACGAACCACGTGACGTCCGGTTCGGCTAGTAGTAAACGCGACGACGCGACCCTGAACGCTTACAAACGCGACTGGGCTGTTGTTCGGGCCTACGGAGGAACGGTGTCGACGGCAAGAGTCCACTCGTGTTCGTACCGGTCTGCTGGACGTTGTTTTTCGACAGCCGGCTGGTTTCGGCACATTTAAACCCTCTTTCTAGGAGTGTAAGGTCGGCGGTACGCAATGACCGCCACGGGGCTTTTTGATTTCGTTTTCCAGGCAGCACCACGCCGTTCGTGATGCGCGTGCAGTTCGGACCGGGAAACCGCGAGGAGAACCCCGAGGACAACCTGGGCATGTGCATCAGATACGAACAACAGCCGTGCTCGTCCTGATCGGACCGGACCACGGTCACAACCTAAAATGCTGGGCGTGACACTCTCGAGCGTGCGGCGGCCCCCTTTTACCCGAAACAATTTTGTTTGTTTTTTGTTTTCAATTTTTTTTGGTAACCTGTATTTAATAAGATATATATATATATGTACATAGTGGCATTTGTAACAATTGACAAAACGTCACTTGGTCGACGGTCGTGAAACAATTTTTTATTGATTGTCCAAGACAACTAAGCGGGAACGCCGCGTCGTTCTGGTTTAATGTACATTAATAATTTGATCGAGTTGGAAAAACATTTCTCGTCTCGCGACATCTGATACGAACGAAACGTTATCTGTCGAATCCGGAATCGCTGTTGGGAACGTATTGGCGGAGTGCCGATTCGCATCCGTCGAACATCGTCCGACGGACAATTATTAAACCGAAGACATAAATACGTCATTGAAAACCGTTCGGACGTGGGCGAGGAGTTTTCCGGTTTCCAGTGCCGATCGAACACGTGGATAATAATAATAATAAAAAACAAAAACGAAAAAAAAACGTACACGGTCGGAGTTCGAACGACAATAATGTAATAAAACTTAATAAAGAAATAACATAAAAAAACAACCGTAAAATCACAACCAGAGAACGAATGTAAAAATATATAATAATAATAATAATACAATCACATGACGTACAATTAACGTAAAAACAAGAGAAAACAAAAGAGAAAAAACCTAAAAAACACAATAATAAATAAGCGTGTGAAACAGAAATTACCTATTTATAATTTTGAAAAAAAAAAAAAAATAATAATAATAATTTGATTATAAACAGATAAATAGATTTATCGTAATAACATGTTCATACCGACGACAGTAAATTTTAGTTCTAAACGAGTATAAAACGTTTTTGAATACAATACGTTTAAGTGTAACGTTTAATACATATTATAACGTTATATAAATATAAATATAAATATAAACATATTTAAGAACGACGTTATATAAATGAGAATATGTTTGTAATTGTTTATATTTCGAAGCGAATGTTTATTGTTATTATTATTTTCGTCTAATTAATATTTGGTGCGTTCAAAAAAAAATGGTCGTAGTCAAGACGATGCTACACGTAAATAATCTACACGGATAAATTAATATATATATATATAAATACACAGAAAAAACAAAATTCATTGTAAACGATAAAATATATATATATATATAAATGTATTGTGTGTATACGATAAAGAAAATATTATCGTCATTATTAGTCGAATAACATTATCAAATCGTTTAATATAAGTATAAAGTATAATAATAATAATAATGTATTAATTGTAACGTACAGGTTGTCGAATAGAGACGAAAAAACAATTCTGTGCGACACGTTAGATTTTACATGTATAGTATAGTCATCATATTTATTTCAAGTCTATTTTAAAATTTATTTTATTATTTCGTTTAAAAGTGAGCAAATTTTTCTCAGCGAAACCGAACGAATTTTAATGTAACGTCCACCGAGGGGACGCATTGTCGATAACGTAAAACAGAAAAAATCGAAAAATAAAACACCTCGAAAAAGTAATTGTTCGTTTTTTATTTATTTATGACCTATTGCCCGTCTCGCGTACAATACGTCGTCCGTCGAGAACAACAACACCGTCCGGAACGGACGCGAAATAAAAAACGGGCAACGGTGTTTTGGTCGAGAAAACCATAAAAACAAAACCGGCACGTTAAGGACCCGACGGATTGTGTTCGCGGCGCGCGCGGTGGTCTCGCGTTTTGGTCATCCGTTCGGTTGTTGTACTGATGGTCGGAAAAGAACCGACGACGATAACAGTGAACATTATCGACCGTCGGTATAAAACACGGGGACGTGCCGCGTCGGGGAGGTACGAAATAATAAAAAAAACGCGATAAAACTCGATTGAACGGGGTGAAAAATACATTTGATCCTCGTCGGTTTATTTTTTGTTTTAGAATAATCGTTACGGTCGCCGGGTCCTCGTTTCCGTCCGTCCGTCCGTCCGGCGTGGTGATAGTGGTGATGGTGGCCGCCGCGGGTCCTACGTTTTCGTCGCCGACTGTTTCCTCGCGCCCACGATCCCCGTCGACATGACCGGTTCGGCTTTCACTCCGACGCCGTTCGGGTTCAACGTCATCGCGACGCCGACTGCGGACAGAAGAATAGTTCGTCGTCAAACGGGCCAGAGAATGTAAATAGTGTACGGGGGAGTGGGCGAGGGGCAAACACAAAATACGCGTGTTATCGATTTGAATTAGGAAGATCGCGCCACCTCGCGTCCTCGTACAACGCCGGCAAACGGGTTTTGTTTTGACAACGACAACGACAATGATAATGTTTGAAAACGTCCGGATTCGTATTGAAACCGTTGTGCGAACAGTAATGCACGACGACGGCCCGGATAGAGACCGTGCGGTCGAGAAATGTATGTGGCGTTTTCTCCGACGACTGTCGCTGCGATCGATTCGAACGGGACGGGACGACGAAACCACGAGGTCCGCGGTGTTTTAATGTACACGATTCCGCCACGTTCCACTCAAACGCCGTCTCGACAACGATTCCCCCGAGTTTTTCATTCAACGAGATCGGTACCGTATCGAGTGTCGACCGAGCTAATAGATAATATCACGTCTGAACGCGGTCGGCGACGAATTTTATTGTTTCCACACGTTATTCCCATTCGTTCGTTACGAGGAGAAGAAGAAAAACGGTACCGTACGGGAATGGTGTGAACGAAATCGTGTTTAGGCGCGGGTTTTCACAATCATCCACTTATTCTCGCCGGATAACTCTACATCCGTCGAATACGCTCATTCGGGAAATAAACTTCTGAACAAACCGGATAAGCGGTTATCTCCCGGGATGGTTACTCGGCGAACAAAGATAACACCGGTAAGTAGTGGTACCGATATATTTGATTGCGATCGGTCGATGGTATTTACTGTTCTTTGATAAGTAATCGGCGGTTCTAGTGAATGTGATGACGGGAGTAAATATTCTTTTAGACTACCCTTGTTATTAGTTTTTCACGTGTTTTACTATTTAGGAAATCTACGCGTTACGACGTACGACGACGATAAGGACCGGAACTTTCGAAAATATTAAAATATCATCATTAATGGGGACAAAAAATTTACTACAAACGTACGCGCGACTGCAAACCACACGGTGAAAAATCATACCCGGAGTGGTGTACGTGTGTTATCGACCGCCGAACAAATCCGGTGGAAAAGTACAGTGTCAAAAATACGCGCGGTCCGTGTCCGGAATTATAAAATTGTCCGTCGAATAGCTCTCGTTGCCTGACGGAAAAACTACATCGAAAACCCGGGGCCTTAACAACGAAACGACGACGTCGACGGCCGGGACGCATTATGCGTTATCACGTTCGATAGAAAACCATGCCGTAGGTATCCGAGGCCGCTGACCCACTGGCACGGTAAAAAACGCGTCCACGGAGAAAACGCGATCGGTCGTTTCCGAAATGGGACTGACCGTAAGACGTACACGATTTTGATTATCGAAACGCGCGCGTAATATTATTTATTTTCTGTTCCCGTTCAAACGTTCGTCGGAAACGCGATAGAACAAAATTTTCGAGAAACATGACCGTTCCGCGGGACCCGACCCGACCGTGTTCCGTTACCGTGGATTCACGTGGCTCGGGCCGGGTTCGCACGTGAATTACTCTATCGACCGGATCCAATCGAACGGTTTAGGTTAGGTTTTCGAAGCGTCGGTCGGACCGTGAAATGGACGTCCGGGCTTCGAGATTCGACGTTCGACCGTCTGACGCGAGTAAAATTTTCGCCGCGTACCACTTGCCGGGCTGACGTTTCTCACGCAAACGTTTCTCTAATGGCGAACGGCAATCGTGCCGAGTCCGCCGACTCGCGATTCCACCACCCAGTCGTCCGTCGCACGTTAACCCCTCAGGTTTTCTTCTTACGGCCGCCGTTCGACCGATTGCTAACGTAGCCGACAATCTCCTCGTCAAATACACACACGCGCACGTATCCATTACGGATATTCGGCGACCGCTACTCACTACTAAAACACTAACTCCCCCCCCCACTTCAAAGCAAAACTTTGCTCATACGTGCTCACACGGTAATCACAAAACCGAGACGCGCGGCGTTTCGATAATATTTTTTTCTTTTGAAACCGTTTGACGCGCGCGTCATATTACATTTGCCGAGCCCCAAGAGCACGACTGATTAACAAAACGGTAGCAAACGGTTTAGCCGACGTTCGCGTACGATCTCCGACTGCACGTCTACACAAACGGCGTACGTGTATGCACTTATTAACACATATGCGCGTCCGCGCTGATGAAAACCGTTCGCCCCGCCGCCGAGTGCGTCGAGTACGATCTCTCTACGACACGTTCCGACCGGCCGGACACGGACCAGAGGTTTCCCCCGGGAATCGTGGGACGACGACGTCGCGCAATCGCTGTCCAAACTACGAACGTATCGCTGTTGAATTGTTATCACGAATTGTCCGGATCACGACTGTCGAACGGTGTGGACGTCAATGCACTTGTCAGGAACGATCAAGAAAACAAGTGCACTCTAACGCGTCGGCAAGTTTGGAATCACGGGAAAGGGGAGAGCTCGCGCGCGACGACCGCGGCGTTCGGGGGGGATCAAAAAACGACACGCGCACCACGCGAGATCGTTCCCCCCGGAGGGACAAGACGAAAAACGCGTCCGACGACTTGTTTCCGGACACACGAACACGACGGGACCGCGCCCGAAACGTCTTCCTCGATTCGATCTGTTTCGAACGGCGTTTCCCGGCAGCCGGCACGCCGTGGTCGTCGCGACGCAATACCATGATCTACGGCGAAAACGTGTGCGACGTGCGAACTTGATCGCGTCGAAAAACAGTTGTCCGGCGACACGTACACTGTACGACTACCGGGAACAAACAACGGCCCCCGTTCGACGTTCCCCCCGGGGACGTGACGACAAACTCCAACTTGTCGTGTGGACGGGTTGGTTTTACGCGCGCCAGACGAGAGCTTACCGACTTTCGGGCCCGCGACGTCTTTGGGATGATTGCTCTTGATGGCGTTCATCCTGCGGTTGACCGCGGGCACGCCGGTGGTGTTCACCGGCGCCCCGGCCACGTTCGGCGGCATGCCTCCGAGGCCGGCGCACGGCGCGTGACCGCCGCCGCCGCCGCCGCCGCAACCCGGCTGGTTCGGGTGCGACGACGGCAGCGCCGCGGTCTGGGCCGCCGGCGGCAACGGGCCCTGGCCGGGCAGACGCGGCCCGCGGGGCTGTTCGACCGGCAGCACGCGGCGCCTCTTCTTCGGCAGCTTCGCCCTGGCCTGCGTGTGCGAGTAGTACATGGCGAAGTTGGACACGATGACCGGCACGGGCAGCGCGATGGTGAGCACGCCGGCCAGCGCGCACAGGGCGCCCACGAACATGCCCACGTACGTCTTGGGCGCCATGTCGCCGTAGCCGACGGTGGTCATGGTGACCAGCGCCCACCACAGGCCCAGCGGGATGCTGTTGAAGTCGTTGTGCGGGTTGGCCTGTATGCGCTCCGCGTAGTACACCAGGCTGGCGAAGATGACGATGCCCAGCACCAGGAAGAACACCAGCAGCGTCAGCTCCTTGGCGGACGCGCGGAACGTCTGCATCAGTATCTTCAGCCCGGACGAGTGCCGCGTCAGCTTGAACAGCCGCATGATGCGTATGATGGAGAAGAACTCCAGTATGTCCGCGTTCTCCAGGTGCGACGCGAACTTCTGCAGCGTCAGGTCGATGTAGAAGCTCAGCGTGGCTATGTAGTCGATGATGTTCACGGACGCCTTGACGAACTCGCACTTGTTCGGCGACGCGACGAACCGCACCAGGATCTCGAACGTGAACCACGCGTTGCACACGCACTCGATGTAGAAGAACGCCTCGTGCGCGTTCGTCTGCGTCTTGTCCAGCACCCACGCGGTCGTGTTGTGCGACGTGCTCACCGTGATGTTCTTGATGATCGGCACGCGCATGTTCGGGTGCGTCTTCAGGCAGAACGACAGGATGGACACGCATATGAAGAACACGGACACGATGCCGATGATCTGAAACCAACGGAAACAACGCGCGCGTACAGTTATTCACGCGGTAACGATAAATCGCCTCGATCGGCTCGATCGCGTCAAAACGCGCGCGCGTGTGTGTGTGTGTGTGTGTGTAAAAGTACAACAGCTCGCAACGAGTTCGCTATCGGGGAGGTCGAATAGATTTATAACGCCGCTAGACGCAAGAATGTCCTTAAAGACGATTGTCTCAAACCAAACCCGGTGAAAACACAAGCGACGGCTTTCCCACTTACGAATTCCACCGTTCTGACGTTGTTAACGGGTTTTTATAGGTTTTCAAAAAAAAAAATCAATACATTTCACCGGGAACGCTCAAAAATTACTGTAATAGTTCGAAGACTGAGTTTTCCCGTACGTAACGTTTAATGTAGTCGAATCAAATAGTAATTTTTTTTTAAATTTTTTTATGTATATACGTTTTTTTTTTTTAACGTGACGAGGATTTCAAACGAGTCGTTTGAATGAACTCGTTAACCGAACAACGTACGGGGATAATGCGCTTTCGTTATTATTATTATTATTATTATTATTATTATTATCATCATTACTTTTCCACAGAGAGATATCCTGTAAAAAGAAACGCGAAAATGTCATACGTACGTAATCTCGTCGGAGCGATAAAAGAAAAAACACATTTATGACGCGTGTCGCGCGCTACGAGTTTATTTTACTTTCATTGCCGTGCCCGCGAAACCGTCGGCTAAACGTCGAGTTTTATTATTATTATTATTTTTTTTTTTATTCAACCCTTATTTCGTCGCGTTACGAAAACACGATAAGCGCCGTGCTCCGTGCGAAAATTGTTCGCGATTTAATTTTTTTTCAAAAAAAAAAAACTTTTTTGGTGATTTTCCTCTCGTCCGTTCATCACGGAACGCGCGTTACGAAATCGTCTCGACATTTATCACACGCGTTCTCATTCGGACCGGAATCGTAAGGTTTCGAAAACCGCGAAAGACCGACGCGATAGAGGTGACGACAAAGGCCTTCCTCACGTTTTTAACCCGTCGCGGCCGAGCGTCCAGAGAACACGTACACTCGTGTAATGTTTGACTGCGAGACGAAAACGAAAAACGCTACGGCGGCAATCAATTGCGCTGCTTAACAACGTTGTGCCGGTTTAGACGGGATCGCATGAGATATCCCACGTAAACGTCGTAAATCTTTTCCAAAAAAGAAACGAGCTCAACATTTCGTTTGACAAAAACACACGAGGAAAACAATCGAAAATAAAAACGTCGGTAATAAAAAGAACGTCGCGGCAGGACCAACTAAAACACGATCAACGATATGTTCCGTGTGTGCGTGTATAACGTACGCGAACGTGCGCTTACCTTAGCGGCATTCGACGAGTACGGTTCGTCGAACATGGACCACAGCTGGGGCTTAAACCGCTGCCACCAGGTGAGTCTACCCTGAAAGTACGCCTCCTCGAAACCGAATTTCCGAGCCATTTCTTCGTCGCTAGGCTTTTCCGTGTCCAGGTCCAGCCGGTCCAAGACCGCCAGTGTTTCCTGCGTGTCCCGGTGCTGTGAACAGTGTCGACGAAACGCGTGTCAGTGACGAAAATCCGCAAACACGGCACGTGGTTTCCGTTAACGTCGTTATCGTGTCGTTAACGTTTACGGGTATCAATACTCTACATTATTCCGAAGCCAAACACGTTTCGCCCGAATTTTTCGCAACACTCGTGTTTATTATTTACACGCATTTATTGACGTTCCGGCACTTCCACGGTTCCACAAATGAATTCGTCGGCGTGTCTAACCGTTACCTATCCTACCGGACGATTTCCTGAAATACCGATTGAAAAACATTGACTATCGGTTATTTAAGCTTTGGGTCTTACACGTTTTTCAACGGCTGTAAAACCGAATGAAATCGATATCTAGTTAGGTGCGTCCGACCGGTGCGTAATAGCTCAGCATCCAACCGTCTTTGGTTTTTATTCCGAAGCGTTTCTCACCGAAATTACTCTGAGTGGCGTGCCGAGGGAAGTGACGAAACCGAAAAACTACCGACTTACCAACTGCCGCCGCCGAGTTACGTAGAGCAACGCCATATGTGGAGCGTTGAATACGTTTTACTTCCGGTGTGACGGCCCCTTATTGAATCGAGCACGTGTGCCGTGTACCGGATTTAAATGCGTCGTCGCGGCAGAACGCAACGGGAGGAATCGGCGGCTGTCAAATGACATTTAGTCGTTGAAGTGGGGGAGGAGACAGTAAACTTTGATCATCGAAAACATAAGTCATAGTTTAAGGATATAAGTTCTATTTATTAAACAATTTTATTACTATTAAATATATTTATTTTTGCCAATTCATCCAAAATACTCCATCTGTGGCGGGGGCGAACGCAGAACCCCTTTTTATTATTTAATAGCATAATTTTTGTAATTATTATTATTATTATTACAAATAGGCAATAAACGGCATATTGTTAAAACTAATACGCAATAACAAAAAGGTTCATTACTGTGTCGAACGTACTCGTGTCGAGTGTACACGAAGAGTGTTATCATCGTCCGGAATATTATCTCGGCGTGTATAAATAATCGTACATATATATTTATTTTTTTTTTCGTTTTGCTTAGAAACCCGGTTTGTGCACATCACCGGATCGCGCGATTGGCGTTGAATTAGCAAAACGGTCGGACAACAATCCCATTAGGTGACGGCGAAAACGTAAACGTTCGAAAAAACGCAAACCGGCGAGAACGGACGGACGGGATTTCGCGTTTCGAATTTACGAACGGTAGAACGGCGTTGGACGATTTTGAAAATCCGACGAATACTTCCCGAGTAATATAAACGTTTACGTATCGGTTATTTCGTTCGGATTTCAAAAAAATTAAATCGCGTATTGTACGCGTGCGTGCTTTTTAAAAAGAAAATGACAGACACGCGAAAAGAAACAGAATGTGTGTGTGTGTTATCATATTATAGTAATGATATTCACTACTCGTTGCCGTCGTTCCGGGGCGCATTATCTCTTTCTCTCTTTCTCGTCTCCGTGCGTTATAATTTACATAAGGCCGACGCTATATGTCGCGCAGCGAGTGTTAGGGTCGGCCTAGGAATTTTTATTTTATTTTAAAAACCAGTTCAACAAATTCGACCCGTCGTTAACCGAATATCATTCGTGACATTGACTGTCTCGTGAATGGCGCTCGTGAAAACGTATACACATCTAACGTCTCACATGAGCCACGTATTATACAGAGCGATTCGCAAAAAACGCTACTTCGGTTTAACAATGTTTAACCAACGTACACGTTTCACACATGTTGCGACGCCGTACGACAACTATCGGTTACAACCTGGTATGTTCCGTCAACGTACGAGACGAAAATACGATTCCGCAAAGTGGCTTACACGCTAAGCGTTCACGAAAACACGTATGACCCGGAGCGAATCTCCAATAAAAAAAACACGTTGGAAACGCACGGGGCAATTGGAATCGGTGGCGGGCATTACGAGGGGATTAGCGCGGGCATGTACGGTTACCGATGTTTTATCAAAAGAACTCCGAGAAAACTAGATTTTGCAGTATGAAACAATTATCGTCTTACAAATAAAACGACCGTTCGTTCGAAAAACAACGCGAAACGCCGGTTTTAAACGTATAAATAATTTTTTTTTAAAAAAAAAATAGATTTTCGACACGAACGTGGTTTCGCTCAAGTATAACACGGTACGTAAACAGGTTAGGTTAGATGTTATTATTACATAACAATATAATACGTATAAATAGGTACATCGTCGACGAGAAAAACCGAAAATTTCACCGATATACGTACGTGAAATCACGTTCAACGAAAACTTTGCCTCTATCCCGCCGGTCGAGTGTGCGAAAAATTCGCGTTTATTTTCAGAATAAAACCTTTGGAAAAATAGCTCCGGGACGTATCGCCATATAACATTATATACCCTGTTCTATTCCATTAAAAGAAAAACCCCGAAGACGTTCGACGTCTATGTACGACGTCAGGCGCGTATATGGAATTAGTATCCGGACGAAATTCTTTTCATCGACGGGAAAAATAAATTATCCGTATCCCCTAGGCACCGTTGCGTCTGGCTACACACACACACACACACACACACACACACACACACGAGTTTTATCCTGTCGTGAGTAGGAGAACGTGCCAGCTCAAAAACGACTGTACTATCGTACGAAGAATGGGATTTTTTTTTTGTGAAAATTAGATATACTATCCGTATAATATACTCGTATGTATGCATATACAGAGTGCGGCGCGGGAATAGGTCTTTTTTGGAGTACACCGTTAATTTTCGGAGGAAAGGGGGGGAGAATTATTTTTATTTTTAAAAGATTTGTTATTACACGCCGTTTAAAAATATTTTATGTAGAGGAAGATCTCTCCCCGAAGTTAGCGTCCACTCGGTTTAGCAACTTTAATTCGATTTCTTCGATATTTTCACGAATCTCGGTCTTCCCTTCACATGCACGTGATTCGAGGCATCCTCCCTCTCCCCCAAAGAAAAAAGGTCACGGTATTGACGGATCCGGTGAGCGAGGTGGCCGCCAACGAATATCGCCAAACCGAGTGAAACGACTCGATTTGGAAATAGGGCTCGGATAGCCTGCGTCTGCGATTGTCGGAACCACAAATCATGTCTACAGTGGTCTTGCGTGTAAGTCACGTGGATTTTCCGAGGCCCAGTATCGATTAATATGTTCATTGGCCACACATCTTCGTGTCGAACGCGCCTACTGACCGTTTTATCGTTAAGTCCCAATTCAGTAGCACGACGACGTGCGGAACGGGACGGGCTCGTCATCGTTGCCCACTTTACACTCTAAAAATTTCCCGGGGTCGGGTACGGTTCTTCGCGGACCCGGTGATATCGCCGTTCCTCTGGCCCGAAACGAACGAACCCATCGCGAAATGGTTTTACGGGTTAGAAATCGCCGCCGCTGCGTGTTCACTACCGAGTCGTCCGTCCACACGGGCGTGACGGCTACTGACTACTTTGATGGCTTTGTGTGGAGGAGAGGTTAGGTTAAGTGCCTGCACGCGGATAAATACGACGTTGAAAAAACAGGCCTATTCCCGCGGCACTAGTCGTCGTTAGTCGCGCGGGCGAAATAAACTTTGAATTCGTTCAACTGTTTACGTGCATGCAAAACAGTACAATTATATCGTCCGAAACAACGTCCGGTTATTTATTCCGTCCGGCGGTTTTCGAAACGGCGTTCTCGACAATTTCGGCCAGTTTCGTCACGTTCGTATTCATCGCGAACAATTAAATATGATTCCGTCGGAACGGAAACGTTCGTTTTTCGCAAACGACAAAATCCGGGCGCGACAGCGTCATTTATAATTCGGACCCGTTTTTTTTTCCTTTTTTGTTTGTTCGTTTTCCGCGTGTAAGAACAAAAAACAAACCCTTTCAAAAACTCTGCCGAACAATATTACCGTCGCGGTCGCGGACGATCCCAAAAAGGGTTTGGTCGGCGTGATTTTACGCGTGAAACGCGCGCACGTAGCGATCTGGTAAGTCTCCGAAATCGTCGTCGGGTCATTTACGTCACGTAAAACATTGCAAAATACACGTGACGGCGGTTTTCAATCGAACGAAAAATATTTCTCGTTTTTCGTTTTAACCGGCGCTTGAATTGGTGTGGGCAGGACGAAGTACCTCTTCGTTTTACGATTTTTTTTTTTAACGTACTAACCCCGCAAATCAATAAGACGTTCAATTCTTCCGGAACGCACGTTTGTTTTATCCTTTTGCGTTTTCTAATTTCCCTCCCCCCCCTAAATCATCAAACACTGATTTGAACAACTCTGACACCTAACCTGACGCACGCCTGCTATCAAACGTGTTCGTTCTGGATACGGTTCGTATCCGGCCGTGGTCTTCATTGTTTTATAGTTATTATCGGCTTCGTGGGATATTTAACGCGTTACGACCGAGTGCTTTTTTTCTTTTTTATTCGTGTCGTTCATTCGCGTGCGCCTCTAAAACGATAGAAACAAATCGGCGGATATGAATGTCGAAAAAGTTCGAAGACACGTTTGAAAACCGAATCGGGCGAAAGAAAAAAGTTGCGTGTATACAGTTGCGCGGTCGGCCGGCGGCAGTGCTGAGTCAGACGCCTCCCCTCCCTGGAGAAAATTTGAAGAAAAACAAACAAATATCAAATATTAGAAAAATGTGATTTTGATATCACGGTCGTCATATATGATAACCACTATGTATGTTAAACTCGTGACATTTTGTTTGTAATCAACATATCCTGTTCACAATCATGATAACAAATTTATTTTTCTCGATGTAACATAAACGACCACCCGGGGAAAATTGTCTGAAAGGAACACTGACCGGCGGCGAGCGAATTAATCTAACTCGGGCGTGCATTGCCCTTTGTCGGCCGACGTACGTGTTGTGCGATCGTTTTTCGTCGCGAGAACTTCGCGTAGAACGATAAATACGATTCGGCGTACGCGGAGAGTCCACAAAAATTGTCTACTGTACCCGCGTAGATGCGCTTGTCGCGAGTTGACGTCGTTCGCGCGGGGAGGAGAAAAAAATCCCGTCTCTACGTCTCTATGTCCGACGGGGAAATGGAAATCTAAAGCGTGTCGACTCTCCCGTGTCATCGCGCACGCCAAAAAGTCCTACGCGTCTCGTTACGTTCCACGCGCGCCGCGACGACGAAATCAGTATCGAACACGTGGAGATAATACATTTAATGAAAAAAACAAAAAACAAACAAAAAACACATCGAAATTCGACGGTAAGTGCTGCGAACGAAAACGTACGACTTTACTTTACCGCTGCCGGAGGCACGCACACGACTCATTAATTATCCGATGAAAAATCGTCGGCAGAGAACAAAAAAAAAAAACCGTTTACCGCGCGCGTTTATTGTTTTATATTATAGCACGTGTGTCGCATGGGGCGTGATACCTTCGTGGACCTTCGGAGCTAATTTCCCGGACACGGAGTCCTTTCGTCGCAATCGACCGCCGAGTGGTTTTGGCGAAGTGCTCTTTCGCGCGTTTGCGTTGCTCAAAGCTCCCGCGAAAATATTTAAAAAGAAAACATTACGTTTCGCATCCGTCCTGCGTGGCGTTTTAAATTTAATCCAGTTTTTTTTTTTAAGATCTTTTTACTTTTTCGTAATTTTCCTTAAAAATAAAAGTACGTAGTTGAACCGCGTTTAATTTAAAATTTCTTCAGAGATAAAAATGAAAAATTTTCACGTAATTTTTTTTTTTTTTTGTACGTTATTCCGTGAGCACGCGACAAAACGCCAATATAAATGTCCGGTGACTTTGTGATGGGCAGTAACGGCCTTAGATTTATTTCTCATAAATCAAAACCGAAGAACGCGTGGGAGAAAGAGGAACACGGCACCGGTTTCGTTATAAAACGACGTAAATGGTGAAATGTACGCACGCATTAAATACAGACGAACTTGAAATCGCGTTAACTGTTCAATTTTCAACGAGAACGAAATCACGTCACCTCGGGTCGTCAATGTCGAGTATAGTTACGACCGTCACGCGTTTTGCCACTAAAAAATTCCGTGTTTATAATTTTCGTTTCAACGGGTATCGTAACCATACGTTTTTCCCCGTCCGAAATTTCCGATGGCACATTACGTTTAGTTTGCCCGTTCGTTTCGGTAAATAATAATAATAATAATAATTGTTACGACACGGGACGGAAAGCGTCGCGGATTTCGCATTTCATACGGGCACTTAAACTAATAAAAACAACTGCTGCGTTTCTCTTCGGAGTGATATTATTTTATTATGATATCGCGTTATTAAATTGTTGGTGCGAGAACGCGGGGCCAGCGCTAAAGTTTGCGAGTGCACCGACGTCTCGCATAATATTTTATTCATTTTCGTGTCTGCGAATATTTTTGTTTTTTGTTTTTTTCTTTTTAATACGTGCGTTAAAACATTCCGCTGTTTATAATCCCGGGCACTTCCCTACGCGTGCCGTCGCACACGACGCATACAACAGTTCTGTGTTTTAGAAACGATACCACGCCTGGCGATTACAATAAACAATTTAAGCACATTACGCATAATTCCGGTTCGACGAAGCTCGCGGTTTCGCGTAGAAAATTATTTTTTATTCATTTAACCGTCCTAATTCACGATCGTAGCGTGCGACTTTAGAATTCATTCCGTTGCGGAGAGACGGGGGTTTTTTGTTTTTTTTTTTTTTTGTAAGAACCGACTACGGAAACAATTTCGATTTTTCGAAATGACGATTTTTGTTTAACCGAACACGTCTGTGGCATTTCGTTAACCGTTCCCCTTTAATATCGTAAAACACTCTTATTCAAAAAAATAATACAAATAATAATAACACAAAAAAAAAAAATCGTGCGTGTTACGAGCGCGCGCGGATGAACTTCATTCATGGTCATTCAACCGATAGAGTATCAGGTGTTTGTAACGGAATAAAATAAACAAAAATGTACACGGAGGTTACTGAATATTCTCTATTCCGGTAGGTAAATAAATATATAGGAACTGTACGAGGGTTTATCAACGAAATGCTTACTCGGTCACCGCCGCTAGATACTCTGAAACGGGTTACTTGGTTTGCCGGCAAGGTTTATCCATTAAAATAACAGAACAAAAGAACACACCACAAAAACGGCCAACGCGGATAAGTAACGGCCGTGGCACTTTCGCGACTAAAACGAGAGACAACGCGCACGCGCGACTGATCTCGAGAAAAAGTGTCGTGACGCGCAAAAAACCTTTTTTTCCTTTTTGCGCCCTGCGACGAAGTAGTTTCACTTCGCAGAGTCGTGATCTCGGTTAACTATCGTCGACGTCGGGTAAACAACACACGACGAACGACGAGTACTCGCCGAACGACTCGGTGGTAATGGTAATAACCACGTCATAACCGGGGACTCTCCACGGACGTCCGTCGTCGAATTGGTCGCGCAACGAAATCAGTTTCAATCGACACGACCGACGAACGTTCTCGCGAACACGAATAAACACGTCTGCGTGCACGAAATCAATTCGTCGCCGTTCGTTTCTCGGCACGCATTTTCTAATCGTCTCGGTCGTAACGCGGAACGCCGTTTTTCGGGGACACGGTTGTCGAAACGGTTATGAAAAACTATGAAAACCAACGTCCACGCGTTTCACGACCAATCGAAATCAAAACCAATACGGCCAAAGCCAATGCTGAACATTAAATTAAATTTATTACTTAAAAATGGTATTCGCGTCGTTAAATCGTATTAAACAATAGTCACGTATACACATATACGGAAAACTTGCATTATTGTTTGAATCTAAAAAGACCGTTGTTTTTTGTTTTTTTGTTTTTTTTACCAAGAACGTCCGCGCGTTGTTTACAGACGACGAGAAAAACAAAAAAGAAACAAAGATAGAGATTAATCTTTTTTCAACCGCGACTGAAAATAGACATTTTTTTTCGACCGGAGCGGGGCTTTATGGGTATATTAAAACAAACTCGGTCCTTTATTTTATTTATTCATCCGTTCAATACACCGTACATACCTACGTCGTAACACAACGAGAAATGTAATATAATACAATTGAAACGCGTGGCCAATTAAAAATACACGCGGCTTACTGAAAGTTGTCTCCATTCTGTTCACGCATATTATATAGGGCGGTTTTTTCTTTTTTTTTTTAATCACGCGCCAGCGATTATCCGCCAACACTTCAAACGGATTTTTTTTCAAAAAATTATTCGTTATCGAATAGTCCATTTTCGAAATTGTGCCCATACCTCAAACGAATGTGAACCATCTCACAGCACACCGTCGACATTCATTGTTAACGAGGATAATTATTGCTCGATCATTCGGCAGTCGTTTTTCGCGCAGTTCCGCGGGAACGGTAATAACCGCGTATTAACATTATTACAATAATGCATTTATGTTTGATAGATATTAGACATTATTGTTGGAAGGGCATTTAATTACTTGAACAGTTCTGGCAGAGCGTTTCCAAGGGGGTACGCTTTCAACGCCCACTGCAATAACACTACATTTCACCGCGTCTTAAATTTAAACGTTTATTAAACGGGAAATGTTCGTCGGATTTTCAAACGCTTGTAAATTACTCGCATAACGAAACAAATTCTTAAAAAAAAAAAAAAATTAAAATCCTAGGTATATATATATATATATATTCATTGGGACGGGGTTCAAATTATTAGAAAAATATAGAGTGGAATAATAAAAAAAAATCCGCTTTTTAATGGACGTTTTCGCCTCAGATCAAACGCGTTTATAATTATTGTCACTGTTTAAAAGCGTTAACTGTCCTTTACGAACGCTTGTTACCGTCGAGTATACACAATAACGACATGCCAAACCATCTAGAAAAGAAATCCGATCCTTACCGGACGGTTTTGGCGGAACCTTTTTTAATCAACGTCTCGCGGTATGTTTTTCTAATATTTTACTCGAAGATTATTCGAAATTTATTTTGGGCGCGTCGCCATACAACGATTTGTATACGGCGGCAATCGTATTTTCGAAACGTCTCGTTTAAAAAAAAAAAACAATTCGAAAGTCGGAATAATACGGAATCGTCCGTTTCGGCAACTAACGCGCGACTTCGTAGTGCAATTGTGCGCAGGACAGTGTACACACCGCCTCTTTCACGGAATAAATCGACCTAATAAACGTATAAATCGTCGAGCTAAGCAATCACGGAAAACATTAAAGTAATTTCTGCAATTGAATCTACAAGAAATTCGTACTGAAAAGTTTCACACACAAATGTTTTTGTTTTTTGTTTTTTTTTTTTTTTTAAGACTGGCTTCGCAGTACTTTAGAGTAAATGTTCTGTGAAAGTTTCTTTGTTTAAGCTCCGTTTTATGGAATTCGTTCGCTACAAATACAAATCCTCTACACATTGTAGAAATCACTGCGACATTATACGTACGTACGTATATATATATATATAGTATCGTTCTATACTGAATTTTTTTTTCACAGTTTTCAAGTTGATCAATCAACGTTGTGTTAAATTATCGTTCGCGTAAAATACGTTATCGAAAATAAAACCATTTCACTAGTAATCCGTGTCGATATTAGTTTAATCTCTCGTTTCGCGCGCGATAAAAGTCGCTTTATCGTAACGTATCGGACGACCCATAACGTATTTTTCGTATTCGATAAATTATCAATATTATTATTTTATTTTTAATTCGCGAAACGTATTGTTACTGTCGTTGATCGGTTTTTTAGCGTCAAATAAATCTCGTTTATACAATAATAATAATAATAAAAACACATTTGAATTGTCGACGAATACATATATATATATATATAATATTATGCGTAATATATTATTATTCATAGCCGTGTATGAATAACTATCTGCTGTGATATTGCTCAAAACACGCCCATAAATATTTGTCATTAATTATTATTCATTCCGTATGGTTCTATTCGTATAAATTCCAATTTTTCACGGTGCCCGATGAGCGAAAATAACTAAATAAATTCAAAAACGTGTGCGCGAAATCAACGTTTACTACAACGAGAACGAATATGATTATAGCGTCGCTCCCGTCCGCGTTTAATAGATCCCGATGATTTCGGCGCATAAATAATATTTGAAAACAGGGGTCTCGTATTATTGTATACAGAAAAAGTTCGCGCATCTCCTCCCCGCCTCCTCCCCTCCGGCGTTATAGCGAACACAATACGGTTTTTTTTTTTGTCTCGGACGCGAGTCGGATTATAACTATTGATTTTTCTAGAATATTTCCCCGTTAAAAAACGAAAAAATCGTCGAACCGATCTAACGTCGCGGGGGGAAACCGAAACAAAAAAAAAACATTATGGCGGTGTACTCGGAGAAAAGCCGGAGAAATCACTCGACCGACGTACGGAGAGTGGGGGAGGGAGGTGCGCGTACAACACTGCGGCGCGAAGCTTGGTTGCCGTAATAAATCCCGAAAACAATGTGTTACACGTTTATCGTCCGGGCGGATCGGGTCCGGTTTGATTTCGACTGTTTTCGACGACATTTGTGTTTGGCCGCCACTCGTGGTCAGGCACACACGAGTAGGGAACTGTCTGGAGAGCCTGGAGGATTTCGTTCGCTCGTGCCTTTCCGAAATTTGCTGAGCAAAAACCGCGCGGGCCGGACCGGGAGACGCGTGTCGGTTGGTAATCAACGATTCGTCGGTACGACGTCATTGTTAACCGTCGATCGTTTCCAGTTTTTGGTCAGCGAGTTTTTAGAACAGTTTGTGGAACCCGGCGAGAGCGAGCCGCGCCTTTGGCGAATTAAACCCAAAGACCGTCACGACGGAAACGCGAAAGACGCCGCGTGTGTTATAATATCAATCGACGAGCAAAAGGGCAATCGAGCCGAATCTCCGAACCGAGTCCGAACCGCGACCCGTAGAATATGTAATCTAAAATCTGAAATCGCCACGTTATACCCCGACCCTTGAACGCTAATTGAACGCCTATATACGAGTATATATTTCTCGCGCGAAATAACCGTTTCATGAATGTATTATTGAAAAGTTTTATTAATAAAAACCGATCGTCGATACGGTTTACGGTTTTCCGGCCGTTACTGAACACGTACGTTTTCGGCCCGTTAACGTCGTGCAAAGTAACCGCTACTGAACGACATCATTTTATTTTACCGTTTGAACGGACTTTCGAAAATTGTTCAATTATCAACGACGTGATCTAATTAAAAGTTTTAAACGCGATAGTTACTCTAAAAAAAAAAAAAATGTATGCTTACAAAATTTCGATTTTTTTTTTATAATTAAAATTTTAATTACAAACGTTACGTTTGTTGGAGCGCGAAAGTATAACAATCGTTTAAAATATTTGTCACAGGCAATATGAATAATCAGACATTCTCTATAACACGCGTAGGCGTTTCGTAAAACGTCTAAAATTACTAGGCTATACGCGTAGTTCATTCAAAAGTCGAATAGACAATACGGTATTGGAATACCGACGAAACGACTGATCCTTTCGTAGCAAAACTATTTAATCAAGACTTCGACAACTGCGTTTTCATAGTGGCGTATACATATATATATATTCTATATTCGTATCAATATTTTATTAGACGTGCTATATAGTTTAAGAATACTGTTTACGAAAATATAGCGGCCGAAATCGGTATTATACGAGAACAATGTTTTAAGCATAAAATACAACAATAATATCACGTAAACTAACAAATATCGCGGTTCGTATAAAAAAACAAAAAACAAAAAACAAAAAGAAAAGAAAGGCAAAAAATATGGCCGAGTGGAAAACAATGATAACAAATATATAACACGAAAAGAAAAGTAGTATACGGAACGGAACGGAAATTTAATTGCAATAAAACGCTGCTTACCGGACTGTATTTTATGTTTTATGGCGTATAAAACCAAAAAAAAAAAATATATATATATATTTATTGTTTGATCTTGTGCGTAGGACAACATTGTACAAACGAGATTAACTGGCAGTAAAACACAAGTTGTTAATAACGTTTAGATTAGGGAGAACGCGGTTATAAATAGTTGTCCAGTAGTAATTTAGTTTGTATTCTTTTTGTTCGAGACCGCGTACAGGTCTAAAACCGTTTTTTTTTCCAAATAGTACATTCGCTTTACGCATTTCTCAACTGATTCATTTGATGTTCTTCGCCAAAGACCGCGGACGGATAATTGCGATCAAATATATCCCTCACGTCCGGACAACACAAAATAATTGCTCGACGCTTTTGTTTAGTATTCTCTTGATCACAAATTGCCTCCCCCCCCCCTCTAGTCATACGTTGACGACGAGCCGACTGTTATACAGCGTACTTGCACAGTAATTCGTGGACACCCTCAAAGTTAAATATATTTCTCACCGAAAACCAAAATCCGATTGTTCTCTAACATTCGTCTGTATGTTCCACGTTCGTAAAACACAGACGTGTATGTGAATTTGATTTTCCTAGTGACTATATGTATGTATGCATACAGTTTTAATTATGAACGGAACGTCTAATTTTCCCGTCTACCCTGACATACGGATATGCTGTGGTACGTGTTGGAACAAGGCGAATGCAAGGGAACCTAACCACTTGTTACAAAAAAAAAAAATTAATTATAAATAGTAAAATAAAAAGATTTACCTCCCAAAGTATGAAATTCGATGAGGCTATTATTGACGACATCGGTTTTTGAAATCCTTTTTACTATTATTTTACTGAGTGTTTACTATAAATATGTTTTAACCGATTAAATTCGCATAAACAAATTTCGATTGTATACACCAATTTACACAAACCAACGAGACGAGAACTGTGTTGGAACTACCGAATTAATATAGGGACCAATACATTTATAAATCGAAAAAATACGTACACAACAATCGTTATCGAGTTGTATATTTAACGGTGTATAAAACGGTGTAAATTTTGTACCGTGAAAATCCAACCGCTTCGAGTGAACCGAATTTAATCCCGAAAACCGATTCGAACACGCGTTTTTACGTTTTCAGAATGTTTGTTCCAGCGTACTTGAAAGAAAAACGAAACTTTTAATCGAAAACCGAGAAAAAAGGCTGACGAATTCAAATCGTTTTCGTCAGAATTGCATTTCGTTCTCAATTGTCGTCCGGTTTTTAGATCGCGTAAAGATTTTTTACGCGGCGGCAATAGTCGCGTATACTATACCAAATCAATGATTTTGTTGTTTTGTTTATTTTTCAGCGCCGCGACGACGCGGGCCCGCGCGCACACATCTCGAAAATCGTCTAACTCGTTAGAAAAAAATGCTTTTCCGATGGCCAACAACTGGAGACTGTCGAATCCGGATAAAATACAACGATAATACGTATCGAACGCGGCGAGGGTAACTGCTGGTTTACGACGTCAAAACCGTTTTGGGTCGTCTTCAGCTGCGACACAGACACGTGTTATCGTTTAAATCGCATTAAGTCCGCGTTTTAATTCGAACGGCGTTATCGCGGCGCCGTAAAATTTAGATTCGTCCCGTCCTCGTTCTTATCTCAATCTGACCCCGTCGCATAGCGTTTTAAATATCCGCGGTAAGTCGTTTCGAACGACCCAGTCACCGGGAGGGATTCCAAAACGCGCGCTCGCTCGAAAAACCGAAATAACCAGCTCTTCGCGCGAATGATAACCGTAGTGAACCAATAGTTTTTTTTTTTTTTTACGAATCCAGACGGTTTATTAATGTAAATTCGTCGGAGTTTTGCATTTAACGTTACGCGGTCGTCTCTCGCGCGCAACCATAATACGACCAATAGGATATTGATTTTCGACCCGTGGTGTCTACTAAATGATTTTCGCGTTTTCCGAAATTATATTATTCGTCCGAAATCGTTTTGAGATTAAAAAAATCGAAAACGAATCTCGTACACGCGTTTCGACAGGATTTACGGGCGTGTGTTTGTGTCGACCGCGTCGAAAAGCGAAACAAAAAAAAAAGTACACTCCGATAAATCGGGTCTGATCAAAACCGTTTTCAGCGAAAACGTCGAAAGTTTCGACGAGAATTAAAAACAAACGAAAAATCCGATCGTCAGGGTGATGGGGGGGGGGGGGTGGGTGGAGGAAGAAAAACTTTAAGCCCGTGAGTGCCGTCACGTAATCAACGCGGTAATATATTTTTAACGTACAACGTGTCCACGAACGAGATCCCCGACGTCGACTTGAATTCGCTACGGGACGTTTAATCGAGAGACGTATGGGATTCGTGGGCGTAATAACTTGAAACGACGACGACGACGACGACGACAATAAAAGGCGAGCGGTGTCGGATGGTGCCCGAGGCGTGTTGCGCGTAATCAAATTCCGGTCGCACGGTTCGCGAAGACGATTATTATTTTTCCAATATATAGTTGTTCGAACGGCTTCCCTGACCGGGACAGGAAATCGACCATTTCGAAGATTATGACAGGGTCGGGAAAATGTGTAAAAACAAGACAAGCGTATAACATTTTTAAAGTGGACTTAAAACTTACTTCAAAACCATAAGGAATGGGGAGGAGGAGGGGGGGGGGTGCCGCTACATACGACGAACCACAGTATATATACATATACGTATTACGTACAAATAACATATGACCTGATCGTCGTTTGAACAACTATGACGATGGACGTCGACGGCACGATCTCGAAACGGACGGCGAAGGAGGCCGGGAAAACAGGGGTCATAAACCAAAAATGGTGGAATGCGAATAGTTGATCGGCGCGGTCAACCGAACTCACGGAAGGCGCGCGACACGCTCGCCTATTAAAACCGCGACGACGGCGGACGAGTGTATTCGCAATCGCAGAAGGAAACCCTCCGATAATGACAATGATGTATAAATATACACACCGAACAACCGTGCGCACGAAAACGTTCCGCGAGTGTGTGTCTCCCGGACGCCAATCGTTGTGTAAGCCACGCGGGGCGCCTACCTGAGTGTAGGTCATCCAGCAACAGGGCTCCACTTGGTTCGCGTCCAGACCCCAAAACTCCAGCTCCTCTTCGAACAACGGGCCGCACACGTCCGTCGGATAATGAAGTTTGCCCGTCCTGAAACACGAAACAACACCGTTTCAACAAAAAAAAAAAAAAAAACACGCGCGCGGATCGAAAAGGCGTCACATAACACAGACGCTAACGTCGCCGAGCGAAATAATAATAAAAATTTCATTCAAACGTTTCGTTTTTTTCTCTCGTGTCCAATACCGTTCGACTGCGGGGAGGATACGGTTGTTCGCGTGTATTTTATACGATTTCAATCGATCGATCGACCGAAAAAAAGTAAAAAAATCTAGTGTAAATAAATAGCGTTGAGTGGACGTAAATTAATAACGGACTCTTTCGCTTTTTGAACGCAGAAAAATACGATAATTTTTTTTTAATAACACACACGTCGCGAATTCGCCGGTTTAAACGCTGTTATGAACAGTAAGTTTTCACCGCAGTCATCGCACTAGTTACTTGTAAAGCAAGCATTTCGAACATTGTATATGAAATATGCCCGGTCGGACATTCCGCCGCATAGACAGTTTAAGGGACACCGCCGGCCTACGACGACCGCGCTCGGCCCAAGGGAGTCGTCGGTCGTTGTTGTTCGGCAGAACCTCTCGCAAGTCTTAAACCCCAGATTTTCGGCGTAACGCTGTTTTTTTGTTATTAAAGTATGGTTGGGGGGGGTTGGGGAGAGGGCGAGGGGGTTTGTAACGCGCGTAGTAAATTATTTGAGTCGCGTAGACGTACGCAACAACGTTACGACGTTTCACTGGCGTAACAATTCAAGTACAGATATTGATATTATACACTTGCGAATACGAACATATCGATTTTAACAGTTTTGCTCGTCGAGACTCGAGAAAATCACGTGGTCGCGGACGAGCTGCGAGGGAAACGTCGTTACCGACACAACGATCAGCGGCGTATTCTCGGTGGAGAGGGGGGGGGGTGTAGGAGTACTGGATGTACAGTAAAAAAAAATTGGAAACACGCCACCGACTACGGTCGGGACGCAACAATACCGCGATTGAATATTGTATTAGAACAACAAGTATTATACTTTCTGTAAGCGGGTTTTCTTTTTTCGTCTCGCAAAACGATGTTACGTCGTTCGATCCGTTGCCTACGTGGCGAAGCGGAATAATGTGTTCGTCGTATTCAAAAAAAAAAAAAAAACGATTCAATTTCGTTCGTCTTGTCGTGGAACTCTTTTTCCGCGTGGAAAACGTCCTTACACCGGACGGTCTCCGTGCACGCGATGCCTGTAAAAAAGCAGTCTCCCCGGCTTATCGACTACCATCTACTTATCCGTTTTTTTTTTGGACCGTTTCCCGCGACGTCCATGCTCAACGCGTGACAACTCGCACGCGTACGATCGAACACCGCGACCGCTGACGTCGCTCGGAGCCGTTTTTCGAGCGCGACGATTTATCGTCGTTTACAGACGCGAAACAATAATAATCATAATAATATCCTAATAAATCTCCGTGCCGCGCGAGTAATTCACTTGAGCCGACATCCGCCATATCATTTCATTTCGATTGTATCGTTCAAAACGCTGACGGCTCGCAATAATCGTCACGCGCGCGATTTATTCCCGTTTTCAATAATCAAAAAAAAAAAATCAAAATCAAAAAATGAAGCGAGCCTACGAGCCTACCGTTCAACCCAGACCTAACGCACTCGACCGTTTGCAGCCCGACGACAGACGATTCGGGAACAATTTGTTTCTCGTTCTCGTCGCGGTGTCTCGTTAATTTTCACAAAAACGATTCCGGGCTGTTGCACGGTGTTCGGAAAGTAAAAAAATAAAAAAGTTCTACGAGAATTCGATATTTTAACAACGGTTTTTTAAAACCGATTGAACACAGTAACGACAAACGCGAAATTTACGGGATATTTTCTAAAACGATGCGAATCAACGCGTTCTATCCAATATTGTCGCGTCTAGACAACACGAAAACGAGAGCGGTGGGGACGTGACGAAACAACGTGAGTTTTCGCGACGAACGCACGGATTTCTCGTACATAATTGATACGCGCGCCGCGGTATTGTTATTTATTTTCCCTAACCGCGTCGACGGCGAACCGAAATAATTTATACGTTATGTAACGGTTTCGCGTTATCGACATGACGATTTTACGCGGAAACGAACAAACGCGATAACGCGCCGCCCGTCCGACCCCGTTGTTGTTGTTTCGGGTTCGTTCGAAATCACGACGCGTTTTTTTTTTTTTTTTTATAACTTTGGCCTTACGACGACAACAGGTTTTCGATCGGTTCGGCGTTTTATCTGGTCTTATGCCTGTCGGCCCGAAGCGTGACGGCGCTATATCGTCTAGAAATCCGTTGACGACGTTTTAATCGCGAAGACGGAACGTCCGCTCGCCGGAAGCGAAACGGAAACGAATTCGGTGACCTTTAAAATAATCGATCCGGCGGCGAATTTCAATCGATAGTACACCAATTACGACCACGGTATTGTAAAAGAAAAGAACAACACTAAATAAACGGTATTGTGAGCTCGAAAAATATGTGTGTGTGTGTGTTTTTATTCCTTTTCTTTAATTATGTTACGAGTACACGCGTTCAGACAATATCAATGCGTTTCAAAAGAAGCGATTAAAAAGTATTCTCAATGCACATACGCCGTAAAATATACGTATTTAGACACTCGACTGCGAGCTGACGTATCTCGTTGACCTGTTAATGTCCAAACCGTATAAGTCGGTTGAAAGTTACATTATTCTGTTTAAAAATTCAGGAATCGACGAATCGAAACGGTTTAAGAGTTGAGGAGTCGTGGGGAAATTTCGAACAAACGTCTTAAAAATATAACGAGAGGCATGTTGTTGAAACTGTATGCGAAATGAAAAGGATATTGCATATCTGGTGCCATTTTTCTTGTTTTTTTTTTCTTCTCAAAACTTCACGCAATTCATGAAAAGTAAATAAGAAAAACCGCGTTGTCCAAGATACGATTGAAATACCGTTGTGTATACAACTCGAAGTTAAAACAAATAAACAGAATAAAATAAAAGCCACTTGTCCACCGGTCAAAAGTTAATTCGAATGTCAATCGGAATCTACTGGACTTTGCGAACTCTTTCCGAACTTTCTAACCTGACCTGACCAAACGGCCGACGTCGGTCCGCCGCACCGGAAAGTCTCGTTTGTCTCGTACGCGGTTTTAGATAAGGACCGTTTGTCACCAGTCACGCAATAACAACGTCGCGCGAACTATGACGCAATTACGTTCGTACGGAATTCTCGCCCAGTGTATCATCATTATTTGTAAAACACGGGCAGCAACGTCGTCTCGTATCCGCAACAACACACGAGTTCATCAGTTCGCTTCCGTCGCCATCACAGCCGGTGTTGGGCGCGTCTGTCTCTCACCGCCGACCACCGTCTCCCGGCCGTTTCCTTCTTCGCCGCCGCGTGTCTCCTCGTACCGTTTAACGCCGCACACCGCATGCCGTCGATGAGTCTCGCGATTAAACGGTCTCCGTCTCTCCGTATCCACGCGTCACAACTTTCCAGCCGTCGTCGGTGAATTAATTTCGATCGTTCGCTCTATCTCCGAACCCGCCCGGACGATTTCGAAAAACGTGTCTTGGTTAAATACGTGCAATATACTTTTTCGAAAACTATACCTCGCGCGACAATAATTTAAAACAGACATTTTTTTTTCTTTTCAATTAACGATTGAGGCCTCAAAAAAAAAAAAGAAAAGAAAACTGCACGACAGTCATAAGCGTTAGTTTATATGTTCTCGAAAAACGAGGTTATCTCTCAGCCTAAGCGATTTTTATCCGATTCACTTCAACGTTACGGCCAGAACATTATTGCCGTACCGTGTTAGTTTAGTCGGAGGCTCGAGAAGCGAACGGAAATGTCTGTACAGGCTTGTTGGCGTCAAAAATATAACACACCAGACACGCGCGCGCGTCGTTCTCCGGTCGCGTACGGAGATTTCGCGTAAACGTTTATACGTAACGACGGGCGGCGAAAACGTTTTCGACAATATCTGAACGTCGTTCGTCTCTTGTCAACGCGTATCGCGCAAATTGCATACAAAACAGAAACGTCTCCATTGCCGCAGACAGAGATTCGGCCGTGGCCGAAATCGAGCTACGTGATTATGGATCGCGTTTTCTACGGACGTCGACGTCGTTCAGCGTCACGACAACAACAACAGTAATAATATTTTCTTGCGCTCTCGCGTCAAAAAAGGCGATCCTATTGTATTTGAACCGATCGGAGGAACGTTACAGCGGCATAACGCCGTCCATTCGAATTTCCGTTTTCCGGCAATTGTTTCAATAATCGTGTCCCGACCGCGCACGCCGTTTTCGCGACGTTATGTTCGAATGAAAATTATTTCAACGTTACACTGGAAATCAGTGCACGCGATCGACGAAAACTTCACTCGACGACGACAATGACACTAAATGACCCGCGTGGCGTATTTTGTTTCGGTTTAAAGTCTGGTCGGAACAACTCGAGTTCACCCGTTCGAATTAACAGCCGTATTTTACAATTGGGGTCAATGGAGATCGTCGTGAAATGATCACGGTCCGTGATCTTAACGTGACAACCGCGTCCATACGTTATATCGTCGAAAAACGCACGCGCACGACAACGACAAAATAACATTATCGTTTATGTTTTTATTTTTATTTCAAACGAATCATTTCCGGAACCGGGCGCAGGCGATCGGATCGAGGAATTGTGTCTTCGGAATTTAAAAAACAAAACAATTTCATAACATATTTCAACATACGGGGTTTTTTTTTCGGAAACCTTCGTTTGTTGTTTAGAAAAAAGCGATTTAGAATTTACACGCAGCTCCGGACGCGTTATCGCGTTAGACAAGAGATGAACGAACGACGATCACGGACATAATATGTTTTCTCGTTTGTAAATAATCACGGGAACCGGCGACGAGAAAATCACGAATTCTCCATTATTACTATTATCACTATTATTATTAGTTTTCGCGAGAAAATATTTAATAAAAAAAAACGCGCGGGCGCGAGCGCGCGCTCGCGCGCGTGTGTGGGCGCGAGAATAATCAATACCGCGCGAGAAACAAGCCATATATTATGTAGTGCACGCGTTCAAACCGTGTTTAAAACCTACACGCGAACGTGTGCACGTATTATTTTTAGTTTTTCCCGTGGTCTGAACGAGTTTTCGACACCGGCGGCTTGTCAATTCCGTTGTCCGATAAAAGCTTATACACGTACGGCCGATATTTCGGTCGGCGCGCGGGACGGCCGACGGTCACCGAACGACGCGCGCGCGACAAGGTTCGCCGCCGGCTTCGTCCGAAACAATGCCGGGTAACGTAACGACGATAACGACGATAACGATCAGAGAACGCCGTCGGATTATCGGACCACTCGTCGGGACCCGGGGGGGGGCAATTCGCGTCGTTCTCGCCAACAATAACCATTTCTCCCCTCGTCGCATTCCGGATCGGTATTTGAATGGACGTCGAAATTCTTTACGCGCGCGACCTTTCTTCGGTCTGCAACCGAAACGCAACTCCAATACGTCCGTTCCATCGACCGGTCGACGAAACCAACGTTATTACATTTTTTTATATTTATTTTTTACACCTCCGCCGCCACCACCCTGTGCCATTACGCGGCATATCCGATGTACCCCATATCTCGTGTACTCCCGCGGAGTCGCTCCGTACTCGCCCGGCGTGAAAATCCAAACGGATAACTCCGTCACGACAACGACGATCGACGTTGAGTAGGCCGTTCGCGAGCACAGCACGAGACGGACGAGCGCTAAGGCTCACACGTACTGACTGAGAAACACATTATGAAATACACGCAGGGAAAAAACTCCCGACAGCGTAGCGTGCGACTCGAGTTATTATTATCGTCACACTCCGTCGGGTTGGTTCTCACGAGCGCATAAATTATAATAACAATAAAACGAACAAAAAGTTTGTGTATATTGCACGTTATTTTATATAGTGCACATTTCCAGCAATTTCGGCACGGACGTAAAACACGTTCGGAATTTCAATAATTCATCGTAATCGTCTCGAGGGTCTCCGTTATGCTACTTAGTGCATGTTGTTTTAACAAAAACTAACGACACCGTGCAGTATCACTTTACTCGTACCTTCGTGGCGAAGTGGTTCAGTCGACGTTCCTCGATGGACTGAAGGTCCGGAAAACGAGTACAGCGGAACGGTTGTTGATCGTTCGATTTTTCAACGCGCGCAAGCAAAATACTAGCCGTTTAAAGGCGATGTACCAAAAAAACAAACAGTACGTACTTGATTGATAGATAAACCGCGTTCGAAAACAAAACGGTCATAACGATCGAAAAGAGTAAACGTCTATTATTCCGTTCGGTTATGACGGAACGAAAACGATGAAAAACTGATGAACAAACGTGATTTTACGTTTTCCATAAAATCAATTTTTCATAATAAATAAATGTTTTATTTTTAAACTTCTCATAATATGCGATTTTATTCGGCCGCCAACCTGCGTATAGAATATTATTTTAAACACGCCTTTTTCGGACGTTTCAAACACCGTATTTGACATAAATACGATAATAGTATAAAAGCGATTCGTCGAATATTGTCGGGAAACAGACGTTCAAATACGCAAATAGTTTTTTTGTCGTGTGTAATATATCGATTGAACACGTGTTTAGTTGTTTTTATTCAACTGTCGAATATTTAGTGTCAAACGAACGAAACGAATAGTACAGTCGTACGCGGACAACGAGAATGTTTCGAATTATAAAATAAATATATTGTAATATTCTCATTTCGGAAAGTAAAACCGTTCGCGGCATTTTGTACGTCCGAAACGCAAAACGATCGACCGACATTCGGCCGGCTTCACGTCGTAACAGACACGGTTTCCTGCCAAAGACTCAAAATGCTCGTCAGCGACCACAATAGTAATATCAACAATAATAACGTTGCCGCGGTCATTCCGTTAAACCAACGAGAATCGAACATATACGAATACGTTATCGAAACACACGACTCTCGTACGAATTTTCGTTTTGAGTTTCGTCGTGTGTAATTACGTATGTTTTGGACGTGTAGTGTCGTTATAGAGTATTGTTTCGAATTCTCTTAAAATCGAATCAGTAGTAGTCAATGTTTCCAAACGGAATCGTCTAGGCTGTCGTTCGAGCTGATAACACGACAATGATATACTCGTATGTGTAAATTACGGAGATCGCGCCAGTTGTTGTACGTTCGCGTCAAATCTTTTCCATTTTTGCGAATTACAACGGCGTACTCACACCGTCGGGGGACTTCGTTATTTTCGGTTTTACATGAACGCGTTGTGAATGACCGAACAGTGACAATAAAATAGAACGAATACACTAGATTTTCGTTCAACGGATGATCTCAATGTTTTCGACGAGTTCATACACAACGAGATCGGATATTTCGAAATGGTCTCCGTGTTGACGGACCGAGCTCAACGACAACAACGACGGTCGAACAGTATCGAAACAACCGTCGTAGGAAACTGTCGTCAAGCCGGACATTTGAGTGCTGGTCTACGGAAAGCCTACGGATCCGTGTGTAGGTCTCGTTTGGCTTGTTGCCCGCCCGAACGGTCACATGCCGTTGCCTACCGGTTAAATCAGTTATTTGCCGCATCAAAACAAAACGTTTTATCACGCCGGACACGTCGACCGCCGGCGGTCGGACGAAACAAACGTTGGAGAAACCGTCTCGTAAAAACATCGCGGTCGAGCTACCCCCGACTGCCCGGCCCGTCGTGGACCGCCACTCACCTGTAATAGTTGAGCACCTGGGCGAACACGCCCGGATGCCTGTCGAAGAAGTACTCGTTGAGCACCGGGTCGTAGTTGGCCAGCGCCTCGGTCAGCCGGCTCAGCCTGGTGGCCGGGATCTTCTTCAGCGTCGCCTTGTACGTCTCGTGCCTGATGCCGCCGACGTTCAGCACCACCCGGTTCTCGGCGTCTATGTTCAGTATGTTCATCATAGTGCCCCCCGAACAGTTGGCGCCTCCCGTCGTCGATTGCGGCTGATGGCCGCCTACCATGTTGACCTGGACAACAAGAAAGCAACGCCAACGGGCGGGTCGGTCAGTCAGTGGCCGCCGCGGCGACCCGGTCGCCGGAGTCAGCGAACCTCAGCACAGCGTCCTCATCCGTGCAAGTGAATCCGCGCCGACCTCGGCCGTGGACCGTCGTCTCCTCGCCCGCACGCCGTCCGCTCGTCCCGTTCTGAAACACGCCGGAAACGCGTCGCACATTAGCGCCCGGTCACCGTGAGGAGCGCGTTGGTTCGTGCGCGAGACTTCGGGACGGGGACGATACTCGAATACACGTTTTGTGAAATTTTAAAAATTTTCAACTCTTTGGGCGCGCGCGCGCGCGCAATACAACTCGCGTTTTTTCAAATGACAACGCCTATTTATTTTTAGCGTAAGATTCGAAATAACTGATTTTTTTTTTCTAAAGTCATTTTGACTCTTAAAATTAGGTTCTAACCTCAAAATTGACCGAATAACAATTATTTCAAATACCAAAAAAAAAAATTATGTACGATATCATTTGTTTGTGTTTTTTAGTAGCTTTATTAAATTGCTATTATTATTCGTACTTGTAAATATGAAAATAAGTCAATGCAGCACGTAATTCGATATGCGTAAATTAATTAAAAATTAAAAACCGAGTTATCCTAAACTACGAAGGAAGTCAAAACGTCCACGTCAAAATGTTATAAATGTATACAGAAAAAATAAAACTACTCAAAAACAAACCAATGATATTAAACATAAAAAAATTTGTTTTTGTTTTTTGATATTTGAAATGATCGTTAATCAGTCAATTTCGAGGTTAGAATCTAATGTTAAGGGTCAAAATGATTTTAAAATAATGCAATTTGTATTGTGCACGTGCACGCCTAAAGAGTTAAAATGTTGAAAATTTCACAAAATGTATATTTGAGTAGCCCCAATAACTCATTTCGATGAAATGTCATCCAGCCGAAATATTTAGTGATACCTTGAAAAAATGATCACACCGTATAATATGTACCAGCTGACCCGGCGGCAAACGTCGTTTGGCCGGTAGAGAATCTTCACACGCTAGCACACGCGTGTGGAATATTTATCTGGTTTACTTAAAACGAAATGTCGCACAATTCGTGCGTATAATGAAATCACTCCCGGTGATCCAGGAAATCACCCGGGGCGTATATTTCTCAGATCCAGACGAACATCCGTGTAAAATGTCAAGTCGGTTGAACGGTTTCTTGCGAAAATTGGTCACGAAGATAGAGCGACCATTCTGTTTTATTAATATGGTCGGATATAAATATACGGACACAAACGGGACAATATCGAACGCCCGAGTTGAATTGAAATTGGCGCAATGTGATTCTCGCGATATATCGAAACCCGTCGATTTTGTTGCGCGACGTACGCGATACAATTGGTTATTTTTTTTTAGACCTACTAACTCGTTGGAAACACGTGAATCTGATGTTTCACATTTTTATCGACAACGACCGTACAATAAAATCGGCGTGTTCGTGCGATGTTTTTGACGAACCCGTCGTCCCTTACAAGTTCGGGCAAACACGTGATGGTGATCGAATCGCCGCGATCGTTTTAACACTACACGATTAACTGACGTGAAATCAAATGACGTGGACGTCGGAAACATAAAATCATACGACTGGCCGGTAACTTTCACTAAATCAAATACATTTAACGACTAGATTAACGCTTGAAAAGTAGTTTCGGACGACCCATGCGCGCACAAACGATTTCACGTCAACGCGCGTGGTGTTTGAACGGTTACCGACGAACCATATACCATACACACACGTCCAGCGAGAACGTCGGCGGACCGGGATTGTATCCCGTAGGTACTGCGCGAGGAATAATGACGGTAATGATATCATCGTATCGGTCGGCTTACGTTCGAGCACATTCGACGGTCGAATGTGCCACGACCGTATTCCGGACGACGCGGCTTGATATTATTTTCTCTCTGTCTCGAGATTATCGCCAAAGTCGTCGCGGAAAGGATTAAACGGCCACGTTGTTTACGGGCGCCGTCGAAAGAGTTCATTAAAACACCGTAATTAAACTCCGGAGAGAACGTCGTATTTCCGCCGTCCGACCGACTTGGACGTTTAATGAAAAAGAAGAACAGGTCGGGGCTTGTTGACGGCGCACGTGCCGTATCGAAAGGTATTATAGCCACGCGATGATATACGACGACGAACGTTTGCGGGATAGCCGCTTTCCTGGGCAAAAAACACTAGATGTATGATATACGTTTCGTTTCGGTGTCGCGATTTCGTTCGTTCGCGCGTTGAACGTTATAGCGAAACGCACGGGTTTCGTTTCGAGATGGGACGTTACGGACCCCGGGGTCGGTCGTCTCAGCAGTGGACGCGACGACGGACGTCTTCGGCTCGTTAACGGGTTAACACGGTCATCGGCGTCATCATCGTCGCACGCGTGTATGCGTTTACGAGGATAATGACGATGACGGAAAACGAAAAGACGCGAAATCTGACCACTGTCGACGCGACGACGATAAACCCTTATCTTCTGTTCTAATCTGATTTTTAATCGAATCATTGCATCGGCGATTTCTCGAACGACAACAGTATCGGTGGTTTCTCGGCAATCGCGGTCCCGATTCTAATCGTTCGCGGTTTCAAAAGCGACTTCATCGTGTGTACACGGATCGAATCGAAACGGCCGACATACCGGTCGCATTGTTGCTCGAACCTCTAAACGTTACGTCATCATACCAACGAGTCTTGTCCGAATCAATATTGCCATCGTCAATATCAAAACGCGATCCGACATGATTCGAGAAAATAACACATTTTCAATTGTTTGCGGTACGAGCACAGATTTTATTTAGAAGCTTTTATTTACGACGGAAAAACGATTTCGAACGATAAAAAAAAAATGTCCGTTTTTGGTTTTTTTTTTCAATGTCCAAGAGGAAAAATTCGTCACGAGCAACTAAATACACAACGATAATAAACTAATCTCCGGGCACTTTATATGAATGATCGGGTAAGACGTGTGCACGACGGAGACGGTAAAGGCAATTACACTATATATTATGGTGCGAGTCGACAGGCGACGATTGTGCAGCCCACTCCAATCGAGTTATAAAAGTTTTTGAGGCGCTGATGTCGAAACAAGTACGACGGAACTGTAGAAATATTCATTTTTAAAAGTGTTAATGTGGCGCTGTGTTCTTTTTTCTTTTTATTATTTCGGTCGTACAATATATCATATCGAGTTTGACGATTCCGTTTCGTTTAACGATTTATAAAGTTTAATTTAAAACATTACAAGGCCGTTGGTGTTTTCCACGAGGCAGGAAGGACTCGACGTTGAAGCCGAACGAATAGCGCGAGAGCTCGAATGAAAAAAAAAAAAAATATTCAACATTAAAATTTGAAACAATCGTTTTTTCTAATATCGGATATAAGTGGTCGACGGAATCGAGTGGAACTCGAACGCACACAAAGTTATGTTTAAAAAATGCTTACAATCACACATCGTACATGGCCAACGATCTTTGTTCACGCGTGATTACAACTTATTCGTTTGCGTTTCAAGCGAAAAGGTCATACCGAGAACAGTCGCGGTTGTACACTAGACCATTTGGTACACTTCCCCGAGGAAATTGAAAATATCGAAACACGGTCTCGGATCGTAAATCGTTTAGTGCGCGATTTCGTGTTAACGAAGACCTTGCCGAGAAGACCCGGCCGCACATACGATCGTGAAACAGCACACCGCGTAATGATAATAAACTCGACCGACTATACAGTTCAATAGATCGCGATTTGCAAACGAAACAGCAAACGGGCCACGGGGAGATCGGCCACGGGAAATTGATCGCGCGCGCGCGCAAAAAACTTTCGATCGAAACCAAAAAACGTTCGGACGGTTCATTGCAACAGGCACGTAATTTCGTTTTTATTTTAAGAGCGATTATGGAAATTCCTCTCCCCGTCAATGTTCACCGTTCGTTGATATAAACGTAATATAAACACATATCGCGAAACATTTCTATTCCGTAGCCTACGGTTGTACAAAAACGCGTAACGTACACCGGCAAAAAAAAACCTGTTGAGTCGTTGAAAATCCGACGAATTGAGACACGCCAACAATAAAACCGTCCGGGCTACGTCGGACACGATCGATTACACTAGTTAGTTAAAAATATAATTGCCGAAAGGTTTTGCGACAAAAAGGGACATTAAAAAAAAACAAAAAATAATAATAACCGCTCGGACGAAGGTTGATTGAATAATCGTCGAAACGGGCGGGGGGTTAGGTGTGCCGACGACGCTTCAGTCGCTTAAGTGTACATACGTGCGCGATATCACAACGGTGTTGTGTTTCCAGCGAGTGATTCGCGTACAACGAAAATTCAATCAATATTTACGCGCGACAACGGGACGCGTACGGATTGTATACAGGACGAAACGTTTGTTTTTTATTAAAAAAAAAAAAAGTTTCGACGCACTGTCCATCGAAAGTTGTTGAAAAAAATCACCGGTAAATAAAACAAAAGACCGGAATGAATGAAAAAATAAAAAAACCTAACCGATACAATAAAAAAACAATGATAACATAATAAAATAAACGGTCGAAATTCAAATCCGATCTACCACGCAAACAGTGTACAAACATTTCCTCGGAGTGATCGTCAGAGTGACGGTTTCGTGTGTCCGTCTGTACGGACGGACGCCGAAGTCGGTCATTAATAATATCCTAACCTTCGGAGGGCCGCTTACTCGCGCGCATACCGTCGACGACCGCGAAACGCATTCCTTGGTACGACGACGACGACGACGACGACGGTCGGCCGCCGCCATCTCTTCCGCGTTCCGACGTCACTGCGAAAACGTTCAAAACCCAAACCGGGGACGGGGACGTACGTCCGTGTTGTGGCGAGACGACGACGACCGCGCGAACGTTGCGGTGCGGAAATCTGTGAAATCGCGAAATCGCGAAAAGCCGTAAACACGCCACACACGTTTTCGCGCTGGAAACGGTACGATCGCGACGATTCGATTTCCGTTGGAAACTGTTGACGATTACGGCGTAGGTAATGGTAGGGTATGGTAGGTATGGTAGGGGGGGGGAGAAACCACCAAACGCAACGTGATTCCATCCGATAATCAAAGTTAACGAAACGACCCGAAAATCGAATTACAACCGGTGTCCTCATCATACACTGTATTATACGTATACACGTTACGAATTACAATATAGAGTGCTCCTCCGATCGGCGTCGTTTTCCGCGTCGTAACACTAAACAAATACCGTTTACTGTATTTGTATTTTACGGCGTTGTCGCGTCAACGATTAAAAACGATAACGTAAAAACATTACGACGGTTCCGGCGCGTTTTCGAACTAGTGCCGCCGGAATTACGAAAAAGTCGACTTTTCCTCTCGTCCGATCGTCCCCGTGACGTTATTTTGAAAAAAAATAAAAAGTTCGGACGACCTCAACCGTCTTGTGTTTGTCCGCGTTCAGGGGTCCGGAGATGACGACAGAATAGACGGAACAGAGTCATGTTCGTCTCATTCGACGCACTTTCCGTTAAAAAAAAACAAAAAACAAATCAATCCAAAAACGGCAACGCGACAAGCCTCGAGTTCGACAAGTCTCGTTGTTTAACGATTACGATTCGAGAAATAAAATAGAAAACGTACTATTTCGGCGACATTCATATACGTAGTACCGACGCACGTTCCGGTTTCGTTTCTGGGGGGAAAATTGTAATTTCTTAAAAGGAAAAAAAATCAATATTCAGCCACGTGTTTCGCTGAGTTTTGACAAAAAACTTTACACGTCCATCGCGATATGCTATTTTCATAATATTTACATTATAGAAATCGTTGTGCTTACGAAGTAATCTCGGTGCGTTCTAACTCGTACGAATGCCGGAGCGAACTTACGCGCTGCCGGAGAGTCCATAAATGTGTACGAGATCGATCGTTTGAATCGATGTTAAATCTTTGTTTGATTCACATCGTTACATACGAGTACGATCGGTTTTCGAAATTCAAATAGTGTTGTCCGAGATTTCAATGCGTACATCGTTTTGTCTTTGAGCCGTTTCCATATCGCACTCATTCAAATATTCATACGTTTGAATGATTCGTTTCCGGCGGGTCGACGATGCACATACGCGGACCTTAACTTTTCGTAATACGTCGTGGTATACAAATATATTCCGATATCGACGAACTTTTTTTTTTGTTTTTTCTTATAACAACCGCGTATTTTGCGATATACTGCGAACGACGTCGTGTTCCCGACGTAACAGACGTTAGAATACGTCAGAATACGAGTCGCGGTATCGTTTTCGACGGACGAAACGTTACGCTGATGTCCGCCGGTCTGTCGGTCGCGCCTCATCCGACGGCCCCGACGTGACGTAAAAACCGACAACGATCCGAACAGCGTTAGGACTACTTATCTGATCGACGAGGGCAGTCGAGTTTCTCAAACGGCCCGGAAACGTTTACGTTTCCCTCGCAAACAAACAACAAAACAAAACACATAAACCGCACGCGGCGTCACGTGACGGACAGTGTTTGCGCGAGAGAAATCACCGCGCGGATCTGGCGCGGCGCTCGTTCTGTGAATATTACGCGGTTGGCCCGCGTGTTTTTACAAAATCGCTCTTCCGAATCGTACCGCGTACAACGGCGTCACACCGTTTTTCATCGCGTCCCATAAACATTTCGTCGCTGAACGTCGTTATCGTTTCCGATACGCGTACGGGTATTGTATTTTATTCGAAAACACGTTTACGTTTTTCGTCGCGCGTCGTGCTTTAATTTCGTATTGACGACACGGAACGAACTCGGAACACGCGAACCTCGCGTCTCTTACGGTCGGCCGTTATTGAATATACATGCGAACAGGTTAAAACGTAGTGCCGCGGGCGGAAGTCCGCAGGTGAATTTCGTACCGCCAGACCGTTACGCGCTCGCAAATACATACCTCCCGACAATCGCGTTTTCCCGAACCCCGCCTAACCTCCACGTCCGCCACTACCGATTATTTCCCGTCGCCATTCTCTAACACCCTCTCACTCTCTCTCACTCGCTCCCTCTCACTCTCTGTCGCGCGCGCGCTCGCGTGTACGGATGTCGAAAATAATAATATCCGACAAAAACCCTTTGACCCGCGCGGGGTCGTGTGACATCGATTTTAGCGCGCGCGTCCTCTCGCGTACGTTGCGCACGCATAATGCCGGACGTACGCCGGACGGGAGAAACGGACGAGTGTCCGCACACATTGTCGGCCGGTCGCTCCTTCGTCCGCCGACAAAACCGCACACTCGACATCTCGACGGACCCACAGCGGTTATTAACGTCGCGAACGTATTCGCTTTTCAGACGCGTTGTTATCTCGGTCGAACCGCCGTGTCAGGTTTGCAACATTGAAGTCGCGCGGGTGGCTTCGCTTAACGTCTCTAACTCGTCCGCGTTTACAGCCGTGTCCGTCCATACGGAAGCTCAACGGTCACGGTTTATTTGGCGGTGGCGAGGAGGGGGAGGGTCTGGAAACGAACAACCGTCGTGGCGTTTCTCGGACGAATGTATTCAATTCGTGTTAATAGAATATTTTTCGAGTCCGCGGCGGCCTCCCCGCCCGCTGTCGCTAAGACCCGCGCGCGGTTATGCACACGTCACGACCACGTCGCCGGTAACGGTTACGACGGCGTCAACGTGGGCAACGCCGGCAGAGGAATGCGCGCCACCCTTATATCGATTCGCGAGTCGCCTTCCCCGTCCAGTCCCTCGCCGTTCGTCCGCGCCCGACACCTCTCGCCCGCGCCACCTACTCCCCGTCCAGGCCTAGACGACGGCGTTAAGCGTATTCCACTCACGGACGGGCGCGCCGTTTCGTCCTCCCGCGCGAAATACAAAAAATAAATAAAAAAATAAATAAATACATAATGAATTAAAACACCTCTCGGCCCGGTACCGGCGGCGGACGGCCGCGAACCTAAGAAAACGTGGACGTCACGTCGGGCTCAGACAGCGGGCCGTCCCAACGCCGAAAACGCTGGACTCGTTTCAGTCGGCGAGGTTGGACGACGTCCGCCGTCGAGCCGGCAAGAGAGCTCGTCGACAGTCGTCTCGTTCGATTCCCGTACACGGTTCGAAACGCGCGGTCGCGATCTCCGGACCGTCGTCATCGAGGAAATCGTACGCGCCAAAGGATCGTGGGCGGCGCGAAAGGTTAGGTCGCCCGCCGCACGGTCTGAAACTTTAGAAACGCGTCCGGATTTGAACTGTTCGGCGTTTTTAAATAACGGTCGGCCACGAAAACGGTGTTTTCGTACGCATGGTCGTTCGAAGAAATATCTCGTACGCACACGAACTTTTTAATTTTCCAACGGTCTTCTAGCACGAGAACGGTTACGTGCGTGATTTTCACAAACCGGTTTAATCTAAATCGTTATCGTACGAGAGTGGGGTAATGCGATTTTCGGTAACGGTCGTCGTCACAGATAGTGCTATTTTTTTTTTTTTTTAACTGTAAGTCTACTCCTTTAGAATTTAAAAAAAATAAATAAATAACACGTTCTGCGTTCGTTTACGGTTCCGTTCATTTACACGACGGTGGCTAGGAGTTTTTTCTTTATTAAAATTCAAAGAAATCGAAAATTCGCTTTAGTTGTAAACACGGCGCTCAAGATTGGCAATTCCGGCACGTTGGTGTGTGCTGTGGTAAAACGATTTTCAGATATTTTACCCATTAATGCGGTAAAACATTTTTCAAACACAATTTATTTGCGTTAGTTGGTCTAATTAAACTTTATTAGTTGTTGTCGATTATTTTATTTACTTTTAACAATAATAAAATAAAATCAAGCGTCGAAAATTAACGATTTCGTATAATTTTAATGACCCGACAATTAAAATACTTGTTTATTTATCTGAAGAGTATGTATTTATTTTCTTATCTTTCTACAGCACCGATCGTTTTAGTTCAGTCTCGAATGAATACGACTTATCAATGACGGGCCTAGTTGGATCGGCAAAGTTATACTGTTAAACAAATGAGTATACGTTCTATTATCCAAGCTTTACAATATCGGGTTAATTATTATGTTAATGTTTTCGAATTAAAAGTTGTCTCGTAAGTACTATGGCCGAATTAAAAGTCCGTTTTGTGTGCAGAATAAATTTAAAACTTTGTTTGAAATGAATTATACAATTAAAATATGTTAAAGTTTGACAAAAACTATTTAAAGATGCTTAAAAAAGAACTTTATACTCGTTAAACATTTGCATATTAATATTCATTACGTTAATTGTGATATATTTCACGAAAACAAAAAAAAAATCATAGTAAAATATTATTACAACAATAAAATGAATAAAACAAAATTACTAACACATATTACATAATAAAATTATCAGCCGGTAAAAAAAATTGTGGTCAGGTAATTACAAAGTGTGAATTAGTTATTTTTTTTTTTTGTCAAACTTCACATATACCCGAATTTTATTTTATCATACGTAATGATCTGAATATGGTCGTTTAAATTTAAGTCGAAGTTTCAAATTCCAGAAGCATACATATTTTACCAAAATGAATGCGCTTAAAACCATTTAGATAATCGTCAAACGAATATTAAATATGTCGATTCCGTAAAATGTAATATTCTCCGAAACTAATGGGAAACGTTCAGGGACAACGGTACGCGTAAGAACGTCCCATCTCTCCGTTCAGCAGTCGGAAACGCTATGATTAATGAACTCCTACGAAAATACCGCGTCGCACGCGGACGGACGGACATTCAGACGACTCTTTGTGTCCGTTACGCGCGACAGGCGAATCCAACGAGACTTCGTCGACCGTAAAAACACAATACGATACGGAGATATCGGAATGTCCAGGCGGCCCGCGGTTCTTTCGGACGGTTGTTCCGGGCCGGAGGACGACATTCGGTAGACGTTTCGCACGCGGGGCGGAAAAGATGAATCCTGGATTTATCCGAAGCCGGATGATACTGACCGCGCCCCTTCTTTTAGCACGCGGTGCTATTATTCAAGGGGCGCGGCAGAAGACTCCTCGGCCAAACAGCAAGTGGTCGGACGAGATGCGACGTGGTGTCGACCGAAACCGAGCAGGAGCTCCGAGAGCTCGTACCGCGTTTTCACGTCGACGCGCATCGACCAGCTTCACCCGCCGTAGCGAAACCCAACCGTTACGAATCGAACCCGGATCTATGTCGTTACGGCCGCGGGGTGGTCCTGCGACGGGGCTCAAACAACACCCGCACTAATGTTCTGGCACGCGTCATTTGGTAGGACGTGCATCGAGCAACATTCGCCGCTCTCCCGTGTCAGCGCTTTAAGTGACACCGGTCATCAGCTGCTCGATTTCTTGGACGCCCGTGGTGCTGCTGTTGGGAGGAAACGCGTTGTCGTATCGCGCGGCACGATTATCCGCGGGGGCCGGTGTACTACGGTCGCGTCACCTCGCGGAAACGTCGTCGCGTGCGCCCGTCACGTTCGATCCGAAATCCGGTGTCGCGCAAACTGCCGGTGGAACCGTCGTACGGACAGACGGACGCGCAGGGACAGCGGACCGAACCTAACCCGTTGTCTTAATGGACTCCGCCGAAGTGTTCGTGTCGTGTATGCCGATTACGCCCAACGAGTGATTCGATTTCCGGTTTAAGGGTACCGTGGTCCACGCACTGTCCTCCCGGAGTTGTTATTTCCGTTCGGATAGTTCGGATCAATACTTATGTGTAAATCATATACGAAAAACAACAATCGAAACGTTTCGCGTTTATCAGAATTCGATGCGAAACCGGGCGACATGAAGTGGACATATGCCACAGCGTTTTCGACTTTGTAAATCACACGTGAAATTCAAACTGACTAGTGACTCAGTTTCTCAAAATTGAATGTAATACTTTAATAAATCGAGTATGGAAAGAAAACAAACTTCTAATATCAATACGGATAATGTAATTAACGATTTTTTGTAAAAAAAAAAAAGGTCATCCTATGCGTTTTTAACCGGTACAACAAATTAACCCTGGGGACAACAAGGAATTTAACCCCGATCGAAAAATTTATCGTTTATTTTTTTGAAAATGATATTATTTATGTTGATAACTATATTTTTGAATAATGTATACAACAACAGACTTAGATTGCTGTAGAGAGGGTCACGAAAACCTGAAATACATCTCTGGTTTTTAGCATAAAGACTCGACCCGAGGGAAAAGTCTCGTACCTCGTAGATTTTCGGTATTTCATAAATATACATTTCTGACTTTATATTTTAGTTTAATTGAAAACCGGAGTCCTGCTGAAAGTCTTTTTCATTCAAACGAATGAGAAAAAAATGGTCGAAAACTGACTATTGCGCGAGGCATATGAATTTTCCTGTTTTTTTTTTTTTTTTTTTTTTAATTGAAATAATAGTGCGATTTGAATGAAGTCGCCTATATTTCATTCCTTATTAAATTACCGTCTCCGGCAAGAGAAAAACGATTTATTAAAATGATTAACTAAATCGAAAGTTACGTTTAATTTAAATTCGTCATAACAATGCCTAAGCAAAACGTAATATGATACTAGTAAATCGTAAACGCTCTGACGTAAATCACATTATTATTATTACCAGCGACGGAGACGGGACCGATAACGTTTATTGTTCGTCTATTAATTAATAACGCATACATTATAAAAGCGAACAAACGATCCGGATTTTATTTTTAGATTACTCGCTTTTTGAGTGCAAATAAATAATAAATTGTTTGATTGCGTATCGATCACTGTACAATATCGACGTTATTAAGAGTTCTGTCGTTTAAGCGGACGTCGGCTTCGTCTAAAACTTGCTAGCCGAGAGGAAGCACACGCAACAGTGTTTGTACATACATTACCCCGTCCACGTCCGAACCGTCGGAAGAGACGGTAAACGATATTTTCACGCGACGGTCCCCGACACGTTAAGACACGTTCACGCATTTTCCGTGTCGTACGCGTAGTTGTAAAAAAGTACATCGCGCGGTAGGTTAGATAACGCGAATAATGCCGACGAGGCCGTTTTACGAGACGTTACGACGATTCGTCGACTTTTGGCCGTTAGACGAACGTCATGCGGCCGACCATCAATATACATGGACAAGGGTCGCCAACCTCATGCCGAGACTCGTGGGTCAGAGCTACGAGAATTTCGGCGCTAAGTTCTGGCTGATAGTGATACACGGGAATTTACAAAACCAAAAGAAAAGAGGAATTGTCTCGGCCGAGTTATAATATATTTTACATAGGTTCACCACCGATACGTATACACATAATTACCAGCATTGATGCCGTTTCGTCGCGGGCACGGAATGAATGCACTACTCCATTATTTTTGTGAATACACGTTTAATATGCATAATAATAATTGAACATTTAGAATAGAGAACAAAACACAATTTACCGGCAACGAAAAAAAAAGAAACGATGCGGTCGCGACAACTACTATGGTCGAACTGATTAATCTACATTTTAAATGAGAAGACAATAATAATTGAACCGATACGGTCACCGTACCAACCCGATGATATTGTGTGGCGTCCACTGAATCCGATTTGACACACGTGATTTTGCAACGTGATCTACGTTTTCAACGAAAATTGTGAAACGCTTGCCGAGTGCACGTCAATGTACGTACATCGACAGGGATCGATCGAATAATATCAATTCGTATATTTCTCAGGGAATCCCGCCATCTTCTCTCTCTCTCTCTCTCTATCTATCTCTCTCTGTCTGTCTTTGAAGAGGAAACATTATTCGGGCGTGGCCGTCGAGGTATTTTTAATAAATCAAATAAAATATATATTGAACGTCTCGCGCGCTACGAATAGCTGTGTGCCAGTTCGATTAGTCGGAAATGCCGACCGGAGTATGACGGAGCTTACCGCCCGGACGAACTTTTCACGGAATACTCGCAAACTCTGCGCATACCGAAAACATAAAGTTTCACGTTACCACGGCTGTCACGAATAACCCGATATACGATTAATATTATTATGATTATTATTATTATTATTATTATTATCGTATTACGAACACGCGTCCGCGACCATAGAGTTTTCTCGACTACGCGTCGTGATGTTATTACAAGGGAATTTAGAACTCACAGTTTTCAGAACACCACCGTTATGGGGGCAGTTGTTCCGGCGGTAGGTAGGAACAATATAAATATTGATTTCGTTTAGAATATTTTCAATATTAATGAACGTACTGTTTTCGCATCAATAAACGTCCGCATTTTTATTAGTATTTTTTCTTCTCGTATTATATTTATAGCTCCATTATCGTAGTCCATTAACTATCTCTCTTAACGCTGCCCCTCCAATAACACGTTTTTTTTTTCTTCTGTTATTATTATTATTATTATTATAAATTCTTTCTCCTCGTCCGTCTGTTTGAGAGTTTTATACCTTACCCGTCTGAAGGCACTTTATATTATAGCAGTCTAACGTTGGAAGCAAATGAAATGTATAATTTCCCTCTGTCTCGTTCGTCTACCATCAGACGCACGGCGGGCGCATATCGCCCGGAACTTCGGTACTTAAAATCGCAATAACGAATCGAGCCTATAGACTAAACGTAATGAGCTCAGCCGAGTGCGACCGAGAATATGGGAGAGTAATGGATTTTCCTCGGTATATTTAATACATAAAAAGACAATATTTTTTGACCGACTGCTGTTAATCAGTAGGCATTTGGAAGTAACAACGCGTTTGACTTTAACGAAGTTATTTTCTGTTTTTTTTTTAATATAATTTTAGAAATTTTAATAACATTTGTTTTTTAAGGAATTATCAAATAATCTAGTTGAAGTATTAAGACGATTTTGATAGAAATTTATCTGACTAGCATACAATTTTCTTGAATTACGAATTTGTACAAACTCTTGCGATTTCTGCCGATTTGAAAAATATTATAGACTTTTTAAATCGTTGTAAATAATGAATTATAATATTTTAGTTTAAAATATTAACTTAAGAATAAAAAATATCCATTTGAGTAGAATAAACTAAATTTTTAAATAACAATATGTATTAGTTATATAAAAGTATAATTGTAAAAATTATATAAATATTATTACGATTATATTTACACATTAGACATAACTGATAAAAATTTAACAACACGGATATTTCGTCGTTTATTTCATAAACATGTTTACATAAAATTTACCATTACGAATGTTTTCATAATTTTTGGGAAAACATCTCCGCAATATTTTTCAAAGTCGTTTACACAAATCATATTTCCTTGACAATATAATGTACATCACAAGGCTCGGCCGGTCAATCATATCGAGTCAATAATAAAAATATATATGTATGAGTCGATTTAAAACGAATGTTATATTTTCTTCAAAAGATACGAACTAGTATTGAGAGAAAAGTCATGTAACTATATCGAAGTTAAAATCTGGCCAATTAAAAATATTTCAAAAAAACCTTTAACGGACGTCTCGAAAAGTTATACGCGTGTAACGTTTGAAACGAACACTGAAAAGCCGTTACGGCTGTCGTTTAAACGCGTGGGAAATCGAAATTAAATACGCGCGTTTGTAACGTGCACGAGGAGTCGGCCGCGACTAAAAACCTGGCGCCCGTGAAACGGCGTAAGATAATTAAAACTCGTTTGATTTGACGACGGGGTAGAACGCGTAAAGAACGTATCGATTATACGTTGACGCGGTGGATTATGTGTACCCGACGATAATGCGATCTCGATGGCTCGCGTGTTACGGGCGAACAGCGGCTGACGAACACGTATTGGATGGTGATTTTTTATTATCTGCAGAAAAAACCGTGCACGCAATTCAAACGAGAATAAACAAAATAATTCTGTCGATAATTTATTTATTTATTTATTTTTTTTTTTTTTTATCGAAACGTATAGAAAATAACGAAACGGAGATAAAAACGGCAAACCCGTTTGAAACCGATGGCAACGCTCTGGGGACGCTTGACGAAAATTAAACCATCAATTCGTAACTGTATACGTATATAATATATCGTCCGCCCGACGACGTTTGACAACTTCGTCGGAAAATAGAGACCGAATTACATTACTGTGATATAACATAAAGCGACGACAAGGGTGTGTGTGCACGACGGCGGTCTGTTGGTGCCACCACTGCCGGGGGGCGGGGGGGGGGAGGGGGGGGGACCGAATAACGTTGTTCAATAATAAATTGGATACGGCCGCTAATAGAACGTTCCCCGCCGAAAACATTACCGTTCGCGAGCACGACACCGGGTATCGACGACGTTCGATCACGTTTCACGGGTTCCGGTGTTCGACGGTTTGGATTATGTTTTCCGCAAAACGTTTATTTTTTTTATACGTCGTCATTGTTGTGCGCGAACGTGCCCAACGCGCGTATATCCGAATCCGTTGTGTCGATTACACACACCTCCCCCCCCCCCCACACCCATTGCAACAGACAACGACGTTCGCGTGATCTCTGACATCCGTCCGTCTTCGTTCGCTCTTCAAGCCCAAAATCTCGCCGGGTCGTACGACTATTTGATCTCGCGAACAGGATCTAATCTCGGTAGCTCGTCGAATGCATTGTTCTGCGACAGGCGAATTCGGACGCCTCCTCCTCCTCCTCCGTTCGCAAATAAAGTGACGATTTCGTAAATAATCCGCTGTAATGTGCACAAATTACACGGCTGCGTCTTGTGATTTTTGCCAACGGCCGTTTAATCATAACGAATATTTTATACTGCCGTTTAACGCGATAGTCGATTACAACTGTACTCTATCGAAGTAAAAAACTCAACGGAAACAAATTTACGTTATCGCGTTACTTCGTGTATAGACGTAGTAATATTAATAGACTTTTGTTACGCGATTTGTTCTAAACTGATCATCTATATATAATATAGTAATACGAAATTGTTTGTTTGTAAAACATAACGATGTTTATTTATTTTTATAATCACATATTAAAAATCGTTATTTGTCGATTCCACTTTAGATTAAAATCGAGGAAATGTTATTTGGGGTTTTACTTTTTAAAATCCAATATTTTAAGGAATATAACGTATAAGATGAAAAAAAAAAACTGAACTTAATCGACGTTTTAAAAATGTAAACAAATTGATATTTATTCAAGATTCAAACGATTTAATATTATCTTTGGTATATATATACACACTACGAAGTAATAAATAAATAAAATATAGCGGAAAAACAAAAAACGATTTTGAAAACGTGTTATGAATCGAACGGGCATATTTAATGCACTTACGCAGTAACGAAGAAAAATATATAAAAGATATAATCCACTATCAGTGTGTGGACTTATGTTTATTGAATAACGTTTTCTTTTCGGTAGAAAATAAGTAAAACGAATTTGTAAACTATTTCGATATTAAATCATCGTTACAACATATAAATTCAATAAACGAAAATTTCATCATAAAGATGACGACGAAATAATATTGTATTGTGGCACACCATATTGTAATCACAATTACAGAAAACGTTGATCCTCAAATGCAATAATTCTGAAAGAACTACTTTGACCGTAATATTGTTATTCCAAACCTATGAAATGTACGAAGAAACTTCCGATTTTTTCCAACTTTCTTTGAGAAACCAAAACCTCAATGTGCGTATTTAATACTGACGCGTTTTAGCCACTGTGCATCTTTATCGTGAAATACGAATGTAAACACGACAAATAAATTTATTCTAAAAGCAATCATATTTATCGAAACGTTGTTTGCATTTTATTATTGTGCATATGATAATTTATAGTGGAATGGTGAAATGTAATTTGTTCGGAGTTTGAACAATACTTTGACAACGTTTTTTATTCAACGGAAATAATTTTCCATCGCATAATATTTCATAAAAGCTACACAACGGTCATATGTTGTTCACAACATGCATTCATAATATAGTATATAATACTGTAGACCGAATATTAATTTAAGTTAAATAATGTTCTATAGCGCTGTGTATACAATCGTTGTAAAATATAACATTCGAGTATTTTTTATTATTTTTTTAAATGTTTATGCAATGTATACGATATAAATAATATTTCACTATTTCTCACATCTAAAACGAATTTTACCGGTTTTTTATTTTGCGATTTTTGAATTGCTTAAGGAAACTACGGAGGAAAACGAATAACTTGTGAAGTAAAGTACTCGTACCAACTACGAGATACAATCTGTCACCGTGACGTGACGCATGTCGAGATTATCCGAGCACTCCTTCCACGCCAAAAACTCTTCACAGACTAAATGAAAAATAAAAACAACGCATTCGTTGCATCTTAAATTCGAGTCGTATATCAATTCGCATGCGTTTAAACGATTTTAAATGGTTTACCGTAACGATGTTCATAACGTCATATCTACGGACAACGCCTGGCACACATGTAAACCGGATACATTGCGATTCATTTACGGATATGACTCGACCGATAGCCCGTCCAAACGTTTAAACGGAAACCGACTTTGCAACTGGTCTTATACTACGTCATGGATCTGTTCGTAAAGAAACGGTTGCACGTGTTTCAGTTAACAATAATCAGACATAATACTGCAAATAGATAAAAACACTATATAAGTAGTCTGCGTCACCTCAGTCCTCGAGTAGCGACGATAAAAATCAAAATTAAAATCGAAATTACAGAATTCGAGTACAGGGAACGTGGGTTTTTGAGCTTTACTGGAAACGTTCCGACGATGCTGTAGAAAGGCGTATTATATATATATATATATATATTTTTTGTAAATAGTAAATTTACAAGAAAGAGAAAGGCCTGTGTCGCTTTATAAAACCCCGTTATAAAATTAAATGGACTTGATAGATAACTCGTTGAGGAATGGCAGACATCGTATTAACTATACGTCCAATGTTCGAGTTCAGACACTAAAAACTACATCAAGGTAAAGATAAGACGGCTTAACGAAAATACATAGAAATCAATATGGACGTAGAATATGAGATTTCCGTCTAGATAACATTTTTTTTTTTCATATTGATTATGTACTCGTTACCAAACTAAAAAAATAACCGTCCGACGCCGGTTAGGTTAGGTAATAGGTGAATAAAAATATAATATGACCTCAATATCATAATCAATGTTATAATCGCCGAAAGCACACAGCCGACATTGTACAAGTGGAAAAAAACACGTCACTTCAGTACAATAATAATTGCTTGTCAGCAATAATATATTATTATTTGTCGTACAAAATGTACAACGTAAAATTAAAATGATAAAAAAAAAAATGTTCGGCTACAACAAAACAAAAATAAAGCGACAACGACGAAAAATAATTGTACGAATTTTTTCCCATCGACAAATGAATCATTTATTGTTTTTGGAAATAAAATTATATTCGAATATACTACATAGTTGATATATATCATTTGACGAATTCGAACATTATTCGTATAATATGTAGTATAACGATACCGTTTCATCGAATCGCCGTGTTATTCTATCAATCAATTCGATTTATTTATCTATACTCGATCAACTAGGACTACACGTCTCCTGATGCTACTCGGACGATAGTGAGTTTACATAATTTTTCAATTTGTTTGTACTTGTTTTGATTTGTCTTATAAATCAACCGCTCGTCGCGAGATCGCGTTTGCTTTCGCGTTAGAAGACGAAAACATAAATCTAAACTAGAAAACTTAATTCATATCTCATTTCGACTATTCGATTTAAAATACCGGTTAGTGTAGTAAAAAATAACGATCGACTGCTCCTTAACTGGATACGAATAGGTTTATCGACTACTCGTTTATAAACGCAAATGCGATGGACGTGTTAGTAATAATGTTCGTAAGTACGTCGTGTACAACAATAAGTATAGTTTAAAAAATGAAAATATTTATTTTAACACTTACGTGTTATGATTGATGATGAAAAAACTAGTTTCGAATGTCGACGGTGTAAGTTGACATTCTACTTAATATGATCGCGACGTGTTCGTGAAAAAATAATTTGTATATTCGCTAACTCGGTATATTGGACATTATATAAGCCTATCGACGATATCAAAAGAATCGAAACAAACGATATCGCGGTAAAATGCATATAAAATATTTAAATTTATTGTATAAAATTCCACATGTTTAACGTAAATTATATACAGTGGAGAAACTCGAGAGAAAAAAAATGAATATAATTATCTTCGTTCGTAATTCAATTGAAATGTGATTTTTAAAACCTCACAACAATGAAATATCTATTTACTGACGTGACCCGTAGGCCTTTATAAGCATTGATTAATAGCATGAATAGTCGTCATCAAGTCACATGCATGAGATACTTTTCATTGTATTAGCGAACGTTTTTTTCTTTTATTATTAAACGTATATCGATTACATACTTGTAGCTGTATGTCATCAGAAAAAAAAACGTGAGCTTACAGGTGTTTGATTAAAATATAATAAGATATATTAAGATACAATAAGTTTGTCGTAGACGAAACTCTTTTTCATATGGATCGTGTGTTTAATATCGTTTTTTATTTCATTGAAATTGAAAAAAATAAATAAATCAATTGTATTGAAAATTGTATTAATAATAATAATAATAATAATAATGTTGTTAATAATGTATTGATAATATGTATTATTTTTTTTTTGTCTCTTATAATTTCATTCACTAAATGTCATGGCGGTTCGTCTCGTTTATTATTTTTTCAAATATAAAAATGAAAACGACTACAGTAATAGTAATAATTTACGCGGCGCTCCGAATAGACAATTATGATACAGCTGCACATTGTGGGTCCTCCGTTTTCTTTCTCTTCGGTAGTTATTAATTATTAAATAAAATACGTTATTAACGATATGTTATGTAAATACATATTGCTTATTCGTTCTGGTAAATAACTATTTAAATCACTTTCAAACTACAGTAATTATATTCATAACAAATAATATTGTGTCGATTTTCAAATCGAAAAATCTATCTAAATGCGGTAAGTTTCGGTCCGATTGTGTTTTTAACATTTTAAACTCAAGAAAAATCAAAATCCGAAAAAATTGTTTTATTTATTTTTCGTTAATTCTTAAATATTTAAATTTACAATTTAATTGTTTTATTTTCCTGCTGTATCCATTAATAAATTATAGGATTCGTTTAGCGTCAATTTATTAATTTTTTAACGTTAACGACTTGAAATTATTCGAAAACATTAATTCATACGTACCGTCAAATAAACATTGAGCGAACGCTATTGTATACTGAAGTCATAAATAAAAATTCACGTACTAGAATCCGAAAATAACTTAAACGAACAGCACCGAATTTGTTAATTTATATTCCAATAATAATAACAAATATAAATGAAAATTATAAATGTAAACAAAACAATAATTTGGTTGTCAAGCACTGTCGACGAAATAGTATTTCTTTTTAATATAAAACGAAACCATAAAATATCGTTTCATAAACATCATCTATGTACGACGAATCCATTAAAACTATACGTTTAATACACATTTTTAATAAAATGTTTACAAACAATACGACCTACTTTCGTCATTTTAACCTCATTCAATTATTTGTATAAGTATTGCAGTGGTAGTACACTTCATACTTGCACACACATATATATATAGCTCAACAGAAGTCTGATAAATTAAAACAAACAATTTGAAACTGCATTAAAACGTTATAGTTAGTTATTATTGAGAGCAGTCAAAACACACACGCTTGCGTATTGAACCCTTTCACGTTTATTTAATCGAAGTCTAAGAGAGTGTGTTCAAATATAATTTCCAAACGTATTATTTAAGTTGTCATAATTGAATCAGAAAATACATAAATGTAGTTACATACTGTTAATAACGTGTCTAAAATGTCTATGTAATAATTTCAGAATATTGCTCAGAATAAATAAGGTACAACGTATACGTCGGTTTAGATTAAAAAGAAAAAATAATTATAATATTAAAATAGCGAATACATTTTTAAATTGTGTGTTTATTGTATATTGTCTTGCAAACTATTGGTTTTTCTATAGAAAATAAAAAAAAAAATTATTTAATGTAAGGTAGTTACATTAAAGTTCATCTAAACTATTCGCCGGATAATTTTTTTTTTTTTTAAGTGACTCGATCAATTATATTTCTTTTCTATTAACAATAACACTAAACATTATTTTATATTCGAACGCGTTTTGATTACGATTTGTGTTTTAACGTTTAGTAAAAATGTTCAGTATAAATATAACGTCTACAATTATAGCGATAAATGTACATTATAAATGCACTTCCATAAACCATTATAGTAATATAATATTTTATTATTTTCTAATAACGGTCAACTTTTAGTGCTACACCAGTCGACGAAAATCTGACAATAAAACAATACTCGGTACTCGTACCCTTATCGTCGTCCGGCGTGATTACTACTGTACTCCATTAAAAACGGAAAATACTTTTATTATACTATTGAACATACCGTGCAACATCAATTAAAATAGCGCAGATGACCGTCGCGGTATAATTCGACTACCTGTTTTCTACTCGTCGAACATTGTTACACACTCGGCCGGTCACCAACAATCCATTAATAATAATAATGTTATTTTCGTTTTTTAATTACCGGTTTTAATATTTATTTGTTTTCGATTTCAATTTGGCTTGCCGGCATTTGTTTATTTCGTGAGAGGTTTCCAAGTTTGAACGTCGATATTCACATTCACCGGTTAGATTACGTTGGGTCAGGTCACCGCGGCAGATGTCGAATACCGATTTTTTTTTTTTTTATTGATTTCGACTTCGAACGGATTTCGCCGGTATTTCGCGAGTCAAAGGCCAGACCATTACATATTCATATAATACACCGTCATCGCCGTCACACGGCATTATTCGCTTTTTTTCCCGACTACAATATATGGTGTGTGTACAAACCCTCTCGACCCGACACGTCATTACTATACACTGTCACGTTGCACTCGTGTGTAAGTTCTCGCGCGTTTCCCGTTTGTCGGTTCTCGAGACCGTAGCAAAATAGGACGGACGGGCGGGTGGACGGACGGACGCACACGCGTCCTCCGCGATACACTTCTCCGTTGTTTTCAGAAACGCTCGCGCGTATACGATACGAATTATAATAACACTCGTCGTGCCAAAAACAACGGTCGGTCGCAGCTAACGGTCGCGAGGTGTATACGGCGGACGTGCAGGAGGCCGTTTGTGGCAGCGGTCTCGAAGAGGTTTTCGAACGAACGAAGGACGACGACGACGACGACGACGCTCCTCGGGGACAAATTACGGGCTATTCAAACGACGCGAACGGTTTAGCGTAACTACGGCGGCGGCAGCACTTAAGAAGGTCGTTTCGGATTAGTGTTTTTGGAGTAATTAATGGCTGTTACCGCGACTGCCATTCTGTGTGTATATATACGTATATGTATACAACTCTCGGCGCCACCCTTTCCTTCGTCCGAAAATATTGAGCCGAGAAAGAGAGAGAGAGAGATGGCGGCGGTCAGGGCGTGTTCGCGAATAAAGGGTGAGCCGTCACGTGTATATATAACCGGCGCGCTCGATTAACCCGTTATGGAAACCAGGCGACGGCGGCGGCGGATTAGATCACAGTCGACTAAAAGTTCGTCAGTTGTGCGGCCGGAGAAAGACGCTGCGAGTGACACGACCATGTTATATATATTATACGTATACGTGTGTATATATATATACATATATTTATTTATTTATTTGCGATTCGTTTCCCTCTCGCGGTGCTTATTAACCCCCGAGAAAGGCTTTGTACGACGGAAACGTCGTCCGTTTATCTCGCGCCATGTTCTTTTACGCGCCCACGAGCCTCTCGACCGAGTAACGGGGAAATACAACGTGACCATGTCCGATTAATCAGCGCGCCGATTACACACACTTTTACTCCGATAAGACTGCCGTCACAGCCACCGCCGGCGAAAGACGCGCGTGCTCCTGTTGCAGTACGATGTATTTCGGCATGACCAGACATCACAGGCAAGAAGAATAAAAAAATATTAATATTTTCGATTTCCTATAGCTACCACCGCCCAAACATTTTTTCAACGTCAGAAGAATGTAATTTCGAGTAAAATGTTTTAGCCCGAAAACCGTTGAAAAATGACTGTTTTCCAATGATTGTTCGTTCTTTTTTTTATAATTTCAACTCCAAAAAAACCTATTTATGTAGTGCTTAGCGTATGGGAATGTTACAGAACGTCAAGGAACGTTCAAATATTTATGAGAATTAGTTACGGTACAATGGGAAATGGGTGCAAAACAATTAATCGCGAGGACGGCAAGACAGTAAAATATGTTTTACGGTTATTAAAGAAAATGGCAGCTAACCGTTATGTAATTGAAAAACGAACTGAAGAGATTAATGCCGGACAATGTTTCGGCGTTGAAGATTACTGATACTGTTTTCGTAAATACTGGAGATCACTTTTCGTCAGCAACATCTGGCGAATCAGTAGGTAATTAGTCGAAATCAAATATCTTCTAACATAACGACCAAAGAATGCATACGTCAAAATCAATACAAAACTAAGATATAATAGAAATTAATATTCGTCGCAAACACTATAACCAAATTCAAAGACAGTTGTATGTGACAGCATGAAAATTCGGTGTGAGAGTGCAATGGACAGATACTGATGTGTAATGTATGAAACTATTGGACGAAATGAACAATTTTGCGATTTGTTTTCGAAACTAAAACTATTACAAACCCTAATTACATTTCGGAAGTGAAAAAGGCAAAAGAAAAAAAAAATTATAAATTTATGGATTTATAGTGATCAAAATGTGTTTATAACAAAAAAATGTTAAGTGTCAATATAATACGAGTGTATATACTTTTTAATGATTAACGTTGAAGAAAAAGCTTTTTTTTTTTGTTGATATTAACAAATTAAAAATTATTAGTTTTATTAATAAAAACAATTTTTGTTTAAATATGACCGCAAAATGGTCTTAATGTATTGAACGTTATTATTATCAGTGCTCAACTGTCCCGCGCCCAAGTGTCGCGAGTTCGTGATATCTATAAATATACTACATGTATTGTTATACAAATATGTATTGCATTCGCAGCAGATATTATTTCTCTCGCCGGCGCGTGTCAGCAGAAATGAAAATTCGCGATAGTCCGGTAATTTATGTACGCTCCAACATGGCAGAGATGGATAGCGTCGACTGTCGAGTACAAGTATATGTTATACGTATAAATGATTTTACCGCTTTCAATCGCGCTTGCAGTGCAAAAAAAAAAACAAAGCAAAACAAAAATACGATATTCGGATTTTATTTTTTGCGTCGGCCGCGCATATATCTAAAACACTCCTGAATGAATGTATATCAACTGAAGTCTTGTCGACGTCTAACTTTTTAATGTAATCTCCGTCGTGTCGAGTATCGATGGAAATAATTTCGTTACACAGTTTTGCGGAATAAAACGATTCGCGATGAATAGTTTGTCGTTCGAGTTAAAAAAAAAAAAAATCGTTTTGATGATAATTATCGCATAAAACACGTTATGTGCGATTCCAAATAGTTTTTTATTCTAACAATAATAACGATACTCGAAAGGTTTTAAGAACATGATCATTAATGGCAATCTCCGTGAGAAATCATCATATAATATTTTATACACTAAATGAAATATTATTAATTTAATCGATAGATTATTTTTTGTAAATATCGTAACTTACGTTTAATACACTAATCGCTTTTTGGAAAAAAATGAATTTTTTAAAATCATATTTTTCACAAATATCCTACCAAAAGTTGAAAATATTCCGAATCAAAAAAAAAAAAAATTAAATGAAAAACCCCAAACGACTGTACTTAATGTTATAATAAACATAATATTGTACGTTTAAGGACAGTAACGAAGCAATTAAGTGTTTGGACGAAAACGTTGGCTTGTGTAATAAATTAATCGACCGTGAAACGTCGAGTTTTGTTTTAAAATACGCACAACAGTTATATGCATACTTCGATTGCAAACGTGTATTGAACGTTCGATACGTATAAATGAAATATAATCGAATATTCGTATGTGATCGATGGCACGTGACTATATAAACACTAACGTGATCGTTACAGAAAAAAATATTCTATTCGGATGTGCGAAGAACGTTATTTTTAGTTTCCACATAAATACGAATTTGGCAAAGTCGCAAGGCTTGTACGTACAAATCGACTTATCCGATGATGAATGATGGGTCGCATATCGTTTTTCCCTCCCCGTCAGCCATCAAACGGACGTCAGAATAAAAGAAACCGAACAGAACAGTTAAACAATCGAGTAACATCTGTTTTCTCGAGTTCGAAACGTCAACAAATGTTCTACCCACTTTCTACAGTGACGCGATAAAACAAAACGCGAGTAATAAACTTTATATTATATATAATATGTATACGCCGATTGTTCTATTTTATAGAGCACTGACGGAATAATAATTGGAAATTTACTACCACCGGACTCTAAACGTGCTTTACGCGTCGATATATTTCTTTAGGATAATAAAATAACTACTTAGTAGTATTATTTCCAAACACCTACCGTATGCTATATGGTTACGATTGCATTGAATTTAAGTAAAATATAGTCGTTAAACATGAACTAGTGTTCAATTTTATTTTCAAAGAGTACGAGTTGTGTTTTTATTTTCCAATAAAATACGAGATCCGGCAAAACATATTTGGAGAGAGTACGGATACATTTTTAAAACACAATGCGAAGATAAAAATTGATTTATTCCAAAAATGTTTAATTTTGAGTCGCTTGAGGTATTACGGCGCGTGTGGTAAGATTAAAATTATTATTGCTCGTAACAACGTTTTAGGACGTCCAAAAATAAAAAATAAAAATATTCGATTTATCATAAATGGTTTATGACGTACACGAACGATAACAATACTGTTCACTTTTAGTTGTGTAAGGAACCGTATACTGTACAACTTAAACATCCCAAAAATGTAAGACTACATTAATAACTCTGCTGAAAACTTTCATAAATCACATGGAAAATCAACAGGAGCGCTAGACTACGCACTGAGTACATTATACGTGTGCAGACACACGTAAGACCACAATGAATTAAACCACCGCTTAAAAGACATAGTCGCGACGACTGTTCGTTTAAAAATTTACGTGGTATATAATATGTATACCGATGTCGGGTTCGAGAAATAATTCAAGTAAACCTCACAAGTCGGATTGTTTATCATTTTGCAAACGGTATAATATTTTGTTGTTTAAACGTAATACGTGGTATTTATTATTAATTTAGATTTTCGTAGTATATTTCGTCAAAACAATTAATTATGCGAAATTCTAACGGTGTAATATATAATTTACTCGTACTATAATTCACGGTATGGTAAATTTAATAGAAACGCCGTAAATACTTAAAGGACATGCGCGAATGAACTGCATGACAACATAATGTTATGAACGTCATCGTCAAAGGTAGTATTTTATATAAATATACTATTTATCATCGTTGCGGACAACCAAAAAAAATGAAAAAAATATAAGTCTCAAAAAGCACATATAATATACAAATATATATTTGTATAAAAAATACGATGGATTTACACTATTGTATTCCGACAGTAGTTGTGCAAATATTTAAAAATATATATTATGTACACACATTAATTTGCATGAAAAAAAGATATACCGTTTAAGAAGAAAATAACAAGAAAAGCAATTTTTTCACTATTTGTATTATATAAGAATACGAGATTATAACTGCTTGAAAGCATTTTATATTTTCGTGCTTATGTAAATTTACGAGGATAATACCGATGTAGCTACATTTTTTTTTAAAAGTATTATTACATATATTTACATATATACACACCTACATAATAAATATTTAAAATTTAAAAAGAAAATCTTGTAATACTTATATGATAGTTATGAAACCATTGGGAAATTTCAAAATCCGTTTTTGTCTTTTTGTTAGCAAATACCAGTCTCATTATTGCAGTAAAACTAAGTTAAAAAATAATAATGATAATTTCTTGAAGATTTATGAAAACCGTCCACGGGTATTGTAGTTATTTTTTAACCAAGTATTTGATTAAACTAATTTTAAAAATAAAACAAAATATACATAGATTAAATTTCCGATTCATAGACATTTTTATTTTATCAAAGTAGAAGCATTATCAAATTCGTGGTTTTCAATCGTAACGTTTAATGATGTAAAAATAAAAGCGAAATTAAATGTCAATCCATTCTGACAGGTGTTCTAATAAAATAATTGTTTAAATTTGATAGTAAATCAATACGGAACATATGCGATTTATACGCAATGCAAATACTCCGAAATTATTACGCGGTATTCAGTTGTTCAACGGGAAACAATTGTGACGGTCAAATTAATAGGTCATTTATCATGTGAAAGATTACCGGCCAAAGATCCGATAACGACCCGGTCGCCGAGCGTCGATACAGGGCCGCTTTCTTAATTGAAGTCAGTCCTGAAATGTGTCGTGCCTCTAACACAGAGCTCCGTCCGAACTAAGTTGACGTTGTTTTATTTTGTCCCATGATGTGTCTAAGCATTATGGCGGAGTAGACGAAACACACCACCACCCCGGAGTGACATCGCCTGGGGTGATGTCTGGAGGCACGAACACGGATCTGACTTCACGTACGTAAATGTTACTTTATGGATCTTGACCGGTACTTGTATTTGTTTTGTCATACGCATTCTCGCATGCTCTTAATTGTAATTAGTTCTGTAAGTTTATTTTATTTATACAACCATTTGTAATTTTATTCTTTATTGTAATCTCTTAAAATATTATAGTAGTTAACTGAATATTCGGTTTGAAATTGTTTGAAGAATTAACATGTTTGAAATATTTGTTTGTAACCAAATTGTTGGTAAAAGTACAAATAAATTATATTTTGCACTGTTATCTTAAATATGTTACTCATATGATGATTGAGAAAATCATGAAAACAATCATCAAACAAAATCCCACGTGCTCCGATTTTTAGATCTCGGCCGTGGGTTGGCGACCCTCCCCGCGTGGGGTCCGTCACACGACGCTCCGACCGATAAACCGCGGGACGCCGTACAATCTAAAAAATAATATTAATATTCTAATGAAATAGCATCGGCTTCGATTTTCAGTCGACGATGACATCACTTAAACGTTAGGTCTGACGACGACGACAACGGCGTGGCAACAAAATGTTCGGTGAACATCTTGGGCAATCGATCAGCGGACGCTTGCAGCGTTTTTTTTCTCGATTGATGCCGGAGATTAGAGTTGTCGAAGCATTTTGTGCCGTTGTTTCCGCGACGGCGGCGGAAAAAACATTAATTAATGTCTCTCCGCCGCCGGTCCCGTCATATTCTCCTGAAGCGAGCACGTTTTCGCAATTGCGGTACGCTAATTATACACTCGCCGCCGTCAATACACAGACACGTGATAATTGTATCGGCCGGCACGTAACACTGAGGTTATCCGACCTTTTTGGCGACCCATGTGTCTTATCTACGATCGATCGGAACGTTTTCCGAACCCTATCCGTTTTCCGTATCGATCGTCTTGCGATCACTGTCGATCTCGTGTGTCTTGCACAAAGGAGTACGGAGTGTCTTTCGGAGATGCGTCAAATGAAATGACTTTTGTTCTGTTCGATGTTTTCAGGTTTTTTTTTTTTTTTTTTTTTTTCAAAATAATTATTACACTTCAGCGCTTTGATAAACTCAATATTGTTTATTTAATTTTAATTATAAGGAAATCGAAAATTAAAAACTCTATTAATATTTTAATTGAGACGGCCATTTTGTAAATATCATTTTATTTTTAAAAGCATTTGGGTGGCTAAAACTTTTAATTAAGTTACGTTATTAATTTTCGAACAACAAACTGTAAAGTTTGTTTAAATTAAAATGACAAAAAAAATCGACATTTTTGTAAACATCAAAAAACTGTAGAAAATCAACGATTAGTACAAATCTATAACATCAATTATGTAATTTTTTTTTTATTTTTAATTGTAAAAAAATCTAAAATACAATAATTGTTCTAGTAATTATAACAATAAATCAATAAACTAAAAAATATAGAACGAAAGTCGTTGCAAATGTCAGATCTCCGCGGGACACCCTGTACACGAGTTGTTACATGGTATGTACAACTCATACGTCGTATCGTGTCTATAAATATTGCTATACCCATTTTTTACTCACGCTATTATACGAATATCCGGCGCGAAATGAAAACCAAACAAAGTTATACGTGGCGAGTTTAAAGATATATTGGGTTCGAGGAGAACACGTTATTTCGATTACACAAGTACATAAATGTTTCTTGAATACAATTATTCCGAATGAAATAATAAAATATTCGACATTTCGTGTGTATTGATTTTGATCTTATTATTATTTTCGTAAAAAAAAAATTCTATCAATCCAAGTTTACCGATTAGCAAATTTACATTATATTGAAATTGTATGCACTTGCTGTAATAATAAATGAAAAATCGAATTTATGAAAAATTCTCATCTAGATTAATTATACTCACGATCGATATAATAAAGAACTACGATAACTGTTTATTGTTTATTTCCAACGAGTTAAAATCTATGTAATTATTAATATAACTATAAATTTAAATGGACAACTTTATAGAACATAAATTAAAACTGACAGATGGGAGAAAGATTTCGGGATAAACGTATTCACGGGAAACGATTAGCTTAAACCTTTGTAAGTCGACCGCCCGTCATTTATCAAACCTTCTTTTGTCTTTTTGAAACATTTAATTGTTTTCAATGCATGAAACGTTTTGAAATCAAAAAGCTATTCCTAATATTATAGGAATAGTTAACTACTAACTATTATTCTCCTCTCCATTCCTTTCTGATTCCAATTGTTTTCTTCGTCTCCGCTCATCGATATTGTCATCCCTTGTCGGCTCAAAAAGCATTCGTAATATTCCCCCCCCCCCACAATATCGAAAATTCATCTCTATCCGTTTTTTCTAAACCAACAAAACAATTTTCATTCGTCTATGTTTCAACTTCATTTTCGGTCCTCCCGGTAACACCGCCTAATCGAAACCTTTTTTATCTGAATATTTCGGGGAAATTCATCGTAAAACGTCGGCAATTAAATTTGACGAGATATAACGCAGTTCATAAAATTATCAAAGAGTTTAGATGTTGGTCAGTTTGTTACATTAAATAACAAATACTGTACTCGTTTGAAGTACTTTACAGTTGCAATAGTAAACCAATCAATATTTAATTTTATACGTTACGCATATCTGCATGTATACGATTAATACTATTAACCATATACAGGCTCGTATAAGTTTGATTAATTATGTAAAATACGATTGAAATATTTTAATAGTATATATAGAGTTTACAAATAGTCAATTAAAATATTACATCAAATTTAAAAGTGACGGATTTTTTTTTTTATAAAAAATTAATCATATAAAAATTGGACTATGAACGAAACGAAAAAACTCATTATTTTATTTAAATGAAGTGTTTTCAAACAAGATATAATTTTTATATTATTAAATTTTACATAAATTTCATCAAACATATTTATTAAAAAAAGTGACTTTTAATCTATATAGTAAAAAGTATTTAATATTTATAATTAATTTTATGTGCGTTTTTTAAAATTGTTATGATAAATGTTCAAAATTGAAAAAAAGATTTGTATTTTTCAAAATTATTTTTCTGGCTATTTTTTTACAAAAATAGCGTTTGCTATAAACTAGCAACCACTATATAAATATTCATGAAATGTATTTTTAATAATAACAAACGACACTGGACATTCTTATTTTAAATCGAACGCTGTAGTTCGTATACTAATATTTATACGCCTACAGAAATCAAAATAAAATAATATGTCAAATATATTTAACTAAAGAAAATGATCTCCTTATTTGATGCATATAGTAACAAATATAATATTGTTCGATTCGAAATCGAAATACTTATAAAAAAAAAAAAAATGCGTACACACTTATATACGACTTCCGTGTAATTATTTTGATTATATTAGAGCTATTCACGCAATTAAGTAATCCTTTTTTTTTTACGATAAACCATTTTTAGGGACCGCGTGCAAAAACTCTTCTTCCTGAAATATCTTCACATGTAATGTAAAACGAGTGCAATAACTTACGTTGTGCGAGTGTGTCTACTGAATAAATTCTAATATAGAAAAATTACGTAGCAACTGATCCGAAACTTTTAAAACCCATATCACATTCATACCTTTCGGAAGAGGGACGAAAATTTAATTGGAATGGTGTTAAAAAAAACTTAAATACATTCTTGTCAAATTAAAATCCGTTTCAAAAATTCCAAAAAAAACAATTATAATTATGTAATTTTAAAATCAATACGTTAACATACACTATTATCAAGAAGTGTCTGAACGGTGTTTCGATATTTAAGACCTTCAATATTCCACTTTAAAATCTAATTTAAATCCAAAATTAAAAACAACAAATTTAAATTCATATCCTTTTTATTTAATTATTCTAAAGGTTTTAATAATTCATGAAATACATTTAAGTTATACTTCGATGCAAACACTAGGCGGCGTATGGTATAAAAATTGTATTAAAAAAAAACATACATATATTTATATGTATGAACTTTACGCAATTTAAAAATAGTAATAATAATTAATAATGGAAAACAGCGGTCTGAATTCAAAATAATAATAACAAGAGGATATATACAGTTATCTGCAATCTGTGCATCGAACATATTAAAGCGAGTCGACAATGAATAATAGAACGCGAGACGAGAACTGAAAAACAACATCTGTCAGGGATTTCGATGCTAAGACCCAAAAAGCTTGGACGCATTGTCGTGTACGTTTGTAATGTGTTATTTTTCTTTTCGCACTTCGAGCGGACGATTTTATTTGGATGTAAGATATGCGCGCTGGTCGAGTGTAAACGTTCAACTTTGGAATTTTACTTGAAACTGTCTTTCGGTAAATATCTGCAGTAACATACGAAGGGTGTTCGGTGAAAACGTCCACGAAAAATGTCTAAATACAGAAATGGCAAATGGTACAATGATGGCCAAGTACAAAAAGCGTAAACGGGAAGAGGAAACTACGGGGATGACATTTTAAAAGCCATTTTTCTAAACAATGATTTTTACAACTAATACAAAAGCTGCATAGTACATACTTTAACTGTTTAATGAAAGTATCGATTAGTCGACAATATGTTTTAAAAGAATATATAAAATGAAAAATGAATGACGCGCAAAAACCAACGGTTGATGTTATAATAAATACAATATAATTGTTAATGTGTATATATATATATATAATACAATAGTATGTAACATAAAACTATGATTGATAGATTATGAATATATACAGAAATAAACGTACTTTGTACGGGCACCCCGAAGACAGAATAGATTGTCAAATCTATTAAAATGTTATGACAAAATGATATATCATTATATCAATCATTCATACATAAGCACATCCGAGAATATTTGATAATAAAATATAAATAAATAGTTATTAGATAAACACGAGGAAATCGAAATGCAATCAATCAATTTTCATGATATATGTTTTTAAATTTGGTTGACTCAGCTACACGTGGTATTGTCGTTATTATTATTATTACGTCAAACTCGAATTCGGATTCTTATTTGTTTCAAGCACTATACAAATAACAATTTTTATCGTTAATGTGTATCAAATATAAAATACATTTCAAAAATGACAGTATGAAAAATGAAGACTAACTAATACTATTTTAATTGCCAAGAAAAATTGTACTGATACAAAGTTTCAATAAAAAAGCAAACAAAAAACTAATACTACATATAGTAATACAGATTTTGTATCGTATTACGTTTTAATGTGTTGCTTTCGAAAAATGCGTATAAACACAATTGGTATAAAATTATATATAAAAGTAATAATAATAATAATAATAATAAATATTTCTGAAACGGTATCAATTATTGGGATGTGACGATCAAATTTTTAATTTAAGAATAGACGAAAATTAAACGAATAATAATGTTTGCGTACACGTAAATACGTAACTAGGTCTGAGAATAGAGGAAAACCTATTATACGCGAGTAGTTGTCATATTAAATTCAAAACCGTTTATATTATCGTGACCCAAAAACAATTATATGAGCGAATAACATTTTAATGGTTTTAACCGAGTTTTAGGCGAATAATGCAATTTCATTTGCTATATATTATTAAACACTCGAATAATACACTAATCGCTTAATATTTTTGGAGAAAAAACAACGTCATATAAGGTGGATAGGAAACTATGTAATTTTTTACCGTATAACACTTAATAGTTAAACAAACATTTGACCGTTTGAAATGAACAGACTTTAACTCCGATAAATGATTTGAACTCTTTTCTAGATTAATGTTTCAAAACGTTTATATTTAAATGTGTAGTACATAAAAAAAAAATCTAAAACATTTAATAAAAAAATCGATAACTTAGAAAAAAGACCGGCGGACCCGTCGAGTTTTTTGTCAGAATTAAATCATATTCATTCCGAGTGGTTGTATTTTTGTCTAGCTCTTAAATTATGTGCATAAAATTATTAAACTCTTTCGAATTATTGACGTGTGCACGCGCATGCGGATAACAGTTAGGTATAATACACCCGTAAAAATAATTATTTACTTTTCACACGACAACACCCGTTTGAAAAAGTGCGTTACCAATCCCGTCAAAGCCAAAAACGTTTTCTCGATCCATTTCGAAATATAAAACGGAGGGGAGACGGGAGCGAAAGTTAAATTCGATTGTTGTTTTAAAGCTGGACGGCAGGAGGACGGTTAATGGTCGGTCGGTATGTTAGGTACAACAACAGAGAATTGAATTACGCAACGCATAATGATCAAACCCGATGTCGGAAAATAACTTAAAACCCCAACAACGTATTGTTTCATAAATAAACCGTGGACCAATATATATAATCGGGAAATATGAGCACGATTCGATGTACGTGCGGCGACGGACGTAATAATACGTGCGTACGAATCGAACAGGAATCTGCGCGGTCGAGAATTATCGAACACGTTTAATCGAAAATAATGAAATAATATCGTTAGACGATCTGGCCGAAACGAGCTGGCGGTGTAGGGCAAACGTCCTACGCACTCCTGCCACATAGCATAAAAATGTCGACCCACAACTTAATCGAACGATGAGAATTATCTCGGGCTGTGTTCAATCGACTAGACTGCAGTGGCTACCATCAAACGCAACAGCCCCGCCAGAAGTCCGCAGACACGCGGCAACGTTGAGAACGATCCAGAAAATCCATAACTCGTCCGGCCTTGCGATCCATGATCGTGTGTCTATAACGCGCCAAACGAAACGTTTGACAACCCATACGGCCGTTAAAAAAATAGTTCAAACGCTACAGAGGACTTATTACGGAACACGCTGTGGAGGGATGGAACGGTACCGGATAACCATCTCATAGGTCAGCCAACCCAAACAGTCCCAGGTTTCGAATATCCCCGTGCCGTGTGGTCTACTCTAAACCGCGTAAGAACGGGAACAGAGGGCACGTGCAATCGCTTAACGCGCGGATGATACGATGTTTAGCGGAGGAACGGCAGGAACACACGACGGGAATCGGGAAGCGCTCGATTGACAACACGATCTTTTTGTATTTATTGATTGATTTATTTATCAATTGTTCAGTTTCTATAAATCATTCAATATCCAACGCCGTGTCGTATGCTAAAAAAACAAACGAATTAAACCCAGGGTCGGGGGGGGGGGTCCGTCGGTTCCACGTTCGGGATAACGCGCGTATCGAATTCGGTCCATCGACCCGCGGATGACGGGCGGTAATCGGTCAAACGATTGAACACGACGGTCCGTTCGTTACGATACGATGAAATAAATATCTATCAGCACCGCCGAAAACGAACGCGGACCGACTGCCGGCGTCGTCGCGTGTTCTCAGCGTTCAAGCCCCCTCTCCCTGCTCCCCCCCACCCAAAGGGTTCTTAACACACACACACACACACACCTCAACCCCGAAAACGTACCGCCGGACCGGTCCGCGAACAGGCCGTCCTGACCGCGTCTAGCGAGAAGCGCAACACGCGCGTCCCCACTTGTGGGCCGGCCGGCCGGCGGCGGCGGCGACGGCCACGCGTCTTCCCCCGTACGTCGCGCGTCAGAGACGACGTCGTCGTAGTACGGGATGGGCGTGTGAGTGCTGTCCGCCGCCGCCGCCGCCGCAGCCGGGTGACCTTTGTCGTCGCCGATGCACACACCTAACCGTATTTTATTTACGCGAACGGACGGCGGTGTGTGCGTGCGTGCGCGTTGGACGGGGCGGCGATGTTTCCCCCAAGACGCCGCCGCCGCCGCCGCCGCCGCCCGTATTGATTTTACGGTCGTCCACCGCCCGTCCACGCCGAACCGTTTCGCCGCACGTAACGCGATGCGCTCCCCTCACCCCACCACCCCTCTCCCAACACCGCTAAGCTAACTATTCCTAAAAAATAAACAAAAAAAAATATAGGACGTACCCATTTATACGTTTTTGTTACTATAAAAATATATATATATATATATGTATACAGCGCTCGAATTCGGCTGGGGGGGGAGGGGTGCGCCGGGGGGGAGCTCTCATAATACTTTTTTTTTTTTTTTTACCGTGACCGGGGGGACGGTAGAAACTACGCCGGAAATAATTTTTCTTTAAATGTAGATTTAAATTGTTGCCGATTTTACGAGTTTAAATATTTTTTAAACAACGTTTTTTTATCGTTTGTTTATACGATATCATCGTGATACGTGCCAATAAAATATTGCACGTATCTGTGGTCTAGTGGGCTCGCTCGCCGCAAGTCATCACTTATCATTTATCGTTGTTTTGCAATCAATTCATTTACACGGATTATATTTGGAATTTAGTATGTGTGTAGCTAAAATATAGTTTTGTTTTTTTTTTTTTAATCACTTTTGTCGTGGGAAGGGCGTGTGGGGGCGAATTTCGCACTTGGAACGCGGTTTTCAAATCGTTAGGTTCAGCTCCTCTACTTATTTTCCTCCGATTCGAGCACTGTATATATATATATATATCGAATCAAACGTTTGCGAATTTCGGGATTTTCTATTTATAATTCGGTTAATTTATTACCGACGATCGTGTTCTAAAAAAAGGTATGCATTGTTTTCTAAGTTCTGCGCGTGGTTGATCGTGGGTACCGTGATTCTGAACATATTATCTGAATATTATCGAAATGCGACGAAGCCTCTTGACGTTACACGTATAATAAAACAGCGGCGTATGTCCAATAAATCTGAACAACGTTTCCCGAATTACCTGTATTACTAATGTCCACAGGTGTCTATCTACATTGTTTTGGCTTGTATTGTTTTGTGCTTGTAGCTACCGACCTCGGCGTGGGTTCCACAACACCTTTAACAATCTCTTCTTTTCTTTTTTTTTTGGTTCCCCTCATAAACACGCACACGGTATACAAACCGTTTGTTTGACACCGAATAAACGGCCCGAAGAGAAACAAGCGTGACTAGAGCCGCCTTTGGCGACACGCCCGTTCCGGCCGAAACGATTAGGATTATAGACTTACGCGCACGTGGCCGACGTGCTACGAACGCGTCCGGAACGATGCGATCCGGAAACGGTAATCAAATGCACTGGGCAAGACGGTCGGGTCGTAAAAACACTCGCGCGCGAAGCAAAGCAAACGTTGTGTCGGGCGGCGCTGCCGTACGACGTCCACACCCAACCCCGCGGGCGATTTATTATGAATGTCGAATGCTACGGGTGACGTTATCAAACGTCGTGTTGTTGTGATTAGTCGCGTTCGTCATGCACGACAATTTTACCAGCTACCGGGTAAGTAAGATCGAAAAACGTGTCGACCGCGTACGATTCGCCGCCGGGAGCGTAACAAGACGCGGCAAAGTCATTCGCGAAAATCTGTCACTGGGCTGACTCGGAGCGCACGGGTACCTGTTGCCTGTCGCCTAGTCGACGTAACGATAATTATTATCCGATTTCCGGCCGCTTCGGCCATACAACGATGTGTATCTTCTTCTTTTTTTATGCGTGTCACCAAGTCTGTGGACGATCTTTCGCGTGGCATAACCGTGCAAAATCGTGTCCAGTCGGTACTTGGTTTGATACGTTTTTCGATGTGGTTCGCTCGAACCTAACGGAAAGCAACCCGAAAATTGCAAAACAACCGTTAAAATTGTCGACGCGTTCGATTTGGACGTAGACGATTTATGCGATTTTTAACAATATTTATTATATTCATTAATTATGATAAACCACGCACTGGCGTCGTGCACAATCGTTTTTAGACCACAATGATTTATCGTGGCTGTCCAAATAAAAATAATAATAATACTCGAATCGATATCCACAACATTCGCCGCGGCTCGTTAACTTTTTTCCAAAAAAACAATTTTACAATAGTGAAATAAGTCCAGTCGCACGTGTATTTTTTTTTTATACCTTTTTACTAACTAGTGACATTGCACACACGTTTTCGGAAAAGCGATCGCCGCGCGACGTACGCTTCTAAACGGACACCGGTCCAAACACGACAATTTCGTTTTCGGTTCTGACGATAACCAACGTAGAATATAAATACCGGTTTTTATGTAGACATCACTACTTTATCGCGCATTATCGTTTAAAAATTACGAATCGTGCACGTTTTACGACGTCTGTTGTTCAGAAGACTCTCGTACGTACGCGAACGAAATTGATAACACGGTCACACGATACGGAACGGAAACCGAATATTACACGTAACGACCAAAACGTATTGTAATTAACGCGAGTCGATTTGTTGTCGTATCGTCGGAAACATTTCCGCAATAGCGCGCAAACTACGCATCGGACCAATCTCTTTAATTGAATACCACGGACCGTCCGTACATTAGGCGTGCGTGTACATCATATTATATTTAGTCTGAAACGGGCAAAAACGGACGTGGTCTATTGTGCGTTTCTACGATACGTTTCTACGGCACAAGGCAGGGTCAATAATGCCATCCATTATTATATATATCTGGTAAAAAGGGTATTGGAAATTTTCGAATACGTCACACGGTATTGTTAAAAGGCTGAAGTCTAATAATACATAACAGAGATACATATACATGCTTCGGGCGACTGTGCACCGTGATTGTAACATCCATCAAGAAATCTTTGTTTTTACACACTTATTTTTGTTTTTGCCTTTCGCCCTGGAACGTGTTGAAATTATACGATTTTATATAACGACCGTAGTTTTTGTGAGATTTGTTCGAGAAAAAAAAACTAACTCCGAGACAATAATAGCTGGTTAACGACAAATATGTCTTCTCCTTTTTTTTTTTTTAAGGATACTCACGCGACCGGATGAACGACAAGAAAAGAAAAGAAAAAAGCAAAAGTATTTTCTTTACACGAATGGGGTACTCTCCCCGCCGTTCCCTGTCACTATATAAATATATATATATATATATATGCGTATGTACGGCCGTGACTATATCATTCGATACCGATATGTATACACGACGTGTATAAGGGACGGGTGTGTACGTACGCATAAGAATAGCGGATAATAAATATTTATTTCAAATGGGTTTATCGACATTTCGTAAACATCATTCTTCTCCCGCCGACGATGATTGCCGACTGTCAGGCAACCTGGAAAATAAAAATCGTGTCGGGTGTTTTTCGTCCTCGAAACGTTGTCGATTACATCAAATAAAAACGCCGTGACAACACAACGTAATAACGAGCAGATAACGTGCGACGTGCACATAGATTTTTTCTCATCGCGAGCCAGTCCGGGAGATATAGATATAAGTTTTTTGTTTTGTTTTGTTTTTGTTGAAAACGACTTCAAAAAAAAAAAAAAATCGTTTCGACCGAAACGCGAATGAAACTCGATCGTCACACACCGGTCTAATAATAATAACGACGACGATATTTTATCGCATAAACGTAAAACGGCAATCCGCGACGGAATGTCGACGTCGTTAAAGTTTCACAAAAGAAACATAACCGTATAAATAGCGATTATCCCGTGCGAGATGCACTTATTTACGGACGGTTCGATTTGTTTTACACGTTCGCGCGTATACTCGCACGTTACCGGCGAGACATCAAAGCGATCGACGGCGCACGTCATAACCGGAAACGCGTCGGCGCGCGCGCGTCCGGAGCGGAACGAGAAGTCCCGAAAATAGAAGTCGAATAAAAACGGGACGGGCGCACTGCGTACGCATTAATTAACGGACACCCGAGCGCACGCGCACACAGTGCATCGCCTTCGCGGTGCACAACACAAATCTTCTCCTTCTCCCTCGCCTTTATCACGGCTATTTGGGATCGGTCACCCGTGTCCTAAACATCCACTTGACAACGATCTCCCACGTCGTCTACGCAGACACCCGCAGTCGTCGTATCACACCCAATCGCATCCAACCACTTCTTCTTCTTCTTCTTCTTCGGTCTTCCTCTGCTTCCTTCGACGTTCATATCCATAACCAACGTGACATGACCAAACCATCTAAGTCTATTCTCTTCAGATTGACGTACCGTATATATAAAAAATTCTCGGTCAAAAAATATTCTTAGGAAAAATGTTCGATTAATGAGTCTTGTTTTCTTTGAGTAAGAGTCTTCATACGGGTTTGGAACGAGTATGGTATACGTGGCAAATAATTATTAAAACTATCGCTCAGCGAAACATCTTAAAAATTTGGGTTAATTCTAACACATTGGTTTTCAAATGAATTAAAATACATTACACTGTCTTCGTGGATTAAATTGTATTATTACTTACTTTTACACTAATGCGTTTTAACAACACATAAAAAACTCCTATAACAATCGTAAACTATAACATTTTAAGATTTAATCATAATATGTACTACGTCATATTCTTATAAAACTTCATTGAATATATATATTTTTTTAAATAATAGTGATATATATCATTTGAACTTGCATAACTTATTTTATTTTACAAATATTTAAAAAATAATAATGAAAATTATATTATATTATATTTGCCGAGTAAGCAATTTTATATATATGTAATGTATATTTACGTTAGATTTACGTGTATAATTAAACATTTCGAAAGTTAATTAGAATATATGTATACATGTAATATAAATAATGAAAATGTGACGTTTTATTTTTGGCTAAATACAAATATTTTATTTATCTTTCTGTAAAGTTTCAACTGAAAGTTAAGAGCAATTAATTTTGTGATACTCCGCCGAGCACTCGAAGTTTGCCAAGTGATGACTGGTTATTTTAGATATTTTCGAAAAGTTACTTTAAGCGATAATGATAATATTATTAATAATAATATATAACAAGAATAACGCAGCAATTTCTCCAGACCCGTAAAACGGATACTCATGTATACGAACATTGACACGATCACTATATTATATTCACTTTCGCGTGTACAGTAAACACTCGTGTACCTTTCAGGTAAACTCGGTACTTTTTCCGTTCATGGCCGTATTCGATGGTGACGTTTCGATACGACGGCATCGATCAGTGTGTTACACGTTCAAGTAACGTACGGACATTTATAAGAAAACATAAAAAAAAAATCAATAAAAAAAAATCGAGAACGAACACGACCATATATTTACGAGTTTTTACGTATATTAAAGGGGTTTTTTTTTACAACCCGAAAACGGTACTGGCATTTTGTTTCAAAATTCGCACAGGCACGGCTGTCCGAGAGGTTTTTACGATTCCGTCTGGCCCACGCGCGGTACAATTTATATGATTATATTTTTATTGTTAAAATACTTTACTAGCTTTCAACTATAAAGCACTGTAGGAACGAGACTTTTACCGTTTTTCCGCAAGGTCACCCCGATATCACGAGTCAGTTTAAATTCGCACAATCTCATTTGTCCATTTCTCTATTCTCGTCGTCATATTATTTATATTATTAATAATTATTCGAAAACCGTATGATATGTGTTCACTTACGTTAACGCTGTTATCGTAATCACGCCAGTTAGCGAATGAAAGTAATACTTAAAATAGCATCGTAACGAAATGTCAAGTTCGACTAAAGAACCAACTAGATATAATTTACTACCGGAAAATGGTGGTATATTTAGAGATCGGAGCATTCCTTCCATACGAAAAAAGGTTCACAGCCAAAATAAAAAGTAAAACACATCATTATAAGACCAATACATCCTTCGCTTGGCTGGGAATCTAAAACATCAAGACGTCGATAAATCTCTTGATTAATTTTGATGATTATTTTTTGTTTAAACTTTTAATCAATATTAAAAAGAACACAAAAATTTAGTGAAAAGTCACACGCATATAACATCAATCCAACAATATTCGTACGAACTTCGATAGTCGTCCGATCAGGTCAGGTTGGGACCACGTACGACACGTTCCAAACTGACGAAATTCCACCGTCCATCTGCAGCAAAGTAATCCACTATAAAGTTCTACCACGCGCACATTGTATATAATACACCACGTCGTAGCTACATAATGGATTTCCGGAGATTACACCGTCCCTCTTACAGGTACACGACGTCCGGGGTCTTAAACACACTCGGTTTGCTGATAAAAACGTTGTGCTCAGGAAATTACTACGCGTTTCACATTGCGCCCCGTTTCACTTTGCAGCTGCAGATGTTCTCGATCCGCGTTCAGCATAATATCATTGTTATTGTTATTATTATCATTATTATCATTATTATTGCTATTATTACCATTATACTCGACGGCCGTGAGTCTATGGTATAAATACAAAACGCGAACCGTTTTCCAAACAAAAAATATCCGAATTCGATTTTTTTGACATTATGTTTGATAAATGTCGCAGTTATCGTCGATAAAAAATTATACCGTGTGCAGGTACTTGGTCGCGGATGTTTTAGTGCAACACAATAGGCCCTAAGAAGAACAAATCGCACGAGTTATAATTGAAAAAGAAACTGGAGAGATTATAACTGGAAAAAGTTTTGGGCGTGGCGATTTCCGTTGTAGTTTATTTGTATATACTGAAGATCATTTTTTTGAGAGGGATCAACATTCGACGGATAAAAAGGTATTTGCATGCATTAGTCGAAATTCAATATCATTTTATATGTAGCTAATATAACGACCGAAAACTGTATACGCCAAAAAAAGATAATGCTATGGAAAACCATTAAAAACAATGACATAATATTTATTACAAACACTATTACCAAACTCAAAGACAGTTACATGTGACAGAATGAAAAATTGGTATAATATCGCACTAGACAGATAGTGGTTTAAAATTTGAAATTATTGAAATAAATGATCAATTTTACGAATGTAATGTATTGGAAACTAAGAATATTTTTTTCAAACAAGTGTAAACTAGTGTATCCAAGATGTATACGAATTAGAATCCCTGATTATATTTTGGAAATCAAAATGGTCAAAATAAAAAAAGAAATTAATATCAAATGATTTTTTTTTTTTTGGATTGTACATACAATTCTCATTTGATATGCCCGAATTTCGCGAGACAAATTATCTTGGAGCCCAAATGTATAGTGTTTTATTTTCAGCACCTTATTAATTAGCCTCTGACTAATTGTCCCACCCTTAAGTGTCCAAGTATACAACTCGAAATAATGTGCAAAGTCGAACGTTTACTATACCATAAGGTGGCGATATTTGGAAATTGTAAAAATCGTGACTTTTAACAATAGTTAAAAGTAATTTTTACGAATTATTTTTTTTTCTAATAATATTTTAGTTAGTAGAATTAAAACCGAAATGATTATCATCGTAGGAATAATTTCAAAAAGACCAGCGAATACTCATCATCCAAATAAGATGTTTCGTCTAAGGTTTCCAAAACGTATATACTGTCGATAAAAATTGTCTAAAAATAAATATCACTATCGTAAACAAATCAATAGCATATTTTAATTGCAAAACAATTCGTGTTTCCTAAAACTAGAACAATGCGTTACCATAAACGTTAATACATGTATAAAGTAATTATTAGACTTCAATCATTATGATAAAACTTCGTCGTACGCGAATCGAATCTGAATGAACACGATATTAATGGTAATTGTTTGGGACTTATTAGAAATTCGTAGAAATGATTAGACTTTACACTTTGAGACACGTGTATACGAGACATACATGACACTACACGACGTTTCGAATTGTGGCGAAAACAATGAGAAATAATTATTTGAAACCCGTTTGACAATATTACGAGTATATGGCGTTTCGGAATATAATATGTAAAACACAAGTTCATTTCCACGACACGATACCATTTTAAAATGGTATCGATTTCGACTGCGCGCCAAATGTTTGCATAGAAAATTGCTACAAGGTCCGTCGTTTGTATACGCAATTAATTTAGTCATCATCCCTAAAAAAAAAAAAAACCACACATATTTAATGATAAACTCGATTTCGAAATCTTTATTAGAAAATGTCTAATTGTTTATTTCAATTTATTAACATGATACAATACTGCAACATTATAATTATAACGTTTACTGTATTTACGGTAATATCAAAATAGATACACATTTTGTACGCTTTCTGAAAAAAACTTATCACGAAAAAAAACTTGTATCAAATACAATATTACTTTGTTGATTTTCGAAATATTTGAAAGATACATTATAAGAACCTAGCGTTATTAATACTTATTTTACGCATAAACCCTCCCCTCCTTTCCAATTTTCCACTCAAAATCACCACATACACTTCAACAATTCCTTTGATGTTAAACATAATCTTGATAACTTGATATGCCATTTTCATAAAGGGAAAATTTGAAAACGAAATTGTTTATAATTATTTCAAGGTTTATTCAGTATAAAGAAGCTATAGCTATTATCCAATTATCAACTAAGTATTATTAATTATTCATGTTACATACTATTATGGTAGAAATTGATTAAATAATATGCATATATTATATACTACATAATGTGTAAAACACGTATAGAAATATAATAAATATAATTATTCAGTGAATAAATATTTTAGAGTTAATTTTAATTTCTTTTTTTAATACTTTATCGATATTTTCTGTAAAAAAAATTGATTAAATTTATGATTAAAAAAGAAAAAAGAACCAAACAAATGTATCAAAACCATTAAAACTATTTACGTCGTAAAATTATAATATGTAAACAGTTCAACTGAGATAGAATTGAATTTATTCATCAGTGTGCTTCCTATTAGCATTTCTCAATTATAACGTTAGATATACAATATATAATATTATGTTTAACTGTTTTAAGATGCTCGGGGAATTGACAGTATTTCCTTAAATAAACTAACCGTTAAGTTCTACGCGCACTTTGTTGAATATATAAACGGGCGAAAACGTCTACTGCAGCAATATTGAATTAATAGAAGACTAGTCACGTAACTCGTAAAAACTAATTCATATTTAGAAGAACACGTATATTTCATAAACATATATTATTATAATACAAGTCGTAACATAGAAGATTTATTGTGAATTTCATTTAGAAGTCGGTACATAAAATATATAGTCGTGTACAATTGTAGCAATAATAATAGCTATCTAGTATTAGATAGTGTATCTTTTGTCATAGTACGTAGGTTTTTTTTTAAATAATTGCGGAATAATAAAATGGAATTTCGACAAAATGAAAAAAAACTAGTTTCTTTATTTTTGGCGGGTTATTGTTTTTTTTTTTTTTTTGTGAACATACAATTTTTGAATTATGCGAGTGTACCTACAAAATAATTAACTTTACAATATTAACCACTAGTTTTTTAAACAGATTTTAATAGTGTTTTTTTTTTCTACGAATCTTGGTGGTCGAAATATATAATATTTATTAGTATAGGATATATGATATATACTTTAAGTAATAATAAATACACCTCATATCAATATTTTATGTAAAAATCGAGTAATTAATAATATTGCATTAGATGTAAACTTATACGCAACTTATAACCACATTTACCGAGATGCAACGAATTAAACCAAAACTTAAAAACAAGTATTATGATTAAGTTGCAATAAATTCTAAAATTAAGGGGGAAAGGAGTAGTGAAAAACGAATTGAACTTTAATTGAATAGAAGGTATATGACCGAAATAAATTGACGTCACCTGAAATTTCCATTAAAGTACCACTAATTTAATATTAACTACGTTAGACCGAATATAAAAAATGTTAAGATTGTTCTCAGACGACTTTTTTCCAAGAGGTCGTTACAAAAATAGTAGTTATTTTATTAATTCTCTCAAAAATGAAATATCAAATGTTTATAGGAGTTATATTTCAAATCAATCAAACGAAATTCGGGTATTTTAATTAAAATTATTAATTTGATTTCCTTTCCATAAAATAATTAGGTTTTACATAATGTTTTAAAATTGAATAATATTTAACTCAAATTATCGTAAAACACACGCGTGATTTTACGTTGTATTGTCCACTTTAGGTTATATTATTTAAATAAATTATTCCATGGAAAATGTCGACAATTTCTCGTTTTTTGGAGCGCGTCCAAAGCGAGCAGCGTGTGTTGTGACATTTGTAAAACGCGTGGACTATCTCTTATATAGCTATTAGTCATTTCCGCTCTTCTCCTTCACAAATCCATAAAAGTTTGCACGGTGGTCTATTAATCGTGTTTCGTCTGCTTTGTGGTTGTCACATGTCCACATTTTATCGACATCTGCCAACCATATATATATACGCACATCGTGCACCTGACTTTAATAGAATAGCCATTTGCAAAATATTCTCTCGTAGCCAAAGCTTGAAATCGATTATGTAATCGATCTTAAATGCCGGTAATAACCGATAAAAATGCAAATCAATACCCAACATTAAGTATAATGCGAGAAACATCGTGATTTTGTGCGAAAATTGAAAGAAAAAATTATCATACCATATTTTATATGCATTTTACGATTTACACATAAACAGCATAAGCTTACAACCGCATAATATATGGATATTTATTAACAAATAACTCTTATTTATGAATGTAAATTATACAATTTTTTTCTTTATATATATATATATATATATATATGAACTGTATACCATTTTAAAAAGTCTCTTAGAAAAAACAAATCAGTATAAAGATTATTTTCGAAAACATTTAAATACACAGTATATTATTAATTATTTTATGGGTCTATAAAATTAGCAATTAAATTAAATTACGCATATATTATAACATTTATACCTATTATATATATATATGAAAATATTTGTATATTAAGAAAAATTATGTTGTTATTCTTATTGGAAGGGTTAAAAACTCGTAAATAATAACGTTATCAAATACTTTGTTTAAAAGTTTTAATTACGTTAATATTATTATTACTGTTATGTAATTTATAAATTAAAATAAAATGAGGAAACGATAGAAAAAGTTTTGAATTCTGATATTTTATTATCGAATATATATATGTATGTTCGAGAAAAAAAAACAATATACGTAATACAAATTAAATATTTTATTAATTAAATTGTTGTGATTTAATTGATAAAATATTACGTTATTTCGTGGCACTATGAAACGTCGTTTTTCACTTATTTTAGTTATACGTTTTAAAGAAATGATAATTATTTTTAACAATAACAATATTAATAACGAAAAAAAAAAGATGCTAGTAAAGAGACTAGATGTTGACATTAACTCTATAATATCCGAAATGAAAAATCAATAATATATGATATGACGATGATACCTACACGTATACGTGAAACATGACGAGACAATCACAGGTGACATTCAGTTAGTGAAGTGGTATCGTTTACATGATAAACACCGTTTTTATTAAAACCGATAACAAATTTTAGCAGAGTAGAGGAAAAAGTACGTAGTCAACTACTTTTTTGTTTATTTTTTATACGATTAGTGAATAATACATACTATACCTACACAATCGATATTCGTACATTGCGATATCCATTTGCGTACGATCACGATTGGTTTGGTATACGAAAAATGTGCATTGTTACGTTTCCATTTTAAATATACAATTATTCGACTAGTAATCGAGAGGAAAAAGCGACGAAACTTCCGAGAATACATTCTTCAAATATTCAATTGAAACTTTGTAATAACAATATTTTGACAAATGCATTATGTTATCAATCCGAGTTTACGAAGACCAGACACACGATATGTATGTATATAGTACATAAAGTCAAGTCGATTTGCCAATAAACCGCGCCTGACCTACGCTTAATTTCGTATTATATGCACGTGCATATATTATATTCGAACCGTCAAACCGAAACTAATTAATAAGCATCGCGCTGCAGACCATGTCTCGTAGACTATAATATACTCGTTGAGACGCATAATAATACCACGTACGTAATAGATAGGTAACCGATACCGTGTTGAATCCCCCGAAGCGAGGGAATTGAATTATAAAGTTTTGAAGTATTTTCGCGCGCAATCACGGACGCTATACATTGCGCTGCGCGCGTGATCCGTTCACGGGCGTTCTCAATTGTTGGGGGGAGGGGGGGCACGAGGATGTCATGTCTGTTCGTCCGTGACGATTTTTCTCCATCACGATTTTTTCGAGAGTACTCAATTTCTCGAATCTTCACCCGTTCCAATCAACACGCGTCACGAATTCGTCTTACGACCTCGGTGATTGTCGTTTAAAAATAAATTAGAAATAAACACACGGTTTTCAACCGAAAATTACACCGTCGGCCGCGAACGTTCAAAAGCCAACGTACGTATGAAAACCGATGTTGGGACCAGTGCTCGAATTGAGCGTCCCTTTACTATAATTTTCTAAGGAACGCGCGGAGGGAGGGACACTTATCACCGAACATTACCTGATAGATAAAAAATATTATTATTTTTAATGTTTTTATTATTGTCGATACCTTATTGCCATTATCGAGTACCTACTTGGATGTATTTTAGACCACCGATTACTATAGAACTGTATATCCGTGGCAGTACAGATTGTCGATAAGCAACGTCGTTGTTGGTTGGCGAACCGTTTTGAAAATTCTATTTTATTAGTGATACCTAACGCGTGACGGACGAGTTATTGAATCGCCGCCGGAGCTCTTATCTTAACGTGATGGTGTTTCCGTGAATGTTGTACGACTATTGTAAATTATTGTACATGCTCTTATTGACTTTGGGACTTTGTCGTCGGGCGGCGACGAGTTTTACATGCCTATTGTACATGATATTATAACATCAGTTTAGGTAGGTACATGTGTTTTGTATGTTTGTACGTTAATTTATAAAGAATGTTGTCGACCACTATTCTATTGAAAATTGTGTAGAGATTTTTTTTGGAAAATTAATAACAAAAGTTAATTGTAAACCGGGGGGTGGGATACCTACGGTTTTGAGATATAGAATGTTTCGTCCGGAACGCTATTCGTTAGATATCCAATTGGGTTCGGGTTGATTCGCCTAACGTCTGACGTAGATAATTGAAAACCATCTGCGACAAACGTCGTCTATCCAAACATCGCTCGCGACGACGGGACGTGGGACGAACACGCCATCTTTATTGTTCTATTACGCCGTCCACACAATAACGTTCTGTCGTGTTATTCGTACGTAGATGACTATTGTCACCGACTGTAACGAGACGGTAATTGGAAAGCCGGTAATTATCACATATATTGGCGCGCGCGCGCGCGACATTAATTTTGGCCGCCGTCCCGTCAAAAGGGTTTTTATTATTTATTTTTATACGGTCGGCGTGCGAAAGAAAAACAAAAACGCAACCGGAGTAGGAACGAGAACGTCTTTCTGAGTATATATATATATAAATTTTTACCTTTGGTTTTCGCATTGTACCTCCGCCGGCCGTTCGTCGTCGTCGTCGTCGTCGTCGTCGTCGTCGTTGTCGTCGTCGTCGGGACCCGGTGAAATCCGTTTCGTACACGCACGTCGTTGCACACGCACACGCACCAAAAACACGCACACGAGACCGTTCGGAAAAACACGAACACACACACACACACACAAAAACACGTTAAATTCGTTTTGGCCTTTCCGCGATACGCGCAAACAATATATTTGTTTGAATAGATATTTTACGCGTGTTTACGAGAAGAGAGAAACGGAAATTGCCAAACACTAAACGAAAAACGAAATAACAATAATACCGAAACGAAAAAACGAAACGAAAAAGCGAGCGCGCGAACTCGCGGGGCGGGGGGGAAAAATTCCCACGACCAAAGTCACCCGCGTCCGGCGGCGGTTTTAACGGCACTGCGCTCTCTCGGCGGGAACTCGCGCTCCGCGCGTCCGAACCGCACGCACAACTCGCCGTAACCGTGGTTACCGCGGTAACGGCGCGGAAACTATTTTCTCTCCTTTTCCGCCGTATCCGCTCATAATTCTAAACGGTCGTACGGTTTTTGCCGTGGTTTTTACCTAACCACCAGTGCCGCATTTTACAATCGCGTGTGTCCTCCAACGGTCGAAGTGCTGGGAACGCGTCCCCGTTGTATAAATAACGTGTTAAGATTATCGATTTATATCGGTGTTTTTCGTAAAAATTGTATTTTTTTTTTTACGATGATTTTTTTTTTTTGATTAGTTTTACAAGAAAAAATTCTTTTTTAATACGAAACAAGTGTTTTTATCTCGTTTTAATTGGACTACTTGACGCGTAGATCTATTGAACGTAAACGTCGTTTCTTGTAATTTGTCGTCAACAAGAAAATGTAAATACGATAATTCTGGTGATTGAGTTATTTATAGACCGGTACCACGGTATCGCCCGATGATAGTAAACTTGATAATCGTGAGTCTCGACCAAAACAATAAATGTACGAGTTACAACGTTATGGCTTATGAACGGTTCCGATAACGTATTTCATTATTTTTTTAGTACGTTTATAAATGCATTTCGTTAATTCAATTTAGTGTTTGATTGATCATAATTGTTAGTGATTTATTTACGAGGATGTTGCGAATGTTTAGTGCGTCGTGCATAATACGAGTGATTATTTGCTATTCGTACGGTTTTGCCGGCTTAAAGTTACAGTATCAGTAAACGTGAGTTTATTGAACGGGCAAACTAAATCGAACTCGGGCGCAAATAATATTACGATTTCAGAATAAAAATGTAAGCATACCTCCCACTGCGTATGTCCGATAGTCAGTACGTTACAAGTGCATTTGGATGTATAGCGGCGTCCATCATGATAATGTTCCGTTCAAAAGTAAGGTTGAATAATAAACTAAAAATGTAATTGATTATGCTCCAGTCATATTTGAATAATATTTAATTTATTTAAAAAAACGCTCCATTTTTTTTTTTGTGTCTAACTTAACCGGACACCGAGATCTTGCCGTTAAATCGGTTGAAGGAGAAGCCGCAATTGTTTACGGATGGTTCTTTTCTGAATTAGAAAACCAGCAATATCCACAAGCGAAAGATTTACACGCGCTTCCAGAAAATCCTAGACGTAGACTAAAGAGAAAATGGTGCCGCGATCGTTCGATTGGAAAAAAGTGAAAAAACTTACCAAAAATAATACCAAGCCAAGTGTCAACGATTTCTCTACTTTTTCACGCACATATTTATTGTGCCTACAAATGTATAGTTTGTGTATGTTCTTGCGTAAAATAAATCAAAAAGAAATATTGCAACGAACCCTACCTAGACCGTACGCTCAGACAACGTAAATTATTACAACTACATTGGGTACTCTTCGGGGTCTCGTCGTAATGCGTTTTAAATCGGGATGTTAAAAAACCAGATGAAAAAAATCCGGCCCTGGGTACCGGCGACGCGCGAAGTCTCGTGCAAGCATAACAAAATTACACCGTCGACCTCACGGACGTTCGTCTGTCGCGTTCACGTCCGAATCGTGTCACGCGACAATTTCAAAATGGAATTTCCCCAAAGAAATCGCGTAATAGTTTTGTCTAGGCATGTACGACATGACAGACGCCGACCGTTAACGCCCGGGACGGCAATTTAATTTTCGCGTTTCGGATTCGCGATTTCCGTTTGAACGCGTATTATCGTCGATATTCGCATTTTATGAAAAATTAAATACGGATTATATACGCAACACGTTTACTCGCACACTCGATCAATTAATTCTATATATATACATATATAGAAAATATAGATTGGACTGGCGTAGGTAGATACGCACACAGATGTAACACTCGTATAGTTTCAAATTAAATCCGTAAATCAATTACACCGAACGTTTACAAAGTTTATTTGAAACGTTTTCTTTTTTTTGAGCGAACTTTTTTGCGTTTATGTACGACGTAAAATAAGCGGTTTGAGGAAAAAAAGTTGTTTTTCGATTTGCATTACGAATTTTATTTTTGTTTTTGTAAGAATTTTTTTGCAGTCAATTAATTGTAATCGTTACGATAATGATATCAAAATAATGCGGTAAAATACGTTTTGAAAAAAGATGTTAAGATTTGATAGAAATCCTTATCGTAAATTCGCATTAGTAATTCACTGTCAATCGGTAATCGTTTAGGTATATATATTTTTTTAAATTTTTTAACGTTACTTTCATAATAATTTGTCGATAATATTTACCGACTATACGATTCACATGAAAATGTTTCAACCGACGCACAACGGTACCGATTTCAATTACGTTTCATGTTGATAGCCACGTGTCTGCAAGCATGTACGGACGCGTGATACGATTTCGAATAAATCTATACGCCGACCTCGTGTCGTCGTTGAAAAACTATAAATAACGCCAGGGCATTTCAATGGTTTAGTAAACGTTTGCTACGTGTATGTAGTGAACTTTCGTTATTTCGATCGAATATTTAAATATTTACGCGCGGCACGATAATAAAACATGTCATACGAGTGCAAGATAATAATATAAACCGTCCAAGGAAAAAGAAGAAAAAATAGAAAGAACGGAAAAACACAACATTGCCGACGCTTGTTACGCAAAAAAACAGGTAATACGCGCAACTGCGCGACGCGGGCGAAGGTTAGGTTAGGCCATGAGACGAAAGTCAATACGAATTGTAGCCGAAGGGCCGCAACGTTCCCGATGTTACTATGGTTTTTAAACGTACGAAATAAAAAATAATACATAAGTCGAACGTTTTAAGTCTCGGGCCGTTTCACGAACGGTCGTACCCGTCCGGAAAACCTCGTCACGCGAACCGTCGTCGTTCACGTGACAAATCTCGGTTTGTCAACAAATACAACGTATACGTCCTATTTTGTACACATTGTGGTACGATTTCACGAATCGATTATTTTCTAAAAAAATAAAAAATGTTTATTAATAGATTGAGTTTGAAGACGCATAAACGTTGTGAACGACGTGTAACGGTCGTCTGTTCAGTTGATCTGAACCAATGTTCACTTAGAGAACTTTCGCGGACCGTCATCGATTTTAGGAAAACTAGGAAGACCATTTTTTTTTTTTTTTTTACACACAAAATACACAAAACAATGGAAAAAAAATAAAAAAGACCACGTTGAGAAACCCCGATCTAAACGAACGTAACTTTCGATAGAAATAATCGACACGGTGTTTCGTGAAGATCTACTATACCGCAGGCGCGGATCCAAGGAGGGCCAAGAGGCGATCGCCCCCCCCCCCCCCCGTAGACTCTTGTTAAATTTTTTTATTAGTATCGTTTTATAATTCTAACTCTTATCTATGATACTATAGAAAGACAATTTAAAATGAAGTTGTAGCTATGGGATTTTTCGGTGTATCGCAAACGATTTCCAATAAAACGTTTTGGAAAATATTTTATTATTCGATGCGACAAAATGAGGATTAAAGTTGTTTTGATTAAGATGCCCCCCCCCGTAAATGAGTTCTGGATCCGCGCCTGCTATACCGTGAATTAATAAAAACTGTTATCACACGGTCGAAATGTGTAATTGGTATATATCTTATTGTTTTCGGACCGTACGGCGTACCGTGTACGCGTATAACTTCTGACCGAACGTAGTATTTTTTTTTTCAATGGTAAATCGTCCGTTTCTAATTTATGGTTATTGAAAGTAATAAATTGAATTTGTCAAGCAGTATTATTTTTGTACGTGACCAATTTTTTAATAATGAAAAACGCATTTATTTCACTATATTTGTCTAACAATAGTAAAGATTTATTTCCGTAATAAATCTGTTGATGTCGCGTGCGTACCCAATTTTCGACAACGCAAATAATTGTCCGCGTGTTTATCGTCAATTGAAACACGATCCCCGCCAACTGCAAACGTATCTGCAATTGTCGATATTGATTTATGTACTTTACTGTGTATAATCACGCGATTTGTTTCTTACGATTCCGATAAAAGTCGCGAAGATTTCCACTTTACGGTACCACTGTGATATTTTGATATTTTAGATTCTTAACCGGGATATTGCCAAGTCTTCGTTGATCTTAAAATTGAAATCGTGATAATAATCGTATTTTTTTTTTTTGTGAAATACTGTATGTTTGAACCGCTTGAAATTAGTGTTATCGGTATAAATTCGTAATCAACACGATATTTCGGTTTTTGCGGCGTCCGTCATGAATAGTTGTATTAAATCGAAATAATCCGAACTTAATGGAAAACGCGTTGTATAAAAGATAAAAAAAAACAATATGACGCTCAGAACGAGTGGTTAAAACACGACTTGGAATAACACGGAAAACAATACGTGGTCCACTAGGAGGGACCGGCGGCCCGTTTTCATCCGGATGTTTCGACGTCGTTTTAATCTAAACTCAAAACAACGGATATCAACTGGTCGTGGTCGTTTGAAATTCGGTATTTCCCGCGTAATACGATCCCGATTTTTTGATCGATATACCGAAAAGCGGGCCATAGTCGTACGAAACGAACTATTTAAAAACGAACGAACGTCTGAAGAATTGCGGACCGAAAGCGTACACCACGGAAAGGAAACGTGCTCGACGACGATACACGTGATAACAACGAGTAATGTTTAAAAAACGTTTGCCGGTGGACGAGGACAAATCGAAACGGGTCAGGTTTCCCCGGCCATATGATACTTGAATGTTTATCAGTTCGCGGCGTAACTATCGTGTTCGCGCACGACAAATCCCAAACGTCGAAAACGCCGTAAAGAGGTGACACGGAGCGGACGACGACGCGGTTAATCCCACGGGAAGACCGCCGTCGGGATCTTGTGTAACGTCGCAATTAGTTTCCAGGTAAAACCGTAATGAAACCGCGTAATATATATATATATACCTGGTACGTATCCCGTATACATTTCGTACGTACGATATAATATAACAAATATACATACAAATATTCGCGCGCGGATTTTAGTTTCCCGTGATCCGCGTATAATTTCAGATTTAAAATTCGAATTGTACGCACAAGATCGGAGATTCCGAATACGGTTTGGGCGAATCGCAGTGGTTGAAATACATCATATTTCCACATTTCAAAAACGATACTTTTATTTGGACCCGATTTTTTAGCGGTACACGTGTAACGTTATGGTTTTTTCAACGAGACTCGTTTAGGTATTGATTCGAAATTGTCTTTGTGCGCGGACGCGGGCTTGAGCGTTAACCACAGACAATTCCTTGTATAAGTCGACGGTTCGACCAATATCGTTTCACCGCTTCCCGTCGCATATTCTACGGGTAATGTAGGTTCCTCGGGACCGACGACCTTACTAACAGGTTCCTCGACACTGGTGGCTTCACTAATGGGTTTCTCGGGACTGATCACTTCATCAACAGATTCCTTGGGACTTACGGCTTCACTGTCAGGTATTTCGGGACTGATCACTTCATCAACAGATTCCTTGGGACTTACGGCTTCACTGTCAGGTTTCTCGGGATTGACTACTTCGCGAACAGGTTCCTCGGTTAAAGATGATTTGTAGTCGTGATTATTATCATTTTGAGTCGGGTTTTTAATTACTGCGGTAGGTAGCGATTGGTTTTCACCGTTGCTTTTATCATTGGTAAATTTGTTATTTTTATCCTTCGTTGTTACATTGGGTTGATCGATGTTTTCGTCGTTAGTTTTGTTATTGCTTTCATCATTTGTCTTATCAATATTCGGGATTATTGCATTTTTCAAAGACGCATTTGTACCGGAAGGACATTTCAATTCCATGTCTTGGTACATCGGCCTAATAGCTGTAAGAAGAGACTCACTCTCTAAATTATATTTGCTGCACGCGGATGTTGTTGTCGCTGGAGTTGACTTGACCCTATTCGTCTCTAGATCTGACTGACTTGACCCCATTTTCACGCGTTATCAGGAAAATATTTTCGACTTCGTTGAATATTCTGGTAGTTAAGTATCTATATTATTAGATACCATTAGCGAATTATTATCATTATCGATGGAATTAACAGTTTTTAAACGTTTTTACGTTATTATGTGCGCGAAAAATAATAAATGATAATGTTGCTATGTATATTAATTTTAGACATTAAAACTGGTTTTGTGTTTATTAATTATTGATTATTTAAAGATATTCTATCTTTTGCGTTGATTATTGCAAATATATAGCAAACCATATTATCGCATTATTATAATGTTTGTATATAAATTTATCACTAATTACTCGATATTTGTCATTTAACATAACTCAAAATCAAAACGTTTTACGTTTATTTCTATTCAAAACACATAAACACGATAATATAATATCAAAAATATCGTACGTACATATAAAATATGATTATTTCAAGAGGATTCTGAAATATGTAATGTAAGAGCTTGAGCACACCTATGTATTGATGCTATAATATTAATTAAGTTTTAATATTATGTGCTCGTTAAAAATAATAAAATATATGAATTCATTTCAATTTTTCATCTGGACGATAATTTATTAACGAATCGTATTGAATCCCGGTGTCTTGCACTGACATTAAAATTCGAAGAACAGTCATAAAAACTTCATTTTCAAAACGAATAATAATACGAAAAGAAAATCAGAAACTCTTTAATTAAATATTTTTTCATATCATTTCCGTTTGACAGTTATTCAGCTAATTACAGTTGTACTCGGAAATTGGCATATAAGTATCGAGATTTTTCCGAACACTGAAAAGACGAGAAAAATAAATAATTAATATTAAAAAAAAAAAAACAAATTTCCAAAGAAATAAAAAATCAATTTTCATTTTTCTAAGGGTATGCTCGGAAAGTTTTTTGTTTCGTTTCAGTCACTATACTGTCATTGTCTCGTTATTCAGACAACAATCAACTTTATCCCAATAAAGAAGCAATTGTTTTTTTTTTTGTTTTTTTTTTACTTTGCTTTGATGATAATAATTATAAAAGTAATAATAAAAACAACGACGCAGATAAATGCAAAATTATAAAAAGATATAAAAGTTTATGTTTAGACTTCTCGGGCTTAATTATTGCAAAAGTAAACTGTTATAACCGCCAACGATTACAAGAACTATAAACATTAAGGCATGCGAACAATTAAGGTTGTTTTTAAATAAACGACAAACAGTTGTTCCGTTTTATGGTCAGATGATAATAATCAAATGCGCGCCACACAATATGCAATAGCTGGCTCAATGAATAGATGATATAAGACGATATTAGTTGTGAGTGATGACTAATTATGATGATAAATTGCCTATCGTTAAAATCGTATTGATAATTTGTCGAAAACGTTAGTGCTCAGTCGGTTCTAATCATAATAATAAATATATATATATATATAATCGACCAAACAGCTCGTCGCGGTGGTATTAATTACAAAAGCGTTTATATTAATGTCGGCCCCGTTAACCATTCGAATCCGCGTAACGTTGCGCTTTTACACGCGGAACAATCTGTATTTCAATCCGTTTGAAAAATTCGAAACAACATGTTTTCACTGTAATCCGTAGATCGTTTGTCAACAACGTGTATCTATTTACTCCGGAAATTTTATGTTTTAATGTTATTGTTTAGCAATGACGTGTTTACAAAAAACAAAAAACAAAAAACAAAATCTATACGGGAGAGTGGTGTAATCATAGTGAAATAATTTTCGTGTTTTATAGATGTTCACGAATAGTGTAAAAAGTACAAAATATCAGACGCGATTGTAAATTTGTAGTCTTACAAGAAATTCTCTGGTGGGGGGGGAGATCCCTTACACAACCGTCCACAAATAAATACGCCACTGGTCGTTAATATTATGTATTATTATGAAAAATATCATCTAGAACGATATGTGTACGAAAGAGCGACATTTCTTTTCAACCACTTTCAAATAACTCGATCGGTTAGTTCGGTTGTTCAACTCGTCGATACCTGTTGATCTGTATTAATTCGTGTTTGTGTTTCGATTTGTAACGTAGCACGGTACCGCTGTGACGGTCGTCAAATGAGTTTTAATTTGATTACGAAAACTATCTTCCACTGCGACGTTTTTGTTCTTGCGAAATTATACACCACCTTAAAAATATTTTGCGTTACGAGCGAATCTCGCGCAATAACTTAATTGCGTCGTTGGATACGGCGTAAGGTATTAAACAAAAGAAAAAAAAAAAAAGAATTTTTTTTTAGTTTTTGTACCCAAAACCTACTAGTTCTGTCTAAGTTTTATCTGCTCTGTCGTTATCTATCTATCTATCTACTGACAACTTTTTCGAAACAATATTTACAGACTTCAGTCACGAGAACATTAATTACTTAACATTTGTTTGTCCGATAATCACGTCGGGTGAGTTCGGCCATGTTTATGATAAGACTAAAACAGAACGTTATTCAAGACAAGAACTCATCTAATTACAGACCGCGTTACACAGTCGCGAGGAAACCAACTGCTTTTCAACGAAATAAATCCAACGGCTGTCGACTGGATAACACAAATATACGTGTCAGCAAAATAATACAAACGGTATATAATGAACGAAACAATTGATCCGTCAAAGTTGTTAGGTTTGAGTTATTACCATTAATATTGATATGAAGAAACATGACGTGACCATCTACATGTCTACGAGGGTACAGGAAATCGAAATCGAAATATTCAAACATTCGAGGTTAACAATTATTTTGAAGTCGTGCTTTCCAAGAGCAATGTCACATTGATCAAAACGAAAATCTTCGACATAATAAAGCCGGTCAGTCCACACGGGTATCAAACATTAAATTATTTGATCCTTTTACGTAAAATATTGTCAGATTTTAAAATAAAATAACGGTTTACTTTAAACAACAATACGTAAAAATACATTTAACGACACGAGATCTTTTACTGCATACAATTACTATACGCATTTGTTTTGTTTTGTTTTTTTTTTTTGACCCGATCGTTATAATAATATCACAACGACTATACAATCGGTTATTATATTTTACCTAGCAATTTGATTTGAATCCAACTCGTAGCATATCATTTTTCTATGTACGTTTTTACAATCATTGCGTATTTGTAATATTAATATTTTTATAATAACAAAAATCAATGTAATAATAATAATAATAATATATATATATTATATTAATATCATTAATTTACATTCACATGTTTTACTCAAAAATAACGAACAACAAGTTTAAACCAACACTATGAATATAATCTAAGTAGGTTTATTCTATCGAAACGCGTGTACTCACTTATATACAATAAAAAAAAAAGAAATACTATGGAAGACTATATATATATATATATATTATATAGTATTCCGCGTGTACGTGTTAATTAATTGATTTACGGTACAATACATTCTATATCACGACGTATCAGCTGAAGTTTTTTATGAATGTGTGATAAAAGGGGAAAAATATAAAAAAAAAAAAAATCAAACATACGTACACATGAAACAAATACATAGTCGACATTAATCGGATCGAATGAGAATATTTATAATATTTTTTTATAATGAATAAGTTAACAATAACAGTGCGACGGATTTACAAAACGCATCGCGGACGCGACATTACGGTAATCGTAAATAACAATGATAAATATATATATATATATATCGATCGATCGATGTTACACGACGTTGTTATATCGGTCGACGACGCACCGGGTGCCCGGAAGAAAATGTAACGTTCGCGCAACCGTTTTCCATATCGTAACGTTAAAGACTATTGAATATATACATTTTTATTACAACGTTGTAATGTCAACAAAATGAGGTACACGTAATAACCAAATATCACAGAATAATGAAACTTTATTAAAAAAAAAAAATATCGATAACAGATCTACCGCGTTATTCGCTCCCAGCCGCGTCGTACTGTTCGGACGTGTTGTACTAACACACAACCATATGGATATCGTATGAATTATTAGTAAACGTCATTGGCAGGAGAGGAGAACGAAAAAAGAGAGAAAATCGATAACGATCGATTGCGAGAAGTATGTCCGTCAGAATAAACGTAACACGCGTATACTAACGCGACAGACCGGTCAGGGAAACGACGCCGAACGTTTTAGCAATCGATTGGTTTTCGTCGACTCGTCGGATGAGTTCGTCCGTTAAGGTTTTTAGGAAGCTTGATGGGCCCGCCGACGGTGAACCGCGCTCGTCGAGTAACGCGGGTCGATGAAATAAATGCGAGGACGGTTCGTACGACAATCACGTGAGTATCTTAACGCGGGTTCACACGTGTCAGTTAAAACGTTCATTATACTGACCGTTTCATTTGTACTGACGATGCTTTTCATCGATCAAATCGTTCACACGATTCATTATAAATGAACCGTGTTTAAACCGAAAAAACGTAATATTATGATTTGAGTAGGCACTTAATTCGAAATCGAGTTCACACCTTTCACGACACGATACTGATGATTAGAAATGACGCAAAATAGAAATAGTTTTGTAAACGATCGATAATCAATTTTCTAGTCATGCTGAAACAAGCGTTCACACGTTCATGACATGTTCGGTTTTGACGTAATAAACGTTTTAACGGTCACGTGAGTATCTTACTCGCCGGCGTTCGTATCTGTGGGTACGGCGAACGGATTTCTGGAGCACTGAGGGCAAACAACGGGCTGGTCCGAAAATTACCCGGTTTCGGTGCCCGAAACACCGTTGATAATAAGTCTTTTTTTTTGACACGAAACCGACAGGACGCGAAACCAACAACGAACAAAACAATTACTTTAATTTTGTTATCGTTGTCCGTTGTCGGTAGCAAACGGGAACATTTCCCCGGTAACATACACATATTTCAAATGATTTTCGACGCGTACGATCGGAGGGGATGTGTGATTTTTGTTTTTTTGTTATTTCGGATAAGGTGAAATCGTTTTTGTTAATATTTTTTCGACCGTTCTCGCCGTTTGTGAAACTGTTTTTCCGATAATCAATAAACGGTCAAAACACCACCGCACGACAAACGAATAAACAGTTATGGTAGCGGACCGGTGTCGTCCGCTATCGGTCTGCTTTGGAAACGGACTCGCGGACACTCGGCCGCGGGCCGCGTCGACTAGATGGCGTCGGTCGGTTCGCGAGCGTATCCGAATACGATTGACAAAAAAAAAAAAAACCCGAAAAACAATCGTCACGCGAGAGCTGGCGAAGACGTTCACGAAGACGACGGGTTCACCGAGTCGTTCCCGGACGAGCTGGGCAACGACGACGTCCTCTGCACCACGACGTCCTGCGGCCTGGGTTCCTCGGCCAACGACACCAGTAGACTCGGCTGAAGCGAAAAATGAAAAACAATTAGATTTCCAAACGCAACGCGAACGGCCGTTCCGTTTATTATCGCCTGTCTTGCTACGCGCCGATTCGGGGATAGGGTACGGACGCGCCGTTCTGGAGACTTTGGCCGGTCTTACATTCAGTTCTATACGAACCGTTCCCTCGAGTCTTCTAGAGGACGACGAATGCGGGGCCGTGCACGCGAGAACAAAGTGTTCGACAATTTTTTTATAAACATTTGTTGTCTGGAAACGCCGTCTGCGTTTTTTCGCACGACTTGAACGCGAAACGTAAAAGTCATCATAACGACTCGGGAAAACAAAATCCGACGAAAACCGATATGGGGGATAGATCCCCCCCCCCTTGATTTTTTTTTGGTTTTCGATATTTTTATTTACAATAGCCAACAGGTGTGATTTTCACGAAGAGCTCTTTAGGTCAATAAAATATTTTTTAATATATATCCCCCCCTAGATGAAATCCTAAATACGCCGCTGAACACCGTATCACGACGTGTTTTAGAGTAGTTATCGAAACGTATGGAATCAGAACCGAGCGCGACGCGTACGATTAATATTGTTGTCGTTAGCAGACGAAACTTTCGACGCGTTTAGGCCGTAAACGTGATGTATGAACTCCAATAAACCGTACACGTACGCGCGGCACGCAATGAAATGTTCCGTAGTAAACCGCGCGCGGTGCTCGGCACGGTCGACGTCCTAGACCAGATAACAATTATTTATGTAAATAGTTCGCAACGACGTGTTTTTCGACGTGAACGGACATAATAAATACGAAACTCGCGGCCAGTCACAACGGGCGGGGTTGTCTGGAACACGCGTGACCGTATTCCATTGTAGACCGTGTAACGTCATTTGATAATGTTTCCACGCAACCGTTTCGGAACGGACGCGTTTCGCTGCCGATCAACAAGCAGGAAATGTGCACTGTATGAACTTTACTCGACCATAATCTGCGGTCGAAGTCGAATTCGTCTGGCCGAAGACCATTATCCGGACGTGGTGTTGCGCGTCGATTCGAACGGCAAAGCCGACGGATTCATTTATGAAAATCGCATTTAATTCTTTTCGTTATTTTTTCGTTTTTTTATGAGGTCGTTCGAATATTGGCGAAAGGCACGAAGTTACAACGCGAATGTTCAAATAGCAAATGAAACTTGCTTTGGTTTGTACTTTGTAATGAGTACGAAGGAAAAAAATAACTAATAATTTACTAGTCGAACGTATATATTTGCTTAGAGATTTATGAAACGGTCGTTTTTTTAAGTTACGGGTTATAAAAAAAAATAAAAACTCCCGAGCTACATTTTAACTGTCTATTAAGAAACCTCGAAAAGCATAATAAACGCAGTTAAGTGAAAACCATATCATCGAAAGTGTAGCTACCAGACCGGAAATTCCATACGAACCTCTTGTTTTTTTTTTATTTTCGTTTTATCTTACGGAATACATTCTATAAATGCGGTCTACATGAAAACTTTTGCTTTTTTAATGAAAATATTTTCAATTAAAAGTTATGTTCTGTGTGTGTTTTTTTTTAACACACATTTTTACGATTACGATTAAAACACGCAATTAAAATACCGAAAATACATTTGGTCATCGTTTGCGTTCGACTGCTTGCGGGCCAGGTTATTGCACACGCATATACGTACATATGCCGTTGTTTGATCAACGCGCCCACCGCGTCCAATTTGACGAAAAAACAGATTGCTCCGTAAACACAATCGATCGACATAAAACAAGCAAGCACTGTTCGACGGCGTCGTGTCGACATTCCGTCGGACCGTTGCGTCCTACCCCCCGAAAAAAGTCGACGTCGGCGAGTAATTGGTTTGCCTGCGAGAAGCGAGTCGGGCCGGACGTCCCCGGGAACGGGAAAGGTAGGCGAGTTGACGGCGGCCAACCGTGGTCCCGGGGGACGCTTTTTTTGTTTTTTGATTTTTTTTTATTGCTTTCGTCAAAGACATTATAGCACAACAGTTAATAAATATAATATATATATATATATATACAATCATTTAAATTAGGAAACCAGAGTTGTGAATGAAATTAAGGATTAGACAAATGACAATAGGAGAACGGGAGTTAAGAATATTATATGGACCCTGGAGAAGGGTGACCTAGAGAGGATAGACGTGAAAAGAGACGGTGTCTTTTAGAGGAGAGAGAGGACAGTTGAAAAGGATATGGTCGAAGTCACAGAAAGCATCATCTTGACGTCGGGGACATAGAGGAGATGAGTTTAACGAAAGACGGAAGGCGTGACGGGGAAGTAAACTGTGTCCGGATGCGAAGGCGGGGAAAAGAGTTGATAAATTGTTCGGGAATTTCGAGACCAAGGAACCGCGGATGAATGGAGGGATGTGGGAGAGCCGGGGGGACGTTTGTCGCGCGTTTTCGCCGCTCACCTGCAACGGAAGGAACACGGATTCGATCGTGGCCGCTCTGGGTTGCAGTGGCGCCGGCGCTACGGTACCGCCGCGGCCGTTCAGCACGCTTCCGGCGAACGTGTCTTGCGATCCTGCGGAAAACGAAAGAACGGTGAACACACAAAAATAAAAAATCCAAAAACCAGCGAACGTCCGGCAACAAAAAGCGAAACGCCCGGACGGTCCCGCGGGCTTTGGCCGGCGTCAAACGCGTCGGGACTCATTCGAATGTCACTTTAGTTTAGATCAGATATCCCCCCCCCCCCGGAATACATTACGCGCGTTTCGTTTCAACGTAGACGAGTATTTGCGACAGTCCGAGCGGCACGAACCCATTATTGCTCCGCGTGACCGGGGGAAAAAAGAAAACCAGACGTTCAACTCGTGACGAGTCCCGGACGAGGACGGAAAGCGATTTGAATCCGTAGAATCCCATTTCGTCACCGGGAGATTCGTTTTGATGTCAAATTATTATTACTTCGTGACTGTGACGGTATTGTGATCCCACGTGTTCTGACGTGCATATCAATAACGATTAATTATTTAAAAAAAAAACGAACGCGTTACACGACTTGTAATTTATTTACGTTGTTTCGTACAGATTTTCAACGGCGAATATTTTGTTCATATTCATTAATCAACATATTATATTGTAGTATGTCTCAAAACACGTTTGCAAGACGGTCCGTGGAAAAATGGCACGTAGCAACAGAAAAACGAGCACCATCGACGAGTTACTGAATGAATCGCAAAGTACGTTTGTGATCAATAGTTACGTGGTTTTCGATATTCAGTTATTAGTATTGGTTTTAGTTGGGAGATGATGAGAGGGGGGCGGCGGCGGTTTATCCTTATTATTATTAAATTTAATCGCAAGAAGAAGACGAACAACGGAAACGGGAGAACGTAACGTCGGGCGGGACCGGCAAAGTCCGAGACGGAAGGGACGACCAGACACCCGGGAGCAGCGGACGCGCGCGGTTAGACGTCTAGAACTGACCGTGAGCGAGTCTCGGTGGCGAGTTGTACGGCAAAAACGACGGCGCAGCTATGCCCGGTATTTGCGGCGCTTGAAACGCCAGACTTAGCACGTTCATCCCGTTCATGTTGCCTGCGAGAGAAAAAAAGAACCGAATGAACAATGACTGAGTGTAGAAAAAACAAACAAAAATCCCCCCCGCGTTACAAACGACGTGTCGGACCTAACGTGTCCGATACATTCTCCGATATACTCGTGTTCCGACGAACGTTACGGGTACACAGTGGTTGAATAATTGGGGGTGGACGCAGGGGGGGGAGGGGAGGCTAAGTACTCATTCTGTTTTTTCAAATGTTCGAACGTACCTCTACTATTTTTTTTTTTTTTAGAGAAACGCTGCCTTTTTCACGAAATATAAAATAACATCGTTATACTGACGAAATAATATGTTTAATAATCGCCGTGATACGCCAGCACACGCCGATTATGGCCTACGAATTACCTAATACTCGTATTACATATTTATCCGTTGAATTCGGATAAACTCCGCGGTATTAGTTTTCCACGTTCGAATTATTCGAATTATTGGCGAGGAACTTTTCGTGTAACTGCATCGTTTATACAAAAATTTATCGAGAACGCGACTATTTTGTAAGGCTTCATAGCGCTCGTACTGTTTTTCCCCCGTTGCGAGTACACGTCGTGAGTATTATTGTACCGTTGTTCGCGTGCCAGCATCGTACTTACGGTATTTGTTCCGTTCTTACCCAGCGAACAGTCGTGTAAAGAATTAACACAAACATCAAATGCCGCTCGTTTTTAATATCACTTTTCTAAAAATGATATAATTTCGTATCCAACGAAAACATTTCAACAGTATCTCAGCGGTCGACCCGTGCGTTTCGTTTTCAAAGAAACAGTATCGACCGACTTTTCAATTTGCAGATTACTTGCCCGTGCCCACGCGTACACGGTATAACAGGTATTACGTACATACGTTATTCTCATTTAAAATTTATTGTGGAATAAAAACGCGGTCGAATCCGTGTATTCTTTCAAGCGGTGTGATAACGGTTTAGTGTTTAAAACACGTGAAAACATCGGCCGTCGCTGTGCGTTTCAATATATATATATATGTGTGTGTGTACAAGTATATATGCAAACACACAAGACGTGCCCTAATCTAATGTGCACGGGAGTCGGAAACCGTCGAAGACACGATAATGTAAAAACTGTTGATCGATAAGGATATTTTTCTGGAAAAAAAAAAAAAAAATAAACAAAACAGAAAAGAACGCGAGTTGGTCGCAAAAAAAAAGCTGTAATCCATCTGCACCGCGACCCACGTCCAGACGTTTAAGTGGTCCGAATATTTTGCAAAATCATTCTTCTGGGGGATCCGCACGGCGATCGATCGTAGTTTGTAAACGTCGGTCGGTCGACCGTATTTAACATTCGTCGGCGTAAACACGTTGTCAAAATGGTATGATCGAATGGAATAAAAAAGAAAAAAAAAGATAGAGAGAGAGAGAGAGAGAGAGAGAGAAATAATTGACCGTAAAGCGCCGCCGACGCGCGTTATATAACACGCGACGCGCGTGTTGAATAACTACACGGAAAACCTTTTTGACGAATTGTACGACTGACGTCACTCCGAGCCGCCGGGAACTAACGGGAGAACCGTTGGAAGGCGACGCGGTCGATTTTCAGAGCGTATGAAAGCCGTCCGCACACGGTCACGCACGCCGTCTTGTCGATTTCGACTTCGGCGGAAAAACGCGAACAGATCTCACAGACGAGACGTTATTAATCTTAAACACGCATAATACCACATCCCGAATGAACTAAAATCGTGTTGAAAACACAACCCAAAACTGAATTGTATGAAATACCGTGAAAACACTCGGTGAAGCTATTTCGTGTTCCGATTAATGGGCGCGAAAAGGACTCCGGTCCGTCATTCTATGCTATGCTGTGAACAAATCTCACAGACCGGACGCGATTTTCTACACCAAACGTGTATTGTATCGTATGGAAATGTTCGAAAAAACTATTTGTCTCGACAATTATAGAAAAAAAAAAACGAGATAAAATTTCGTTGAATTACACCGCCAGACTGATTGAGGGAGAAAACTATGGAAAGAAATACGGGATTCGAAGGCGAAGTGGAAATCGATTTAGGGCTTAACGTTGAGGGAGTAAAGAAGGGCCACTAAAAATCAGATGTGGGGTGTAGCAAACAGCCTGGGAGTTATGACGAGGGCAAAGAGGGCTGGTGATTTAACAATGATTTAAACCGTGCGGGAAGGGAGAAGGGTGTGACCGATCCGGAGACGAAAAAAAGAAACGAGTGTTTACCCGTTAAGATTCATGTTATTAAACCGCGGTTGAGCAGTGATTGATGGTTTGATGGTTCTATACCGGCCGGAGAAATCTGTCGGTAGACTTGACCGGCAGGAAGGCCATAGTTTATAGGAACGAATTTTGATCACGGAACACGGTCCAAGGAAGTAAGTCGGAATGGGGACAGGTAGGTGTAGCTAACGAGTCGGCGAACACACGTGAAAACTGGATTTCAAAACCAGATTGGTCCAGAGTGAACAGGATTTTCCTGATTTTTAGAGAGGAGAGGGACGATATTTGAACAGGCTGTTGCCGAGACTACATTTCGATGTTCTCCGAGTCCGATTCGGACCGCGCAAGACGTTTTTTTGTCGACAAATCTAGTTGTCGGGCACACGGGACTTTGTGAACTGTAGATACCCCCTCCGGCAAATTTAACGTAACAAATCGATCCGCGATCTCGCATATCGACGGTGTTTCCGAATTGACACCGTTTAAATCGTCCGGATTCGTTTCGATATTGCTTGGAAGCTCTGTAGTATCCGACGCGTAATGTTTTTCTGATAATTTTCGTGTCCGAAATATATATATACAACTCCGTCTCCGTCGCGGCTATAAAAATACTTATTAAATCGCCGCGTAGGATTTTAAGACTCGGTGCTTTTATTGCGGACATTTGCGTCTGGCGTTCTTAACCGTCCGCGGAGAAACGGGCGAGAAATCACAGTTGTGCTTTCTGAGCGCGCAGACTTGATGCTGCGTAATAACCAACTTCGGAGCCGGAACTTTGATAATTGAAATTCCTACGGGGCGTTGTGAAAACGACGACATTAGAAGTTAAGACGCGACGACTGCGAACTGGTGTACGGGTATTGCAATCGGATAGAACGCGCGACGGAATCGCGTAATCGTCACGTTTTACGGACGCCGTAGAAGCCGAAAATCGAAAACGAATCCGTCGACGTAGAAAAAGAAGGGGGGGGGGCGGGGGGAAAATGCGAAATATTCGACCCGTTTGTAACGCGCGACGCGCAACACGTCAGCAGGACGTTTAGCGGAACGGTCCGCGACACGGACAACGCAATCGCTGCGCATTCCGTCTCGGCACGTCCGGCGAAACGTTTGTTCCGCACTCGGTCTCGCTGTTTCTCTCGACTTTTGTTGGTCGCGATCATTTGGATCGCGCGAATTCCCGTACGGGACGAGCGCGGCGACGGAGACGAGTCCCCGTTTCGATAATCGTCTCGCACGTACACCACTGCGAAGCGATCAACGTGCCGTCGAAACACGCGCGAAAAGACTGTAAAAATCAAGCAGTGGTTGAATTTTTTGAGACGCAGTGGGATTGAGTACTATTTTTTCGAATATTCGAACGTACCTCTACTATTTTTTTTTATTTTTTTTTTTTTAGGCGATACAAAATAATACTGACGAAATACTATGTTTAATGGTCGCCGTGATATGTCAGCAGACGCCGGTTACGGCCTACGAATCACCTACACTCGTGTTTTATATTATTCGTTGAATTCGGATAAACTCCACGGTATCAGTTTTCCACGCTCGGATTATCGGGATCGAGGACGCGACCATTTTTTAAGCTCGGTCACGCGGCGAGCGTCCGAAAACCGATTCGATTTCGAAAACCGTCGACCGCGTCTTCGCCCAAACAGCCGTCATGGCAGTCACGCGACCCGACGGCAGTCGTATGAAGTTTCGAACGCGTCGCCGACCTGTATCGTTCGTATCGGTTTTGGCGAGAACGGTTTACGTTTTACGTAACGTTTTACGTTTTTTACGGCTTTACGTTTGTAAATCGTTGGACGTGATATCCAGTACACGTTATCGTTTTGTCGGACACGTCGAAGTGAAAACAAATTGTATACGGATTCTCGACAGACTTAACAAGGACGTGCGATTCGTGTTGATTTCACCTGTCGCGTTGTACGACTTCGGAAAACGGCACTGTACCGGGCAAATACGATTCATAGGTAGATCATCGATCTCGTTCCGGACCGGTATACTCACCTAATTTGGGCGCACCGAACGTGTCTTTGAGTATCGCTGCGGGCGTAGCGGCAGTGGTGGCCGTTTTACGGTTGCCGATTAATCCGGCGGCGCCCATGACGCCCGCGCAGACGGCGTCGCATCGTTTCGGCCGAGGTTGTTCGACGGGAAGCACCCGTCTCCTCTTCTTCGGCAACTTCGAACGAGCCTGAAAAAACCGCGGTCGCAACGTGATGAACGCGGTACCGTCGGATTGCCGTTGTTAACGATTCGTTTTTAGGTTTTCGAACGCTTTGGGTTTTTAAGAAGAAACGCCGATAATAATTCCTCGTGAGATTATACCGTGGGTCGCGACGCATATACTTCATTACGGTGTTCCAAGCGTGCGCATTCTCCCCCGACTCGTTCGCCGCTCTTTTCATTATCACGAGCGACGAATTCAATGGCTTTCAATGATTTCGACGACAGACGGCAACCTAACCTTACGTTGTCGACGAGAGGGTGCAAAAAGCTTTTTCGTAACGTTTATACGTGTACGATGTGTGTCATTTGTTTGGACGTGTCGACGTCCTGCGCGAGACCGCCGTAAACGGATTCGTTTTCCCTGTACACGATCGATTAGTATTAATACGTCGGCCCGACGCCTGAGGAGCTCGCATGGGGTTTTACAAAACGACTCGCAGACATGTTTCATCTAGTTAACTGAAGGAAAACAAACGTAATAATAATAATAATAGTGAATGTCTTAAATTGTTTTCGTAATGTGTGCAAAACATTACCGAAACGAATAATAATTTCATACGAATCCCATCGAATGCTTTCATAAAAAACATCGAAACCTAAACGACGGTCCCACGAGAAACCACAAATCTAACGTGAAATCGACATACGCCCAATTATAATTACGTAACGACCGGAACGATGACAATAATCATTTTTCATTACACTAAACAATTGAATTGAAAACTCCGATCGGAACGACCAGAAAAAAAAATCGAAACGCTGTGTACGGATAAAAAAACGGTACGTGCCTGCGTGTGCGAATAGAACATGGAGAAGTTGGACACGATGACCGGCACGGGCAGCGCGATGGTCAGCACGCCGGCCAAGGCGCACAGCGCGCCGACGAACATGCCCATGTACGTTTTGGGCGCCATGTCGCCGTAGCCGACGGTGGTCATCGTCACGATGGCCCACCACAGACCCTCCGGTATGCTCTTGAAGTCGTTCTGCGGATTGGCCTGGACACAAGAGAAACGTCGCGGTCGCGGTCATAATTTGTTTTTACTTCCGACATATTTTACCGGGGGGGAGTAAATTATATTTGGGATAGAGTAAAAATCGACTGTTACGCCGCGTCGCTCACCTGCAACCGTTCCGCGTAGTACACCAGGCTGGCGAACACGACGATGCCCAGCACCAGGAAGAACACCAGCAGCGTCAGCTCCTTGGCCGACGCTTTGAACGTGTGGATGAGTATCTTCAGGCCGGGCGAGTGCCGCGTCAGTTTGAACAGCCTCAGTATGCGAATGATGGAGAAAAATTCCAGTATCTCCGTGTTGTCGAAACGGTGGGCCAGCGTGCTCTGGAGCATCGTGTCCGTGTAGAAGCTCAACGTGGCCACGAAGTCGATGATGTTCACCGGCGACTTGGCGAAGTGCGCGAGATTGGGCGTCACCTGTAACGCGCGGCACGAGACACCGGAATGTATTATCGGTGTTAGTGTTCGCGAAACGAACGAGACCCGTGTCGGAAGCACGCGACAGATATACCGGAAAGGAAATGAACTCGGGGACCGGCGTCGCGAGAAACGGTCGAGACCGAATGTCAATACGCGCGTAACGGTTTACAGAAATAGGCCGCGTTATCGCTTTCCCGTGACTCGGTGTCCGCAAATTTAAAAACCCTATCCCGCAAACGCACGTCACATTACGAGATCGTAGCGATTCGACCGTTTGACGGTTCGTATTCGTCGCGGAAACGAAAGTTTATCAGAGACGCGTAACTGGAATCTCTTGCGGACGACGACGTCCAATAAACGAATCGAGTCCTCTCGGGAGCTCTAAAAATGTTACGTTCGTCGTAAAACGGTCAACGACGGGACGCGCGTTTAATAAACCATAAAAAAAAAAAAAAATACGGCCGTGCTATATAACACGCGTTCCGAATCCTTTGCTGCTGCTGCTGCTGCTCGTGGCGGCAGAGAGACGAGCGCTCGAAAGAACGTGACGGCTTCATTACGGGAGATCCGCCCGGTATATTATTGTGTGTCGTATGTACACGTATTGACGTTTTTTTATTATTTGTTTTCCTGTTATTTATCGCGCGGCCGTAAAGCGCGCGCATATTGAAATCTCGCCAAAAACACGTCGCGTCCCAACGTTGTCCGAAAATTTTACGACCGCCGTTAACGAAACGCGCGAATATATATTTTTTATTTTCGTTTTTTATCAAAAATAAAAACATATTCACGTGACCTCGGCGCGTGATCGTATTTTATTTTCGATCGGTCGGGTTAGGAAACCGAACGCGGTGCTACGGTCCGAATGAAAACGGATTTGCGCGCCCAACGGTCATATCCGTGCCGTTTTTACGATTCCATTAGAATTACGTCACCTTAGACATCTCACGAGCGTCCAAATCGTTTCATCCAGAATCGTTTGGTTCATCGAAATCGCGAGTGTCGTCCGAAAACAGTATGGTGTTTTTTTTTTTTTATGAGCATTCGCGTACACGCGTACACGAGCGGCGTTCCGATATGGAATGCAATGCGAAGATACTCACGATGGACCTCGCAAGCAGTTCGAACGTGAACCAAACGTTGCACACGAGTTCCACGTAGAAAAACGCCTCGTGCGGATCGGTCCGGTCCTTGCTGAGTATCCACTCCGTGGGAGCGTCTTCGCCCGGGGCCGGCGGCCGGTCTTTGGGCACGGTCACGTTCCTCAACGTGGCCACTCGCAGGTCGGGGTGAGTCTTTAGCGCGAACGACAACACGGACACGCATATAAAAAACACGGATATGACGGCGACCACCTAGAACGAAATATCGATTGAAATAATAACAACGACGGTAATGGTGATACGGATAATCGTTTTTAACTAATTCAAAAAAAAAAATTATAAACATATTTTTTTTTTTTTTTAGAAATACTATATACTAATAATTTATTTCAACAATTAAGAGCGAAAAAAAACAGATTACAATACAAAAAAGATTAAATTATAAAACCAGCCTCCAGAATGAAGGAAATAATTTTATTGATGAGGTTTTCATTTCTTAGATTAAGGATTGAGGGAAGATCTAAAGTTACATTATGTGATTTTAAAAAGGAGAATAATATTGAGCGTTTATATGAAAGAGAGGGCACTGAAAAAGAATATGAGGGAGATTACAAATAGATTCGTTGGGACAAAGAGTGCACAGGGAAGTTATAAACATATATATACACACACGGTGTTCAACGGAGATTTGATCAATTTTTTTCTTAAATTTTGATGCTGGAAGTATCTACTGAAAATTAGTCGTTGACTTAAAGTTTTGAAGGTATCAACTTAACTCCATTAGTATTGAGTTAGTGACTCGCCACCATTCTGACCGTTGTCGAATGAAATCGACGTTATCGTTAAACTTCAAAAGATTGTAGAGAATCAACGAATAATCTTTGTTTGTTTTTAAACAATTTTATAAAACGGCTATTTTGGTTCAACAGCAACAAGAACTCGAGTGTTCGATAAGTCACGTTAACGAATTGTACATAAATCCGAATCATAAGATTCCATTGAATTTCAAAGAAAAAAAAATTTAAAAAATGTGTTTACCATTTGAACTACGCGTATAAATTGTATATTTCAAATTCTGGTAGAGAGCATTGGAGCACGCGATTTGAATAAATTAATACGCCCGCCGCGAGGAAATGAATTCGATTTTTAACGGAAATTACGTCAACGACAAAATCGGATTTAATCGTTAAGCTGGAATTAATTTTTCCCGCTAATATCATCATAAAAAAAAATCAATAATAATAATAAAACCGTTACACGATTAGTAAAACAATTACGTTTATAACCAACATGGTCTTAAATCTAAGACCGTCCGTACTCATTGGATCCCCAATCGCTAACATCGAGTACGAAACGTTTTCGTGACGTAAATTCGGACGCGGACACGCGCGCGTCAGACAGCCGACGGGGTCGTAATCGAAACCGACAACAAAGCAAAAACAACCACCCGCGAGATTAAAAAAAAAAATCCAAAAAAAAAAACCCCAAAACGAACGTGATTATCCGCGAAACGTCCGGAGTTTTCGTTGCGTAGTGTATTTTTTTCGGCCTAAACACGTCGTGTGAACGTTTACGCGTCGGATCACGGATGAATCGATTACGTTTCTGGATTCGAAACGCGAGCAAATTTTAAAATTCGTGATCCGCGTCGGCCCAAACGGTTTTTACAGGGGGGTTCGGATTCTACTAGTGCGCGTCGGTCGTGTTGAACGCGGTTGACACGAATACAATACTTTGGCGTCATCGGCGTAATCGTTTTGACTGTTCTGTTGAAGGCGTCGTAACTTCTACGGTTAAACTCCGAAAAAACGGGGCCGGTTCTCGAGTAAAATGTTATCTTACGTAGCCTTATTAACGAGTTGTAAACACTTTCGCTAGCCTTTGTAACTCGAGGGTTACCGCACAGTCTTCGCTCATGTTCGATATCTCGAACTCCGTCATCCAGCGACAGTCGAATGTTAAAATTAAGATTATTCGTGTTTTTTTAAATTTTTTATACGTATAATACAAATTTTTAAGGTTTTACGTAGAAGGATTACGTCCCTCGAACTGCCTGATAGCTGTGTTATAATTTTATCTAGACTTTTGATAAACGATAAGCCTAACAGACCAATTGATAAAAGGATTGGTACAAACACGTCGTATAACGTTAAATAAAACTACAGGCTTTTCTTACTGTTTCCCGCGTAATTATTTGAAATTCATTCCGCGCCACATCTGCTCAACGCGCAGTAATGGAATGGCAATACGCGTTACATTCGTCCAACACGACGAACACACGCGTTAGTAGAATCGACCCCCAGGCAGTGGCGTATTCAAGGGAGGGGAGGGGGGGAAGGGCGATTGTCCCGAGCTTCACGTTTTTGGAGGCAACAAATTTTCGAGGGTTTCGTTCGAACGATATTACTATTTGTTTTTGAAATATTTTGATATTTTGATAATTTATTTCGACATTTTAATTTCGCGGTTTGGAAAATAAATATTATCGTATATATATTACCCCGTATATACCATATAATGAATTGTATGTTATTATTTTACAATTACAAACAATATGACTAATGTGGAAGGGGGAGGGGTTGTGTATGTCTCAGAAAATTGTTTGGTAAAGCATTTTTTTGTTTTTACGTGCAGCCAGGCGGCTGGAGGGGGGAGGAAGAGGACAAAAAACAAACGTGTACCCGGGGGGCGACGACTATCATACATCGTCCACTCAGGTCGGACGCCGGTTTCAAACGCGAACCGCGTTCAAAGTCTCAAAGTCCGGTCGAGGCGAATGCCACGTCGACGGTGAAACTATTCGGGTGCTCGGCGTACAGCGGTATGCGCGAACGTGATGTTAGGTTGAATACTTCGGACGTTCGAGCGACCGCGGCACTCTCGAAGGGCTTTTTGCGACAAGCAACCGTTACGTGGTTCGTGAGTTCAAACGGGCGAGACGCCGCGACCGACGGTTATAATTGTCGGAACGTGGCCGAGAGTACACGGAGCTCTTCTCGCGTCTCGTGGTCGTTACCGTCAGATTCGCCGCGAGAGAATAGTAAATTAATCGACGACGTCCGTGGTCAGCCTGCCAGTACGTGCGGCAATCACGTAGTTGACTGTCACGCGTCATGACGGGCAGTCGCCGTCCGCGGGAAACAAAACCTCGGAGATCAGCGGTCGTGAACGAATCGAAAACACCGTGTCCGGGACGACTTGCGGCGGTTTTAGCTTTTTCGCCGATATCGTCCAGTGACGGTCCGAAACGCGTTACTCTAGCCGCACTCTCTCGTTACTGTCCGTCACTGTCGGGTTTAGTTTTCGAAACGTTTTCCGTTCGCGTCCCGGGCAATTGCTTTTTTGTTTCTTGTTTTTTGACCCTCGTCAAACGACGGTCGGACAGACGAGATTGCCATTGTCGTCAGACGCGAGTACGCGTTTGTGAGAAACATGAACACGATCCACACGATCTCGAAATGAAATGTGCTAACGGACTTAACCGAGAATTGTGAAATACGCGATGTTACTTATGCTCGACCGCTTGAAAATCAAACGTGTAAATACTTTTGAACGTACGTCGGTCGTTTCCAGACGTGAAACGAGCCCGAAACATTTATGAACACTATCGTGTCAAGTGCCGAAACGAAACGATGTGTTCGGCGGACCGTTTTCAAGTTGGCGACAAACGTTAAAAGGGTTCGTATTGTCAAAGATATTATTCGCGTAACGTTCGGACGTCGTCGTCGTGCGTGTTAAACGCGGAAACGGTCCGAAGGATTTCGTCGGGAAAACGTCGAGCAGAACATTCGCGACGACGGACGACGGCCCCGGACGGGTCGCAAAATCGCTTCGGCGGTAGTCGGGAAAACATTAGGACCGGTCGTAGAACTACGCGGCCTACAACGAGCCTGTACGATCTCGTTTCATTAAACGTTCGAAGAAAACCAAAAACAAAAGAGCAAACGTAAATGTCGGCCGGTCGATACGTTATCGCGGAATCAATCGTCACGTTTTCACGACGTCGGCGAGTCAAACAAGTGACACCTCGTCCGGGCCTGTTCGTCGGTTATGCGCCTGATAACGCGAGCTTCGAATGTAAATCGTTCGGTTTATCCGTATCGTTTTCCCACACGTGGGTCGGTTAACTGTCCGCGTTGTCGGTAGCCATCGCGCCTGTGCGGACGTCGGAACAACGCCGCGCTATCGACTCGTGCGATCGTTTTGCGTCGGGCTCGTACATTTCGGACAACGGTAACGGCGACGGACACGAGACCCACAGGCCCACTAAGAACTGTATCGGTCCCGAAAAATGCTGAGCGGCGGGCAAGCGTGGAGAACGGGATCGCCGTCACGGTTCACTCTGAGTCGTCACGTGGTACATGACCGACAACCGGAACCGCGGGGAACGCGCAACGGTAGACGTGATTTCTGATTTCAACGGGACGAGACGACCTCACACACACAGGCGTTCGACTTCACGGTCTGCTCAAATTCATCGGCCTCCTCGCTCACCGGACCCGTCAACGCGTGACCTTTTTTTTCCTTTGGGGGGATTTCTCAAATCACGTGTATATAAATGGAGCCCGGAAGTTTCTAAACCGAGTGGACGCTGACTTCATAGGAGAGACTTCAAACTTGTATCCCTAAAAATCGTCTTAATTAATTGTGTACCGCTTATTTCGAAAAGGGTTTATTCCCGCGTCGCACTCAGTATGATTTCACGACGACTGTTAGTGTGTGCGTGTGTCTGCGAAGAACGTGAAAAGCGTGAACGATTCGACAAATTCCGTGCGCGCAACACGACTTGAGAGGAATATTCAATCACCTGGAACGATATTCGAGCTCGTCGGCAGATTTTTGATCGAACGTTTGATTTTTTATTCTTCAACATAGTATCAATTAAAATATCGAAAATCTTGTCGGTAACGTAACGCGGAAAAGAGACTAATGGATTCGAATCGTTCGCGATCCCCGTGATGTCGCCATCGGTCGGGAACGTCATTCGTTCCAGTTTCGAATTGTTTCAAAACGATTGATTGGAAAAAACTAATGTTTTTCGAAACGGAACGTGTACATTTAACGTCACTATTCCCATTGGAGTTCGTCGGTATTCATTTATTTTGCTCGGTTGGCGAAATAAATAGTTTAACAAATATAATATATATCTGAAAAACGTAAAAGCACGTAAGAGAAAAGAAATAATAAAAATAAAACGAACATTTGGCTTCCGTATTGTATCACGCGTACGATAAAAAAACACACACGAAAGCAAACCGTTGCGCGAGTAAAGCTCGGTAACCTAACCGCGATCGAAGAAAGTTTCTCCAATAATTGTAAGTGCTCGTCAGAAAAAAAAGAAAAAGAAAAGAAGTAAATGCGGACGAATTTAAAATTTTATAAATTATTCAAGTCGAAAAACACGCATTCGAGTTCGGTTTAAAGATAAAGAATATAAAACACGGCTACCGCGAATTCGGAAAAACAGCCTCATTAAAATGCAACTTAAACTCGTGTTGACTCTTCGGTTTTTGAATCGATGGTAAAACCGTTTTAAACGCGTTCGTTCGTGAGCAAATTCGAACGGGGAAAAAAAGGCACACAAAACGGAAAAATTGACTGCCGTAAAACCTAACGCGGAATCTAAAAAACGAACCCTTCGCTTTGGCGAAATTTCGCGTTCGCGGGCCCGCGTATAAATTCTACCGAAACTATACTTCGCACTAACGTTCGCCGTTACTTTGAAACGCGTTTGACTTCCGTCCAACACTTTATCCGTATAAAGTTTCAATATCATTACACGGGCGGTTGGAAATATTTCAAAAATAATTTTCGTTCGTTTCGTAAACAATATTTTATTTTATTTTTTGGTACCGTTTCTCGTTTAATTGAATTCCCCCCAACCCCCACCACCAGCACCACTCCCACTCCACCGTTAAATTGAATCATATAATTATAACCGTTAAAAAATTGTACGTTTTTCATTACAGCGTGTCTGGTACTCGAGACTCGTTGTTTGCCAATCGCTTAACCGTTTAATCTGTTTATGCTCGTCGGGATAACAGTTATTGTTGGTCGTTCGTTCTTCGAAATGTTTCCGAGACGCGTGCTTTATATACAAGTAGACAACGTGCAGTTCGTTAACGATTTCACGGGTTCGCGAGTGACGAGACGTCGAAAAACGTGTTGGCGACGAAACGTAAATCCGGTAGATCAAAAACAACAGACGACAATCGCTCGTCCGCCGGACGATGTTACGGTGCGTTTTGCACAGTGTCGACTATTCTATTCGACGGACGGGACCGGCGCATCGTCCGACGACATACGACGACATTCGACGTTAGAAAACGAAAACCCGCGAAAAGTCGTTCGATCTCTCGAGAAATCCGGGGGGGGGGAATAACCGGAGCGACCGGAGAATTTTCCGGACCAAATCGCATAATTTGCATTTATTCCGCCGGGCGAACTGAATTATTCGTGTGATCGGCGGGTTACCTAATCCGTACTCGGTTTCGTCGGGTCCCCGGAAAACTAAATCTTCCGGGCTCTTTTTCTGTTTTATTGTCTTCGGGTCAGGCGCGATTTTCAAACGAAAAATGTGTCTGATTATACATGAAAAAACAATAATTAAAATGGTTCTGACATCGAATATCATTGCGAACGTCATACGATTAAAGTAGTAGTGTAAGCATTGTTATTATACTATACATCGCGCGTGATGTAAACAGTCAGTGTCATCGCAATAATACGAGGATGCGTTACCTAAAATCCAACCCCTGTCAGGGTTTTTTAATTTTTTTTTTTTTTGTAGGCATGGGTCCTTTATAAAAATAGGTCGGGCCTCGGACATATGACCCGAGAAACCGATTTTCACGATTTTCGCGAAGCTACTAAAAATACACTACTAATCGTTCGGTAAACGTGATGACCGAACACATACAAACCGTTTGAAACGCAACAAAATCAATCGTTCAAAACGTTATCGAGTCCGTTAGTAGTGGATTTGTATAGCCTACATAGCACACACACACACACACACATATACGAGTCGGCGGCCAAACCATGTTTACGGTTAGGTTATATTTCGGACGGATATTCGTTTCACTAATTTCACGTCATGCGGTGCGGCAAGTATCTCATTTTGCGTCCTGCCATTTCTGAAGTTTCGCTTATGAACGACGAACTTCCATTTAAATAATTTAAAAAAAAAAAAAAAATACATTAGCCGAATTACTCGGCTTCGTCCGGACTTATTAATCCGTTTACATATTTATTTGTTGTTCTCGATTTGTTTCGTATACATATACAGATTTTTTTAATTAATTAAAGTCTCGTGTACGATGTTATGTATTTACGTTAACGAATTGAAATTGCAAATACCAGTCCGATCGGACCAAGTATACCGTAATGCAATTTATTAACGACGCATACGAGCATCGTAAACGTTATGCAGTTTCACTCGTCGTATTCACTACCGCGTTTGTCTTTTCCGACCTATGAAAACACGTGTCGCCGATTCGAATCGAACAGTACGATTATGACCTTGAGCAAAAACGCTCGTCGTCAAGGCCCATTCGTGGAGGGTTTCGTCGCCTTATCACGTGTCGTTCACTTTTTTACTTGAAAAAAAAATGGGGTGGGGAGGGTTAAGAAAAACCGTATTTCTATCGTTCCTTCCGGTAAGTGAATTTTTTATTTTTTAAAACCCACAACAAAAATCCACTTAAACTTGAACGTCATGATATTTTTAATCGCTGCGTACGTTATAAGCCGCCGGCTTATCACGATGACGATTCCGAACACGGTCGTCGAGTGGTCAGCTATGAACGCAGTTCACGCGCGTTCTCGTCGCTGTGAAACACACGAGTCGGGCACAACTCGGGGACGTAAACGGTATTCTTACGAGCGTATTATTATTTTTTTTTTTTGATACAAGACACGCGGTTTTCGTCGCGTAGCCAAACAAAAACGTGCCCATTATCGTAAAAACCCGCGCTACTAGCCCGGAGTCCGAAACAAGGCCGCACGTCGTTTTACGGAATTACTCTTTCAAACGAAATTTACGCCGTCGTCGTTGCGCACAATCTCCGACCGAACAACGTTTCCGTTTCAAGTCGAACGCTATTTGACGTGCCGCGCAGAAAACAGTTTAACCGGATCTTACTTGAATCGATAGTCTTAGGAAGGATGATAAACATTCCCCCCGGGGACAGGAGGTGTACGCGTATTGTATACACGACACATAATATATTGTTATTATAATGACATTTTTTTCTCCCATTTTTTTTTTTTTTTTAGTTTTCCTTATTCATTATTTTTCTTTTGTGTGTGCGCGTCGTTGAAATATAAATGAATAATTCATATTTTCTTTACGAATTTAATGTGCAAATGAGTTGATAAATGTGCGTACCTGTATACAAAGTTAAAAAAAACACACACAAATATTAATTTCGTATAATTTATCAACTAAATTTTATATTTCGTTTTTGCCGCAAAAAAATATATATATATATATATGAAATTATAGAGAAAATAATATAAAATTTTGAAAATTGAAAATATTACAATAATAATACATGCGGTCAATAATAACCGAACGAAAGATAAAAAATTGTTACCAATTTTCGGTCCAAAACTATTAAAAACCAAAAATAACGTTCGGTCAAATGTATGCGAATATTCATGTGCAATATTTACATATTCGAGACGACGGACTCGTCATCGAGCGTTGTTGTTTTGGCGTTTCTTCGATGTTCTCAAAACATTAAAATACCAAAAAAGACGAACAGTCTCCTGTCGCGGAACATTTATTGAACACCAACCGAAATATTCGTTTGTAAATAACTATAAGGAATCGAACGCGAGAGTACCGCTAGAAATGTCGACAGATAAAAATAACTCGTTGGACCGGGGGAACGCACACGGGTCCATTGCGAAATTCATTAAAAATAATGACACGTTATTATAATAATAATTATAAAACAGCGCGGACTTGCGCTGTGGGCGTTGACTCATCTCGTCGATCGACCGGTTTGTGGTGATGTCACCGGATATTATAAACCGTATAAATACGGACGCGCGCAGCCTCCGACGGTTCAGTAGTGCGGTGGGTTGGCGCCGGGGGCCGGACGTGGACGATGACGTGATTGTCGGAATACGTACGCGCGGTTGAAGCGCGTTATTATTTTTGTGATTTCGGGCTTATAGCTGGTACACCACAGTGCATTAAACAAAAGCCACCGGTCTTTCGTTTCGGTTGTTCGTGTTTTTCACTTCCGACCAAAACCTTGACTTCGCTAGACTTCGACTTCAGCAACGAATCGACTCAACCATGGAATGGTTTCAATAAACGGCGTGTCCCAACGTTACGAAAAAACCGTCGCGAGAACACATCCCGAAATCGACCATCCGCGATCTAACAAAGCCAAGTGTTCAGGTGTCCAATCAGATCGCAAACTCGGTTATTCCGCGCGCGTCACCGAAATCGTCAAAAGAGCCTGTTACACGAATAGCCAAAGCCCCCAGTCCCGATGCGAATCCGTCTTCAAAAAAATGTACGTTATCCCGATTCAAACGTAATCTCGCTACGACGACCAAACAAACTCAACAGTTTAATATTTAAATTTAAAAACAAATGTAACGGTAATCCCGCCAACCACGTGGCACACGAATCCCGCGATTCGACTGCCTCTTCGTCTATGCCCGTTTGCAATCCGCCGGTTTAGTAGTAGTCGGTTCGCGATGTTATTGTTTTTGTGATTCTCTTTTTACAGCGTACAGTACGTAACACAACTGTTCGGTCTTTCCGAAACGCGCGTTCGTTTATTTAGAACCGCGTTTTCGTGTAAAAATCGGATCCTATCGTCGCACGTTTTGTGTGACGACAGTATTGTGATTATCCGATGCAACGATACACCTTCCGTCGTTTAATTCGTGTCTATCAAGTCGACAAGACGGACGGCGGCGGCGGCGGCGGTCTTACTACGGTTCGTGTCCGTGCTGTCCGGCCTCGTAAAACCGTGACAAGACGTGCGCGAAAACCGCACCACTGACCTTGGCCAACAACGACGAATGCGGTTCGTTGAAGAGCGCCCACAACCTCGGCTTGGTCCTCTGCCAGCGGGTCAGCGTGCCGGCCAAGTATTCTTCCTCGTAGCCGAACATCCTGGCCACCTCCTCCTCGTTCGGTTTCTCCGAGTCGATGTCCAGCTTGTCGAGAATGGCGAGAGTGGCCTGTGAACACGCGCGAACGATCCGTTCAAAAAAACGTCCGCGACCGTTCAATCCGCGTCGCCGTGCCAATACTACAACACCAGCCTAACAATGGCCCAGAACATCTTTTTACCATTTTTCAACGGCGCTAACGGCGCACGAGCGATCGTGCGGTTTGAAACGGTCCGTGACGTGAGTGTCCCCCCCTCCACCAAAAAAAAAAAAAAAAAAACAACCCACCCACCACGTGCGACATAGATTTTTAATTTAGTCGATATTTCAATCACGTCCCGTGATCATACTAAATCATGACCCGTCCGTGTTTTTAAGCGCGCCGACCGCTTACCTGCGTGTCCCTGTGAATGCTATACGTGGACCAGCAACACGGTTCCACCTGGTTCGAGTCCAGTCCCCAGAATTCCAGCTCGTCCTCGAACAGCGGGCCGCAGACGTTCGTCGGATAATGGAGTTTGCCGGTCCTGCGCGCACAAACAACGACGCCGCACGGTTATCGCCGACGGCCGACCGCGATTGCGAAACGACCGCGCACGCGTTACCTGTAGTAGTTGAGCACCTGGGCGAACACGCCCGGGTGCCTGTCGAAGAAGTACTCGTTGAGCACCGGGTCGTAGTTGGCCAGCGCCTCGGTGAGCCTGCTGAGCCGCGTGGCCGGTATTTTCTTCAACGTCGCCTTGTACGTCTCGTAACGGATGCCGCCCACGTTCAGTATGATCCTGTTCTCGCCATCCATGTCAGCTGCGACCTTGGCCGTCACGCATCTTCAGACCGCGTACTGCGAAACGGGGAACCGCGGTCAAACAACGCGAAAAACCGAAACGTGGATTTTTAATAATAGGCTTCGAATTAGCGTGGTTCGCCGACTTAAAAAAAAAAAAATAGCAAGCGACATTAGACGAATCAAAAAGGGAATTCGGGTATGCGCGTCAGTGGAGATAATTCAAGACAGTCGGAAAAGAGATGAGATATGTCGTATTCGATCGATACGACTCTTTTTTTTTGACAATCCGTTTTCGATTTAAACGTTGTGCAAATTGCTACTTTTGTTTTCGCTATAAAATGTCTCGCGTTCCGAGAAACAGTCAAAAGTTTCGTTACTATTGTATTTGTTTTTATTAGAGAATAACTCTCGGAGTAAATAACACGACAATATGGCGTAACGATTAACGCGAACGACCGTTTAAGAGAATTCAGCCGAACAATAATTAAAACCGACAACAATACACGATGAACGACAAAGCGTAAAAAAAAAAAAAAATTAACAATTTCGGATGATCGGACGAAGACGAACGGTGAAGTGGTCATCGGATCGTTGTCGCTCGCTCCGATAAAAAGGACAGGACAACGGAAAAGAACACGGTGGAGCGGTATTTCAAGACGTCGTCGTGCACGGCACAACGACGGATGAGCATCGTAATAGCCGGTGGGAGATCATGACCCGCGCGGGAGAACAAAACGATTTACGTTTCACGAGAGGCGAAGGAATTCGTCACGTCGGGACTAAACGCAATCGAAGGCCTGTTGCGATCGGATAAGCCGAAGTGTCCGCGATCTCGTCGTCGCGGTACTGTTTCGATGCCGTCGTTTAGACGGGTCGCGGACGAGCACGGAGCACGAAAGACGCCGTGGGGAAACGCGGTAACGTGAATACAATTTACCTCGGCCGTCTCGTCACGCGTTAATTAATCAACGGCGCGGGCCCCCGGTGGATCAATCGTTTTTCGGCGGGCGCGCGAGGCCGGTATACCGCGGTTGACGTTTCGAAAGTGAGCTGGCCCGCGGACAACGCACGTCCGGGGTCTCCGCGGTATACGGGATCATTCGGAACGTTTCTGGCCCGACTTCAGAACGGATACGGCCGGCGTAACAGTTGTTATATTACGGTCTTCGTGGGTAACGTTATCCGATTCGTGAAGGTTCACGGTTTTCCGACAAACGGTTACGCTCCGTCACGGCGCATCAAAGTTCGATAAGGTCGGTGGAAAAAACGGCGAAGTCACAGTTTGAATTAACTGGAAAAGAAAACGTATTCTTCTGGTGGAATCGCAGGTCTGGAAGAACGTTGGGGCCGAATGTGCGGAAGGGAGATTACGTTGAACAAGTAAAATCGATTTCGCTTGGAAAAACGCGCATTTCTTTGTCACGCCGAAAACCGTTCGAATCATCCCGTGAAACCCGGAAAAAAAGCCGGCTTGTCCCTTCGGTGTTGCCGAAACCGATCGTGTTCTCGCGTCGGCACGCCGGACGAGAACGCTAACCGGCTCCGCTCGACGTTCGTGTTTCCGTGCTGCTTTTTCCGACGTTTTCGTTTTTGCGTACGTATCGCAATTGTTGTCGCTATCGTTTGTTAGGTCCGAGCCGATTACCGTGAAATTACGTTTCTGCGTTTTATTTTTCGATGGAAAATTAAAATTAAAAAAAAAAAGTCCAAAAAGTGGACTCGCGCCGTCCGCCTGCCTACGGGGAACAGAAATGCAGCGCACAGCTTAGACGCGTCATGCGAATGGCTTAAGGCTGACGGCGTGTCCGTACTTAGACATATTTGTTATTTCATCGTTTCACGAGACTCCCGAAACGACGTTACGAAAACGTGCACTCGCGTGACGTTCGCAAACGATAATTGTTAACCGAAAACTCGTTCCGATAATCAACAACGTTCGCGGTGAAATCGAATACACGCGATCGTTGATGACGTGTTTCGTCGAAATCATTTCCCAATCGAAAAAAAAAAAAACGTATTCGTCTTTATCGCCGTTATTGTTGACGGTTGTTTTATTTATTTATTTTTTTCTGCCCGTCGGGAGAGTCGGCCGTGTCGGCCGTATACGGGAAAACGGCACCGTACGATTATCGCGCTAACGGCAACCGATTTACCCCAAAAAAACGATTTGCCGAGTGTGCCGCCGAGTGAACGGACGTCCGAGGAAAAGTGTAGTGTTGTTATTTGTTTACGTCGCGTAAACGTGACGGGTTTATTATTATTATTGTTATTATTGTTTGATTTTGACGAATCCCGTCCGGTATTCTGTGAGTGCGCGTCGACGGCGGAAGACAATAAATAACCGCGTTTTTCGTCCCTTCCCAACCTCGAACGTTATTCGTAGTTTGTTTTCGTTATTTCGACGGGTTCGCACGACGATAAATGTACCGAAGAGACGGAAAAAACCGAAACGAAAAAACCCCGCCGCAAAAGATTGCCGCCGTCCTCCAGATTAGATTAGATAAGAACGGATGGTAGAAATATCACGCGTCGACAAGTAAGTCAAGCCGCAAACGTACTTTGCGGGCGAGAAGCGACGAAGTTTTCGTTTTCGAAGTCGCACGACGCCGCGGATTTAATCGACTGCATCGTAACGGTGCGTTTGTGCGTTTTCGTTTAAAACTATTCGTAGTTTATTGATTTTTGCGCCGCGCGAGATCGCGTTCGTCGTGTTCGCGGTGCTGTTTGAAACACGCGTAAGCGTCTCCTCTGCTCAGAATCTCAGTACGTCCCCATGGATCCACAATACGTTCAACGGACATAATATTTAACCGCGATAAGAGATCGCTTAGAAAATACGATTCGCGACGAGGCACGAACACACGAACGAAAGAGATTTCCATTTCAGATTTTGTAAAAAAAAAACCTGTATATATAAAATCGATATTTTCATATCGAATATTTCGTTGACGTTTTCTTTCTTTTCGTTTTTTTCTCGGGAAGTTCGTGCCTCGCGACGCGACTGAATGAAAAAACGCTTGGCCGTACACGTCGCGCGCGAGACTCGGGTGATATAATTAATGTTTCGTCGATCTGGTTATTTTTTCGTGCCCGTCGTTTTCGATTGTATAGAACGTCGTGACGGTCCAATCTCGGCGCGGATACACACGAGGACCGATTGTCCGCGGGCGGGTCAGGAAGGGAAGAGTGAAGCGCTTTCACGACGCGCACCGTCCTGAGCGTCGTCTGGAAATTGGCGATCGCGCGCGGTCCGCGGCGGCCGACACGTCCATTGTCCGACGACGTCTCGCGGGAAATTGACGATTTATCATCGGGCGTTTGTCGAGACGACGAAAATGGAATGGAAAAAAAAAAAAAATAATAATAATAAAGATTTCCTCGTCGATTTCGACCGCCCGAGCGCGGTCTTCTTCTCGTCCCGCCGACGACATTTCGTACGTTATATAAATAATCGAACAATAACAAAATAATAATGGGACATTTCGAGATCTACGGCGTCTGTTTGTACGAAAACATTATATATATATATTTTTTCACGACACGAAGAATTCGCGTTTTCGCTTTCGGTTTTTTTTTTATTTCGTTACGAAACGCGATTTTTTCGTTTTTTTTTCACGCATGACGGATCGCACACAAACGCGGCCCGATCACGAGATACGAAAAACGTAGTCTCGCGTGGTCCGCTCACCAACGCCGCACATGACATAATATTATAAACATATAGAATGACGGCTTTACTAAAAAAAAACAACACAATGTACGAGTATATTAGGAAAACACGTTGTCGTTGTAATTACGAGACAGAGATGTTCGAGAACGGACGTGTCGTCGACTTCAAAATCCGCTAGGAATCATAAATCACAAGTAGTCGTTACAGTTTATGTGTGGCGTCATAAATAACAATCGGATTTTATTAAACATAAATAAGTCTGATTCGATGGTTATTGATCTAATATTCAAATACGTATATAGAAAGCGAGCTAACAAGCATTTCAACTTTTCGATTTTTTTTTTATCGTAGTAATAATATATTTGATTCTATTATAGTTTTCAACATTTTGAACCCTCGTTAAACAAATTTAAATCTGGTAGTAAAATAAAGTACGGAATTATTTGATGCTATTGTTCTTGATTCCGGTTTTTAAATTTGTTTACATCATTGATTGATTAAAAAAAAAATCAATTAAATTAATTTTGCTTGATGTGTATCGGTATGTATTTTATAAAACCAACCGATCAGGACAAAATAATAATTTATATTGGTGTTCATCTTAAACGTATTAGTATTAAAATACAGCTGTTTGCAGCTTCTTCGCTGCAACTTGCGAGATCAAGATTGCCTATCCGACGCGCCGTACGAACGCTAACACACGTCGTACACATCGTTTGTTTTTGTTTGTTTTCGATTTTGACGTCACGCGCACGAATCGTTTCAGAAACAATTAGCTAAACGATATGACGTGATTTTTATCGTCTAACGTCGACGATCCGACAATTCGATTTGATGATTTCATTATGTTCGAACTGCCGCCGAATTTCGAACCCTCGTCCTGTTGAATATTTAACAGCTCCGTCAAAAATAATTCCGTCGACCGCGGATTGGTTACGAAATCGAAATATTATTTACCCGTAACGGTCGCGTTCGATTAGTTCGTCTCCGTCGTACGATCGAACGATTCTTGTTTTGTTTTCGACGGCCCGTTCGAACGGAAACCACGTGGCCGACGTTAGTCTAACGTTCCGACAATCGAACGCGACAATTTATCGTACGAATTCTCGTTACCGACCGATTCGTCGGACGGCAACTTACCGAACTGTACGATTTCCCCGATTGTTTTCGACGGGCTCAAACGAAACGAGTTTTTCGGTCAAGTCAAGGTTGATGTTCATAGTCGCCGCGACGACATTCGTCCCCGTTAAAACCCAAGAGCGTAATTAATTTGTCGGATAATCGCGAAAACGGGAACGGACACGCGTAAGACTATATCGCCGTGACGGCATTAGACCTCTTGAAGCGCGTATACGTATTCACGAGAAAGAGAAAAGGTCACGCGATCTAAGAGCCTGATTTATTATAACGTACGGCCGTACGCGAACAAGGGACGGGCCCGGTTAGAGTTCGTCAAAGAGACCGTCGCGGGACACGGCGTATTTGTTTCTAACTCCGGCTGGACAAAGCATAGCGACGAAACGGGTTCGCCGACGACCGGAACGAAAATGTCTGCACGGACGAGACGATAACGGACGGCTATTGCTTACACGCCTAGGCGAAATTAAGATTTGCCGCTCCCTCACATACGAATACAATATTTTCGCTTGAGCACGAACGTGGGAGGGCTCCTAGTAATTTATCACTGGAACTTAAAATCGTCGAGCGTATTGTACGAGATCAACGTGTCGTTTGATATAAATATTGTAGCGAAATAATTTTTAGACCCGTATTTTTATTGCACAATATAATATGTAATGATTTTTAGACGTGTGCCCGTGTCGCCTACCCGTTGAGCCGGGCGTGCTCCTCCGTTGTCAGTGAACGTGTACTTTTACGACGGAAAACCAATCGTTTTTGATTTCGATCTGTAAATTTGTCTTACGATTACGGTTTTGTTCGGTTACGACACGTGTACATACACTGAAAACGACGCGCACGGATTACATCATATTATACGACACGTTATTACTTTGCTTTATTGCCCGGAGCAGAGAAATAGAACACGTGACGTCGTACGTGTTCGAAAACGGCCGTCATCGTCGCCGACGTGAACATATCGTTTTGTGCGTCATCCAGTAACGTTCCGGAGGTTTTCTTGATAATCGATTTCGATAATCTCGAAATTAGTTTCGTTCGATTCAATGAGCGTTTGTTTCTCACTCGATTGAGATCACGTCGGCTCATAGACCGAGTAAATCTGAGACTTATGTGTTGTGAGACAAAACAAAAAAATAAAATAAACGAAACTCCCGAACGATTGACTTCGAACGTCATCGAAATTGTGACGTTACCAAAACCGATTGCATTAAACGTCGTAAACGATAACGCGGCCGACGAAATCGAAACGGAAAATGTTAATGCGCGCGATGGTATAATATATAATAACGATAACGACAATAATAATATCGATTTTGAAGACGTAATCCAATTACACGCGATGTGAAATACGAAATACAACGTCATAAATTATCATTGTAAAACGGATACGATCGGAATGATAGGAAAATTAATCGGAACAACAGACCGTTTCGCGTAGCGCAGTCGGTTTGTCGATACGGAATTTTCGGTAGACAATCGAAGAAGAAGGGGTGGGGGGGGGAAGCGATTCTTTCGACGGGTTATTATATTCTCACGGCGAGCCGTTAAAACGTAACGTCGAACGGTCGGAAGTTTGTTCGTCGAACGGAAAGTCGATAAATAAACGTACGCATCAGAAAAGTTCACCGGAAGTTTCCCCCGGCCGTTGTAAATCGTCAGCGACGACTTATGATTAATTACCCGGGACAGTATCCGTCTCCGTCCGTCGTTATCCGCCTTTTTCCGGAACCGAAAGCCGAAACAACAACGATACGTCGCGCGTACGTCTCGTGTTCTGTGGGGGGGGGGGGAGAGGGGGACATCGATGCGAGTCCTCGTCGAGCATACCGTTTTAACGGTTCGGTATTTACCTAACCTAACCAAAAAAAAATTGAAAAAATCACATCAAATTCAAACATCACGACGCTCCAGTCATCGCACACGAACAAACGCGATCGCGTATCGAATACTACTCGCGTTCAATCCGTGTCCGATCGGTAAATCGATTTCGAAAAACCTAACCGACACAGGTGAATAGGATTTTGGATTTCCCGAAAAATTTGTTAAACCGTCACTTTTGCAAAATTTTCCGTTCTAACCGTTCGATGATAAAAAAAACAGCGCGTTCGTCGGTAACGTATCGAAATATTATTCTAGATAATATGGGGTTTTTTTTTTTCGTAGAACATTTTCCCGCCGTATTCGATTTTTACGTTTAATGTTTTTGAATCGGGTCACGTGCGTTTCACGACGAACCTTCCAGCGTGTTCGATCGCGTTAGACGTTTTCCATCGAAATGTACGATACACACGCGTTTAATCGAGTTAAAATCCGTATACGAGAAGTTTTCGATTTAATTTATACACAACGATTTTGTTTCAACGGTTATTTTTTTTTCGGTATAATTTCGTTTTTTTCTACAGTATTTCATACAGTAACATTTCAGAAGAACTCGGTTTTTCAAATTGATTCGTTAGATATTGCAATATTCACGGTTTTTGTAATTCGATTTATTTCGTAGCCACAGGAACGATTTTACCGATAAAATCGAATGTTTTACATTTTCGTCGTGTGTGTGTGTGTGTGTGTACATACACGTGTTACGACATAAAAGTAATCTCGATCGAAACGAATCGGTCTGTCGGCGTTGATTAATCACGTTGACGTTTCGAGCGCACAACACCGTATCCCCCGTCGAATATCTTCATTCGTAGACGTTCCGGAGCGACATTCTCTAGCGTTTCAGACCTTCGAGCCGACCATCGCCGTAGTGTCGTCAACGAATTTAACGGAAATCGATATTGGCACACCAAGTGCGATCGTTGTCGAAATGAAACGAATGACGTGACAAATTAACGATAGACGTTTTTTCGCGGACGACCGTACAACAAACGCGACGCTTTAAGTATTTTGGTGTTGCGCCGACGGGGGGACGAATGTACTCGACGATGCGTTGGCGAAACCGCGATCGATTTAAATTGCCGGATCGGGAGAAACATAATTATCGGCGCGATAAACGTCGGCGATTACCGGTAATAACCGTATTATTATTATTACGCGTGTTTTCTCGGCGGCGTCCGAACGACGTCGTTACGTTACGTACCGTGGTATTTCTTTTTTTTTTTCCAAACGTTTTACACGCCGTGTTGTTGTACCGATTACCACGCACACCGCGCGACCCAATCCCGTAGTGGTGCGTTTATCTAGAAGAAAAAAAAATTACGTGTGTAATCGCAACGAAACGATTTGTGGGTATCGTACATAAGTTCGTAAACACCGAACCGTGGACGGATCACGTGCAACGCGTAAGATACAGTAGACGGGGACTCGTCGGCGCGCGAAATCGGTATTATACAGTGTTTGTTTTCCTCTTCGGGACAAAGAGCACTTTGAGAAATCGTAACAAAAAAAAAAAAATCCGTGTATCGTTTATTTTACGTTCGACGAGACGTTCTGGATTAAAATTAAGCAACGAAAAAATACTGTTGAACTCTCGTGGGTTTTTCTCGGTCGTGTACAGTTTGGAGGGGGGGATGATTCGAGATTAAAAATATAAAACGCCCGTAGAAAATCGTCGATAATCTTTTCGTCTTCTTACCGATGCCGTTCGTTTAAAGTATTGTCCGGAATTGAAAAGGTGAATTTTTTCCTACGTTTGAAATATCCGTTTCGAGTGTTGTCGCCAAAAAAAAAAAAAAAAAATCGCACGACGAATAAGATGCATTACGAATTGATTCGTGCGCGTGTAAAGTACTATACTCGTCGTGTTCAATTGACAAATGTTACCTGAGGGGGGGGGGGGTCGCTGACGAGTGAAACGTCGTTCCGAAAGACGCTTGACGGTCTGCCTCTGCCGCCTTCATACTCGTAATATTACGTCCGGCGCGAGACGTATCGTTCCCAACGGAATCCACGTACGCGCAATGCTTGTACACGACTTTCCCGAAAAAGGGTTCCCGGCGACGGCACCGAATTCACATCGCTATCGTGTGATGACGATCCGCGCGCCACGTCGGATAACGAAAATCGACGCGGGTTTTTTTTTTTTTTTTAAATTTTTTTACTGAAAACGTTCCTGTCTGCTGGCCGAGACCCGGATCGTTCGATAATCGGTGTTGTCGGCGAAACGCGGACACGATCGCGTTCCGCGTCGAGACAGTTTTTCGCTACTACGCCGTGACGCGAACCGCGAATAAAAAAACGCAGCCGATTTTGTGCACGACACTCGCCGTTTGACGCGTTATGGACGGATTTCGCGTGTCCGTAAACCGGCTAACCGTAGAGGACGATTTGTCGACCCGCGTCCGTCCGAACACACGGTACAAACCGCACAACTGCCTTCGGGTTGCTTTCGGGGGGGGGGGAGTTAAGTCGCTTATCACGATATTGTTATCGGGGCGATTCGATCGTACGCCTCGACGCGTGATTGTAAATAAACCCGTTCGAGTACACGCGTAACTGTACTTTTTTGTTTTGTTTTAACGTATCCGTATCGACGTGGAGGGTCGGGAAACAACGAAATCGACAACATATATTCCCGCCACCACTATTGTATCTCGGCGCGATGTTTTAGTTCCCACGGTTTCTCCATTCCGTTTGCCTCGAATAACGCGCGTGTCCGTTTCGTTCGCGTACACGCCACGTCATTACACTCGGTCGGGAATAATAACCGTACACTCGCGCGCAAACCCTAGACAAGGCGAATAGTGCCGAGACGTGTAACGCGTTAAATTCGTTTTGTTTTTTGTTTTTTTGACGAAAAACCGTCGGTTTTGCTTGCGATCCGACTTTTACGTGGCCCGAGTCGGCCGACCCGAACCGAAACCGCTAACAAGTTTTGAACATCGAAGAGTTACAAAGTCGCGCGCGTGATGTACCCGACAAAACTGGACGTTATTAACGTGCTAAAAGTTAAAACGAAGTTATTATGGACGTAACGTGTTGAAGTTCGTACAAACGTATCTGGTAAATCGAGATTTGATTTGCTGTACATGGTTCTTTTACGGTGTTCGTCGTCAACATAAGCGCAATATGTATCGACGACCAAATGAGACGTCGGGAGTTAAGTAAATTTTCACTCGACTTACATCTTTTCGTGTTCACCTTATTCGACGAGTTGAAAAGTTAACCGACTCGCTCAGCCCAGTTTATCGCCATTTCGTTTTCATTGAAACGGCCAACGCTCCAGTTTTCCACATGCCGAATATTGTTGTTCGCGGTTGACGCGAAATCGTTTCGGTCGATTTCATCCGACAACGGTTGTCCATTACTTTAGAACGCCCGTAAATAATTCAAACGTTTCGCGGCGACGTCGTCATCCGGTACAGCCCGTGATCAACTTAATTTACCGTTGTTAACGCGTTCACTTTTATTCGTCTTCCGGAACACATGTTGACTATATAGTTTTCAAAGCTTTTGGAACGCTTATTTCGGATTAGTAATTTTAATTCAGCTCATCGCACGTCTGTAGTCGAGTACGGTTCAGTTATTTGGCCGCCGAAAACGGAAGAAAAAACCCCCGATCCGCTCAGATCGAAACGGGTTTGTGTGCCTTTGCAACGATCGAACGTCCTTCGGAGTTTAGAGCTTTCTGTACAATTCGTTTTTGGTTGACCGTTTAATTGTCATTGCGTTCGATATGCATATCGTTTGTTTCACTTGTCGACTCGTGTAGGATTTCGTTCCCAAAATCGAAATGGCGTATGTTACCATCGAATAAATATAACACGGAACCGTCACGTAACGGTATATTCAATAACAAAGGTTAGACATTTCCGAGTTAAAAACATTGCGAGCCACGACGATATTCGAGACGTTAGGTCGCGTCGAGTCCGCAACGTCCGCCGGATGCGTTTCGCGTGGAAATCGACCGGCGGCGACCTCGGACACGAGACGAACATCCTACACGTGCGTTTCAATAGGTGACTCCGCGGAAATCCGCACGAGGACTATCGCCGTCGTCTCGTAAATAATCTTCTAATTCTATTATTATTGACGATTTTTGGGAAAACAAACGCGTTTCGAAATCGTTTAAGCGCGTGCGCGTCGTTTCCCGAACGGACCGCACCGGTTCCGGGACAACGCACACCGTTCAACGTCTTACGTCCGAACTCACAACTTGTTATGACGTTAGGAGATTTAAACCCTCCCCCCTCCCCCTCCTTTTTTGTCGTTCGCAACGGCAAAACGAAAATGGACCGGAAACGACATTTTTTTTCTCCGGAAATGATTTCCTCTGCGGTTTGGTACCAAAACTATTATCGCTGTCGAGTCGCTGGCAATTCAATTAGACTCGTAAAGCGTCTGCAGAGTCGACCGAAGAAATAATAGTTTTCGTCGTACCGGGTCCCGCCCAGTATTTCTCTATGTAAGTCCGCGTTTCCGTAATCACTTTTTCCAAAACTCGTTTTTCTCGTTTGATCGTGTCCGCACGTCCGAGTCTCTAATGTTATTTGTACCAGTGGTGTCCTCGTCACGTTCACCTTTTTCCCATGGGAGAGTTTTCATTGCGTTTCGTACGTTTCACTTCTGAAGACGCGAAACGAATCGGTACGATCGCTATGTTTACAAATCCGCACCGAACCTCACTAAGACTATCTGTAAAGGAAAAATTCCGTTTTTTTACGGGTCTCTCGGTGGAAATTGTTTTTGTTCGAACCCGATTGTCCGTGTAAACGTCATTGCACCGTTCGCATACCGAATATCTTGAACGAAAAAAACAACTCCGGCTAATTCTCAGGGCGAGTAAAACGAATACCCGACCCAATCCAAACCCATAGCGGAGAGATATTAAACGATCGAGTGAAAAAAAAAAATCGCCGTTCCAGGAACGGTTATTCTAATAACCTAACCTAACCGTATACTACCGTTTTTCCGTCTAGCCGCGTCTGATTAGACGCTAACGCGCAACGACGTCGTGACTACTAAACTAGACCGGCACCGGCCGAATCACACGTTATCAATTACGGAACGTTGTCCGGTTTTTCGAATATACTATACCGCTGTCGACACGATCCTCGACGTCGTCCAATCCGACTAAATATATCGGAAATGAACCGATTCGGACGTCCGTTATGAACGTTTTTTTTTTTTTTGTAATGCGCGTAGGTCGATGAAACCCGAGTGAAATAACGAGCTGTACACACGCTGTTCGGGGAAAATCATTATTTTTACACTTTTCACGACGGTTCCGTATCAAACAATTTGTTGATGGAGAGTTTTTTTTATTTTTTAATTGTACCGCGTAAAACGAAACACAAAACAGAATCCCGACATTTTTATCGTTGTAACGATCGAATTCTATTTTCAGAGGTCGTAAAACGTGATACGTCGTGTCGAATCGTCCGAATCGACTTCCGAATTCAACGTTTAATTATAAACTACAACAGACGCGAAGACGTCGTTAATAAGTAACGTGACCTGTTACTTGTAACTCACGGGCGTACGATGTTTAGAACGACGTTAAAAACCGTTTGTCGCCCGCGTAGACTTTTCATCTTCCGTCCGAATCGCGAATACAAAAATAAATACAAAATCTTTCGGCCGTACGTTGCGGACGCGCGAGATTATTGAATCACACTTATTTGTATGCTGGATGGAATGCGGCCAAACCGTTTGAACTCTAGGCACGCCGATAGCAGATAGCCGCGGTTTTCGTCCCGATTTTCGAGTGTTTTTTTTTATTGTCGTTATTATTTTCTGTCTCGACCGCACCACGCCGAGCCGTGTACAACACTTTTGAGTTTTTCTCTTCGAATTCAAAACGGGCGAAATAAAGTAAATTACAAACGAGACTGGCGCAGTCGTACGGCCTTTTTCTCTCTCTCTCTCTTTATCGATATTTAATTTTCACGCGCCGCCAGCACATTTGACTCGCGCGTGACTCATATAATACGAATGGTCGGTAAACGTAACTTACATAATATACTCGGACCAACACGTTATATGATAACAACGAATTTTTTTGTTTTTTGTTTTTCGTCGACGTCGGAGTACAAACTAGTTATAATTAGGGCTAGGATTTATATGAATTTGCATGTTTTTTTCCTTAAGTCCAAATTGATTGGTTGTCAGATTTGTCCACGATTTGGCTTATTCTTGTTTAAATAGAACCATTTTTTTTTTGCATATTTTTGCATATTTTGAACATAATTCGTAAAATTGCATATTTATAGATTTTTGAGAATGTTGTTAATTTTGTTAATTTTAAACTTAAATTTTAAAATTTTTATGATATTGTTAATTTTAAATGGTATTTATTTCACAAACGTCGATAGTTTTTGGTTTATCTGTCGGATTAATTATGATTCTAGAAATAATAAAAATTTGTTTTTGCATGTTTTGGTAAATAAAATGCATATTTTACAATTTGTTATTGCATATAAACCCTAGCCCTAGTTATAACTAACTAACCTTTGATAATAATTCACGTTTATCGTGATGAAAACGATCAATGTTTCACTGCGGTTCGACGAAAACGTGTTTAAACCCGTCGTGGACACGCGCACAATTACATACGGAGTTCGAATAATTGATCGTATTTGATCGTAAACGGAGTAATTGTTTTTTTTTTTTCAAATTTATTATCGCCTCTCGTAAACGGTTCCGAAGTCAAACGACGATGCCATTATTCGCACGCCGTATATAATAATGATAACAACGGTATGCGTCTACGTACAGAATTACTGTGCGCACAAATTGTACGGAATATTAAATTGATTCGTTTTTATGTTGTGTGCGTGTGTTTTTAATCAAACTTTCCAGAATTTCGAATATCAAAGAAGTTTCAAAATTACGTTTTCCTCGGGTTTCAATTATTCTCCACTGTAACCGAATCCCTACGACAACTACGGCGATGCAAATATTTCAATTATATAAGGAACACACGAACAAAACAATTTTCGAACGAAAATATCGAACAATTTCAGTGAAACAATGTATATTAAAACCGTGGGTGTTATACGTAAGGGGGTATTTTTTTTCAACATCTCGTTTTAACCATCGTGAATTGCGTTTTTGTGATGCAACAATTGCATAATTAACTATACAAATGGAACAGTGACGTCTGTCTACGCGGTTTATAACGCGAAAACAAATGTCTTCGTATTACACGCGTAGAGAAGTCGATATTTTTCACGTCCATCGCAACATAATCGTAAATAAAATATTGTTTTCACGTGACGAACTGCGAACAAACACAGACTACCTGCATAAACGAATGCGTCATACTATATTCCCGAAATAACACGTCGATAATTTGCCGAAAAAACGATTTTTTTTTTTATTATTGTTAAAACGAATTTCGTAAATCGTATACACCACGACGGGCTGATAATCAAAAAAAAAAAAAAAAACCGCGAAAATTCCGATAAATCTCTTGGTCCTAAACACAATAGCTTCTTTGAACCGTCGCGGTGGAAATGCCGATCGATTCAACACGAAAACCGTACCGAACGCCAAATGCGGCGTTCATATTTCGAACCCGAAATTCCCGTAGACGTCGACCTCGTGCCGATATCGTTTTCGACGCGCGCGCGGTTGTTAGACGGTCGGAATGGGAAATCGGCGGGCGTCTGATTTATTTTCGCACGGATCCGTTCACGGTGGACGACGATCCGGAGACACCGGGGACCTAATGACGTTCGCCTTTAGAAATACAATAGTGACGATGTATTTTAATGTTTTTTTTTTTTTTCGTTCGAAACTCCGAAACAGCCGCTCGAAAACGGCCGCGCGAGCATGAATCTGATGCTGCGTGAAACGCGATGAACGTTTGAAACGTATCCCGGATCCGACGATATAATTTCACACGCTCCACTCGTCGTGGACCGGACGAAAACCGATACGTTTCCATACGTCGTCCGTCATTCGTCGTCGTTTAAAGTCAGGCATTCGCACACCGTGAATCGTCATTACCGTGCCGGCACGTTGTACAATTACCAACCGTGTAACTCACGACCGGGTTTCGACTATTTTTTTTTTCTCGTTTTGTTGTCGTCGGATCCGATCGAGTGTCTGTGAAATGTCGATTGAACTATTTCTCTTTTCACGTTGAAATCAAATCTGGCCTCGAGTCACAACTCGTAAAACACTAAGAATTTATTGTTATTGCGAGGGTCGGCTGCTGCTGGTGAACGCCGTGCGTGTGTTTTATTTCACTCCGATCGATAAACGCGTTATTACGGTCCGTTCGTAGAGAATTTCGTGTCCGCTGTAAAAAAAAAAAAAAGCCGAATCGACTTAATCTTAAAAACGGCAAAACAAAAAAACCGCCGTTACTAAGATATTACGAAATCCCGTTAGCGGATTAATAATCGGTTCGACCGTTCGTTATATACATTGGGTGCATACAAATTATACGTATAGATTGTTTTTTTATTTTTCGGTTCGTCTTTTCGAGACGCCTACCGACGATTATTATTATTATTATTTTTTTTTTTTTGTCTTTTAACGAGTCGAATATTTTAAAACTTGTACATACTTTTAAATGAAAAAAAAAAATCACAATAAATTTCTACCGAAACTTTTAGTTCTCTGTATAAATTTAATCGAAATAAATAAATCCCGCGCGATCTAATTGGTTAGTATGAAATCACGATATACCGTTTCTGCCGAGCAACGCGGTTTTGAATATTTCTCTCCGTAAAAGTGGTTCTCGCGAAGACGTTTTAAGTTATAATAACGGCTGCGCCGGGACAGAATAACAATCACGCTGTTACCGGTGACTTTGAGCGGATAAAATTTTAATTTTTTTTTCCTCGACTGTTCGCGAAATGAAAAAACGACCCCGTCCTTGTCGAACAAACACGAAAAACCGTTCGTACGAACGCGTTTCACGTCGAAATTTTTTGTTTCCGCGTTTCGCGTAAGATTATACGACATTGTATTATGCGCACGGTTCTAAGTAATTATATTACGCGATTTCAAAAACTCATGTTTATATTCAGAAACGGTAATTTTAATAATAATTGGTTTTCAAATTATTTATATATATATATATTTATACCGGACACGAGAGAGAAATTTTCCGTATAAAACGGATGACGTCCAATTGCGTTAACACGTGATAACTATTAATAAATCGTAGACGATATTTAAAAATAAGTCGATATTACGTCTTGACGCGCATGACATTCGGCCATTCGGATGTCGGATCGGTGATCTATAATTATACAGTTTATCGCATCTGCTGCAGCTCAGTGTTTCCCAAAAAGTTTACGGTCGAAAACTTTTCGTGTACGTTCTAAAAGTAGACGTGTCGGAAACATATACGCAATCAGTATACGGTCACGCGTGTTTCCGTTGGATAATTCTGTCATAAAACTTAAGCCTATGTTGGAAACGGCGACGTTTCGTCCGTACGTTTTACGAATTCGAATTTGACGAACGCGCAGTTCACACGTTTTAGATTCGGAACAATGTATTGGTTTCACAACGGCGCGTTCGTTGTGCCCGTGAACCGCTCTCTTTCGGAAGCCCGGATGGGTAAGTTCTTAGGCGGTCTTAAACTAACGTAATCAACACAAACAAGCGAATTGATGTTACGGGTTTCAATTTTCAATAAAATAAACAACACGTATAAGGTAAACAAAATTTTTTGGAAAAAATGTTGGAAATAGTGTGAAATAATTTCGGCTATTTGGCAACGATTACGTTGTGATATGCGGAAGACAACAAGTATTGAAAATCTTTTAGAACATGGTAATCATTTTTCTGTCAGATGTCGTAATATTTTGTGTAGGCCAGTAATAATAAATATAGCTTGAGGCCCAAGCAGTGAAAAATTTCTTTGGCCTCCTACCCGCTCTGCCGGCCGGCCACCTGGTTCTGTTTTGACCTTTGCGCGCGGGCGTTACGTTCCGGCCAGGTAAAATCGAGCGTCTCGTCACGGAGAAATGCGTACGGATCGAGTCACAACACTCGTGCAAAAAAGCATGCCGATCGAGCGACGTGTGACTTTAGTCGAATCGACGTTTTCATTCCAAGACGCGTTAAGTTACAAACAGATGTATCAATCACATGGTCCGGTCACGTACTGACATGAAGTTCGACGGAGGGTTAGTACAATTGCTCGGGTTAGGTCAGGTTATGTTTATTAATTTAATTGCACGGCCCTGCGGCCGACAAATGGCTTGACGGACTCGTTGATACGTCCGTGACATTCTCTTTACTCGGTATCCCCACTGTTGACGTTGTCGTTACTATCATTATCTATTATTATAACCGTTGTGTTATCGTTATTACTTGTGCTACTGACGCGCCGAAAAAATGCATACATAACGAATAAACGTGGTGTTTTCTCATCGAGTGTTTGAAACAATCCGCCACGGCCGTCCGGTCGACATATGATTGAATTGCTACTACGCGTCTCGCGCGACACACGTCTCCGTATCTCGACGGGAATCGTGAACGACAGACGCGACCGATCGGTGTACAATTAGCAACGACGCGTCCTAGAACACGTATAACAATTTCGCTTTGTTATAAAATCGGACTGTAAGAGAAAACGATCGGTCGACACAACACGCCCGAGACGAAACGAACGCGACGACGACGACTACGACTATGACGACGACGACGACGACGACTACGAATCGCGGGAACTGTTGTGGCGCGACGGACGACGACGTATTATTATATCCATTCGAAATCGGACGCGTCGCCGACGTTCGGAAACGGTAACGATTTACGTAACGCTGTTACTCGTATCGATCCGTTCCAGAAAATATTTTTTTTTTCTTTCGTAACATGATTTTGGGCTGGATACAACTTTTTTTTATTATTTTTATTTTCGTGACCGATTTCGCGTTATGTCACACTCGCACCACCCACGCCCACTGATCGGCGCGCAACGCGGAGTGTTTCGGATTGACGCCCGTTAACAGCTACGCACCCCCAAAAACATATATGCGAAATTTCCGTTAGTCCACTAACGGTTTTCGACTGAACGGCGATCGTCAGATGTGATTTCGTTTTTGCGGGGTATCCTATTGCTCGGGACGTTTCATTCGCCATCCCGATATTATTTACTCGTTATTTCGACATTCGTCGTTTTTCCGGTCGTTTCGTATCGGACGGTTCAACAACGTTGGATTTCGTTTCCTACGCCCCACGGACATATTTCCCTCTTCTAGACTCGTTATTATTATAATTTCCGTCGTAAACAAAAGGCGCGCGTCTTTATGCCGCGGATTTTAGAGTTAGTTAGTTTTTTTTTTTTTATCGCTCTCTCTCTCTCTCTATTCCGCCTCCGTCCGTCGCAACGTATATTTTAATATATATAACGTATCCGTTTAATTATATAAAACGGTCAACTAATAATCCGCCGCACGCCCGTTGTAACAAGTTTTTTTGTTGGGCGCCGCCAACGTCGCGTTTTGGCGAAGCGTGAAGATTAAAATATCAAGCTGATGAAAATATACGAAAAAAAAAAAAAGCCCCCGAAAACGTACATTATGTTTATTATACGTATATGTCCGTATTTCCGGGAAGTCGTTGAAATAATAAAAGTTTTGATAACAACACAAAAAACCTTTTGAGATGTCATTGTCGGAGAAAAGGATTAAATAATGTGCAATGCCGACGAGATATCAGCTGGTATAAATCATTCCGAGAGCTAACGATTTTTTTTTTTTTACTCTAAAAATACGGATTTAAAAGTTGTTGGAGAGGTGACGACGGGTAAAAATTACGATCTCGTCGGACAGTCTTATGTTTGTGCGTGTCGATATCGATTGTATCCGGCGACCGGTCGACCGGAATCCAAGCGCGCCGCGGCAACTCGGTAGACATTTGTCGCGTGTAGAACAACGTTGACTCGATCGGGACGGAGCTCGCGCGGCGGGTTAGGTTCCGTCGTCTGGTTTTAAAACCGCAGGGGTGCAAAACTGAAGAGCGAACTGTCCGACATGGTAAACGGTTACGCGGACGATACCGACGGACGCGCGCGTATCGATCTCGATGGGGTTTTTACTCTCCGGCGTCGATAAAGAAACATCGTTCGGACGATGTGTTTGTTTTCGATCTCGTGAAAGTTTCCCTGGAAGTTGTCGTTCGTGCGTTTCAAACAAATACGACTTGTCACCGGAAAGCAACGCGCGCAAACATCAACGGAACATTTTTTCTACAAGCGTTCGCGCCCCAAAAAAAAAAACAACGGAAATACGCGCTTTCGCTCGTCGAGACGACCCCGAAGTCTTTGTCGATCACGTGATCTATTCGTCCGTACACAACTATGTGTATCTGGCGGGAGAAAAAAAACACTTTTTTTTTTTTAAATTGTGTCAACCGCGTGGTTCCGGTCCCAGATCATAAGATCGAACGGACTTGACGGTCTTGACGGCTTAAACGTATTATGGGCGCGCACAAATGGTTACGCGAAAACAAATAAATACGATAACGTGGTCGGGTGTTACAAGTGTACACACGTATATGTCGTTTCGACGAGATCGGTAATGTCTACGCGGAACGGAGTAAATCACACGGGAACGACAAGTTTGGCGAGCCGCTGCGAGTTGGGTTTTCCGTTCGAACGGGGCGAAAGCTCCGGGATAACAGAATTATTTGTATTCGAAGACGGACGAGGACGATAGCACCCATCACGGGGCGGAATCCGAAGTCGGCGCACCCGGTCGGTCAAGTCGTGTTGGCGGCGGTCCGACGAACAAAATAATGGTATACGGGGGACAGACGGAGAGGAGACGCTGTATCGTAATATGTAAAACCTTTTAAACATAGTATTTTCTTTTTCTATATATATATATATATAGTCATTAAGAGATGGAAACAAACTTTGCGAAGCACGTTTTAAATTTGATTAAAATATAAAAAGCGTAGGGAAAGTAAGAAGAAAAATGTAACGTGTAGAACCGTCTTTCACAGACTTTGGCGAAAGACCGGCGTGGCAGTGTGTCAAAACTTTTTTTCTCTTTGGCCAAACACGCGGAAGAAAATCTGTTCGCGATATTCATTTTATTTATCATCAGACGGTTATATACGTATTATTATTGTTCGTTTTCCTTGCGAATATTACGTATACTTAACGACATTGGAAAACTTTTTCGGACTGGGGAAAAAAATTAAAATAAAATCAAAACAAATCTCGACATCAAACGACGGTCGAAAGTGTACAACACCATACACAACGCACACCGAACGCTCCGTGCACACATACATATATTATACACGTCGCGTGAACAGTGTTTCCCGTGAGCATTTCGTGTGTATTGTCACGGCGGTTTTCCTCTGCGGCGCTGTTTGTTTTCGGGATTAAACTTAATAATATTAAGGACGGTCCTATTATATGTATATGTATGAATGTTAACACGTATATATCGTATTAAGTATGAATTACGCGACAGTTAAACAAATACGACCGCGTGATAAGACCTAAGTATAATGTCAAACATGTCGTGGACGCGCCGGAACGGTATAAAACATTTAATAAATGTCACTCATTGATGTAAAACAACGAAAAACAGTCCATTCATGAGTACCGAAATGAGTTTCACAACGTCGTGTCTTACAGTCGATGAGGGAGTTTTTTTTTTTTTTGAAACAATTTTATCTCTGAATTTTATTTGCTCGTGTAGAAAGTACGCTCGGATGAACATGACGTGCAACACGTTCCGACGAAATAAAAAACGTGTCCAGTCGATATTTTATTCTACACGTTTAAATCGATCGAATTAGATTCGTTCCGTTACGAGAGTCCATTAAAAAAAAAAAAAAAATTATTTTTTAACGAGCCTACAAATTGTCTGGAAAAAGGAAAGAAACGCGTGTTTTTTCGTCCGCCATTTTATCGAACAAAGGCACACCCTATATACGAGACGGGACCGAGAGACGGTATACACGTACGTCGTGTAAGACGTCCTCTTTTTTTCTTTTCGTTTTTTCAAAGACGGCGAAATCCAATATTTCCGTCGGTTGTTTTGAATCCGTAATACACGTCATCGCACGCCGATGTACACATATACATATTAGTATAACACCACGTACAAATCTCGTGCCCGACGTTCCCGTTCGACTCGTGACGTGTTACGCGCGCGTAAATCCGCCGAATATATTGAAAACGACGGCGCGCGCGACCCGTTTCGAGCAAAGAAAACACGATATACATCAAGTCCGGGGGCGGTGAAGTTTTCGGGAAAACTGTTTTCACTATCGCCGTATTCGGCGGACGCGCGACAAAAAGGATTTTCTATTTAACCAGTATACGAGCGTTCGCGCCAGTCCACTGTCGTTCGCCAACCGCGATAACCAGACATTTTTTCTACCACGGTTCTTGAACTATAATTCGTTTGAAACTACAACGGAACCGATATCAATAACGTGAAATCATTCGTTTCGGTTTTCGATAATTGTAAGTGAACGCTGCTGTAAAAGTTTTGGGCTGTGCGTTTAGGACGTCCGTTACAAGCGAAACAAAACAAACGACTTTCGAAAACGTTTAACGAAATACTTCCTACCAGAAAAACACGTTATTGTCGGTCGTGTGTACTTGTCGTGTTTTCACATAATCGTTGTTTGCGAAACGCGTAATGTACGTGTCCGTTTTTCCGGCGGAAACAACAAAACGAGAAAATATCGTCCTCGCACAAGTAGTAAACACAACAACGTGGAACGAACACAAAACCACAACGCTTTTGAACGAACACTCGTGTGGACGACATCGTCAACATAAACCGTCTCTTCGCGTTATAGACGAACGAATTATCACGCGAAACGACGTCACGTTTGTCGGTCGCGTCTCCGGACTCGGCTCGGTTCTGTTACACGAACGGTAATGAATTTGCGGCGCCGTCGAAACCCTCGAACTGACGTTTCCGTTTCGCACTCGGGCCGTAGGTCGTAGGTCCCGACGAAGTTCTTTCGTTCCGAACGAATCGTACGATCGCTTCACGGTGATTTTATGGTGGAAACCCCTCCGCCGCCGCGACTGTCCAGTGAGAAATGATATAAATCGGGCATTTCGACAGTTTCGAGTCTCATCACGCGTCTCGATGTAAACACTGGCGCTCCCCCTTCCAGGGCAAAGTTCGTCAGCAACCTCTCTATGAATCTCACCTATAAGAATCGCATTCTGACAACTTTCAAAAATGGTGTTTTTTCCACCTAAATATTTTTTAATCTGGCCCACTGTGCGCCGTCCCGAAGAACGAAAAACGACGAGAACCGACCGTTTTTACTAACAAATCGTCCGCAGCAAGTCGATGTTTCCGAACGTCTGGGCCGGTGCAACTAGGCGAGATAATCCGCTTTGTTTGCCTCCGCGCACACGATACATTTCGTACTCGGCTAACGATCCGCCGTTAGCGCACGGTACTGTAATCAACCATCCAAAACAGCCGTCCGTCTTAAAATTCGTCCTTATTTTCCGTTACGTTCGTATTTTGCTCGTTTCGACATTGCCAACGACGGGGGTTGGATTCTGAATCCCGCGATCGGAACGGTTTATGACGGTTGATGACTCGGTCGTAAACAATGTGATACGTGTGTGTGTACGACGTGGCACGGCATACGCGGTTTGCTCGTTTGAAATAAATTCCGTACCTCGTGGACAATGACGTGACGGACGTAGTCGGTTGTTTCGAAGACGGTTGTCGCTGGTATTTTGCCGACGTTGGTGAGCAACGAATGTTCATCAAATAGAACCACTGAAATTGCCATTCGTTTTTCGATATCCGCCCGGGGATTTGGACGACGCGCCATACGTCTCCGGCGCCCGGTTACAACGGACGAGAACGACGGCTTGAAAGTCTTGTTCTCTGTAAGTCGTGGAAAGGATACAGAGATGAATATTGAAGCAAATGGGTTTGGTTGTTCTTGAGATTTGCCGAAATAACACCTCACGTTCAAACCAATTGAATAATAAACGTTAACTTCACGATATTAGTTTAGTTGTTTGCTTTTTTTTTTTTTTTATAACCACTCGTATGCAATATCGTTGATTTCAGTCGTACATCTCGAAAAAATTCCCGGTTGGCGGTGTAAAAAATATTTCGTGCGATTCATTGATGGGCGGGGGTAAGTTCAGTTTCGGTTTCCGAAACGAAAATACCGTATAACACGATTTGGCCGCGTCACGTCGGACCGGTCGTCGCGGCGGAAACAAATTAAAAACCGTATGAATTATTATCGTCTCCCGGGACATGGCTTATAAAACGTCACGACGTCGTGGTCGTGGAAAGTCCGTCGTAAATAATTCGAATTGAACATCGCGTTACGTCGTGTAACCAACGCTTTTTCATATATTTTAAATAGCCGGAAAACACCGAAACCGGGACGACGGTCGATAACAACCAAAACAATGATAATAACGATTCGGTTTTGTCGGAGGAAAAAGTAATTAGTGGTGATATGACGTTCGCGGTTACCGGATAAACGAACAATGACGTTAGCCGAACACCGTTTTAATCGAAAACTTCCCAATTGCCCGACGATACTTATAAAGATAAACCCATTGTTTTCCCCGGGCGCGTCTTCTCGGAGCGTTTCTTTACCAATACATGTATATGTGCGTGTGTGTTGAAGGCGCGCGCGCGCCATCGATTTATCAAAACGGATTGTCGTTTTCGTCGTATTCGAACACGTGCGCGCTTCGCTTTCCATTGTTATCCCGTTATTGATCGCCGAACGTGATGTTGCGCAGACGTCTTCGATCGTTAACGATGAGTGATCGTCGGTGTCGGTACGTGCGCGAAACCAGCCGATAATTTCAATATTGTTTTAAAGTCTTTCTCGGCGGATCCGTTGACGCTTTTTCTATGTCGAATTCTAATTCTAATCGAAACAGTCAGTGAAATATAAAACAAAAAAAGGACGACAAATTGATTGGCACGCGCCGGCGAGAAAACCGTATGATGTGTAAATATTATCTTCACGGAGTTTCAGCGTCCTGCACAGACACGGACGGTTAACGGTCAGGTTAGGTTAGGTTATATACAACGTATGTCTGATACTCGACGAAGCATTTGGACACGGACATCGCCTTCGACAAAAGCGTTGATTTCGCGAAAAATATGCGATTATCAAATCACGATACGCCGTGAACAAAACGACGAGCGTATTGCGAGAACTCGGTTAGAAAATATTCCATCCAGTATTTCGTGTAAAGTACTTCGTTGTTTCCAACTGTTTTACTACGGGGGACATAAGACATTATCGCGAGATTAGGAAATGTTCGTGTAACCGGTGGCCGATAGGAAAATATCGTTATAACGTTCTAAAGTGTAATGTTCACGTGCGGTTCGTGTCGGTGAACAAACCGAACCAGAACATCTCACAAACACGTAGGAATAAAAAAAAAAATTTTTCAAATTTTTCCTAACGGATTCCAACATAGATTGTACACGATGTTCGTCAAAACGATTGTTTTTCCAACACGGTTGCGTGGCGATATCTCTGCGCTGCGAACGCGAAAGCGCCGAGGCTCGCGGACAGACAAACCGCACCACAGAAACGCGTGCCACGACGCGTTGTCATCTGGTCAAGAAAAATAATTATCCCGTACCGTGGGCACTTGATCTTTAAAAACGCGTGCGAAACGTAACATCCGAGACACGCGGAACTGTATTTGACGTGGACTGTTCGCGTTTGCCGCGAAAGACATCGCGCGAATACAGACAATCGAAAAGAAACGCGGAGACGGTCGACGACCGAGCGAATATGTATCGGAGGTGTCGTGATTATATAACACACGAAGTCCGTAACGTCACGTGTAACGGGGATCGCGTGAACCGTCCGAAACACACATACCCGGGAGACGTTGTTGTTGCGCGTGCAATCCGAAGGGATAGGGTCAGTTCTCCATACTTTTGATAAGAGAAAAAAATTGATAACCGATTTTCGTGGAAGTGGGAACACCAACATAGATCATTAAAATCCCACGTTCCAAATATTCATTAGTGGTACCAATCACAAGTGTTATTTATTTTCACATTCAAATGTATTTATTTTCGAATTCAAATTTTGAATATTGGTGTTTTTGCCGTGCGGAAGGGAGTCCTTTTTTATGTATACTGAATATTTTCATTCATTTATTAAGCAACTTTAAAAACTTATATCACAAGAACATTTACAATTCTACTCGGCTTTTCTCGAATTTCCCCCCCCCCCCTAAATACCCGTAAGTGCAGCCGCATTACGTACGCGCCCACTATATTTCCTAATATTTTTTTGTGTATTTTCTATTTTATTTTTTTTTTGGTCTGTCCGACGATGGCGCGGAATTCCGAAAGTTATTGGATGTCGCGCGCTCGCGATTCTACGGCAAACACGACAGTCCGCACGAACCCGATTCGAACCGAGCGATTTCCGATCGGACGGCATTCAAGTGCAAACGCCGAGCGATTCGCTAATCGTCGTTGTTCCGTCCGAAACCTAACCCCGGAACGTATTCGCTTTTTGCTCGGCTACAGGTGAAATAATACAATGCACCGCCGTAATACAACTGCAATTGCTTTTACGGTTTTCATTCTCACGATGTCATATCGAAACAACCGATAAACATTATTCGTTTTCAAACGATTACTCTTGATCGCGGCGAATAATTTAAGCGGTTTGAATTGCAATACATTCAACACTGTTCGCCGTCTCAAGCGTTTCCTTCAACATTAATTATAACGTTTCGCATATATTTAAATCGGCAGAAGAAAAAAACCCCCGCTTGTTATTCTATTTATTATTACGAAACCAAACATCAATATACTCGTTTGATCCCATCGGTTATGTTTTACGATCGTTTATGACATGCGACGTTTGTTCTCTCTTGAAATTCGAACGTACCGAGTTTTTCGAAATAAATATATTTGAAATAACAGTTTTCACGAAAACGACGGCTTTAAAGTGTGCACAAATGAAGTATGCGGACGTTAACACAATATCGCCGTGACGAAAACTTGTTTGTTGCGGAAGGCAAACGCATTCGTTATGTGACGGTGATTGGCGATGTTGAAATCGGGCGTAAGATCGCCGCGAATAATAAAAAAGTGATTATGGATTATGTTTCGTGATAGTGCGTAATGCATATTGTCACATTATCCGAAAACGATTTTCATTCACTAAATTAATTTCGTACGCGAACGTCCGATTAGTTTAGCCGGTCGGCTAAATCGATAATCGCACAAAAGATATGATAAATTTATACGTTTCGAAAACGGGAGGCGAAAAATTAATGACACGGAAAAACTATTAACGTCGCGGGAGAAAACGTTCCGGCGAAAAATTGCTCGAACGTATCAAATCAGAAACGTATTTGAATTTTTCGTCGAGCGAACTCACCGCCAGCGAACTCGATTACAATAACGTTGGAAACGATTAATATTTCACGCGGTAACGGAACGATACGGACGATCTGCGTTTGTATAATAATGTATGTGACCACGATCGATTGGATCGTCTTCGCTCGTCGGCGACGTAACGTTTTTGCTTCGGCCGAACTCGCCCGAGTTTCCGAAAAGTTATGACGCGTTGAAACGTCGGACGATAATTAAATACGTACAACAATAATAATAATTACGATAACAATACATTGTTGTTAGGAAACTCTGTGCGTCCAAATCATTTCGAATGCCGACTAAGCATTCTAACGTCGTCAATCGGGTTTCGTTGACAAACACGGTGTTATTCTTGTAAGTAAAATATTTAACGCAACTTACTGTTACAAGTAAACGACTCAGATATATATATATATAACAAGTCACAACAGTATAATAACGATAATAACATTAAAAACAGGAAATATGACATTGTAACACGTACTGGTATAATTATATTCGCGCGATCCAAAATCTAAAGCCTCGGCGCGTCGCGGTCGTGTCCGATCGAAGCCTTAAACTTTTCGACCGTTCGACTCGGTGTTTTCCGCGGACGTTAATGCGGTTGTTCTGAGTGAAACGTCCGTTGAACGGTCAAGAATCCGGCGGAACGTTATTGACGACGTGTCTACCGAGCCGAGAAACGGAAGTGTTTCGGACCGTGAAATTATGCTCGTAGACAAATCGCGTTCGAACAGTTGTTGTACCATTACCGTTTTTTGTTTGGTGCCTCGAAAACTGCTCTTAAACATATTTCGGTTTCGACACCGGTTTTCATTTTTTGAAGTTTGACTGACCAATATTTATCGAACTCGACAGTGGTTTAGATTTTGTTTTGTTTTCAAACGATTTCCGTGTTGATTCTATTGGATGTTTGAAATCGATGTCCAAATACGTTTCAATTCCTTTTTTGTTTCCATAACCGCGGGACCAAATGTCTCAGTACATTATTCACGTCGTTTATTCGTTTATATCGCCCCCGAATCTCGTCTCGTACCCCGGGTGCGTCTTCTCCGAGGACCGACACGTCGACATCGGCGACCTCCGTTTCGAGAACTCATTCGGAGAAGGCCGACTTTCCTCTCCTCTCGTGGCCGCCACCGGGTTTTTTCCGACAGCCGTTTCTCCGGTAGACGTCCGGTTCTGTTTCCGACCAACGATATCGTCGATTGCAGGTCGGCTGGCACAACAGTAAAAGGGTCCGCTACGTCTAATTTGTGACGTTGCGGCGACGGCGACGGCTGTTTTTACGGACGAAAGCAGTTCCGGGCCGGAAGTCAGTTGTGTATGTACGGCGAACTTTCTTTGTTGTACACTTGTTCGCGTGTGCGTACGTACGACCTCGTCGATCTGCCACGATTTTTCGTTTCGTTTTGTTTCGTAGCTAGTACACCAGAGGATGTTTTCCGCAACCCTAAGACCGAACATCGTCCCGCACGGCACGTTATCAACGGTGACTTTTTCGGCGATAAATGACGCGAAAGACATCTCGACGCGTAAACGGCGACGGTAAAGCCGGTTAGCAGACGGATCGCGGGGTAGGTAACATAGGCACACGTCTAGGGCGGTGTTTCAAGATTTGACATTATACGTGATTTTTATGAAAATTACTACATATTATGTTGTGTAATAAAAAATACGAATCTAAAAATTGTTCCGCCATAAAATTTATATCAAATGACGCTTTGGACTCGTACAATACGCTCTTTGGTTTTATATTCCAATAACAAATCACTAGAAGCCGTCCTTCACTTGCGCCTAAGAGAAAATATTGTACTCATACGCGAGAAGGCGGCAAATCTTAATTTCGCCTAGTCGTGAGCCGGACGGCAACGATTTTACGACGGTCGAAACAAGACGTGACGCGCGACGACAAGACCGCAAATACGTTTTCCCGTGTGTAAAAACTCTAGAGTCCACAGACTCGATGCCGTAAAGAAAAACATACCACGGTAATTGTTGCGTATCAACCGTTTCGCGATATAATAGCGATTGTATTGGGTAGCGTAAACATAACGCGATCGCGTTGTAACACGCCGGGAAACTTTTCGCAAATCCGAATATTAATCAATTAGAATAATTGGATTTCGCCGAAAATCGTCGAGTTCAAAGCCGGTCTTTATTGTGTTTCGTGAACAGAAAGCCGTACGGGAATAATAATTTAATTAAACTGTGATTTAAAGTAATGCGCGTCGTAAAAATGTTTATGTGTTACGGCTGCCTGTGAATACGTTTCGCCAACATTCGGAACCGCGTCCTCCGAACACTTATTCGAGTCGCGCGATTATAATATCGTTTTAGTATAACTTCGCCTGTATGGAATTGTGTCTCTCCTCTCGTCGCGCAACAATAACAGCGTACTGGTACGGCTCTAATCGGTCGATGATAAATCGATCGTCGTTGTCGTTACGAAACCGAATATTTCTGATTTTTTTTGGTTAATTAGTTTACAACAGATGTCAAGTATTTCGACGGGGACACTGAATTTCTTGTATCGCCATCGTCAGTAACGCTAAAATACCGTCAACTCGTCGGACCAATATCGCTTTTACAAAAAAATCAACAACAGGGCACGTGTTTGTATTAGTCATTTGGTAAAACCGTGTTGACGGTATCCATTACGTTTGTAAATAAATAATAATGTGAAAATTTACGGGTACCGTACGTAACATAACAACGTTCGATACTATTGTCGGGGCGACCCGTGCTTTAGAAAACCTCACGGACACTCCGTGATCGGAAACTTATTCCGTACGCAGTACGAATCGCGCGACGGTTTCCATAAGAACGAACGTGGCTGCGAAATGTACCACGTCGAGAAGTCTGGTGGACGTCAAAATACGTAGTGCGTCGAATCCTGCAGACGTTTCGTGTATAATTTAGCAGCAGCACTCGGCGGAAGTGCAAAACGCCATACATTTTTGTTTACTATATAATATATATACGATTCCCCGTAGAAGGCGAATACAGAATACATCCACGGCCCCTTCGGCCAGTCGTGAGAGGCGACTAACGAGGTTGCGTCAGGTCGACGACCGGGATGAAATTTTGTCAAATAATACGAGGAGTCCTGAGCGAAACTTGGGCGGATTGTCCCATATCGGATGTGCGCGGTGTCACCTGTTGTCAACAGGTGGTTATCATAACGGGTTTATTATCGTGATAATAAAATACAATTTTTATCGAACGAATCTTATCGCGAATCTGTCGTCGTCGATTTTTGACTTTACGATTTATGCGTACACATATATTTCTAGACGGAAAATGTGAAAGCGTACGTGTTTTGTATATCATTAGGGAGTTGGTCATTTCCACCCAAAACCGTGTTCTCACTCGACGTTTCGGCTCGTGAGCTACGCCGAAAGGTATAGTTTTTCCTATTCGCATATTACTTACTTCCAATTGTTTACTGTTCGCGGCTTCGTGAACGACCATTACGTACCTCTTGTTTGCTGAACGATGAAAAAAATCTAAAGCTCAAGACCGAGTTTTCGAGTACGTTAAATATAAGTGTATAGAAAACAGAATTAATTTTGAATGCACAAAAACATAACAGGCGGACTACGAAATTCGTCTTCGTTAAGCGGATTAGTCCGCGTCACTTTGGCGAACAATTGTACAGTGCCACGACCTTCTGTTAATGTATTTTTGACAGTTTTAATTTCGAACGTTCAGACAGACGTACAGTATCAATACGTCGATAACCGAAACGAACAAATGTTTAAAACCGATCAGCGAATACGTCGAACGCAATAATAAAACCGTAAAAATAAGACCGACGAGAGCCGCGGCGATCGTAACGCTAAACGGTTCTCGATCGTTTACTTTTGCACGCCCGTTCGTGCTGATTCGCCTGTTCGGAAAATTCGGCCGTAAAGATAGCCTAGTTCGAACTGTGCCAATATTTTAGCCGAATGATAAGTGATTTGCTAACTACTAAACGCTTTAAAAGTGTTCACACGGTTTTAGTACGTTAGTGTCTGGTTCTGGTTTAGTTCTGTGTCGCTGTGAACCGACGTGAATATGAATAGTCTGCGAAAAAGAAAATTAAATAAAGCAATAGGCTAATTTTATTATCACCGAATCCATTTGCATTCATATTTTTTTTTTTTGCCACTCGTTATAATCAGTTTGCTTGGCCCGTTTGTTTTTATACACCGGACATTTTACGTTCCATAAACACTCGTGTTTTATATATTCCGGCGCGAATGTATACGATGTGCGATCGCTCCAACGAAACGTGGCAACTAATACACCAGACTAAAATAACGCGTTCAAGAGATCCATTTTAGCCGGACTATTTAATTATTAGTCAGAAAAGAGGGGGGCGCTACTCGACCAGAAAAATAGTACATTCTGGTTAAATTAAACTAAATTATTATAGTTTGCTAAACTACTGACTGCGTTGAAAAGACGGGTTTCGTTAGAAATTTCAATTGAAGAGTACAGTCTTATTCGGAGATCTCTCTCCGAGTGTCGTCCCGTTCGAATCGAAGCCGCATTGTCTACGTTCTCGACGTTTATTTAGAACGCGTCACGAAATTCCGCGCGATAAGTGTACGCGATAAAGTGAAAAAAAAAATACACGACGGATAAAAGAAATCGTCCAGCGAACGCTGTACTTTTTTAGCTTGTTAATTTTTTTTTTTTTTTGTCTTAAATTTAAGAATTGAGATCTCTACGACGCGTTAATCGTGTTCTTCATATCAGAGGATTCTGATGGCGGTCACGGTCTCACGTACAGCGTTTAAGTATTCAAAACACGTGTATTCCAATAATCTCTTTTGTACATTAGCGTTAATCGACTTTCGACTTTCCAACAAGGCAGAGGTTAACGATTTGATTAAAAAACATACACGTATAAAAAAACACGGCGAACTGAAACCCGTTCAAACGTATACATATAACGGGGATCGTCGTCCTCCTCCTCCTCCTCCTATCGGACAATCGCCTACGTATGCGTTTCTAATTTATATATATTACGATCGTTTACTTTGAGTTTTTTCTTTGTTATATTTTGAAAAAAAAAAAAAAACGTTTTGCGACAAAAACAAAAACCGTTTGTAATACGAATAAAAATAAAAAAGTACACACTGTAGTGACAAATTAAAAGAAAAGAAATACGTGATTATTATTCGCGCGCGCGTTTTTGCCGCGACGGTAATATTTATACTACTAAATAAGCGAAAATATGGGTCGCGCGCGTGTCCCCGTGTACGTGCGAAATACTTCTCCTCGCGATTACTCCGTGCCTCGTTTTCGCTGAAGGCGGCGGCGGATACCCTACGATTGCCGTCCGTTAACCAAATTACCGTCGTCGCGGCCCCGGGAACCGTAAGTTGGTGGAAGGCGTGTGTACACACACGCGCGCGCGCACGACGCGCACGCCTAAATATCGTAAATTCCCATCGATTCGCGTTCACGGCGCGACGTTCAAAGCTTACGTGATTTTCATGCGAAACGTTCCCGTGCATTATGATGCCGTTTACAGGTACCGGTCGAGGAGTCTGCTCGATTTTACGAATGTCGTTGTTTCGTCCTGCACGTTTTTCCACGGGGTCCACGAAGTCGTTTTATCGCGCCGGTTTATCATCGTGTGACGTATGTTTTTGTTTTTTTCACCACTGTCGCGATCGAATAGTTTTGTTTCCTGCGGTCGGGGAAACGCGCGGAGGTTTTCGAACGTAGAGAGCTTGTCGATTGGTGCCGAATAATGACGTATTCGTTTAAATCGACGTTCGCGTAAGAATCGTCGAACGGAATTCGAGAGAAAAACTGTCCCGACTAAACCGTGTCGCGGGGACAACGATGCTGGTACGACGTGGGTCGTTTTCTTTTGGATCGTCGGCCACGTCGGTTTCGTTGCTAGAGAAACGGTCGTCGCGGTAACAACAAAAATCACCGCGATATTTATCGTTACTTTACGTTCCGCAGACGCCGAGCCGATGAATACACGAATGTTCACCGCCGAGAACAACGGCAACGATTGCGTGCGGTTTTCACGTGAAGCCAGGGCTGATTTCCCGTCCGTCCGGATCCGGTAATCGGTAATCCACGTCCTGCGCAAACAATGAACGCGACAGCACGTAATAGCGGTTTATGACGCGAAAACGATAATGACGGCAACGACAGCAGCGGGTTTTCAACAATTTTCTGGGGGGGCATCAAAAAAAAAAAAATATTCTAGTATTGTCGGCACTAGAATATGGACCAGAGTGTCTGGGACAAATACGCCGACGCATTCGAAACACGTAAAAACCGTCTCGTCCGGAGCTCGAACAAACCCTGTTTGCAACGCCGTGTAAAGAAACGGCTGGGTTCGCGTTGCGTTTCCCGAACGTTTGAAGACGATCGTCGACGGAGTAAGTCGGGGCGCGCGGGTTCCGATTCCTTCGGATTCGCCGAACAATCTCGAGCAACCGTCCGAAGCGATAAGTCGTCTGACGGCGTCTGAACATTACATATTCAGTTCGCGATAATCGAACGACGCGACGTCATCGCGGAAGATACAGACGTACAATTTTTTATTATATTCCATATTGAACCATTCAATTGCAATGCCCGTAACCCGATCCCGAACTTCATACAGAGTTCAAAGAATTCAAATTAATTTAAAACATCCGAGGTACTCGTTCGATTTAAAAGTCGTTCTGTGAAAGCTGTTCTGTGTTTAGTTTGGTTTAAATATTTCCAATTCTGAGTTCGGTTCGAAAATCGAAAAAATACGTAACTGGAAGAAGTTTATTTTTATTTTTTTATTTTTACAAAAGACTACGAGAGAATATTGATGGTTTTCTGTTGCACAATAATGTTCACGCTTTTCGACAAAACCTCGAATTCGAAACGAAGACGTCTGAACCTAAAGCGATTCTCGTGATGAACGACAAGTAAAAAAACTTCGATATCGCGATACTTCCCTGGTGACGAGTCCGGATTTGTTTTCGAAAATCGTCTTGAAAAAATGTCGCTCTTCGTCCACGGGTTTAGCCGGACGGGTTTCGGTCGTAACAAAACCATACAATAATATTATTTCCGACTAACGTTTACCTCGTCGTGCGCCACCGTTGCCTTAGTCCTTTAGTCCTTAGTTGCTAACCGTTGTCCATGCGCGCATCGTTATTGTGACTACGTCGATGAGTGTGCACACTGCGATGCACGTCGCTCGTCAAACGGCACAAACGACTGGCCGTATCAAACCGATGTGTCCACCCGGTCGTGTGACGTGCTTTGTCGCATTGTGTTCGTGAAAAAAATTTAACGCGTCAACTCTTTGACTCGCCAACGCTTATGACGTACGACAAACGATTTTTGGCTATTACTACGGCCGTTAAATGAAATGAAATTTTACGTTAATTAGAGTATTTAAAAAAATTAAATTAAATTAAAAATATACACGAAATATCTTATATCTTACAAATTACAAGTCACGCGTTTCGCATTCGTTTTTTATAAATAATAAATCTTTTTTTTTTTGTAATATATACGTCCGCGGAATACGACCATCATAAACATAATAATCATGATATGAAATAATAACAATTTTGGGACCAAACGAAATTTCCGGCCGCGAAACGGGATGCGACGCACAGTCGCAGTGTGCGGCCAGTCGGCCGGCGGGTAAAGGAGCAGACAATTTCGAATGCCTATGAAAATTTCGACGTGATTTATTCCAATAGTCATAACTTTTTCCATTAAGCACACAAACGTTATCACTTCTACTGAGCGATTCCTCTACGGTCCGTTTTATTTTGTAATAGTGCAAACACGAGCACATTCGACGTGAATCTAGTCTACGACGTCCCAAACGAATTTTATTAACGACTAACAACAATTTGAACATGCATCGGAGAAAAAAAATTTCCGCTCTGGACCAGCTCCCATACATACTACATTCGACGCGTAACAAGTTTATTCCCGTATATTTCGTCTGAAACGAGACTTAAGACGATCGTTATGTGTTTTTTTTTATGGCCGACGCGGATATCAAAAGTCGTATAAATGTATATTGTCGAGCTCCCGATGGGGGAAAATTGATCGACGCGAATCTCTCGTCCGCCTTCTGTCCGCTGTCTCGGCTCCGCTTTAAACGCGCCGCTATTCCGGCCCGATAAAATAATAAAACAAATCTATTATTCAAATTTATCTCGTGATTCTCGTTTTTTCTTCGGGGACTACCCGCTCGGTTTTCCGAAAGAACTCGAGCGATTTGATTAACTTTTTTTGCGGACTACAACTCCGGCGTTCATCCGCACGCTCGAGATTTCCATCGACCCGCTATTCCGTTGTCTATATATATATATTCTATATGCACTTACTGCGGAAATTTAGTTTCGTTTCATTAGGGAAATGGCGAGTTTGCAGATTCCCTATACTTTCAGAAAGTACAGAAAAAGGGCCTTTACGAAAACGAATCTGATTCCGCATGACTGACCGCGCGTTATTTACAATACTTTATACGGAAATAAACCTTTTCCGAGTGATCCGTCCAAGCCGAAATGATCACATTTTTTACGTATAAAATATATAGTTTATTAACGATATATTTTTCACGGTTATTTTTCTTCAGTAAACACTTGAGCGGAAATAGAACACTTCAACAGTTTTATGTACATCTCTATCGATCGGTTGGAAATCGAACACAATTTTCCAAGTAATGTAACACGTAGAAAAGCAAACAATAATAATAATAATAATAATAATAAACTATCGTTTTCTAGCTTCACGTGGAAACCGAATCGCATTCCGCGTGCGAGATAACTTATCGTCGCGTTTTTCTATTTCTAATAATAACACGAAGCCCGTCAAAACGAACCTTCCGAGCCAGCACGCGTCGTAGTTATCGGTTCGATCCGTTTGTACAGCGCCTCCTCCGACGCATCCCCGAGTCCTCTCTCCGATTTATTGTCGCGTATCGAACGCCGACGTATTAACACTTCACGTTTTCAATTTCGTTCACGCGGAAAATAATGAAAAACAATAACTCGTACGAACCCACCAAGGTACAGAGTGTATCCGAAATCTATCCGTTTTGGTGTTTTGAATATCATACACCCCCGACTTATTTCAACGGATCGGTTGAACATAACTTTTTTTCATATCGTTTTCAAATCGTCTCGTAATCGAGTTATGTTTATTTTTTTCCCCTTTGAACGCGTGAGACGGTCCAATTATATTTGAAATTTATAGTACGTAATGATATCGCATTTCAAAATTTTATTGCATTAAATCTTTTCAAAACGAATAACGTGAAACGTTTAACAACGAGTTAAACGTAAAATCATTATTCTCATTGGAAAATACTGATTTTATTGGCAGTTATTTTGTTAAAAATGGCCAGAACCGATTCGTTTCAGTTGAAAACATTTATTTGGTAACGACGTAATAAATCGATCCGTAAGTGTCATAACGTTCTGGAATTCGTGTTGTTTGAATAATGTAAAACATAAATCATAACGATATTCAACTACGATCGTGTTTGACGAAACGGGGCCGTTTACAAACTCATAAATAACGACAATTGAAAAAGCGAAACACAATTTTAAAAAAAAAGAGATACACACATTTAAAGACCGAAATTAATATCGTGTGTTTTTCGGTGCATAGTTCACGAAACCGCGACCGTGTTCGACCGAGTTATAAATTACTTTTACGCGGCCGTAATGTTTTTTTCCCCGTTAACTGCGCGCACACGTGCCATCCAGTTTGGTTTCGACGAATTTGCATCTTTTTACACCTGAAAGGTATTTTATTTATTTGCGTTATAAAAATAGCGTTTGCTCTCCGCGAGGAACATGCAGTAACTTTGTGCGCTTTGTGTTTGTTTCCGTAAAACGTTTCGTCTGGAAATAAATGAAAACCGCCACGTCCGGCGAATATTGTTTCGGCTAGTCGAAACAATTGAAAACGTCTGCGTAAAAACTGCTAATTGTAAACCGATTTCGTTTCGGAAATAAACAATATGCGGAATGTTAGGATTCCGTTGAACGGCTACGTCAGTAAAGTTTCACGAACATCGCTGGAAACCGAAAAGCGATCTCTCGAAAGGTGGACGTTTACGGGTTTCAAAACGTTGAAATCGAGTGGCTCGACGCGTCAACTCGGACGATAGTCCAAGATAACGAACACAGATAACGAGAAACACTGCTGCGCGTAACGTTATCATTATGCGACGGTGATAATTTACACGGTCAGTGGTCAGTCGTGTTATGCTAAACGCGAATCACAAAATGTCAACTTTTTCACCTAGTTGAACGATCGCGTTCGCAGTCAGTCAACCCTTGATCATCGGAGCCGATCAAAAAACAATAATACAAGTGACTTTTACAACTCGGTTCGCGTTTGTTTGTTTTTTGAGATCGGTTGACTCGTCCGTATCCGTATCGCAGCGACGGGGGACAGACTCGTGTTGTTGCTGTTCGATCCGCGAGCATCATGCGTTTGCCGAGCAAATCGTTTCGTCGCGTTACCGGCCCGCGGTTACCAAGTGTCTGGAAACCAATCAATCCGAATCCAATTTCCCGGCGAACATTCTCGTTCGGTTTGCAGCACCCCCGCCGTCCACAAAAAAAAAAAACGGAGCTGCTCGAAACCGAATTAAAACCGTCGCCGATAACCGTCAAAGGCAATCCGTGCGGTTCGTTTGTCGTGCGCGTTCGTTACAACAATATCTCCGCGCGCTCCCATTCGAAACGCGTGTGTGGAAGACGGCGTATTTTTTTCTTTTTTCCGTTTTTTCTTTTTTTCGGTTTTCGTTTTATTTCTTTGGACGGTTTCTTTGTATCGCCGTCGAGGGACTCGCAACGTCTGTACTGGAACACATGCATATATACATATATATGTATGTATAAACAGATTCGACTAAAATTCCGTGCCGACTCTAAAACGCTCCGCGATGAGGTTCAATCGTATATATTCGCGACGTTATTTTAACGTTATAACAATAGCCTGAGCGATCGTATGTTTATAGAAATAATAATCACGATGACGTTTCGATCGATGGTTTATTTAGAAACGCGATAAAACGCGCGTGTACGATACGAAATATTTTGATTAGTATATTGTTTCGTCCCCCGACAAAAAAAAAAAATTGTCTTTTTTCCCCTTCGACTGTATACAAACGCGAGACATTACACGTAAATTGAACTTTATTCCGCTCGTGATAAAAAAAAAAACGTCAAAAAAAAAAAAAAAATTGTATTCATCGCGAACGCGGCAGACGACGTCAAACGAACGAATTCACTCGGTTTATTACGTTCCGGGAAAACGCGCGTTTTTCAAATGCAAAATTGGCTCTCGACGGAAAACGAGTCGTCTTTAGAAAATAAACAAATAAACAAATAATAACGAGTTTACGAATTGAACAATTGCAGTAATTGTTATTTATTTTTAGGTAAACATCACCGCGAGTGAACAGTATACGTATATCGAACCTCCGCTCTCGACCGGCATCATAATCATTTGTGTATACGTCCGCGGGAAATAAAAACGTACAACAAAAAAAACAACGAGCGTACCCGTTCGCAACGATAACGTATAGCGTCGCGCGTCTACGTTAATTAACAACGACTGTGCGACTTACGAACGGGGACTAAATTTTTTTTTATATTTTTAAAACAAACGAACGGTTACGCAGTCTATCGACATGTCGTTCGTTCGTTCGTTTTTTTTTTTTATGTTTTCGTTTCCGTACGCTGTTACCGTGTTATTTATCACGTGCGTTTTTTATGTTGCGAATGAAGGCTTCGACGTTTCCGAGTCGTCGGCCTACAGGACTCGTCATAACATTTGACGGGAATATTTGCTGTTGTTGTTGTTGTAGCAAAAAAATAATAAATAATAGTCGAATAAAAATTATTGTTTGTTTGTTTGTTTTTTTTTCCGTATAACTTTTGCAGTCGCGAGCTCGTAAACGATTTCTGTTGTTTTTGAAATGTCGTTCTTCAACGCATACAGTTAAAAACGCTTTTTCGTTTGTCGACCGATGATCTTTGAAGTAGTTTTCGTCAAGACGGAGAACAAAAATAACACTTTCCAGTTGCATTTGAACGCGACAACAAACAAAATACTCTCAACGATATTCGGACACGTGTAACGTAATTGTGTGTGTGTGTGTCGATAAGAGACTTTTAGATATCCGACAAGGATGATTCACCACGCGTCGCGTTTCCTGTTTTACGAATCCTGGTCGCTTGAAATCCTACCACAGCGTTTCTGTTCGGTCGCGTGCGACAAAAAGAGTCGATTTACGTTTTTTTTATCAACGCGAACCGCCGGTCCGCGTGTAGTGTCTCTATTACTTTGATAGTCGCACCATGTTAAAACGGATCGGAAACGACGTGATTTTTCGTAACGTTTCAGACCTTTTAATCTTCGACACTAACGCTTGCGCCCTCAACGAAAAAACATGGAAATACCGTCGTAACAAGTTTGACGACAAGCGTTCAATGTTGCGCGCGCGCGGTCGACTTCACGCAACTCTGTTTTTGCACTCGTAACTCGACTTTTGTTTTAGCATTCGGACCGTCGTTGAAATACGTTTTCGAACACTCGAGAAGTACGTTGAATGGGCACACTTGTCGAGACGACCGTCGGAGTAGTGATTTCAATTTCATGAAAATCGCGCTGTTCACGCCGTCGAGAACTATCCGTTTGTACGGTCGGTTCTCACGCGAATTCCATTTATTTATTTTATCTCGTTTTTCCTTCCGGCCCGTAAGTCGTGTTCTTCCGATCTGTCCGCGGCCGACTTTTCGACGACGAGAAACACTCGAGATTGATGGACGCGACTTATTCTCACGAGCGATCCCATTCGTAATGTGTTTCGGGCCATCCGCCTCGACGACACTGGTAAAAACGACGACGACGACGACGACGTACGTCTCAACGGCGATAAAATAAAAACGTCAACCGGATCGATATAATAACAGGCGCAAACAAGACCGTTTTTTTTTTTATTCATTAATAAAAATTTATATATATATATATACACGAGTATAAGGAACGCGAAAAAAGTCGAATCAGTATTCTTTAGAGATTTTTTTCAATTAAAAATATATAATATTTTCGCGCAATATATATATATATATATCACGTACTACGTAAAATGTAAACGTATAAAAAAACATAATCAACAAAGATAAATACAACTCGAACGGCCTTTTAAAAAGGAAAAAACATCGCAACATATTTTTATTGTGTGTAGGTCTTTTAATAACTGAGCGATTTTGAAAAGACCATAGCGCATAATAGTATGAAAGACGCACGTCCACGCGTTCGCGAACGTCAAATATATACTTATAGATATGTGTATTATAAGCGCACTTGAACCGTACACATTTTTACTAGAACTTCTTTTTTTTTTTTTTAATTATGGTTTTTAATTTATAGCTACTCTTTTTTGTTTTTAATATTTTACCAAAAAAAAAAAAATATATATATATAATTAAAGCTCGGATGTTGTTAAATTTTCAACTTTTTCCACCACTGTTTGAATTTGTTGCTAAATGAGTTTTTAAGCTCGTTTCGTTCAAACACGAATTAAAATCCCAGCAAATTTACTGCGGCTTTTTGAAATTTTCGTTATTTTTACCAATTTTATAGCAATTTTGGTGATAATCCACGTTCATAATACAATTTTGCTAATATTCAATGTTTTTCACGTCTATTCACATTTTTAATGCTTATCGAACGATTCTACGGAATTTTAAAACATTAACAATTGAATAATATATAAAAAGGTGTAAACAGTAAAACAATTTTATGACGCATCTAATTCATTCAAGTATTTTTAGACTTTCAGTGAATATTACACAGCCGTCCGGCCAGATAAAAATGTTTTTTTATTGCATTTTAAAATTTGTTAATGGACTTTTTGGGGGTTTTTAATGCACTATCGCAATCAATTTTAATACCTTTTTGTTACAACAACATCTGAGCTCTAGTTATAATATCAGTGTCACAACCCTAAAACAATGCGTACGCATTATGTATTTGTAAATACGCGGTGTCGCAAAAACGAAAATTACAAATACATAAAAAAAAATTGTTTTTATTAAAATATTAAAATATGTCAAAATATTATGTTTGTTTTCCTACTAAATAATTAATTCTTTGAACGGTTTTAATACAATTTTGAATTACATATTAAACTTGAACGAAAAAAAACAAAACAAAAAAATGACCCGAAGCCTTAATACACTATTTATCATTTTTGAATTCAAACTAGTTTTATGGTTTGTATACGAAGCTGTACGGAACAATTTATATTTATATTTTGATTAAACCACCTTACTACAATGGACCGTGAACAAAATTGAGTTTTAGATGAACAAACAATTTCCGTGTCTTCCACTCGGTCGCGAGTTCAATTTATATCGTTTTATCTTTACACAGAATACAATGTTCGTAGCAGGAATAAATTTAAATTTTAAAATTTTACGAAAAATCCCAATATCCAATAGAGCCAATTATTTAAAATCATACGAATCGTGTAAATAATTCGAACGAAATAAAACGCATGAACGATTACATTATTACAGTCACGAATTTCGGCAATCGAAATCCAAAGACCGATTCCAATCGGAGCCGTTATCAGGACAAATATATATATATATATGTATATCAATTATTTCGAATTCGAACGTACGTCGTTTGGAAAATACTCATCAACAGTTTCCGGATTCCAGCGGTTCTACGTGTGGGACGTGTGCGTACGGTTTTACGTACAATTCGCACGCAGGACGAACGCTGTTTTGCGAACAATTACAAAAAATTAAACGACGAAAAGATAAAAAAAAAGAAAATGTAAAATCTACTACGGACGTTTGAAAAAAACGAGAGAACATTTCGAACACGACGACGACGACCAAGCTTGCGCGTGACAACGGTGCTCCGTACGTTCTCCCGACGAGAAACGTTCACCGTCCGTTGTCGAAACAACAAGTACGGGCAGACCGGGAGAATCGGGATGCTTCGGCGTTTTTTTTTATACGATCCGTCGGGTAATACGGAACTCGTATCGCGCGTTATGAGACGGGCCAACGGCGATGAAACGGCTTGGCGTTCCAAATGCGAAGCGACGTCACGGCCAGAGAAACGTTTCATTGTAGATACGTATCACGAACGAACAGGTGACACAACACGTAACAGACATGTGACGACAACGCGTTGTTGAGCCGATACGTTCCGTACAAGTGCTCCTCGTCGACGACGACAGTCAGATTGCGAGCGAATACAATTCGATTTGGCGGCGAACGAATCGATGGCGACAAATTAAACCGTGTAATACGACTTTTCCGTTTTTAAACGAAATTAAATACGCGCGCACATCCTTTCACGGTTCGTTTGGGTGTTTTTTTTTTTTTTTTGTTTGCGTGCGCGTGCGGTTCATATAAACGTATAAAAAGTCTGCGGGAGATCCGTCGCGAAATAAATCGATTTGTCGACATACACACGAGGGTCGAACTAAAAAAAATACGTAAAAATACGGGACGTGTACGGGAGACTAATAAAAACGCGTGTTTTTTATTTCGTCACGACCGTGGAGAATATTACAACGCCCGGTCATAGCGCACGTTGCACGCGTTTATTGTGCACGCGTGATGGTACTCCCGACGAACTGCGCGCGACAGCGGTAATCAGAAATTCGTCTAAAAAATGAAAACCGAACGAACGGTGAAACGGAACGAGTTCTTGTCGGACGAAACCGTCCGTCTCGCGCTGTCCCGAAGTGCGCGGTACGCCGAGCGGTCGACGAGACGGCCGGGCCCGTTCGCGAGGGCTCGTAACACGGGAGACGACCCTCGGAGGGCCGTCGCGGCAAGAAGACGTTCCCAGTCATGGCGAAGGTTTACATTTCGCGCGGCGTCGTCGTCAGGGGACGGCTTTTGCCGGACGGGCGAAACGTCGTGCCGGTCTGTGCCGATTGCGCGCAGACTTCCGCAGTATCGACGGCCGTCACGTCACGCGTGCTCGGGGGTGGGCTTCGGCGTGGTGTATATATATGCAGGCCCTCCGCATTGTTTATTTCAACCGTAAATAAATCCGGGCCCTCGTCGTACGTTTATAATCATCTTAATATACATTCGAACAGTTGATTTTTGCAAAAGATATGCCTAAAATATTGGGTACACAGCTTATTTTTCTGCTATACGCATCTATAAAATATTGGTTACTTTGGTTTGAAACACAAGTACGCTAATTTACTGCAGTTTAATATAAAAATCAATATTTTTTTTTTTTTTTAAAGTATTTACGAATAATAAAAATAAATTATTATTTTCAAACTACCACGCGCCCCACACCGACTACCGATCTCGTGAAATAAAAATAATATTACACAAAATTATGTAGTAAAAAATCAAATTATTTATTCGCCAATATTGTATAAAGACATGGTGACTGGGGTGGCACGACTCATTTTATTTTTCTAATTTAAATTAATAATATGTATATATTATGTTTTCCTCCCCCCCGGGACCGTAGTACTCACCGATCCCCTCTCCCACTTTGTGAAGGCCTTCGTGTATACATGCGCGTGTGTTTATTAATTCAACGCAGACGCGGCAAGCGAGAGCGCAAACGGTGTTTTGAGTTACGTTCGAAACACCCGACATTGTCGCATTTGATAAATATCTCGAGCGATCGACCGCTGTGAGTGGACGAATCATCGTTAGTCTTCTTGCGGATTTCCGAACCTGTCGGAAAATCTCATCTGGGAACGTCCAGAGAAAATGTCTTTTCCACCTCCGACGATCTCGCTGGAAACAATTGAATTTCGTGACGCGTATTCGGCGACGAGAAAATATAACGTCGATGAAAAAAAAAAATACGTCGGCGATACGTGTTGCGACGGGGCACTTCCGGACCTCGTTCCGTATTCATCGTACCGGGTCGTTTCCGTGGCGGGGTAGGGTGGTATGAGAGAGGAAAAAAACGCAACATATCCGAAGTCGTCCGAAGTCGATAGTTTTTTTCATTATTATTATTATTATTGGTTTCGACATCCCTACGGGCCGTGCCGCCTACATTACACATTATTTGACGATCGATCGTCGGCGAATCGTCGCGTTCGTTTGCCGTCGCGACGATTTCAATTACATACGCGTCTCGCGGCCGGTACCTTTTCGACGGTTTTCCGGCCCGTTCTCGGATTGCCATCGTCACATCGTACTCCGGACGATTTCGCGTCACGGTGTTGCGGGCGAGGAGACGAAAATGTATGCACGCGAAAAATGAAAAACTAAATAACGATCGTTGCGCACACATCAAAATGTCGTATCGATCCACACGGAGCGTTAATCCATTATCCCGCTTTCGCCGTGAAATTAGCCGCGAAACAAAATATTCTTTTTTCTCATTTGCGCCGCGAGTGATTGGGAAATCGAACTTTAACGACGACGAATAAACACGTTTCGAGCCCCGCGTAAGCCATGCGCAAACCGTGAGTACGTCCGCGAGATAATGTCCGTTTTTTTAAACGGCGAACCCCGTTGTGCGTGTGCCAACATGTATTCCGCGTGTTGAAACGGCCAGAATGGTTACGACGAATAAAACGTTTGACGGACTGGTGATCGGAAATGTCGATATCATTATTTTTTGTCTATTCCGCGGTCTAAAAACGGCGCATTGCCCAACGCCATCGTTTCGTTCGAAAATCAGTCCAACGAGACGCGATAAAACGTCGTCGACAACGCGCTGTAGCCGTCTCGTTAAGTTTGTCTAAAATCTTAACCGATCGAAATCACACGGACCGCGCGTACGTAACCGTACTGAAGTCGTCGTCGACGGCGACAGTCGCCGCACCACTCTCCTACTCCTCGAATGTCATACGTACGCGTCGTTCGATCACTTTCTCCACCTCGGCGCTCTTGCCCGTATTTAGCATATTACATATATATTTATATACGATATAGTCTTACGTATTAAGTTAAATTTAAATTGTTGGTTTTATGTAGGTATATGTCGTCGTCGTAGTTCCGATAGTTCTTTGTGTCTTATAATTGTTCAACATTTTTCTGCACGAACATTTTGTGTGTTTTTTTCGTTTTTGTTTCTCGTAATACATACATAAATATATTTTTATTTCGTTCTAGATTAAAAAAAAAAAAACCGTGTTAAATTATAATGTAACTCTTTGTAAAAAGGGTCTATAGGCAAAAACAAAAAAATTATAATGAACGTTTCGTTGTAAAACACTCGCCGTACCCGCCCGCGGTCCATCATACTTTAACGCGAGAAAACCAAAATCAGTGAAGTCGAGAAAAAAATACAAATAATACTCAAAAAATATATATATACGTACGAATTCTTTATATATTGCGGTCGACGATGACATCGTTCTATTTTTCCGTTTCCCGCAGAGATACCGAGTGATGATAATAATAATAATAATATTCACAAGAGCGAATTGAGAAATGTTTTCGATCCGGGAAACACGCGATGAAATCTCCTCGTAATTCGCTTCCAGAACGTATAACGTATACACGTCGGGCCGTTGTTCAAAATAGTTATTAAAAAATAGATAAACGACTTTTGTTTTATAGAAATACGACGATCGATCGACTAACGCACGGCGCTACTGATAGGCAATTCAACTGCATACGTTAACTAAGCTACGGGTTCGCCATAAAAAGTTTTTGAACAAAAAAAAAACGAATATGACGGCGATTTTCGCGATTATTTTTTTCAATTACGTCCTAGGAAACTACTGATAAAATCAAAAAAACCTGACCCCGATTCGAATCACGTTTTCGACCGAAACCGGATCGAAATCCCATTTTTAAATTACACGTATTTTATACTAAAGAAAAAAAAAGATAAATATATATATATACGTTAATACGTTTATATCGCGACGATTTATTCTCATCATTTAAATTTCACGCTTTTGCGCGCTCGCACACGCATGACTTCACCGCTGAGCCGTTCTGATCTCAAGCCCGTTTCCGCACTCCTAAACTTAACATTTATATTCTCTTTCACTGTACACACACACACACACACAGATATACATATATATACACGCTAGACTACGCCCGTCCGTGTTCGTCTCTCGCCGTCGTGCACCTTTCGTCGTAGCGCCGTCAAACGGTTTCTCGAAAACTAAAACAAACGCACATGTCCTCTCCTCCTTATCCTTCTCCTCCGCCCGCGAGCAAGTGATCTTTCAGCCTTCGCGTCGTTTGCGCGTAACACCTCTTCGGCCAGAAACAACGCTTGTTGCTTTCGCGGGTCGTCATAAAATCGAAAATAATCGATCGCATTTGTCCACGTAAGCATTTACTAAATTTCAATAACTACGTCGCCTGAAAGCGGACGGGAGATGCCGTCGTCTAAAACTCGACGCCTAAACAGCTTTGACTTGCGCGTGCACTTGTTAAGTTACAAGTTAGCGAATTTATAATGACCGGTGACTTTTTAGTAGCTCTGTAACTCGTTATTTCTCAGCTTCGGCGAGATGCGGCGACGTTGCGTGAAAATCAATAGTTGAAAAGCGTGCGCGATCGTACACGTGAAAAAGGTGTACAGTTTTGTATTATTTATAAACGCACGTTCACGAATATAAGTGGTTTTCAAAAGTCCCAGACGTACGTTCCGATAATTTGCGTCAATCGTATTTATTCGTATTATATTATTGATTAATCGACATCATCGTAAATACCGACGACGAGGAAAAAACCGTAAATGTCGTCACGACGAAACATTTCTCCGGCCGAGTTTAGTTTTCACCGAATACATCGTTTAAACGTTTATACAACACGCGTAATATGCGCGCGATAATAGCCACAACAGGAAAGAAACGTCGTTAGTGTTTAATATTACTTAGATGTTCTCGTTTATATTCACTATAAATCACACAATACGTTCTCGTTCAAACACGTGTATATATATATATACAAAAAACATATAGTTATGTATAAACTAAATACAGTTCTTGTTTGCGTTTGCGTTTTGTAATACTCGTTGATTTTATTATATACGTATATATACAGGTATACATCAAACACAACGTACAATATCAAACGGCTACGGCGCGTTAGTCTCGCGTGATTCGAGCGATAATTTCTACCCACTATAATCGAAAACGTTGTTTCCGGACGTGTTTGCTCAAGTCGTCGACCGTGTTGTTTATTCGTCGGACGTTTAGCGCGGGCGAACGTATACGTGTTTACCGGTTCGTTAGTGTTGAGTTCGGGAGGCGGCGTAACGCGGCACAGACGTAAAATACAGATAATAATTTTTGTAGCGCGCCGCTACGTTACAACAATAATGATAATGGAGACGGTACTCGAAATCGTCATGGACACGGATGTAAATGATATTCAAGTGAGCTGCGCGAACCGTTTATGGTTTCAAGTCCCGCGCGCGTTTAGTGAATGCTACGTAACGGCAATCGTGATTTTCGAATAAAAAACAATGAAACACCGCGCAACGCGTTGGGTGTTCTGCCGCCCGTCTGACGGCAATTATCGTGACGACCGTTTATTATTTCGCTGTCGTTATCAAATATATATATATATATTATTATGTGATACAGTGCCACGATAAGGGCGGAGGCGACATTACGACGTATTTTCGTCCGTTCTCCGTCTGTCGTAAAAAATTTCCTTCGCGTTTTTACGACGCGCGGCGGTGTAGGTAATAATATTATTTTTCAACAAAGACAAAAAAAAAACATAAAACGGTTTTATTTTTTGTTTTCATACCGTTATTTTCGTCCGGCAGCGGTGAATTTCAATTCAATTCATGTGTAAACGGGAAGAGGCGATCGCCAAAACCAATACGTTTTCGAAAAAGAAACGAAAAACTCTCCGCCCGTGCGTTTCATAGTACATTTAGCAGTATCGAACACGTTATTGTACGTACTTGTTCGTTACGTAACGTAAACTACGTTAAGGCCGACTTTACGATATTCAATTCGACACCATTTTTTTATTATTATTATTATTATTCTTTTAGCAAGTAAAACCAGTCAGAGTAATTTTACTGCTATCGGCAATCGCGTCGTCCGGCGTATAATAATAATGAATTGAAATTCTCCAAAATACTCAGCCAGCAACAAAAACGTAACGGAGAAAACTGGCCGTCGCGCAGACGACCGATGGACGGGAACACGAAGAAACTAGACATTTATTTCGCTACGCCTGTTCGCAAATATATTTTCAACATATATATTTTGCGGTGACGGTGTGCGATCAACAGGAAGACCAAATAATCGAACGTGCGATTCGCACTAACTATTTCTGGTAGTCTCGCGTGGTTTGCCCCGTCGTCACGAATCGCACCGTCGTTCTTGATCGATCCATTCATCGTTCTAGTGCTTTTAAGCATATGTCGCCGTTTAAAAATATCGAAATGATCCATGATCGTAGCGGACAAACGGGAGACAAAAATAAAAAATCATGATAATTAATAATGATATAACGAAAATGATATTTATATTTGCCGGCTCGTGATATAAAAAAAAAAAATACCACCGTGCAATGTAATGCGTACGCTTAAACGTACGGAATATACGGAATTTCAAATGATCGTAATCGTATGACCGTTGTCGTAACGACGTTGTTATGCGCGCAACTGACGGATTTGTCGTAAATATTTATTGTGTCTACCGATATCGGCCGTTTGGTTAGACAGTACGTTTCACAACACTGCAGACACACGTGCGCAGACCGAAGTCCGTTTGTATTTCAACATGGTAAACCGCGGACGTGAGGAGCGGATGCGTGCTCGCAGACGTTCGAATGGGAATTTTTTTATTATTATTCGTATTACGCGATACGTAACCCGAAGAAGACTCCATGAGGCCTTTCTCATGATATGTAATTGAAAAACACGATGGTGACTTCTATAACACAATATAAAATCGATAATTACACCTGAATCCTGATTCCAGTATGAAAGACCATAGTATCATTTGCGCATGAAATTATTATCGAATAACGCACGAGCGATGAGAAGAAAAAAATTATGTTTTGAAAATCGCCCGATACCAGATCTAGAGTACAGTCGAGTACGTAAAAACGATATATTTCCAAAAGTCAATGGGGTGGGGAGGGGGGTCGAACCCCCTAATCCTCCCTTGAACACGACCACGGCGGGGAGCGTCGCGTATACCCGAACCTCGTTTTATTTCGACATCGCGTGTCGTGTCGCGTCGTTCGAAAAACACGATTTCTTTTGTCGTACAACAATAATACGTTCCAACGTACCGTGGGCGAGACTGCGGGGCGACATAATTCATCGCGAGCCGGCGATTTATCCTTAGAGATCTTAAACGAACTGTGGATTTCGGTGTTTTGTTTTTTTATTAAATCGTATTGAAGATTATTTATGGACCCGTTTCGACACGAACGTTTAGAATCTGATTTTTCAATGGCGAACCGTGTACATCCATCTCGTCGAGCTAAAACAAATAAACCGAAACGATTTTTCAATATTCCGTTTTGCCACCAATCGCCGTTTAATAAAAAATGCGGGAGTCGTCTTTTCATAACTGTCTTAAACAAAAGGGACGTTTCACCGTGAGCGTTGAAAATTTCCGATAATATCGTCTCCGGCAGCGTACATTTTCGTTATCCACTTACGACACCGCTCCGCTTCGCCGCGTCTTCAACACTGATATCGTTTTAACAAAAAATACGCGATCGGGGCAAAAGCGTTAAAATCATGATAGAACGTGCTAAAAGTTTTCTAAAAAAAAAAAAAGGCATTTCAAAACTGTTTAAATTTATCCGAAATAATTCGTGGCTCGTAGTGAATAAAACATTCTCTATATATGAACGATATTGTTACGGGAAAAAACCCCAAACCCGCGTCTGTGTAATAACGTGATATCATAAATAATAAAAGCGAAAGTTTGTCGAAATACAATATATATATATATATATATATTTACAACTCGGAAGCACGTTTTTTCGGTCAATATTTGTCGGGCGTGCATCGCGTGTAATTTAAAACGACATCAACGACGTGATGTCGTACGTTCGTAAATTATTGCCTTCACTGTATTTATCGGTTCGACGTTTACTTCGATTAAAAACAGAGTCTTTGATACGTCTTTAAACGTACTAAAAAAAAAAATAGCGGAGAATGAAAAAACGGTCAGCGGCCGCCCCACGTCCGTCCGTACGTGTTTTTTCGTTATAAATTACTATTATCACTATCGTTACTTCGAATTTCCTAACTGACCGTATTTGAATCGTCACGGTCGCCCGAAAAACGTAACGCGATACCGACGAACCGACTTCGGGTAACTAAAAATGTTTGCGGATATATGTTATAACGTATACGCGCGCATTCGGTGCCCAAAAAAGTGTCCCAACGTTTTCCGACGAACGGAACGATTCCGTATAAGCCACGTGACGCGATCGTTTGTTCCCGAAGCGAACAATCACGATGGCGTGTGATAAAAAATGATCGCCGTAAGATATATACATAACGACGACGACGACGACGAAAACTCCGGAAGCCGTTGGAAACGTGTTGTTCGTAGCGAACAATCCTAATGCGTTGTATTACATCAACGACGGCGTTCCGGCCAAGTTTCGACTAACCGGCGCGAAATATACGATGACGACGTGGTCTGTATGGTCTTGCCGCGGACGAACGAATTTCAATTCGTTTGTACGGGACTGCCGATGTCCGTTTCCGTTACTAACCACATGTCCCCGAATCGTTTCGACGTCGGTATCGACCGGGCCAACAACAGCGTCTGGCGAACACGCGGTCGGCGGTTGTCAACCTCGTCCGCGGTGGTAACGACGGTCCTGTAGTAAAAAAAGAAAAACGTAAGATGTATTAGATTTTTACAAAAAAAAAAAAAAAAACGAAACGAAACAAATATATACATGCTAAAGGTTAGGTCATTCTAGAATCGACTGCGAGTAGTACACGGTTTTCGAGAGAAAAGAGTCCAAAGTTGTGCCCTCGAAATATAATCACATCATAGAACGCGACGTTATCATTATCACCACGCCCGTTAGTTTTTATACGCGTTTCGTTCCCGTTTCAATAACAACGAATGTTTCTTAGAATATGCATTAATAACAATCGATCGAACCAATACGATACGTGCGCTGACGTTCCGTATTGTTCGATGATAATAATAAACGTTAATCTAATCGTCTAGTCGTCTTTACGACCGTTTTTACCGATTGTTTATTTTTCAAGGATTTCGAACCCTACCGACCGACCTTTCCGCTTTATCTCCGAAAGCGTTTTCTTTTCATTGTGCCGATTGTATAATATCATATCGCACGGCATCAGAATTTAAATGAACATCTAAATATTTAAAAATTATTTAAAAAAAAAAAACCCCCATTGTTACGGAGTAAAAATAAGTTCTTTTACTTTCAGACGAACGTCCACGATACAACGTAGAGTTTTGTAAAGAAAAGACGATTTATTTTTCCATTTTAATCGCCTTACTCGGGCATTTGAAAAAAAATAAAACGTGAACATATTCGACGCCGCACAGTTTAATTTAAAATCATTTCGTGGTTTCCCAAAATGTTTTATCCGAGTTAAAGTTCGAAGGGACGATTCGTGAGTCAACAATAAATTTCCGAAAAAAGGATACTCGATTTGTGCATGTACATATACGTACATAAAAATGAACATTACTTTTCGACGTTTTACAATTCGAATTTTCGTCTTATGTCTCTTATGTGAAAATCTAAATTTTTACGCATTTTTCACTAAAAATATATATTTAGTTTGATTTACTTTCAACTTAAACGTTTGTCGAATATTTAAGTTTTTTTTTTTATTATTATTATTACTGACAATACCGAAAATGATGTGAAACGCAGATCAATAAAATTTAATTTGCGACTATGCGAAAAATTCGTAAAAACGGTATGATAGTTAGTTTCCTGTTTTTCCTCGGTGTTACAAACTGTCAAAGATTTCCGAATTTTCATTTTAAAATCTAACAAAGGTTTGTAGAGGAATTTTTTATGTGGAGTTTTACTCGTTGTACTACAACGCACGCGTGTCGCGAACAAACTAAACTTGTATTTGATAATGATATCCGGAGGACTTAATATTTTATATAACGTATAAAGTTTCGCGGGAAGTGTATACGCCCAATCGGCGGTTTTCTTGAAAGCGTTATTGTGTTTTTCCGTTCAGCTTACACGAAAAAATAATTATCCGTAAGCCAAATTGAAATCGGAATCTCGATCGCTGAAACCCAACACTTGAACGAAATCAACAAATTATAAACCGTAATAAAACAAATATTAAAATGCAAACATTCGGTGCCCATTCAGTTAAGACAGGTAATCGACATAACCTCGACAGACGTCCGTGCTCTTTTGATTCACGTGTGTTACGTGTATTTAGATGTGGAAATAAAAATATTTTCTGTGTCGACGGAATCGGTCAACTAATACGTGCGGCGGGACGACGATAACGGTAAATATCGTTGCATGTCCGTTTCGGCGATCTTCAGAAGGCAGACGCAAGCTTGAACGTTTTGTTTCGTTCTGAATCGTCGTTTGGTGATGGAACATTTAGAACGCCATGTCTCCTTTTTGCGCGAATTTATGTGTATATTGACGACGAATTCGACAGTGTACGTTCTACTATTTTCGCATTATTACGATTCGATTATTTAAAACCGGGTTCGAATCCAACTTCCACTTCCTTGTATTTTAAATCAGCCGTCATGAATTCGGCAAAACAATATCTTTCGAACGTACGAATTCGCTGTTATTTTTCTATTCGATAAAAAAAATAATAATAAATAAAAAATAGGTCAACTTCATTTGCTTTCGGACAGTTCAGAATTACGTACAGCAACTAAACTGATTATATCTTTTGCATTAGCTCGTATAAACGACCTTGATGAATCAACACTTGTATTTTCAATTTTTTACACTATGACATACGAGCAAATTTAGATATTAATGTTTTTGATCGTCGAAAACATTAAATTTTATTCGTTACAACAATTAATAACGTTATATTTTCACGCGTTATTATATATACTTCCGTCCGATTAACACCAATCGAACGTACAACCGTTGAAATTGTCGGGTGAAACGCAGTAAATGTATTTCGAATAAAAAAAAAAAAAAAATATACTTCGGTTCATCGGATCGATTTGAGATTAGGAATTTAAATTTCAAATTCCGTTGAACAATGAAAGTACGCCGCGCGTAGTCCGTACACGACAAGACCCGTTTAAATATTCAAAATATAATATCGTTTTCTTTGACGATCGCTTTAAAATGCGTTATTAACGTCGTTCGACAAGTTTTGATATTGTCCAGACCAGTCCGCTCACATTTCGACATGAACACGACGTCGTTCGGACCATCTCTGCGCCCGTTTCGCGTTCAAACCAGCGTAATCGTTCGTGTTTCTGTCTGTGATCGAAAAAATATATTTATAACTACGCGATCGATACGAATTTCGTCGTGGTATGCATTTTATACGAAAAAACGTTTTTTTTTTTTCCCCCACGAATTTGCTTTTGAAATTGACGGGCGAAATTACATTGACGTCCATAAAATAATATGGTTTCGAGTTACAATGAAAACATAAACGATTCGAGACTATCGTGGATTCGTACACTCGTAAAAGTATATTTGCGGAACGTTTCAATTATTGTACAACGCATTTCATTCCGAGTCTTGTTTTATTATCAATTTGCGTCAAATTGAATACGCTGCAATTGTGGGACGACGTTTCAAAACGCGTTATTGCCGTAATATTGTTTACAGTGTTCCATACAATAAAAGTCGATCTAATCAACGTACGACGAATGGATTTTTTATCGTATGTTTTTTCATTCGTTTAAACGGTTTCAATCGATACGTATATATTCGGCGACAACGCGTATTTTGAAATGTCAATTATTACGCGTGAACATCGTTGTAAATGCACGATCGAATAATAAAAATAAATACACAAATTTTCAAGAATTTTGCGTGTTCTCTTTTAACCCGTAATTTTCAATCTCTGCGACCGATTTCGACCGACATGACTACGTGACACGCGAGGTTTGAATCGGAATAATACGCGTCGATTCGCGCAAGACGAAAAGAACGGTGTAGTCGATTTTATCGGCAAAGAGGTGTTTTTGTTTTTTTCAAGAAGAACTTTCCGTCCGAAATGACCGCGACGGATGTTACCACACGCGTTCCAGTAGTTTATAAAACATCGCCGTTCGCGTCGTAGACAAACGTATCTCGACTGCCCAATGAGTGTAAACGTCTCAATGATATCCAGACCGTCGGACTGAGAACCGTTACTGGTACACTGATTTGCGTAAAAAAAACCTCGTCCTGTTAAACCATTCATCAGGTTCAAATGTCTGCAATCCAAATCAACGTTCTGTCCAGACGCTTAAAGTATACGCGAGCTGGGACGTTCACTCGTCGCCCAGTTCTCAACCAGTCGACAATCGTTCCCAGACCCATAAATCGGGCCCACAGTCAACTATCTCAGCGAATATCACTCACTAGAAAATGCACCGTCGGCCGTCCTACACAGCAAAGCAACACGTAGACAACGGTAGGTTCGTTGAAAACACCCGCGTAGAACCCGACAAACGCCGAAAAAACACACCTGGTGTTGAAAAACGCAATTTTTCTGGACTGCGAACGCGGCGGAATTTGAACGGGTCTGTTTTCATAAGCCCTGTGACAACAGAACCGTTCGCGTTTGTCCGCACTCGACTTTCCGTCCCTCTGTACTCTGTATTAAATTGTATTCGTATCGATCGAAATTCGATTTGGCCGAGGCACGTTCCGTTTGGATTCCGGGCAAATACGCCGATCTCGGTGTACATTTACGTGTACGCGAAACACGGCAAACCCGGAGGGGGCGACGGGTAATTTTCTTTTCGGTTCTTTGCCGACGAAAATGCAATTGATATCATCTCGACGGTGACGAACCTAACCGTCGGCGGCCGGAAAACATTATTTACGTCATTTTTTCGTGCCTCTTTCCCGGTTTTACCAAGACGGCCCACCAACTGATAATAGTATTTTCTAACAGACGAACATTTACGTTTGCGCTACAGTTTGTTGTTTTGTTAATGGTCGTTTTACGTTTTCACGTAGATGTTCACTCGGTCGGCCCTGTTGCATACGAAGTGCATATAACAGTTAATGTCATATAGTTTTATAATCAATAAAACGATTCACACACGAGTGGCAAAATGATTGGCCGTACACGGTTCTTAAAATGAAACCGAACCAAAAGTTTTAATCTAATTTCCGGCGGGTATCGACCATACGGTACAAATGTAGAGAGCGCAACAATAAATTAACAACAGGTTTCCGTTGTGTTTGTTCCATTTTTTTTTTTTTTTTTGTACTCGATTGTCTAATTTACAAAATCGTCGTCATTTTTTATTTAATTTCCGCCTCGAGATTCAATCGGATCGACGGAAAACGTCGAAGAGTACACGACCGATACGAGATCATAAAGTTCGCTTTCCGTTCGTCGTAATATCTCGTGTACAATAATGTAAACGAAATGATTTTTTTTTTTTTTTTGGTTTCGTGTCGGTTGATTTTCGAAAATATTTTTGCTCTTAACGGAATCACAAACGAAGGCCAAAAGTCGACCGAACGAGTCGGGTCGGTTTCGTGATTCAACAAGGCGCGTTCGTCGAAACTTCCAAACAAATATTATTAACAATGAGCGCCGGTGTTGAATTGTGTATTGTGCAGTCGTCGTGGTCCGCATCCGTTTATCGTAATGATTTTATCGAATTCTTTTAATTTATTGCTATTGCGCGGCAAACAATTGATCGGATCGATTCGAGAGCACAACAATAGTACTGATGTTTACGTTATCGCGTTCAAAACACGCGAACGGTCGGCCGACGAGTAATTAACGGAATACACGCCCTCCAGCGTATACTATTATTATTATTATTTATTATTATTATTATAACGATATAGTTTTCGCGTTTAACGGCGGCGGTTTTTTTCACGGCCGATTGAAACGGTTTTATTTCGCGTGCAGCGTTCGGGAACCAAAGCCAGCAAGCGCCGCGAGTTCACGGTCGAGATTTCGACGATCGGATTTTGTTATTTCGTTTATCGAAAATCGTCGAAAAACGGTCAAACGCGTTTACGGCATTTCCGTCCGTTGGATTTTCGAACGTCACGAACGCGTGTGTTCGTCAAACGTTCTCTCGACTTGTACGCGCGGCGCTTAGAGAGGAAAAAAATCCCGGACACGTGTTGGCGATTTTCTCGTCGTTCAGTCCTCCGCGTCCCGGGAAAACGTTTGGCCGAACGAACGAACGCCGACGAACGGTACGGCGGAACGATTTCGAAAACTGTCCGTTGGAACGCGTCCGGGGACAAACAGACGTGCCGGCGTTCTCTTCCACCGCCGTGCGGCTTATTTTCATCTCGTGCGGCGAACCGTGAAAAGCGCTGGACTCAGTGTTTAGCTGTCCGAGGAGAGTTTTTTGCAGTCGATCCCGTTATTTAATTGTCGGACCTTGTGTATATCTATGTGTGTGTGCGTGTGCGTGTGCGCGCGTGTACACGTCGCGACAAGGTTTACCGGAATCCGTCGCGAAACCGAAACCGCGTGATGTTGTTGTTGCGTTGTTCTGATGTCCTTTCGCGAATCGTTTTCGTTTTACTTTTTACCGCGCGCGTGTGTCCGGACGTCCGTCGATCGGATGACGGCGTGCGAAACGCATCAATCACCACGGCACGCTAACGAGACAAACGTGCGCGTTTCATCGTCATCGTAACGTGATCGAGCCACCCGCCGTCGTCGTGTCTCGGCCGTCCGGCCGTTCTTTCATCTCGTACGCGACGTCCGTACGGTGACGAGACGTTCTACGGACACCCGCCACTGCAGGACGGTCACTTTGCGGTGTCGTTTCGCGTCGCGGTACATCTGACGGAATCGATGCGTTTCGCTCGGCTCGGACGGCCATCGCGCGACGAGACACACATTTCAAGGGCTGCGGGGAGCCAAATACGATAAATAGTCAATCGTTTCGTAAAGTCGAGATGATTTCGTCCTGTCTTGTCGTAACGTTTCCGACAAATCGATACACGAATCGAGCTAGGAGGGGAAAAAATCACGGCCAGTGCTGCAAATAGAGGTTTTGCACGAATTTTACCGTTAAAACAAAAACAAACAAAAAAATACGAAAAAATCACACGCCGTGTATTGTATATTATACGTGTCACAGTAAACCGTCCCCGTTTCCCGATAACCTTTTAACTTCGAACGCGTTTGTCACTGTCGTTTTCGACGTATATATTTATTTATATACGTACAGTGGCGTCATTTCAGTTTTTTTCTAGACCGCGGCAAACATTCCGTGATGTGCCAATTTATTTTAGTAACAACCAACGGTATTGGCAATTAACATTTGTCAAGAGTTCCGACTTGAGGCTGAGCTAAATACTAGACCGCCGGGGAAATGCACGAGTCGCCCGATCCCCTCGAATGGCGCCAATGTATGTACATATATATGTATATATACGTATAAGTACAGTGAAAACTCTTTATAACGTAAACACTACTTGATGACGGTCGGTTTGTTTTATTTCAGTCGTTCTCGATAACGAAACGATATTCAATAACACATTTTATGTGTTGTCGGTATGAACGCCGAAATTCCCGAGAACGACTACATTCTTTTACAATCTGTTTTTATCGCCGCGGCGATTGATTATCATCTCGAGGATTCGAGAGGGAAAACGATCGGCCGCTGAGCGACTGGGGATTATACAGTTCAACGATCCGCATACTTTCACTCCCGCGGGTCTACGAAACTACGTGGAAACGGACGAGGACCTGGTCACGACCAGGTATCGTTAATTGATGAAGACATTCTAAATTCAGTGGCGAAAGGTGAGGATGAGCAAAAGGAAGAAGAATGTGACGACGAGTGTTCGACAAGCACTCGATGCGGCTAAATCGCTAGAAAAACACGTTTCGCGAAGACGATCTCAACCCATCCCAGGACATGGAACAAACGCCAAGAAAAATACGAAAAAAGTATTGGCAGAGCGAACAAGTTCAAACAAAGATGACACGCTGTTCTAAATAAACGTTACGTATGTAAATATATAATGATACAATTTAATATTAAAATGATGACGCGTAATACGTGAATACGTACGTATATAATTTGTGGGTCTGTTCTTATTTTTATTTTTTTTTTCAAAAAAACACTCTGTTCCGAAACAAATCTCTTGGTCCGTGAGTTCCGTTATAGAGGTAGTTTTCACTGTACTTACAATACATAATAATCGCATTCGCGAGACCCGAGCACAACGATCAAACTTGACGACCGACAGTCGGGCGGCGGCATACCCGTCCACAGGACGTACATAATCATAAACGCGCATAGTAGGTCAATATTAATTTAGGGTCGGTTCGCGAAACAAACTTGCCTCCTGGTTCGTGCACTATGCATTATGATACAGTTGACGCGTGCAAACAATGTACGGGAACGTGCTATCTAACCCGCGAACGATAATTACGAATATATGAACGCGCACGACGCTACGGCTAAAACTACGGTACGTTCAACAGGAATTTATGTCTTATATATTGTATCGGCGAAAAAATACAGCTATCGCGCGTTTGGCATTCGTGTCTATACGATTTTTTTTTTTTGTAAATGGATGTCAATTCGCCTGATATAATTTTAGTCGACTTTCAAAAATCATAACGGACTATAAAATATACGTGTTGCGCATCCGAAAATATGTAATTATATTTTCAAAGAAAGGCTTCGGATGCTGTGGAGTCAGTCCGGTAAATCATTGCGTTCAGAAACTCTTGTTTATTCTTTGTTTTTTTTTTTCGTAAAATATTTTATATCTAAATTTGTGATACATTTTCAGAAAAAAACACATCCAAAAAAACAAATACGTCAACAATATTACCGGATATTTTGCAATTTTCAGCATAATGTTCTCGCCTAAGGAAACGAATAGGCGAATCGAAAAACGTGTCGAAAAAGTACCTTTTCGACACATGTCAAGATCGTTCGACACTTTTTCTACACAAAAAAGTGTTTACGGACAAAATAAAAAAAAATACTATTTAAAAATCGTTGTAAAAACAATACATTCTTCACTTTGTTAAGAATCCCCCAAAAAAAAAACAACATCAATTTGTTTTTCTAGGAAACTATTTAAACATTTCGACTTGCCAATAATAATACTATGTTCTTCAAAGACGTTTGCCGAAAACCGTTATGATTTTGCATTCGACACTAAACTACGTTTTCGAAACGACAATAATTTAACTGCTGTACAATATTATACGATTAAACAACTAGAAGAAAAAAAAATGCGAAAATAGAGAATAAAAACCCGAATTGTCGACCAATACAATAAGTGGTATTTCACCACGATACCGTTTCAAGAAAGGAACGAACCGTACGGGAATTCAAAGAGATCGCGAACACACGTCTTGCAGACGTCGCGCAGCAGGCGTGCGTCAGTGTTCGTCCAGTCGATAAATCATCTATAAACATTTAAATTTAAAAACGTTGTCGGTGCCGCGGCGTCCACTTTCCCGACTGACGTCGAACGTCGTTAGGTTTCAAGCGTTTCGCGGTTCATACCGGATTTCCCGTACGTTTCATCGGTCAAGACAAGAAATGAATAAAAATCATCCCGTTCAAACGTCCAACGACCTTACGTCCGTACACGTTTCGCAATACTGAACGCCGGACGAACGCCGGAAAATTGATCAATCGCCGAAGTGGAATATGAATGATTTAACTGTTCGTTTACCGAGAGATTTCGAAGCGAAAGGAAAAAAAAACCGGAATTATTATTCGTTTCGTTGAAACTCAATTATTATTACGTTTTTTACGAAATGACCGAATGTCACGTTTCAAATCGGTTTTAAATCGCGAATACGTTCGTTTATTCACATAACGCGCAGGTCGGCAATTGTCTTGACGAATCGTTTCGTATTTAAATCGAAACGCACGTCGGACGAAACGTATGCGACGAACGAACACGTCCGGTCGTGTCGCAATTGTGTTTTGACGGAAACGAAACAAAAGCCGATAAGTGCACAACGACCGATAATCACCGTGTACGGTGACGCCGTTCTGTTATCGGCTCGGTCGTGAAGCGAAACCGCGGTGATCGCGGCGGCGAAGAAAACCGCCCGAAACTCCAAATGCCGAACACGCTCATTCGTTCGTCTGCGCGAACGCTGGCCGAAACTTAATTAAATCAACTCGAGTTCTGCGCGGCAGATAAAAACAATAACGACGGGGCGATCCGGTGATACGGGAAATACGCGCGCGCGAATTCGAATTCGTTTTGCGCAACAGTTACGTCGAACGACTTTTGAACGCCGCGCGAACCCGTTAGAGCGTCTTTGGCGACGATCACGCGAGAAATATCGACTGCGAACCGTTCGAATACGAAAACGGACCCGAAACGCCCGTGCGAACGTGAATCGATGAGCCGTCCGTTCACGAATGTGTTTCGAAGACACAAAACACCGCACAGGACGTTTACTACGTTTTCCGGAAACGTGACCGCCGACCGCGGGTCAGATAACGAAAACAAAAACAAATGCTCGTATACTCGCCAATTGACGGTATTGTGTATTATTGTTTTTGCAATAAACGTCCGCGAGAGAAGACTGTCGTGTCATGCCGTAACGCGAATATTAAAAAGCGCACGAACCGATTGTAAATTTTGTAATTAGTGTAGGTCGACGTCGTTTTCTCTCTCGCTTTTTCACGGCTGGTGTCACGTCTTTTTAAATATTCATTTGACACGCGTATTCGTGTCGAACGGCGGTTTTAACGCGAACAGTCTACACGGAGCTCATGTCTTGAAAATTTTTTCCATCCTGTTTTTTAGCATTTATTTTAACAAAAACGTTTGTCAGCGAAAATGGTAACTAAATCAATAATAACACGCGTTGTATAAAAATATATATACGTAATCAGAGTATTAAAAAACGCTAAAACAAAAAAAAACATACCGATTAGAAGTTTCTTATAAGTTTTCCAAACGAATCTCGGGAATTATTTATAGTCGGAGTCGTCAGTGTCCGAGAGACGAAAGAATAATACAACACGCAGAAGCGTCGGTGTAAAATCTGCATAATAACAATATACAGTGTACGTGCGGTAAAAAAAGTTTGCGGGAAAAAATCGCCCGGGCGCGCGAACGGCCGCGAGGAAAAATGGTCGGCTTACGGTGCAGAACGATAAATCGTAATTTTTTGACGGCGTTCCCGACGCGGCGAAATTTCTTAAAAATTATTACGCGGGCCGTTCCTTGTAACTGGGCGCCGGACGGCTCGAGCCGTCGACACACGAACGAGAAACGCTCGCCGCATTACTCGTCCGCCTCCCGTTCCGAAGAATGTTGGGCGCACGCCATTTTTCGGCTTATCAGTAATACAAGTAACAATAACGATTACGACGACAAAACTCAAAAATAATGACGATAACAATAATAACATCAACGGCGGCAAACACAAGTAATGAACATTAACCTAACATTCATGTTAGATCATTACTGGACTATGTGATTGATAGATCCGTATATCGCATGGTGGATTGTCGACCGTTCCCCATTTACGGAACAGGCAATTGCATCTACCCTGTCCCGTAACCGGATGCTCGGTCGGGAGCTGTCCGTCGGGCACGTGTAATATCCCGTCCAGGTATTTTTGTAGTTGGGTCGGTAACAAGGTTTCAGTCGATTGCCATCGTTTTTTTTTGTTTCCACCGTCGTGTTGCTTGGCCGCCTCCCGTACGGAAGAATGTCGGCCGCGACGCAGAACAACCGAACGGGACGAAAAGACAGCCGTCCGCAGTGCCGGCCCAAGATACTTTTATAGGGGCGCTTTTAATATACGAATATTTTATAAATTTGAGTGTAACATTTATTCAAATTGACAATAATGTATCTAAATGACTGAATTATCCATGACAGAATATTCTGTTATTTAATTTTTTTTATAGATTATACGATTTTATAATCATAATTATTATAGAGAATTTGTTTAAGGGGCCTTTCAAAAAATTGCCCGGGGCGTCAAAATACCTTGGGCCGGCCCTGGCCGTCCGGCTGTTTGGAACGAAATCGCGGAAAAAAATGCGATTGGAAATCGGACCCGCGGCGGGACGTCGGGCCGCGCGTTCAAAGTAAAAAAGACGTCGCGCGTTGAGAGACGACGAAAAAATTAAAAATCACGCGGCGCGAACAACGCGCAGACGTCGAAAGAAAACTGGACGACTCGTGCGAAATACGCAAACGCGTGGCCGAGTGCGCGGCAGTCGTTTAGCGAGTCGATTAATATTTTTCCGTCTCTCAAACAGAAAGCCCGTAGCGAAATATTCGCGTTATGAATATACGGCCGAGAAACAACAATTTAATGTTGTTTAAACGGTTTACAAAAGCCGTTTGATATTATCGTGATTGAATTATATACGTCTCCGAGCATACACAAAAAAAAAAAAAAAAAAAACGAAAACAAACCGTTCAAAGGCGTATAGATGTTTTGTTTGTTTGTTTTTTTTTTTGTAAACGCAAAATCCTGAAAACGAATTATGTTTTGTCGTTTGTCGAATGCGACGCAATCGCGGTTTGACGAACAAATCTCTATGCAAACATTCATATGCTCGCGTCTGTGAAATGTACGGCTTTCACTACGGCATAACATAATTCACCGTCTAGACAAGTGTCCGTGTCCGTGGCAACAGTCAAATGTCAATAGGTCGCGCGGCGCAAAGCCTTCTCGATCGTGCCCGTCATTTTTTCCTCCTTGCCCGAACGCCCGTCGCTGATCGTCGTATTCGCGATTTACATTATTTTTTTTTATTAGGACAGTCTAATCGGCGGTATATGTTACTTGTACTCGGTTTGATGTTTCCGCGGGTAATTCGAACTGTGACGTCGCGCGTTAAATACCGGTGCTCTACCGACACGCATCCATATTTGTTTGACGTTTAAACTTATCGAACGATCCGAAATCGACGTCAATGTCGATGGGGGTGTGTGTGCATATATTTATATACGTTCGACGAGCGCCTCGCGCGTCAACGGTAATACAGCAGCGTTTCTCGAACCGCGTGTCGCGAGAAGTTTTTTTTAATTATACAGATTCAGTGTATAAACACAATGTGGCAATAGATTTTCGGGTGAGGATTCGGGTCGTGGTCCTGAAAAGACTGAGAACCGCTGGTTTGCACTGATGTCGCCGATATGAAAACGGTGTTCAAAAACGAAAACACAATAACAACAAACGCGTAGTGTACACAACGTGAGCGTTTCATTCACGTGCGGACGGCAAAGTAATACGATATCGCGCGACGTGAATTATTTATGGCCAGATCCGTCTGTACGTGCCATGCACGAGTCGTATCGGAAACGGTCGTGGAGAATAAAAACCGTCTATTACAGCTCTGTTCTAAAAGAGAGACGAGGTAATCGTCAGGACGGTTTAAGATAAGTACCGTTTGTCTCGTAACGTCGATAACGCGACGCGGACTCGACTGTGGCCGTGACACGTGCCGTGACTGTGTTCCATCGTCGTATAAAATATTCCGCCCTGTTGTCGAAAATAAAAGCGACCTCGGCCGTGTCGCGCGGAACAACGGAAAACGTCTGTCCTCGAACAACGCGATGTCATACCCGCGATTGAGTACGTCGATCGGTTTCGGTGAGACAATTGCATGGTGATAAGATGACCCGTCGGAAGAATCGAGTGACGATACCGTTACTATAGCGTTCGGGGGGGCGGCTAGCCACGAAACCAGAGTCGACCGAGCGATCAAACACGTTTACATTCGCGTCGGTGACAAAACGATCCGTAGCGCGTGCGCGTTCAACAGAACTTACGAACGGAAATCCGCCGGCGGCGCCTGTCGTCGGACGACTTGTACGTCGTTATATGAGTCAACGGTGTAACGATGAGTCACGAGACACCATGTACTACTACTTTGGTGAGGCGAGAGTAATGGTGATTAAGGGTTTTTGGGGCGTGACCTACATAACCAGATGGTACGAAGGTGTGTGTATGGAACAAGACAAGGGGTCGGACGGCAGACGACGTCCAGTGAAGAGACCACCAGAGGACCTCATCTATCATCTCGCTTAAAGACCCTCAGCGTTTGGTAATATTAAAAATACAATCGTATCAATTTACTTGTTTCTCGATTTATTTACATAAGGTAACCCTAATCCATAATAATAAGTATCACACACCGAGGTCGAGTCCTCGAGATAAAATAAACAAAACTCCCAGTATGGAGATAGGGAGAGCGGACGTTACAACGGTCTGAAAAGACCGTCGTCGTCGAACCGGAACGGTTATTTTGTTCGTGAGGTTTTCGCACGGTTTTCGCGTGTGCATGAGTGTACGCGGTCGCTGAGTCGCGAACGTCCGTCTCGGTGACATTCCAGTACGGCGTGCAGTCGACTTTCGTTTCGACGTCGCGACGGGAAAACGCCGATATTTCCGAGTCCGTTGTCGTAGTAACACCCGAGGACCCGGTGGTCGACTGGGTTTGCGATCCTGACAGAGGCCATTTTCCGCCACTACGGTGCCATTTTTTGTTTTTTACTGGAGACGGACGCGCGTGGAACGCACTGACGGAGCCCGTCAAAAATATTCGTCAAGAAAAAACGAATAAAAAATCGCACTGCGATATCACCGGACTTTTGGTCGCCGACCGACTCGATGTCTAACGCCCCGGGTCTCCGAGTGTCCCGTTGTCGTATCGCTTGTTATCACGGCGTCCGGCGTGCCGGAGATTAGTCGTCCGGAAACGTTGGGCCAGGTCACCGCCAGTCTCGCCAGTCCGGACGCTTTCGGATTGAACAGGATTCGGACGTAGTTCCAAAGTTACGGGCGAAACCGTCGGGGAGGAAATAACAAACGTATGACGCGACCGACCACTCTTATCGAGTGGCTGTTTTTTACGCGTAATTTACGAATATTGGTTCGTTGTTTGTTTGTTATTTACGCACGCGTTCGATATGTGGACTAACATAATATTTGTGGACCGGCCAGTATCCTCGTCCCGTAATGATACGCGTTTTATACACGCCGGTTAATTAAATAACATTACGACGTAAATAATGTTATATGACGTCATCGTTTTTTGTTTTTTTTTTTTTTTTTTTTGAAGCTCGTTAAAAGAGAAAAGAAATTTCGTCGATTTTCGTCGGTTTTCTTTCTTTTATTTGTGTATATATACGTAATTATTTACTTATGCGTTTTCCACTACTTTTCGTCCAAGTGATTTCTTAAATTATAACTGTATTTTTTTTTTTAATTTCAAAATATTTTAAAGTGAAATGTATTTTATTACAATTATCATCGAATAAAACAGCGACTAGATTATTATCGTAAATTAATCGAACACGAAAACGTACGTCGAACGTACGCGTCACACCGACTTGACTTGTCCTGACAATGACGATGAACAACGACGAGCTATTTCTATAAAGATTTGGGTTTTTTTTTCTTTCGTTTATACCCGTAGAACTGTAATCATTGTTTTTAATTTACTCGTTTCTTCCACACTTTAATCACGAGTAAATACTGTTACAATACTCCGCGAATCTCGAATTATTCGCTTCACCGCTCCACTCGTATTTGATTGAAATACGTTTAATAAACGACAAGTAAATATTAGTTTAGTTTATCGCGCAACGTATAAACGTGCAGTGAACGTTGTCGAAATAAATATTCCGTTCCAGAATAAAAAAATCAAAAAAAATCGAGAGTTACAGGGCCGACGCTACCGAAAATCAATGGAGGGTATGATTAAAAATTTGGTGACTCAAAATATGAAATTTGCCGACTTCAAAAAACGTGTTTGAAAATTAGTCGTTGAATTTCCGACTCAGAAGTCTAATCATCGAGTTTGGGGTTGTCACCCTTTCCGCCACCCCCCACCCTCCATGCTACTTCCTATTTGACGGAGTAGGATTACGTTTATATACATACCAGCCGAATGAAAAACCGACACAAATTAACTTGGAAAATGACGAGCTAACGTTAAAAAAATCGTGCCGCACGGTATTAACGTATATTATATAATGTTATACATTAAACAACAGTCGCGTGAGAGGCATTCGGAAAAAATAAAAACGGACCGGACGAAAAGGAAAAGAGTTGAAAATCGTTTAGAACTGTTGCGAAACTTTGCGTTGAGAAAAAAAGAATCCTTGTGTACGGGATTTAATGCGATACATCTGTTTACGTTTCACAGGACCGGGCAATGCTCTTACGTTTCGTCGTAACGCGTATAATAATATAATATATATTTTCTCCCGAAACCCTTCCCCCCACCACCACCACCACCCCCGCCCCCGAATAATAACAAATGTTTATAAATAACGTAGAAATATTTTACCGAACGGGACAACGAAGAAAGGAAAAAATCGATGACTAGTATACGTGCGTACATCAGTGCGAGAACAAAATTTGATATCGTCACCGCCTCCGCCGAAAACGTTCCGCGTCGTGAAAAGTAAAAACGTGTTGTGTGTTTCGTTTGAAAAGTAACGTTTCGTTGAGATGAACACGACGCGTAGACGTATAACACAATAACAACTATTTAGATAGCTGCTTGTTGTTGAACTGACGGTGGCCATATGCCTGGACGACAGAGTTGACATTTTCACGCGTGACACTAGCCGATAAAACGGAAACCAACGTTATTTTTACCACTTACGAGTATTACGTTTTACAAATTGTATTCGGCTTTTGTCGAATTACGTGTGGTTATCTACGTGTCGTGTCTATGATTGTTGTTATGGTTTTTATAGGGAAAAAAAAACGCCAAGTCGAAACCCTATTTCAACGGTAAAAGAAGACATTCAATTGAGCGATGTGGCCGATATCCGTATCACAATCGCACGAACGCACGTCGCGTTATTACGACAATGGAACACCGTCGGAGAAATGGCACTGAAAACTTACGAGTATGATTTTCACACGACACCGCGCATCGACGCTCCCAGTTGATTTCGGTTTTCACGTGTATAATCATCGACTACATATGTCTGTACACATGATTATTGTTTTTGAAGAGAAGAAACGCGTGAATAAATGCCCTTGTATTCGTCAAGACGTTTCGAAAACAGTAAGCGAGTGTTTGAAATCACGTTTAACTAACTTTTGGGACGGTTTTCAGACGAAATCGTGTCGGCTGTGTTGTATTCGTAAAACCGAAACGTTGCGTCTTATCGTTCGATAGATTTCACGTCATTATCGTCCAAATGCAGGTCGATCATTCATCGCCGCTCAAATCGTCTTCGTTCGAATTTAAAACGGATTTTCCTCCGTTAGAGTCGCGTACGCCCGACGCTGACATCACCATTGTTCGTACGTGAAATTTCCGTTTTCCATTTGGAATCCTTTTAGACGAACATCTGCGCATTCGGACGGGTGTAAATAATTTCACGGCGTTGAAAAAGAGTTACGTCTACGTCGTGCGTTGTATATATATACATTTTTTTTCGTAATCATTTGATTTCAATTTCGCTCCGCCTTTTCTTTGTATTTGAACACACTCAAACATACAACTGTTTGGGTTTTTTTTTCAATCGAAAGATTATTAAATTGTTCATAAAATTTTATTTCGCCCATTTCAAATGTTAAATAAAATAATTATGGACGTGTAAAAAGTACGACCGTTAAATCACGTAATTTCAACTGACCTGAATCTAATTTAGATTCGTTGTCGTCGGCGTACTTCGATAAAATTGATAAAATTGCCATGCGATAATATGTGTATGGTTTTATATTAAAAGGTTTTATAGTCATGAATAATTATTAACTTCGCTTAAGTTTTGTAATCATCCAACACGTCGTCGTAACTCACATTACACAAGACCTACAGTTACCGTCAAATAATCATTATAATTTTAGGTTATATAATATCATGCGTAGATATAAAACGGTTCGCTGTGACGGTGAACAAACACACAATTAAAAGAAATTTTCACACAAAAATATTCTTATTGTAAAATTAACATTGGCCACACACAATTGGCCAATGTAACTAATTTATAAAACAGATTCAGCTTTGCCCGAGTTTCGACCGTAACATTATATATGTACATATAGGTTCCACGTAATAAATATTACCGAAGAAAGGACACGAAATCCGTATAAGACTGCGCGTGCGTTCGGAGGGACTAACTTCGGAAAGAAAAGTTTACGGCCCCACGCGCGCGTGTACATTGAAGAGATTTCCCAAAAGGCCTATTCTTGTTATTGTTATTATTTTTACGTTCATTCCGATCGAACACAATAGCGCTAACTGGCACGGGTCCGTACGTCTAAACGTTTCTATGCGGAGTATAGTAATATTCGTCGTGACCGTATAAAATATTATAAACCTAACCAACATCCACGAAAAAAAGAAAAACCTAGGAAAAAACGTCTCGTTTCGGTGTTTGTGGATGACATTCCGTGATTATCTAATCACACGAGTCCACCACTAAACAATAGAGTGCACATAAACGTACTTGCGCATTATATCGTAATTATGTCGTACTGTATCACTGTGAGCGTTAAAAACGATTCGGATGAATGTATAAAATAATTTTATTTAAAACTCGATCCAAGTCACGGACGAAACTAAAGTAAATCTTCATATTTTGCAATGACGTATAATTTATATTTTAAAAATAACGTTTGTGAGAGATGCAGTGCGTCGAAATGCATTTATTTCACAATAACACTTTGGATGCTTGTGAATACGATTCGTTATAATATTTCAAGTATAAAATATTTGCTTAATACTTATACTTTGTACTCCCGAGAGGTTAGACGGAAAAGGGCAAAGTTAGTTTTCGCGATACCCGTTGACGATAATTCATTTCTCTCCTGTGACAAATAATGCTCTGGAGTCTCAGACATTAATCCGCAGTTCATTTTTTACGTGCCGAACTCGAAACGACATTAAACATTAATTTTTCAAACTACCCGTGGAAAATAAAATATATGATCAAATTCATATTATTATTTTTAACTATTATAGGATAAACCTACTTTGAACGTGAGTCCGTAGTTCTGAAATTTAAAAAACCAAAAAACGTACCGAACCTGAAAAACAATTGAAGTAATTTAATGATCGAAATTGGGTCAGACTAGAAATATTGAAGAAAAGACGTTTTGGAACGTACTTACAGGAGTTCTTCGTTCTATTATCGTATTATATATTTGATGGTTCCGCTATTGTAACAGTGATTTAATGGACTTTTTAATGGATTTTCTTGAAAAGTTTTCTATAACCAATCATGACGTTATTTATACGTCTATCATAATAATTAGTTCTATCGGTCGACTTCAACGTGTTTATTAATTTTCTTCCCGCTTCATTTTCTTTTATATCAACAACGTCAAAACGTCGAATTGTTCTAAATCAAACGCTAGTCGGAACTACAAACTTCGACCGAGAGAGTATTAGTTCTATCATTATAAGTAAAAACTAATACGTTATATATATATATAATAATCTCATTATTTAGAATGAATGTACGATAACTCAACTTTAAAAAGGTAATAACCAAAAAAAAGTCTCTGTGCGAGTTGAAATTAATTTGATATGGGATTTTTTTTAAATATACATAATTTCTATTTTCTTTAATGTTATTCGACTGTTATATTAACTCTAAAATGTCAACTTATTAAAGTTTAATTAAAAAAAATAACGGATATTAGGATATTAAAAATATAATTAAAACAATACATAATCGTAACTACGTATATATGCTTTTTCTACCGTTCTTAGCTGGGAAGTAAAAAAAAAAAAAAAATGAAAAGGTTAATTCATATTACTATTATGTAAAATCGTTGCGTTTCATAGTCGTAGTGCGGGCGCGCACCATAATTATACCGACACGGTTTAAAACAAAATCAGCTGACAACGATAATATATTATTAGAACAATATGAAACGAACGTACCGAGATAAAGAAATAATTAACTTTAGAATTCACCCGGCAGCTTGAGAACGTGTGTCGAACAGAATTGTTTGGCGAAAACAATCAATACTTTCGCTATCCCCGTATTGACTTATTCTTTCGTTCCAATAAGCTAGACAAAAACGGATTTGTAAGATTTACAACGAAACGTAAGAACTCAGCTCAAGTAATTCCAGAAGACATCGTACGCACGCCAGTGCAATAAGAACGACGCGGTCTACGCAGTCAAAGTGGAAGAGTAATCATCGGTATACAAAATCTACATGGTAAACAAGCTCTTAAGAACATGTTTTCATGACCAGTAGTTCAGAGTCGCGTGCTATAGCGTAGGCAACGCGGACGATGAATGTACGCCTTTTGAATCTACGCGATAGAACACACCAGGAGAATAACACCGCTATGCACGACGACAGAAAAACATTGACCAAAAACGACGTCCCTTCGCGGACGGACGTGACCACGACTCGAGCAGACCAGAAGTCGACCAAGTGGCGTCGAACGTCGCACGGCGCTCAAGTCGAGGGACTCATTCCCTCGAAACAGAAACACCCGTGCAAGGAACTATAGAGAAAAAAACCACGTTATTAAGGATAGGACAACACAATCCGCGAGCCGTCCCAGAAACAACCAGTTACGAGTTGTATTTATGGGACGCGGAAGACGTGGACGCGGTTCGACGGCCGGAGTGATGCCGAGACCGTTGGAACTCGCGGGCATACACAGTTCGCGTCGAAGAGTGTTCCGGAAATCGGTAGACGTGAAACGAGAGCTGACAATCGAACAATAACGACATGGTTGGCCGCGAAACGCTAAACCGCGAGGTACAAACAGACTATTGCGAGCCACTGCCGCGCGGGATTTAATCGAACCATTCCGGACTCCGAAGCCTAACCTCCGTCCGGACGCGTGCGCCCGTAATAAAACTAATCCTTCGTCGTCGTACCGCCGCGTTAGCGGCAACGCGATTAATATTTTAATGTTTCGCGCGAACGCCGTATCGCGCGGTCCTCTGTCGGGCGGTTTTCTGGCCGCGTTCGTCGTTCGTGTTTTTCGTTTTTCGTCTTTCTCGTCTTTCTCGCTCCCCGGAAAAGGCGTTTCCGGGATTACGTACCGTGGCGAGGTGGCCCCGTCACGCGAACAGCATAAAAGTAGACTCGGCACGCAAGCCGATCAGACGTTCTTACCGGCGGTCTTGCGAACTTTCGAACCTCTGCCGAACGCGAACGAAACGGATTAAAAGAACGAAACAAACTAACTTGACTAACAGGGTGTTGCTCGAACACGTTACACGGACACGTGAGAGTTATATTGTTATTTTCCGTTGCACAGCGCTCGCTGTATTTGGAAAAACGATTTGGCACGACGTCAGTGGCAAGTATTACGTTTTGAGCTCTTATAACAATACGAAAGACGTCCGCGGCTTAACGAATATGTCGACAAAACGTTTCAGATTAAGCGTCGACAATTTTTTTTCACCCCGGAACGACACAGACCAAATAAAAAATTATTTTCGGATTTTGGTCATTCGGTAGTCAATTAAAGCTCTTGAGTTTTTATTAGAATCGTTACGAAACGAAAAAGTATATAAACAAATGTATATGTTTGTCATCCAGCCGCAGCAGTTTTGAAATAAAACCAATACACTAACAATAATATTATTACGGAACGTGAGATATTTGTTATTTGAAATTTATGTGCTCGCTTTGAACCGCTGGACACACATCTTTGAATTTTTACTGACGAATATTGTGTTTGTTTTTCTTTCTTCGTCGACAATCAAAAGCGTCTGACATTTTACTCGTTGGTCGATATTGTCGTAAATATTACTCGTTGCGTCTATACATTACCTGTAACTGTATTCAATTATTTAAATGTCTCAAAATCGTGTACAGCGTATAGTTTCAATATTTGCCGAAAAATATCAAACGCGAAAACATATATATCGAAATATCATCGAAACGTATGAATTTGTGGTTTTTTTTCCATTTATTATTATGATCATTATTATTTTGTCGAATGTTTTATATACATCATTCGACACGCCGTACAAACAGACTGCAGTGGTGTGTACCTCGCGTACACGCCAAGATAAACAGTGTATATAACAAAATCGCGTTCACTACTATTTGCTCGCACGTAAATTATTACAACTGAAATACCCTTTGCGGAACACGCGAACTGAGCGTTATTTATTATATTTATTATATTTTCGCGTCGGCCGCGCGCGCTCACACAAATCTCCAATTTGAACGTCCGGATTTATTGATCGTGACGGTATCGAAATTGGATCGTTCGTATCGGGCTCACAGTCCAGTTTACAAGCGAATTCATTGTCTCCGCAATCGGTTTTTCTGCAAATTTCATTTCCGACGCCGATAACAGCAAAGCGGTTCAAACGATCACAATGACGATCGCGAGTAATTTTTATTAGTTTTTAATGTTGAGAAGGACGTTTCAGCAGAACAGTTAGTCCTGTTAGTCTATGTTGGGCAACAGATCGTTTACATGGTTTTCTTTTAATAACATGCTGATTTTCAACGCTGTACGTAGAAGACGATTTATACTCGGAAGGTATTCACGGAAATGTTGACATTTATTGGAAAAACTTTCATCGAAATCATTGTTATACATTTTGCAAAGTTCATTTGCACACCAATCCAATTCAGTGTGTGAAAGTTTTATAATCATAAATAATAATGAATATTTTTGCTTTATATCTTCATCAGACTTTTTTTCTTTTTTCTAAATCAGCATTAAATTTATTCAAAATAACAAGTCTCGTCATGTTGTGCCTTTTTTTTACGTATATCAGTCAACCAGGTTAAACTCGTCTTTTTATTGCTAAATTTTCATATTTATTGATTTTTTTTTTACCAGAAATATGCTCAAAATCCTGCCGCCCTTCAAAACGTACGGCTTAGGGTTAATACGTGCCTGCTTCAAGGTATAAAGAAAAGTGGAGATCAAAAACGGTCCATAAATATTCTTTAAATAGTTCGATGGTATCGAGTTCAAAAATTGAAACACTGTTTATGCGTATTCTACGTCGCACGCGTAAATACGTTTCTGTTTGAGTATTTACATACATATTTGAAACACATTTAAAAAGCGCGATTCAAAGTTTAGTGTGTATGGGGCTCGAGCATTATACCGTATTATGCATTGTTGTTGCGGCAATAATCTGTTACGTCTATAGAACGACGTGCTGATTTCGTACATTCCGAACAATCGAACAGACCGGTGCGCCGTGTGAAGAAACGATGGGCACCCTGCAAACCGTGCTCACGGTGTGATTTATGAGAGCACACGCCCCGCCGGGAGATAATAAGGTTTGGAAAAAAAAACGGAACTCTAAAAATAAATAAACACGTGTTTAAGAACGGACAAACGACTCGGGGAACGCACGTATTTATTATTTCGTCCCGTAAACAATGTTATTAGTCACGTGCAATTAGTCGTTTACCGCGTTCGCGCAAAAACGTTCGCGGGGGAATTTACCAATTATAAATAATAATGAACGTTCCTCTTTTTCGGCCGTTTTCCAGACGTAACTGATTGCTGTTGTCGACGGAACTGAACGCGCGACGGGCCCGTAAAATATCACCAGTTTGGCGGAAAGACCGCGCGTTATGGACTACGCCCACACGATTCGCGCGGCGAGTTGTGTTCGCCACGGGGTAGTCGGCCGAATATTGATATGCGAACATTAAACCAAACGAAAACCATTGTTATTTATTGTTATTGCCCGGCCCGTACTTATCGTTTCGTACACGTAGACGTTCGAACAATAACCATCATATTATCACGCGAAATTATAGAACGATTCCGAACCCGTCGAGTCTGGGAGCGTGGAAACGTCCAATTAAAACGCCCTCGGTCTGTTGTCGGAACGTTCATGGAAATCGCGATTTTCATAAAAAAAACCCCCCGTCCGTTGAATCCAACCTGTGAATTTCGTGCCGAGCTTTGTGTTTAATAATTAACGTTTCCAAAACAAAATCAAACCCAAACAGTAGTACCGTCACGGCCCGTAAGTATGTCGTAAGTAATTTTTTTTTTTTTCGTTTCTTCCCCCCGACCGTGTCCAAACACGATTCGAACGATGGCTTCCCATTCACGTCGTCGTTCACTTTGAATCATCGCGCGTTTTCATTTCGTTAACCGTCCCACAGGTGTCCGAACGTCTCGCGCGGTGTCCGGGCACGTACGAGCTGTACACACGGTCTGTTGTGTTATATATATATGACTACGACGTGCGCGAATTATTCGCGTTCGACTTGAAAAATACGCGAACAGACTGCCGCGGAACTGTTGCCGTTCCGCGAGAGACCGTTTTGTTCGGCGCGCCGATATCCGCCGCGGCGCCGTACGACAGTGTACCGAAAGCGTGTGGAAAGTACAAACCGCGCATTTTTTCAACGTTCGTAAACGCCACGCGACGTTTTCGTTCGGTCGCCCGTCCGCCGAAAATCGACAACAAACACGAGGAAATGTTCACAAAATATAATCCACTTGTAGCCGGCTGTCGGTTAAAACCGTGACGGAAAAAAACGTTTTTTTCGGTGGATTTTGCGATTTTTTGTTGTTGTTTTTTGTTTTTTTTAGATAATCAATGTATAATCTAAAAAGTTTTCATTTTTTCCCATCAAAGCTTCAGTTTCAATTTTATTCGTAATAATTTACCCACTAGTTCTGCAGTTTAAATAAACTATATATTGTCTCGTGGTATTTTATTTTTATAGATTTTATAGATTATTTATAGATTTTTCAAAAATATAAAAACAACGTCTCTGTAGTTCTTAATTAAACATGGCGTGTACACATCGTACAAACTGAATGAATGAAAAATACAAAATTGAAATTTATAAAGTTTGTGTCCAAAGAATCTGTGATATATGTATAATATACGTGAAGTTCGCTACCGAAAGCCCATAAAACCACATTAATCGTGTACCGTGTACGTCTGATCAGGTCGATACCGCTATGAAGAACAAACGCCATTGTACGATTTCATAGAAATTGCAACTCGCGTACACTCTCGTGACCGAATGAATTACAACCGTCTACTTATTTCGTGATCATCGTACGCAGTTAACGTGAATTCCGATTCGTTTTTTAGTGTTTACAGAACGTTTCGCGTTTACGAGTCGTTATGACGATTTAACAACACTATAAATGTCGATAGGCGAGACTTACGCATAAAAAAAACTTTTAAAATTGAAAAAATGTATTCAAAACATTCTGTTCAGCACTTCAAGTCAACCGGTAGGTGAAAACCTGACTGAGAACGGGAAGCTTATCCCGTTTAACAGTCGATAAAAGGGAACGTATGGTTCTCATAAGAAAAAAAAAATAAGAACATTTTTCGGGCCATTCAAAAAAAGTATAACAATATTATGGAAAAAAAACGTATGTTTACTCTGCATGTTGCGTTTTATAAATGTTGTTGACGGACCGTGAGGTTTTTTATGAAATACCCTTGACGTTTGACTGTTATGCTTATTTTCAAAAGTTATAGGCCGTCGAAAGCAAAAAAAAAAAAAATATTGTCAATAATTTTGAGAAACCCGAAATATGTTTTTTTTTACTAGAGATCACTAGTTTGTTTTAAGTTAATATTTTTAGCTTTACTCACAAAAAATAATGAAAGTTACGAATTAATAATCAAGGGCGTACTCCAACTCTCGGATAACAGTACACACGTTTTCGAGTCTTTACCGATTACAATCAATTTAACAAAAAAAAAAAAAGTCGCCAAAGTATTGGTAATTGAATCGAAGCGAAAACTTGTCACGTTCCCGATCGAACTTCTCCGGAAATCCAAAAAAAAAAATCAGTTTTCCACGGGATGTAATGATAAAAACGATAATCACCCACCGTTAAAAATCAAATATTCTCAAATTTTGCCGATAATTTCGTACGTCATTGTTTTGCGTCTTCGGGAATTAAACGTGTGCAACCCGATAAAACGTCGTCGGAATAAGCTGATTACCGTATTACAATACAATATATCGACGAACGAATATCGAAAACCTCCTTGATTTATCGGTGAGGTGGGGAGGGGGGGGGGCGAAAGCTGTCCCTTCGATTTCTGTTTTTTTTCGTACGTACGTTATAACGTCTAGCGTACTGTTTAGCGAACATGGACCGGACTCGTTATGAACGCCTCGTACGAGTGCAATGAAAAATTACCGCCACGACTCGCCGTGAAAACGACTTACGAACTTATCTCGCCGTGGTCGCGGTCTTCCCGTTTCCCGTCGCGCGCGTCGAAAACCCGAAAACCCGAGAACCGCGGTCAGCGATTTGACGCGGAACGCACGCAAACGGACGTTCGGAAGACGCGTGGCCGGAACACGTTCGCGTGGAGTTCGAACTTTGGCGGACGGGGTCGCGGCGGGCCGGCGGATTCGTACGGTACTGGCGACTCGTCGAGCGCGTCCGCACACCGTCGCAACGGCCGCCGCCGCCGCCGACGCCGCTCCCGTCGTCCAATCGTTCGGATCGCCGGTTACCACGGTAACGTGTCGCCGTCACAGCCGCAGCCGCCGCCGCCGCCGCGTTTAAGCGATTTGGTATCCGCGCGGTAACTGATTTTCGGCAACCGTACACGCGCCCTACGTAAGGGCTACTACGTACCGGGGGGAATACCCGTCACCGTCCAGTGAGATAACGGCGGTCGCTTTAATCAGTTTAAGACGAACAGAACGAAACGGACGGACGCGTTCGATATTTCGCGTACGAATTGTGTGGGAAAAAAATTATCGGCTCGTTACGATTCTACGCTCGGTTCGCGCGAGACGTTTCAAACGGCCCGTGATCACCGGAACGGTAACGATAATGACAGACAACAAATAACTAATCATATTTAATTAAAGAATAATAACAAAAACAATGTTACAAAATATAATATAATCACTTATCACATCAAACATTAATACATAGCCACAACGGGTAGACGGTAACTGGGTTTATTTGGTTCTATAGATACGCTTGAGCAATTAAAATAAGTCGAACATTTTAATCGGTCGATTTAAAAATATCGCTAAAAATCCGTCAATCGAAATCGTTATTCTGATGAACGTTTCTTCTGAAAGACCGACTGATTATTTAGTTCAAACAACAAATCATCGCCCAAGCTGTCCAATGCGTCCAAATTTTCATTACCGATTTCGTTCTTCAATTCGGATTTCAAACTTGCAATACTAGACTCTACATCTCTTCTTTCAACGTTAAACCTGTTTAAAGCTGTAATCGAAATACGGATGTCGTACGTTAATATGTTATATGCGGCTCAAAGAATAAAAATAGCATGCATTCGTACAAAACATTTCACTAATATACGAATTGCTTACTTAGTAGGACAATCAAATAGACATTTAAAAATTTGACTACTACAATAAAAATAATATCACGTGATTTCAATACCTTGATTGAAAACAGCGAGCTGCTGTTGACCCCCAATACTGTCTTCGGAAGAGATATATGATGGATATTGAGTAGTCACTTCTTGTATGTACTGGTTATTTCCTTGCTGATATATCGGATCGACAGGAGGTAAATATGTAGGTGGCTGTTGAGTTGAAGACGGATATTGTGGACATCTGGGATCCGGCGAGCCAGGATAACAGACCAATGTCACTTGCGATTGACACCGAGGATCGGTAGACCCGGGATAACAAAGTGGAGGCGGGATAGGTCTAGGAGTAGAATTATTGCATACACAAACGAATGGGGTTTGGATAGCTGTTATTTGAGGACATCTTGGATCAAGAGAACCAGGATAACAAACAGGCGGTGCAGGGGATGATGGGGTTGGGTAAGAAGTTGGTGGGGGTGATGGTTTTGGACACCTTGGATCATTAGATCCTGGATAGCATACTGGTGCTGGAGTTGTTGGCGGTGATGATGGTCTCGGACACCTTGGGTCAGTTGATCCTAGGTAACAAACTGGAGGTGCCGGCGTAGACGGTACCGGGTAAGATGTTGGTGGTAGAGATGGTTTTGGACACCTTGGATCATTAGATCCTGGATAACAAACTGGTGAGGCAGGAGTTGATGGAGTTGGGTATGATGGTGGAGGTGATGGTTTTGGACACCTTGGATCATTGGATCCTGGATAGCATACTGGTGCTGGAGTTGTTGGCGGTGGTGATGGTCTCGGACACCTTGGGTCAGTTGATCCTAGGTAACAAACTGGAGGTGCAGGCGTAGACGGTACCGGGTAAGATGTTGGTGGTGGAGATGGTTTTGGACACCTTGGATCATTAGATCCTGGATAACAAACTGGTGAGGCAGGAGTTGGGTATGATGGTGGAGGTGATGGTTTTGGACACCTTGGATCATTGGATCCTAGATAGCATACTGGTGCTGGAGTTGTTGGCGGTGGTGATGGTCTCGGACACCTTGGATCAGTTGATCCTAGGTAACAAACTGGAGTTGCCGGCGTAGACGGTACCGGGTAAGATGTTGGTGGTGGAGATGGTTTTGGACACCTTGGATCATTAGATCCTGGATAACAAACTGGTGAGGCAGGAGTTGATGGAGTTGGGTATGATGGTGGAGGTGATGGTTTTGGACACCTTGGATCATTGGATCCTGGATAGCATACTGGTGCTGGAGTTGTTGGCGGTGGTGATGGTCTCGGACACCTTGGATCAGTTGATCCTAGGTAACAAACTGGAGTTGCCGGCGTAGACGGTACCGGGTAAGATGTTGGTGGTGGAGATGGTTTTGGACACCTTGGATCATTAAATCCTGGATAACAAACTGGTGAGGCAGGAGTTGATGGAGGAAGTGATGGTTTTGGACACCTTGGATCATTGGATCCTAGATAGCATACTGGTGCTGGAGTTGTTGGCGGTGGTGATGGTCTCGGACACCTTGGGTCAGTTGATCCTTGGTAACAAACTGGAGGTGCCGGCGTAGACGGTACCGGGTAAGATGTTGGTGGTGGAGATGGTTTTGGACACCTTGGATCATTAGATCCTGGATAACAAACTGGTGAGGCAGGAGTTGATGGAGTTGGGTATGATGGAGGGGGTGATGGTTTTGGACATCTTGGGTCATTGGATCCTAGATAGCATACTGGTGCTGGAGTTGTTGGCGGTGGTGATGGTCTCGGACACCTTGGGTCAGTTGATCCTTGGTAACAAACTGGAGGTGCCGGCGTAGACGGTACCGGGTAAGATGTTGGTGGTGGAGATGGTTTTGGACACCTTGGATCATTAGATCCTGGATAACAAACTGGTGAGGCAGGAGTTGATGGAGTTGGGTATGATGGTGGAAGTGATGGTTTTGGACACCTTGGATCATTGGATCCTAGATAGCATACTGGTGCTGGAGTTGTTGGCGGTGGTGATGGTCTCGGACACCTTGGGTCAGTTGATCCTTGGTAACAAACTGGAGGTGCCGGCGTAGACGGTACCGGGTAAGATGTTGGTGGTGGAGATGGTTTTGGACACCTTGGATCATTAGATCCTGGATAACAAACTGGTGAGGCAGGAGTTGATGGAGTTGGGTATGATGGAGGAGGTGATGGTTTTGGACATCTTGGGTCATTGGATCCTAGATAGCATACTGGTGCTGGAGTTGTTGGCGGTGGTGATGGTCTCGGACACCTTGGGTCAGTTGATCCTTGGTAACAAACTGGAGGTGCCGGCGTAGACGGTACCGGGTAAGATGTTGGTGGTGGAGATGGTTTTGGACACCTTGGATCATTAGATCCTGGATAACAAACTGGTGAGGCAGGAGTTGATGGAGTTGGGTATGATGGTGGAAGTGATGGTTTTGGACACCTTGGATCATTGGATCCTAGATAGCATACTGGTGCTGGAGTTGTTGGCGGTGGTGATGGTCTCGGACACCTTGGGTCAGTTGATCCTTGGTAACAAACTGGAGGTGCCGGCGTAGACGGTACCGGGTAAGATGTTGGTGGTGGAGATGGTTTTGGACACCTTGGATCATTAGATCCTGGATAACAAACTGGTGAGGCAGGAGTTGATGGAGTTGGGTATGATGGTGGAAGTGATGGTTTTGGACACCTTGGATCATTGGATCCTAGATAGCATACTGGTGCTGGAGTTGTTGGCGGTGGTGATGGTCTCGGACACCTTGGGTCAGTTGATCCTTGGTAACAAACTGGAGGTGCCGGCGTAGACGGTACCGGGTAAGATGTTGGTGGTGGAGATGGTTTTGGACACCTTGGATCATTAGATCCTGGATAACAAACTGGTGAGGCAGGAGTTGATGGAGTTGGGTATGATGGAGGAGGTGATGGTTTTGGACACCTTGGGTCATTGGACCATGGATAGCATACTGGTGGAGGAAGATATGATGGGTAGGATGTTGGTGGAGGTGAAGGTTTTGGACATCTAGAATCGTTAGATCCAGGATAGCACACTGGGGTGGGAGATGTTGGTGGTGGTGATGGCTTCGGACATCTTAGGTCAGTTGATCCTGGGTAGCACACAGGTGAGGCAGGAGTTGATGGATAAGACGTTGGTGGAGGGGAAGGTTTTGGACATCTAGGATCATTAGATCCAGGATAGCATACTGGTGCTGAAGTTGTTGGTTGTGGTGATGGTCTTGGACACCTTGAGTCAGTTGATCCTGGGTAACAAACTGGAGGTGCCGGCGTAGACGGTACCGGGTAAGATGTCGATGGAGGTGAAGGTTTTGGGCATCTAGGATCAGTGGATCCTAGGTAACAAACAGGCGGTGCAGGGGATGATGGAATTGGGTAAGAATTTGGTGGGGATGATGGTTTAGGACACCTGGGATTATTGGATCCTGGATAGCATACTGGTGGAGGAAGATATGATGGGTAGGATGTTGGTGGAGGTGAAGGTTTTGGACATCTAGAATCGTTAGATCCAGGATAGCACACTGGGGTGGGAGATGTTGGCGGTGGTGATGGCTTTGGACACCTTGGATCAGTTGACCCTGAGTAACAAACAAACGGTGCAGGGGATGATGGAGTTGGGTAAGAAGTTGGTGGGGGTGATGGCTTTGGACACCGTGGATCATTGGATCCTGGATAGCATACTGCTGGTGGAGGACTTGATGGGTATGATGTAGGTGGTGGTGATGGTTTTGGACATCTTGGGTCGTTGGATCCTGGATAGCACACTGGTGAAGCAGGGGTTGGTGGAGTCGGGTAAGATGTTGGTGGGGGTGATGGCTTTGGACACCGTGGATCATTGGATCCTGGATAGCATACTGCTGGTGGAGGATTTGATGGATATAATGTAGGTGGTGGTGATGGTTTTGGACATCTTGGGTCGTTGGATCCTGGATAGCACACTGGTGAAGCTGGGGTTGGTGGAGTTGGGTAAGATGTTGGTGGGGGTGATGGCTTTGGACACCGTGGATCATTGGATCCTGGATAGCATACTGCTGGTGGAGGACTTGATGGGTATGATGTAGGTGGTGGTGATGGTTTTGGACATCTTGGGTCGTTGGATCCTGGATAGCACACTGGTGAAGCAGGGGTTGGTGGAGTCGGGTAAGATGTTGGTGGGGGTGATGGCTTTGGACACCGTGGATCATTGGATCCTGGATAGCATACTGCTGGTGGAGGATTTGATGGATATAATGTAGGTGGTGGTGATGGTTTTGGACATCTTGGGTCGTTGGATCCTGGATAGCACACTGGTGAAGCTGGGGTTGGTGGAGTTGGGTAAGATGTTGGTGGGGTGATGGCTTTGGACACCGTGGATCATTGGATCCTGGATAGCATACTGCTGGTGGAGGACTTGATGGGTATGATGTAGGTGGTGGTGATGGTTTTGGACATCTTGGGTCGTTGGATCCTGGATAGCACACTGGTGAAGCAGGGGTTGGTGGAGTCGGGTAAGATGTTGGTGGGGGTGATGGCTTTGGACACCGTGGATCATTGGATCCTGGATAGCATACTGCTGGTGGAGGACTTGATGGATATGATGTAGGTGGTGGTGATGGTTTTGGACATCTTGGGTCGTTGGATCCTGGATAGCACACTGGTGAAGCAGGGGTTGGTAAATTTGGGTAGGAAGTTGGAGGTTGGGATGGTTTTGGACACCTTGAGTCATTAGATCCTGGATAACAAACTGGTGGTGGAGAACTTGATGGATATGATGTAGGTGGTGGTGATGGTTTAGGACACCTTGGATCAGTTGATCCCGGATAACAGACAGGTGAAGGCGGAGTAGATGGAATTGGATAGGAAGTTGATGGTGCCTGTGGTTTTGGACATCTCGGATCATTAGGTTTTGGACATCTCGAATCATTAGATCCAGGGTAGCATACCGGTGCTGGTATAGTTGGTATTGGTGACGGTTTTGGACATCTTGGATCATTTGACCCTGAATAACAGATTGGTGGTGAAGTTGTCTGTGGAGGGAGTGGTGTCGATGGATTTGGTAATGCTGCTTGACATCTTTCTTCTGGACAACTTCCCAAACATAACTGTAGAATGTAATATTAATGTAATTTTTCATCTCTTTTTTTGTAATTTATTTTTTATGAATATTTCAAACACTACTATTTACTTCAACGTTACATGTAAGGAACACTTGTGGTTTATCAGGGAATTTAAATGCGGTCACATTTGTATAGCTGATCGTTGTTATTCCACTTTGGTCAATGTTTTGTGTTTTTTTCCAATGGGATATCAATTTTTTTCTTCTGAAAAAGTAGTTTTTGTGTAATTTGTTTGACGACTATTTGAACAACTATTTTTTTTTTTTTTACAATCAACGTAATTTTTTAATTCAATAAATATTTATTTGTCGAGAATAAACTTACTTTGGACATCCTGAAGCGTCAGTCAATTGTATATTTGTCGTGGTTGGTGATTCGTAATTATCATTGTCATAAGCCCAACACTCTCTTACTCTAACATCATATGGCTCATCTGTGCTTTTGACGTACACCAATAATGATAACGATTCGCCTATTTTTATAATCTTGTCAACTGGTGACGTCTATATTACAAAAAAATAATCATAATTTATAAGTGTTCAATATGTCGACCGCTGGTTACTGACGTTGGGATATTGTCCTCTTTGGATGTCCATCCAACACTTTAATGTTCCTTGATCGCCCGATGGAACGGAAACCACTTCTAACATATCGACCACAATGGGCTTGAAACGCACTCGTTTACCTGTGCCTGGTTTTGTATCTGATGGACACGATACTTTTCGGGCTAAATCCCACGCTTCCTATAATGAAACAATGTACGTCGACGTTGTTTTTATAGATATCGTTATTATTTATTTTTGATTACTCGACTTATTTATCCGTTTTGTGTTAAAATGTGTTTAATTTGTAATAGTTAACCTGAATTGTATTGTCCGACTGAATAATTAATGTGTTTTCCACGGAACTCAAGTCACAGTTACCTCCGTCTTCAGTTGTCGAACAACCCTCATTTGCTGGCGGACGACATTGCTCTACTGGTATCTGGAACCGATACAAGTTCTTTCCTGAGTTGCTCTGCACATATCTAGAAAAAAATATTTCATTTATTAATACCATAATGAATACGAATACGGTTTTGTGCAAATAAAATTAAGTAATAATTTTTTTTTTTTATTTAATTTATATGTTTTCTAGCTTCTAATATTTATCTTTTAAATAATTTACGTATAATCGTTTAGAATTATTCAGTCACCATAATTACTTTTATACTTATTCGAATTTAAGAATCTCAATACTATAAATAAAAATACCGTCTGATTGTCTGAGATCTTAACATCGCGATATTTTTATATTGTATTTATAACATTTTTGTATTTTATGCGATCATTTGTAGGTATCATTATGTCTAAGCAAAAGTAATTAAACAAAATAATTATTTTCAAACGTGTATAGAAATCCGGAAAATTATTACGTTCAATTAGTGGACTTTTCCTCACTTGTTGCAATGTTGGAACGTTTTAAATGATTTTTCGTTTTGAATGTTTCATTCGTTCAGATGAATTTCGATATTGAGCAGATATTATTTATACGTTATACAGTCAGCAAAAAGAAACGCGTGTCTAATCAATTATCATATGACGTGAAAAATCCCGTTGTATATATTATACATTGTGCCAGCATATAATTTGTCATAATAGTATATCTATTTATTATATTCGTATTAATAAATATTTATTCGGCTCTACAGGAAAACGGCGAATAATGTACTTTACAAGTGCGGTGGGTAAAATTTCACAATTTAATAACTGAAGTTACTATCTCCTCAACTATGTATCATACTTAGTGAACGTATGTGATTACGCGGTGTTAATTGAAAACACAAATATTTAATTATCGTGATAACATTACGCGCAAATACAAATACGTACAGTCGATTTTCCAATATGTATTCTGAGCACAAATACGGGTAAATATGTTGGTGTTTTTAATTCATTTTAACTTTTTCCAATTGTGTATCGTTAACTAACTAAACTGGTTGATTTTAGATTCTGAACGAAGCTATGAATGTATTGTTATTGTTATTGTTTGTTGTTTTTATTTGGTCTGTTTGATGTTCTACGCGAAACGTCCCCGGGCAGTCTCCTCGAGCGTGATGGAAAAACAACCGTTCGGTCGCGCGGAAGACCCGTCAAAACGGTCGACGTTATTGCGTCCAAAGAGCACCTCGGGAAGTGCAACGCGCGGCACTCACATGCAGTTGGGGTCGTCGTGCCGGCCCTTGCTGTAGACCACGCCGTCGAACCGCTCGAGGAACTCGATTTCCACGGCGATCAGACCGCCGGCGGAGTCGGCGTCCGCGCAATCCACGCGGATGCCCTTGAGCTGCACGCGGCGCTCGACGCCGTTCTCGTCGCCGCGCCCGCTCTGACGCGTCGCCCGGCCGGCCATGGCCGCCGACGCCGCGTTCATCATGATCACGCCCGATTCATCGTGGCTCGTGCCGGCTGCGTGCGGCGACAGCGATCCGTCGGCCTGTGTTTCGAGGGCAGAGACAATGGTTAGTCAATAATCGACAAAATATCGGCTTCGTGACAACAAACGCCAAGCTACACGCGACGATTCACAAACGAAGACTGCGTTACCAGCGTTTTCACGCCCGGCGTGACCGACTTGGAATCGCGTCACTTACTTCTTCGAAAAAATAAACGAACGAACGCGAAATCGTATTTGTTTTTATTCTGTTTTCACGCCTAGATTATTGATCTAATGTATGTGTGATTGTCACCCGACGGTTGACTTTGCCTATCAAGTGGTCCGTGTTAATGTACACCGTCTATTATTATTATCAGCGTCACGACCTATTGTGCAGAATCGTGTGTTGATTGTCTATTTTTCGCGTGTTTTGCGAAGCGTGTCCGGAAAGCAATCCCGTCCTTTGGCCGTACCGCTCACGATGATGAAAACGTGCTTGGCAGCGCTGGGGACTCGCGCGACCGTGCGACACCAGACCGAATCGTTCCAAAACGCCCCGGGCAATTCAACGGGCCGTTTCTGACCGAGCACGGAATTTTCGCTAGCCCGACCCGAGTCGCGGGAACCCTTAAAAGGAAAAACACTCGAAGACGTCGAGGGAACTGCAGCGAACGCGAGTTATCGAGAGAAATGTGTTCGCGTTAGTTCGATTAGTTCCGCCGGCCACGACTGCGGCGAGTCCGGACGCCTTCCGGACACGCCTCGCGCGTCCGACCGAAACGAACGTAAAAACCGAATGAAACCGAACGGCCCGCGCGATATAAGGCGCGTCCGAGGCGACCCATTGTTTCCGGCACAGTGAAAGCGGTACGGTGATCGACGTGGTACGACGCGCCCCGTTCTCGCGGCCGGGTCGAATGTCGCCGCGTGAAAGGAACGCGTTCACGGTAACGTTCGTTTCGCCGGCGGGCGGACGCGCGCCATTGCCCGACCTGGCCTGACCTGACCTGACCTGACCTGACCTGGCCGATCGGCGCGAGATGGAGGGAACGGACGCCCGGACGTCCAGATGAAACCCGTCCGGACGGAGTGTCGCGCGAGAACCGGTAGCCTGACCACCTAACCGCGGATGACCGAGCCGGTCACGGGTTTGTCCGCGCGAATATGTCCGCCATGTCCGTGGGTAACGCGGCGGCGGTGCAGGGACGACGCTAGATTTGTATATCGGTGTGAATTCCCGATCGCTTTGTTGTCTGCGGTTTATTTTGGTAAAAGCGACGGTGTATTAGAAGTAAAACGGGAAAAGTCTTGATGTTTCCCCCGGGATCGGACAGATTGATGTCGCTTCACATTGCCTAACGAAGTCTGAGCCATTCGTCAACGGACCGTTGTTGTTATTATCAGGAGTTCGAATATGAAAACGCATTACGAGACTAAACACAAATTATTTGGCGAAAAGTCACTCGGGCCCGCGGGTAAAAATTCAGGGGAGGAGGGAAACAGTCTTAGTTTGTATTAAAAATCAAAAACACTATTATTAATGTGTAACGGGTATTTTCAAGAATAATATTATCATAACCAAATTGAATTGGTGTTAAATTAAAATTTTACATATTGCACTTACTACAAGTCTATAAAAAATTTATAACTTATAACTAATCGAACACAAATCTCAATTTCCCAAATTCATCAACAAGATTTTCTTATTCATATTGATATGATTTCATTTGACTTGTAAAGAAGCTAGGGGAGAGGCGGAGTTATTGGTGACCCCTGGACTAAACGTTTACGCGGACTCGAATCGGTCGCGACGTTACAGCGGTCTAACGAGAAAACGGATCGTATGAGTTTTGGTTTTGAACGGCGCGTAATGTTACCACGTCGTACTGTCCCGCGTCGTTTCGTCGGGAATACAGTTGACGACGAACGTCTCCCCCGACGGTTTTCGCAATCTTAATACGGATCCGACAGTACGGCGTTATAACGAAACGAGGCCGGAACTCGCAAAAATACTAAGCCGAAACTTAAATCGTTTCCGAGAGTTGTGTTTTGAACGAAAAAAAAAAACGAAAAAAAAAAACGAAAAAAACGATAAAACGATACCGCCGTCTTCGGCACGTGTTTATGTCGCGCGCGGGACAGTGAGGTTTAATTCTCGTGCTCGCGGTACGACGAGCATGTCAAACGCTCAGACGTTTTCGTCTGAGGTCGTTAAACTGACATTATACGGACAAAAGAAAATTTTGCGACCGAAAAGTGGTCGCTTTCGTTACGCAACAAGTCCGGGTTGTTTATGCCGATCACGTTTTCCAAACATCGATTTAAATAATCTCGAGCTGTCCGCGTTCGTGAAACGAAACTCGCGTTTTTTCTTTTAACATTTCGTATAGATAGTTAATTACATATATATATATATATTACTCGTTCGAAAAAAGATTATTTAACGTGACTTTTCGCCAGCCCGGAACGTCAGCCAGACGCCCGAAAATCCGCGTCACTTCACGGCAACATTGCGCCGGACGGTACGTCGTCGGACACGGTAACGTTTCGCCGCGGGGCGAGTCGTCGACCCGAGAGGTCGCGAGACGCGGCAGACCGCGCGGCGTTTTTTTTAATTCCCTCCCCCGCCCGCCGTAGACGCCGAACACGTTATTCGGCCGCGGTCGCGTGTAAAACGTCGGAAGGTGAAACGTGAAACCTGACCCAACCCAACCGTCTTGCCGCGGTTTCCGAAAAAGAAATAGAAAGAAAAAGAAAGTGCCCCGACGACGGTCCCGTCGTCCTCGCCGTCGATACGAACCCGTCAGCACGTTCGCACCACAGGCGAAACACAGGCAGGGTTATTGTCGTTTCCGCCGAAACTTCGCGACGAACAGGGAAATACGGTTCGTCTCGGTAGACAACGGAAACCGTCGGTGACCAGAAATTATGGTTTACAAATAAACTTCAAAAACATAGTAAGTCTTTACGAATTCTTTTCGTGATAAATCGTGTCGTGTGCAATTTCAACGCGTAAACGCACAACGCGCTGCGATGTTTCGTGCGTTATCCGTTACGTTGTAAAACACTCGACGCTGTCCAACAACCTCTCGACAAAAGTAAATAAACCGTATGCAAACGCGGTCGGGCGAGTGTTTCTTCGAGTTTCACTTTCGTTTGCAACGGTTCTTCAAAGATTTTCACTGACAAGCACGAGCAGAATTTGCGGGTACGGGTTTTTTTGAAAACGACACGATAGTCTGTACGCACGCAGACAACAGTGGCAAACCAACGAGTTTTTACTTGAACGACGGCCGTAGTATTCGTTTTTTGTATTTGTTTTTTTTTTGAGATCTGAACGGATTATTCCGACACGATGACGTTCTCTCCGTCCGTGCGCACACGTGCGTGTGTTATTCACGTGGTGGAAGATTTTGGATTCGTGCCGTTCGCCACGAGATCTTCTCGGGGCGAAACACGCGATGTAAACGAAAACGAGTCGGCACGTACGTGGCAAAACACGATCACGGGACACGACGAGCTCGACGGAATGTAGTGCCCGGACTCGGACATCTGGAGACGGGAACGAATCGAAGCACGATTATTGACGTCCGTACGGCCACGCGGCGTACGATCGGTAAAAATAAAAATAAAAAATAAAACCGTCGTCGCGTACGCAATCATTTCGACGCCGCGTTCCCTGCCGGTCGTAGTGGTTGGGCAATCTGTTGATGCACTCGTATTCGAACGCGGTCGTGGCGTGCGCAACGCGAATCGCAGTTTATCGGGTGAAACCGCAGTTCGTGTCACGTTGAGCGCCTCGGACGTCTGGCCTTAAAAATGATAAAACGCGCGTTTTTATCAAACGCCCGGAGCGATTTCGTTACGATAATAACCGTCCCCCGGTACCCCGGGGGGTCCCGTCTCACGACGGAATATTATATTATCTCGCTATCGCCGTCGTAATGTGCCACGATATTAGCCGTAAAATTGTTTTACGGTTTGCCCGGAAGAAGAGCATTTGGATATAGAAAAAACGGTTCTGATGATGATATCCGACCTAAGCTTTGGCAACGACGCTCATAACGGTGTACGAATACGTACATACATATATATATATATATTTAGCCATAAAGTCGTGTTTCGTATTTATTCTTTATTAAAAACGAAAAAACGAGCGAACCGTTGCCAAATGTTGCTGGAGCTTATGGTACCGCGTGTGCGATTTATGAACGAAAACGGGAATGTTCGCTCGTGAAAATCCGCGTCTACTTACGTTCGTCGCGCGGTTATTTTTTTATACGTTTCGTTTTTTTTTTTTCTCCGAGACGTTTCACGCGTTCCAACGTGAGTGGCGATTAGAACGACTAGAGTCGTTAAAAATAATGACGACGGATTAAAATTCCAACGTTTGATCAAAAAAAAAAAAAAATCGTTCCAGTCGTTTTCTACAGAATTTCGAAACGCGAACCAAAAAATCCCGTGCGTAGGGGAAAAAAAATGTGCGCGTTCTCTTTTATCTGGACGCCGTAAAACGTTCATTTGCACGCGCGTCGAAATGCGAGCGCGGAAAAGTGTTCGCGGGCAAAACATACGGAACCGGCAAAATATCGGTTTTCACGGGAAACGCGAACTGAGAAACCGATAGTTTTGGAACGCGACACAGTTCGTCCCCGGATATCAGCTTACCGACCGCAAGGTGCGCGAAACGATATAAAAAACACGTGTTATCCGCGGGCGAAAACGTCGAAACGACGCGATAGAACGAACGCGCGGCTCAGAAAATCCATAAACCCGGCGGCGGTTCATCGTCGTCGTCGTCGTATAATCATTATCGTTACCGTGTTGTGTGTGTACGTGCGTACATCAAACACAACGGACACGTCTGAAGTTTGAAACTTTCGCGACGTCCCGTACGGGTTATTATTATCTCCTTCTTCTTCTTATTCTTCTTCTTATTATTATTAGTTTAATGCGTTTCGCCGCGGTACGTCCGATTCCGACGACTGTTTTCACACGGTCGGCGGGCCCATTGGAGTTTTTCCGATCGGATCGTTCTCGACCCATCGGACGCTTGTCCGTAGAACGTCACGTCGCAAAAAAAAACCCCCTTATATAAATGTAGGATTTACGGTCGGACGCCTTCGGCCAGTCGCCACGAATGTCATCGTCCTCGTGCACGACGTCCCGATCACGGCCGTGTTTTCCCGCGTAGGGCGTCGCGACCGTCCGTCGTCGTTCGTACGGGAATCGATTTTCAGACGTGCAACAATAGACGTAGACGTAGACGCGGGGTCGAATGAGATGTCGAAAGCCGAAACTCTCGCGTTTTCGTTTCGTCCGGTCGATGGCGCGCGCGTCCGCTGAACCGTTCAAAGCCCGTAATTAGTGTTATTATTAGTGTTGTTTTTGTTGCGATCCAGAAGTTTCCGCGGAAATTCGCCCGCGCCTTTTTGCGCGCCGAAACGCGCGCCGTTTACTTTCCGAAAGTTTACAGCCGAAACGTATTTACGCGTTTACCTGATACGTTTACCCTCCCCCCGCGGCGAGCGATTGTCGCTACGATCCGTTCACGGACCGTACGGATAATGCTCTGTAAAATATCGCACGTGTTTTGTACACCCGAAAAAACTCATCCGGCCATTGAATGCGTGTGATTCAACTATCATAACGATGATTATCGTTAAACAGCACAACCGAAAAATGAAAAAAAAGTGTGTTTTCCGCCTTGAGTGGATAGACGTTCGAATTAATTCTGTGACGACCCGATCTCGTCCAAAACATACGTCGAATGGTCGAGATACGACTTTAAAATCACAAGGTTTATGCACTAAAAACTGTCGAATCCTAATTATTACAATAACAATAACATTCAAGCCATTTGCTTTCGTAGACAAATTTCGGATTTGTTTTCTTACCCACGCGTATATATTACGCGTCTATATTGTATTATGTTTTTTTTCATACCTTTTGTTCGACATTTTTTCAAATATATTATTAATAATAAGGTACGGTTTTCAAGCACGCTAGTCCGACGGACAAAAGGAACTGGCCGCATATTCATGCGCGTAAATAATAATATTATTATCGTTACGGTACGGAAACGATCTGTATTGAATTGGTCTCTTATCATTTAATTACGGTATTACGGCTCACGCGTTATTAACGTGCATCAGGGAAAAAACCCGTTTCCGCTTTCGGCGTCGGTTGCGGGCCACCGACACGTGCGAAAAAACGATTTAAAACGAACGTCAATCGCAACGGAGTCGACGTTCAGTACACGCACAAAACGGTTAGTATAATGATTAAACATAGGGGTTTTTGTTTTTTACGGCAGACGTTCGAAAATATCTGTCTACGGTACTCATAGTTTTGGAGTTTCCAAAACCCCGAACACATGCGATCGTCGTTCGGCGCGTGTTAAACAGCTTATGCACCAAAAATACTTCAAAGTCATAAGACCGGTCACGTGTCATCAGATAAAAATATCTTTGAATTCTGGAGACAAACAAAATTTTTTTTTTTTGACGTTATTAACATTCCTAAGACGAGCGCTATTAATACGACTTCTCGTTATCGCACTCGAGTGTCGGTTTTAAGGAACGATCGTCGTTTAACGAGTTGTAATCGGTGTCAAATGTTCGCACCAAAGAGTACAATCGCACACTAACGTAACAGACGTATGTGTATAATAAGTCTAACGTGGTTTCGGTAAAATAATGATATTATTTTTCACCTTCAAATATCATACGCACAAGTACGACCGCGCTTACTCTTACAACACTGTAACAATTCGACTGTCTCCAAATCGAAAATATTCGGACGGACGTGCGGTTATTTTATAATAATACGCACCAGTTGCGCCGGACCTATCATTCAAAGAGTGGCAGCCGGCCACCTTTTTTTAAGGTTTTTTTAACTCATAAAAATATTTCAACTACAGGTGACATAATTTTTGTCGGTAAGTTTTTATAAATTAATATCATTATAATTTATGACCTATAACTATGACCAATTCACCAACCCAATTCAGTTTAGCAGCCGTAACGTATGTTCATGTATAACAAGCGATGGCAAACAGGTCGGTCTTAAGGAGTTATGATGAGTTAAATCTATAAGTTTCGATGGTCTAAATACAAGATAATATACAAAGAAATTCAAATCGTAAAATGTTTCATTAAGTTAAATTTTCTTACATTTCAATTAAATGTGAATACTATACTAATTTTATAAAAAAAAATTTTATATATATGTATTACAAATTAATGTCTACTGCAGGGGTGGCCAACAGGTCGATGGCGTATCACTTTCGTCTTTTCGATGTAAATAAAATCAAGGCCATTTGTTAAATCGAAAAGCCGACGGTCAAAAAAAAAACACTCAAAACACTCGATCTCAGGTCCGTTAAAGTTGGCCATCCCTGGCCTATGACGTGGTGATGGGTGATGAGCACCCCACAGGTGATTTTACCCGTCCGATTTAAATTTAGTTCGGCGTCACCGGCACGCACGCACGCACGCACGCACGCACGTCTATTAATTACATAATAGAACGATCGATCCGAAATGAAATCACACGAGCCGATGGCCCGCGTACGCGGTTACCGCGCATCGGCCTCCCCCGGCGACCGACGCGGCGGTTTAATTACTCTATCCGTGTCCGCGAAACTTTATGGTTAGCGCGACGGATTACCGCGAACGAGCGTACGGTTACGCGACGCGTTCGTATTAACCGCGTGTTACCCTGGGGACCGGAACCGGACGACCCTCTCTCGCGCTTGACCATAATTGTGTACAACCCAATATTGTGCGGCCGAGTCGGCTTTTTTAACTCTTCTTCTTCTTTTTTTTTTTTTTATCTCGCGCCTTTGACTTTTCGACGCCCCGACAATAACGATCACGGCGATATCGTGAAACGTCAATAATCAATAAGAAACGAGTCGGTGTCTCAACGAGAACGTCTCGGAAAACTCCGTGTCGAAAGAAGTAAAAACAAAAAACAAAACCGAAAAGGTTTCCGACAGTTGTGATATCTTCCGGATGTCAATTAATTAATCTGAACGTCACTTAAATACACGTGTGAGAAATTACGTTCGAGCCGGTTGAATAATGACGAATTGTCTTACTAGACGTGACGGCAAGAAAACGCAGCATAATTGAAGATAATAAATCACCGTGCGTTATTGATGACATTGAGCTCAGTACGATATAGACTCCGTTACCGGGTAGATGGTACTCGTTGTAACCACACCAGGCCGAGCAATTCAGTTTGTCGTAACTTACAATCGATTTAAACACAACTTCAGATTTCTATACTGCATTTACGTGACATCTAATTGAGGCGTACGAGTATTCGGCTTTGAAATCACCTCACCGCTTTTACGACTTTTCTTCGCAGGGTAATAACGTAATTATCGGGTTACAGATACGATTAATTTATTAATTAATTATTTTTCATTTTTTTAATACGTATTTCGAACCTTTGTGAATTTTTAGAGCATACCTCATTATTTGAAATGGTGTTTTCATTTAGGGAACACGTCGATTGTCCATGTGACATGTAGCAAAAACATTTATTTACGGAAAATGTCAAAAGAAAATAACAAATTTAAGTAAGCAAATCGATTTTAAACATATATTTTTTAGTACCTATACAGGGCGCCCCGCTAAGATCTGACAGGTGCAATCGATTTCATTCTGTTCGCCATTTTCAAGTTTTATTTATATAATTACCAAAACTCTGCGCTACGATTATCACATTTTAGATTTGTTTTTTATGATTTCTTCCTAAGAAAAATCTATCCGAAAAACCGTGACACGAACCGAAAACAAAATACACGTCTCGTCGTAAAAACAACAACAGCCTAATCTAAAATCGCTATAATCGCGTAGAAATATTGAGTACGTGTATGGAACGACGACTGATAAACGCAGTTGGGGTGCGCCGACGGCCGCTTATCGTTGCACACACGAATGTACGCTTAACCTAATAATTTGCTGTCCCGAAAGTTATTTCAATAATACGACACAACGGCAATTTTCGTGATATTATATACGGTGCGGGGTTTTTTTTTCAATTTAGGTTTGACAATTATTTTAGGGATTACGTGATAAGGGGGGATACAAAGAGAAAAAATGAATACAAATAAATAGAAAAAAGTTAATATAGAAAGCCTGAAATGTTAATAAAGGACAAAACGGATAGAACGAAAAGTGGTTGTTGGGAGGAGAGAATATGTTTGGCGTCGAACGGAATGTTGAAAAAATTAAAAAAGGAGTTCAGGTACGCCTGGTTAGGAGATGATTTGGAACGGTTGAAAAGGATATGAGATACGTCACGGATCGATGGGTTGTTGCGGAGGGTTCAAAGGAGGGAATCGTTCGAAAGACAGTCTAAGAGAACGAGAAGGAAGTAGAAAGTGGCCAAAGCGAAGTCGAAAGAAAGAAGATACGTGATTTCTGGATAGGTTGAGATCATGGATCCGGGGGTAGGGTCGGAGAAATCGATCGGCACCGGTCGGATCGTGCGGGTTATTGTCTTGTATCCGGAGTCCGTACAATACGCCGCGCGATTGTTCGTGTTGCGCGCGTTTACAAACCGTTTACTAGTCTACGTCACGATATTACAATCATAATGATATATATATATTCGACAACTAAAAACATGCATATTCGCATCGTAGTCGACGAGGAACGTTATACACGTCGGCTCTGTTGTTACCGCGGCCGGTACTTATGGTTACGATCGTTCGTCAACGTGCGAAATAAAACACGCTCGTCGTATCGACTGCGGGTAAACGTTAACCGACGTCGTGAGGTAACTTATCATACAAAAACAAAAACAAAATAATAATAATAATAACAATAATGATAACAATGATTATTATCGTTATTGTTGTTTTAACGTATCGGGTTTGAAATACTGACGACCGGTCGTCGCACTCGATCCCGAGTAAGTCTGCGCCTTTCTAAACGCGTTGAAAACATGGTAACGTCTCTCGTTACGTATACGCGTTGCACATTATCGTTTTCCGCAGAAACTCGTCGTCATATGACGTCAGCGTGATGGACAGTGTGGTTTTTGTTTTTTTACCGGAGTTTATGTAAATTAGCGTATAAAGGTTAGGTTGTAATTACATTTTACAGGATCACTTTTTTTTTTTTTTGGAAAAAAGGTTTTTTATGACGGGACTCGTGAAACAATACGTGCCACCGCGTCCAACGTCAAAAAAAAAAACGAAAATCGCATTCAAATGAATTGTCGGTAAAAATATTAATACGTACGTTATCAGACCGGCCCGACAGTTAGGATTCGTCTCTCTAAGTCGGGTTGAATGTAGTGGCTCGTTTACCATGTAAAATATTATCGGGTTATCAATTTTCCCGACTTCAAAAGTTCATTGTATAAAGGGCGTATACGTATCACAATGTACATATAATGTGAAATGAGGTTCAAACACAGAACGCTTTACGTACGTCGTATAAAACACGAGATTTCAAAAGACAAATATATAAATAATACGTTCCGTCTCGATTATTTCATTTCTATAATAAATAATGGATTTAATGGAAATTATGTTTGATTTATTTGTAATTACGATTTAAGTTATCCGGCAAATACTGAACCGGACGAAAATTATGGAGATTTATTAATAATGTTTGGTGTAAAAACTTGGAGCGCTTATAAAATATGAATTCGTTTTGTTATTGTTTGCGTAACGCGCCGCGCCCAACGCTTTGCTAAATCAATTATTAATGCGTTTCTTTAAAATAACTAGAATTAATTTTTAACGAAATCGATTTCAAAAAAACGAAGCCAATCGCCGTCTGTTGACGCGATGCCTTTTTAATGGAAAATAATAATAATAATAATAATAATAAAAATCCTGTAAAATCTTAATCCGACTTTCCCGGAATAATAAATAGATTTACCGAATACGAAATTTAATTTCAGCGCCATACAACGCACACACGTCAAATAATTAATTTAAATTAAATTTATCTCGCGTCAATTAGAAAATTCATGAAGATGTTTAACCATTCATTCATTAGACGAATTAATAGTGTTCGCGTACCGATTTTGAATACTAATATAATAATAATAATATTATTATTATAAAAGCGTCTTTGGAATAATTCATACATCATTATCCGCGTTAACACGTTCAGGTGTATATATATGTATACATTATGTTATGTTATGCGAAGTAACGCGGTACGACTTTCATTTATTTATTGCTCTACGGCTGAGGAAAACGTTGCTCGTATATAATACAATCTTTATTGCTCATAATTTATGTGCGAAACTCGTAGAACGACTCGTACGAAAGTTAAAAAAAACAAATGAACAAAGTAACGTTCATTGATAATATTTCGGCAACAAATTTATTTCGATTATCCAAGTTGATTGAAATTGATGTTGGAAACGCGTAGAGCTCAGCAAACGTAAATTTCTCTTTCTCAAAACAAAAGGTACGTAACATGTTTACATTACGAAAATATATTTCACTCGAAACCGCGTGTAGCGTTGGTAATTTTCAAAAGGTACGACGCACATGTATATCGAAAACCCGTAAGTCTTTGGAAACGTCTTTAATATCTTTTCCAAACAACATGGCGCTGATTAGAAGAACCGAACACACACGTGTTCCTCTTTATATACACATCTTTATTCGTTTCCTGTAATGTTGTGTTTATTTTTCCCTGTGTACGACCGCTTGAAATTATATTAATGTAACGAGATTTCGAGGATTTCTGGAACGCAGTACGGAATTTTATGCTAAAAGTAAAATAACGATAAGTACTACACAAAGAGCCAAACATTGGCGTAACTGAAGACCCGCCGACGACGGGGGAGGGGCCCGCGTGAACTCGACGGCCGTTGCCTCTAAAGTCTGATAAAACTATAAAGAGAAAAAAAGTATCTTCAAATTTAAACCAGTCCGATCGTGCAGCTAAATTTATAATTATACCTCTCGTGTTTCGATCAAATTCAAAATAAATTTCCAGCAGCACAAGCGTACGCGAATATAATATCGTGGGGAAATTCAAATTTCATTATTATCACGCAGTTAACGTATACGACTTCGAACGAAAACAAATTATACGCTACGGTTATAAATCTTTTTTGAAGCCGGTTAGCATAAACCGATTGTGTCCAACGCCCGATTCGTGTATCAATGAACGATTCCGTGTATCACGAACCTACGAGCCTCGTATATATAATAAAAACTCGTGTGCGAAATACGTCAGTACTTGTATTTTAAATACAAAATAACTTTTCTCGATATTTGTAAACAAACAAACCAAAATGCTCATTACTATGACGCCTGTACTGAAAGTCAACCTGTACTGTTGCACGTGCATTCGTTCTTGATACGAGAAACAATCGCGACCAGTCGGCACTTATATACATAATCGTACGTCGTGCTATAATTATAACCAATCGGTCTTTATTTTTACGAAATCGTTTTAAATGTTTTCGTCAGTCGCGTACGATACGCGAATCTCTGCATCCTTAAAACACTCGCGGGAAGCGTTCGAAATGTAGCCACGACCATGGTATCCCTAGACTGCCGTTGTCTTGTCTTCGGAAAAGTCACTCGAACCCGTAGACCGGACTTAAAGCCCGACGACTAGGTCATATTTCAAAATTTCATACGAAAAAAAAATGTATTTTACAATTTGGAAGTGTACAAAAGTGGGAAAACGGTTGAGAAATATTGTGGACGGGACCGCGGCCGCGAGACAGCCATCGCATCATCGCCAAGGTTTTCGAACAATCATATAATAATATATGACCGTCGTTGACGTTTCCAGCCGATTAATTAAAAACGGGTTTTCCATTGATTTTTTTTTTTGTGTTTCTTTTTTACCGTGTCGCGCGTGCGATTAACTCTCTCGGGCCGGCCGAATAAACTTGACCTTTGACGTTCAACATCAACGTAACCCTTTCCGTAAGTCGGCACTTACCCGTACGAGAACCGCCAGGAAACACAATGGCAACCACGTCCACGACATTCTCGGCGGGTCCGGCGATTGTCGCTCTGTGAAACGACAGAAAAAAAACGAAATAAATTAATAAACAATTAAAACGCATTAAACGACGTTCGAAGTCGCGGCAAACGTTTGACGGATTCGGCATTCAAACGTTTTATCGTCGATTACGGGTGAACGCGGCGCGCGTTCATTTCATTTCATAACCGCGACGACGAGCGTGAATAATATCCATACGTAACCTGTTATGACAACAACGAAAGATAAACACGTCGGACCGAACAACGGGTTTTAATATATTATACGAATGTTTTTCGCTTCGGTTGTTACCTGTTTAATTTTTTTTAATGCCAATAATAGTGTACGGAAAAGTTGAATCGACGATGCGCGACCGCAAGTGCAAAGATTACAATATACGCCTTGTTCGGTGTTGTAAACTATTCGGGAACGAGTATTTAAAAATACCCGCTCTGGTCGTGGCATTCGATTATGCGTTTGAATACCATTTTACGTTTTCGATATTGAACGCCTTGGACTCCTTTATAAATGAATGTTATATAATCGAAGTACATCGTCATAATTGATAAACTCCTCGTATTTTTCAACGACCGTCCGAACGTTTAAAAAACGATTGAAATACGTTTTTTTTTTTTTTTTTGTTATTTTGAGTTTTCCCGAAAAATCGTAAACTCCGTGATGAAAGAAGTGAAAAAGAGAAAAAAAAATACAGCTGTAAGAGTCGTGATATCGTTCGGATGCCGATTAATTGTACGCCTCGATTAAATACACGTGTGAGATTACGTTCGCGTCGGTCAAATCATGACGAATTATTCACTTGACGTGATGACAAGAAAACGCAACGTTAATAAATGATATTAATCACCGTGCGTTATTGATGCGATTTGGGTTCGTTATGAAATCGACCCCGTTACCGGGTTGATAACGTACTCGTTGCAACCACACCAGACCGAGCAAATTAGTTTGTCACAACTCACGACCAATTTAAACGTAATTTCAGATTTCTGTACTGTGTTTACGTGACATCTGATTAAGAGGCATACGAGTTAGAACTTTTCTTCGGAGGGTAATAACGCAATTATCGGGTTATGGAAACGATTAATTTTTTTTTTTAGTACCTATTTCGAACCTTTGTGAGTTGTTAGAACACACTTTATCATTTGAAACGGTGTTTTTTCGATCACTCGGGGAACACATCGAGTAAATTGACGTAAAACGTCAAAAGAAATTAAAGTAAATCGATTTTAAACGTCATTTTCAGCGTGTTTACGGGGCGCCCCGTTGAGATCCGACGGGTGCAATCAATTCCGTTTCCGAGAGTCCTAACCGTTTATTGAAATACGACGCGACTTAGTCACGCGTCGAGCGAACAGAAGCCGCGCCGGTCCGATTCCTCTCAGCGGGCCCCGTTCCATTGTCTTCTTGCCGCGAGCGCGATATCGTTTTTACGCGTCATCGTCTTCGGTTTCCGCCCGACTACTGGTACCTGACGGGACGTCGCGCGAGAGACCTGAACGCCGGTCGGCCTGAAGCGGACACGCGCCTCACGTCCAAGTTCGTTTTTCCGGTCGACGTTCCCGTGGCCGACCGGTTCGAAATGTCCGTTCGCGCCGCGTATTCATTTTTCTCGAGTTCATGTTTTTCAAACGGTTTTTACACATACACACACACATACACAGATAAATTAGATGTCGAGAGAGTTTTTGTAATACCGCGCTTCGTCCGCAGTCTCGTCGCCCTTTAATCCTAACAACTCTATTACCGACGCGCGGCTAGTAACGGGAGTAATTTTCTCCGCTGAATATACACTAATAACACGTCAACGCTTTCGTTAGGTCAGTGATAATTCGATTTTTCGATATTTTTTAAACGATATTTATGCACAAGTGTACTTGGCCTAAAACAAATGTAGGCGCTTCGCAGAATGTCTAAGAATTGTCAATAAGCAGCGTCGAAAATCAAATCGTTTATCGTGTGTCCAAAACCAGTGAGAATCACGCGTAATGCTTACGTCTTGTCCGTGAAGTCGCGTAGTTCGTTTTTATACGACTATTTTATTTATTTTTTTTTATTACGAATACGCGAATAAAGGTATACGAATTTTATCGATATTATCGTTGTCGGATGACGCCGATCGAAAACCGTCCGCGGTTCTAGAACCTTCGTGTGACATAAATCGACATAAAAATGTGTAATAAAACGTATTAAAAGGTATTTGCATTAACGACGCGGTCCGGACGGATTCCGCCGGAGCTTATTGTATCATGACGTGTATATAATAATATAAGCCACGTGAAAGCGATAAAAAAAAAAATCGAACAAAAGCAATCGAACGACGCGCATGTTTACCGCCCACCCACGCGGGACTCTCGATAAATAACGAACGTTTTCTGCTCGTTAATTTCGCGCGCACCGTAATAATAATATTTCATAAAACGATAAAAACGAGAAGAACGAAAAAAAAGAATGAAAACTATAGGCGAATTTTTTTTCCGTACACGCGCATATAACGCGCCAAAGCCGCGACGAGCGTTAGAAAACATTCAAATGAAAAATGTATAAAACTTGTTTAATTGCTATATTACCGGTATCGATTGAAAGTCGGACGTGAAAAGACATTAATATTTCGACGAGCCTCCCAATGCACGCGCGGTTTCGGCGGTAACTAATGGAATTATCGTTTTTTTTCCTCCCCCCCCCCCCCCCGGTCGTTTGAAAGACCCGTGGTCCACGACGAGCGCGTAACGGCGGGTTAGCGATGCTGACCTACACACTCTCGGCGAGCACGACAACAGCACAAGACATCGGCGAATAAAGACACCGGGTCACGCGCGAGCACAACGTTTATTCCGTTGGCTACCCAAGGCGGTCCCCGGTCTCTCGATCGTTGTCGTCCGCGTCGGGTAATTTTTTATTTTTTAGCGACAAGTCGAACGACGGACACGGAGTTTTCCTTGGGGGGGATTTGGGGGGAGATCGTTAACGAAAATACGCAAACGATTAAAGGTTTCCTCTCCGGAATACGCGCAATCGCACGACCGAGAACAACGAACGACGGCGGTTAGGTTAGCTTGACGTTTGTGTTTGACGTGTGGACGGGAAACCGCGGGCAATGGGGACCGCGTGATTAGACGGCCGGGGCCGGTGTTTGAACCGTCAATTACCGTTTTTTTTTTTAGTTTTCTGGACGACGTGACCCGCGCGAAAGACAAATGAAATCCACGCGCTCGGGAATGGAATAACGCCGCGGGAACGCCGATCGACGGTGCTCGTGGGATCCGTTTGGCACGCGGCGCAACGCGATCGATCCGATAGTAGTGCGAGACGCGAATGAAAACGAATCCGGGCCCCCGTCGTGCTTACAATGACTTCAACATGAATTCTAACGTTTGATTTCTTGTTTTTACAAGAGGCGCCTAAATATGTTGGACGCACGGCTCCTGTGGCTCTCATACGCCCATACAAAACATCAGTTGTTCTAGTCGCCCAAAAATAAGTTTGAAACACGAGTGCCACTAATTTACTGCAGTTTAATATAAGAATCGGTACATGTATATTTTCAAACTTCCGCACTATCCTCACACGCCCCTACCGACGCCAAAACCGCCCGATCTCATGAAATAAAAATAATGAGTAATACGTAGTGAGAAATCAAATTATTTATTCACCAGTATTGTATAAAGATGCGATGTGACTGGGATGGCACGACTCAATTCATTTTTCTGATTCAAATTGATAACACGTATGTATTATGTTTTTTTTCCCCGGAAAACATCCCCCCGCCTCCTCCTCCTCTTTTGTGGGAACCCTGACGACGCGAAGCGCAACGCCGAACGTTCGGTTAAAACCGTCGTCTACTAACCTTATTTGTTGTGTGTGCGTGTGACGCTGGCGGACAAACGATATTCTCGACGGACGTCTGCGTTCGCGTCTGGACGAAAGACGAACCAACAAACCGATTTGAACAGTGTTCACGCGTAGACCGCCGTCACATCGTCGCGATTACACGCGCACAAGTACATTTCTCCGGACGATCGCGAGAATAAAGGAGACGATTCCGAACGCGGAGAAAGTTTATATATGCCCGGCCGGGCGCGCGCCGTTCGCGACGGTTAATATTTTTCTTCTTCTTCTTCTTCTTTTTCTTCTTCTGGGGGCCGACGATGGCCGTGAAACGATACATCGCCGCGCGAATTATAATATGACCTCGCGCGTCCGCAGGTACCGGTTTACGACGATATCGAACCAGTGTGTTTTTAGTCGTAACGATAAACAAACCAACGGTCGTTTTCGTTTTCGTTTTCGTTTTTCCAAACTCCGTTATACGCGCGCGATTCACCTCGCCACGGACTAGAAATCAGCTTGCCCGCGTTGGTTTTCGTAAACACGTGACGAAGTCTCTTCCAGACTTACGAATTGATTGCACCGCTCTATTTCCCGAGTAGATGTTTTAGTGACAAATTGTTTTACGTTCGAAACAATGTCGTATACATTATTTTTCGTATCACTGCAACGGTATTAAAAAGTTGGAAAGTCTATGGTTTTTCGACAACACGCGTTTTATCTATTTAAACGACAAACGTCTTATTACCTAATGACATGTGGTACAAGAGTGTACGGTAAACAAAAATGAACCAACTTTAACTTGATAGAAAAGAACAAACATAATACATAAATAAGGACGACACGAGAAATATTAAATATAATCAAAAATATAAATATTACCAGTGTTCGTCGAAACGTTAGGAGGAGAGTTTGAGATATAATTTTTTTTTTTTTAGATATTAGATAAAACGGAAAGGAATTCCTAGTATTAAAGTGATTAATTTTAAAGCGAATTAAAGATTGCACGAATCGATGTGAAATTTCGTATCCCAGAACGCTACGTGGGTATAGCTAAGAATTTCGATTCGTTCTCTGTTTTTAAGCTGATATTATATAATATAATTATAATGAAATAACGTCTTAACGTGGAAAAAAAAACAAACGGTACGACGAACTTACGAGAACAAATTTCCGTCGAAAGAGAAATATTTTCATTCGATATTTTAATTCGCGTTTCGTGTTGTCAAGACACGCATCAATTATTACTAATACCGCATGAAAGATCGACATTTAATTATCGTGCGCGTGCTTACGTACAAATATGAAAGAAGCACCTCGTCGGAATAAGAACTTCAATGATATGTATTTGAAGCATATAATTGAAAATCGTATGCAGTTTTGCTAGAGGTTAGCCGCGCGTTTGTAATCGTAAATAGAAAAGTAATTTAAATAAAAAGACAATTACAAGACGACGACAGGCGGTATCGAGCCATCACAAACAATGATGATATTACGCAATCAGAAATCCAATCTCATTTACATCGTACGTAATCTATCGCCATCATTAGCATTGTAAACAATTGAACGTGTTATTATAATATTCACGAGCATTAGACTACTATTGAAAGTACAGTTTAACGGACTCATCGACTCGATTATTATCAATACATATGATATTTGTATTATTAATAATAATTCAGTTGTTTTAATGTCAATTTATTGTATTCGGTCCGTGGACGTGGACGATTTTTAATTTTTTAAAAGCCCGAAATGTAATCCGAGCATATATATACATTAATGATGTTTCAGCGACGTTTATCGTACACGTTGATTATATAATAAATCGTACAGACGTCGCTCAGAGTCGTTTTTCGAACGATTCATCATTGTTTTCAAACCCATAACAATAATATAACGCAGTTGTATTTCGCGAACGCTTTTCCGCGTAGAAGCACCGTTTGTTTTGTACACGCGTTCGTTTCCAGTGGCCATTCGTATCCGGTCGGTACTCGATTTTTTACACGTTTTTACTCGTTCCTCAATGGTTTTCCTACCGTTTCTCCAGAATCGTATTCGTGAAATTATTCGGTTTCGAGACGCACGTTCGTTAACGTACGCAAACGACATCGAACAGATTATTGCGATTAATACGTATATTATTATTACGTACACATAAATCGTTTATATAACGCCCATAACGTCCATTGTAAATACGAATGTGCGTGTACCCCCGTGTACATAATCTATTTATCATATTGTGCGTACGGTCCTCCCCGGTTTCGAGATATAGTTCAATTAAAACCCGGAATGTGATTAACGGTTTAAAAAGTGTACCATCAAACGTACATTATTGTATCGTGTGCAACGCAAAACGAAAGCTTTTAATTTTCGAAACCGCTGTTATTACCGATATTATCGTTATACTCTAAACACGAGGTAATCTGCATTTGTTATATAACATACGACTTATTATTAATTATTATAATATTATAATATAATTATTGTATAAATTATTAATATGTACACGTATTCGTTATTTATTGGAGACCCACCAGTCGAACGGACGTTTCGATCGTCCGCGTTTTACGTTTAAAAATAACGAATTAAAATTTTAATATTTACCGCCAAATACATTTTTATTTTTTTATTTTATTTTTATCCTCTAATCGAATTTTTCAAGGTTATTACGAAATCGTAAAAACAACGGGAAAAACGTCATTTTTATACATGCATAAATATAATTATCGGTTATTTGACAAATTCAAAGGTTTTATACCATTCGGTGCAACGCGAACTTTACGAGCCAAAATGATAACTACTTTAAATTTTAAACACGCCAACTCCCTACCCAAGTTTGTTTTTAATTCACTATTCTCTTTCGGCAATAAAAAAAAAAAAAAAACGATATTAAATCGTTTGACGTTTATAATATTTTTTATGCTAATCACAGCAGTGTACCGAAGTCAATAAAATTTATTTTTTTTATTATTACCAATGGTTTTAATTTTTCTTTGAAAAAAAACTAATAAAACAAATCATTAATATTTCATTTTTATTATTATTATTAAAAAAATAATTATTATTTCGCAAAAAAATTATTATTATTTCGCAAAAAAATTATTATGATTTCGCAAAAAAAAATAAAATAAAAATAAACAGTGAAAAACGTGTTTACGGTTATACGACCGGCCGCGTAGGAATATCAATAAAAATAATAATGTCCAGTTTAAAATCTCGACTGATATACGTATATTGTATACGGATTATGCGTTTGAATCGTCTTCTCAAAAGTTGAAAACGACTTTTCGACAAATTTATTACGTACGTGAGATTCGAATTTTTATTTTAGCTAAACGCCTGTTCAATATAAATGTAGATTTTCCACGAGAAGTTTCGATCGCTTGAAAATGAAAACGAATTGTACTGGAAAACTTTTTGGTCTGTCACCGCACATAAAAATATTTCAAATTTTATACGGAGACCTACATGCATCTCATTCCGCGTACATAAGCAAACGACCGACCGGTGTTCACGTTTTCGTATTTCCACTTTTTGAACACAACGAACCCACAACACGGTACTCGCACGTCGTTCGTACACGCAAACGAACGGATATTGTAATTTTTTCACGTAACGTTGCGGTTTTTATTCATGCCGTTATTTAAATACCAAAAGTACAAAAGTTTCTTTCTCCCGCGATTCCATTCCGATATCCCCGCAGTATAAGCGCTTCTCGGTGATTTCCTTTGTCCCATCGTCGTTACAATATTCCGTTCGAGAGGCTGCTGTTACTCCCGTGGGTTTCTCGTCATCCGCAGGCTTGTCTATTTCCGCCGGCCACGGCGAACGCGTTCGTCGTCACGTCCGATTCTCGTCTAGCCCAACACCGGCGGCTCGTCGTCCCGACCGTTCCCGTCGAGATTCCCAACCAACATACGTCTACTGTAGACACGCGTAGCGTCTGGTCGTCGAGCTTTCGGCACGTCAGAAATCGGGATGTTACACAAACGAATCGCCGAGCTCGCGACGAGCGTTACCTACGCGCGGGACGTCACTGCGGGGCGTATAATCGTCCCGTCTACAATCGTGTCCAGATGACGCAGTGGTGTTTTTCGCGTCGAAGCCCGCGGGAAACGGACAAAGACGAGCCGAGCGATTCGTTTCCCGCGACTCGACGACAGAAGTTATTATCGTTACGGAAGGAAAAGCGCATTAGAAAAAAACAAGAACCGTTTTGTCGTGGTACACGTCCATTACGTCGGATTCGTTTTGTCCGAAGAAAGTCGTTTGTCGCGCACTTATGACGAAGATTAAACGTCTTTGGACACTTGGCGTTCCTCCCGCCGACGCATAATGGACCGGAATCCCGTGAAACGTTCGCGCGGGCATATCATTATGTATTTAACGTCGGTATTGATGCACGCGTCGGGATTAAAAAACAAAAAACCGATTTGTACACGTTCCGAACGTTTCGCGTGACGACGCGCGGTTAATAACTTATTTCGTTTTTGTTTGTAAACACGTCGAAAGAAAGAAAGAAAGAAAAAAAAAAGGAAACCTCGACGGTTTATCGATAGAGAATGTTTCGTGTGATACTTCGAGAAATAATATCACACACGTTAACCGCGTCGTAATTATTTCTGGAAGTTCGCTGTTCGACTTGTGGAAGACGCCGATCAGTGGCAAAACGCCTGGACAACAACGTGGTCTTCGTGAATGTTAACAGTCGGTCGAGAGTTCGGATTTCCAATCGGCGTACACGTCGTACGGTAACGCGAGACCGGAAAATTTGATAACCCGCGATGTTCATCGCCGCGTCGCCATTTGTTTGTTGCTGTTTTTTGTCATCCGTAATAACGAATTCATTCCCCCGTATTCAGATTTAGTTAGCGTCGTTGTTTATCGTCGATTTACTTGTTGTTGTTGTTGTTGTAATCTCAGCGCCGATACGCACTTCGTACGCAATAATAATAATAATAATAATCATAATCATAATGAACACGGTAACGTCGTGTCGTTATCCCTCCCGGACGGCACAATGTTTTACGTAACGTGTCGACGAACGTGCTCCGTCTCTCGTCCGCGGAATAATCGTACACGCCAACGACGACAATCGACGCGCCAAAAATTAAAACGAACCGCGTTGATCGCCATTGTTTTGTTGATTTTCGTTTTCGTTTTCGTTTTCGTTTTTTTACACGATCGCGATACAATGCCGACGGACGGTCTGACGGCCGGGGGCGTTCCCCATTCAATGTAAATTCGTCGATTCGTCGTCGACGCGCCAGAAAGCCTGTGGCAAACCTGAAATACATTTATTTAAATAAATATACATGTTCCTATGGTTTGGACCGACTCGAAACAAGAACGTTCTTTCGTTCCGGCGTCGGACCGATATCCGAGACTTAATTAACAATCAGTCGACAATAAACTTTCGAAAACAAGTTTTCGCGCAACAAACGTTTGGAAAAATCATCGACGATGTCGCGTAGGACGGCGTTCTGTACGTCGTTTATCCTTGGTGTTTTTTTTATTTTTTTTTTTACGAACAAAATCATTATTATGTCATTATCACTCTTTAAACACTTTGCGGTACCGTCGAACGCAACAATCAAATAATTGAAACGGGTTTTCGGAGATCGTTCGGCAATGGTTTCAGAATTGAAAACCGAATATATTTTAAGACATTAATCATCAACCTGACAAATATTACACGTTTTGACTGTACGCCGTCGTCGCTTATTTATTTTTGGATTCGGTCGCCAAACCGTTATGATATACATACTATCGCAGTAAAATATAGAAAAATAATCATCGAATAATAAAAGAAACAACGTTATTCTTCAGAAACTTTATCGCTTTTTCTTCGTCCCGATTCGTCTTGAATTTATTCGGACTGACGTGAAAAATATAACACGTTATCGGAGAATCTCGATTTCATCAAAAGACAAAACAACCACGTTTCGTTAAAAAAAAAAGTTTTTTGCAAAACATATTGGAACGTGAAAATTGAATTCGCGTGATCGGATAAAGACGATAAATTAAATGGAATTAATAACCGTAAATCTTAGTTCGAAAGTGTTGTAAATAAAGTTCCCTTCGAGAGACGTAACACATAAAATATATCTCGTAAACGCTAAAGAACTAAATATTTCACCGTTTGTCGAGAAAAATGTAAAAAATCATTTTTTTTTTTTTAATTACAATTGTCAATGTTACGTACACGCGTAATATCGTTTAAATTATTTCTCATAGATCAAAATAATATAATTGTTTTTGAAAAATTGTCAGCAAGTGCAGTTTAACGCGTGATGTTTTTTTCTTGGAAAATAACTTTTAAAGTAGTATACAAATAGAAAATTATGAATATAATTGAACTATAATGAAAATAATCATAATCATAGGAGCTAAATAATAATAAATTCAAAATATGTAATTATAAAGATCTCTTAACTTACATTGTTTGACCGAGAAAATAACGTTCGAAAATCGTATTATTATTATTTTTAATATTTTTTTTTGTCTGTAAACACGGTTTTAAACAACGTTTCGGTAGCAAACTGTATCTAGTCTATACTTTATTTGACACGTTCATTTTATTTTTCCAGTAGTTTTCTTAAGCGTAACTAAAACAAAACAGGTGAAATTGTCGACATATTATTCATCTTGGACGTGGACAATTTGTGTAATTTTATAAATTTAAAATATATTACAAGCGTATAATATTTTATCGGCATCTGTCATATCCACAGACCTGTATTATCCTCCGTTCCCAATGGTTTTTCGAATACAATGATTTATCGTTATTTCCGAATCCCAAAATAATAACAAACCTCTGTCCCACTCGAGCCGATATCCACAGCACTCGCTACCTATGTCCCCTCCTCGTTCGACCTAAGTTCCATACACAGTACGTCGGAAAATTTTCCTAACTAAATTTCTGTAATCGATATGAAAACAGCTGTATCGCCTCGTACTTCTCGTGCATTACAAAGCCTAACGAGTTCCTAATGCGCATACGATCTTAGCACGTTCGGTCACTCGAGTGATCCAGGCGGTTGGAATCTCTCTTGCGTGACAATTTTCGTCGTGAACAGCTGTGCCTCGTTCGTCGTCGTCCAGCGACTGCGGACCGTCTTTGAACCGGCTTCCGCCGTGTGCACGTTGACGAGGCGGCAGTTTTACTTATCAGTATCACGTAAATTTGTCCCAGCGAACCGAATATGACTCCGAGACTCCTCGAGTCATCGAACGCGCTAAGGTCGTGTACGCATTCGCCTCGTTTAGACTCCGTACTACACGAGAAGCCTGCGTTGTATCGTCGCGATAGCGCTGTTCCCACTGACTGCTGAAATTTAATTCGGAAAGGTTAGGTTAGGTTAGTCGTACCCGAACACGTTATTATTGTTGGCGCGTGAAAAACAAACGAACAAAAAAACGTAATTGGACGGTCCCCGTCGCTTTCTCGCAACGTCCTCGTTCGCGTATTTCGGCGCAGTCATCACACGTAATCGACGAAATTACATCGCACATATATATATATATAGTTAACGGTCCGTGTGTCCGACCGGCGGTGACGTGCGCGCGATTGCGATTCCGTCTCAACGGCCGCGAGAAAATAAAAGAAACGTCCAATTCCCATGAGATCGCAGACGTCGTTTACGCGTCTAACTTCGAGTCCGACAAACACGGCTGTCGGACGCGCGCCGATTAGATTTTCGCGGTTTCGCCGGCCCCAACAGTCTCGCGCATAAACGGTCAGGTTGAGTTAGGTTAGGTGAGGTTGCACTTTATCAAAGCAGAGAGTGATGGGCGCAAAGGAGTAAGCTGAGCGCGAGAGGCAGTCTCTGCGGGGACGGTTTCATCGCGGTGCTGTAGGAGAGGTAGGACGATAAGGGCCCTCCGGTAAATGGTTTAAGTGGTTTCTTTTTTTTATTTGTATGGGGAGGAGCGGAAGTCACCGTTCTGCGGCTCCTCCCCGAGCACGCGCGTATACGCCAAATGTATATATTAACTCGTAAGAGGTGGCGTATCCGGACAATCCCCGGGGTTTTTTTGTATTCAAATAAATGATGGCGACCCACTGCCCCCAGGCATTGCTTGACAGTGGACGTGTTGCCGATAAACTTTGAAAAAAAAAAAGACAAGGTTAGGTTATACTCGCTTCGGCAGTACGTACTCTGAAATCGGAACGATACAGAAAAGATGCGCATAGGTTAGGTTGGGTTAGCGAAAAAATAAACATCCGCGTTTCAATTCCCGTGAGATCGGAGACGTCGTTCGCGCGAGTGATCGTCGAAAACTTCGAATCCGACCAACGCGGCTGTCGGACGCGCGCCGATTAGGTTCTCGCGTTTCGCCGGCCCCAATGGTCGCGCAGCGGTTAGGTTAGGTTAGGTTAGATTGCATTGCGTGCGATGACGACCGTGCCCGTACGAACGCGATAGGACAGACGGCCGGACGAGAAAACGATCTCGTCGACGAAATCTCACGTCGAAAAGTGAAATGTCAATTCCCCATTGTTGTTCGGCTTCTCGGGGCGTTGACGGCCGTCATCACGCGCGTGCCTTGCGCGACGCGTTGTCGTCATCGCGTCTCGTGGGTTTGGATTATACTGTTCTTTTCAGATAACACGCGTTCCGGAGGTGTCGCATAACGCCGTATTGTGTTACGTGCGGAATGTGCTGAGTCGACGAGGATAATTTTTACCGCCCCAGAACTGTTCGCCGCGTTTTCTAACACTTTGATTATTTTTAAACGCTCGCCGGCACGTGGGAGGACGGAGGTCGACCGACCTAAATACGCGCGTGTGTGTGTGTGCTCGTGTGCACGCGCAATACAATAACGGTAGTGAATATTTGGTTTTCTCGAAAAGAACCGACAACGAGAACAAATTAATGTTATCGCGGCCGTCCAACGTGCTGGTCATACACGTTTTTTTTACGGTACAAACAACATCTCGCGTCCGAGACAAACGCTTTTCGCGGTGTCGCGTGGCGTTGCGTTCGGCGAGGGTCAACGGAAACGAATGTCCAACGTGAACCCTTTATATTGATTAGTTAGCAGGCGGACACGGATGATATGCGAAAGGGACGCACGCATAATACGAAACCCGCTCGACGAAAAAAAAACCGCGAGGTCCTCGTGTATTTTTTAATTATTTTTTTTTTTCAACCCACTACAACCGACATTAGAAATATTCAATCGACACATTTTTATGCATGTATATAAATATATATATATATATACACACACACAGAGAGGATATGTGACAAATGTAATATTTTCATACCGCGGCCGGCCAAACGAAACGTACAAAACACCGACTCCATCCCCAACTACTCTTCGGACTGTTTGCACGCGACATTGGCGACCACCAAAACGCGGTCCTTTAATGGAAATACACGAAACGATGTGTGTTCTGATGGCGGGACATTGACACTCGGGACGCGTGGAACGAAAGGGTTGCGAGAAAATGGTATCTCCCGCACACACGCGCGCTTTATTGATCTCTCCCTTGTCTCTCTCTCTCTCTATCTATCTCTCTCTCTCTCTCTCTGTGTGTCTCTCTCACCCTTTCTATCTCTCTATCTCTCTCTCACTCTCTCTCTGTCTACCAGCGTTCGCGAAATATTTCAGTACAGTTATTTAGTGTTATTCACGAATAAACAAATAAAGGTTGTTTCATAAAGGTTTTGTGTTCCGCTGTGAATCGATTTTCAATGTTGAAAGGAACGCATTGACTATATACGCGTGTTTCGTTTCGCCAATTAGTCTCGATGCTCGAGCGCGAAACGCGATATCGGGCAAACTCCCCTAGCTCGACACGCGGTTTTACCACGTCGACGGAATTCACGATCAAGTTTTCGCGGGCTTTCCCCGTCGGATTTCTCGCCGAGTAAAATTTTGTTTTGGTTTTTTCAACAGAATCTGCCCGGAACGAAGTCTCCCGGATTTCCGAGCACGGGAACGGATTGATTCACTTCACGTCGTATCGACACAGTCTCTCGTAACAACGATGTTTTAATTGTACCTTTTTTTCTTTTTCTTTCTTAAATCGCGTTTCAATATAATAATACGTTTCTAGAATTATTCATCTACACTGGTAGCCTACGCATTTGTGTTTTGTTGTTCCGAAACCCGCTAATATACATGACGTATACGTGAATCGACGGTTTGGAACGAACGCGATATTCCAGCTGACATTAACGCGTTCGGAAATCCGTGATTGCAACGACATTTTTCTTAGAACCGTCCACATAAGTCCCCGCGGTACAATCGCACTCGCTCTGCGAGTCTGATCGAAAAACAGTAAATGAGAAAACTCCGGAGAAACGGCAATCGCCTTTTAATAATAAAAAATTGCATTTACGGCAAAGACAACGACGCTATTGTACACGGCGTAACGTCGGAAATGCTTTTTCATCAATGTAGCGGCCACTAATCATTCTAAAAGCTTCGCGTAATCCATTAAAAACCACGAAACGCAGTAAGTTTCTGGCTGATGAAAATATCAGTACGATCTGGAAATTACAAAAACTTTTGCACTTAGTTCACGAGACGTTTCTAACAAGAATCGTTTCCCGAATTTGGTTTATCGTCCCGGCTCACGTTACGCCGACGACGATTAATTATTCGTATAAATCGCGTGTATCATTTGTCGCGATTGAATTCCTATCGTTGCTCGTCACACAAATTACAACTTTACAACGTTATGACATTTATTTACTTTTTTTTGTATACATATCTATATGTTGTAAAAATATCATACGGTGTTTTTTTTTTTTTTTATCGATGATTCGGAACATACATAAGTCTAAACGGCATTCGTGTAGAATTATATTTGGTTTAAATTATTCAAATATTTTGAACAAAAATGAACTTATGATAAATTTCCAAAAACGTCCGTGTATTTTTTTCAAATTATTTTTATCAAAGCATTTAATTTATATCAAGTATATCGAAGTAAAATAGTTTTCCAATGTAAAATAAAAACCGAACTAACGGAACGCGCTTTTTACGGAATTCCTTTTTTTTTTTCTTCGCCAATACTCGTGCAATATTATACCTATAACATAAATAACAAACGCCTCTCTATGATAACATGTTGTTCATATTTGTACGTACATTCGAGCTTTTATCATTTATTCGCATCGATTCTTTGCATTTTTCTTTGCCGGCCAAATTCCATTAGATCCGTTTTCGAAACGGCAATCGGCACGCGCATTACTACAGATCCAAGGAAAAACCATTTTGCTTTATTACTTTTTTCAGACCGTCATAAACGCATTCCAATTTTGTTTTTTTTTAAATATATATATCGTTATAGACGATATTTCGTTAGTACGACAAACCGTTAATTTTACATGCGTCTTATATGGGACTTTCGATCGCACTTAGTGCCGAAACGGGTGAGACGACGGCGAAAAAAACAAGTTTAATAGTACAACACTGTACACTGTCCTGTGTTGTATGAGTGCAACGGTTATAGGGACCGTAAAAATTATCTCGACGAATCGAATGAGACCGTAGAATTCAATAGCGCGTCATACCATAACTATTGTGTGTGTGTGTAGTCTGGTAAAAAGTTTTCCGATAACCGTCCGAAACTCTCCGGTGGCGCCAGAGACGAGATTTGTAATCCTGTTACGTGTAAAACGGGTGCGGAGTGTACGCAAAAGTCTAAACAGACTCGTGACCGGCGCTCGTTGCAAATCGACGATCACACGACGGACGAATGGCCGCGCCCATACCTAACCTAACCTAACGCGCGTCGGGAAACGAGACGGGACACTCGCGTGTCGGGTCGCACGAGTCGCAAACGTTACGGGCGTGTGTTGTCGACGTAGCCAAACTGAACGCGAGGTTCGCGGCAGAAAACAAATCACGCGCCGTGTGATTTTGGACGGAAACCTAAGCCAACCAATCTAACCGGGTCGATGACGTCCGTTCGGACGCGACCGGATTGTCCGAAAAAGGCCGCGCGCGTCGTCGTCTTCGGCCGTACGGGCAATTGACCTTTTGACGCGGCCGTCCGTCGAGCGGATCGAGCGGAGATCGAACCCGGACGATCCACGCACGCGGTGGCCGATCCATCGATCATATTACGCGTGTACCGCGATTATTCGTCGACCGTGGCTTCGTCTCGTAATCGCCTGGACGTTTCACACCGTCAAGCCGCCCGTCGTCAATACGGCCGGGCGCGCGATCACGCGTGACGTCGTTTTACCGCTACGGCTGTCGGCGAACGGTGTCGCGAGAACTGCGAACTGTTTTGTCGTCTTCGTCGTCAACAGCGGTCGCTATAGCGTGTTACACGGTCTTTGGACGGCGTTGGACCGCCGAAATATCCGTTAAACGTTAAACCGAATGCGGGGACCGCTCTACCTAACCTGTAAACCCGTGCTCGGTCTCTTCGGCTTTGACCGGATCCACTTGTGTGTTTCTCTCGCTCGCTTGGTTTCTCTACGCCTACAACGCGCACGCCGGAACCGTCCTGTTTTCACGTTTCTACGCGAACGTTGTCGTACGTTTTTATCGCCCCCCCCCCACCAGGCGCGGATCCAGAACTTATTTACGGGAGGGGCCATCTTAATCAAAACATCTTTAATCCTCATTTTGTCGCATCGAATAATAAAATATTTTCCAAAACGTTTTATTGGAAATCGTTTGCGATACACCGAAAAATCCCATAGCTACAACTTCATTTTAAATTGTCTTTCTATAGTATCATAGATAAGAGTTAGAATTATAAAACGATACTAATAAAAAAATTTAACAAGAATCTACGGGGGGGCGATCGCCCCTTGCCCCCCCCTTGGATCCACGCTTGCCCACCACGCGCACATACCGACAAACAACGTACCGAATATTATTATTGAACAAACAACGACGACAGCCGCGGTCGTTTTCTCGCTTCGTTTTACAACATTTCGGTATATTTAATTTTCCCCAATTACGGACCGGAATTCGATTATCCTACAGGATAACAAGATTAATCGTAACTCATAAACAACAAGTATGGACACACAGACCCTACTCGTTATCACGTATTAGCTGGCTAAACACTCGAAACTGACTTATAAGCCACTCGTTACTGCACGGGCCCCACCGACTGGAGACCGTCGCGTCTTACAACGAACTCGTCCGTACCGAAACCGGTTTTCACAAACGTTCAATACACTATAATTGTTATGAGTTAACTCGAATCGTCCGTCGAAAATCAAAGGACAAAACGAAATTCGGTCCCTATCGTTTTTTTCCCGTAACCTTAGGTTATTTGGTTGTGTACGCTGAACACATTTTCGGTTTTTTTAACTCGATTTGACGTTTGAAATGTACTCTCTCCGAGACTGAACAATTCGTTTAATCCTCAGTACGTTAAACGTATGATTCAATTAGTTGTGTGCGACGACAAGGGAAAGCGAAGTCTACTGCACGGAAAAAAAAAATAATAACAATAACAATAATAACCACGTGACCTAATGGGCGACGGTACAGTATCCGAATTGTCGTAATAGGAACAAATACGAGTGCGTCATTACATTATTCTCCGAGCGTTTCGGTAGAAATCCGAGTCGGCGACATTTCGCAATAACAGTTTCAGTCGTAAAACGTTCGAAATTGTTCGAAAACGACAGTTTCACTCGATGACGCGTCGACCGACACGCCAAATCATAATGTCTTCTTCGTATAGTCGTTATTTACAATGGGCGTGTTCGTAACTGCACATAACAGTGTCGTATTCGAAATATTACAAAATTTCGAAGTCCCGTCGAATATCCGCCGCGGGCTGTTTTGAGTGCGACGCTCTCGCATGTCCGACGCCGCAGTTCCGGTCGCGGTTGTGATCCGCCATCGTTCGTCTTCGCTGTTACCGCGGTGTCCGCTGTTATCACGATTTTACAAAATCAACACTTCGAGCGGTTGACGGACACTGAGACTTTTCCGACCCGACTTCCCGTATCGTTATCGTTATCGTGTAACGCGCCAGTCGTCGTGCACCGAAAGCGACGCAGGACAAAACGAAAAACGGCCATCGTCGAAACGAGGGCGGATTTTTTCTGTACTTTCTCGCGGTCGTTTGGACGGTTAACGACGCGGAGGGCCGTGGGAGAAATGTAAACCACCGCGCGGGAACGTACGCGAACATCGATTACCTTAACGTTTCCGGTGATCTGCGAAAAAAAAACCGCGTGGTCCGCACGTGTGCCGTGTCGACAGGCAACTCGTGTTTATAACTCGCGGACAACACAACCGACCGGCGCTCCTCACTCGCCTGTTGTTTCGTATTTCTAAATGTTTACGACGTGTTGCATAAGTATGACGTGGTAAACGACGATCGAGACACGCGACCAGTTGACATACGAGCGCATAACAGCTTCACAACCTCTATGACCTCTTGAAATACAAAAATAGAATAGTGAATTTCGTTAGTTTGTCGTCGAGAAAATTTACGAAAATATCGCGACGATTTATGGTTTTTTTTTTTTTCCGGAGACTTTTTATTGTTACGTTCGTTTCTACGTTTTTCTCTTCTCATAACTTCATTACGTCTGGTCGTATCTATAACATATATATATATAATTATTATTGTTGTTGATCAACGTATATTTGTACAGAGATAGCTCATGCGAAATTTCATACCAGAATGACACTGAACATTCGACAACAATACTCATTACATTTTATATCACGTAGAGGGATTTATTGATACACGTATACGTATTGCTTTTCTGCTCGCGCATATCCTTTGACAATAGAATTATATAGTAAATTTTTACTATAAAAATTAAAAACGTAATAATAAAAATAATAAGAGTTAAAAATGATTGAAAACCGATAATGAATAATGTTTTGGTTTAAAATGAACGTTCTCGGTATTTTCCTAATTATACAATTAAAATAGAACGTTATTTGTTGTCAGGGGAATTATTTGGCCGCGTAAAAACACTACCAATATCGTATTTTATAATCTCGATGAGCACACATTTCGTGGTTGAACTGACTTGTACAAGACAAATTGTATATTGTTGAACACATCACAAAACGTTCTCCCGGACAATGATCCGCCCAGAACCGCGCGAGAATATAAAAGCACTTGGCACCGCGGCGACTGTTAAAATATAACAATATATCACGATGAACTTATATTATTCTCCTGCGGACACGACACCTGACCGTACGTACCATAATGCCTAATGATATGCGTTTTGTTGCAAATTGATGTGTTCGTTTCGATTTCTTTTTCTTTGTGTTCGACCGACTGCAGCCGCGCTAATGTAATCCAAATCAACCTCTGGCAACCTTTCCTTCATTGTCGACACATGATTTATGGCCCGTTTTATTTGCGCATAACAAACCCGGTGCGGATCGATATTTTCAAATATTATAAACTACTCTATTCCGTAGATCGAATCAAAAGATACAATAACAACATACGGTTACGTGTTCCGATCGGTCCGACGGCGATATAATCATTATGAAACATATATCGCTTTCTTTATAGTGAGCTCTCTCTCTCTCTCTATCTATCTATCTATCTCTTCTGTGTGGGTGTCATTTAGACGTACGTGAACTTTGTCGATTTACTCGTTTTTTTAATTCTGACTATCTACCAATCGAACGCGTCTGCCGCCTCCGTTTCAAATCGATCATTAACAACAATTCATCTTATCCCGTACCGCCGGGTTACTCTGAACGAGGCAATCGAGCCGTAATCGTGTTTTGATCGTGCGACGAATTTCGTCATGGACGTAACGAAATTTCGTATTTAACTATGGAAAAATACTAACCAAGAAACTTTTGAACTTTCACGGCAAGCTTTGACCTTGAGGTATCCGTTCACGATGAACCATCCCACGGAAATCGAAAGATGTGATTAACATGACTTTTGTGTTCGTTTGATCTCACCCGTCTTGCCGCTTTGTTTTGACATCATATCCATAAACCCCGAGTTGCACATTCTGCCACTGTCTCCTGTTACTTCTTTAATAGTTAATCGAATAATTCCACGGACACGAGCCACGGACGCATTCGTTGTAGAGGTCGAGGTAGACACCCGGTCGAAGTTCGCCGCGTGAATAAAACACGACCGCGAGAAATAAAATCGATGTTTTTATTATAACGTATCAGTGTGTGTAATACTCGTCAGTAGTTACTTTGTCGAATGACATCACTTTGCCGACACAAAAATAACAAACCGGTACTTTTTGAACACATCGCCTCGTATGTGTTCGAACTTTAAAATATATACTTTTATTCATTCGAAGAACAGATTTTCCAAAACCAATAATCGATTCGAAGCAAATCGTAAACTAACCTAACCTCAAAACGGGAAATAATGAAATACAACGGATTTCGAATGTACGTTTATTAAAACGATTCTACCGGAACAAATTTGCGTATTACGATTTTATGGCGGTTAATTGTTTTTGTTTTCTGTTTTGTTTTTTTGATTCGACAAATATAAATATTGTTTTTCCGTAAAATAAACAATAATAAACATCTATGATTGATTGAATCGTACAACGACCGAGAAAACGATCGCACCCTTGTTGAATGTCACGTATGATCAGATATGATTTTTAAAAAAACGTAAACGATTTCGGGTGGGAAAAAATCTAGTTCCCTGTGTTCGACGCGTGATTCGCAAACGACTCGTGCTTCAAGATCGAAGCGACGCGTTTTGTTCGTTAGTTGAAAATGCGCGCGTCGGATTTTTGTTTATCTCGGAAAGGAGGATCGTTTTGTTTTTCTTCATTTTTTTGACGATGGTTCTAATACGGAACGTGTGTCGAGTCGTTCGTAAACGCATTCCACCGAGTTATATATAGATGCTGCACAACGGATGCTAATCTGACTTGAAGCCCGAGCGTACGGCCTCGTGCGTTAAACGGCGACTTCGTTTTTCGTTTACGTTGATGAATCGCATCCGTCTGCTACCAGACGTTAGTCTGAGTGTGTTGTGACGTGATTTGTTTGTCGAAATCTCGACAATTTGGGTCGATCGACTTATCGCGGAGAAAACGGGTACGCGTGCCGAGTATTTTCGTTTTTCCTATTTAGATCACGAGACGTTCGACACATAACGCACAAGGTTCTCGTCAAGTCCCGAGCGCGCGCTCGGGTTCGGTTAGGTTAGGTCAGCCGTCCGACCGGCTCAAAGGTCCCGTGTACGACGGATCTCCCGTCTCGCGGACACGACGTTATTATTTTTACCTCGTGGGCCCGAAGGAGGAGGATGGGTGGGGGGGAGGAAACGCCGTGATCGAATAACGTTTCGCGCGTCACGTCGCCCCCGGAGAGAAGAAAAACTGAAAACAACGTGACAGCCACGTTTTCTGACGTGTTTCGCCATCTTTTGTTTCTTTGTTGTCGCCGCCGACACGTGCGCTACCGGCTAATTCCGTTCTTACGAGTCCCTAACCTAACGAACTGTCGCGTGATTCGCAATACGCGCAGAGTATTCGTCTAAAGTAAAGTTTCGTCTTTGTTTCGTGAAAACTCTTTATGTCTCGCGTATACGGCCCCGAGTAGAATGTCTCCATTATTATAATCTGTTATTGAATTTCACAAAAGTAAAAAAAAATAGTAGAAAAATGATTAACGCATACGAGTCCGCGTTAAGTGAGACATTTTATGTCTTATGTGTGAAAATTTTTTTTTCAAATTCAAATTTAAATTTTTTCAAAACCGAAACAATGGTTGCCATGGAAACAAACCATAAGGGAGATTTTAGGTTTTTTTTTCTGTAACGCTTTTTCGTGACAGTCCCCAGTGGGTATTTTAATTTAGGTAACGCTTTTCGTGGACACTTTTTGGTGGACACTTTTTCGTGTCGGTTTTTTATTTTAACGTGCCAAAGTAAAGACATAAAATGTCAAAAAAACATTTTGACGCGAACGAACGTTCCAAAAATTGTAACGGATCGCAATCGGCAGGCGGTTCGGCACGCGAGTTCAAGATTGTACGAATACGCGCCACTTCTGGCATGTCGACGCGCGCGCGCGCAATCTTCTTTCCGGTCTTCGTGCGCGTTCGGTCTTTAATTCACCAAAACGAGTGTGCTCCGTCGGGCCTGCACGCGAATATCGTCTACGCGCACCGGAAGAGTTACGGAAACGTAGTTGGTCCGCGTCCGCAGTCACGTAAATCACACGGTGTGTACCATACGAACGTCCGTTTAAAATGTCAGTGATAAGACACCGAGATGATTGTTTCCGATTATAATATGCGTACACCCGACGGGCTGTTGAAAATCCGCCGTGACGATAACGAATTTCGTTCTTCGGACGGCGACGATTCGGTGGTAACTCCTCAGTTGCGATTCCCGCGATGAAATTAAAATACCATCAGCCGCGCTCGTCCAATATAATCGCACGTCGTTTATCCACGGCCGAAGTTCAACCGCGAAAAATCAATTATTTCGACGTGCCGAAGAGAGCGTATATTTCGTGATAAAATACCGTGCCGTCTGTCACCGTAGTCATAAACACAATGAAATTACGTGTACGAGTGTGTGTATACAATACATGTATGACTCGATAAGTCTGTAACGGTAAAAATAAATCAAAAAATACTTTTCGCGATTGAATTTTCACGACCGCGGACATTATAATATAATATATTTATATTTTTCTATGTTTTCTCATATGTAACGATAAATTCTAAAAAATTGACGTATACATAATAACATAAAGGTTATTAGTTTATTAACCTACACGAGAATGAAGTAAATTTTGTTAAAACGTTCCCTGACGAACGAACCAACTATTTCGCGGACCGTAAACCAAAACGCTAACGTCTATTGTCCGATATATGTAAAAAAAAAAAAAAAAAGTTTTTTTTCTCTTCAATCTAACACGATATTGCGCACGTCGTATTAATCGATAACACCGAAAGAAAATGACCGATTAATGGTCGTCGCCTGGTGACGGCCGACTACATTTTAAGATTGAAACGCAGTGAAAACGTGCGGTGATTAATGTTAATCTCTTGATTATCGCTGTACTCCTATCGACGGAACGAGAGTCCCGAGGCCGCGTAATCGAGAATTGTTTAAGATAATGTTAAAAATAGATGGCGATGTGTGATAAACATTACACGTTGGCCGTCGTCTTCATTCGAACTGCTGTACGTGTTAGCAGACGCGTCGCGACGTGAGACGATATCTCTCTGCGGACCACGCGTAATATTATGTCGAGTATCGACGTCGGGCGCACACTTTTGTAGTTCGGTAGATGCGCCAATTATATTTAAACCGTTGCATTTAATTGTGATTTAGGGAATTAAATAATACGTACGTATACATTAAAAATAATTCGTTTTTTTAGCTTGCGTACAAATACGACAGTGATCATAATTACAATCATATCATAAAAAAATACTTGATTGAACTTTCTCCTGACTTTTTTTACATATCACAGCCACTTACGCAAATGATACGGCAATAGTCTTCCTTGAAAAATTGTCCGCAAAAATCGTCCGATTCGTAACGGAATCGTCGAAACCGATAAAACCGGTCGCCTAATTGGCGAATTCAAAAAAAATCCCGAGAAAACAATGGTTCGGGTACCCGTCAAACTCGAAAAAAAAAAATCAGAACTTCCTCCTATTCGTTTTCAATGGATACCCATCCAGATTTCACTCTGACATCAAACAGCATGTGTTACACCTGATGCGAGATCGACTTTGTGTCCGCATCCGAAAACCAAAACACCCACGCTTAACAGGTGGTCTCGAATTCGCTCGGTCCGACGTTAACATCGAAACCCTCGGAGCCGCACTAAAAATATCCTACACGAAATCCCTCTTCAAATATAATTGGCCGACTCAGATACACAGTCGGCACTATACTTCCGGACGATCGTTATCCGCCTTGTCACTACGGCACGCCGGAACACGTCCAACGCGACCCTACACGGCGGTCCAGGATTCGAAACAATTCGACCGAAAAAAAAAAAAAATCTCTCCTAAGCTACAGCTAAGCTCTCTTCTAAAACGCACTTCCTGGCGAACCGACACGCCGTCCCGAAAGAAAACGCGTCGGGTCTTAACGCTCCGGACACTCTTCCCCACCCGTCACGTGAAACGGTAAACATCACAACACGGTAAACAGTCCGTTGTCGTCTGGTCGCGTCGTGTACGTTGTAATACGCAACTAAATAATAACGAAACATTCGGTACGAGACTCGTTGTTTAATTTTCTCGTCTACGAATACGACGCGACGAATGAAAACAACGATAACAATTGGTTTTTCGACGGCGTGTGTACAACAAAAAAAAATGAGAGATTTACCGAAGGGAAATAACGACGACGACGACGAAGGTTAAAGCCCCGAAATTCCCAAGAGCGCCAACTACGAGCGAAACGGACGATATTCCGTCCGACTTAAATCGAAACGGAAATGAAATCACACGTGTGAAATAATTCGTTTACCCCCACCCCCCGGGAAACAAAAAAGGACGGACTGCCGAATCCGAACAGATCACATCGAACGAAAAACCATCCCGACCAGACCGGTACTGGGGGATTCGGACGTGGAGCGGCGGACAAATCATCTCGTCGTTTACAAATATTACGAGCGTGTCTCCGCCAAATCGGTTTCGAATTCGGAACGTCGTCGGGAACGCGTTTTGTGTCACGCTGCTGTCGCGTGAACGGAAAACGACGTCGGTTTGTTGTCGCGAACGTTTTTTACTCGTGACAGGTCTCGCGGGGACGCGCTCGAGGGCGGAACGAGACGGTTTTCTCGCAATCCGCGTTTTTAATATCTCTCGGTCAACGGCGCGCAGACCGTTGTACTACGCGGCCCCCATTTCATTATTTTACTCTCTCGTAGATTTTCTTTAGGGAAAAATTTTCTCTTCTTCTTCTTCTTCTCCGTCGCCTTTATCCCCGGCTATTTGGAGTCGGCCACCCGTGTCCCAAGCCTCCACCTGACATGATCTCCCGCGTCGTCTACGCACACACCCGCAGTCCTCATATCACGCCCAATCGCATCCGATCACTTCTTCTTCTTCTTGTTCGTCTTCAATGTCCATTTTCACGACCGTCCACACAGCATCCGAATTTTCTCTCCAAAATCATCCAAGTCTACTCTCTCTCGTCTTATCCTACGCATCCTCTTACATATTCATTCCTTCTCTCGTCACTCCACTCGTCCGTCAAAACTTTGTCTGCTCCGTTTTCTTGACGAACCTAACCTAACCACCTCTGAACGATACGACACAGTTGGTCTCGCTACGCTCTTATTATGGAACCCACCACCACTTTTCAGCCTCGTCGCGTCCTCGTCAAAACCGCCGTTCTTTTAAATAACGTCATACGACTGAAAACATAAACAAATACGTTGACACCGTTTTGTCTACGATATCGGTTCTCGGGCGCGTTGGTCCCGATTTTGAACCGTCTGTCTTCCGGACGGCCCCGTAAACGCGTTTGATTTCTCGCGCGGAACGTCCGTCGAGGCGCTGGCGGACACTCCGGACCGATTGTGACGGCCGATTTGCAACGCAAATGATGCGCGCCGATAATGACTGCTATCATAACGATACGTGTTGTATAATAATAATAATAACAACAACAACGTGTACGAGTGCCGCCGTCGTCTGGGCCGCGGGGATTGCGTCATCGCGCACAATTATAATAATATTTTATGCGTACACACACACATAGTCGAGTGAAGGTACGCCTGTGTAGTTTACGTACCGCTCCGAGTTCCCACAAACCCAGAGCACGATTCGTAACGTGCATACAAAACGCGTGTCTCGTGCCGTTTCCTCTTGCGCAAATACCCGACCAACACACACGCGCTATAAAATAAAAAGTCACAGGCGACGGTTCAAAACGCACGTGCGGGCTGCGGATCGCCGTACGTAATGTGTGTGTTTTTATACAGAACGGTTAATTATCGTATTTAGTATTAATTGGTTTTTTTATTTTTTTTTTTTTTGACAAACACGAACACGGGATTATATATTATCACGTGCGATTTATTTCACCCGATATCATGTAGGAACGGTTCTTGTTTTTTTTTTTAAATTTAAATCACGAACACTTCACTCGAACGATTATGTCGGACACGGTTTTCGTAACTCGCATAACATATAATATGTACGTGTACGAGCGCGTTTCGACCCGAACGAATGAACACGTAGAAATAAAAAAAGTACGTTTCTATTAAGACGTTCGTGATCGATACGAATTTCAATAAATCCTGATGACGATGACGTTTCCACATCATTACATACGCCTTATGTGCTCCTGCCGAAAACCTTCGTGTTGACGAAAACATTGTGTCGGCCTAATGTCCAAATGCGACATTTGAAAACACTGCACGCCGTGACTAACGTTGACGAATACAATTCATCACGTTTGCACCACACGGGCAACTTCATTTTCATCAAATACGTTCGTATACCGAATTTCGATACGGTATTGGTAACATTTTTTTTTTCACGTTAATACTTATAAATAAATACACGTATGGTAGATATAAATTATAATGTTACAAAACGTTTTAACGTATAAAATAAATTATATAACACGTGTTTTTTACAAATATTTAATGACATAAATTACATAAACGAGAAGAATTGTCGAGTGGTAACGAAGAATTATCTTACTAAAAAAAAAAACACACACACAAATAAACAGCTGATGTTAAATTATACATTTTACAAATCTATCAATATTATCAATATGTGTCGAATTGAAAATATTTAAAAAAATAAAAAAAGATAACGATCCGCAGATGCTGTGGATGTCGGTTCGAGTGGATCACTTGGCCGGATGTCGTCAGAGTTGTATTATCGTTGTACATTTGAAAGCAACGCCAAATCATTGCATTCGAAGAACGGTTCTGAACGGAACTGTTTATGATTATTATTTTTTGCGGTTTTTCGAAATTCAAAACTACACACGCTAAAAAAATGTTATGACTAACGGTTCTTTTTTCAACACTGTTAAAATTTTATGCGTCTAAGCTTGCAATACATTTGCAGACCATAAATACAAACTATTGTCCGTGCGCTGGAAACCGACAATGTTGACAGGTCTTATGAAAATGAAATTACCGTAATTTTCCCTCGAAAATGGAAAAACCTATCGAATGAAGCACCAACCAGACACGGTTTGCTATTGGAATGTAACGCGTGCAAAGATCGACGGATCACTGCCTGTACACAAAAAAGTAAAAATAAATATAATATAATATTAATAAAAATGTAAAAAAAAAACAGTGTAAAAACAATATCTAAAAATATTTATGATTGAAATAGTAACTCGATTTCCGAATTCGCATCTGTTTCACGTACCCCTTCCCCCAGACGAGTACTCGCTGTATTCTAAGGATAATTTCTATCCGATATTATCATGCATCGAACACTTTTATATTTCGTAATCACGCGATCGTTTTTCCATTTTAGTCGCTTACGACTGTAAAAGTCAAACGATTATTAACTACAACGTGTGTGTGTGTGTGTGTGTGTATAGAATAATTACTGTTTAAGCGACGAGGTCACGTAGAATCATTTATATTGCATTATTTTTTTCACGACACGTCTTATATAATCGGCGGCGACGACGGTTAGACAATTAATGTTTACCTGTGAAAAAAAAACAAATAATACGCGGTCGTTTGCGACCATATAGGTACGCGAGAAAACGAGCTATAGTGGCGATAAAAAATTCATGATTTTCACAACGCGTGTTTTCGTGTGCACAGTCCGGTGCCAAGGGGGACCGATATTTTCAACGAACAAACAAACAAAAAAAAACAACAACATTCGTCGCCCGACCTCGCGGAGTAACGAAAATCATCCGTCGAACGTGCGATCTCACGTATCTCGCACTCGCGTCGCCGCTCTCGGTCACGACCGACGCAAATAACCACACTACGACAACACGTTCCACTCCGAGGATAGGTAGGAAAACCTTCCCGAAACTCGCGGCGACCACCTAGATATCCACGTCGTCCGACCACGTTTTCGGACGTCCATCCGGAAACACGAACCGCGATACACATAAATAAATGCATCTATGAATATCGTCCTACGTGCTCGCCTAACCCGAACGCGATTTTTATTCGTGCGCCCGTGGCGCGGAAACGCGTGAAAGGTCCACGCCGCTGTAATTGCTATTATTACGATTTATTGTTATCGCTATCCGATTCGCCGCGGGTCGGTCGTTATTGTTCTGTCGTGAAACGAAGACGGCTGTCCCGACGAGACCCCCGCGCACGTCGTATTTCCATCAATTTTTCCCGTTTGCGCGAGCCGAAAATGTTTTATCGCCCGACTACGGCCGCTACACGACCGCGCGTATTTTGCCTTTGACATTTTTCCCGACGAACTCTGAATTTTAATTACGTTTCCCTGTAGGGAAAATCACGCGCCCGGCCGTCGTCGTTATAACATCTATACCACCACGCGATATCCGTGCGATCGCTTCCCGCGGACGGATTAATTTTCCGTTTCGCGGTATGTACGCGTGAACGAAACTCTCCAAGTGAGACGCGGCCAAAAGCGCTGCTCGAAAGCCAAAACCGAAAACAACGTTTGAATGTGAATCAGCCCGGTGTGGTAAACGTTCACCGGATGAACCGCGTTTTGAGTACGTTTTAACTGAATCACTCTATTGTTTTTAAAACGTTTGGAAAAAACGTGGAAATCGATAACGCGAATTGAGCGAAGTTTTAACAGGGAAATAAATCATTCGTAACGTGTGTAAATTACTTCGAAATTTGAATTTAAAAAAAAAAACGATTTCAACGAGATTTCAATTCATTAATACTTTTCCACCGCGACGACGTCCGAGCCCTAGTCGTGAGTCGGTATACTATATTACGAGTCGTTAATCCGACGGTGTGTCATCGGATCACAGAACACTCGACCGCACTGATTCCCTTCTTTTTTACACGCGTTCGTAGTTAATTGTAAAGAAAAAGACCGACGAGTTTAATCAAAACTAGAACCGATCGGATATACTTGGAGGCCAGTTTTTACATTTGTCGACAAAGCCGCGTTTGTATCGGTGCCACTTTGATGCGACCGTGTGTCTACCTAACCTACTCTATCAAGGTCTACACTATCGAATTGAAAATGACGATCGCAAGTCGACGTGATTAATATTATACCGAAATTAAATGTATGCGTACGAGAATTTCGAAACGTGCCGTCACGGATCGGACAGAACGGGTTGTGTCGTATCAAAATAGAATCCGTGGGTTCGCAAACTCTGATAAATACAAACCGACCTTTAATAATAAAAACGGCACAATCCCTTCGGACGAGCGCGACTCGACTATTTTTTTTGTTTTCAGAAATAAAATCGAAACGGTATAATTGTCGAGTAGGATTTCAACTGTTTTTTTTTTCTAAATTATTCGTTGGTCGAAAATATTTTCAGCATAGTTGAAACTTTTTTTTTTTTGTTACGTATGTACGCGTCATTATTATTACTATATACACGTTCGTCGGATGTTCATAACAAGCGTTATGCAACGAATTTCGTTTGCAAACTTTAGTAACACAACAATGAAATGCGATCAAGATTTCGAATAATTACGATCAGTTAAACATCATGACCAAGATTCTCCAAACGTGGATCTTATTTCTAAACCACGTCGTACTGACTCATGATGACCTTATCGCATAATAGTCTCTTCGTCTGAGACATAATATGTTAGATACTTTCTCCTGAACGCCATCAACCGGCGAGTTCGAAATTCACACGTGATACGCGTTTTTATCGAAATGTGAGAAAAAAAAGAGCACACGCTTTTAAATACGTGCACGGATCCATTTAAACCACGTTCGAACGGTTTCACACGCCGTTTGAACTGCTCTCAATTTCTGTTTTAAAACCATCCAATCCGATATCGCCGTATAAATAACAATAATAATAAACATTCTTACATATATTGGTAATTTTCGATCAATTGTTTCGTATATTTCTAAACGATATTTCACGTCGTACAACAAATGTTTCACATGAACGTTGCATGTCGCGATTCGTCTGTATTTACATTATTTTATATTTATATTCGGGACCACTGTTCAAATACCGTTTGAATCTCGATCTCGACATCGAAATGTTTGCTCGTCCAACCGACAAATATTAACGTTCCGAATTTAGAAATCGTGTCTACGAATATGCATTATGAAGTCGTTGCGAGGTACTTTGCGCGCGCACGACAAATGATCGGATCGACCCGACCTAACCACTGTACAAACAATCCAATTGCGCGCCCCCGTACAATCGATACGCACCGTCGTCGCGCGGTCGTTTTCGCCTTTGCTCAACCCGTGCCGAATTCGGAGACGAGCGTTTTCGACACGGTCCGCTGGTGCTTTCTCGCCAGCTCGTCCAGATAGTCGGCGTGGTCGGCCAGCCGGAAGTCGCCGAAATCGTCCTGCGAACGCGACGGACGTCAACAGTCCAGATAAGACGGCCTGACCCGCGTACCTGGTAGACGGCTTCGCGAAACCGGCCCGCGTTGAACGCCTCCAGCCAGTGACGTTTCCGCGCGGCGGCCAGACAGACGTAGAAGAACGCCTGGTAATCCGCGGGGAACACGGCCACCAGACACAACCAGCGGCATATCTCGGGCCAGCCGAGACGGCCCCAGAAACAGTCGGACGCCCAGCCGGAGCACAGGAGCCACCACGAGACGCCGGACATCTACACGATGGGACGAGATGAAGAATCGGATAGATACGGTGTCGCGGCAAAGTCGCCGGTAACGTTGGACGTTCCGTTGTTCGACCGCCGGAGACGCGCGCTTGAATTTATCGTTTTTTCTTTTGTTAATTTCCAGCCCATCCGTTCCCTCCCCCGTAACGAAATGCCACTAATCAAGTCGACCGAAACGCGACCGGAACGTGTCTGCGCGGGTTAGGTAAATATTTCGATCGCGTGGGATTTTCGGTGCGCGCGTACGATTACAAACCCTGTATTTGATAACCGTTCACGGCCATTAGACTCGTCGACGCGTCCGATTGCTGGAAATCGCATTTCGAACGAACCGTGTCAAGTACGCGCTAAACACTCGGCGAGGTTTGCCACAATCGACGGATCATAATAGTCCGTACAGACTTCGAGTTTTATAGTTAAACCGCTTCGAATCGGACGCGTTATCGACTGACAATAATTATCGTTATCCGCAATCGTGTTTAATGATGATCCGAGCGATGAGTATTTTAGAATACGTACAGAGGGCTCGCCGCGTCACTCGGTCAGCCTTGTAACGTTTTAACGACAAATGAACAATAAATAAATAACGATTATCACTAATACGAAGACGCAACGTTGCGCGTTTACTTGTCAGTACACGTTGCCGCGGTTTTATAATGCCGTCGAAACACATATACCTCATGACCTTTACGCGGAGTGGATCGATAACGATATTTAATAATAATAATAATACGCGTACATCGTTCCCTACTTCCACCCCCGTTCGCACATAAATTAGTCGTTATTACACATACCTACAAAACACGTTCGCCTACGCGCGTAATTTGTTTTATTGAGCTATAATCAAGTCGTAACATCGACCGCGTAATAAATATTTCCGACAAACGTTTCGACAACGAATATTATACATTTAAAGATAAGAAAAAAAAATGCATTCAACCGACAGAGTATTAGGTTCGTATCGGAATAAATTAAAATGGACGTTACTGGATATTCCGCTAAGGTAAACAAACATACAGGAACCGTACGAGCGGACGGCGTTTATCAATAAAATGCTCACTTGGTCACCGTTGCTAGACGCTCTGAAATGGGTTACTCGGTTTATCAATCCTGAGTCCGACCGGCCCGTGTGTGTGTGTAGTAATGTAAATTAAGCGAAGAAACGAAAAGAGAAAAAAACACACGAATAACGGTCGACACGGATAAGTAACGGCCGTGGCATTTTGCGTACGTTACTCGGCCGGCGCGCGTACGCTCGCGTGTAAACGGCTAATGACGTGATCGCGACGCGCGCGCGGGTACACCGGCGCTAGACACGCGGTAAAACGCGGTGGGGACGGACTGCTCGCACGCTATTGGCCGCGACTAAAAACGAGACAACGCGCACGCGCGACCGATCTCGAGAAATCTTGAATCTTCGAAACCGAACGAAAGTCGGCAGTTCACGTTCGTACAACAGGCCGACGTGCGGACGAGAGTCGATAAAAAAAAATCATCGTCATTTAGGCTGACCGCACATGTGCGCTTTTCTAATCAGGTTTTCTGATCAGGAATTCGGCATTCGGAATTCCGTGAGCCCAGGCGCAGACGTTCGACTTTTTGTATACGGAATTCATACTGTCGGTACGTGGACGACGACGAATTGATTGCCATTGCACTTTTACTTTTACAAGAAAAAGAGGAATCGTCGTTATTGGGTACACCCATTAAATACGCCGAGTATAAAAGAGAGTCCGAATTATTAGAGTGTCCCATACGCATGGATGTGTTACTCACACATTTCGTTAGGTACAAAACAGTGGTGCATGGACGGACGGCCAAAAAGGAACGTCCGCTCGGCGCAACGCTGACGCGGTTCTGAACGGAAACGTCCGTTCGGGATGATGTCATCGGGTCTGTTTCCGTTCGGGACGTATTAAGAACGTGTGCGCGCGAGCGCTCACCTTGAACGCGTTGTGCACTTCCGGCAACTCCCGTTGCAACAGCCCTTCGACCAGATGGCCGAAGCCGGCGCGCGCGTCCTCGGCGTCCCCGGACGGCCGAACGTGCCGCGTCCTCTCGTCGAGCTTCCGCAGAACCGCGTACGCCTCGACGCACCTAAAACGTTCGCGTGGCCGGTTCAAACGTGCTGCGACGGACGGCCGACGCGAATGCCAAAACTACTCACTCGGCCGCCGATCCCCGGCACGCCACGAACAACGTGCACACCGTGCAGTCGAACGACCGCGACGCGCCTCGGCCCGCGACGACGCTGCCGTAGACCCGTCCGAGTTCGGACGCCGAGTGTTCGGACGCGGGCAGTCCCGCGACGGCCGACCAGTACCTGCGGGGGGGGTAAGGGGGTTAGCGTTTTCAATGGTAACGGGTTAGGATTTTTTTTTTTGTGTGTGTGATGTGCACTAGAACCGCCGTCACAAACCTCAACGCCATCCGTATGCCGGCGGCTTCGAAGTCGGTCGGGATCGCGTCGCCGCCCGTCGGGACCTCCGGGCGACCGTCGAAACGACGGCGGCCGTACGATATGATCGCGTCGATCATTTCCGTTCCCTGCAACGTTATTTTGTTCGACGGTAAACACCGGAGACTTTTTAAACGCGGTTTTCTCTCGCGAACCACCGATCTCGTTGAACCACGACGTACGATATACGAAAACCCACGCGTTCTGTCTGTTATATTCGACTAGTCGACACTGTTGTTGGTCGGTACACAATAGTTGTATTTTATTTAAAAACGATCGCAGTCGGAATTCAATGGGATCAATAGATTCCCGATAAAAATGTTCCTGAAGAATATATCCAGGGACGTATCTATAAGCGTACCGACTAAATACATTTAAGTTGTAGTAATATAATGCAATAATGAATTAAAACAATTTGTAACGCCAATCGATTTTGTTCTTAATCCTAATTTGGTGCAAAAAATGACTAAATAATGACTAAAAACAACAAAAAAACAATGTGTCGTGAAAATGTTGTGAATAACGAAGTAATACCGTGGTAAAAAAAAATGTTTGAAAACCGCTGGTGTGTTATACGGAAGTTTATTTTTCCGTGATAAAGTAACGATTAGATTTCCATAGAAAAAAAATATTTTCGTATTTTACGTATCGGTTAACATTAACACATGTTTTATTGGAAAAAAATAATAATGAACGGTTTAGACGAAATGTGTCGTAAATTATACGTCGTCAAAAGTCGTAGGTAACACGACGGTTTTTTCGATTAGATTAGTTCGATCGGTAATCGGCACGCAAGGCCGTATTTAGGAGAGTTTTGAGGGTTCAAACCCCCCCCCTCCCGAATCTTTTTAATGGTTATAATAAATCGAATTCATAAAACTAAATTTTTAATGTGGAAACACACTATTTACACGCATCTAGACGCATTTAGACGCGGTTTTACCGTACACAACATAATCTAACATTTAAATCCAGTGGTTGAAAATATATGATTTAAACCGCCCGCGTTTTTCAATATTTTTTTGCGTAGTTGTTACCAATTACTTTTTTAGTGAACGTTTTCTACGGATTTAAAATCTAAAAAGAAGAAGGCCGTCGTAATAATAACACGTTTTCCACCGTCCGTCGGTGAAAAACCAATTCGAATCGCATCTCAGGCGCCCGTCTGCCGCGCCACTCACCGATATCCGGGCGGCGCGCACCACGGCGGCGCGAACCCCGTGCGTCCAGGCGCCGCGCGTCGCCGCGTCCGACGACACTTGGACGGCCAACGAGACGGCCGCGTCGTTCTCGCGGACGGCCGCCGGCGGCGGCGGCGACGCGACCGCGCCGCCACCGCGTCGCAGTTTCGTCAGCAGCCGCGTGGTCTCGGCCACGTAGACGGTCCCGTCGTCCGTGCGGTTTTCCGCGGCCAGCGCCGACAACGTGTCCTGTTTGGAAGAACGGAGGGGGAGGGGGGTGGTGAGACGTATCAAACGTATTCGTTCGCGCACCGCGCCGCGGGCCGTCGTTGTCCGTCTGTGGGAAACTTGTCGCGTTGCGCAATCGCGCGTCGACTTTCTATCCGGATTTGCAGTGCGTTACGCGTTTACGGCCGCGGGGCCAGAGACGGAAACGTTAATCGCCGTTGCACGTGCTATCGCGCGTCGGTGTGCCGTACAGCGGTCGACGTGAACGCGTGATGTCGTTTTTAATTACGGTCGATTGAAACTGCCGATCGGGAAACGTGTCGAGATCATATATGTCCGTCTGCGCGCAGACGAAACGAAGAAAAAAACAAAAACAAAAAAATCGTATACGTTTTTTTTTTTCCTAATCAAGAGCATGGCCGTCGCCGTTTATTCGTCGGGGGTACGCGCGAACGGCGTTCCGTCGATTACTTGGTAATTCAGCTTCGAATCCGCGTAAACACGTAGGCTGAACGTGTGCGTGGCGGCTTCCATCAAACGTAGCCACAGCATTACGAGAACGTCCCTGTGGACACGGAAACGATTGTCGTCAAACCGCCGGTACGTGAGGCGGTAGAGTTCGGCCAGCGTCGTCCCGCGGTCGTCCAACAGGATCGTCAGACCTGCGCGAGAAACACGGACGTGATAAAGCGGCCGTCCGTCGGAAGCGACCGCGGGGACTTTTACCAGCTACCGACGCGCACGTATACGAGTACGCGACGTCCACGACGGCGTCCAGACGTTTCCGGTCATCCGGGTCCAGACACGTCTCCGCTTCGTCCAGACGGGCCTCGACGAACCGGTTCGAAGACGCGAACGCGTCGTGCCGGTCAGCCAGTCCCTGCCCCGGTCCCCCGAAGCGCACGCCACGCCGAATAACAGCTTCTGCCGCGGGTCCGACCAGTCGACGTCGTCCGTCCGCCAGCCGTCGTCCAAGTGATAGGTCAACGCGCCCAGTGGCGTGCAGCGGACGTTCGCCATCAGAGACCGTACGTCGCAGACGGCCGCCGCGGCTTCCAAAAACCACATCCGCCTGGTGACCAACCGCCAGACGTGTTCGTGACGTCGGCTCAACGCGGTCGCGACTCGTACCAGCGAGTCCGCGTGCGCGCCGTCCATCCTCCGCCGGCTGTTCGCTCTGAACAGCTCGTCCGCCACGTGTTCGCGTCCGACCGCTACACGGGACGCGTCCGGCCGTTCCGCGACGTCCGCGAGTATACGCGCGCCGAACTCCGACGCCGCGACCGAGTCGATCACTTCGTGGCCGTGGAACGCCGCGACGACGGCCACGAGTTTGCACAGACCGCTCGCCAAGGTGGTCGGCACGCGGTCCCGGTTGGCCGACAGGAATCCCAGACAATAATCGGACACGCTGACCGCGTGAATCCTAACGGTCCTGGACACCCTGACCGGAAACATGGCCCTGCCGGAACGATACTCGAACACCTTGGCCAACAAATGGATCGCGTGCAGCGAACACGCGTAGTCGACCGCGACGTCGCTCCGTCTGTCCGACTTGGGGATCTTCGGCGCGGTGATCCAGTGGAAAAAACTGGACACGACGGCCTTCAGCAGTCTGCCGTCGCCGTGCAGACATTCGAAGAACGCCGACCGGGACGAATAGCACTTGGACACGCGGTCGAACCACCGGGCCGTGGGATCGGCGCAACACAGTATGGCGTACGGGCCGTGGCGTTCGCCCGCGTCCCCGCTGACGGTGGCCACGAACTCGACGACGGCGGGCTTCACGTTCTTCGATCCGGCGCCGCGTTTGCAGACCGCCCGCAGACATCGCGTCAACAGGCACACGGACGTGACGGACTTGCCGTAGTCCCGGGAGCGCAGACACCGGTGACGAGCGGCTACGCACAGCGAGCCGAAGCTCTCGACCGCGCCCTCCAGGTCCGGCGCCGCGTCCACGAGCTTGGCGTACACGAGGACGGTGGCGCGGAAGAACGCGTCCGCCGCGAACGTCCGCTCGAGGCCCTCGGTGAGCCGGCGGAAGTACGCGCCCGTGTACGTGTCGTACGTGAACGGCAACCGCAGCAACGCGTTCAGGTTCCGCAGGGTCTTGCGCGGCGGCTGGCCGGCGCGCAGGTCCACCAGCCCGGGCCACCGGTAGTCGACCAGCTGGCCGGGCTCGGCCAGTCTCAGGTCGCGCACGATCGCGTCCAGCGCCCGGTCCACGTCGTCGGCGTTCCGCTCCAGCAGCCGGTCGGCGATGCGTCGGGCCTCGTCGTCCGCGTCCGCGTCGTCCGCCGCCGACGTGGACGACACCGACGCCGAGCCGACCACCGACTCGGCCACGGACTTCACGTCGTCCAGCACGCCGGTGTCCAGCAGATAATCGTACAGCCGGTTCTCGTCGTGTCCCGCACGCGGGTCCATCGCGAACGCGCGGCCACCGCGACACTACCGTCGTGTTCACCGATCGTTTCCCGTAACGTCAACGCGCGCGTGTTGTGCACACGACCGCCGTGCGTTACTAGGGCGCGCGTGATCGATCGGCTCGACACGCAGTCATACCACAATTCCCGCTGCTCGAATCGGAAAAATCATTCAAACAATCAAAAAACAGCTGAACCGAGTGAACACTAAACAGATTCGACGGTTACGTGCGAACGAATCGCACAAAAACTCGTCTCGTTCGACTATAACGGTATCCTAATTGTATGCAACACGCTCGCGTCTTGGTGAAATATTGTTTTTGTATTTAAAACAACAAAATATAGATCCGTTGTGTACAATCTGTTCGTTTACTACCGGTTTCGACCGTAAGTCGGTGTCAGATATAACACGTGAAAAAGAAAATACGAAAAGCATTATGATTGTATTACAATAAAATAGAATCAAACCGAAAAAAAAATAATAATAATAATAAATAATATCAAATGAATTGTGTGCAACGCGAATTAAATTCGAAATCGACAATCATGGTATGTTATTAATATTATCTAATAAAATAAAGCGCGTATATTTATTTTCGCAGTATAACGGTTTAGTAATAGTCCGTCGTACGTGTATGTATATACAATACGTACGATAGATACGTCCGTTGTTTATTTGATATTTCGACCGTCCCGCGTCGATTTACCGTTTTCGGTCACAGCCAAACATGAAATCACGCCAACGCTGTCGTCGAACGGCATTTGCACGTCGCCCGCGGTTAGGTTTTTTTTTGCTTTACGATAGGTACCTAATAACATCTTGAAAACGGCAATCGCGTTGTGATTCATCGAGCAATAACGTTACGAAACAGGCGGTTACTTTTTTTTTCTTGTCTTGACACACATCTGAAATATATCCATACCGTCGGAACAACAAACGGTACGTATTTACAATTAATCGCGTGGGACCGTTTTAAGAGAGGTAGAGAGAGACGGTTTTTTTTCTTTTTTCTTAATCGGAATACCGGTACGTATTTTTCGTCCGCGCGGAGATAAACCGTACGTTTGCGCGAGCCCGTACCCGTTCGATAAATCATTATTCAAACACGCGTGCAAAACGGACGTTTCCAACGCGGGGACGCGCGTGCAGAGATAAATGGTGTCGTCGCACGCCGCGGCTTGCACAACCGACCGTTTGTCCGCGCGCGGTCTCCGGTTACTGGTTTGACGGCGTTTCGTCCGACCCGGGGGACCTTCGGGCTGCCGTTCGGTCTTTCGGATCTCGAACGACCCCGGGCGAGTACTCGGCCCGTTAACATCCCGTGTGACGGACGTTTCCGTCTTCTTTACTTCGTCACTGACGTCTCAACGCCGTGAGGTTAGGTTAGGTTAGGTTAGGTTAGGTTTTTTGAATTTTCGACACGAAAATCGACCCGCGCGAATTTCTAACCGTTATATAACGAACGAACCGGGTACGGAAAAATTATAGTTGATTTTATCCGATTCGCCTTGTGTGCAGGAATACATTACATGATATTGCGTCGAGTGCGACACACAAGAAAAAGCTATTGTGCAAATTGAACAAATATTAATAGCAATTAATTTATATAAAAATAAAAATGGTTTTATTTACAACAATAATAATTTACTACTGACACGTTGTTAGCAGCGATACCGGCCAGTATCGACGTGCCTAATCTGAACACACAAGAGTAAAACAAAACGACAAATAATCGTGACGCGATAGTCGAACGATATAATTAAAAAGAACACACAACACAACGAATCTCTGTTTGTCATATAATTCGCGATATTGCGATTTGAGAACTATTGTCGACGCGTTTACACGTACGGCGCCGCGCCCCGACGAAAAATTCTTGTCTACAATTTTCGAATTGTGAAACGTACGCTTCTGATGTAGCACGACAACGACGAGATGCCCGTCAAACGTACGATTCCACTCGCAGCTCATAGAATTCATGAAAAAGAATGGCCGTCGCAAGACCGTACGTTTTCCTAGTCGAAACCGGTCGTTTGATTTTAAACACATTTCCCCCCTCCCCCTCCCCACACTTCGATGTCGTGCTGGAGGACGTGAATCGGGTTTTTATTTTTTTTTACAATATCTTACGAAATCCGTACGGACCCCATAGTCCGGGACACGCGCGTCGTGGGGGGACAAAAAACGCGGCTCTTACGAAATGTCCCGCCGACGATTATTCCGTACGTGCCTTGGTCGCCGAGTTCGACTCGTTCAGATGTACCCGCGACACGTAAAGTTCGCGGCCACGACGACCTTGCCGTGGCTCGTACGCCCCAATTACGCACGTGTGTGAAGTTAGCCCCCCACCCAAACCTAAATGCTCCAAATTTTTTTGTTACCTCATTATTTTAATTTGTAACTATTTGTAACCAACTTTTTAGAATTTGTAACCTCACCGTTTCCGAGTTATAGCGAGTTTCTCAATGGGGGGCTAACTTCACGTAGCCCCCCCATATTGTCCAAATCGCTTCAAACAAATTTTGTTATATTCCTTTTGATTTATAACTATTTGTAACCAACTTTTTATAATTTGTAACCTCACCGTTTTTGAGTTATGACCATTCCAAAATGAGGGGCCAGCCCCCTCCATATTGTCCAAATCGCTTCAAACAAATTTTGTTATATTTCTTTTGATTTGTAACTATTTGTAACCAAATTTGTATAATTTGTAACCTCACCGTTTTCGAGTTATAGCAAGTTTCTCAATGGAGAAATAGGGGAATTCTAAACTGAATATCAACGAAATAATATAAAATAAATAGATATAATGCAAACTATATTACTTCACTCGTTATCATACGGCTGTATAATAATCGGTTTTTCCTAAAGTATATTGTAATAATACTCAATAAGAATTTAGGCCTTAGCGTGCGCTGTGAGGGTACATTTAAAAATAACTTAAAAATACCAATATATTGAAAAAAAAAAAACCTTACATCCGGTTTCCATTGAGTTTATTACGCAGTGTTCGAATTTTATCACAGTAATTACAGCGATTAAATCACTAAAAATAGAATGACTATCTTTGTATATTATTATATTATAATGTATATTTTACTAACTTGAAACATAATTTTCCAAATATTTCCAAAATTAATCATAAAAAATTGAATGAAGAATTTCATGTACTTTCCATAAATTATAATAATATATACATAACCACATAACATATATACAATAAAATATCTATGTATATATTATTATAAATACGATATACATATATTATACCAAAAATAATACAAACACAATATTATAATACAATATATATACAGTTGCGTAGTTTCATTTTCTCCTTGAGGGGGGTGAGTTTATAGAACATTGAGATTTCGTCCCCATAATTACATATATACTCATATATTTAGTGTTATGTATAAAGTGTTATATGCAATAGGTATATAGTATTCAGTAAGGTACTTTTTAATAATAACTACGTTATACATTCATTACTAGTTAAAATGACGATACTTTTAACAATTTTAAATATCAATAAAATATAAAATGTCATAACTCTTCATTTCTTTTCAGTTTTCTGACCAAAACATAATAATAATTACTACCACAATAATTGTCTATCAAATTTTATGATAATATTATATTATAAAAATATTTAAGGTAAATTTCTAAAAATGTTTGAACAATTTTTTCAACTTGTGAGGGGCTGGCCTCTTTATTTGGAATGGTCATAACTCAAAAACGGTGAGGTTACAAATTATAAAAAGTTGGTTACAAATAGTTACAAATCAAAAGGAATATAACAAAATTTGTTTGAAGCGGTTTGGACAATATGGGGGGGCTACGTGAAGTTAGCCCCCCATTGAGAAACTCGCTATAACTCGGAAACGGTGAGGTTACAAATTCTAAAAAGTTGGTTACAAATAGTTACAAATTAAAATAATGAGGTTACAAAAAAATTTGGAGCATTTAGGTTTAGGTGGGGGGCTAACTTCACACACGTCAATTACGCACGTGTTGCCGTTGGTTTTACGACAACACGTGTGCGCGTTTAAACACGAACGAACAAGAATAAAATTCATCCGATCGGCGGTTTAAATGAAAAGCGTTGAACGAATGGTCGCGGGTACGGACCTTATGATTAGTTTTCCGTGCGCGATTTCGAATCGTTCGTGATAACAACGAGACGTTCAAATATATATATACAGACGTGACAAACAGATGGACCGCGTGCAACTGTTTTTCATGGATTCCGGGATTTCAATGGTAATTGTTCATTATTTTTGCACGAAACGACTCGTGCATTACGTTGTCATAAACTCTAGTACGTTTTATTATTATTATTATTAGCTTTCGTTTTAAAACTGCAACAGGAGAGAATTTGACGAACAGTAAAGAAATCGTCATGTGCATATAACAAACACTATGCGTGTACGGTTAAACTTGTGACGTTTTGTGCGTTTAATTATGTTGTTCACAATCATAACAACAGACAAAGGTAATTAGGGTTATTATCAAAATATATTTTATTTTTCTTGATGTAATACAGAGTGATCGAAAAGTCGCGCACACCAAAATAGAAGTGTTTTTAAATAGTAGTTGTGATAAATTATTTTTATCGGTTATTTCAAAATAACATTACGGGTATTCCCGACATTTAATCTAGACATCATTATTATATGTATTGATGATACGACGCTTTTAGTAGTGCTTTGATTATTGCTCTGTGAAAATGTCGATTTCCCAAGAGCAACATGTGTGTATTAGCGTCAGTCAAAATGGTAGGTCTCCCGGTTCTCTTGTCTGAAACTGATCCGGTTTCACGGAAACGGGCGATTAATCTCGTTATGGTTGAATTGTTAGGTACTGCTGCATTCGGATATTTCACTCGAAATCTATCAATAACACAAGTGTAAGAACGGCTAGCAAAATACTGTTCAACAGTACACACATGTTGCTCTTGGGAAAACGACGTGTTCACAGAGCAATAATCAAAGCACTACTAAAAGCGTCGTATCATCAATACATATAATAATGACGTCTAGATTAAATGTCGGGAATACCCGTAGTAGTGCTATTTTGAAATAACCGATAAAAATAATTTATCACAACTACTATTTAGAAACACTTCTATTTTGGTGTGCGCGACTTTTCGATCACACTGTATAAATGACCTCACAATTTTTTCAAATGCTCCCCCCCCCCGCCGGAGAAAATTGTCTGAGAGAAACGCTGATTACGAATACCCGACAACAACGACGAATTTCGTGAATGTAAATCCGGAAAACGAAACGGATATTAAATGTCTACCGTTACGAAATTTATATCCAAAAGCAATATCGCCGTAAACACAATTTTAAACGATCGTAAATAATTGCAATCCCGGATCGTTAACATATTCAAGACCTCGCGTCGGAGTTGCACACGTTGAAGGACAAATTTTATAACAATAGCGTTACGAAATCGGAAAATCATTGTTGCGTCGTTGTCGGTGAAAACGATCCGCGTCGGCGAATTCCAAATCGATTGATAGTGATAATTCTATAATCACCGCGCGTCAAAAAAAGCACGCGAACATTCGTTTGGAAATCCAGACTCCTCGGGATCGATATAAAAACAACGCGAACAATTACGAAAAAAATTCCATAAAGTATACCTCGAGATTTTTACCTTACGTGTAACGCGGAAAACAAAAACGATGTTTTACGTGACTCTCGACAATTGCGCGAGTAAAAATAAAAAAAAAAATTATGTACTCTGGAAAATCGACACGGGCGGTTTTTTTTGTTTGTTTGTTTTATCTTTTCAAAAATCATAAATATTCGACGACTTCGAAACGACATGTACAGCGTACCGTACGTACACTGGTTTTTTTTCGTACGATTTCCATTTTTTCCGCGGTTTTCTCGACAAAAGTTTAGATTTAGGTTCCAAACATAGCTGAGATTTAGGTTCAAAGCTAGTATAAAAATGATTAACGCATACGAGTCCGCGTTAAGCGAGACATTTTATGTCTTATGTGTGAAAATTTTTTTTTCAAATTCAAATTTTTTCAAAACCGAAACAACGGTTGCCATGGAAACAAACCATAAGGGAGATTTAGGTTTTTTTTTTCTGTAACGCTTTTTCGTGACAGTGGGTATCTTAATTTGGGTAACGCTTTTCGTGACGGTTTTTTATTTTAATGTGCCAAAGTAAAGACATAAAATGTCAAAAACCCTAACACGTCGGGTTTCTTCGCGGACCTAACCGAATACGCGCGTGATCGCGATCGACTCCGTGTCGCCCCGGTAGTGTGTACACCGTTCTCGTGACGCTCGAAATCGAAAACGGTCCGTTAAGTCGGTTAGTTTTTATCAGCTTCGTGAAAACACGCATCGCTACGGCTCTCGGAATAATTTCGGCGGGGAAATGCTTCGGAATAAAAATCGAATTGGAGACGTTGAGCTGTGCATCCACGTTGAAATGTGTAAAACCGAAAACTCGAATAATCAACGAAACCGTCCGGAAAGCAGACGACAATCGACGAATTCATTTATGTCCCGAACATTAAAATCGTACGTGATCGACACCGTCGAAACACGGAAACGCGGAAGGTCTGTGGACGTAAACGCCGAGCGTCGCGGACCCATTCAAACGCGCGCCGTGGGAAGTCCGTTCGCTCTGTTGATTTCCCGGTTTTTCTTTTGTTTTCGACGATACGTTTTATACGTAACCTACGGCCACCATGAAATATATATATATATATAACGCTGAAAACACGACGACCGGACCCGACAACATTATTATTTCCTCTACTTTTCTAGCATTTTGATTTCGTTGCGTTTTCAAAAATTCGACGTCCGACAGACTTTTTCCGGTCGCGTAGTATCATTTTTGATATCGTCGTGTTTTCGTTTGTCGGTCGACGTTGTGTTACCGCGATACATATATATATATATATATATACACGTGTGTCTCCAGAAATAGGATACTCCGTCTTATCACTGACCTTATACGTCAAACCGTACGCTACTACATTCAGACCTACAAATGAAAACTGTAAAACAAGTCGTCATCATAACTCTCCGCGAACCCATCCAAACCCTCTTGTAAAGGACCTTTCACCCGCGCCCAACAATCCACCTGAACGATTCAAAAGTTAACGGCGCAGACGACAATCTCACTCACGGCTCATAACAAAACCAAATTAATAACAGTGTCGTCGGTAGGGCGCGGCTTCTCTGTTCAACCTAACCCCGCGTCGATATTCTCTACTTATTTGTGCGATTAACACCCCGATTACCGTAATCGCGTTGTACGTGCGAATTCCGCGCAGACGAAATCGGGGCCGTCACTGCCGTTGACATCGGTGAAACGCGTTGTTACGAAACGCGTTCGTTCGGGTTTTTGGAAATCCAAACCGGTTACGGACGGCCAAGAACTTTGACAATACGCAGATGATTTTGTCGTTTCGGACACACACACACGAAATCGTTTTGATATCGATTCCATTTCGCGGTTTTTTATCTCGACGTCTTAACACGCGTATTGGCAACGATTGTGTTCGATACGCACGAGTCTATGCGATCACGTCCGAATCAATAATAAAATCGCAAGCCGGAATGCTGTAAAAAAACCCGGTGTGTCGACAGTTTCGCGTCGTCGCGTATTCGGTTCGAAATCCGTACCACGACGACCACGGCAAACGACAATTTCAATGGTCCGCCGGTGAGAATCATCGTTCGAACACGAGTCATGGCACTAGCCGCGGAACAGCCCCACACGTGAATAATAACAGACGCACTATTCCGTCCGTCCCGTCTAGTCCAAACGCAATTCAAAGTACATCGAATTCTACACGTACGCGCGTCCCCCTAAACAGATTCGACTTGTCGAAATCAAACGAAAAAAAAAACAATGCGACAGCAGACAATATATTGCACTAATTTTGAAAATATAAACAGGTACAGATTTTTGATTCTCTTTTTCATTTTTAACATAACACATTATTAAAAATGAATACACTATGGTACAATACAAACAAAACTAAAAGTTAGACAGCCGTGTACAATGTTCTAAAAATATTAGTCGGATAACGCTTAAATTTTAAGTATTCATGCAATTATATTATATATGTATATATATGTATATAACACAAAAACAAAAAACAAAACTATAAACCAAGATCTTCTAAATACAAATCATTAGTTACAAATTAATATTATACAATAGTAATATAAAATACTTTAGTAAACCGTCTTCAATATTATGTTACTTATGACTTAGTTATAGTAAATAACAAATTTACCATTATAATAGTTGTTAATATGAATTATTGTTTGAAATAGTTTGCACTGATTCATACACAATATAACAAATATTGTTATAGGTATATTATTAATATTATTATTGTTGTTGTTGTTAGTGGATTCATTTCCCTGAATTATCTAGCCCGTCACAGACACGTCGGGCAAGTCGAGAATGTCACACACAAATGATGCGACCAACGCTGTCTGCGGCTGTTGGTGAGCGAGACAAAACGGATGGGCGAGCAATTGGGAGTAATTTGGTCGGCTACGAAAATCTTTTTGTAAACTGAAAACGTTAAAATGCCCCAACAAATTTAATTATCGAAATTAAACGATGAGAATAAATAATTAATTATAACACTTACCATTGACAAATGAAATCCTCAAAATATGATGTAAACATACCAGGAGACAGCCTAGGCGGTTCATCTTTAACCACTTGTTTGAGCTGCTCAAATGGAGTGCCCCATGTGTCGTATGGAAATTTACCAGTAGCAAGTTCCACCAGGGATATTCCTAAACTCCATATATCACTCCGAATATCATAATTTGACGGGTTTCCGGTAGGGTCTATTCGCTCGGGCTACGTATTATAACAGGATCATTAGTCAAGACAGAGACCACAAATTTGTTCTATAAATTGATACAGGAAAAAAAATGTATTTACCGCCATGTAAGGTTTACATCCGGCATCAATAGTCTTTGCCACTGAATCGACTAGATATCCAGATATGCCAAAATCACACATTTTCACATCGCCATTACGGTTGATTAATATATTAGATGGCTTGACATCGCGATGAATCACTCGCAATTGAGAATGCAAATAATGGAGTGCACTAACGACCTATAATAAACAAAAATGTATTGAACAACACTATTCATATTTTTAAGGCTAAAATAATTTATTATTAAATTTAATTAATAATAATTAGACAAGAATGTTTTGGAGAAGTTGATTAGATTAAAATTAACCTTAAAAGGATTAGAAGCGAGTATTTTCCGTCTTTGTCCTTGCACACAAGACAAAACACGATAAGAAATTTGAAAACTGATTTTATTCGTCGTAAAATCTACTTGAGATTGACTTCCCACATTTTAAATTTTTTCTCCATAAATCCCTCCAAAATTAATTGAACAAATTTAAATTTAAACAATTTCTAATATTCAATTTTTGAAGATTATAAGATAAAAAAATGATTAACGCATACGAGTCTGCGTTAAGTGAGACATTTTATGTCTTGTGTGAAAATTTTTTTTTCAAATTTAAATTTAAATTTTTTCAAAACCAAAACAATGGTTGCCATGGAAACAATGGTAGCCATGGAAACAAACCATAAGGTAGATTTAGGTTTTTTTTCCTGTAACGCTTTTTCGTGACAGTCCCCAGTGGGTATCTTAATTTAGGTAACGCTTTTCGTGGACACTTTTTCATGACGGTTTTTTATTTTAATGTGCCAAAGTAAAAACATAAAATGTCAAAATGAAAAAATGGGAAAGTTGACCTATGGTAAAATTCATAACCAATTCAAATTTGTTTTCGAAATCCTTATTGTAACAATAGATTGACCGGTACTTTGGAAATGCGGAACGTCTATTTAACTATATTTTGTGTGTGCAAAACAAAAACAGAGAATACCTCTATAGGATGAATCACTATTCGTAATGTATCATTAACAATCTCATTAAATGATATGTTTCAACAAACATTGTGAAAGTTCAAATAAAACTCAAAATTAATTACCGCTACGGTGATGGGTCCAAGAATTTGTTCAGGAATCTTTCTTCCAAATTTGTACACTTTAGCATAAAACTTATCAAGCGATGTATCCATCACTTCCATGCATATCCACACATCGCCCTCCATGAACAATGCCCCATAAAATTGCACAGTGTGCGGACAAGCGGACGACCTCATAGATATGTCCAGGTCCATCAGCAATCGCTTCTGTTCTTGGGTATTCACTGTCGCCGCAATTCTCTAGAATAACGCGTGTTAAAATTAAAAAAATTATAACGATTCATAGGCGGGTTATGTTTACATTCTCGTTCAATCACTCACCTTAACGGCCATAATTGTGTCCGAAGGTATGTGTCGCATCTTCTCAACTATACCGTAAGCACCACGGCCGAGATCACAAATCTTCTGCAGATCACTAGCTTCGACCGTTGTGGTCTGGTCACCGATTGTGATGGTCGTGCGCTTGTCCAAATTCCGTGGGAGGTTTCTGTGGTAACGAAAATCAATATTACACCACCACAGAGCATCAGTGGACAGTGAACGTATCGATTAAACTACACGGCTGTCCAACGTAACATATATATATGTATAGTGTAATTACACTGTAGTACTTACACGACAGCCGGCTCTTCGGGCATTTGAACCTTAAGCGGCGGTCTCTTCTTACGACCTAAAAACATAGTGTCACACTGTACTGCATCAAATGTCACAACAACAAGAATAAAATAACAAACAACGTTTCACTAACCAGACATTATATTACTGTTATTATTATCACTGTAAACGTTATGGTTTGACATGTAACAGAAAAAACGTACGTTATCTCATGGTTTAAATAGAAAACAAAAACGAGACGCGACGCGATTCGAATACGAGAAAAATCGAAAACAAAACATTGGACGGCGCGTCAAGGGAATTACTTCGTTTGCCCAAAACGATCGGCTTCACATTACCTGGCGACGCGGACCGCGCACAATTCGCATGACAAAACACCACACGCGCCGTAACGGTTCGAAGTCCGCACACAACACACGGCGAAAACCGACGTGCGGATTTATCAAAAAAACATTCGGAGCCGTGACAATGAAAACAAACATCATCCGCCAAAAGATCCAGGAATGTCGTTTATCACCGCGACGGCACTTATCACACGGTACCGGACCAATGAAAACGCATGATCGCGTTTGTACGACCTCTTTGGCAGCAGTGGCCATCGTGATACCAAGGTAACGGTGACCTATCGACGCACTTGACAAACACGAATGAAAACTTGAACGTTTATTGCGAAAAATAAAAAAATACGTTTACGGACATTCCGAATGGGTTGAAGAACTCGAGAGAAGATGTCCGCTACGCTCAACTCAAAAAAGATATTTTTTTATTATTCCGTTATAGTAGAAGTATACGATTATTTCGGTAAATACTAATTAAAACGTTTACATTAACGTCCTCGGCCAACTAACTATTCCTCTGCACTTTCCTTGGAAGTCTTTAAAACCGCGTTCAGCAAACGTAGGTGGTATTGGAACTCCGAAAACGAAATATGACGAATTTTACCTGGCGAAAACCGCTTTATATAAATTTTCAATTTCTATACAGATTTTTGATCTTCGGCCAAGCTAAAAAAAAAAAAAAAAAAGGAAAACACCGATCCAAACCAAACGGAACTGTGACCGTCCGTAACTTTAACAGAAAACAATTCGGGTGATTATCAAGTAGCGATTTCATCCGGTTCTACCGTGTATATCGCCACGAATGTAATCCGCTTTTCTATTCGTCTGACCGGATAGTTGGTCAAAATTGGACACTACATATAACACGGCCTCCCACAATAAAAATACCAACAAACTAGCCCCGTCAGATTTGAGTCGCTTTAAACACGTTGGCAAACCTGAAAACGAACGTCCATAACTGAAAAAAAATACGAACAAATGAACAGAGCAAGCGTCTCTCTTTGCGATTATTAAGCAATCGTATCGTTGGACGCAGTGGTAATTTTCAGTGTTTAAACGTTTTGTTTTTTTTACAATATAAATCGGTTGACCATAATTGTCAAACTTATGGCTCACTATAACAATATGGTCCTTTCGTCAACAACAGTATAGTGTAAATACAACAAATGTAAAAACAAAAATTGCTCTGGGCTTAATCACACAATATCTATTTACGATTTGCACAAACTCTGTCGTAAATGTCACAAAAAAAAAATATATATATAATATAAAAAATTTAAAATTATTTGTGACCTACACAAATACACACAATGACTACACAAATTATATTTCATTAAAACTTAATATAAAAAGTATTTAGATCGTAAAATAAAACATTTCACTAATTTTTTATTTATTATTGGCTTGAAGGTCTCGGCAAATGATATATAAATAAAAAAAAATTTTTTTTTACTTAATAAAGCATTAAAATACTATAATACAGATGATAAGCAATTATTATTAACATGGAGCGGAAAATAATAAATAAAAATTCACCTTAAACCTAATACATACGTTTTATTATTATTATTAAACTAATGTGTAATATGTAGTTTATGTGTGATAAATATTATTAACCATAATCGTAATAAAAGAAAATGCTTAATAATAATTTAGGTATATCAAAAAAAAAAAAATTGTTTTATAATAATAATAATGTAAATGTAATACAAAAGTAGGTACCTAAATAATCTAGTCTAAATAATCATGTTGAGTTCCAAGATCCAAATGTCAGAAGCTGTCGCAATGCACTATTATTGAATATCAATCTTAACACTTACAATCATTAAATTGATACAAGGAAAAAAATGACACAATCAAAGTAAAAAATTTAAAACTGAAAAGTTGACAAAAAAAATATATCAACAAAACGCATGATATTATATTATTGATAATATATTTCATATTTTAAACCACCCGCAGAAAAATAAAAATAATATTAAAAGACTGATATAACATTAAGAATATAATATTAATTAAATCATGTCCCATGGTATTTGCACAATCTACAAAATGGATACATAAATTTCAACAATACAGTCTTGCGCAAACTTGTATTTATATAATATAAATGGATGGATCAGCGACGCCTGTAAACAAATTAAAAACAATGCATTGATGAATTTACACAGTAGTTATTGTTGATGATGGCCATTTTAATCGGCTGCATAATGACTGATGGATATTTTCTAGGCAGACAGCAAACGCGCAGATGATTTTTTGATCTTAATATTAACTTATGACTAAGTTTAAAAAAATATATTATAAGTCCTACAGTTTTCATTCAATTGTATTGATAAATTATTTATTAATTACATATGAACAAGTTTTTTGATCTAATTAATTAATTAATTTTAATCGTAATTAATTGATTATTTTCAAATAATATCAAATATAATTAAAATTAAATTAGAAAATATAAACAAACAAATCAATCCTCAAACCTAAAATTGAATCTATTTAGAAAATTGGATAAGTTAATAACATAAACCAATTTATTCAACATATAAACACTGATAATTAATTTTTAATCAGGGAAAAGAAATGCATATTTTATTTATTATATATATATAATATATATATATTATATATATATAATATATATAATAATTATATATATATATATATAATTAATGATTCAATAATAATATCCTTAATCAAGTTTAAAATAAAGTCTAAACTCTAAAGATTAGAAAAAATTGATAACTAAGGTAGATAATAATAAAATAACAAAAAACAAATTATATATTTAAGAATTCATCAATATATGATTTTAAAAAAGGTACACTTATTTCATTAGTTGCTTTTCAGCACCACAATATCATTAATGTAATGTTAGTAATTAAAAATTAAATTAACTTATTTTGCAAAAATTATTTATTATTAATAAATCAAAAAACATATTTTATATGAATAAAATTTTTTATTTTAAAATACAAATACTTCTCTTTTCAGTTATTTAATTAAGATACTTAACCCTTTTTATGCTTATTGGGCATTGAATCCCAGACTTTTTCACACAATAAACGAGCCCAGGAATTTTTTATTTTGTAATTCTAAAGTATAACATTTAAATTATACTTTTAGGCCTGTATAAAAAAATTTCTTTAAAAAAAAATATTATAATTTTGAATTGAATTTTCTTTTTTTTAATTACGGTTTCTCAATATGTGAGTTAATTACTAAAATTATTAGGAAATATAAATTAATTTATAATACAATGTGATAAAAGAAAACACATATGTGCATTGCTGACCTGCAGATGCACTTGTCAAGGACACAACATGTGTCAGTGTTACTGAAAGGGTTAACAATATTATATTGAATGTTATTTTATATGTGTATAGTTCAAATTTATTTAACAAAATATGAATAGTTCTAAATAAAAATATATATCAGTTTATCATTGTTTAATGTTATAAAATTAGTTGAACTGATAATATTTATAATTTCATAACTAGTCATTAATAATAAAACAGAAGAAGTAGAAATATAATCATTGTACACCATCAGTACAATTAACAACCTATTTTATATAAGTCAAATAAACATAAAAACAAGATAATCAAATAAATCTACTAGGGTTTAAACTATAAACAATATAGCTAAAAAATATACTAGAAATATCATCACAATATTATGTCCAATCGAATTATTTACTTATATTACAAATATTATAGTTAGCCGAAGAAAAAAAAACTGATTTGATGTATATCGACTACATTTACATATTTTATAAAACGCTTATTCAAAAAAAAAATTAAGATTATTTCACAAACTATATAATAGTAATTAGATATGTAAAGAATAATAATAAATATTTCTTTTTTATGAAACATAACCTACTATAGTCTAAATACAAATTTTTTTAATAATACTTTTAGCCTACTCCATTTGTGTGTAAAATATGTGAAAATTTAAAAATTAAATATTTTTGCTAAGATAATTAATAACAATTATTAATATTATCTGATTTTAAAATAATTAAACATACTTTAAATTTTAGCAATATATAACAAAGCAAAATGTTGTATATAAAATATAAAAAATAAACCATCCTATTATTTGTTTCTCCTTTTTCTAAATTTTTTTCCAACAAAGTATATGTCCTTAACCGCTACCATTAATAACTGTTTATCAAGATATGTTACCATATAAATTTAGTTTTGTATAATAGTTATTAGGCAAGTCTAATTGTAGCCAATGGCAAAAGAAGGCTTAAAACTAAATTAAATTAAATTTAAAAATAATTTACAATACTGTACATATCACAACACAAAATAAACACTGGAGAATTATTTTTCAAGCCAAAAACAATCAAAAACCTTGACTGTAAACAATACATATAAGGAAATATTTACTATTTTAATTTTTCACACAAATAAAACAAATTTTAAAAAACATTAAAATGTTTAATAAAATATATATATTATTTCTTTAATTGAATTTCAACCAACAAGACAATACAACTCTTAATTTTTGCATTTGAATCAACCAGCATAATCTGTTTGATCCCTTAGTGATAGAAATTATATTAACATCCATAGATATATCAATATATTTCTCCTTTTGTAACTCTTTTTCCACAACCAACACATAGTCACTAGAATATAGGGTATATTTTATTTTTCAAAATAACTAATTAGGATTTACCAGCAATACCATTCACGTAATAAGGGTAATCTGACAAACGAAATAAATAAATAATAATAATAATAAAATAACTTTCTTTTACTTATATTTGGACTGGTAACAAAAAATAAATAATGTATTTATTTACATGAGATTATGTACATAATGCAATCTACTTTTATACATATTTACATTAAATTAATGTATGAATGAAAATTAGAAAAATGGATTGAACTTTTTAGAACATAGAAAAAACGTTTGATGACAGACATAATTCTATTTTGAATTACCTAAGACGGCAATCAAATATTATGATTCTTAGAATTAACAATCAAAATATATTTAAAAATTTTGAAACTTTCAATACAAAATTAAATATACTTCTTCATGACACTTAACTTGTAAATAAATCATAAAAAGAATTTGATTTAGTCATAGAAAAGCAATACATCTAAGGTTTCATTTACTATGTATTTTAAAGACAGTCAATTATATAAAAAATATATAAATATATTAACCAAACTGTAAAAATACAATTTTTTTGGTATACGAATAAAACATAAATGAAGATTTTAAGAACATACCTAAAGTGGGATGCACATAAAAGAAACTCAATAAAATGAAGTAAAAAATTATAAAAATAAATAAAAATTATATAAATACCAAATACCCATTATGATATCCATCACTTAAATTATTACTAGATAATTGGTTGTAAAATAATAAATAATATAATATAATTAAAATTAATGCACATGGGCATATATTAAATTAAGTCTATCATATTTGTACTATTATCTTAAACATTAATATGTGTATAAATTTTAGCCTATTCTCATTTTAAACTTAACATAAAAACGCAAGCATTAATTTTAATATATACCTAATATGTTTGCGTTTTAATGAGGATAACACATCTTCCTAATACAAACATTATTTTTGACAATTGCACTATTAAATACATAATTGTATTTAATGTTACATATTAAAAGTTAATTATATCACAATTCATGTAATATCACAGCAGTAAATTATATATAAAGGTCCTTAAGCCATCTATCATCTATAAAATTAATAAAACAAATTCAATGATCTTTGCACTTATAACTAAATTTTTTTTTCCAATTTAAACCAATTTAATAAACAATAATTTAATAAAGTAAACAAATATTAATTAACCTTTGGTGACGCACCTACTATCAGACTATTTATACCCCAGCCCATAAGAGAAAATATCTATACCAAATCTGTTAAATTGAAGTGGTGGTAGTAATAGTTACAACACAATATGGTGGAAGAATTCAGACTGATGTGTTTTGGTTAATGCACAGGTACATTCTCACACAAGGGATACAAATTTGATGTACTAAATATAGATCATTACATAAATTATGATTTTATTATATCACATTCAATTATTGTACACTAGTAACAAAATGTGAACTGTATACATGTGAAAAATCCAAATAATTTACAAATTTACTAAATATTTAGCAGGCATGAGTCACCAAAAGTTAAAAAAAGACCATCAAACAAAACAAAAATTCAATTTAAAAACTAAAAATTAACCAAAGAAAATTGAATATCCAAATTAAAAAATATATATTACTATTCTAAAATTTAACAAACTAAATAACAACAGTTGTCTAGTTTACAATACTTACAATCAAAAAATACTTACCACAGATGTATTAATGTCTAGAACTACGATGCGAAGATTCAGCTCTGTCTTCCCTACGATCTCGGTCACGTTCAATATCTCGGTCTGCATCTACTGCTCTTCTACTAGAAGTCGGTTCTCGTTCACGTTCACGATCACGTTCTCTGTCTCTATCACGTTCACGCTCTCGATAACGATCATCATAATACCTGTAATAAGAAATTTAGCATGAAAAATAAGCATTTTAAAATATTTAATTTAAACTAATTTAAAAACATACAAGTCTATAGAATATTTATTAATTATTATAATTTACAATCATCATTTTTGTATATTTTTTTTTTTTTTTTGAGGAATTTTGATGAAAGGAAATGAAGATAGGTGATATTACCTGGATTTAGAGGATACAGGAACAGACTCGGTTACGTCGGGCGGAGTGATTTTCCTATTTCGGCCGCTTGCTTTTACAGAGCTGTTAAACAATAAACTTTACCCTCAACAAATATGGATACTTCAAAAACACAAAGACTTCTATACAGACATTTTCAAATATTATAAAAATTGTTTTTATAATCAATCTTACCTGTCTTCACGACTTCTCTCTCTGTATTCGCGTTCCCTTTCTCTTTCCCTATCCCTGTCACCGTCTCGTTCTGACGTATAATAACGGTCAACATACCTGTTAACATATCTATGTTACGACAACACAAAATTTATAACAGTCTGTATCATTTATAACGATGATTGACGAATTTGTTAAAATCTTTATAACTATATAGTTATCACCAAACTAGTAAAAAAGCAATAAATATTTATATTTTACAATTATTAATTGGCTTAAAATAAATTTTAATGCCATGAAAATACACCTATAATAGAATAGTATTCATTAGATACTATTAAACATATAAGATGATTATAATAAATATTTTGGTATTAATATTTGTTTTTATATATACAAATTAATTCCTTATTATGTACTTTATTTTTCAAAAAAATAACAAGACTACAAAAAACCATATTGAAAAGTTCATAATTTGATTAGATTTACTATGACAACGAAGATACGTTATATGTAATCCAAAAATGAATGTTACATACACAAATCAAATTTTTATCATTTTCCACAATATAGTTTTTCCCAACATTATTAAAACTATAGATTTGACACACAGAATAAAACTTAGCGTGACCAATTTACCCAATGTCATTACAGATGATACTAACTGTACATATAGCCTTCATTTAAAGGAAACATAATTTTTTCTTTTTCAAAAATACACAGTCTACTGTTTAAGTAGCAATAATTTCATTCATGATCAACCTAAGACTAAGACTAAGAGGATTTGGTAAATCACTGTGCCAAAGTAGACCACATATTAATAATTAATATAATAAAAAGCTATAGACTTGTTGTGATAATATTAATTATAAAAAAACCAAAACATACTTTTCACGATCCCTTTCCCTATCGCGATCACGTTCGCGGCTTCTATCTCTGTAGTCACGTTCACGCGATCGGCTACGCTCACGTCTTGACCTTCTATGTAATCTGTCTCGAGGTGATCTAGATCTCTCTAAAAAATACAAATACGGTGTACAAAACTGAAACTATAATAAACATTGTACCACCTACCTCTTCTTGTACTATAACTTTTGGTTTCAATTCCATGTAATGTATCGTGCAACGAACTCACTAATATTTTACAGCGCTCATCACTAGCAACTTTAGACTGTTTGATTAATGATATTGCCGTTACCAAAGTTTCAATAGCATTTGAGAATTCGCCAGCAGCAGCATCAGCAACAGCTCGAGCAATAGCAGAACTAGAAACAGTTCTGTTTCTACTCATAATTTCTTCCAACTCTTGTTCAGACATTCCCATATCATTACTCATGTAAGGCCGAGAAGAAGGCCCATTAGGGGGACCATATCCTGGATGACCTGGAGGTCCCTGAGGTGCACCACTTGGCTGCTGAAAGAATGCTGGGTTAACATGTGGAGCTGGCGCTTGACCAGGACCACCTGGCATCATTTGAACTGGACCTATAATGTTCACGAGGATTACACATACATATTTGTTTTTCCAAAAATAATGTTTATACACTTATCATGTACAAAAATCTTTTTACACTTGAGGTTCAATAAAACACTTACCTTGGCCAGGTGGAGGTCCTTGCATTGGTGGACCTTGTTGATGTGGTGCAAACCCAGAACCTGGCGGTGCCATTTGATGAGGTGCCATTCCAGGAGGGCGATTCCAATCACCACGTGGACCACCAGGCCCTTGTGGACCTTGAGGACCTTGTGGTGGACCCATTCGTGGCGGACCTTGACCAGGTGGAAACTAGAACGTTTGAAAACAAAATTAAATTTAAAAAAAAAATCAAAATTATTCAATTATAAAATTACCATTCCTGGTGGTGGTCCTCTAGGCTGACCCACTGGCCCTTGAGGTTGCATTCCTGGTCTTGGGGTCCTAGTTCCAAAGAAAAAAAATTGAATAATATAATATAGATTATAACAAAATATAAAATTACAATTACCCATTTGTTGATTAGGTCCATTCCACTGATTCTGGTAGCCTGGCGGAGGAGGTCCTTGTTGATGAGGACCCATTGGCCCACCTTGTTGCAATGGCATTCTATGTCCATTAGTCATACCCATTGGTGGCTGCATACCTTGAGGTGGTTGTTGCATACCTTGCATTGGCATTCTATTTCTCATACCTTGTTGCTGCATCATAGGTTGTTGTGACATCATAGGTCCACCACGCATAGGTTGTTGCATAACATTTCCAGGTGTTCTGGACATACCACCCATAGAAGGCATATTCTGATTATTTGGTGGAGGCAGTGGCCTAGTTTTAGATTGTGATTCAAACTATAATCATTAAAAGAGTATTAATATAAAATAATTAATTATTATTTACAATGTAAATTAAACTAAACAATCATTACCTGCAATAGAGCTTGTTTAGTTGGAAACGTGACAACAGGTGATTGTCCATGAAGTTCTTTTTTAGGTAATCTATCCATGATCAACCGTAAACTATGCTCTGAACCCAAAGTAACAACACAGAAGCCTTTTGATTGGCCATTTCCTCGGTTTTCGAAAAATTTAACTTCAATAAAATCTGAGACACCTATACTTGTAACACTGTCTGTTATATCTTGATCAGTTGTCCACTGCAAATATTTAACATATACATAATTATTACACTTGAAAATAAACAATCTGCAGGATAAAAAATCAAAGTAAATATTTCATTTACCCAAGTTAAGTTACCAATGTATAATTGGTATCGACGTCCTGTAGTAGAATTATTACTTGTGGTGTTATTAGTAGAAGAGCCATTTGTCACCAATGGAGTGCTATTTTGGTTGTTTGCACTGGGAGGTCTATCAACTGGCTGTCTTGTCTGAACACTATCGTTTGTCCCAGATATGACATCATCATATAAATCAACATTATCGTTTGCTGCAAAATCTTCCTAAAATAATAAACCAAAAACAATATTTAGTCACAAATCAAAATAACAATACAAATTAAACATAATATTGAAAAGAGTTACTACTGTAATTAAATTCTTAAACTAATGTTTGTCACATCAAATATTGACATTCTACATGATATATATAATAAAAATGAATTAAAATAGCTCTAGTTCTAAAACCATGGATAAAATTACTTGTCAATACATGCACCTATGTACAGCTTAATGAAAAATATTTTCCATCAATTACAAATTACCTAATAGAAGTTAATTCGAACCAGTTTTTATATGTAAGTAGAATCGGTTAGAACAAAAATTTGTAATTAAGTTGACATGTATTCAAATAAATTATAATGAATGTTTACAGAATAACATTAAATATTTTAAACTGTAATTTGGTAAAAAAAAAATTATTTGAATACTTAGTAACAGTTTTAGATACCTATGTATATAAAAAAATAATTTTGCGCTTTTTAATAATTTTCATATTGAAAAATCATAAAGAATATGCTTGGAATTTTTAATAAAAAAAAAACATACACCCAACCATAATTTTCTATGTACACTTGTGCATACGTTGTATTTATAATTTAGTACAACTATTAAGTCATCAGTGTGAAAAAATTATTCCAATAATAAAAGCAAATATTTTTACTCATAATCAAATGTTAAAATCTTAATTCAACGATAATTATTAGTTCTGATTTATTATAAGCTAAAAATCAAATATGGAACTTGAAGGAGAGAAACCGTATAACAAACATATAAGTATTATTATGCTCAGAAATGTAGACGAAACCGTTACGATTACAAATTTCTTAAAACATTACTCTAGAAATGTACTGGTCGGTGAGAACAAGTAAATTTATATATACATATATATGGTACACACGACAAAGGACAATCGCATTACAAAACGGACCGGTGATCGACGGAGAAGAATGAAACGACGTCGGATCACTTACGGATCGAAATCTTAAGCCGGATACGTCACATGACGAACGAACAAACCGAATAGCGTCGTACAAAACGCAAGCGCCCGCAAACGGGAACCGACGCCGTTTTCACGAGGGACAGAAAATCCCTGTAACCACGTTTGCCGGACGGGGACACGGTCTCGTTTCCGAGGACGCGCGTCCGGAAAAAAAACAATAACGAACAAACGTCACGCCGGGTCTACCCCGACGCGTACGTATCGTCAAACATGGCGAACGCACGGCGACGTCGGTACGCAGTGACACCGAAACCACCGACAGTCGGACGCAAACACGCGCGCGCGCGCTCGCGCTAGCTGGCCGTACGATTACCTGAGCAAAGTCTTGTTCCAAATCGTCGGCGTACAAATCGATGTCCACGCCGTCGGCCATTTTTGTCATGCTATCCGACAGTGGCGTAGCTCGGGATCGGAAACCTCGACGACAACGCGAACGCCGAACGCACACACACACACACGCACGTACACCGGGCGATGAAGACTCAGTGCTGTCGCGGGGTGGGGAAGGGGAACGGGTGGCACGGAGAAGTCTCGTTGTTTACAACGTACGCGGTCCGGCAGAGCGGCGGCGGAACAATTGGTCGACGTGTGGTAACGTTCGGTAACACGGGACGACGACAGAATGCGGTTACGGAGCCGCCGCAGCTGCCGGTTCGCCGAGGGCCGTGACACAACCGACGGGCGGACGGCAACGATATTGTTGGCCGCACTGTTTACAAACTTATGGCGCCCGCCGTGAGCACGACCGATCGTCTGCGTCATGGAACAACGAACGAACGAACCAACGGCGACGCCAAATATTAAAATTTTTTCATTGTTTTTTTTTTTTTTTTTTAATTTTGTTATTTACTTACGACGTACACCAAGTGAATACGAGACGACACGATTGACCGTTTTACACGCGAAAGAAAGACAACAGTCCGTTGACGCCACGTCCAAACTACGAACTGTTTGCTTTGAATAACAGACATGTACATTTTTATTTATTTATTGATTTTTTTACTTTTTTATTTTAAATAAATCCGTTCTGGAAACAAACGAAATTCAAATCGATGGGATCTGGTTCCGTGATGATTAATGATTCACATTATTCGTCGTTGTTGTTTTTGGCGAAAATGTTTCAAAAGTGTAATTTAATCGATGGAAAAGCCGTGAAATATGTACACGTTCGAGAATAGTTCCTAAAATAATTCCTGAATCTGTACATATAATTATAAATTCGCTATTGTGAATTCACTTGTACGCTTGTACTTGATAGTTTTATGATTGTTTACGCGAAATTAAAATGCTTATACAGTTATAACAAGAATTGACAACGTTTATGATAATAATTTAAAATATAGTTTAGTTATTTAGAACAATTTTTAACTTATATAATCAGTTACAATTAAAAGATAAAACCAGATTTTAATTAACATAACTCCGTTAATTTATATACCTCTGATCCATATGTTTTTAATTTCGTACAAAAAAATACCTTTTCATTTACAATTACAAAAGGTTACAAATGATATTTATTAAATACTGACTTTTTAAAAAATTAACTTAAACTTGAATAAAAAATATTAACTAGATTATAACTTGGACACAGTTACTTTAATTACATCATTTGATGAGTAGTAAAAGTACACCAAATTAATTATAGTCAAGTTAATAAACTAATATCAACTTGTTTGACTCAACTTACTAACAAGTTGATGCCCATCCTTATTATATAGGTTATGAGTTATGTACCTCTAAACTTCACGAGTCCATTGTTACCAGACTTGAACACTGTGCACTATATAGTCTTCGCGCTTATGACAAAAAAACCGCGTAACAACCCAACATATATTCCTAACCTTGTTCTGTGGCGGAACGAACGTACCTATATTTTCGGACCTATGCCGAATAGCATTATGTGGTCACAAAACACGGTTATTCAGAGTTTTAGGTTCTTGTCCAATGGTTATTCCTTTCCGTAACACACTGGGGAAACTTTTAACAATGATGCGTATAATGATTAACGGTTATTCGGTTCGATGATAAATGATAATGCATCACGCAATTATAAATTGTTCTTTCGATTGTGTTTCTCTACGAGTATGAATTAAATGTTGTACTTTTGTGTTCATGTTATAATATACAAGTTGAAACTAAACATTTTACAATAACACTGTTAAACACTTACGATACGTATTTTATTAAGTATCAGATTTTTGCATTTCTTAATCATCAACTGACGTTATTCTATAATCACGTTCGCATTAAAAACTTTGAGAAGTACGGAAATACATCACGTATTAATATCTCTACGGTATCGGTATAATATTCACATTACCAATTAATCTTCACGTTGGAATGTTTTGTTGATAATATTATAATGAACGGTGAGTACACATCAAATAATTTACAAATAAAAGAAAAAAAACACCCCTTGGTTTCCCTCCATTTTAGTTTTAATATCTATTGATAAACATCATTTTACCAGAATATCTATTTTCTTTCATAATCAATTACTTGTCAAGTTTTTTCTTTGGCTATCTTTCAGTACACAACCGAAGAGTTTGATTTACTAACAATTAATGAATAGTTCAACATTCACTATTCGAATATAGAATAGTTTTACATTAATATTCGAATAGTAAACATAGTAATTATTAATTAGTAACATTAATAAATTATCGAATGTTGAATAGTTTATTAGCAATCAAAATCATTTCAAATTGTTAATAATATAAATATTATCATATAGTTTACCTTTATCAAGTATAGTTTGAATAAGTCATCGAGTAGTTATGACAATTTTTAATTAAGCTCCACAGGCCTTCTATAATTGAGTGTTGAGTATTATTAGCTTGAGTAATTGAATCAATCAAATATTGTAAAGTTTCATCAATATATCCTCTACTTAAGCTTCTATACTTGCATTTTAATTAAATTGTCCCTTCGTGTATCTCTGTTTTTATTAGTAGTACTACGTGTAAGTAGTCAAATTACTAATAAGAAAAAAATCTTCCTTGTACTTAAATTAAGTAATTTTAATTTTCATCATACTTACTATTTACTACTCAAAGATTCAGGATCACTATAGCATTTTCGCTAGCCTTGAGATAGAGACTTTTCTATTTACACTATTTAATTATGTTATGCCATTTTTTATGGTTTTTCAAATTGTGAAACAAATATTAATATAGATGTAATAATTTTATAAAGGTACCATACTGAACAACAGCCATAGTGAATTTCTTTTAAATGTTTAATGAATCACTTTTCAAGCCCAAATAATAAATAAAGGATAAAACCAATATCTTCTTATCTACCGAAATTAATCTATTATGTTAGTATTTAAAATTTTGGATTGCTACTTAATTTATTATAATAAATCCTAAAATTAATTTATAGCTATTTAAAATATTGTTTGTTGATTATTTTTTATTATTATTATACCTTTTGGTTTATTTTCAGATATTCAAACTTGGTGGGAAATACCAAGTATTGCACATTTTTGTAATGTTTTCAGTCCATTCTGTAAAGATATATGTCCTATATGCATAAATGTAAGTATTATGATTTAATAACAAATAAATTTACCTATTTATTTTTATTTAAAATAAATTGTTTAAATCCAATATTAAACGATGATTGATATTATATATTTTATAATGATTCATTAAAAATTGAGATAATTAACTTGAATATTATTAATAAAATATAGGAATTTGAACAAGCAATTGAAGAAAATTCAACTTTGTTAACCGACATGGCTATTCGATTTATCAAAGTTTGTGGTTTTTATGAAATAAATACAAAAAATTGGTGGACATTTATGCAAAATCGTTTTAAAAAAAAACATATTGTAAGTTAAAAAAAATAAAATATTTTATCAGTCCAATTAAATTTTTAATTGTATAATTTATACATAAATTTTTATACAAATGTCACCATTAGACTTATTATCAAAATTATAATAAGTAAAATGATATAAAACATTTGACTGATAATATAAAATTAGGTTTTAAACAATTAATAAATGTGTATATTTTTAGGAGTACAACATTGAATATTCACTAGAATCTGTAACATATTTTGATGATTTGACTTGCAAGCTGAAAATTAAATGTCTATACACACTATGTCATATGATTCTTGATCTTCCGCATATTCAAAAAAAGATTTCCCACAACCATAAATTATGGCATACATTTAACATTAAACCACTCGGCTATGATCTAAATAACTCGGTTTATTGGTATTTTGGTACTACTAGATTATACAGAGAAGATTTTGAGAATACAATCGATTTGTCCACAAACTCATCTTTATTAGATGTATATAATTTTAATTAATTTATAATTTGTTTTTTAATCAATACATATTCTGCAATTTTTTTTCAGGAAACAACTCAATGCAGTTTATCAAATAATTGTGATTCGTCAAATATTGTAAGTAATCACTAAAGTTATTTTTATTAAACTAATAAAATTATATACCCAAATTATTTAATTTGTAAACAGTAAGTTTTAAAAATAAAAATGTATTCTGAGGAAAATAGTGTTTATTCTAATATCAACATGAATATACATATTAAAATGTATCATTATTTTAACTAAAATCATAAATTAAAATTTATTTATTTTACAGGATATTCAAAAAAGTCTTCTTACTAAACCATATCCCTCAGGAATATTAGGATCAGGAAAATGGAATATAATTTGTGATGATGACAATAATACTTGGCACTCACTTGCAGCTACTACTCAATACAGTAAAAATACAAATATTAAATTTTTACATAACTCCATTTGTAATATTATTACAAATCTACCGATTTTGAAAAGACGCAAGTCATGTTATAAATACATTAATTCTTTGTTACAACCAAAATCACTAGTACAAAATAAGTATTCTATATGTCTTCGTTCCATGTTTGTTGCTAATGTTGAAGAAAACATTAAAGTAAGTCAAGCTAAACACAGTGATATAGTTCCTCAGCTAGATAAAACTAAGAGTAATCAATATGTTTATGCTCAAAACAAAAATGTATCGCACTTCACTCGGAACAAAGTTAAGCAAACAACATTAAGGAATGAAACAGAAATTAAATTAAAATTTAACAATGCAAGTACATTTAAAATTAATAGTGCAAATATAAAAATTATCAATGATTTTTATTTATCAAATATTCGCCAAAATTGTCTTAAGCGTATAGGTCAAGTAAATAATGAGTATTACGAACAAGAAAATTCCCAAGATTTTAATTATTCAAAACCAAACTTACGAAGTTCAAAATAATTTAAAAATAAAATAACACTACCACTTTTCAAAAATACGAACTTTTAATACTCTTAAATTAAAAAGCACTTTGAACATATTCTAAATTTTGTATAAATAAAATTTAGAATATGCAATACATACCTATATCCATATACATATATATAATTTTTTTTTTTTTTTGCTAAAAATTCGACTTTGAGATTTAATGATTATATTTTGTAATTAAATGATACTTATGCCTTAGACAAAAAAAAATTTTAAATAATACAAATCATCTCTATAATTATACGATATAAATAATAAGTACCTTCTTCAGTTTTTTTATATATTTTAGTTCATTATATATTTATTTTGTAAAATTAGTTTGCAGACTTATGTATTAATTGCAATTAATGTTATAATTCTAGATTATATATATTTTTTTCATTTTGGTAAATACTGGTTCTTTTATTTTGTATATTTATTTACATATATATATCTAGTTTTTCTTAATATCTAAGTTTTATGTGTAATTTCAAAGAGTCTTGTTTCCAACTAAAGTGAGATTTGTTTATATAATATTACAGACTATTATCTATTATATTAAACAGTCTTAAAAATAAAAATATTCGGCTTGTGATAAATCCTTTTCGAGGTGCTCATAGAGGTTATACAATGCCGTTACCGTCCAACCCAATGTTACTTTCGTGTCGGTGATACTCGCCTGCATCATCTGTCTAATGTCGTCGTTGAACATGCGCTCGTGTTTAGAAATGTTGTCGGCGTCAACGCCCGAGAAACAGTCGCGCTCGTATATTTTCCCGACCCGTTCGTACCATTTGACCGACGTCTCAACGGTGTTCCCGCGCGGCATGTGCCTCAGCTCAAACAGCATCGTCTGGAATTCCGTCTCGAAACCGTCCAGCACGTACCCGACGGCCTCGGCCGCCGCTTGGATGTATTGCGCGTTGTACGCTGCGTAGATGTCGATCACGCTGCCAAACCTGTCTATCCCGTCGGCGTCCACCTTGTCGGCATCTACCCCGTCGACGTCCACCGTCTCCAAATGTCGCATGCCGTTGTGCAGAACATTGAACACGCCCGACCGTTTGCACACGATTCTGTCGCGGTTCTCCGGCGTGCTCTCGACGTACTCCCTGACCGTCCCGTCCTGTTCGCCAATCGCCTTGACCAGCCGTCGAACGCTGCGCGCGTTGCCCACCAACACGCGAACAGAGTACAAATGCAACTTGACCATGAGACTCACGTACATGTAACCTCTGCACCTCACGCTGTTCATGATCCACGCGGACAGTTCGTCCACCGTTTCCGCGATCTCGTTTTCTTGGTCCATCACGGCGCCGTTCAACGTCATCGTCACCTCTTCAGACGACAGGTCCCATTCGTCCGCTGTCACGATTTCGTCGCCGATCAACGTCCAAATTTCGGCGTTGTGACGTTTGTTGACCAAGTGGAAGAACGCGATCGGCACGTCGTCGAACGACCACTCGTCGACGACGTCGTTGTAGCTCAAGGGAAAGAATTTTACGTACAACGCCTCGAACTCTTCTTGTATTTTCGTAGACAGTCGGTCGACCTCCTCGACGAGCATACCGGTCGTATAGTTTTTCTGTCTGATTCTCTCGACGTGGTGGCTTTTGAGTAACACCGCGACGTCTGCGTCGGGACGACACTCTGTTTTGTACATACTGTTGACTTGTTGAAAAACGTATAGTAACAACTCATGATAAGCCGTTACGTTGACAATCGATGCGAACGCGACCACCTGGTACAATTTATTCAAATCGTTGGAACGATTCTCTTCTCTTACAAATGGCCGAATGAATTGAACTATTGTTTTGATTTTTTCTCTCAAATCCACATGCATTTCGGTAATTTTTTCCTTGCTTCGATTTATCCCATAATTCAAATTTTCTTTATCCTCATTTTTGTTATTTATTGATTTTTCTAAGCCTTCAATAATTGTTTCAAGACTTAAATCGTTAATATTCGGAATGTTCGACTCTGTTTTGAACAATTCGTCGAAGATCTCCGCTTCGCTATTCTCTTTTTCTATCGATCCGTTTAGTATATTATTAATAAATACAACGTACACAATTATAGGCTGTAAGTATCTTATACCTCTACAGACGATAGCTTTGTTTTCTAGAATTAACAGTTTGTACAAAACTAATCGGATTTCGTTTATTTTAGTGTTCAAAATATTTTTCAATGGATAATAGTCGTTATTATATTTGGCTAACCCGTTACAATATATATTCTTACTTTTATTTGACTTGTTACACACTTGAATGTTGTACAACACATTGAACGTATTCATCGTTTTCCAAATTCCCGTTGTCGTATCTTGCGATATTTCTGAAGTTATCCTGTTTACCGGAACGTATCTGGAGTTAATGGCGGCCACGACCAACATTAATATAAAATAATGCATGGTAATTGACTTAGTACACTTATGAGTTATTCCCTAATTTTAATAATTTAATCCATTTTTCATAATCGAAAATCACGAAACACTATATGAATTTCAATACGCGTATTATATACTGAACGCGTTGTAAATATAAAACTTCCAACTTCTCGCCGAAAAATTATATCCAATATTTCTTTGAACGTATGCCCAAACTACAAGTAGTTTGTTCAGATGTTTAAATTACACGTTTTTACATGAAATTGATTGTATTTATTTACTTACGTACCACTAATGCAGGTATTTGATTTTTTCAAATGATATTACGTACTGTTTTAAGTTTTTTTTTTACAAAGTAGTAGAAAAAAAACCAATTAATCTTACATATAGCAATATAAATTTTTAACTTTTTATTCAAATTCAGAAAGTCGAGTGATTATTAACTTTTATGATTTGCGTTGTGCAAATATATTTAATAATAATATATAATATGCAATAACCTGATAATTTAGTAGCTGAAATTCATTTAAACGAATCTTTTTAACTTGTTAATAATAATAATAAAATAAATAATAATATCACCTACTACCTAATATTTGAATTGAATATTGGTAAATTAATTACCTAGTACATAAAGATAATGAAGAAAGGAGTAACTATTTATTTTATTTTTTTCAATTGCCTTCTATATTTTGCTCACGTAACGCAGTATTTCAATTAATGACGCGTAATATTATTTAGTACGTTAGGTCAACAAAGTTATATCAACACCATTTGTGTAACCGTAGGTGCCTTAGCTGTACGCAACCCCAACACTCAACTCATTGACGTACGTATATGAAGACGAGGACAACTAGTAAGGGTCAAGGACCCAAAGCGAATAGATATTAAGATACCTGCTGTTGGAAATCCCATGATTTAAAAATGTTGATTAAAATGACATCACTGTATAGGCATAAAACCCGTTGTGTCATAATGTTTTTGTTTTGTATTTTTTACGAACATTTGTGTGTATAATCTGAATTTTAAGTATTATCGAAACGTGGAGACGAGGACGCGAAGTACACAAACAAATACGTATTATAGAAACAATCAGGAAACAGGTTATTAAAAAAACATGTAACTCACAAGGTCAATACTCGCCCACATAAGAATAATAGTGTGTATATGGTCGGAAGTCTGATGCTATTTACTTTACGGGTATATATTAGTAATTGAACTAAAAATTTGTTTGGGAGTTTTTACGTTATTTCTGATATCACACTAACAACCGGTGTAGGAGATGTAAATGGCGTCAAGAGTCAAGGACGAAGATTCTCGTGTGCTCTTCCTAGTTCCTGGTGCACCAAAGGATAACAAGTGTACAGCAATGCTGCTAATGCTTAACGAATAACGACATGGTAATCGGATAACATTATGCGGACATGACAAATGTATAATTCGAAACAATGGTGCGTGTCTAACGAAGGAGATGTAATCGTGTAAGGGAAGACGTCACTGCACCCCACGACGTTTCTACGAGCACAGACCCTCGGACACTTTAAACTTAACGGCAGGCCAACAAACCGACGGATTTCGATATAAAACAAAAATAATTGTTTTGTAACTTACACGGAAAAACGATACTGATTCGGAAAAAAATTGTTCATCACCCCCATTCGAAATACAAAACGATCGCGATATACAATATCAAAATTAAGTTTATTTAATAAAGCTAAACTCTAATACTATTTTAAATATCATAAACGTATATACAACTAATAATTCACTACAAAATCTAGTTTACAATATCTTAAAATATTTAAAAAAATAAAAGTAATATTACAAAAAATAATTGAATATCATGTCATAAAACCTCCAATGAAATTATTATTATTAATATTATTTTATACAATTGCCAATATTGTATTTATTATTTTACATTTCCGTTGGTTTAGGTAAAAATAACATTGACAACATTAAAATGACTGTTTAAATAAAATACCTATGCACATCTATTATACTATCGCATCTAAAAAAATATTTATTGAGGTCGTACACGGTAATGAACACCAAACGATCACTTAATATTTTAGGGAACAAAACACAAAAAATAACCTTGGCTGCAAACGGCAAAGATTGAATACATTTAATAATATTTGTTTGAAAAATAATTTCATGTGTAATTGAGTAAAAAAAAAAAAAAAATAAGTAATTTAAAATTATTTCTGTTCATTTTACAATGTCGACTATTATTATACTATTATTATACTACTACTATTATACCATTTGTATTTTAATTGTTTAAGATTGCTACTAAACTTTTTATTCTTTTGGATAAATTTCCAAAATGTTATTTAGAACGCATATTGGAATATTTTAAAAATGATTAATTATGAAAATTATTAATGACCATCTGTTGAAATTATAAAACTTAACACTAAAAACCATTTTATACAAAATATTTTGTAGTATAATTTGGTTTAATTTTTTTTTTATTCTTGCCGGTATAATAATATATAAAACGTAGTTATATATTAATAAAAAATATCAAAATATTTTATTCCGAGTATGTTAAAAACTTATATATTTAAATGGTAAACATATTACGTGAGACTATTTTTTAGTCTAGACTTCATAGTTATTTATTTTAAGTACAATTTCAAAGAAAAAATGTAAACACAATCAATATAAGCAAACTAACTAACATAAGTAATAAGGAAATCTTAAACCACTTGTATATACTCTCTCTCTATATATATATTATCTAATATTAGTTATAACCAAACACTTATAAAACAATAACTACATTACGCTATATTAAATATATAACTTTTTTTTTTTTTTAATCGCTTAAACAAATTCCTTATGTGCATATCTTGTAGGATTAAGTTAATTAATAAATAAATTTACAATATTACGCAAGACAAGAAATTACGTTTATAATTGATTTCAGGCTATATTGATAAAAAAAAAAAAAAAAAAATCGAACGTTTACATAATGTTATTAGTTCACATTATAATTTCATACGTGTAAACTGTATACACACAGGCGCGCGCGTGCGTACGCAACAAAATGTACCAATACAAAGAGATTCATGACGTGCGTGATAATTAAATGTTGACGTTTTAAATGATTCCGGCGACTGGTTCGCCGATCGTACGCGACACCGCGAAGTCGACGCCATTATCCTTGAGCGTTTCCAGTACAACGTTAATTGTGTTTTGGTGGGCGGGCGAGCGCGAAGATTATAAAACGGCGGGATTCGCGACGCGACGAGCACAGTTTTCATTCTCGTGCGGCGATAGTTGGTCTAGCTAATATCCCTAGGAGACTTTAACTAGAAAACCCGCGACATGTCTGCAACGCAGAAAATGTTTGCCGCCGTCGGTTGTTTGCTCGCCGTCGTTTTAGCGTTCACGCGAGCCGTGCCCGTTCCAGCGCCCGAGGAAGTCAATCCGGGTACGTAACGTCTCACAGATGGTTTTCCATTTGAAATCCTTTCGGCGCATTCGGATATGTGCCAATAACAATAATCGAACGGCCTTCAAACCAAATCAATATTCTACCCGTACTCGGAAATCGTAACGAGTACCCTAACGCCCGCCCGCCCGCCAGCCCACCGACCGCAATCGAACGGCAAAACTACAACATTGTCGTTTACGTTACAGAATACCGACAATTTGTGTCCGCTCAAGTGGCGCAAGGAATGCCCGACCAACCGATGCCCGTGGAAGCAGTGGACCCCGCGGCCGTCAGGCCCGTCCGTTCGGCCAGTCCGTTTTTCGGAGTTTTCAGTAGTTACGAGAGGCCGTACAAAACGGAAAAACATCATCACCACCATCACCACCATCACGAAGAGGAATACGAACCCGAGTACCATCACAGACCACAGCACCACAAGCCGCAACACCATCACCAGAGCGGCGGCGGTGCCGGGAGTTTCGCGTCGGCCGGTAGTTACGCGGGCGGACACGGCGGCGGTGGTGGCCACAGCCAAAGCGCGGCCAACAGCCAATCCGCCAATTTCGGGTTCGGTCCGTTCCAGGCCAGTTATTCGGCCAGTTCGGCGCACTCTGGTAGCCATTCAGGCGGAGGGTAAGTGTCCCACGAAAACGATACAAATAACATTCGTTTTGTTCGGCGGTCGTAAAAGTCGATGGAACAACAACCGTTTTTGAAAACGTTTGAAAACGCGTTCCTCGTGTTCAAACGCGACTGTTGCACACGCAGAATTTCGATATAAATTACCAAAATATATATTCTCTACGCGGCTTATTAATAAATTTCATTTTTAAGTACAGTTAACACGTTTAAGTCCATATGGCTAATTGCATCGATTGACGGTTGAATCGAACTAGGCCCCTATTATTGCAAATTAATTTTTAGTGCATAAGACTCGGTTATCGTTTTACCGTAATAATATTTTATTGTTTTTCAGATTTTCCGACTATTGATTAACGCGCTTCGCAATCAATACACCTAATTTATGTTAAGTGCGTGATTTTTAATTTATTTGTTATTTTTTATATACAACGAAATAATGTAGCTTGTAAGCATTGCCATTGAAAACTGTCTGTAAATTTCAATTTTAGCATCTAAATGATTTGAACTGAAATTTCTCTACGTGGTATTAAACAAAGTTCCATAATTTATACTATGCATTTTTTTTTTTTTTAACTAATCCATACAGCGTATTACAAGTGTACGTATAACAAAACATGATGTACGTGTATAATAATATGTAACAGTTAAAATGTAAAAAAAAAAAATAATCGCAAAGTTAGTCGAAACACACAACGTTCTTCCGTTGTCCTACATAAATACTATACAGGTAATATCTATATTCAATATATTTCGAGTAATAAATGATATTACAACACATTTCAACCAGTGGTGCAGTGGAGGTTCGTATTCCTCCTTAAAATATTACCTTATAATAATTTATAATATGTATAATTTTAAATAAATTTGTTTGCAATTTAAAATTACAAAATGGGTAAATATATAATAGGCATAAAGATGCAAATAGTATTGAATATTGATAATAAATGTCTTAATCGAAACATTGTCCGTTTCGACGGCGGAGTGTAAATGTGGATTCAGTTTAATGAACATAATTTATTCAGGTCTTAGATCAAAATTAACAGTAAAAAATATATGGAACAAAACTGAACTTTGTGGTACTACAAAAAAAAAAATTTTTAACGTATTATATCACATTGTTAATTGGAAGATGGGAGGTATTGGTGGGGATGAAGCCTACCACCTATTATATATTGCAGAGTTGAGGCGTGTACTCGTAACATTATTTACGACAGCTTCACCGACTTCGACCAAGCGTATGTATAAACGCTACTTTACAGTAATCGTTGAAGAACGTATAGAAAACTATGATAAAACGTAAGTATATTTGTAATGCGTCAGGCTAGAGATGCGCGATAAATATACCGGAGAATCTTTTAAAAAACATGTCAAAACCTATTTACCCGAAAACAGAATATAATATCTATCCCGTCGCGTCGTAAATGGCGCGTTTGTATCGCGTACGTGCTAAATACGGAGGGGATGTACGAAGGTCGTGCAGAAAGTAAGGTTACTGCGAGCCGTAGGGGATTATTTTTCGACCAGGTCGTTGCACCTCGCGTGTCGTGGACGTCGTCACGGTTCGAGCGAAACAAAGGGTCACGTGTTGAAAAATCGCGTTTTTAAATTACGCGTGTAGCACGTTCGGTACACTCGGTCGAACACGGCTCGACGTGAATACGCTGCGATTTGAATATGCCGCCGTTTTCCGCGGTGCTGACGTGCGCGTCGGCGTAGTGTCGTCGCGAACAATGTTGTGAACAAATAAAAAAAAATTATCGCGTCAATCCCGTTCGCGCGCGACACGAATCAACGGAATTCGCTGAAAATCGAAAAACTCCGAGAGAGAGAGAGAAAATAGAAAAAAAAACGTGTGATTTAATCGCGGCGGGGAAAGAACGGAAATCACGTTTGCCATCCTGACGCGCCGACGACTAATCGTCCCCGTGACGTTCTCCACGTCCACAACCACGGCCGGCAACGTCATTGAGGCCGATTGGTCGTCGTGTGTGGACGCGGTACGATGCGGTACCGTTGTTGTTAGACGTGTCCGTTACTTTCATCCGGTGGTCCGTCCGTCCGCCGTTCATCGTTTCATTCGTCGCGAACTGGTGGAATCTGTACCGGAAAATGAAGCTCAAATGGATGCTGTTGTGTTTGTCCGTGCTCGTGGCGTCCACAGGTATTTTGATGTCGTTCGTACCCGGTGGGCGCGTGGGAATTCACTTCGAGCGCCGCGAATTACACCATTATCGCGCGAGTAGACATTATTTTGACCCAAATACTTACGCGGCGTTGTCGTTGCAGGTGTTGTGCGCGCCGAAGACGAGATCGACGGTGACGAAGAGATGATCGTCAGCGAAGATCAAGTGCTGGTCGAGACCGAAGGCGACGAGTCCATCGTCGAAGACGTAGAGCAGACGGACGCCGATACGTATCTACTGTTCACCAAGCCGGTGTTTGAGGAAAAAGCTAGTATTGGTAAATCGCGACAGTCGCACAATAATTGTACGTAGAATTCCTTTAACTGGACAACGTATCATGCGCATGATAAACCAATAGTCGGTTGGGCAACGTGAAAAAATAGTCGTCAGTCATCGTGCATAAGGTTAAGATGTCGATTCTCATAGTCATTTCGACCAAAACGAAATTATAACCCGGATCAATAATGTTTGGTGGCGTTTCTATTTTGTGTTATTAGTAGATTAAAACATTCTTCAATTACTGCTACAGACTTACCATATCAAATACATAATTCCATAGATTTTTTTTTTTTAATTGTACGTTAAAATAACATAAACATGACGTGTTTTGTACTTATTGTAGGACCTATAAATTATATACATATATATACTTTATTGATTTATTGATATAAAAATGTCTATAAAGTACAAATATTTACGTAATTAAAAATTATTTGTTTTATAAAAAAAAATTTATGTTTGTTTTAGAATTACCAGCTGGTCGTTTGTCTGAATTTCTGGTGGGATTCACTAATAAGGGATCTAGTGATTTAGTCTTGGAGACTTTGGAAGCTTCACTTCGTTATCCCATGGACTTCAATTTCCACATTCAGAATTTCTCTACAGTTTTATTAGAGAAAACCATTCCGCCGGGTTCCCAGGCTACACTTGGATATGCTTTTATCCCAGCCGACGCTTTTGCTGGACGTCCTTTCGGACTCAGTATCAATCTTGCATACAGAGATAGTGTATGATGTTAATTTTGATAATTATTTTTTGTAAAACATACATCATTGTTGTTTATTTACTTAGGACGGAAAACAAATGGTCAGTAAACTGTACAATGATACTGTAAACATCATTGAAGTTGAAGAGGGTTTGGACGGTGAAACGTTGTTTTTGTACGTTCTAATGGCTGCTGCGTGTGTTCTTCTTTTGGTTGGCGGACAACAATTTTTATATTCCGTGGGTAAGAAACGTGTAGGCGGAGGTCTGCCAAGCCGTGCCAGAACTAATTTGGAAACCGGAACAAAGAGTAGCAAACAAATTGATATGGACTGGGTACCCAAAAACGTTCTCAACCATTTAAGTAAGTTTTAAATTTAATAAAAAAAAAAAGTCTACCTATTATATATTATATATTTAACATTTTAAATTGATTAATGATTAATGATAATCAAAAAACATGATATTTTTTTGTTTAAAACATTGTTATAACAAAATTTTTAATTATTCAAATGTTTTTGATGTTTTAGACAAGCAAAAAGCACAAAGTCCGAAGCAAAAACGTGCAAAAAAAACGGATTAATTAAACAAAGACTTGAATTCTTCATCTATTTTGCGTCATTGAATGTGATTAATTTATTGGTTTACTTTGACTGACAAAAAAAGTGTAAAGAAGTAAATATTAATGTTGTAACTCCAACTGACAACATTATGAAAAATAAGAATACGCTTTTAAAGTATTCTCTTTTTTTTTTGTTATGTATATAGAACACACTAATGAAATTATTCTTTTATTGTAATTATTAAATTTATAGTTTTGTTTAATGAAAATAATAATTATTATTTAAGAAACAAAATGATATTTGTATGTTTAATGTTGAATTATGTTTTTGTACAGACCATATTATTTTGAGCTAAAAATTTTATAATGCAGATATTTTAATATTTGGTTTTTCTAGTTTATTAATTTTGTTAGTCCTACAATACAGTTTTCTGGTAATATTTGTTTCAAATGTTAAAATTATTTTTCGATTTGTACAAAAATTATTTTCTACCGCAATACATTTATTATACTTTGAACGTAATAAAAAATCTAATATCGAAAAGCGTGTAACTAATATTTGTGACTGTAGATTTTACTAATCCAAAACCGACATTTCCATTTGTTCGAATCGAAATTATATTATATTTTTTTCCAAAACCGTTGAGAAATCACTTACGTCCGACCACCGGTTTTGAATCCGAGAAATAATCTTTTCGTCCATAAGAATAAGGACCGTGCGACCAGTGGGAATGTATCCAGACCGTTAGTTGTTAACGTTGTTGTTGACCAGTTACAAAATTGGATTTCCAATAACGCTCGGGATTTGATTAACAAATGTTTAAATATAAATCGTTTATTTGATAAACAAAAATTGCATGGCGATGGACTTTAACGATGTTCATCGTGAGCAACGCCCGATTGGACGCAAACCGACAGATGGCAGCACGTAATGTATTACAATATCGGTGGATCGGATCAAATACAGAAATCGATTGTGGAACGGTATTGCAGGTATGAGGAAAAACTCGAAAACGATTAATAAAAAAATGTACGGGCTACACTCTAATATTTTGACGTTATGAGAGAACGCAGGCGCACAAGATAACGACCATCTATTGAATTGTTTATGCCTCCGAAACGACGTCCACTTGCATTATTTTTGTATCGAAACCGACGCGTCGTCTTACTTGCATGAAAACGTTGACGCTGGAAATCGTTTAAATTCGGAATGTCCGTACGACGAACACGGGTACGTATCAACAATCGTTATTAACACTGTCAAACGAATGATTCGTACTCGTGACTTGTCGAAAAAATGAAAAAATAACAATAACAAATCGTTATGAAATCGAACGGTCGTTTTGCCGTCGTCGCGCCGGGTGGCGTCAGAATTGTCAACTCCGAGCCCGCGCGTAACACAAGACGCCGGTAATGAAACGGGTCCGGCGGCTGTGGGTTAGTTTTACGTATGAAGCGCGTCGCCCCGCGAAAACCGCGTTTTAAAAAACACACTTTTTCGCGGTCTTCTCGACGGACGGCGTACGTTTACCGCGAATGGAGCATGCCCCGCCGATTTCTTTGAAAACAAAAAACCCGCCGTGTCTTATCGGCAGGGCCGGCCCAAGGTATTTTGACGCCCCGGGCAATTTTTTGAAAGGCGCCCTTAAACAAATTCTCTATAATAATTATGATTATAAAATCGTATAATCTATAAAAAAAATTAAATAACAGAATATTCTGTCATGGATAATTTAGTCATTTAGATACATTATTGTCAATTTGAATAAATGTTACACTCAAATTTATAAAATATTCGTATATTAAAAGCGCCCCGGGCAACCGCCCGGTTCGCCCGTATCTTGGGCCTGCACTGCTTATCGGTACTATACGGCCTCACGAAACAATCGCTACTCGCTCGCCGACGGTCTACGGCGTCGACCACGTTTATGACGACGTCGGCAGAGGACGGAAAACGAATCTAGTGGCTTACGAATGCGAAGACAACACCCGTATATACGGCATATACGGTTTATGGCGAACTTCGGCCGGTGCCGTGGACGCGAACGCCGCAACCGTACGAGCGTGAACGCGGCGTGCTTGACGAGGCACGGTGTAAATTCGGGGGACCAGTGGACGTTATTCTCGAGACGTTCTCGCCACGGTCGTAGCTACCGTCGTATCAGCCGTATCAATGATACGGGGCCATCGGGCTACAGAGGCCCCTAACGTGTGTAAGCAAAAATTAGTAAAATGTTATCCACAATGCCACTTAATCTCGAGCTTCCCGAAAAAAAAAACATATGAAAATAACTGTCTCATACGTGCCTATAGAGTTTTCACTTCAGAAATGACAAAAGTCAAAAAAAGCGATCTTGTCTATAGACGCGGAAATTTTAGAAAAACTGAAATCGTCTTCAGATTTAATAAATCGATTTGCCGAAAAAACGCAAGGAAAGTCTATATTTAATTTGAATTATTTGGCTAGCTCAATTTCTAGGAGGAAGTGATAACTTATAATCAATAAATATTTGTTTTAATTTAATACAAGCATTTTTGTTTTTTTTGTAAGAAATCTTTACCCTTCATTTGGGCTCCCCAACTAATTTTGATACAGGGTCCTTCCAAGGCACGCTAGGCCACTGGTTCTCGCACAGCTTTTACCGACCGCCGGCCGTGTGGCATCGGTTTTCGTTGTAAATCTCACGTGTTGTGCATAACCGTAACGGCGTACGTTACTTCGCAATGACAATGGCAATAGGCGGTTTTGACGAGGAACGTGTGAGACATAGGAACAAGGCGGAGAGAAAGGTAAGTTCCATGAGATCGTAGTGAGTCCAGCTGCGTTGTGTGGTTCGGCGTGTTGGGCGGTTGACGAGAAAATAGAGCAGCGACGAGAACGTTTGGATGGATGAGCGGAGTGACGGGAGAAGGTGGGATACGGAATGGATATGTCAAGGGAAGCGTTAGGAGTAGCGTCGATCGTGGACAAGACGAGAGAGAATAGACTTACGTGGTTTGGTCATGTCACGGGGAGAGAAAATCCGGAAGCCGTAAGAACGGTTATGGAAATGAAAGAGGAAGACCGCAGAAGACGTGGCTGGATGCTGATGTTAACTGCTGGTGTGTGCGTAGATGATGTGGTAGATCGTGTCAAGTGCAGGTTTAGGACACGGATGGCCGACCCCGAAATAGCTGGGTTTGAGGCGAGGGAGAAGAAGAGGACATTACTTCAAACAATAATGAAATACACCGAAATATGTATAATATTTACACGTTTGATGTTTTAAAAAGATACGTATTCGTTTGTTTTTTTTTAATTTGTTGACAAAGGTCAAAACGGCCATTCGTATTTTGGCGGTGAAATACTGCAATGTTTGTTCGTCGCCGTCTAAAAAACAATGTGTGTGTGTGTGTGTGTGTGTGTGTGTGTGTGTGTATATACATGTGTATACGAGCACAAACACATTCGCGAATAACGCACAACGATGCAGTTGACTTTTGTGCAAAGCCTATACAATTGCGTGCACTACACGTACGCTTTGTGCAGCTTTGTACGAAAAATAAGTAAAACGTGTGTGCAGTACGAACATTTTTTTTTTTTTTTGATTTATTGATCGGAAAATTAACGTATTTTTTCGTACCTGTATTACCGTACGTTTATTCCATATTCGTTAATTTATATCGTTTTATTCGTGTCCGTAAATCAATTTTAAAAAAAAAAATTATTATTATTATTATTTTTTTTTTTAACAAATTCAATCACGAAATCGCGTGGACCTCAGAGTGCTGGCTGTGGCGGTACGAAAACATTTTAGGCTCTGCTTTTAACGAGCATTGGACTCGTCCGAACTTATATTTATCGTAAATGTCAATAATATAACGGGTAATCTATCTATACACACACACACACACACACACACACACACACACACACACACACACAAGAGTTCAAAATGTACGACTCACATGTATACTGCAGGTACATATATATACATATATATAATAATAATCAAATAACGTTATCGATTGAATGTTATGATTTGTGTGTGTATGTGTTATTTGTAACGTGATTTTATTTTAATTGATAATAATTTGTAATTGTGTAATTACGTTGGAATCGCAGAGGCCCGCCGCGATCAAATGTCGTTTTTATTTATTTAGACGTGGTTATTATATACGTTTTGTTTTGCGCGCAACGATTTTTATTTATTTATTTATTTTTTTATTTTTTTAACATTTAGATGACGTAAGTACTATGCACTTTAGTGAAAAACAAAAACGTATGCACGCCCAGTTAATTTACGGTGACTGCGGGGGTTTTTTTTTTTTTTTTGGCTGTAACAATACGTTTTTTTTTTTTTTTCGTTTTCCGACGCATTAATTGAGTTTATACACCACGTTGTATACGGTCTCGATCGTACGAATTATTCAAGCGACACCGTGATTTACGATTTCTGTCAATAACCTCTGCGGTAGGTTTTTTCGTTTTAAGTTTCGATCAAACGTTTACGATAAATATTTACTCGCAACTTTTCTTTATTATAAATCGGTAACGCGATTCGTTACGATTTTTTTCTTTCTTTTTTTTTTTTTTTTCGCGTACCGCCGAAATGACGACAACGCTTATTTTTACGTTACGTGTGATTTATGACGACGGTGTACCGTGATATCGAGATATACGCATTTTTTGTTTGTTTCTGACGTTCGGCGAGATTTCAAATTAATTAATATATTTATGTACGATGCACGCCGCGTATCTCGCGTAACGTTCAGGTATTGCCAACAAATATAATAAACACGCGTGTAACACGTTGAACGGCATTTTGTTTTTCCGTCTGTTTATCATCCGCCAAATGTGGTGTGTGCCCGCGAGCGTCGTTCGCCGACGTTTCATAAAAAAAGTTTTTTTGTTTTGTATTTGTTTTGCATGATTTGTTCGCGCGCGTGAACGGTGTCGGATGTGACGACGCGATTCACAAGCATATATCAATTCGTCTTGTTTATTGTTTCAATATTTGTACAACTCGACTGCGCGAACTTCAATGCGAATTGTCCATAAATTCGATCAAAATTTCATAGCGTATTTAAAATATTGTGTATTTATACGTGTACTCGACTGAAAAATACCACGTTTTCGAAACGTAACGTGTTATTGTTGAACGTCGCGAACGACCAATTGTTAAACAATATAAATTTTCCGATTTTCGCTATTGTAACATAACAATAATAATAATAATATATATATATATTCGCCCCCGCAAATATAAATCACTTCTTGCTCGCATTTATTATTCGTGTGATTTTCCCCACATATTATTATTGCGTATTGATTGAAACTATTTTACCGTCTACGCGTGATTGATAATCGCATCACCTGCTGCTGCTGCACAACATATTTATTACGACGGTCGACCAAATTAGTCGGACAATAATCATTACACGGTTTATATCGTTTTGTACACGTAAAGTATTTACATCGTATTACGTGAAAAGTGTAATATTTTTCACGTAAACAGGCAATTAAATATTCTGACAAACTCCTTGTGTGTGTGTGTGTGTGTGTTCTATTGAACTGATATATATATATATATATTATGTACGCGTATCTTAAAAATATAATATTAATAACATAATTAATGCGTACAAAAGAAAATCGAATGACATTTAATATTCGATGTGTGTGTGTATAATTATGATTTGTAACATTACCGTATAACACGTTATATTATTATACGTATATACGCGTGTGTGCTCGCAATAACGCGTATAACTAACTGCATACGTGTTTGAAATCGTTGTTTTCGTTGTTTCTACGCATGCACATCACGCACACAATTTGTATATACTTTATTTCATTTTTTTTTTTTTTTTTTATCAACAATACTCTCAACAATACATCGTCGTAATGCGATAATGTTTTCTCGTCAAACTGACCTATGTTGAACTGACATAATTCGATATTGTTTTTATAAATATTATCAATTTTATTTCACGTTTATCTATCTGTATATATTATTTGTGTTTGTTATAGACAAAACACACAGTCATTTTAAAGCGTCTATATACACGCAGATATATTTTATTCAAACCAATCATTGTTATTTTTTTTTCAACAATAAACGTGTATATATATATATATATATATTATGACTATACGCGTATATAAATATAATATGTATAGTTATATATATTTTACTTATGAATAATAATAATATAATGATTCATAACCAGTATATAGTATCAACACATCACAATTACACTATACACACACACACACACACACATAAATACGAGTATTATAATCTCATTCAACAAAATAATACGGCTGTGATTGTTTTAATTAAATTTTTTGTATACCTATATATGTATATACGTTTATAGTTTACGATATCAGCATGTAAATAAATAAATCTGTTTTTCGAGTTTTGGATATACAAATATATATTTATATATATATAATGTATATTAACACGTTATCTAGTCGTTTTGATAATAATATTAATAATTCAAATACACTAATGAATGTTTTACATTTTTATACAAATTCAAAAAAATACGCAAGCGAATAATTTAAAAAAAAAATTATATGTCAAGATATGATTATTATAAATATAGTTATAATGTAAAACATATTCAAAATCTGCTACAAGTATATTTCAAAGTCTATTGTGTATAATGATTTATTTTTAACGTAAAACTTGAGGTATATTTCTAAACATATGCATAAAAACACACATATACGTATAATATATGACCTCGGTATATTTCTAGATAATTTCTTTTTTATACACAAAATGTAAAAAAATTATAACAAGTTTTGCAAATAATAACAGCAACAATGTATAATACGCAAACAGTTTTTTTTTATTCCTGTTGAACACTAATTGTCACTTAAAAAACAATTAAAACATAAAAATCACTTTAGCCGGTCACTATAATTAACATTTTAATGAAAATAAATGAATTAAATAATAATATAAAAAAACTTATGTACAAATAACTACATTTCAATTGCTTAAATTAATTTAAATTAAATTTAATACACGTTATATGATTTGCGCGAGTACTGCACTCGTATTTATCGGAAATGAAATATTTCCGTACAAAGTTAATTTACCGCGAAATAAAAAAAAGAGTTAATTAGGTTAAGAAGAAGTACATGTAAACATGCATCATAGGTATTTATAAATATTTTTGCAAGTTCACATGGAAGTTTATGATGAAGAAAGAAGTGGAAAACTGTCAATTTGGTCTGAAATTGATAGTCTTCCATTTCTTTCGTCATCATGCGCCAAAATTAACGGTAAACCGTCGAGGAACTAGCATCAATAATTCCTGATATTTCAAAAACATCAGTTCAAGAGATTTTGAAAGAAAAATTGAGGTATCGAAAAGTTTGTGCTAAATGAGTGTCAAAAATGCTGACAAAGTGCCACAGACGTTAAAGTGTTATTGCTTCCCGAGAATTTTTCGAGCGTTATGCTCGCGAAAGGAAAGATTTGTTCAACTCTATTCTTACAAATGATGAGAAGTTGGTTTATCACTTCATACCCGAAACAAAAAGACAGACTCTCGAGTGGCGACATTCCGATTCACCAAAGAAATGCAAGTTTCAGCAGATACACTCGTGGCTGCGGTTTTTTTTTTAGGACAGAATAAGTGTTTTGTTTGTCGATTTCACCCCAACAGGGACCACAATTAATGGCCAACCTTGCTGTGACACTCTGAAAATACTCCGAAGGGCAATACAAAGTCGCAGAAGGGGTATGTTGAACAAGGGAGTGTGTTTGCTTCAAGACAACGTCCGTCCTCGTGTCGCCTACGTCACCACCATAACTTCTCAACGAATTATGGTGGGACATTTCGACCCATCATCCATGTGTAGTCCCGATTTATAGCGATTATAAATTCTTCTGTTTTTACACATGAAAAAACATACGGGTGACGAGAGATTTGACGATGACGATGTGATGAAAGAAGAAGTCAACAACTGGCTAAAGGAACGGGCGAGGCAACCTTCTGTGTGGTACGCCACAGCGACTACAAAAATGAATTGATCGAGACGGCGATTACATCATTATAATTTGATAAAAATTAATTATTTTTAAAAAAAAATTGTTTTAAAAAAAAAATAGGTTTTCGATTTATATAAATGTGGATACCTTGTTCGTGTATATTATATATACATATATGTGTAATATCGCCGAAACAATTTTAAAGTACAATAATTGTAAAAATATTTTTTTAAATATTTTTAAATTAATCCACCAACACCCGCCAACTTAGTAACATTCAATTGGTAAAAATTCACAAACCCCGAAGAAAGCGGGAAAGAGTTATTTTAACGGTTTTCGAAAGTGATGACGTCTATCGCTACTATATATATATATAAATTATAATATGTGTGTCGAATGTATGTACACACACACACACATATATACATATACGTGAAAAACGCACGCGTGAATGAGCTAAAACATCGTTTTCCGATCGTCTTCCCGTCCAAAACGGGACGTTGTCTCCGTTGCTCATTTACGAGCATTTATTCTCATCGACCGCCGATCACGTAAAACGTAAGCTTATACACGTCCAAGATAAACACACGCACAAACACTCCGAAAGTGTGTGTATACAAACTGGTTTTTTTCTTCGAAATTCCAATGTCGAACACGTATAATACACGTACACAAACGATAGTAAACGGGTATGTATATAAATAATAATAATAACAACAATAATAATAATACACAGAACATACGAGTTACCTATTACTACGTTATGTAATATATATATATCATCGCGGTGACGTTTATTCGGCGTAATAATTAAAATATATCCCGAAACCGACAAAAAACAAGACAAAAAAAAAAAAAAATTCAAAAACTCAAAAATCCCCGATGATATGCCAAAGATAAAATTAGAACGCGTGTTTAAAAAAACGTGGGCATGTTTTACGGGCCGTGGAATTTCTTTGTTTTTTTTTCCCCGTTCTCCCGTTCACCGCGCCGCGACGTCGTTTCTCGACGGTCACGTCGGCGGTCCGACTGCGAGCCGCGCGTACGATCTGTTTATTTTTAAACTTTCACCCCACGCCGAGCGCGACGGACAGAGCGGGGCACGCAGCGATAGTGAAGTTTTGAGACGGACGGACGGGCGAGAGCCTTTTGTCCAATTGGTCTTTGTCGCGCGCGTAAAGATGATAAACAAATGAAATAAAATAAAAAACACAACCGACCACGACGTAAACTGGCTATCGTACCGAACGATCGGATTGGTCTACCGGTCGTTTTTGTTTGGTTCGCGCCGGCCGAGAAGAACCGAGACGGAGAAGTAATAAAATACTCGCACACGAACACACGCGCCGGCGTGCGCACTCTGCCCCGACCGCATTCTTTCGGAAAAATAATAATAAAACCGGGACCTCCTTCCCTCCTTCCATTCTCCATTCCCCCGCGCACCGAAAAACGCATCTTCTTATTTTTTTTCATTTTATTGTTTTTCGTTGTTGTTGTTGTTGTTATTATCATTACTAATATTATAAAATTTCTAATGGGATTCTTACGGTATACATCGTTTCCTCGCGATCGTTTTGGAAAATTTTCGTTTCTCACTTTTTCTTTTTTTTTCCTCCAGTATGATATCGTACACGTTCCAACGTAACCAACGCCGGATACGTCCGCGTAACGTCGCGCCACAGAATATAATTACCGATTGGCATACGACTTCATATGTGTATTACTCGGATTGTAATTCGTTTAGTGATTATTATTTTCTGAAAAAATTACTGAAAAAAAAAAACTGAAAAACACCACGAAATGTTGGCAAGCGACAAATATATATATATATGTATTGAATTTTACACAGTTTTTTTCAATGTCAATTTTTCGTAGTTATTTTTAAAATCTTCGATGTTTCGCTGAATGTTCCGAGAAGATCGGGAAAACGATTTCATTGAACTGAAGTAATTCAACGATCCCGGCCATGAACTTTTTGAGCATAGTAATGCGACGGTTTCGGCGGCACTGTGACAGAGAATACCGTCCCGCTGAAACTACAACAACTCCGTGGTCTCGAAACGTAGCCGCGAAAATCCTGTGGATCACGGTGCTGTGCCGTCCGTCCGTTAACCTTGTCACGCCTTGTCAGAGATAAAAAAAATAGGACACCAATCTGCCCAAAACACGCAGCGCGCCGTCACCCGCTGTGGACGCTACCGCTTGAATTTGACGACGATCTTCTTCCGAACGCGGCTATTTTGCTTGTTGACAAATCCGGATAAATGGCAATGCGCCTCGTCGGTAAAGACGATGTTCACAACGAACCCGTCATCCTACCGTTGCGTGGATGCTAGGTCCATTCGACAAACGTTCCACATTTTTCCGCTGGTTTCCTGCGTTAACTGGATGTCGTAAGACACCGGAGCGACAGTAGATGATAACGAAAATGATAAAAACGACGACCGAAATGGCGACCAATTCAAAAGAAAGCGTCCTTTTTAGGACACCGGTGTATACTTGTATAAGGTATGCGACGAAAACGGATAGTTTACACGCCCGAAAACAATAGAGTGATCTGTTCCTCGGGCCATTAAGAGACGAGCATTGATTCCAATAATACACTATATAAAACATGTTGCTTTTTGCTTTTCGTATAATCGCGTGTATGGCGCATTTTTCGCGACCTTGCGTAGTTGTTCGTTTACAAACGACGGCACAAGCGTAATTCGGATGGTTTCAAGATTTTGGTTTCGAATCGCGTGTACCCGAATCGCCTGCGCGACCCGTACGTCGGTACCTGGACGTTGGCGGAATACGTTAGCAAAATAAATTTCAAGTTCAATCAGGCGATCGCGTCGGTTCCGGTGGGCTGTAGCCACGTGATAATCGTTGTTTACGTCGAGGCACGCGATTTAAGATACCGTTTATCCATGACCTTGATCGAGGCACCGGTGAGCTATATGTTTTCGAATATTCTGTGGTTCGACTACAGTTCGAGAAGCCGCCGCGGCTCCGCCCCAATACGTACGCCACAAGTACAGACTATGGGACCTAATCGGACTCACGGTCGTCGAGTTATTATGCGTCCTTGCACCTACGCGTCATGCGCCGTTCGATATTTCTCCAGTCGTGACGGTGATACCGGCGCATGTACACGACGACGTAAGTACTTGTATAAATAATATTTTTATTTAGGTGATCTTTTATTCAAACGAACGTTTAATTATTACTGCATTTACGTGAAATCGATACGAATAACATATACATATATATATATATATATATATATATATATTTACATGTTTTTAAATCGTTCAACACAGAACTACGTACAAAAACTGCGGTCATTTTATTTTATTTATACGTTTTTTTTTTTTTTTTATTCATATTATATTATTTAAAAGTAAAATACACACTTTTCAAGAATTAAAACTAATAATTGTTTTTTTTTTTTAAAACCACTTTTCACCATAAGAATTCACTTTTTACACGTATATTTATAACGATATAACTAGGAAACGTATGAAATGACACTCGTTGAACAGTTAGATTTATACTGCAGATTGAGAACTGATACATAGTAATTTATAACACAAGCTATAGGTAAAAGTGAAGAATACCTATCATAAAGAAAGACAATATGTTTACTACATTTGTTTAAACTGTAGCGGTTACAATATTGTATTCGTTCGTTCGATGCAAACATCTCGCGTCCGACTTTTCAAACATATTAAAAACAATTAACAAACCATCAACACAGTAGAGTGACGCATTTGTAATTCCTATATTATTATTTCCTAGTATTTTTTAGTAAACCACGTTTCTTTTCTCACGTCTATACATACCCATGACGCATAATTTTTAAAAACTTGAATAGTATGAAAACAACAGTTTTGTCCGCCATGGCACTCATGCGATGCAAGATGAACTTTTTTAAAACAATCGTTTTGCCGATATAATCAATCAATCCTTGTAATGAAATTATATGATTTGTTTCGCTTCAGTTAATTGTTGAAATAAGTCTGTGTTCATTATTTCAAACTAATGTATAGACTTTCTATTAACATACTAGGTCTTCACATTTTAAATGTCACACAATTCCTTAATAAAATACAAATATAACTCATGAAAATTAATTTACTATACTATTCTAAAAATATTATCAAGTTTCAGCGTTAAGAACCACTGAACAGTATTTGTTATTTAGTATATTATCACGTTTTATTATTCAAACGGAGTCATTTGTGGGCAGCCACAGTCGATCTAAGGGAATTTTAGAGTAAACCCTCTAAGACCGGACAGCCGGCTGACTCGCGCACTGGACGTATCTGACGTCAGTCTTATACTGGAATCAGAGCCTTCAGAACCTTTCCAGTTATATTGTAATTGTTTTAAGTTCACACTGATAATGTCTTATGATAATAAGAATCCATCTCGTTTAGTGGTTCTATAATTCATTTTTATTCGCGGACGTTCACAAGTCTCCGTAACGTTATAATAATAAACATATATAATGAATGTAAGTTAATTTTTAAATTTGTCGTACAGATGGACTTTTATACAAACAACCCTCACAGAGGTGGTCCCAAACTACCTAAACAAAAAAGTTGTAAGTACGAGTAAAATACAATCGCTTTCACCACTTTTATCTAGTTTTGAAAATTATTTTTTCTCGACAGTTACTATTATAGGTATTATTAGATATGTCAATTCATTTTTCAGGTTGGAATTTTTGTTGCGGCAACAGTAAACGCAATAATGATAATAGCTGCAGTTATGGCAATAATACTAATGACTATGGCATCGGCAGTGGTGGTGGTTTTTGGGACATCGCCGGCGGCGGACTAGACAATGGCGGCAGTGGTCCAGACAGTGGAGGCGGTGGACTAGACAATCGGGGCGGTGGTGGTGACAGTGGCGGCGGTGGATATGATAGTGGTGGCGGCGGATGTGATAGCGGTGGTGGTGGCGGTGGATGTGATAGCGGTGGCGGTGGCGGTGGATGTGATAGCGGTGGCGGTGGTGGTGGATGTGATAGCGGTGGCGGTGGCGGTGGTTGTGATAGCGGTGGGGGTGGCGGTGGCGGAGGCGGTGGCGAGTAAGGCAAATATTAACATTATAATGATAAAACTGTTAAAATAAATAATAAAAATAATTACTGTATGCAAAATTTCTTATCATTTATCGATTTAAAAAAAAAAAAACATCCTTTGCAGAAAACTTGAACGAACAAAACGAGATCGTTCGATAGACACGAGTATCACGTAAAGACAAAACAAAAGTATACGTATATTAGTTGTGAAATACAACACGCGCGTATATATACATAAAAAAAACGTCACGGAAATTTAAAAAAAATAATTATACACATATATACTCGTATTATTTATCGGAACGTTTTTATCGGTGATGATTTTGAAATTTGCATGTTAATCGAAAACCAAAACGTTTTCTGTTCGACGTCGACGGGACCCTTTTGTCCTCTCGCAGCTACCCCGCGTGCGCTGTATCCACTCTCCTCTTCCGTGATCCTGCATATCATTTGTGATTGTGGCGCATGCGTTATCAGTGGCGCCGTACAGACGATCAGCTGTTAAGGCACACACACATTGCTACTACGTACGGTGATCACATAAATTCGTGCAAATAAGAGGACTGGCACACTCATTTCATCTGAGTACGGTTTTTTATTTTTTTGGTTCTCAAGTCGCGCCGCGGTTATCGAACGCGTATAACTGAACGTTTTTACCGACTTATTATTCTGATCATTCGTTTCCACTAAAGTCATTCGTCACTATATAGTATTATCGGATGTCAGTTTCGTACAGTGTATTGATTTGGACAAAGGGAATTAATACACGTATATATACTATATAGACACTGCGTCGCGTCGACTAACGATTGAAACTGTGAGTAATTCATACACGTGTATATTAACGAAGATTTATACGAACGTATTACGTTGTTTAACAATTATCTATAATCTAACCTTTTAATATATCTCTGCTATTTATGTACTCGCTCAATTATTGTATTATAATGTTTGTCTTGTGACATATTCATTTATTTATTCTTTTATTATATTTATATTACATATATATATATATATATATATATATTCCATATAATTATTTATAATTCTGTATACCGAGCGCATTATTTTATAAAATCAATAATTTATAGACACGTTATTATCATTAGTTATTATTTATTTTTTATTCGCATAACTGAGCTGTTTAGTTGTTATATTTGTATAAAATTCGTCATATTATAATATATACTGCTTTGATTCAGTTTTATTTGTTGTATTTATATTTGTGTTTGCCGTACAAACAATATGTTAACGCTAAAACACCAACACATAAAACCTGTACACAAGTATTATATGTTTATAATACACAGCCTATAGTCAGTCTCTGATCCAAGAAAATGAGTGTCTGAGTACGTGACATATATCGCCGTTTGCCCCGGTCCGAATAAGTCCTAACGGATAAAAATAGCAACGCCGCGCGTTAAATCCGCGCCTACATAAAATATGTTTTCTTAAAATCGGCAATTGTTCCTTATCGTTTCATTGATGATATAACAGATATATTTGGTTTTTTGTCTACGCAAATCTCAATGATTTGATTTTCTACAGTAACCCGTTGAAATCGACACATAACTACGTTTTAAAAGTGTTTTATTTTATTAAGTACAGAAATAATTTTACAATTTTATGTTCTCCGCAGTTCATTCGGCAGAGGATATCGTCTAAAAAACAATAGAATATGTTAAATTTTTTAAAAAATTTTTTGAATCAACCAAATATGTTGATTATTTTTGGGTTACAATTATCAAGCTAGAAAACGTTAATTTCTATCCGAATCGAAATACCGGCGGAAATGACCAGCGTTGACTGTTGTCCGAATTGATGATTAACACTGACAATAATTTTCCATTGATAGTTACGACATTTTTAAATCTTTTTTGAAATTTAAAATTAATTATGAAAAATATATTTGTATTTATTATTCAAAAAAACATTATTTACATCATTTATTCTACCGGTTATTCTTTTGTATGCCATATAGCTAATATAATTGTATCTGTTGTATTTTATGACTACATTTTATGCTTTTGCGAAATCGTCCCGAGTTATTAGTTTACACTTTATAATATTCTGTACGTACTCGCAAATAAATAGCAATTAAGAACGCGTGGTATCTCTACATTTTCAACAATAAAAACACGTAGATACTAACGACAATCCTAAACAAAATTAACGATTAAATAGGAATGTTAATCGTTGAGCTACAATGCCTATCGGTAAGGCTCTGTTTAAAATAAAAAAAAATAAATAAAATAGACATGTTTAAAACACGAAAAAATACTAATGGAGTTTCGTGATGGTACCGTCCCCACTCAATTTGAACACTAGTATTTTGAAAGAAACCTGCATGGTTTAAGGTTACTGTAGATAATACGAAATGCGCAAAACCTGTCGGTGCCACGCGTAACTTAATGTTTCTCCAACTGCCGTCGTGATAGCACTGTAGTACCATAACGTAAGTATAATCATAAATTTCATCTTTGTTTTAGTTTTATATTTAAAATCAATGATTTAATTATAAAACAAATATGTCTTTATTACCATATCGATTTTGTGTATCCAAATTATTTGTTCTTAAATTACAAATAATACGAACAATGAAAGATATTACAGCATTTCAAAACTAAAATTTGAATTTTAGATTCGACCGAATGATATTCCGATTTGCGTATACGATCAACTATAATAATATTTATCAGATAAAAATGGAAACACTGTTGCGTTAAAATTTTCCAAGGCCGAATTAGAATATATTTTCGTTAAATTTTGGATTTGTGCGTATTGTTTGTTTAACGTTTAACAACAATTTAATTCCTTTAAACATTTATTGACGCGTGAACAATTTTACGGGCGATCCGAGTGATTGCGTGCAAACGTAACGAAAACATTTAACGAACGCTCGGAGTGTTATGTTGCTATGTTCAATTATATACGATTATTTCATTATTTCCGAATATATACAGTTCTTGCCATATAAGTGCAGCTAATCGTTTATTTGTTTGGACTTGAGATTTTTGTTATTTCTATTTTGTCCGCTAGCTGTTTCTATCCAACTCCCTGATCTGCCCCGCCACCTGACGCTACGCAGCTAGTCGTTTACACATAACGTTGCAAGTAACGGTTAGATTTTTTGATTTTTGATTTTGATTTTGATTTTGATTTATCGCCTTATCGAGTCTATAAATTGTTCGAGCCTTTAATCGTCGATCTGCATATTAACTTAAATATTAAAAGCTATGGAGAACAAAATTAGTTTCTCACTTTTTATGAACCATATAGTTTTAACTATAGAAATTCGCAGTATATTTTATGCGTACGTATATAAATAATTTTTTTGTTTATTATTCAGATGGACATTAGTAATTTCGATCCCAACACAAGCACTCTCGTTAATATTGACGATGATGACCCTGACTGTAACGACAAGACCAAGGCGAAGACGCAATGTATAAATAACACAGTTACTAACAATGACTGTTAGTATAAGTAGAAATTAGTTTTGTCGTTTAGTAGATTTTATTTCAGCACGATGAAATATTATTGTCATTTTCGACTGCTTCTCTAATAGGTATTATATGCTAAATCCTTTGCAGGGTTGGATTCTTTCTTCGACAACGACTGCTGTTCGAACTTCTGGAGCAGTATTTGTTGCTTCTGGAATAAGAATAACGACTGCGGCTGCTGTGACGGCGGCGGTGACTGCTTGAACTGTGACTGTGACTTAAGCTGCGGTGACTGTTAGGTCATTTACCCATATTATCAACCGATTGGCTTTCGATTTTGTCGTTATCGATGCAAGTGAAAAAGTATTGATACGTTTAAAAATTTTCAAAATTTGTTATCTTTTTTTTTTATTGATCGCAGAAGTGTGTAAGTTTTTTACTATCGATGTTTGCAGATTCAATAACTATTGTTTGTTGGCCACGCGTTTGATTACATGAACCTCTCCGTATGAAACTCTCACAAAACGTTTGAGTTCAAGTATCCATAAGGCACGCATATTTTATTCGTACGTTTCGTACCGATGTAATGTGATTTTCATCAAAAGACAATTGCTGGCATGATTTGTACAAACAATAAACGTTATTAAAAATATAGTGGGTTTTTGTCTTTTTGTTTTTTTGTCTGATTTTCCTTTGTCGCGCGTCCACAACGGCAATAACATGCGTCGACGGACACGTGGCCACGCGCAAGGCATCTCAACGCGTACGACGGCAAAGCACGTGCAAAAAGCAAACCGCGAGCGAAAAACCGAGACCGCGGTACAGGGCGCCGCGCGTCGGTTCATTACGAATCCGACTGGCGCGCTGGGCGATCGATCGGCGTCATTCGGGACAGCCTGTACGCACGCGATTTCATCGCGCCCGTCAAGGATATTCGATACGAACGCGCGTACGCACAACGCAGACGCGTACGGCTCACTGCGTTCGCTTCCACACGGGCGGCCGCGTAACATACGCCTACGGGTGGTATACGGAGACTCCGCCGGGCCGACTCGCGCGCGGTATATAATAAACCGGTAATCGGTCTTTTTTTCTTTTCTTTTCTTTTCTTTTCTTTTCTCTCTTTTCTTTTTCTTTCTCTCTTGTTGTATTTTTAAAACCCCGGGGTCGTCATACGTTTCGTCTCTCTCGCTCGTTCCGCGTTTGTTCTTTTTCACCGTACGCGTTGTTGTTTATGTACGCGCGCGCGCGTAGTATTCTCGTGGCGAGCCGGACCGCGCCGCCGAGGAGACGCATTCCGGAGGAGGCGCCGCCGTGAGTCGTCCCCCCCCGTACCGCGTATAAACTGGTATACGCACGTACAACGAGTGCGTGCGCGTTCGGTGTGTTCGACACGATGGCCGCTTACGGCCACTGCCGCCCCCACCGCCAGAAGTCCGGAACGGTCGTCATACTATTTACGCAGTACTATTACTTTTACTACGACCACTACTACTACTACTACTACTACTACTATTACTATTACTACTACTACTACTACTACTACTACTATTACTATTACTACTACTACTACTACTACTACTACTACTACTACTATTATTAATACTATATGTATATACGCGCTTACTATTTATACGGTCGACCGAACCGTATATATTTACGTGTACATACAGTTTCCGTAACGGCGAGCAATGCTCAATTAATCGAGTAATATCGTTTTTTTACCCTCCATTTTTTCTTCTTCTCATAACAATTCTCCGGAACGATCGTTCTTTTTTTACAAAGTCGTTATACACTCGTGTGTGTGTGTGTGTGTGTGTGTGTATAAGTGTAACAAATAACGTCCCTCTCCTCGTGCACGTGTGTATGGATATCGCGTACGTTTTTATGCGTCACGTGTCGTTTAGGTATACGCACATATTATTGAACGCGAAAACGACGTGCACGAAGTTCTCGTTATATGCAAGTGTACAGCATACATATATAGGTACGCGTGATTGAATAAGCGAAACGACGTGCACGCCCTCATATGACTCTTTTTTTTCTTTTCTTTTTTTTTTTTTTGTACTCACGCACACGATACGCATATTATCGTACGTGCGGCTAAACTGCTGAGTAGACGGTATACCATTTTCGGAAATCTGTCGATTCTGTCGGTCGGGGGGCAGGGGGGAACAATCGATGATGCTCATCATTGTAACGATTATTTATAATTGCGTCGATTTTTTCCGATCGATACGACTACGTGAGCTTTTTGGACTGTAAAACATTATATACAACTTTAATACAATATATATATTGTACAAAAACATTGAAACACACAAAATAAAAAAAACCACGAGAAAACGGGTGTATTTACTGCTTCGAACATCACCTTGTATTATGGATTTCGTATGTTTACTGAACGGGGTGGGGTAGGGATTACTACAAATATAAAACTGCGTTTGCTACGAGAACAATACGATGAATGGAAACGTACTTGTGCATTTCGTTTTCGTCACACACGAACAATTATTATTATTCATTTTATCCGTACGGGAGTACCTATTTAATTAGTAGAATAAAGTTTTCAAACTATAGCTTTTTAATTAAAAAGTTGTAGGCAATTGCGAACACTCTAAAAAAGAAAAAAAAAACATGCTCGCGTTTTATATGTACAATATACTTGTCCGACTGCATAACATATTTACATTTCCACGTGCACCGATAGACGGATTTTCGTCAATGTGGAAAATACAAAAATAATCAACACGGTCGTTGATTTATGGCCTGTATATATAAATATATACGATTAATTTACAAACTTCAATAATCCCAACAATTAACGTTACGCAAATAATGTTTCACGATCTATGGGTTTATAGACGTACATGCATACACGCATTTACTAGTGGAAGACTTGCGGATGTTGACGTGGCTGTCCGCTTTCTCGAGGGTATTTATTTTAGAAATATGACGTTGAAACTATACAGTATGCTTGGATCATTAGTATTTTGTATGAATTTCGATTTATTTCTATTTCATTTCAGCATCGAAAAATCGTTAAACTATTTCGAAAAGTTTTGGCATTTATCTGAACGATATTCAATCATTTTTTATTGAAATCATTATAATGATTACATAACAATAGTACTTACTTGTATTTTGTAACTGTATATATATAACTGTAAATTTATTATGGGTCATTTTCTTCATGAAATCAGTGATAAAGATATCATTTCCCATTATAAACCTAACTCATTTTCACATATTAGTTATATTACAGATTGTTTTACATTTACATAAACACAAATTACAAGAATTATCTATATCTTCGTTTCGATTCTTATTTTTTCCGCATAAATCCCATCACTTGTCTTAACACTTAATCGAATTATAAACACGTTAAATGATACGGTTAAAACGGTTCGTATACTAAATATTGTTCTCCGACATTTCTAAAACAAATATTCGTATAAAAGATAATAATAAGCTTGTTGTTTAATCGAGTGCAAAATTATATTATTTTAATAGTTTGTAGCGTCAATAATTTGATATATATATATACATTTTCTATTATAATTATATTATAAATGTCAATGACCACCCCACTAACTGTTTTTAACTAGTAAATCAATCGTTATAATTGTAATAATTGTTTTCGCGTGTTCATTCTATACATATATACATATATATAATTTTACAGAAATGAGAGATTATCTACTTAAATTCTATATTATACTATAAATAAGTATAAGATAAAATGGTCTTAAGGCGATTGTTTAAAAAAAAAAACATTAATTGAACACACCAAAAATGTCAAAAACAACAATTTAGCATTAAATAATAATTATTAGATATATTTTTTTCGAATAATACATAAATAGTCAAACATATTGTGGTGCCTAAACTGTGAAATATCTCGTTTTTTTTGATACGTCATGCTTATTAGTCGAAATATGAAAAAAAGTGATAAATATTTGTAGTTATTTGTTTATTATTTACATATGTGTTATAATCATATGAACATGTTTAAAATTGTACCGTCTGCACATTATCACCCATTTCCGGTAGCATGAACAATATACAGCTGTGTAAAATACAGACGCATACACAATCTATTAAATATGACATAATAAATATAATTATTTGGGAAAACAAATTCCAGTCAATTACAATATTTTATTTCATATTTTCAATTCGAACAATATTATTTGTGTTACAATTGTTTTTTATTCACAAAATATATGCACTGCTATTTAATTGGAAACCACATTTTTATAGAGCATTAAGCTGTTCTTAATGATTTTGAATTTTTTCTAAATCCTAAACATAGAGTGAAAACTTGGCCTAGCCAATTGTTATTATTAGATAAATTGTTTCAGACTGCATCGTTCATTGTTCTTATTCTTATTTTTTTTTTATTTTATTTTTTAATCTCTCACTGTGTTGATGTTCAGCATTTTATCGTGAAAATATTTTATACATAATTGCATATAAATTCAATAACAGTTAAACCATATAAATAAATAATAATAAAGCAATATTCGTTAATAATAATTATATTTTATAGCTTATTAAGTTATTAGTATATTAAGTATCATAATTAGTACTATATAATAGGATAATATTATGATGAGAAAAACATTAAAATTATTAGACTGTTATAAGAGTATATATTATATGTACAACGCTAATAAATTATTTACAGTGTATTATGTATTTCTATATTGTCAGTAATTGTATTTACTAAATTTAGTCACATTATGCATGAAAACAATATATGATCGACACATTATTGTATAATATACAATAGTTATTGAACGCGTATTGATATATAATATAAGACTTCAAAGGTAAATCACCTCATGACCTTACACGTTAAGCATAGTTTGCATATATATATATATATACATATAATATTAATGAATGAATTGTTATTATTTTTTTTTTAATTTAAAAATTTAAAGTTCTTCTAAATTGTTATATATGTGCATAAACATGTGTATATATATATATACAGACGATTGTTCACTGCATACAGACGTATTTTATAGTGTTTATATATTATTCGAAACGCACTGTATATACACATTGTATAACGGCGTCAGGAACCCAACGCGTGAACCCTATACACGGCTTGAACGCGCATTTCTTTTTTTCTTTTTAAATTTTATCGGACCAATATACAACTGAACACAACTGTAACGCTTGCGGAGGAGGCTTCATACGCCTGTTGTCGCGGTCAGATCTCTTTCCTCTCTCGAAAACATGTTTTTACCTTCGAGGTGTTAAGATTTTCTTGACCGTCATGCACATCGCGCGCGTTCCGGATGATGGGCCATACAGATACTCCGACACAATGTGCGCGTATATTATATATATATATATATGCACACATAGGTACTATCATCGTATAGTAAATTATTTATAATAATAGCACGCACATGGTCCATGACCCCAGCACCGTCTGTCCACGTTTCATACATATAAGTGTGTATAATATTATTACGTGCGAGAGTGAATCGAATTTACATGTGTTTACCGAGTGCGTGTGTATATATTGTCAATTCGGAATATGGTTATCGAATAAACGGCGATTATACACCGTGCATGAATATTACTTGTCGAAATACACGAGAAGTGTGCATGTATATTACATAGAAATATAATGTGTAATTTGGAAAATAAATTTACCGGTTATCCCGTATACGCGGTTTTAATAACTAAAATAATAGTAACAATATTATAGTGTGTGTATATATATATATATAAGAATAAATAATAATTACTACAGACGAGATAGTTTGATCAGTTAGTGTTAAATTACACAAAATGATTTACGCTGATCGTGACGAACAATCGTTTATACGTAGTATATTATTCACATTACAGTTCACCCGTGCGAAACAATCGCACGTGAACTATATATACGAGTATACATATGGTTAGTAGTATAAAATATAAAAACAAATTTATCAGTCACCCGTATCGACTTAAAGTTCACGCGCGTATTCATATTAATTCGTGACCGTCATCTGATCTTGGGAACGAAAATATTTCAATATATATATATATAGATATATCGAACGCTATTATGGTTTCTTATCTTAAAAAAAAAAAAATGGTTATTCGTCTTTTTAATATAAATTATTCTATAAAATTGCCTTTCAATGTGTTTTTATACGCGTCTGTAAGTAATAATATTTATAAATACATACATATATATATATACGACCCAAAATACCGTATACCTGAATAAATAAAAACAGGTGGTATAGATTGTTTCGATTTATAATTTATATAATATACATGTGCGATTGCGCGTATTTATATGTGAAACGTTAATTATGGGTTTTGTTTTTTTTACTACGTCGGTCAAACGTTAACACAGAGATAGATTTCCAATTGAATAATCTACGCACAATATACCGATACAATTATGTAAATCTAATACGGACACAAAGTGTAATTCATATATGTTTTACAATATTCTTTAATATTATTCATTCAAACATGCATACTTACATATGTATACATAGAAGTTTTAAAAATATATCTAATTCTAAAGCCTAAGAAAGGATTTTTCTCGATTTCTAAACGGCAAATGTGTATATATAATCACACGTATAGTAGAACGACCTGATACAGTATATTATTTCAGTGAGACTATTGTTGCCTATTTATATAATATATTAGAGAAGACGAGTTGAACACGCGTAAATAGAATTATATTCATATGCGTGTACATTTTCCTCGTCTGTTACAAAGATCGTCACGACGTCTCGAAAATCTACAATCCTAAAAAGATTATATATATATATATATATATACGGTATATGCAGCTAGTCAAAATGGAACCGTTCATAATGGACATCTGCTAAACATGTGTGGTCGTTTTGTTTGCATGGGCCATGTGCTTCGGTGCACTTTTTACGATCTTTGTAGCCTACATTGTATATATGTATACTCGTATATACCATAATACCTATGTAACTAAACAGTCAACAATTCGACACTGAGAATACACGACAGATGTACGGGAAACGGGATATCGGTCTGGAAATCATTCAGTGCAATGAAATGATATAGTACAGTGTTAATATGCACGTGTACTGTAATATGTGTCAACGTAGTGTTATAAAAGCCATAAACAAAATAGAATGTTAGGTTTTTATGACAAACGTCGTTAACGTTGTGTACGTTCTAAACGAAATAAATCGCCATTATTATATATACGCGGAAAAATCTAAACCGTTTTACCGGTATTCAAAACGTATCGAAATGCTTGAGAAGTAAAAAAAAAAATCGTGCAATACGATTTTTCAGAATTTTCAAATATGGAATAACGTATTACACGTCCTACCGAGATGATAACGAACATCTACTAGTTTATTGTCGACATTTCCACAAACTCGTACGGTTTTTATCATTTTTTTTTTCACCAGTAAATTAAACTCTGACGAGAGTGATTTCACGAAACAATCGATAGACATAAACTTGTGACGGCGACAAAAAAAAAAAAACAAACCATTTTCTCGGACATTATTTCAAATATAGTTTATATATATATATACACATAATGTACACACAACAGCCGAATGTTTTAACGGCTCTATATCGTACGCTGTAGCACATACGCACGCGCCCACCACGTCGGTGTGTGATATTTTAAGTATACATTATGTAAATCGTACAGTCTATCGAAATCGCATGTATGTTGTGTATGTGTACAACAATACGCACGACGCGATAAGAAAACAATAACGTATATCGTATTGAACAGTCTACGGTTTTCGTTTTCGCCGTACCACGCTGCACACGTATACGAAATACGGATACCTCTAATCGGTTCAAATGTGAAACGAGTTCGTATTTTTCCGTTCGTACAAATGTTTACTCGCGATAATAACGCCGGTGGTACACATGGTTTCTGACGAGCGCGCGACGAGAGTAAAACATCGAGAACAACAATGACATTAGTAATATTGTGATTTGACGCGTTTTGCATATCTGTGATAAATTTACACGAATAATAAAATAATCGATTGCGATTTTATTCGAATAAGCTGCATGTCATTTTTATTCCAATGCGTAACACAATACATACCAATCATTGATCTTACAATATGTATGTATGTATATATTATGCAATCAATAATATAGTGTAGTCACCTGCGCGGGCATGAATTTTCCACGTCGACACGCAGACCTGTATAATGTCTGGAAGATAAACAAATTTAAATTTTATGTTCGACAATACGCGGCAGAATAATGATCTCGTATAAAGAAATAACACCATAAGAAAACTCGCATAGTAGAATATATATAAATATATATACTGAAATGACTGTAAGATAAAATTCAAAGACATGCTAGTTAAACAAAAAAATATATATATATATAAAAATCGACGTATATAATCGTTATAAAAATTACCAACATGGTAATTCGAATGTATTTAATTAACTTTTTAAAGTTTTTGAACAATGAAAAAGGTGTTTGGGTATATACACACCGCGTATATAGCACAGGCTCGCTAACTTACAACGGCCGATCGGAATGCGGCATATTATTTTCTTATTATCATTTATCACCGTTTTTAGGAATTTTGGATGATTATTGTTGTTGTTATATTCCTTTCCGATGGTCAAAAGCTCAGCTGTATGTGACCGATTTTCAAAAAAAAAACCCCGTCAATTCGTCGTTGGTTTCTCTACGAGGAAATCCCGAATATTATATACTAACTGTAGGCTCGATTTTCGATCTACATGAACAATAACGAACCTCCGGTGTGAAACACGTTTTTTAAACGTTTACTTTCGTAAAACAAAAACACGTACGCCGTATAATCGATAAGCCACAACTCGCTTTAGTACGGAATTAAAAAAAAAAAAAAAAATCATTACGAGATACGGATTCGAGTGCGAACTGCAGACGAGCCAATTCGAGTATTCCGGTCGATTTCGTTTTTGCTCGCGCGCACATTTGTGTTAACACGACGGCCGCTGTGATTAGTGTGCCGGGAGATCATCCGCGCGGGAATCGGACTGGAAGCGTTTTCCCGACGAAAACGAACGATTAGCGAAAAATGAAAAATCGAAATTTCCCTCTCCCGGTCGCTCGCCGCGGGCCGAAGTAACCGTGGTATAGCGCCGCGGGGAACGAATTGTGCGCGGCCACGCCACCTCTCCTCGTGGGCTCTATCGATTCTCGCGAAAAACTCATCACTGGGAAACCGTTTTCAGGGTCAACCCGCGTACGCGCGCACTACGTTCCGACCGTTCGCCTCCTCCACGTGTACGTCGTTCACGACGTCTTTTTACCGCACCACTCCCCCACCCTCCCACAATCCATCGGTCGATATCATCCGCTCGCCGACCCGTTTGTTTCCTCTCCGCGCGTTTTGTGTGCACGTCGATTCCGATCCACACAACATAACCTGACCACCGTATATTTTATTCGGTTCTCCACGCAACACGACCGAACGCTTGGTACGCGGCACGATTTTTCGCCAACAACGAATGCACCGCTGCTTTGGGGAAATCGTTCTCGTCGTGTACGCGCACGCGAACCCGCCGCACCCGGCTGCCCTCGTCGCACCTCGCCGTCGTTGCAGGATCCGTCGAAATGTCAAATCCCCGGCTAACGCGTAATTGTTCAAATCTATTTCGAGTATACTAGTGGTTTGATTTAATACATCGCGTTGCATCACCTTTTCGCGCGAGACTATTACATTATTTACTCGCCGGATAGTATTACGTTTTCATTGAGTCGACGCCGACGTTTATATTATTATTAAAATAATAATAATAATAATAACATTTTTAATTTCAAAGTCGAGAAAGCAAACACATTAAATTTTCAAATTTAATTTATTTTTAACTGTCGCCATGTAACTAAATTCGAATTTAATTTTTTTTTCCGGTTCGTAAAACATAATTGCGATTTAAACAGTTTAAAATTATTTACGAGATGTAAACGGAAAAAATAGTTTCAAAAAATTACAAAGTATAATCAAATATATTATGTATTTTATTAACGCGGAATATTTTATGTATAAAAACAAAGAAAATTTCATCATAATACTATCGGTAAACGTGAGAATATATCGATTTAACGCATTACTCATATTGTTGATTCGACTACCTGAATTATGTATACAATATTATACACCGTTTTTATCAAACATTCGTATCTCATATTCGTGTACCGTCCGTGTAAAAATATCGTTGCTAATTTCGGAGATGTTTTTTTTTTTTTTATATACACACTTGTAATTTAAACCCAAGAGGGGATTGAATTCTTTCTAGACACGTTACGGTATCATTTCGATGCCTCTGGCGTTCAATAACGACTCGCGATTACGTCCACTATATATATATATATATATATATATATATATGTTATTAGTTTATTACTAATACGTAACAATGCAATAAACCGTTTTACCAAAGTCGTATAAATATATACATTATATTTAATAGTATTTCTGGCAACCACTCCCACCGCCGCGTGAGAAGAACCGATTCGACAACACGTATAATGTACCGCAATATAATAACAATAATCGCTTGTTAAAACATCGTTCAGACAATCGTTTTCCAAAGGGTACCTAATAACAATAATAAAAATAATAATAATAATAATAGTGTTATGTTTTTCCACGAAAATGGTCTCTGACGTTAGAACGTCTATCATCAATCAATGTGTTGGTGTATATATATATATGTATAGCGCGCTACTATTTCGGTGTGATGAAACGGGCCCGTGGGGTGAAGGCCGAGGAATCGCGCAATGCGGACAGAAGAATAGAAGGTAGTCGTATATATACATTTTTGGGGTATGTGTTTAATTAAAAGATCCATTATAAATATATATATACGTTTATTTGGATTTGAACAAAAAAACCGCGAGACCGCGCAAGGAATGTTCGAATTGTTATAATATTCGAGACCGATCTTTTTTTTTCTCGAGTACGATTAAAAATAATACTTGCATTTATAGATATATATATATAGGTGGATTATTCGACGGGTTTGAAGACAGAACTATTTTTCCCCAGAAAAATCAATACTATTGTTTTTTTTCTGTCTCTTTCCACACGCACACACACACAAAGAACATTATAAAACATTCATTGATGAGTATATACGAGTAAATATTGTAATAATCAAAAAATAATGAATATACTTGTTTGGAGTTGAACGTAACTCAACAAATTTAAGTTTAAGAATAATATATTTAAATGGGGAGCGTCCCTGTATAACATGGACAATTGGCAGTGGACGCTGCAAGACGTTACGCATGCGAAAATAATCTACCAAAAATAAAATAACTATTTCAATTAGACTTTATTTCAATTAACTGCATGTTTATTTCCATTGTGTCACGAAAAAAAAAATCTTAAAACGTTGTCGTCCATACAACACATATATCGTATATTGATGGAATATCAGACACACTACCGTGTCATCGGCAACCATAAGTACATTTATATAGATTGTGTGTACAATCGAAAACGCAATTAAAAATAAATAAATTAAAGAAAATGTATGTTTAACTACACGCAAAAAATTAATTACACTTTATACGTCGTGACGTGACTAGACAATAGTCGTTATATTGTATATGCATGATAGTAGATAACGAAAAACGAACGATTCGTATGAAATGTGATATCAATAATCGTCTCCGCGATACGTTTGTCGTGATATCATTTATGGCGGTCGATAAATAATCATCATAGACCATATATATGTGTACTGCTTTACTATGTATACCTAGTTCTGGTCTGTGGAAATAATGATTACATAACTATTAATCGCGTTTTTTTATTTTTATTAACGTTATAATTCATGGAATAATCGTTATTTGTACACATTTTATTTCTATGATTTTATCGTCTCGATGTCGTAAAATAATAACGTTTTCCTGTTCAAAAAACGATACACACAAGGAGTGTATTAGAAATTAAAGGTTACAAATAGTTTTAACTTTTAGTTTTAGTTGGCTTTTCGGTGGATCGCATACATTTAACGTACATTTAGATAACAACGTAACGTGTAATATATCAGTGCCGAGAGATGTGCATGCAACGTATATGACGTACGATATCAAAGGTAATTAAGATATGATATAATACAGTGTGATTATTTTTCTCGTAACGTAAAACGTGTTTGTATAAACGTATATTATAAATGTATATTATAATGCACGCGCATTTTATAATGGAATAGTAGACGCGAGATAATAACACGTACCGTTCTGATTTAACGAATAATATTATATCCATCGATTGAAAAAAAAAAAATTAAATAACAATTACACAATATTGTCGATGGCCAGGAGAACGGTGTGTCTCTTATTCCCATACACTCCTTCTACCCACTCCCCCGCCCACCTGCCTCGTTGCCTGTACAATACGGAGTTTTCTGAAATTCGCGTGTAGCAAATCGTCGCCGGTGGTCGCCTTTTGCGTGGTTTGAATGACTGTACATAATTTATATTTCATATAAAAGTATAGTTTTCATATATGTTAAATAGGCGCACAATATACGCGTTATACAACAACATTATTATTGTTCATTTATTCGAATCGACTACTAGATTTAATCGAATTTCGTTAACGGACGGAAATTAGCATGCCAATGTATATACATAGGATTACAATATGAAATGTGTTTTTGGTGAAAAATATAATTAATTTTAAAAAGTCAATAAGCCGCAGGTGCTGTAGAGCCGCGGCTCGACTGAGTTACTCAGACGGAGATTTAGAGTTTTGTTCTTACGAAATTTATACATATATACACCGAAACGCATTGAGATATGTGTTTGTGTTTTTGTTTTTGGAAAAACACGCGTTTCAAAAACCGTACGTGATCCGCGCAAACGAACACCGATATAATAACGTAATGTGCAAGCTCGATTCGCCGCCACAGGTGTCGCGTAACATCCGCAGTAACGATTCATTACAAAAAAACACGTGGGCGTCCCGCGTCGCCGTCGACGGCGAACGGTTGGTAGGGGATAAAAGTTTCGAAAACCCGTGCGGGGACCGTTTAATTGTTACGGATTACGCGCGACGGGGGCTCTGCTAAATTTCACTCGGTAAACGGCCGTCCAATCCGGTCGGTCACTATACGCACCGAAAACCCCGCGTCCCGTACCACGCAAGTCGTATACGCGCGCGTGCGTACGGCGGCCGGCCGAGGGGAAATCGTCGCGCACACACTAACGCGTATCACTGTACGTACGTGCGTCGTAGTGACAATGAATCGATGGCGCCAGACCCGTTTCACAATGGGTACCCGGCGACGGTGCTCGGCGGAGAGTGAAGCGAATTAGATCCCCGTGGCGCGCGATGCTGCCACGCCGCGCTATTCAAGAAATAAAAATAAATACCCCGCCGACGACGCGAACAGGTACGTGTATATATATATATATGTGTGCGCGTGTGTGTTACGTATGGCGGCGCGATGTTTCATACACACACGCGTGTCACATTATATACGTACGTACGTGTGTGTGTGTGTGTGTGCGCGCGTACCGCCGATATATTTATACGCGCACCGCCGCCGCCGCCGCCGCCGACGGCACCGACGGAACGCGTATTATAATAATATATTGTTGTCGTACGGTCGTGTATTATCGTGTGCGTGCGTGCGTGGTGCTGCTGCCGGGACGACCCTCGTGCGTACATGGCGTGTAAACGACGCGGGTTTGTGCGCGGTCATATTTGTATTTCAACGGACGAAACGGCTCGGAGGAATTTCGCGAAAAAGGGTTGAGACGTACGACGGCGGGAGGTATACGACGTTTCCGGGGGGGGCACGAGAACGCGTAATGTTTTAAAACCGTGTATGATCGGATAAATTCGACGGAGACCGTGCGCGTATCATACGAACGGATCAATCGAACGAACGCGTAGAAATAGATCGTTCTAGTGCGAAAGCCCGGAATTTATATTTCTAACGCAAACCGGATGCGTCTTCTGGCCGTTTCATTAACGATCGTTTCGAATATACGTTACCGGTCGCAAAGCAAAACGAAAAACCGGTAACACGTTTTCTTTTATACCGCCCACATTAGCACCAAAGTGTCGCCGCGTACGTTCGCGATGTCGTTAAATCCGTTATAGGTCCGTTTTTTTTTTCCGTTGTCCACGTGGTGACGTCGAAAGTTTCCGGTGACCTACCGAGGCAGTTCGTGTGCGTCGTATCAGTTTAGAGAAATCCGCTACTACTTCCTACGGTTTACACCGCGACCGCGGTAATATTATACGTGTATGGTCGGCGGCGACTTTTTACAAGTGTTGTTATTATTATATAATCCGGAATCGATACATTGTGTTACAATTATCGGTGTGCACGTGACGGCAAATAGCGTGCGTGTAGATAATACGTATTTTCAACGTGACGAGACCGTTTGTCGAATTAACCGTTCCTTGAAACGGTGAAAAAACGAAACGTTTTGTTTTTCGGAACCGAACGAAATGCCCTCCTTATCGCGCGAGTTGAGTAAACGTCGAGGAATGCGTTACTTCGATACTAGTAATTTATATCAAAGAAACTGCCGGTGGTTTTTTCACTGTTTTTTCTGCTCGCCGATTTTTATCGAAATAGGCGAAATAAGGCACGGTTCGTGCGAACCGTACGTTTTAAAGGCGATATCTCATAAAATATAAACTAATATTATATTTTCCTATGACATATGCCGTGCGGCATTATATACTATCGGTACACGTTCTATCCATTGATACAACGATAATAACATCGCAACGTTTATTATTCACCATATTTAATCATTTTATAAATAGAAAATTGCATTTACCAATCTAAACGACTAACGATAGTATTACGTTAAAAAAAATACAACGTTTAATGAATGTAATAAAATAAATACGTGATTCTATACATCTCTATAATTGACATATTCCGTAAAAAAAAAAAAAGAAATTAGATAACAACTGTTGATTAAAACGACACGGTTACATTTTTTAAACATTACAAACCTATAACTGTGTAAAGCCATCTTGTTTTCGACGGGCCGAACAGGTAACGTGTTGTGATGGTTACTGACGAAATCATTTCGGTGTAATTATTAAAAAAAATTCGTGCGTGTTACGAGTACGTAAAAAAGAAACTTTTTTCAGAATCATTCAACCGATAGAGTATTACGTTTGTATTGGAATAAAATAAACAAAAATTTATAAAGAAGTTACTAAATATTCTCTATTCCGCTGGGTAAATAAATACGGGAACAGTACGAGCCGAAGGTGTTTATCAATGAAACGCTTACTTGGTCATCATTGCTAGATATTTCGAAATCGGTTACTCGGTTTACCAATCCAAAGTCCGACCAGCCAGAGTGTATGTAGTAATGTAAATCAAGCAAAGAAAAGAATACACAAAAAGCGGTTAGCACGAATAAGACACTTTTGCTTACATTATTTGGTCCGGCGCGGACACGCGTGTGCATAAACAGCTAATGACGTGATCACAACGAGTGAGCGGACGCACGGACGCTAGACGCGGTGGGAAATTGGTGGGGACGGTCAAGCGGGTCTGCTCGCGCGCTATTGGCCGTAACAGGAACATTACGCGCACGCGCAACTATTCTCAAAGAAACTGGTGGGGATGGTCAAGCGGGTCCGCGACTAAGACGAGACGACGCGCACGCGCGAAAATCTTTTTTTTTTTTATACCCTCTGTAAAGAAGTTTCATTTCAAAAAAAAAAAAAAAATGTATAGACGCGATTCGGGGCGGAAATCCCCTGCGCCACCGTTAAATACGCCACTGATCAGACGTATGCCGTTATGTCGGTCAACGCGAAAACGACGAATATCGACAACGAATTCAGTTGATCGCGGACGATGCTTTACGTGAGCGCTGGCTGCCCAATTACGTCTGTCGATAGACATTTTCGCGGACAGACGCAAAACGAAAAACAACAAACCCCCCCCCCGGTCGAAGCGTGACAAACATTGCCACGGATAACGCGAAGTCGACGGCGGCGCTTAAATTCGTGTTTTTCGCCCGTCGGAAACATCCATCGGACGCGACGACGACACACACACACGTGTTCGTTGTTGCGGGTAAAACGAAATACGTTCTTGTTATTTTTAGATTTATGTCGTCCAGGACGACGACAGAATTCCGGGAACGGCTGATTACTATTGTTATCGTTATCATCATTACGTTAAAAACAAAAACAACAAATACAACTTTAATCTACGCGCGTCCAACAACATCGTCTTCGTTCGCTGCGTACGTGTTAATTACGGTTTCTCGGTAACACTATCGCGTTACCGTTTTGTGCGGCGACGGACGCGTTACTAACGGTCCCCGCGGTATGAAGTATGAACGTGTACAATACTCGGTACGGATCATAGACGTATAAATAATAATACACCGACAGCCGATATAGGTGGATAGATAACATTATACGGTGTATCGACGAGAAGCGACTAGCTCTCGTACCAACGCGTGTATTGCATACGCGTGTTTGACCTCTCCGGTCGGGTTCAAATTTTTTTTCTTCTTTTTTTTTTTTTTGGTGCCACCGCAACCCAGATGAATATTAAGATGATTTTTTTTTCGTCCGCATCCAAAAAAAAAAAAAAAAACATTCTCCACGTCGATGCTGACGATGATACGCAGTACACGTTATGTTAAACATTTTACGCTGCGCGCCTACAACGATTTATACGATTCGTGCTTTCGGTATAGGCAATAAATTAAAACACCGTTTTTCAACCGTTTTGTAGTCGTTTGTAAATATAACGACGTTACCGATCCACCAATAATAATAATAATAATCGTATCGCGAACGTACGAAACGAATTCACGATTTAGTTCATCGTCGGTTCGTCGTCCGCGCTTGTGATTCGATCGTGTACGTTCGACGAAAGATTAATATTTGTCGATCGTTTCTAGTTGTAAATCATCTCATCGTTTCTTCGCGGAATTTTGAACTTATTGAAAACCGACCGATACTTTTCCGGAAAATGATCTAACGGTTCTGGCGGTGAAATGAAGACTCAAAGTCAATGTGAAATAATTTAATTCTCGACTCGCTATTCATCAAATAAACAATCGACATTCCTAATTCGAAAAGACGGTTTAAAATAACGTCATTACAATGTAGTTCCGACGATCCTGTGACGGTTATTAGTTACTGTCATTAGTCAACGTACGCGGTTATGTCGTATAAATCTAATTCGATCGGGACCGTTTAAACAGAACGTTAAAAATGTTTTTGTTTGTTTGGGTTTTACCGACTTTTATCGCTGTGCGTACAAACTATTACCCGTTTCTATACGCGTTGGGTAAACGCGAAGCCAGCGGATGCACACACAGAGTGATGGAGAGGACACGGGTACGGGTGTGCGAATGTCGTTCGTTACGACAAAACATGTTGTTACGCGGGGGTATATCGAGTGGCCCGCACCAAGTACCAAGTGTGTGTGTGTGTGTGTGTTAATATATGCCTCCTGACCGTGACGAGTTAACCTAAAAGCGCGGGGGCGGCTCGGGAGACCGCCGCCAATAACGAACACCCCGCAGGTAAATATAATGTGATTTTTTTTGTTGTTGTTGTTGACAAAAGAACACCGCCCGAACGTGTTGCGGTGCGGCGGCGGGTCGAGCATTATTGTGCCGTGGCCGTTTCTGACGCGCGACGAAAATAATGCGAAATAGGAACGGACTGCGCGCATAACGTACACAATTGGGGGAGGTGGCGGATCGGGCGAGCAGAATAAAAGACCTAGCGCCGGACCGGCCCGCGACTACCGTCGTCCACGCCGCGGCCACCACTGTGAGTTCACGCACACATGTTACGCTTACCTGTCTCGGCGACGCCGTATCAAACGGGACGACCACGTCACGCTGGGCTACGGTGCCCGCGACCCAACAAAACAACCATACGTTTCGTATACCTGGAAAGAGGGGAAAAAAAAAAAAAAAAAAAAATGATTTATCGAACGGCTCCCCCACCCCGTGCGCGACACATAATGGGAACCGTTTTTCTCCCTATTATGTGCCGGCACCCCGTTCCCCGCTCACGCGGCCCGTTTTCACGTTTCACTGTTTTAATGGACCCGTCTCTATCGCGCACCGGCGTGAGCGATTTACATCTCGTACCGTTTTTCACACGATTTTTGTCTTCACAAGTTTTTGAAAATATCTGCCGGTTTCGACGTCTTTTTTTCTTTTTTTTATACACACGTATAATTTATTGCGTTTTCCGTCCCACCGAATGTACACGCCCAAGTGCAAATGATTTTTGTCCACACCGCTGCGCGCGTTCAATATTTCTAATAATTCGATTGACCATATGCACCACACATATGTATGTACGTATACAAACACGATGCGTGATTCACGCGTACGCAGACATGCACGTTTTGTCTATTTCGGGTCGAATTTCTATGATTTTTCAGTATACTGTTTGTCGACCTATGTTATTATGAATGAAATTTTATATTTGTTTCCGACGATTCGTTCGATTGGTCACACGGACGCGCGTAAACCGATTCGGTCGCTTCCTTTTGTTTTATTTCAAAATATGTTATTTTAACTGTAAACCCGAATTGAACAATAATTTGATCTTATTTATTTTTAACTTTAGACCGGTAACTTTATACTAACATTGAAACGTGTATGCTTTGTGAAAAATTCATACTATGTAAAACTGGAACAACTATAAAATATTTTGCTCCGTCAATTAATTTTGACACCAAATGGAACAACTCGGCAGAGTATTTAAATATTGTATAATATAACGTAATGTGTTTCCGAAGTTAGAAATATTTTTAAAAGTTTCATTGATGAATGTTTGATATTCACGATAGTTTGTAAATCAAAGAACAAATAACGTATTATAAAAAATTTAAAATCTTGAAATATAAATCTCGAACGCCGAGCTATCATTACATAATATTATTCAATATTATCAAAATGAATTTCAAACACATATTATATTATTAAACACTTTTTAAGTGTTTTAATTTTACTAGATATTTTCTCGATCTGTATCGAGTAAATAGTGGTATGGTTAGTTATTTAATTCATATTAACTACAATGTAAAGCGACTACAATTTACAGTGTGTATATTAAATACTTGAAAAAAAAAACAATGTCATTTACATACAACCTTCACGAAAACATAATTTTTATAATAAATTCGTCTAATTGCGTTGTTTTATTCGGTAATATAATTGTTCGAAAATAACGACTCTTCAGAAATATTTGATGTATTTTAAATTTTTTAATTAGAGCAGTTATCACAATGACATCATCGTGTAATATTGTAATAATAAAGATGACTTAAACACTGATGGGGTTCGTAAAATGTAATTTACGGTTTCGGCAATTTGCAGTTTTTCTTATAGCCTTAAATGTTGGCGTTATAAAAAGTAAAAACACGTTTGTATGTACAGTGTAGGACACTTCGTGTTCAATTATTTAGTTTAATGCGAACATCTACTGTGCACCGACTCGTTATAAGCAATTATATGATGAACAGTGAAGACCAATGGTAATTTCTCTAAAAACAATTACTAAAAGTAGACAGTTGATTGTTGAATACTAATGAATAACGATAGGTACATAACCAATTATTTCGGTAACGGTTACATTAATTATAAATTTATTTTTTTTTAACATTGTTCAGTTGTCCCATTACATAATTCGTCATTGACATTTAAATTCAAACCACAGTAATTTACCAAACTGTCGATGGATACATATATATATATATAGATCGTTTACCTAAATAACTACAATTAACAAAGCGTTATGTTAATTGAAGAAATTCTATTCAAATTTGTACATTATATATATATATCGAAATTGTTTAATAATATTCAATCACCCGTTTCAAAATTAAATTCCAATTTGGTTCGATGTAATAAATATTAAATGCACAGAAATTGTTAGGTTTCCTATATGATTGTTATTTATGTGTTCGTATCACATATATACATATATAAACTATTTGTAACAATAAAACGTATTCGTTTTCACTAAACATTTTCTTTACACGAATTCCGTTTTAACACGTATATAGGTCGCATTCCGGTGGATAAACGTTTGTCCCGATAATTTGTCGAACTCGCTCCGTGTAACCCTTGTTATTATTATTATTATTATGATTTTTTTGAACTACGCCGTTTCACGTGTTCGGTTATAAAATGACGACCGCGTCGTACTCAGGCGATGACGTGGGATAGTAGGGGGGGGGGGGGTAGCGATGGGATGCACGCGCGTTAACAAAGGATTTTACGCGGGCAGCGGCAGAAACGATCGTCCCAGGGTATCGATCCTGCGGCCCGGGGGCGGTTCGAGAATGAAAACTGCGCGCGTCTTTGCGGGGAAATTCGTCCGCGGCGGAGTGTGTGAATGGACCGCGGAAAGTGTGTGATGATGATCCGCCGCCGTTAGTGCGCACAAGCCGTCGCGTACGGACGCGGCGCGCGCGCCCCTCGCGCACACGCACGAGCACAAGCACGGGCGCACACACACACACACACACACACACACACACACACACACACACACACACACACACATACAACACACACACACACGACATTTCGGTCACAGCGTATGGATCCACCTGCTGTACGACGACGGTGTACACGGCGGCCGGGTAGTGTCGATCGGGGAGGCCGGGGAGGGGCCGACACAACGATCCGACCAGCGGAGCGGTCGTAAAGAGCGAGGAATGCCGTCGTCGTCGTCGTCGTCGTCGTACACAACCACTGTCGTCACGCGCACGCACTTCGGTATATTAAAAACTAAAGTGTACGCTGGCCGTGTCCCATAGATAAATGATATCGTCCGCCCATCCACCCACCGTGTGAGTGTGTGTGTGTGTGTGTGTGTGTGTGTACGCGCAAGCGCGCCCATGGGCAAACAAATTTCTCAACAAGCAAGTCGGATATGAATTGGTTGTGTTTTATACAGATGTATACGTGATAAAAGTATAACAATAGTGTATGAACTCTTTTACAGTTTGTATGACTAAACAAATATAATATGATAACAAAAACATCAATCAATAAATAAAAATTGCTAACTTTTTCAATCATGACGTCGTCCCGAATTGTCTTTATTCAATTTCAACTTTTCACGATACGAACGCTGCACTATTCTTAAATCGCATTGACGATCTTCAGCCAATGAAGTAATGTTCTCACATTACTGAATGTACCGAAAAATGTTTTCAGTTGTAAACGTCGCTGGAAGCGGTGATAAAAATATATAATTAATAATTGTAACACTCCCGAATAAAATTTACAACGATACGGCGAATCAACGAAAGACAACATCGTCACTACAACATTCAATTGAATTTTGATCAATCCAATATTGACATCAAATAGCAAATTCTTTCAATGTCTTTGAATTCGTCGAGGGTATATTTTGTAATATTATCGAATTTATTGTAAGTTCTATTCAATTATAAAATCGTCGTGAGGATAGATTTTCCGTAGTATACTCGATGAATCGCATTCATGAATCTATACACACGTATAATACGAAAGCCATGACAATCGTTATAGTTAACTTTCCAGGGCAAATGGCACCTCCTTACCCCGTCCCCTCCCCGTACACGCTCACCACACACGGTCACACATCGTAAAGGGCGCCCGTGTGTGCACCCACCACTCGTACCCGTCGTCACGTTCACGAACGTGGGCGTGTGAGATGGCATATACAGTAATAATATTCGTCCTACAGCTGTGCGCTCTCCCGGCTCGAACGTCGTTTTTTCGCATGCGTTGTCAACCACCGTATGTATATATAATACAACGGCGGTGTACAACGTGTGTGCGCGTGTGTGTGTAATAATACACTTTGTTCAATCCGGGAGCGCGCGCCACGTGTAAAATGAGTGTGTGGCTCCGTCGTCGTCGTCGTAGTAGTAGTAGTAGTAGTAGTAGTAGTAGTAGTAGTAGTAGTAGTAGTAGTAGTAGTAGTAGTAGGTAGTAACGTAGTAACGCGGCGTAGTAGTAGTATATAATATAGTGTGGTGGTCGTGCGCGTGGTGCGTGCGCGCGTGAACGTATAGTGGCGTGTTGGCGTGTGTGTGTGTGTGCGCGCGCAACGTAATCGCCGTACGCGTGTGCGTGTCTTTCTCGTTCGGCTCGCGCGACCTTCTCTCCTTTCCCGCGCGCGCGCGCGCGCGCGCGAATAATATAAAACACAATATCATCGTAACCGACGACGCGCCGCCGCGACGCGGTTTAGTCGCTCGCTGACCGGCGTCGTATCAGTACGCCGTCTCGCGGGTGTGTTACGTGCGCGCGTTCCGCGGAAAATGCTTGTCGGCGGTCCCAGCGGCACGATTATTAATTCTACTACTGCTACTATTGTTATTGTTGTTGTTGTTGTTAATAACTCGTCCGGTAAGTAAACGGGATAATCGTATACGTATTTTTCATTTGTTTTTCAAAAAATAGTTTCTTAAACAATATACATGAATACTTATATATATATGTGTATGCATGTATGTACACTACCGACACGCAGTGCTTACGTAGTCTTTATTAGTGTTTCGTATTCGTATATTTATTTTTTTTTTTTATATTTTGTTTCATCCCGGTTTTTAATTTAACATTCTATTCTACGACAAACCGCCGGCATAACATTTTATGTCGAAACGGTTTTGCGCGCGCGCCGCGTTCGTTTTTCATTCCGACGCGACAACGTGGTGTTTTGGTTTTTACGGGTTTGTCAAAAAGCGTACGACGAAAATCTGTACAGCTGTGCGGTTCGGCACATCTCGACTAACCTTGGATGTATTTAGACTGGTTTCCGGCTGTGCAAATTTTATTGCGCGAGACCGTGTGTGTGTGTGGTTTTTTTTTTTTTTTTTTAACTCGGATCGTATTTTCCAGTGTGTCGGCGCGACGACGTACGTGTGTACTCGCTCACTATCCCGTTTTCATGTGCTTTTCCTTTCGATCATTTGACGTGTCTCTCGAGATCGTCCGTCCGTACGGGCTTTTCGCGACGCGTCGAACGGCGTAAGCGCGGGTCTCGGGGGGGTGGGGGACGTTTTGACTTATTACTCGCCGCGGTTTCGGTAAATATTTGATATCTGCGAGCGCGGAAACAAACACACTACACACACACTGTATATATATATATAGCTTCCGTGCGTGCGTGTACGGTGTGTGTGTGTGTGTGTGTGTGTGTGTGTGTGTCTAGCAAATGTTATTGGGTTTCGCGCGGCGCGAGTTTTCGGAGTTTTTTTTTTTTTATACCTAACCTCAAGGTCGCCGCGACGACGGCGTATGTCCCGTTTCGCACGCCAACTACTATTACGCGCGCACCGCTTTCGTCGATTTTTCCGTTTCACCGGTTTTCGGGCGGTCGGGGACGGCGATTGGGGATGGACACAAGCGAAGATCGATCGGACTTCTCTCGCGCGCGTATTGATAATTACCGCCGCCGTCGTCGATCGCTTTCAATGTTATTATTATTAATTATTGTTGAACAATTTTTTTCGCCATTCGTTTTTTCGCAATGACGCAAATGCCGCCGCGACGGTCCGTCGTTTATCGATTGTGCTGCACACGCGTTCGAATTAAATTATCGCGCGAATGGTAGCAACAATAATAATAAAAATTTAACTAAAAAATCGCATCGGCCAGAACCGGATTAGATATATATATGTATATGTATTTGTGTATATTTTTTTCTCTCTCGATAATTCGTACTGGCTAATGAATAACTTTGACGACCGCGATAAGAGCTTTTGTAATATATATATATGTATACGTAAGACGGACACGTGAATTACTATTACACACGCACACGCACACCCGCGCGCGCACACGCTATTACAGCGTACGTATACATTGTATTCGCACATTCGTCAGGTCGTCGTAATCTTATTTAATTCACATTATACCACGTTTGTGTGTAATGTATAATAATAATAATGTACATTATAAAGTCTTACGCGGCGACGTCGGAATGGCATGTGTTCATTAGTTATTGCGTTTTTTTGTGTTTTGCTTTTGTACCCGTGTACAACGTACCACCATACCACCGTAGTACCATCGACGGCGGATTTCCATCTTTGATTTGTCGCGCGCGCGTTATCGCGGAGCGAATCTTACAGTCCGAAGACGTGCGCGGACGTCCGACATTCGTGATAATCTCTACGTGGGACGTGAGCGCCTACGTGTATGGTTCTGTTCGTTCGCTCGCGGCGTGGCGCGCGTTCGAAATTTGCGCGTTTCGCGTGTTTTGAAATGCCGTACGAACAGAGCACTACCGAAACCGGACTGTTTTAATTGTTGTCGTTAACACAATATTATATAAATAAATAATAAAAAAAAAAAAGTAGCCGCTTACGGGTTTGCGTCGTCGTACAAAGAGCAATAATAATATAACAATTATCGTCGGCTTGTTATCTCGCGTGTTTAACCGTTGATAATAAAATATTAATGTTGTCCCGGATTAAAATAGAATTATTGTCGAGTACGTAATACGTTAAATAGCACATCGTATGTAGTGTCGCGCGAGTGCACGATGCGATTATTGTGCGAAATTTGCAAAAAAAAAAAAAAAAAATTGTAAAATTGTAAAAACAAATAAAATAATAATCGCGACGTTTCTTGGAATACGATTTTACAGAGATAACTCGCGGTTTTATTATTACATATTACAAAATATCTTTGTTTCTTTCTCGATCGGTCGCAGAACAAGCGTGTATTTTCGAGTCTATTGTGTTTTGTCGTCTACGTGTATTGGTTTTCATTTCATTTTTTTTGTCTATAAATTTTTCGTCGTTTATTTAAGATCCGCGTGGTGGTCCGAGAGATAAGGGCGGTGTGCTGCGGTTGCTGCTTTTCTGTGTAATGTCAAACGACGCGCGTACACGTACACATTATTACATTGTTCGACAAACTGTGTGCGTCTGTGTACAAAAATTATCAGCACGCACGTGTCGAGTATGACTTTTTGTCTGTGTTTTTATTGTTATGCTTTTTACACTGTAACACACGACCAAACCGCGAACCGCACTGGCGTGCGCGTAGTATATATATATATATATATATATACAGTGTCTATATATATATATATATATATACATACGCACGGCGCGTGTTTATAATAATAATAATATATAACATTTTAATAATGGAATATTATAATGTGTGTCGTTGAATGAAATCGTATTTTATCAGTTTAAACATACATATATATTTACGCTATAGATGCGTGCGTGCGTGCGTGCTCTTGAGGACACGACCGCCGTACGTTTTACTCGCTTTCTTTGTCTCGCACACGCCCGCGAAACGCGTAACGTAGCGAATTTAGAATACGAGATAAAAAAAAAAAAAAAAATATTGCATTTTTATTATACGTTTATGCCCGAATATCTTACACGCGTTGTGACAAAACACACTGCTCTCCAGAGAGAAATTTAGTTTTTTTTTTTTTTATTAAAAAACAGAAAACGAGTTAGAAAAAATTCGACTATTCCTTTTATCTTTTTTTTCGTCAATATTTTCACGACGCGTCGTCGTCTCGGCCGTCACCGATATATTCGTTAAGCGTTCTCGCGTCGGGGTTGTCGAAGGGATGGGTTTCTTTGTCTGATAATTGCCCGTTTCGTTTTCCACGAGCGCAGATCGAAAAACGACAAACCACTTGTACACAACTGTTCTCTTACCTCCTTCCTCTCTCTACCCGTGTAATTGCATACGATTTTCATAGGCTTCATTCGGAGTTTATTATTATTATTATTATTATTATTATTATTATAACTATTATTATTATTATTATATGGTTCGTCGCCTGCATAGTTATAGTCACACATACGCCTACATCGTGACAAAACACGCACGTTTACACACACCACGTATGTCACGGTGTGCGTGCGTGCTTGCTTGCCGAGACAATTCCGTTTTTGATATCGCCCACGACACAGTTGCCGTTATTCCGGACACGGCAATAGAACATAAAGTGTTATATTAGACGCAATACATATATTATTATTGTTTTTTTTTTGTATGCAGTTAAGTGACAAATGCGGCGTGAACCCGAGAGTCCGTAAAAAACGTATCTATTTAAATAATTTTTTTTTATCATCAAGTGTTCAATCAAACGTATTTTTAATAGAAAATTCCATACAATAATTAAAACTTCGCGAATGAAGATTTCGATAACGCTTAATTTCAACGAGGTTTTCTGCACGGCCGAGCAAGTTACTTTTTATTTTCACCATGTTGAAGTCGTAATTTATTAAGTTAAAAGTAACTTTTGAAAATTGAGGGAAAAAAAACTTAGTTGAGTTATTAAAAGAATGAACAGCAGATATCAGTTAAAAAATTGCACAAAAATGTGCTATTGGTAGAGAACGTTACTCGTTAACTAATACCGCAATACTATTGAGTTGTTGTCTATCTAAATATACGCATGGGTTTGATCAAAATAAGAAAACGACAGGGAAAACGTACGAACAATTCGACTTTCCTGTGTAAGTTTCGTAATTTTGAACAGTAATTCGTTAAGTTCACGTTACGTTTGAAGTAAAAACTAAGTTATGAAAAATTATGACTTGTTGACGCTCAGCCTATAGACGTGTCTATTGGTAATTGTGTTATTATATCTTTTTTCCCCTCCCCCTAGACTTTTCTCAACAACAGTCGCAGAGATGATCACCAGCGGTCTCGTGGTGGACGGCGTTGGCCACGGACTCCAGGCCCACTTGCCGTACAACCATCACGTCGTGGCCGCGGCCGTGCACAATAACCGTATGTCGTACGTGGAATCGTCCGCGTACTTGAAATCGGTGGTGCCGCCACCGCCGTCGCCGCAACAGCAGTCTTCCGAGCAACAGTCCACGCCCGAGTTTCTGCGACCGTTGCCGAAACCGGCGCCAATGAACCCACTGAAGGCTCCCCGGGCGTCGTCCAAGTACGCGGCGGCCGCCGTGGTGGACTGCCGCCCGGTCAACCTGACGGCCGTCAAAGAACCGCCGCCGCCGCCGCCACCGCCGCCCCCGCCGCCGCCGCCGCCGTCGTCAGTAGATCACCACGTGAGGCTGGACGACCGGCACCCGTATCCCGTGTACGGGCACCCGAGGCTGTACGTCAACGCGTCGCCGTACCACCATCACCCGTACTCGATGCACCAGCCGCCCGCGCCGTACGGCGTGTACACCAGCCCGTACGCGCCCGTCATCCCCCGGGACAACAGACACCATCTGATGCAACCGCCGCAGGAGCGAAGGTACCCGAGTCCGTCGAACAAGAACGGCGGCATGGTGGTGGGCAACGGGGCCAGTCCTTCGTCGTCGCCGCCCGAACAGTTTAAGGTGCCCAACGGTCGGGACAACGGTTGCAACAAGCCGCCGCCGTCCGTACAGCACCAGCGGATGTTGCTGCCCCCGCCGCCGGCGCTTACCGTGACCGTCAACCATAACAATAACAACAGCATCGTCGTTTCCGCGGAACCGTCGCCGAAGAAACCGCGACGCGCCACGCCGGAACCGTTGCCGTCGACGACCACCAAATCGTCCAACTTCACCAAGGGTTCGCTGATACGGTTGGCCAACGGTAACATTAAAAAAGTCGAAGACATGAGGACCGAAGACTTCCTGAACTCCGTAGAGAATAGCGACTTGCACAGAATCGATCCCAGCACGGTGGTCAGAATCGAACCCGTGACGGATTCCTCGACGGTCAAAGGCAACATAAAGATCACGCTCAGCTACGGCGACCAAAGAAATAATCAGGTACGCGGTGTTTTCATTTCTTTTTTTTTTTACTTTCGATAAGGAAGTCGTAGTAGTAGTAGTAGTAGTAGTAGTAGTAGTAGTATTTTGGACCGCACTCGTCTCGCCAACCGCACTCTACCGCGTCCCGACCAGTACACGAAACCGACCGATTGCGGCCGGCAGGAATGGGAGGGAGGGGTGGTGGTAGAGTGCAGTCAGCGCGTACGGTAAACGGTTTCTTCTCGGAATCGAGTTTTAGAGAGAACGACGACGTAGGACGGGGAGCAGTAGAAGGGTAGAAGAAGAACCATTAGCGCGGCGGTTTTAAAAAACGAACCACTCGCCGCCGCTTTGAATACGACGACCGTGTGTAATAATAATAATAACTTCTGGAATGCAACGTCAGACGTTACGGGTTTTTATTATTATTATTATTTTTTTTTTCTTCATCACGACGACGGTGTATATATATATATGTGTGTATGTGTGTACGTACACGCCGTGGGTGCGCGAGACGGCGGTCGTCACGGCTGCGGGGGAGGGAGGGGGGAGAGATGGGCAGCATGAAATCCGCTACGACCTTGGGCGCCGTCCACGAGAGGAACGCGGCGGCGGCGGCGGCCCCCGTTCGACGACGAGGAGCGAGTGAGTGACATTGTTCCAGACTGGTTCTAGTTCAAGAGGTGTGGAAAAACCCGGAGCTTGTGGAGGCGGCCATATTGCGTGGCACGAGTTATGTCTCTGAGCATGCGCGCGCGCGCGCGCGTGTTTGCGTGTGTGTGTGTGTGTGTGTGTACGAAACCGTTTTATCTTAGCCGTGCACCTTTAACGAGGTTAAACAATAGTAGAATAAGAAGAAAAAAAATATATATACATATAAAAAAAAGGAACATCGATTGTCCGTTGTCGGACAGCGTCCCGCACTCGTCTCGCTCCGCTCGATCACCTTGGCCGCGCAAGTCGTTGTTTTCGATTTCAAACGCGAGCGCGCGATAAGCTTTCGGAACAACAACTATTCTGAACGGGGAGCCTGCACGACGCGGTCCATCGTAACAGTGTTGTTTTCGGAACGATCGTTGAAACAACAGTCACAAGTCGTTTGTCCGCCGCGCTTTCGCCATGTCTTTGTGACTCGTCGGTTTCGCATTCCAAATGGCGGTCGATTCGTCCGTTTCCAAATATTCGACATGTTTACGATGGTTATCTGTCGGGTGTTTGCGATAAACCGTTCTCGGCCGTCAAAACCGTACCGTTCGTGTTCGATTCCGCAAAAATAAACGGTAATATTTACGCGGACGGTCGATAGGGTGGTTGACGTATCTGTTCGCGTTCGAATTTTCTATTCGATTTTTCGATTTTCTCCCTTGAAAACGTGTAACACATTTCACGAATCCTATCGTTTTTCCGACGGCACGAAACCCCCACTACTGAAACCTCGTCGTCGTCGTTTCGTTTGTCGAATATTTACGTGTTTTCGTCATTTTTATTAAGACGTTACCGCATTAAACGTATTACCGCTAATAACATGTTGTGATCGTAATATTTATTATCGTTTAAGTCTCGGACACGAGAACGTTATAGCGAATAAACGCGTAGACGGGGTATCCAAAAACCGTTCGTCGTATATCAACGATCTTTCCGAGTATTGACCACGGCCGTACGATCGATCCGACGAAACGGAACTAATTCTATTATTGATATATTCGTCGCGCGGCCGCGACCGGCTTCTCGCCACGCAGTGACGATCGTGACGATTTGATTTTTTCAATTAAACGTTTTCTCCAACCCATTGTACTTCGGTAACCGGTCGACGAAGACCGGTAGACGAATTATTCACTCGCGCGCCTCAAGACGCACACGGCCCGGGGACCGCGCGGTGCTCGAATCGAAAAATATAAAATAGTGAATTGGAAATTTCAAACCAGCGTTCCAAATGAAATATTCCCTATCACAAAACCGTGGGTATCCCACACCTCCCAGTTTACCACTAATGTATCTTTTTGTTTTCAATTAAAACAATTTCTCTATAGAATTTTTAATAGACCGATATTCTACAACATTTTATGTAAATAAACCTTTTTAAATCTTTGACAATAATTGGGAAAAGCATACAAAACACATGTACCTACCTAAACCAATGTTATAATATCCAATATCATATCATGTAGAACATCAGCTGTATCGTATGTACGATAGGTACGTAAAACTCGTCGCCGCTCGATACCAAAGTCCCCCAAAGTCAATAGTGCATACAATAATTTACAATAGTCGTACGATACTCATGGAAATACCAACACGGAATAAGTTATTTCTATACTCGTTAAGATAAGAGCCCCGGCGGCGAATGAAAACTCGTCCGTCACGCGTAGACCCGGAATCACTAATAAAATAGGATTTTCAAAACGATTCGCCAATTAACGACGTTGTTTATCGAAAATTTGTACTGCCACAGGTATACAGTCTTATAGCGTACCTGTGGATAAACTGAAAATAATTTTCAAATAATATTCCGTGATATACAAGATAACAAATTGCCATTATCGAGTAGGTACTTGATATAGCAATAAGGTATTACTAATAATACAAATATTAAAAATAATTATTTCAAATATACAATTTTTTCATGATTTTTTATCTATGGTCTCCAGGTATACCGGTTATAAGCACTTCCCCGTGTTCCTTTTAAAATTGTAGTAAAGGGGCGTTAATTTTTTTTTTAATGTAGTAGAGGAGCTCCGTCACCTTTGTGCACCTTCCCCCACTCCACCAATTTGAGCATTGGGACCACAAGTTTGCTGCGGAACGTTTTATAAATATGTTCCGACCAATTTATTCGGAGAGCGTTTAAAACTATACAGTAGCGTAAATCGCGATTTCGCATTATTAACAATATGGGAGAATTGATTATTTACGAACTCGTGTTGTTAAATTTACAACTATCACGTCTCGAACGACATCGTCAACCGACCGTATAGTATTTTGTCAAATAATAATGTAGTCGTTTCACGATTTGATTAGCGATCGACAGTTTGTACGTCCCGAACGAACAAAATAATTAAAACACAATTTCGTTTAGCGTCTTTTAAAAGCGTCTTTTAAACTCCGAGTATTGTAAATTTTAAAACGTTTTCTATTAGACACGTATCTTCTTAACAGCGGTCGTTAGACCGTTTTATTATATATACAGAAAAAAAAATAGCCATGAGAATTCTCGACACTTATTTCAATTATTTTAAAAATATTAATCGCCCCTGCGATTCCTCGCGTTTATCAATTTATATATTAATAATAATAATAATAATGTAGAGTGTACTCTTTCGGAATTCTCCGTGCCGGGAAATAAAATATCATATTGCATGTTTTTTTTTATCTAAAGCGCCTGCCGACTATATATTTCTCGTCGAGAATTCCTGTAAAGCAATCAGGTTTTTTTTTCCAGTAACTCGCGTTTTATATAGTCATACTATATATATTAGATAAAAAAACAGATTTTATTCAACGTGTCGCATTTGTATATGAATAAAAATAATTAATGTCAGCGTTATTTGTCTTCGCGCACTCGGGTTTTAGATAAAAAAAAAAAAAAATTTAAAAATGCTCGGACATACAACTTTACGTATTGATCAGCAAATTTTTTCACTTCTCGAGTGTGGCGCGGGACAACGACGACGAACAAATCAGTCGCATGCATTATTTTGAAATAAAAAAAAAAAAAGATAATAAAAAAGCATTGTCCGAGAATCAAATATGAATGTTTTATACACGCTAAGATAACTCCCGTGACGGGTACGTTTTGTCCTCGTCGCGTTGTTTTCGACGGCCGATCGCACGTCTTGGGCATTGCGTAGCGCGAGCGCTTGTTTTTCCTACTAAACGTTTCTACGTGTATAATAAAACACAATAAAACGCGCGCGTACGTGTGGGCGTGGGTGTACGCGTGTTTGGATAGATGCGCGCACGCGCCCGTGTCATTAACGAAAACGCATAAATTTCATTCAACAAATTGTAATTGCGCACGAGCGTTTTCGCTCACGGGCCACGACCGACGATCGAACGAATCGTATAAATAATATTGCACGACGGCGACCGGAATATGTATATATATATATATATGTCGCGTGTGGCGATCGGACGTCATCATCCCGACGGGGGCGGTAAGAGACAACCAAAAGTACGCTCGACCTCGACTTGAACATAAACGGACAGATTGGTAATATCCCCCCCCACCACCACCACCACTCGTCGAGAACGGCGTTTATCATTGTTTTATCGTCATCGACGTTTTATACGTTAGGGACCAAACAACCAACAAACGTCTGACACGGGTAGAGAAAAATCCGACTCGAATTAAGGGCGCGCCGGCGCGTCGTTTTCTCCTCGCTCTAGATGTCCGTTACCGTTCGCCGTGTTGTAAATACGTCTCGCCCGCCGCCCGGTTCGTCCGTCGTATTTTTTATTTTATTTTTTATCCGTCGTTCGCGAAAACGAGTTTCGAGCAGAGAAAAAAAACGGTTTTTTTTTTTTGAAAACGTATACGTCCGAGAAAGGAAAGAACGAGTATAGCTACATATATTAACCTCAAGAGGTAGAGAGAAGACGCGCGCGCAAAAAAAAGTGGACACCGAACACAATGCCAAAACGAACGTGTGTCCGCGCCTCCCCTCGCCTTGGACCGAGGCCACCCCTCGAACCCGAACGGACGACCAGAACGCGCGTAGTAGTTACGTGTGTACGTATTGTGTACGCGCGCGTATAGTGCACGCGCGCGCGTGACCTTTTTTCGTCCGAAGGTCGGAATGCAGACACATCGATTGGAAACGCTAACGCGTTACGGCCGCCGCCGAACGCTTGGCCCCCCCCCCCGTCCCCCCTTCGTCGCCGCCCGGTCACAGCGTCCTGCACCACGCAGCCTCGCCGTCGTCCCGCAATGCACCCGACGCGGACGCGCGCATGTGCGGAGCTCGGGCTCGCGGCGCGCGTTCCCCCGACGGGTCGTATTTATATTTTTATACTTACGTATACGCGCACACACACACACACACACACATATATATATATATTTATAGATATGTCAAAGAGGGACCGGGACCGCTCGTCCGGAACAGCCCCTCGCCGACAGCGGCGTTGTGCCGGAGAACTTTTTCTCCCCCGTAGTTACTGCGTGTAGGACGTTTTACTGAATGAACCGATTTCGTGTGCACGCGCACACGCCGAGTATATTACGATACGCGTGTGCACGCGCGCGTTCGCATGCTGTCTACTTATCGTTGCGCTGATCTCGGCGTTCGGTCACGAGTTACACGCCCAGAGCACGCTCGTCTGCAATAATACAATATCGTACACGATCGTCGACGTTTACGCGGATAGTATGGAAAAACAAAAAACAAAAAATAGCCGCTCTCGTTCTCGTCACGACCACGAATAAAATGGGGCTCTCGTCGTCGTTCGTCCGTCCTGTACACGTAAACGACTCGGAGGTCGTATCGCTTCTATTTGTAGCGTACGCGCCGTAATAATAACGTTTTCGGTCGAGTATTTATTAGTATTGCCGAGATGCGTATGTACCGAAGTGCGTTTGTCGTAAAAACGAAACGAAACTCCCGAGTTACTGTGAAACAACAAAAACACACGGGTACGCGCGTGTATTTAATTCTTCGTGTTATCTTCGCGGATTTATTGGCAACGTTGTGCAACAGAGTACAATATCGAATGACATACTATAATACCATAATACGCGACCGACTCGCTTTTTCGTACGTTCTTCGCTTTGTGTGTTACGTAAACAGAAATGATACTATTCCCGAATACGAGTTTTCCTGCGTATGTTATACGTTCATACCGTATTCACACAGTATTGTGATTAGAGATGTTATTCGAGTTTGCGTGTGTTTTTCGGTTTTTGATTTATGTTGACCCAAACCGCGAAACCGCATTTTGTTTCATGCGGAGCCCACGAGTTTTTTACTTGCATATTTCAAAGATTTTAACGCGTGTTTTATCGATTTGAATCATAGATAAGACCCGTAATTTATTATACTTACCACCGGGTAACTCCAGATTTAAATATCTTAAAAGAACACCAATAAATGTTGATTATTTTTTTTTTTGTCGTTTTGTTTAAAAATTAATAAGTAGATATAACCAAACGTACGAAATACGATAAATTAGTGAAACCATAAGTTTATGTGGAAAATATAAATAGAATAAATATGCGAACATACCGATACGGGCAGGTTGTAATATAAGTTAGAACACTTGCAGTAAAACACTGTAATTTTATTACGGTTTACAATTGCAATAAAGTAAACATTTTAAAAAATATAAATATTTTTTTTTTATAACAAAATTGTTTTCGTTTTGCTGCTACAAACCGGTAAATATTTTTTAAAAAAATAAACATTTTACTTTCAAACTCTACACGAAAATAACGCGAATCCGCGTTCCGTAGTTGTAAAGCGCCGCGTCCTGTTATAAGCAAGTGGATTTGTCATTCGAATCCGGGTCCCGGCTACTATTGTTTGCTATATGACTACCGAACGTCATACAAAAGTACATAAGGCGTTTTCTAATCGAATCGTGAGGAATACTGCTGCGGCGGCCGTGTACGCTCCCTTCGCCTTACCCTTCGGGACGCCGGAGCCCTGGCAACGCTGCGGCGGCGGGTCGCGCGCGCGCGTTCCGTTCCAGGAAGCTCATGAATCGCGCGGGGGAGTTCATTCATGCAACCCGCGATTTCCGCGACGGTCGATTCAATGGCTGCGGCCAACTTCCCCGTGACGCCGCCGGCCACCGACCGCGACGACGTCATTGTTATCGAACACGACGACGACGTAATAATAACACATTTTTAATCGGCGCACACAAATCGTGTGTGTTATATAAATATGTGTATATATATATAATATACACGATTTATAATGATTATGGACGTCTGCGCACGTCTAGAGAATCCGTTTACACGCATCATGTATTATGTAAACGACCGTGGGTGTTTTCCTCAAAAACGAAATCATAATTCCGTCTACAATATATTGTTTAGTTTGTAGTTTGAAATTCATCATCCGGACGAATAATACATTTGTGTGAAAATATTTATGTTTTTTTTTTTTTTTTTTAAATAATGAGTATTACAGTGATTTCCCTTTCTTTTATAGCACCATTTCGTTTTTACGTAATATGTGTATCTGAATGTCCGGGACGGTGATTCACTAAACTCCCACTAATCGACGTATATATTTCGATTGTATAATATGTTATACGCAGGTTGGGTTTTCTGTGATAATGTTATATTCAAGTTTTACCGTGAAAATAAAACGATATTAAATAACGGATAATAACATATCGCTTGTAGAAATTATTTATGAAAACGGCAGACGAGGCAAACAAAAAAAAAATAAAAATTGAATCTAATCATATTTTTATCTTCGAATAAATGATTACAAGAAAACAAATAATCGTACATGCGACAAATAGTGATATGTATTGTGTAGGGTTCAAGAATCCGATTTCACACGTCTGTGCCATCTCTGACCTCGACGCGATGACGTTTTCTGCGTAATCGGTCATTTGTGTCGCACGCCATTCATAACGAAAAAAAAAATATGTCTCGTACACGAAATGTTCGCCATTATCATCATTACATGTATTTTTGGATAATTTTAAATCTGCGTTTTTTTAATACACGCACACATACATATAATGTTTCGATATCCGTATTCGAACGAAGCGGTGTCGATTACTATATTATTATTGTTGTTTTTATACACAGAGTTTTCATCGTATACATCCGAAGACGTACCGTATTGTGTATTGTATGTGTATAAAGTATATAGCCGCTATACAATCAAGTGTCCCGTTCGTTTTGTTGTTATCAATAATCCGAACTCCATACGAAAATTTTATATGTATTACTCCAAGTTTAAACACTGATGAATTATATATATATATTATTCGTATAAATGTTTGGCAAATCGGTTTGATTAACTTATACGGTATGTAGTATTTTTTTTTCGAACAGTTTTGGATAATTAATACAATTTTAATTTTGTGGTTTATCGACTGAATCGTGGATATGTATATATCGTGTGACCAGAATACAATTTTTATAAATATAACGTAATTACTGTGTATTTTCGAATATTTAATTTTTTTTTCGATTCATAACACGCGTTGTTTTTGAAATCAAATATACATATTATTATATGCATATGTAATACAATTTCCCTTTGTACTGCATTATGGTTTGTATATATAACAACGATTTACCATTAGCATTTAGCTTAGGTCAGCTGTCTTGGAACGTAAAATATGTTTTTTAAATAATAATTAACTGTATCGAAAACAACTAACCGACGAAATACGAAAACCCGGATTTGTAAGTCTTACAATTTATATATATATATATAACGACTTACGTATATCCGCACAGCGTGCACGCTATACTAATGACTATAAATGAGTTATTAATTTATTATAATTTGAATTATGAAATGCAATCGAACCGCGTGTTCGTGTGTACCGCATATACAATATATATTGAAGTGAAGTGGTTTTATTTCGTTGGTTCCCATTTAAAAAAAAAAAAAAACGTCAATGACTACGCAAGTATATAATAGTATAATTATTATTGGTGTACGTATTGTACGCACGCCGCGTATGAATGAACTCGTTTCCAAGCGAAAACCCTGAATAACAATAATAATATTTTTAATAGCAATAACAATGTGCTAATAACGTATAAGATAATAGATGATATGTACACGACATTTAATCGTTTATATTTATATACGATTTTGCGTTCGTTTGTACGACTGGCGTGTTCAACGCGAGCGCGTTGAATATCAAAAACAAAAACATAATTTCGAGAAAATCGATCGGGTTAACGTGGACTAGAAAAAAAAAACCGTACGGCGTTGTTGTTATTGGGTCGTCTCCGTACCGCGCGTCCCGTAATCCCCGTCTATATTATGTAGATCGCGTTAAATCGAACGTAAAACAAAACAAAAATTTTTTTTTATTTATACACGTCACGTAAACCGCGTTTTCTTCCCCTCCGACGTTCGCGTGGTTATTGTTATTTCGAGTATAATTAATTATTATTTTCGTGTGAAGTGTCGGCGTTAGCCGGGCGAGGCCGTGTGCGTGTGTGCGTGTGTTATGCATGTGTGTGTGAAACCGCGTACATATATATATATATATATATATATATATTATGAATACGCGCCGTTCACGTTCGTCCGACGTGTGTCCCCACGTACGCCACACAATACACGCCGACGACAATGCGTGTGCTCGTACGTGTTTATACATACATACATACATACATACATACATACATACATGCATGCATACATACATATGTATATATATATATATATTTATTTATTTACACGGCGTAGTACTCGAACGCGCGCGCCGTCTACGAGACGGGGCGACGCGGTGGGGGAATGTCGTCCTTGAGGCGAGACAGGGTCATTACTATGTAGGCTAACGTAGTCGTCGTAGTATAGGCTTATATCGGTCTCCGCCGCCGCCGCCGCCGCACACCCGTTTCCCACCGCACACCTGCCGTGTGCGCGCCCCGTCCGATTGATTGCCTCTTCTCCGTAACACACACACAAACACACGTTGTAGTCTGATTAAAAAAAAAAAAAACCCGCGTGCACATTATAATACTATTCTTCGTTCGGTCCTCCCCTCCTAGCAACAGCAGCCGCCGCCGCCGCCGCCAACCTTCTCCTCGCTCACGAGTACGCGCGCTTCGGGTTTGTTGACCTGTTGCACACTCCCGCGACCACTGACCGACGCGCGATAAATACGGTCCGGCGTGTTTTGTGCACGCGCGCGCACACAGTCGCGCGTACGATTATCGCCAACAAAAAAAAAAAAAATAATCAAATAAATAAAGACAACAACAAATCAAATTTACGAATCTCGTCCGTAAGAGTTGGCCTTGTTAGAGGACGAAGAAGCGCGCGCGCGCGCGCGAGTTCCTTTCCTCGTGATTTACATAATCGGAGATTCGTTCCTCCCCACCCCCTCGCCCATCGCTTTCCTTTCTCACGTCCGGGTCCGGCAACATTCGGTCTCGAAAACATTCCTACGTGGCTGTGGGCGACGGCGGCGTGCGTTCAAAACAACCGACGTACGATATAGGTTGGACTTAACGTACACCCGGGCGGCGCGTACGTTTACAAACTCGCGAACGTGACCGTCCCGCGTACGCAATTACGACACAACGCCGTTGCTGCGGCCGGCGTTTACACGCGTCGTTTCCCGTTTCCGCCGTCCTCTTCCGAAGTTTGATTGTGACGCGAAGGCGACGCCTGCTCGCCATTACTTCGCCGCCCGGCTGCTGCTGGCGTGGTCGTCCGTGTCGCGCGCACGTTATTTTACGCGTATAAATAGACGCGGGAGTGGTCTCGGACATTGTATCTCTCCGTGTATGTGTGTGTGTCGCACACAATGGAAACGGAATTTGAATATTATTCGCGTCTCCGCGCGCCGCGCATTACATTATCATAATATACACGCACACGCACCGCGCACATAACTCGGGACGTGCAGCGTTAAGAGATATGAACTCGTGTGTACGTTTTATGTTTATTATATGCTGTCGTGTTTGTACCACATTGTTTCTCTTAGTAGTGCTCAATAAAAATATTCCCTCGCGACACAAAGCATATATACACACACACATATATATATTACCGATCAAACGCCTGAACGATTTTTTGCCCGGATCTATCTCTGAACCCAGTCAAATCATTGTCGTCGAAAAAACGTTACACCCGGCCATTTCGTCAATAGCAGCAAGACCAGAAAAATCGCGCATGGTGTTTAATTAATGAATTGTTTTTAGCCGAAACAAAACGGTTCGCTACGGACGACTCATTCGTCCGCCGAATTCGCCGTTTCGTCACTCGAAACGCGAATGGGTAACATGTTGTTATAGGCGTCACAATTGCACACGATGTAGGTCGCCGCGGGCCATCCGTCGCGTATTAATTAATCGCAGCGCGGCCGTGTTTGCAGGCGGCTAGCGACACGCACGTACGCGAAATTTGTATTGTCTTCATTTGGACGTTTCGATTTTCTGTTTAGGCGGGCACGGACAGTAAGAAGACTTCGGCCGCGGCGTGCAAGTCGCAGCAGGTGGAGATGGAGAGCGGCGCGGAACATCCGTACTTCGTGTTCGGCCGTGGCTGGGCGTCGTGGAGCCCGGCCAAGACGCTGGCCAAGTACGGGCTGACGTGCCAACGGTTGCAAGTGGGCGACGTGTGCGTGTCGCTGACGAAACGCACGACGACGACGACGACGACTGCTGCAGCGGCGGCCGTGATCGCCGCCGACTCCTCTACGGCGGCGGCGGCGGCGGTGACGACGACGACGACGACGCACGGAAAGCGACGACATCAGCAACAGCAGCAACAGCAGCAGCAGCAGCAGCAGCAGCAGCACCTCCTCCACCACCATCACCAACAACAACAACAACTCCACAACAACCAAAATTACCATCATCACCAACAACACCATCAGCAGCAACAGCAACAGCAGCAACAGCACCACCACCAACACCACCAACAACAACAACAACAACAACAACAACTACAGCTACAACATCATCAACATTCGGCGGCTGCGGTCCAGAAGGCGCAGCACCAACTCAAATTGTTGCAGCACGCGGCGGACGACGAGAAGAATAACAGAAACAAGAGACGGTGGTCGGCGCCCGATCCGGAAGCGGCTACATAAAAATGAAAAAAAAAGAAGTTATTTAAATATTACGAAAAAATACCTATGCATGTATATAATATATTCCGCGTTTTCCTCAAGACTTTCAAAAATTGTTTAAAAAATAATAAAAAAATAAAATAAATAATAATAATAATATATGTATGTATATATATACAGGTATATGTATTTACGGAGCGAAAAGATAGTCCGTCAGATGGCATACGTCGTGCGACGTTTTCGTAATATATTTCGTCTTGTTTTTTTGTGGGTTTTTCTTTTCTTACTTTAGGTATTTTAAAATGTTTTTTTTTTCTCTGAATCGAAGTCCGACGGGTAATTCTTCTTGGAATCGGTACGTTTTCCCGTTTTTTTTTTTTTTTACGTGTAATTCTATATATAAATACGTACTACGTACATATTTTATACGCGACTATCAAAAATTCCCGAAATGCTTTCGAGATTGTTTTGACAATACCGTCGACGCGAAATATTATTATTATTTTGGACCAGAGGATCGACCGAAAGAAAAACCGCTTTTCATAAACGAAAAGATTAAATACTAAATTATTCACTTGTTTTGCCTCAATCTATATATATATATATATATATTATTAATAATTATTACATATTATGTTAAAACATGATATTTGTTATGTGTATAAAAATGAGATATATACATATATATGTATAATACATACCTATTTTTATCGTCGTTATATTTTGTTAAAATTCAAACATAAATTTAGATACATGTTATACATTCACCTTATATTATGTATTAAAAGTCTTTAAAATTTATTTATTTATTTATTTTATATTTTTATTTATTTTTTTTTTGTTTTTTGAAAAGACAATGTAAAAAACTAAAACATTTTTTTTCATGTTTAATTTCTATATCAAATATGAAATGTGAAAACCTCAAATTCAATGTTTTTTTTTCTGTAAGCTTAAAACGACGTAAATGCCATTTATATATATATATATACATTATGTATATGTTTTAACAATTATTATGTATAAGTTTGCAGTATTTCAAGTTCTAAATTTATTTCCGGATAGAATATGATCTCATCGCACGTAAATGAACAAATTAAAAAAAAAAGATTTTAATTGGTTCTTTTTCTTTCTTTTTTTCCTTTTTCAAAATTGAAATTTTGTACGCATGTGATATTTTTAAAACGCGAGACGTAAACGACTTTGATTTTGTATTTTAAACCCTAATGATAATACATTTTATGTTACATAAATATGTAATAAAATTATAAAATAATAATCTATTAATATATATACGAAAATTTGACTCTCAAGACTATAATAATATATAGTTGAAAAATAATATATTTTTTACTATGATAATTTTTTTTTCTTTTAATTTTTATTGGTTATATATACATATTTATTATAATATATATTATATGACTATATTTTTATTATTATTTTTTTTTTGTTAAAAATCTGATAAGTTGAAGAGACTGACAAGTACCTACATGATAATCGCGGTCAAATCGACCATTTAATTATTATCATAATTTTATTTTTCTCTCAGGTCTAAAGACTGTAGATGTGTAATTCATTTTACCTCTCAACGATATATATAAAATGATAAAATGTATGTTGTTTATATATTTATTTAGCCCATGCTTTTTTGTGCACGCATCCTTAATATATTTTGCCTGTTGTATAAAAATTATACATTTTAAAAGTACCTATAAATATATAATATGTATTTTATATGATCTAAAAGTGAATGATACAAAATGAATGTGTGTGTATGTATAATTGATGTATAATGAAAAATAAATGTGTATTTATTTTGTTGTATAAAAAGAAAATTATAAGGAGATACGAAAATGGCAATAATACTTTGAGTTAACCAGAATGTTTTTATTATTATTATTATTTATTATTATTATTATTACATTATATATAAAAATATATACTATTATATATTTTTTTATGTATTTCATATAATATCGAATTTGTTACAATATTTATTCTTTTTTTTTTTACAGTGAAGTTTGATTTTATTGTGCTAAAAAATAATACTGTTTTGTTGAGTCTAAATATACATATAAATAATACATTATTTTTATTCTTACACACGTTTATTATATATAATGTATACATACAACGCATTTTTCTTGACACTCCCGTTTTGTCTTTTGATTTTTTTGATTTGACTTTTTATTGTACGATTTTAATGGATATATATATAATACCCATTAGAATAATGTATTTGTATAATTCCTATTTTTATTTTATATTCTTTTTAATAATGAATTTAACGTTTATCTCATTAAAATCTCAAAAGAGTCGTCTGTTCGCATAAATGTAGTATTATAATAAAATTACTTAAAACCCGTGTACATAAAAAGAATGAAAAGAAACTAAAATCACAACATTTAACAGAGGTAGGTAATGCTTGTATTTTTTTTTAATCACTTATACACATATATATATTTTCCTTTTGTACGTTTTGCGGATTATTACAATTCGCGATACATTTTATATCATAATTTATAGTATATTATGTAATATGTTATAAACTCGTGTAGACAGTGGCGGATTTTCAAAAATTTTTTAGGGGGTCCAAAAAAAATGATACAACAAATTGATGTAAAAAGATAGTATTTTAGTGTTTTTGGTACTAGAATATGGATCACTACAGAGCGTCTGGGGGAGGGGGGGATCAATACCTCTAGACACCCCCCCCTCCACCCACCGATAAATCCGCCACTGCGTGTCCGTAAAACGTATATTACGACGTGATCGGAATTTATACAAATCAACGGCATAAGTATTATATTTTACTATACCGATGAGTTTTTTTTTCCCCTCGAATGACCGCGTGCTGCAGAAAGTATTTTTGTTCACAGCCGTTTTTATCATGTTTGCAACGATAATCTTACACGAGAAAAATATCTCGTGTTGTTGGCCTTCTCTGCATGGGTTAGATTTCGATTTTGCTGTTAGTTTTACGTGGTTGTTTGATTATTCGAAATTCTGTAAAATGTATTATACCGCTTATCCATTTTTAAAATAACGCTCACAAAAGTAAAATAATATGAAACGGAAACTTAATTACGTGCCATTAACGCTCCGAAGATCGCGCCTGATCCTGAGAGATCCACTAAGAGTTTTTTCTTTTAGAACATTTTTTTCATTTTCTTTCGTTTTAGAGAATGTTACGCGGTTAAGTTATCGTTGAACTTGATATCGTCTACTCTCGCGTGTACGTCAATTCGTGCGCGTATTCGAATACAATTAGTACGTGGCGTGTTCGAAATGGTACCGGGATCGCGTTCATAACGTTTGTGTAAAGGTACAAAGATAACGAAGCCCCGATAACGTCATTCGACAAAGTGACTTTCTAACGTGTACCTAAGCGCTGTCGGCCCGAAGTCATTTATTTGCACGGCGTTTTCCCGTAATCGTGTTTTCGTTCGCGCGGCCGATTTCCAATAACGAATGGAAAAACCGGAGCTCGTGTTCGTGAAACCGTTCGCAATGACCGTCGATTAACTTGAATTTAAGTTTATCTTTAATAATAAGTTAATTTAATTTGAATTTATCGAAACAAAAGGTCAATCATCACAAAGGAACTCGGCGAATTCTCCAAGATCGATAAAAGCAAAGCGGATTCGAACGAACATATGCGAGTCGTGTCAGACGCGTTTTCGACGGATAGTTCGTGAATAATTGAAATGTGTGATCGGACTGACCTCGAGCCGGCTGTAAAAATTCAAGAGTTCCCTCCGCATTCTTACTCGGTTTAAAGCCGAGATTTGAAACGCGCCGGAGAAATATCGTATTTCGATCGGACCGACAGCGTGATGCTCGTTAGGAGTCGTTTTGTCGGATAAGACGTTATCGGGGTTGTCGTCATCTTTATTGGCGCAAACGTCATTTAACGCGGGTGCCTCTTTGAACGCGCCTCGTGTGACGTAAGAACACGCGACCGCGAAAATCGATTTACACGGTATGATAACGATTGCTGGAAAGCGATTTTCGAAAACGTAAAACGACGCCCATCACCACGACGGGTTCAAACGGGCGGCGAAGGGGGCAATCCCCCGTTCCCCCGGGGCCTTGATCGGCTTTTTCACTTTTCGACTGTAACGCGTGCACCCTATAAAGTATAATGGTGTTGTCCAATCACAATAATATCCGAAATAATTGTTCATAAACGTTATTATATTAAATTGTTTGTGTATTTATGTTAAAAGATTGGACTTGGGATCGTCGATTTATATTCACAGAGATGTAGACGGATAGTCTTGAATACCGATTTGCTAAAACCGGAACACAACATGGACGTTATATAATATTTCCAATATAAGTCTTAGATTGGACTATAATAAATGTCTTTGCCGGCACAAATACAGTGTAATAGCCAAAACAATATGTCGTATAATATTCAAGTATAAGTATAGTATGTACACTGTAATTCGCGAAACAGCGGTTCTCAACATTTCTTTTAAGCTGAAACATCGTGATAGAGTATAGTTTCCGAAACACTTTAATTTGAGAATTTCACAAATTTTTCAACAATAAATTAATATTATATAGAAAACTGTAAACTATTGATTTTGTTACTTTTATGTATACGTATATATATAGCGATCGAATTTTCTCAGTAAAATTCTACACTTTTTTCTGAGATCGACTTCTTGTCGCGAAAAGTCGAACTCTTGAGGTTCGTAGAACTTATCTGCTATGTATGCATTTTTAAAAAAATTATTATTATTTAAAAATTCGTTTTAAATTACTAAACAACATTTTTAAGTAGTAAGTAACATTGTGTACGCGTACATTTTTTTTTTTTAATGCCGTCCTGTATATAATATGATTATTATAATTATTACTACGTTGACGTTGTTTTTTCTTCGTATAAACGTGATTACTTTAATTCCGTTAAAATCGTGTTGATTTAATCGACAAATCCGTAACACGGACCAAATAAGTTGTTAAAATTCTTATAGATTTTACGATAATATTTAAAAAAAACACATAGGATTCACTGTTTAACTGACACGTATTTAAACCTGTTGTTTCACACTCGTACAGACGGGTCGTACAAATAGTTTACTATAGTAAATATACAGTTGATGTATTACTTATAGCAGTTGAGTACCTCCTAGTTATAGTATACACTTCCTCGGTCCCGAACGAGTCACGCGTTCCGAGATCGAGTACACGTTTCGTTTGCATCACGACGAGTCTCTGACGTTATTGCGTCCGCCGCAGTACGAACTCTGACCAAAACCGTGCACATCGTATATGTGTTCGGCGGATTATAAACGAATTCCCGGGTCAGTCCGTCGTGTCGTATAATTTATGCGTATAATACGTTACGTACATGAAAATTGGAACGAACAAAAGAACGACGACTTTAAACGCCGTGGTTTCAATCGTTTGAAGTCGCGGTACTCCGGGTCACGCATCGGCCACAACCGGCTACCACATATCATTCCATCGAATGCCCTAACCTACCCAACTGTGGTGCGTCGTCATGTGGCTTCCAACATGTTTGTTTGTTTTCCGTGTCCGGAAACATGTACCAACATGTTCCAACATGTACTCGCCGACTGTCCTTTCCTATCGCATCATAGGACTCATTTAAAGTACCATTTTTCCTCTCTCGATCTCAATCTTTTTTTAATTAACGCCTATATCCGCCAATCCCGTGACCTTGATTCAAACACATCCTCGATTTTACGCTGCGGACAAGCCTAAAAGTTTAACAGCATGAGACCTCTCCTCTGCCCGTTGTTCTCGCGATAATTTGCGGTTGTTTTACTGTGCACACGGGGAAAAAATCAATATCAAGGACGCCGACGGCGACGGTGCCATAATTATAATTTGATGATTACACGAACGTCGCAATCGCGACCTCGAGGCGAGCGCGCGCGTACGCGAAACACGCGCATCCGCTCTGGGCGGACGAAAAACTGGTCTTCTCGGCTTCGCGTTTTATGCCGCGCGTAACCGCTATAAAAGACTGGACGCCGGGGTCGGCCGCAGCGCGTCAGTCGGTCCGTCGTCGTGCGCGTCGTGCTTTGTACCAAGACCGTCGCCCGTCGTGACGAACATATAAATCAGAATTTAGTACATCACGATACACAGGCCGTGCGTGTTCGCGGGCGTCTGTTTCACTCGATCGAACGTTTCCCCCACGGAAGACAATCGTGTCGACACGCGGGCCATGACCGCCACGACCGTCGCGTCGTCGGACGTTTTCGACAAGCTCTATCGGTTAGCAGCGAAACTCGCGGACTATCACAAGTACGTCGACGTGGGATCGCTGTACGCCAGCGTTCGTCGAGGCGGTGTTGGCTTGCGCTTGCAGCTGTTTTCCGCCGATGGACGCGCACGTCGTCGACGACGACGACGACGACACGCCGTCCGAGCAAAAAAAGGTAAATACGTTGCGCGAAGTACCAGTCGGGAACGTGTTGTGTTTATATCTATGTTCCTCTTATGACCGCGTCGAGTGTAAATCGTAGCTTAAAAAAAAAAAATTCGTTTTAATCATAAACTTAACGACGTGTCGAAATGAAAACCGTTAAGTAAACGAAAACGTGATAAAATAAATTTAAATATTTTCAAACATCAAGTAAAATATAATATACAGATTACTTTTAAAACCAATATTGACATTTAACAGTGCCTAACCTTCCTATATATACTGTATAATTCAAAACCATACGCGCGCATTAACAATTAATATGAAATCAACGTTTATGCATACGTAATTGAAACTTTTTTTTTTTTTTTAATATTGACTTTAAACATCGTATTAAATATTAATTTATAGAGCACACGTAACTGTGTATGCGTTGAATAGTTGTTATTAATAGGCAGTAATTTGCGTACGTTTCAAAAATTGTTAGAACGCCGAGCGAGGTACATGTATATAAACTCGATTAAAAATCGTAAATACAATGAAATATATGAACCATATACATAATTAATGTGTTTTTTTAAGCGAATTGTGTATTAGTTAAATTATTTTACTTTATTGTTTTCGACAAATATAAATATTCAACGTACTTATATTATGTTTAATACTAATCATTTTACCCTCTACTAAAAGTGTTACAATAGTCGTATACAGGGAGATTTTCGCGTTTATAAATAATTTTGTATAACATTTGTAAAAAAAAAAATATATATATATATATAGTTTGTCTAGAAACACAGATTACCGTTAAATAATAATAATCAAATTGAAAACTAAAAATCACTGTGATAAAAATGTAGTACCAATAGGTACTAATTACAATAGTAATTGTATTTAAATTGATTATAATTCATACAGGAACACAAAAATCGACTGAAAACATTGAGCGCTCTGCGTTAAACGGATCACGTGGTATATTATTTTCATTATTTGTCCGTGAATACATTCGAAAACTAAAAATTTCGTTTGTTCACATTTGCAGTTTACATAGTAGTTTTATGGTTTGGTACTATTCCTGTACTATATTTTGTTAACGATTAAAACACAGATTATGTTCCGTACAACAATGGTTTTTTTTTTGGGTAAACACTTTTTCAAACGTAAGCATATACAAAATGTTTCATGCGTCTACATGGGTTTTTCAAAAATTGTAAAGCGTATTACGTGTGTTTGTTTAATTTACAAACCGAGCCTTGTTTCAGAATCGTTTTTCCGATAACTTATCATTGCCTTCAAGTTTCAAATCCATACATTATTTTAATATTTCTATAATATCTATTTCAATAACGTACAGAGAGCAAACAGCGTCCAAAATGAGTAATTACTAATTTCAACCCGAAAGACAAAATTATGTTATTTTTTTAAAAACTAAATGATTATATTTTATATCTGTTACAAGACTATACGTCGCTTAAATTGTAAATCGATACAAATACTGTGTACATCGATGGGTAAATAATGTTTTCTAACTGATTTTTACCGCAGATATATATTGTTTATAAAATGTCAGACATCGTCAAGGGAATATATGGTGTTGAATTTCAATGAATTCATTTTAATTGCAAAGTTTTAAATTAAATCTATTATACTCTTGCATAGTATTATAGTGTTTAGATTTTTGCAACTATTTTTTGATTTTTTCTTTTATATGTCGCTTTCTATGTTCAAACTCTTCGTAGGATATCCAATAAGAATAATTCAATGTTTATTATATTTCACGCAGTCCTCTATTGTAATACATTAAATGTATATATCTGACGGTGTATATTTAATATTACAAAAATGTATTTATATATATATATATATATATGAAAAAACTTTTATGCGTTTTTTTTAATTATTCAGAAACATGTTTTAATAATATATTATGTACCGATTTTATCTTATGATAATTATTTACGTCAGTTAATTTGTTACGAGTTTTGGAAACATAACATACAAGTTTAGTTAAAATTAATTCTACATTCGTTGTTTTTTTAGTTCAATACAATTATATATATACATATAAATATATATATATACAAAGATATATATTGTATAAAGGTAGTTTATAAATGAATTATACATTGCCAATTTTTGTTGGATTATATTATAAATGAGTAATAAAACAACGAATATTATTTTTTGTACTACCTTTAAACATATATGTAGGAAACATTTACATAAAATATATATGTATAAAATTGTACAAATATAATTTATAATCGCCATTTTAAACTATCTATACGCAACTATATTTTTTTTAATGCTTAATTGGCATTTTTTAAAATAAAATAACAAGTGAAATTTTGCAATTCACGATATATTTATATATATATATATATATATTCGTATATTGACACTTATAATAAAATGTTATAAAAACAACGAACCCACAGTTTGTGAATATATTTTTTTCCATTTTTTTCTGCGGACGTAGAAAAGTTAATTCCATTACAAACTATTTATTGACGTCTAAATATATATGTAAAACAGAACGTTAATATTAAAAAAAAAAAACTACGCTGATCGCATCATAATATCACGTCGATTAAAAATATACTTTTAATTGTTTGTAAGAATTAATTTCTATATTTAGAATAATCTAGAATTTGAAAACAATTCAATTACCGAATAGGATATATAGTAAAAATACATGTATCTAATTAGTATTCGGATATATAATTTATAGGTATACTACTCAAAATGTTGGAAGGATAAGGTAAAACGTATAGATATGTATCTTAACCGCACCGGTTTAAAATGATTAAATCTTTGATAGCCATGTTTATTGGCGTATAGATATTAAAAATTATCATTATAATATATTTAAAACATTGATTTTCATATACACAATACACGTTCGTGTATTTTACGTTATTGTTCGGTGCACAATATCAAATTATCAAACGCGCTCATTAACGTTACAACTATTATTATAAATATTGATTGTGAAAAGTAAAATGTCAATATTAACAAGTGGTTATAGTTTACAATAGATTTCAAATATAAATAGGTATCTCTCCACTATGACCAGAAATGCGGTGTCTTTAAATTATTTATTCGGGAAATCGTGCAACTATAGTATAAACATTAATCACGCTTTGAGTTTCACGATATAATATTACGTTAACAAAACATATAATTTTTGTTAATAAATCACTGTGTGATTTTTACAGGTTAAACAACAATGACAATCTATCAAAGCAAGAAGGTTGATTAAAAAAAAAAAGAAAAAATTTAAAAATGAAAAAAATTTTCAATATAGAAAGAACAAACAAACACACGCTCGTTTCTTAAGGTTTTAATTGATTTAATGATTTTGTAATCCTAACTTATATTATGTATAATCAAATGCAATAAACGTTATTTTGTAAATTTGTTGTTATTTATCCAGACGATTTGTTTTTTTTTCCCCAAAAGAAATTCATAAATCTAGCATTGTATTTAACGATTTGTCTGATTTTCGTGCGCTGGTAAGTGTGTGTACGTGGTATATACAAGGTGTATATTATGCACGTTTCAAAAATATCGTTTCAAAACCTTCAGTCTTTAATACGTTAATATATTAATAAATTATTGAGTGCTAATTACGAAGATAATTAAAATTATTGACGCGAACACTAATAACACTATAGTAGTAAAAATTACATTAGTCAACGTAAAATGTTACATAATAGTGTTTAAAATTAATGAACGTTTATCTATTAATGCAATGGTTCGCAGCGAAATCTATATACAAGTATAAACAACTACGTATGCAATATTATAGTATGTGTATAGTATGACTGGGCAAAAAACAAAAAAATTAACAGACGTCGCAACGACAAAACAAATAAACTATATCACCTTTTTTCATTATGGTCTCATAAACATTTGCGATTATTAAACATATATAAACATTACCTCAATTCCCAGTACATATCTATCCGTATTGTTTATTAATGCAAAAAATAAAAAATAAATAAATAAAAATGCAAAGATATCAATTCGTTGAAAATTGTTCGGACGCCGTAATCAGCACAATAGTTTTACAGTTTACATAACCTTGCGCTATTTTAATTAAAAAAACTGATCACACCTATCTGACCTTATTATTTTATTCGCCTATTTAACTCGACCAAACTACTTTGATTTTGCGTACCAAATTATGCGTATAAAGGTACTCGAATTCATAAACAACTATAATAATGTTCTCATTTTTTATTTTTTTTTTTTTTGGCATTTCAAAACCCAAGATATTTTTACGACCTTAGTTGTAAAATTCAAAATATCACTGACATTGATTCGAAATTATTTTTGTGATTTTTAAATTATACAATGTATATACATTTAACGTACCAACAATTGACTAAATGAATTTCTTTTTCGTGCGTTTTTCAAGCGTTTTCCCAGTGTTACTTAATATACGTTTTATATACAAATATGTTACGGGCCAAATAGGAAATCGGTCATTGTTGTCATTGCAATGGCCCAATGGCCCAATCGTGCCAATATTCTATTTGACAGGTTAATAGAGACAGGTGGTGTCGGTTGTGTCACTACTGTCGGACGGTCGAAATCGGCGTGGTGGCCAGAACAGTGGTGGGGGCGCAAGCACCGGGTCGACCCAACAACGTCAACCTGAAGCCTTAGTCGGTACCGCCTAGTCACGCCGCACCGGACAAACGCCAGACAGTGACCAAAAGCGCAAGACCCGGTGGGAGGAAGAGGGACCGGCACACGGCGCTTGACCGAGCCGCGGCGTCTTCCTTGGACGGCCCAAGGTTCGATCGGACAAAACGATCGAATCTTGCTCCACCTCGAGGTATGCGGTCGGTACGCTTCGGCCGCGAAACCCGGAACTCATTGTCCGGCTGTCGAAATCGGCGCGTAAAACACAGCTGTTATCGGCCGCACAGGCGACGTGCAATCCGGAACGCCGCGCGTCGCGTACGTTTAATCGGACACGAGCGATGTTATCCGACGCGACGAGATTTTCGTTATCCTACCACTGGCACGTTCGACGACACGGAAGCCGCGCGCGCGAGAAAAAACAAACACGTTATACTCATTAAATGCACGGTCGATTCGACGACGCGGAGAGACCATACGTTCGTGGAAAACTGCCAGCCGAACAGGAATAATCCTATCGTTTCGCGTCCAAGAACAACCGGTTTATACACGTAGAAACATGTAAAAATATCATATGCACTTCCGTCTACGTAAATGAAACGATTTTATCCGTCGAAACGCACGTCAGACGTATGGAAAAATACTTTTTGTAACACACGGATCATACTATTATTATAGAAATATATAAAAATATCATCACAATTTTAGTAACCTGCCGTTAGTTAAGAACAATATTTTGTTGCTTGACTTTAGACGTAAGTGCGCGTCGATCAGGGCCGGCGCGAATAAACGACGAATGAGGGGGTGTCAAACAATGAGTGAATTCGCTGACTTTTCGATATTGTTAATAGCTCGAACAGATATAAACACGACCATGCGTGAGACGGATTTGCCATTATTTACCTTCTTACCGATTTGACGAATATATTGTTCGGTATAATCAAATTTGCCGACTTATTAAAGGTACATTGATGAACAAAATGGGTGGGAGGCAGTGTGTGACATTGAAGATCGGAAATTCGGGTCATTGACTTTGTTGTCATTAAACGGAATTTGTAGATAGATCGTTAGAGCTTTTGGTAACATTATCATAACTGATACAATTATCTGATGCCATCAAACATCGGTAATTATGTCTGACGTTATCATTTCGGACACATTGACCTCATTAGTGAGACTGTCTCGTGAAGAGATTTGATTGTGTAATTGGGAATTACTTTGTGGCAAATGTAGTCTCGGCGTATTGTCAATTATTTGTTGGAACGTAGGAGATACCGGGCTGAAGACATTTTTAGACTTACCCAGTTTCGACAAGAATGTGGACCATTCCTCATCATTTGGTTGGCGACTAGCAACAGGAAGTTTGAGAGATTGGTTTTTTCGATCAGGAGGTTGGCCACTTTTGACGCCCCGGGAGGACGGCAAATCGAGTTAAATAAAATATAAGTATAGCGATTACGCAACTTTAATACAGACAGTAGATAAGGACGTCCGAGCTACACTACGGTCGAATCGCAACTGAATCGAGTAGTTATAAAGTATAATAAATATCTGAGTATACAAATTCTTATGTGGTTATATTTTAATACCTTTTATTTTTTTTAGTTTAGTTTATTATATTGTGAGTTATTTTTTGTAATATTCTCTTTGCCATGGCTGTAATCGGAGGAGAAAACGTAACTGAACCTAACAACGAAATTGCTGAACATATAGAAAAAACTATGGAAGACATTCGATCCGAGCGTTCGGAAGATCATCAGTGGAAAATAACCGATTTTGAAATTGGAACACCTCTTGGACGTGGAAAATTTGGCCGTGTGTATCTTGCCCGAGAAAAAAGAACTGAATATATGGTTGCGCTAAAAATAATGTTTAAATCAGAATTGGTGAAGGAACACATGGAACATCAGGTACGGCGAGAAATTGAAATTCAAACACATCTCAATCACCCTAATATTCTCAGATTGCTTACGTATTTTTGGGACGAAAAGAAAATATATTTAATTTTAGAGTTTGCTCAAGAGGGTGAACTATTTAGAGTGTTAAACTCACAGCCACATAAGCGGTTTGATGAACCAACAGCCGCATATTATTTACGACAAGTAGCTGAGGCCTTGAGATATTGTCATTCGCAGAGTGTTATTCACAGAGATATAAAACCAGAGAATCTCTTGCTGTTTAGTCACCATGTAGTTAAGTTGGCAGACTTTGGATGGTCTGTTCACGCACCATCAAAATGTCGAAAAACTATGTGTGGCACCATAGATTATTTACCACCAGAAATGATCGACTCCCAAACATATAACGAATATGTAGACAATTGGTGTTTAGGAGTATTATGTTATGAATTCTTATGTGGATCGCCACCGTTTGAAAGCTCGGAACAAGCAGAAACTTTTAGAAAAATTTTTGCAGTTATTTATAGTTTCACACCTAATATGAGCGACAGTGCTAGAAGTTTGATTTCAAAACTTTTGGTGAAATTGCCGAATGACAGGTTGAGTCTAACTAATGTGATAAATCATCCTTGGATTTTAGAAAATTGTGAATTATTTATTGAATTAAAATTACAGTTGGAGTAGTTTAGTTAATAACCTATTTAACTTACACCAGTCAGATGTAAATGCTTTCATTACACAATTGTGTTATTTTTTTCATTTATATGTCAATTATATAATTGATCTGAGATGTTACGTTACATTTGAATGTTTTCATATTTGTACAATATATTAATAATTAAAGATGTACAAAATTTAAAATTTTGTTTTAATAATAATAATTATAATTTAAAAGAATCTATATACATTTCATTTGTTAAAATATAATATTAATTTAGCAATGATTGTTTATAATCTATTCTGATGGGACTAAATTAATCAAATGAAATGTTTAACTTAAATACTTTATAATTATCGCTACAAAACAAAATAATAATTACAAAATGTAGTACTTATTAAATGTAATTATAATGTATAGATGTATTATACATAGTTCATGTATTGTAAGTTCAGATTAATAAATACTTTTATTGTAACATTGCATACAAGTTTAATAAATATTCTATTTATTTTGTTTGTCACTATTCGACAATGTCATACATATATATGACACTATTTTAAATATAGTTGATGAAAACTGGTGGTGCAGGTATAATTTATATTATAATGTATGATATTCAGCATATTCATTTTTGTCTTTTGGTATTGCAGTATATAAGTAAGTTTCATTAGATTGTATACGCAATACAAAACACAAATCATTAGTTAGTGACATTAAAACTTATAGTGCACTTCAAACTTGTATATTAATAATATGATAAAGTAAAATAGTTTGTTGTCACAGTAAAGTTTATTATTGTTTATTCAACATTTAGACATTGTTTTACATTATGATTAACTCAAGTAAATTTTAATACAGCCTTTATATACATATATTAAAAAAATAAATAGAAATACTTATTTTAATTATTAAATATGAATCGTTACTTAATTATAGGTCGGTGATGAACTTAGAAAGCCAATGTCAATAATTATAATAATAATAATATAATAAGGTGGCAAGGACCTACAAAAAGTAAAATATTTTCAAAAACATTTTCCAATATAAAAGTAAATAAGGGTAAACATATATTATTCAACATCTGCTATTCATAAAAATTAATTATTTTAAATACACAACTTGAACAATACAAATAAAATCTGAAAACTGTTCAAACTTGGAATAGTATAATTAAATGACTAATTAGGTGATTTTTAAATAATTAATTTATATATATAAATATATAATAAAATATAGTTAAAAAAAATATATAATTTAAATAATAAACTAATTAAGTGACATTGCCATAAACGAAAAATCAAACATATTTACTGTTTATGATGAAAGTTTGCTCACACAAAAGCATAGAATAAAGAAAAATTATAAGATGAATTTTTAAATTTTTTTTTAATAACAATGACACTCTAGATAAAAATGAGTTATGCATACTTACAATATCACAAAAATTATTAATATATGGTTATTATACAACTGTACAACTCATAAAAGTAGATACTTAAGTACTTACTGACTTACTGTAGACTCTGTCGAGTGATGACTAAACAAATGAGTTATAATTCAAGGACAGATTTTGAGTTCCTCGTTGGCACCCTCTTGTAATCAAAAAGGTACATATTATATACGAATGTGAAAATCTATATATTATCAATTCTCCTCAAGTAGTGCGATGACAAAATATCGCTTGCGCCTGTATATTTCGTAAGTGGTCGAATATGATTATGGAAAATATGATTTTTAAATATTGTTATTTGGCATAAAAATATTGCAAATATTTTCAATTGACACATTGATAAACCATGAATAAATACATTACATTTCTAAACTGCTGAAAATTATGATGCAAATGGCATGCACAATACATTAAAACCATTATTGACGTAGATTTTAATTTTCTGATAATTAACAATCATGCATTTAATGAACAGTTTACTGTAATATAATAAATTCAAGCATAAAAGGTTTATAACCATAAAAATACACATTCAAGCTAATGCAAAAAATATAATTCATTTTGTTTTTGATAATAATTTGTTTATTTTATCACAAGAAACAACAAATTAACAAAATATTATTATTACTATTATTATTGATTATACAAAGTTAAAGTCTACTCAAATAATTAAAAAAAAGGTAACAATATCAATAAAAGTAATGCCAATTTAATTGTATTTGGGAAAAAAATCATAGAAATATTAGGTTTTATGTATAATAAATAAATATCATGCATACATAATATAATGATTTGGAATATACCCTGAATATTGTGTTTATAATTTTTTAATTACGATTAAAAAATATATGTATATATAAATACACACAAATAAATACAAAGCAGAAATTCAGACTAGTAAATCTGATAAATTAATCTTTATGTGAAGCAAATACATATTACAATCGTATACTAGTTTAAGTACTAGTAAGCTCATTTTATTTCTTTGCAATTTATTCAAGAAATAATTATTGAATTACACACAGATTTTTTTTTTTTTTTTGTCAAAATATACATTCATTTTTTGTTTTTTTTTCAAGGCAGTTACTTCAATTGTATAGAAACAATCATAAATATGAGATAAATTAAATATTAAACAACGAAAAATAAATAGTCATATGTACTTACTATATATATATATATGAAAAGTACATACGTTTTAATAACTATCACACTTTTTCACTTTTTTAAATTCTAGAATAAATCTAGAATACATCTGTATACAATTGTGCAATTTGTTTTATAAATTCAGACTTTAAGCTTAAAATAAACCAACTTTTCTGTAAGACTGTTCACAATAATCATTTATCTTTATACTTATGAAGTAGTCGTTACTTGTCAGAATAGTTGGAATAGATTCTGTTTATATATATAAATATTTTTTTTTTTTGTAAAAAAAATATAAGACATTAAGTACAATAAGTAAATAGTTGATAAAATTATTGTAGTTGGCTGGTCATATGTGGTAAACTCGATGCAGACAAGCTCTGAATGTCACTTAATAAATTATTACCTGTAAAACAAAACCGTTATATTTTGAAGTTTTGTCGGTGTATCAACGACTGCGTTTCCCCGCCATTACTTTGCCTCACAACTGGTGGTTGCTGTAATTGTCAACTCGATTGATGACTAGATGTCTGGGGCTGTCCATTGCTTGTAGTCTTATCATCATCCGATGCTGTTGGTGATATACGGATTGCTTGATACCATTGGTTAGTCAAATCAGTCATCTGTGTCTTACAGTCCTTTAACTCCTAAACAAAAATTTTAATTTAATAATACTAAACAAAATTATTTATGCTTAAATATTTTTTTAATTTACTTCTTGTGTAAAACGTCTGGTAAAAAATGGTATGAAGTATTTTATGTCTAATTTAGCAAATCCACTTATTCTTGATTGGATAAAATTAACTTCCATTTCTTCTTCAGTTAATTCCGACAAATGTTCAGAATCAATGGCTTGTCCCTAACATAAATATGTGTGTAAATAATTACTAATATATGTTGAACAAGCTAATTGTTATTAAAAATTGTATTACCCATTCTTTTGTTTTACTAAGTGATATGGCTTTGTCTTTCCTTCGACGAGTGCTTCTCTCAGGTTTGGATGATTGCAAAATCTAAAAACAAAAAATTTAAATACTAAAGCTATTATACTTTACTTTTATTTAAGATGATAAATACATTACCTTCATTAGTGGCATTGTTGAACCACCAAACAATAAAGTTGTGACTAATATAATACATAATGTAGTTGTGATTATCACATGTCTAGTTTCATTGCTAAATTCTAAATGTAATGACAATGCATATGAAATAGCTCCTCTTAAACCTAAAACAGACATTAATACAAATAAAATATAAACAAAAATAAAAATAGAAAAACCTCCTTCCAAAATTTAAAAGCATTACAGATTTAATAAGCTGATGAAAAAGAATTGATGTACACAAAATGCATACAATGTACAAATACAAATGCAATTTAATTTTAGGCTGATACACTTTTTGCTTTATCAAATATATCAATTATTGCAGTTTGTATAAATATAAAATCAAAGTCCCCTAGATAAATAAATTTTGTAGCCATGACAATTTATTCTTAAATTATAGAACTAATTTAAAGGGTTTATTTATTTTAAGTAAATTATATTTTAATATAATAAATAAGTTTAAATATTTGAAAAACCTACCACTAAACCACATTATGAACATCATGTGTTTTGTGATTTGATGTTCTCTGAATTTGTTGCACAAAAAGGCCAATGGAAATATATTACAAGCACGTCCGACTAAACATAGAATTATGCTCCAAATGACCAAAGCTGGTTCAAAATGTAATCTAAAACTGAATAATGCTAGTCCAAGATAAGCGAATACACAAGTTTCTGCAATAAATGCCAATGTCCTCATTGTCTGTTGCATTGTAATCTGTGTAACCGTTGACAAATTAAAATGAGTATAATGTGACATGACAATTCCATTGAATAGAATAGCCATTATTCCTAAAATTAAAATAAATCGTAATTATATTATATTAATAAGTTTAGAATGTATATTTCAAAAGTAATTTACCTGATAAATGAATGCCTTCAGCTAAAACATAAGGTGCGTAAGTAAACACCAACATCATAGCAAATTCTAATGACGGTGTTTTTCTTAAATCTACATATTTCAATAAAAGTGCACTAATTAAGGCAAATATCACCCCGATACCCGCCGAAGCAAAAAACATCAAACAAAACTGTTTTATGCCCGTTAATACAGCTTCAGAAGTACTCATAGCCGGTCCATTTGATTGTAATACTGATGTAGTCAATACAATAGCAATTGCATCATTTAATATGCTCTCTCCAAATACCAACATATTCAGTACTGGATCAACATCCAATGCGTGAAAAATGGCTACTGTGGCTACTGGGTCAACAGCCGAAATCAATGATCCAAAAGCAAAACTTTCAACAAAACTTAATTTGTATGCAACATCCGCCAGGCCAAGGACATAAATACCAGTACCGATAACTAAAGCTGATATGGTAGTACCAATAATGGCAAATACTAGAATGGAACCGATGTTTTGAAAAAAATTCCCCTTGTGTAAATTGTAACCAGATTCGAATATAATTGGTGGTAAGAGAACCAGAAAGAATGCTGTTGGTGAAAACGCCTCTTCGTTACGCCAGTTGGCAATATGTTGTTCTGACATAAGATTCATAATAAGACCAATAACAGCACCAAGAAACACAATCACTACACTTTCAGGTAAATACTGAAAATGTGTGGAGAGCATCAAATGTATAAGCAGTGTGCCGAGAGCGAGAACGCTGAGCACGAAGAAAATGGCAATTGAACTGTTGCGCTCTTCTTCAGCTGAACCTTTTTTTGGCAAAACTGGTTCACCAGGTGTGACAGCTGATGGTGATTTTTCAGTACTATTGATGGCCGTTTCGTTCAACACGACATTCGTTGGGACTTCCGAGGCGGTAGACAATTCATCTGGATTGTGGTTGTCAGGTTTGGCAATAGTTTTATTGGTATCCATTAGGTGAATATCGGTTTTGTTGACCTCCACAGTCTCCATGACGGGTTTGTCATCAACAGCGTTCCCATAACCCAGGGTGCACAGGACAAACACAAAACACAACTGTACCTTCATCGTTGCGGATTTCGGTTGCGGTGAGCGAAATGAAATTTAAAACCGATTACTCACAGCAGCTACGGTCACAATCACGTATTCGAAAACTATTTACAAAGACGATAATTTCGACATTGTTCACGCATTCATCGCAGTATAAGAATCACCTGTGTCGGTCGTACACACATTATCAACGCTCGGACTCGGTGTATTATTACTGACGTTATATTTTAATTATTGTCATTTGTTATTATTGTGTAGAAACAAAACGAGCACCGCGAACGAGATAATACATGTATATATATAAATGTAAAAACAAACAATTGTCCACCACTACTTACGAATACCTACCATATGGGTAAATGGGTGAAAAATAAAAATGTACAATAATTATTCCCATTAGCCTTGAAGAGCTATCAGATGATAATGCAAAATTATTGTGCGGGTGATAACGTCGGAAATCCACGGAGTCACGGACCAACTGGGACGCGGTATTTTGAATGCGGCCGGTCACGTTCGTTTCATTGGTCGCCACCAGTCGGAATCATTGCACAACGCCAAGAGAACGAGGCAACGTGATGAGCCGTTTAACCGTTTTTATTTTGTAATGACGCCCGAGATACTATGTTAATAACAATGACTTACCACTCGACCGTAGCAAATAGTTATGTAGTACAATAATTTTTTAGATTTTATTTATAGTCCAAGACGTGTGTCAATAATTGTAATAATCGTACAAGTTATTGCGTTCAGACGGTGAATTAATAAAAGGAAAGTCGACAAATCAAACGATCCGGTGAGTTGAACGTATTTTTTTTTCCGTGTATTATACGCGTGTGATTATTGTTTACTTATCGTCTCTATCGTGTTCGTATGCGTGTAACCGTTTGGTTGAACGGTTACAAAACGTACTCTAGATTAGATATTTGTTCTCTAAATCCGGAGGGTGGCACTGGCATAAGATTCTAACTAACCAAAACGAACGTCTGATTGAAAATTGTTTCTGGAATTTAATAATTCATTAATCGAATATAAACAAAATTATGTCGGAAAGAGATTATTATGCATTTTACACACATATACCTATTGTTTTTTTTTTAAATTGTATTCATTGTACATTTACTCAATTTAGTCAATTATATTTGATTTGTTAAAGCTTTTGAGTTGAGTAATTATAAGATATAATAAATATCTGTATATAGAAATTATTACATGATTTTATTTTAATATCTTTTTTTTTTTTAGTTTATTATATCATTGGTTTTATTTTGTAATATTCTCATTGTCATGGCTGTGATCGGAGGAACAAATGTAACTGAACCTAAAAACAAAGTTGCAGAAAATATTGAAAAAACTATGGAAAATTCTCGATCCAAACGTCCTTCAAATCATCAGTGGAAATTAACTGATTTTGAAATTGGAACACCACTTGGACGTGGAAAATTTGGCCGTGTGTATCTTGCCCGAGAAAAAAAAACTGAATATATAGTTGCGCTAAAAATGATGTTTAAATCAGAATTGGTGAAGGAACACATGGAACATCAGGTACGGCGAGAAATTGAAATTCAAACACATCTCAATCACCCAAATATTCTCAAATTGCTTACGTATTTTTGGGACGAAAAGAAAATATATTTAATTTTAGAGTTTGCTCAAGAAGGTGAACTATTTAGAGTGTTAAACTCACAGCCACATAAGCGGTTTGATGAACCAACAGCCGCATATTACTTACGACAAGTAGCTGAGGCCTTGAGATATTGTCATTCGCAGAGTGTTATTCACAGAGATATAAAACCAGAGAATCTCTTGCTGTTTAGTCACCATGTAGTTAAGTTGGCAGACTTTGGATGGTCTGTTCACGCACCATCAAAATGTCGAAAAACTATGTGTGGCACCATAGATTATTTACCACCAGAAATGATCGACTCCCAAACATATAACGAATATGTAGACAATTGGTGTTTAGGAGTATTATGTTATGAATTCTTATGTGGATCGCCACCTTTTGAAAGCTTGGAACAAGCAGAGACTTTTAGAAAAATTCGTGCAGTTATGTATAGTTTCAAATCTAATATGAGTGAAAATGCTAGAAATTTGATTTCCAAACTTTTAATGAAATTGCCGAAGGACAGGTTGAGTCTAACTAATGTAATAAAGCATCCTTGGATTTTAGCAAATTGTGAATTATTTACTGAGTTAAAACTACAATCAAAGTAGTATAAGTAGTTAATTACCTATTTAATGTACACCAGTCAGATGTAAATGCTTTAATACATAACTGTTATTTTTTTCATTAATATGTCAATTATACAATTGATTTGAGGTGTTGCATTGCATTTGAATTTTTCATATTTGTTCATAATTATATTAATAATTAAAGATGTTGTACAAAATTAAAAATTTTGTTTTAATAATAATTATAATTTAAAATAATCTCTATACATTTAATTTGTTAAAATATAATATTAATTTAGCAATGATTAAGTTTATAATTTACTACAATGGGAGTTATATAATCAGATGAAATGTTCAACTTTAATACTTTATAATTATCACTACAAAATAAAATAATAATTACAAAATGTACTTATTAAGTGTAATTATAATGTGTAGATGTATTGAAGTAGTAGATTAATAAAAACTTATATTGTCACATTGCATACAAGTGGATGTTCATTTAAAAAACGTGTATGATAATGTAATATTAAGAATAAATAAAAGTATATATATAATATAAATTAATTATGACAATAAAAACTTTGATTTTTTACAAAATTGTGCACAACACAATATTACATTTTCTTTTATCATATTGACATTAATTAGTTTTAAATAATATTAATGGTTGTATAGTATGTTTTTATTTTTATAACAATGCTATTAATTTTTTATTTTTGCCAGAGGTATGACTAATAATGATGGTAAAATTGAAGTGGACTTCTATTTACTTGTAGTCTAATTAAATGTACACTCAATAATAACGTTCAGTAAAATCTATTTATATTTATAAAGTTTTGGGTATGTTTTCAGTGTTTATCTCCAGATATTCTTGTTTTTGATGACTTCTGCAAGTATTCATCGGTTCAGCTTTTAGTACAGAAACAAATATAGATATTACTGAAAATTTTCAGTGTAATAAATATAAATCCATGAAGGTTTTAACAATTTTATAAACGTAAACAGTTTTAAATTATTTGAAATGTATTTGTTATATTTGATAAAAACTAGTATCCATACTCAAAATACAGTAGATGAAAATTCATACGTCAAAAAGAAAAATTATTTTAAAATGTAAATGTTACTTGTACACTTCTATTTACTACGTTAGCGGTTCTCAAACTGTTTTGTGAAAGCGTAAGATTCCAAAAACAGGTTTAAACTAAAATGTAATTTAATGGTTAACATTGATTGTAATCAACCAGTTTTTTGACTTTATAAATTAAAATTTTGATTTGTGTAAACTGCAATACTTACTCACTACACCGTTAGTTGAAATTAAAAAAATATGTTGACACTGGGATAAACAAAACATAATAAATAAAAATAGTAACATGAACTGACTATTTATTCATTAAAATAAAGCACACTAAATTATAATCTAATTATACATGAAACACTTTTGAACATTGTGTTTTTATATTGTATGATGCAAAAAACATTTCTATAATCAACGATTCATTTCCAGTATATAGACAAATAATTTTATCGTCCCATAGCTATTGTATTATAGCTGTTATAAAATGTAAATATGACTAATAACAATTTACATAAAAATAACACTATGTAGATCAATTCAACAATTTAATTACAAATGAAATTTTAGTCTGTAATTGAGACTTTAACTGGTGCATTTTTAGAACGCAAAAGAAGACTGGACTGCATTAATGTATTTCACAAATCATTAAATTGATATACATAAATAAATGCCTAGGAACTGTTTTTTTTTATTATTACACAAGAAGCAGGCCAAAATTATATTAGAAGTAATTTGTAATTGAAGTTTGATATATATTTTGTATGTTCCTATTAATTTTTTTTCTCTTTAAATATTTCAAAAGAAATCATGGATAAACAAAACAAAACAATAATTAATGAAACAAAAGGCCAGTAATTAAAATCTGTAAGCACATTATCTTTTTTACAAAAAAAACTTTAAATTTTAACATATCAATGTAATATTGGCTTTAGGTCTCTAGGTATTCAAATAACAATAAGGATTTAAAAATAAAATGATTGCACATTAAGTAAAATTTTTTTTATACAAATTTCAGTCTTGTTCAGATAACTCACAACATAAATTTGTATACGAAGACAATACTAGTAATAAAAATAATAACTATAAACAAAAAGTACATTATGAGGAAACAACAATAAACTAATCAATACTTGCACAATAATTATTAAAAATTGGTATTTGTATAACAATTGAATTCTACTAGGTAATGCTACATAACTACTACTAGTTGCCATATTTCCCCTCCCATCAAATTAAAAATGTCTAAAGACATAAAATAAATTCTATGATTTGTGACACCACAATATCGACTAATCATACGCGCGAGTGTTCGTGTGTATTTCATACATTGTGAGCTATGGGCGAGTCTGGTAAAACAATTTCTATTAAATAATTTACTATATTGGAAATTCACGGCACTGACTTGGTGATATTGTTGTACAAACGTTTGATCCAATACGTATCTAAATCGAACGCTTGAAAACCTATTAAACAACCAATTTCATATTAATTACAAGTTTAGTTTTTAAACAATATTTTAATAACATAAATCTATCACATACCATTTAATACTTCTGTAGTGCTTTCAGGTTTAAAGTAAATGATTTTCTGTGAACCTAATAAAACAATAAAATTCATAATAAATTAAAAAAATTAATAATAAAACATCATACTTTTTGTTGATTCTTCATCTTCTATGACTGAATGCCAAGCTGAAATAAATGTTTTTACAACCACTTGATTATTATATTGTATTTATTTAGTTTCATGAAATATACATTAAAATTTTCTATATGAAAAACCATTTATTATTATTATCATTTAAAATGTACATATTTTATTTATACATATTTTTTTGCTAATTACTCAATAACTCTTTCAACTAATTAGTTTAATAAGATGTATTTGTAATAGTTTGATAAAAAAGTCTGATTAACCATGATAACAATAGTCTTTAATGATGCTTGATTATTATTCAATAGAGAAAAGTATATATCATAAACAACAATACAAATAATTTGTTACTATTGATTATTATAAATACCATAATAAAATTTTGGGTGATCAATAATGCTATTACAGAGATACATACATATCTATATATCTATGTGGTGAGAAATAGTTAAATAAAAACAAAGAAAGTAATTTCTATTAATAAATGGTATTTTATTTGGGTAACCTATTGATAATAAATACTGATTAAATAAATTTCGTTTTTAACTATACAATATAAAAAAACTTTTTTATTGTAAAATATCTGTTTTATTCACAATGTTGATCTTGGTGATTATTATGTAATTGATAATTCAACATTATCTAATTTTTTTTTTTTTTAATTTTACAAAATTAATTTAAATATAGTATATTACACATTAATGCGTATTTTTATTAATTTGCATTAACAGGAAATAAGAATATTTATAATACTAAAATATTATGAATACAAAAATTAGAAAAAATATATTAGTTATAGAATTAAATCATTTTTCAAAATAAATACATAATGTAGGACTATGTCAAAAAATTAAGTTTAGATGAAATATTGTGCCCGGCAGATAATAAATTTGAATAGATACTCATACCTATAATAATATATTTATAAATTGTTTTCTAACGTAACTCATTTGTCATGTATCTTTTAACTTCTATATTTTTGTATGGGTGTACTTATTTTTCCCACAATGTGTTTATAACAGATAGTATTATTTTATATTTAAATGTAATAATCAAAAACCCATTAATTCAAGTTTCAACATAATATTTATCTCAGATAATTTAAAAATAATAAATATGTTTTAATAAGAAATTATGCCATATTAGAAATTAAAACTGGTTTTTACATGAAACCGGTATCAATATTTAATGTGTCTAATGATTATCTACAATACTAATTGTAGTTTCATTTTTCAAATGAATAAAATATATATGCATAATTTGATTTTTGATAAATAAATTTATACTGTGGTATAAATCCCCAAAAGAACTTGGAATGTATGTGGTGGCACATAACACTAGTTCCATTGTTTAATTTAGGTTTATGGTTTGTAATCTGTTTGATATGGGCAGTAAAGGCTTGTGTTAAATATTTGGCGGTTCACATTCAAAAATACTTTTTTTTTTTTAAATTAATCGACAATACACTCACTGCCTTGAAAGCCTGTTGGGCAATACTCAAGGCAGTAGGTCACATTAAAAAATACTGTAATAGATAAACCTCTATCATAACCTCTATATAATATATATATATATATATAAACCTGTTGTTAGATCACTGTAAGCCATATTATGAACGACAGAGAAAATTTGACTATAAATTAAATAAATTTTAAATTAATAAAGTAACTAAACAACTTCATTATAGACAATAATAAATCATTTTAGCATAAATATTTATATTCCGACATTTATAATAAACCTAATATCATTTATTTACTGAAATTTAATGTGATGCAACATTATACTATCCTCTACTGGATATGTGATGTAAAGTGAAAGCAATATTTGTTTCATGGGAAAATGATAAATATACATTAAATACATTTAACTATATAAATTTGATTGAGTTACTAATAGAAAGTTAGATATTGGTTACTATGTTAAACTTAGAAATAGACGATTTAATGTTGAGTTCAATCTTACAAGCTTAAAAAATTTTTATTTGTTTTATGTTTTACTTCACATTTCAAAGTAATTTTGAGCGTAGTTCAGTTTTCTAGTATAATATTATGTATATATAAATATAGAACATAGTAGTATTTGTATGAAAGGTACATGAGCATCTTAAATCCAACTAATCTAAAATTGTTTAATAAATGATAGTATAATAGTTTTAATTTAAAGTCTAATGTTTAAAATAATATTTTCCATATAAAACTAAGTACCTACGAAAATTATTTAAAAACAAGAAGTTATACATACATTCATTGATGTAATGTATGAGTTTTTCATGTTGAGGACTTAAAACGTCTTGAGGTGAAGGAGGACACTTGTTTAAAGCCTTTCGATGACTGTTAGAGTGAAATACCGGTTTAGGTTCAGGGCTGTAAAAAGTACCAACAATTAATAATCTAGAAATACAACAGAGGTATACATCGTATATTATTATACATACGACTGTAATTCTTCTTCTTCTGCCCCATTGATTTTTTTCAAGTTTTCTCGAAAAGAATCCAGTCGATCAAAACTATGTCGAACGCCTGAATAAAATATTATTCTCAACAAAATCATATTTAGATAACTGTTTTTTATGTTATAAATAGGTAACCTTCTGAGGATTTGGGATAAGAAAAAAGTGCTCACCTCTTCGCGTTTTGGCTGTCATATATTTGCTTGGTGTTTTTACAGCATACATTATGTAGTTTTCGATTTCAACCACGACGAGATCTTAATAAATCCTAAATGTTTGCAAAAATTAAAAATCGGAAATTATTGAAAAATCATTTGAATAGCATGAGGCGCTTACGAAATTCCCTCGGCGAGAAATTTCCATGTATGAGCAAAGCAACGAGATGTGATTAAAAAGATAACTGTTAGAATTAATGTTAGTAACAAGTATTTTCAATTAAGTTCGATTCCCGTCAAAGGAGACCAGCACCATGATTAATGCGCATGCGTAAACACGAGATTTCATATGATCATATCTATGTTTATTATTGTTATCACATATTTTTATTTTAATCATGAACTAGTTCATTTTCTGTTCCAATTCATAGGCGTATTTATGGGAAGGCGATAGTGGCGATCACCCCCCCTCCATAGACATAAAATGTTATTATGTTATTGCTAAATTTAAAAAATATTGATTAGTAAAAAAAAGATTGGTGATAAAAATAAAAGTTATCGTGAGGTCAACACTGTATTCACTTCACTTCACTACTTTATAAATTCATATGTCAACATTTTATATCAATGATAACGGCGAGCGCAACATTACTGCTTCGAAATTCATGTCAGGGTGAAGTTTTATGCTAGTCCGTCACTCACAAGTTTGCTTATATACTGTTGGTGAATGTGTAACAATTTGGGATGGCAATTTTTTCGTAAACATCGATATATCAATTGTATATAAAAATGTATTTCTTTCATATCATCGATGCTAATAATATCGAACAATTAAATAAAAATCAATGTATTTAGAAAAACACAAATTTAAAGAAATATTACAATACCCAAGGTACAATGTAATGACATTATTACTAATGATAAATTATAAAGAAAAAAAAATACCTACAACATAATGTTATTAAACATTACGTTTTAAATATAATTTTATTTATCCTTCTCGCTGAGTAGTATGGTAGGCTTTGTAAACATAGTGGACACAAAGGAACATGTGTTACATTCAATTCGTTTCCTGTTTTGTTTTTGTTTATGACATTGTCCACAATTTTTAAAATATTTTTTTAAGCATACTAATTTTATAAATAGTATTGTCTGTAATATGAATCTATTTGTGTTGTATTTATAAAAAAAAAAGATAATAATAACATTTAATAGAAATTTCTAACATAACTTGTCAACAGTAAAAAGTATGAAAAATAAGTGTATGTACAGAAAAGTATATAAACTAGCTAAAAATAGTACCCATGGGTCTGATGAAATATATTGAGTCGGAACAACTTCTTCTTTCATTAAAAACCATTGAAAATATGATTGATATAACAGTAGTGACCATTTTAGGATGGTTTTTACACTATTACTAGTAAAATTTGAAAATGACCCTTGACGTCAAATTTTAATATTACTGCCATAACAGTAATACTAGCCTACTGTCCATCAACATGTTAATATTCCAAATTTTCATTCAAATTTATTTCTACGACCAAAATTTAATGGTATATCGCAATATATAATAAATCAAATAATAAATTGGTATTGGTTTACTATAATATAATTTTATTTAAATATTTAATACATTAAATTGGATTTCAAAATAAATTTTAAAATCCCCACATGAAGAAATGTGACGTAGTGCAACACCTTGCTTAAAAAAATACAAACTATATGACTGATACATTGCAAACAAACGTATAAAACAAAAAACAGTGCTTACAAGTGGATACATAGCCCAATTGATAAATTAATCACAAAATAAAAGTAAAATTAACAATAAATAAAATTTCAAATAAATAACAATTGGAATAATATATAATGATAAGAGATTAATTTTATGAAAAAATGTAAATATTTTAACAAATAACACAAAATAAATTCAAAAAAATAATGAAATATTTTAGTGCATTATAGTTTAGAGGCAAAATTATACAAAATACAGTTATGGGTTTACAATTTTAAACACAATAATTAAACTTGGTATAAATTAGTATAATAATATTATTGTTAAACAATGTCAATTTTACAACTTATGAACTACCTGGAATGAAAAGTATATAAGCATCTAATAAAATTAACAATTAACAATTTGATAAAATTCATATAAAACAATTTTATAATATAAAAACTGTTAAGTCATTCCTCTTATTTTGATTATCATGAAAGAAAATTTAATATTTTAATTAAAATGCATTAAATGTTTAATAATTCACCAGAAACAATATAATTGAATTATTGACTATCTATTTTTAGCGAATAAAACATTTTAAATTAAATGATTTTTTTTAAAAAAAAAAATTGAACACCAATTTGGATGATGACTAAAAAGTTATATGCTTTATTTTCATTTATAACAACACAATCAAGATAAAAGTAAATACACATATGTAATGAATTAATATTGAATGACAGACAAATAATTTCATTACTTCAAAATTATTCACAAATAACTTTACAAAGCAAACATGGTATCACTTTGTTTATCTTTTTTACGTTTTGATTCATTTTCATTGGTTTCTGTGGTTAGATTTTCAGCAGCAGCTGCTCTTTCAGCTAAAAATCTTTCAAATTCGCTGCTCGATAGAGATTCTTCAATTTCACCTCCTAATCTAGTAGAATTAGAACTACCCGGCTATAAATAAAAATAATATTTTAATGCTTTATTAACAACTACTATAATATAATACAAATTACTAACTGAATATTACTAAATAGTATAAATTGAATGTTTTTGTAACACTTACATTTTCACTGAGCCAAGCTGCTATTTCATCAAAATCTTGTTCACTATGCATCTGAAATAGTCAAATTATATTTTTATTAAATGAACATTTAAATCACAAAATTAATGGTTAGCAACAAGAAAAATATGTTGTAACAGTTTGTAAATAAAAAAAAAGTTAAATAAAATAGTAATATTTAAATTATAAAACATATTTCACACTACATAAATAAAATTAAAAAGTTAATTAATATATACAATTTACTAAAATTACAGTAAGTATAATATAATAAAAATTATTCAAATTAGTTTAACAATATAATGAATTATACTTTTAAATTTTTTTTATTGAAGAGTTTTAATAATTTATTTATTTCAAATTTTCTACTTTTAAACTATAAAATAACAATTTATAAATATTATCTATATTTTAAAATATAAGTAACCTATACAGTTAACTCTTGGTACCACAAACTTGAAATCTAGACATTTTTAATACTTAAAAAAAAAAATTTACTTTCATAACACTCAATGTTAAAAGATTGTTACAAGAAAAAATAAAACAACAATATACCAAATAACAGGTAAAAAATGTACTGCTTGGTGTTTTGTTACATGCATCAAATTCACATTTACTGCCTAGTAAAAACAATTATAGGAAGTTAACAAAATTTTAACTTCATAATCATCAACAGCAATATATAAAAAAATAATACTTTTTTATAAAATTTTGTTTTGAATTATAACTGTAAAAATTTTGAATTTTCTTGTGTATAAAACAATTCTTCTGGTGAAAAACTAGGCGTTCTATACAAAACTTTTTGTACTGTTTGTACACTTTTTTTAATTTAACAATTTTTAAATCTTGCTAATCGCCACATTTACTATTTATGTTTTAAATTAATTTGATATTCTAGATAATTAGAATGTTTACATTTGGAAGTTATCAAGAGTTAACAGTATGTTGTTACTTAATAGTTTATATATTAACTAAAATTAAGACCAGATAAATATTGAAACATCTGTACAGATAATAATATTTTGCAAATGGTATAATAAAACCATATTACTATTATTTTAATAATGTATATATATAAATAATAATAAATAAATATATATATATATATATATATATATATGTATAATGAAACTGTTTTAATTCCTACAGATTTACAAATTTATAATTAGAAAATTATTAAAATATTTAAAACATAGTTTAAAATTTAAGTTACATTTAAGTTAAATTAAATTTATCAAGCGTTGTATTTATTTTAAATCTCAAAAGTTTAAAATTAATATTATTATTTTGGATGTATTGTATATCTAGTTAACGGTTGTTAACTTGAAAAATGCAAAATAAATAAATAAAAACAAAAAAGTAAAACTTAAAAAATCATGCACTTGCATTAATTTTGTGAATTGGTTTAAAGTAAATGATGCAGAAGGTTTAAATAATAATAAATAATAGTTTGAATTTTTTATATATTAATAAGTGGAAACTATCATAAACAATTACTGATATGTGCATCAAGCTGGTAATGTTAATAAATATTATCAGGGCATAATTTCATTTTATTGTACTCTTACCCTGATGACATCTTCGTGAGCACAATCCTAAAGTCAGAACCCATACAATACACACACAAGTGTTACAAACATAATAACAATTGCTTTATACAAACGTGATTTAAATTATAAATAATATAATTTTTTTAAAAATAATATGATATTATTTAATAAAGTGTAATTCATAATGTATACTCACATCTTTTGTTGTTACATTTTGTGACCGAGCTTGAGTTAAGGAAGCTAAGCTGTTTACTTGATCTGGTTTTAAATTGGCATCGTAACTACTTCCACTAAATAATTTTTAACATATTAATTTTTAAGCTAAATATGCAATTCATCACAAACATTATTTTTACCCGACTTTTGTGTTTTCATATGATACTGATCGAGATTGAGCAAACATATCAAAATCATCTGTTTGAATACTCGTAAGCAAATCTGTAGGCGGATTTTGTTTAGGTTTTTCGTTACTGATGTCTAAAATGAATATTTATTTTAAAAAACCAAAATATAAGTGATATACTTATATTTTGTTAGTGTAATTACTTAATTTTGTAAACTGATTTGAAGTTGTAGCAATTGGATCATCAGTAAAGCTTTGAAGTAAATCAGTTGTTTTAATTGATGGACCATCTACTGTAGTACTGCTACATCCAGCTTCTCTATTCTTTTCATATCTGCTATATCTATTTTACATATTTTTATACTTATAAATATATTAAATGTTCATAAAATATGATGTAATATATAAACCAACCGTAGAAAAAGATTATTTAAATCATCATTAACTAATAATAGCTGTTCGGTAAGTTCACCATCTGGTAATTTAGCAAGAAGTTCAACAATCCTCTCTTGCATTGCTTTGCAAGTGGTATATAAATCCTAAAAAAAATGCATACTTTAATTACATTTTAATTTAATTTACATTATAATAATAGTGGTAATTTAAATATACACACACACATATTAGACATTTAAAAAAAAAATAATATGTTATAGACTTACTAGAACCATATTAATATTAATAATATGTATGTTAAAATACTTACAGTTAAAAGTTGAACATCAGATGAATCTTCTTTTCCTGGTACCAATTCTGAAAGCATTTCATTTAATATAGTCATATTACCTCGAACTAATTCTAAATCAGCATTGAGTTTAAAAAGTTGTTCTGGTCGAAGTGATTGATCATTTGTCTGATCATTTGGAAGTGCACAAACTACTGGTTTGGTTTCTTCAGAATAGCTCTATGAGAAGGACAAATATACAATTAATAAACATTTAATTTTCAATCCATATAATGCTTACTTTATGTGGTGTATGTATTGGGGCCATAGTATCAAGATTTGTCATAGGAAATTCAATTCCTTTTTGACGAAGTTCTCTATACACTTGGTAAACTCCTTGGAGATCAGGTTGATTACGGAAAGCATCTGCCCAACTCTGAATAAGACTTAATACTTTTTCTTGTACGATGGATGGTGGATCATTTTTTGGACCTAAATATATTTGTATATGTAAATAAACAATTTATAATAGTGTTTAAATTTTAAATAAAATAAAGTGCAATTACCAATTAATTTAATTAACTCTTGAGAAAATTCTTTGTTACAAACTAAAATATGAAATCGTTTGCCACAATTTTTTACACATGTTTCCAAAACCTAAAATTAGATAATACAATTAATAAAAGTTGTATATTAAAAATAATTATATCTTGTAATCAATTTGAAGTACATACTGTTAAGGTATACATAATTATTTTATGATTTTTCCCTGCATTTTGCAGTAATCTCTTACGAATTGCTTTAACAGCATCTTTAGGGCCATCTTCTGTATCATTTATCATATCACAAATTTCCATATTGAGTGACCAATTTTCAGAAGCTAAACCGCCATCAGTTGCTAATTCTATAGATAAATAATATATATTATTATACTATTATAATCTAACTATAGATATTAAATGAATAAAAATATTTATATAACAAAAAATAATAAACAAAAATCATGTCAACAATTTAGAAATTAGAACAAAATATTAAAATTTATTTAAAAAAATTTCTTTTTCATTATTGCCTTCTCAGATTTCAAATGATAATATATCATATCATATGAACTATTATGTAATAAAATAGCAATTTAAACAAAAATAAACAAAACAAATTAAATGTTTAATTTTTTCATGTTTGATTTTCTTTTTTTATATGGTATAAAAAAAATTTTAAACTAAAATAAAAATAATATTTATTTCAGATTTTAATTTGTTAATAAATATTAGAAAAAATATGACTAATGATATAAGAAAATTGCCTAAACAATTAACATTTGTACGAAATTGGCTTACACGCACATAAATAAAAATTTTCAAAAAGACAAATAATTAGCATTTAGTTTCCAGCATAAGTAAACAAAAATATCAGAAAAGTTAATAGATATTTAATATATTCTTATGTAAAACTTGAACATTTTCTAATGTTTACTTCTATACTTCTATAATATTATATACATATTAATATACAAGAATTGTAACTTTGTAGTATTCTACTTTTATAATAAGTGTAATTAATACATTAAATACTTGATATTTTAATAATCATATAAGTATAAAATGATTTTGATAACTCATGAGTAAATATAATATTATACGTAGGCCGACTGAAAATCCGTTGCTATATTTTATGTGTGGGTGTATGGCAAAATAAATAATTTATTATTATTTGATATGTATTTTTTAAATGAAGTCATTTTTAAATCGACAATATGGTTGAAATACAATAAATAAAAACAGAAACTCACCAATTTTTTCACCAACAGGCGTAGAAAATGGATTCAAGGATACGCCAAATAAAGTAGCCATTGTTTTTTACAATACGTTTTAAGTCGTTCAGAAAAAGTAAATACAAAAACACAATGGAATAATTATAATAACATTACAATAATCGCCAAAACCATTAACTCGACAACTACTGAGCTAGATAAACATTAACAAATTTTATCCAACCAAAACAAAATTTTACGCAATATGTATTGGTTCTCAAAATTCTCTACCTGTTTTCATATATGATCGAGATACCGTGTTTCTAGCTTCAGTACCGGTAAACTAACTATAAAAAAAAAAGATATAGTAGTAGTAACGAGGATAACTTCCATTTCAATGACGTTTTCGGCGTTTTACACTCCTGTACTTCTATTGGGTTTTTGTGTGTGTACTGTTTGTTTCAATTCCACCTTAACAATGTTTAAATTGTTTAGAACTATAACAAACGTGCCTTAATTCTACTCGATTTACATGTAAGTAATTTTGATTTTGATAAATTTACTCGTATTAAAGTATTAAGGTATTTTTTGTTGTTGTTGTCATCGAAGTGTTGATATTATTTATTTGTAAACCGTAAAAAATTCATCGTAATGGCACATTACAAGGGAGCTGCCAGCGAGGCTGGCCGCGCTATGCAATTAATGAAAAAGCGTGAGCTTGCCCAAGCTGAAATTGAATTGCGTAAGAAAAAAATCGAAGAAGAAATGAAATTGTCAAATATTGAAAATAAGTTTGCCAAACATTATGATGCGGTTGAGGCACAACTCAAGAGTTCTACTATTGGTTTGGTAACCTTAGATGAAATGAAAGCCAAACAAGAAACAATTGTTCAAGAAAGAGCCAAGAGATTAGTACAAAAAGAGAAAGAGGTGGAATTTGAAAAACAAAGGCAATTAGAGGCAAAACTACAAGAAAAAAGACTACAACAACAAAAAATTAAAGCGTTGTCATTTATTCAAGATATGACAGAAGAAAGTGAAGAGGAAGAAGATGAGGAAGAAGAAGAAGAAGAAGAAGCAGAAGAACCTTCAACTTCTCAACCTTTACCTAAAAAAATTAAAAAAAATCCTGATGTTGATACAAGCTTTTTACCAGATCGCGACAGAGAATCTGAAGAAAATTGTTTACGTGAGACGTTACGACAAGAATGGACTGATAAACAAAAATGTTTAAAAGAAGAAGAAATCAGTATTACATTTAGTTATTGGGATGGTTCAGGTCATAGGCGTACAATAATTATGAAAAAAGGAAATACAATCTATCAATTTTTACAAAAAGCATTAGAACAACTACGTAGAGAATTTGGTGAACTTAAAACTATAATGGCTGATCAATTAATGTATGTTAAAGAAGATCTTATATTACCACATCATTATTCATTCTATGATTTTATTGTTGCTAAAGCAAGAGGTAAGAGTGGTCCATTGTTCACGTTTGGTGTACATGATGATATTCGAATGGTTAGTGATGCTAGTCTCGAAAAAGAAGACTCTCATGCAGGCAAAGTGTTGTTGAGAAATTGGTATGAAAGGAACAAGCATATATTTCCTGCTAGCCGATGGGAACCATTTGATCCATTAAAGACTTTTGCCAAATACACTATTAAAGATAAAACACAGAAACATGAAGCAACACAAAAAAATTAACAATATTAAAATTAATTGTAATATCTAATATGTAAATACAAAAATATATATCAGTTTTATGAAATAGCTCCTTTGTTTTGATGTTTCAGGTTTTAAAATTCCAAATAAATTACAAAAACAAGACTTTTACAATTGTGGAATATTTGATCTCAGGTTGGTAAAAAAAAAAAAAAAATATGATCTTGTTCCACTTACTTCTAGTAGTAATTACTATTTCTACTACTTATTCAATTGAAGCCAACCCAAAAATATTTATTAACAACGTTGAATGCTCAGTGGATTTAAGAACACAATTAGTTAAAGGTGAATGTCGTATATCTTTGGAAAATAACGATGACAAGCCTGTGAACTCTATTTTGTATGCATTTGAACCTTCAATTAAAAGTCATATTTCATTTGTTTCTGCTCACCAAATATCCGAAACTAATCAATTAAGTTTAAGTGTTAAACCAGTTACACTACCTGGACATGAAGATAAACAGTTTTATCAAATTGATTTTAATACATCTCGACCATTGAGATCAAAAGGTCGAGCACCAATAGTGGTTGAATATGTTTTAACCAGTGCTTTGTATCCCCATCCTGAAAAAATTACTCAAAAAGACAGACAGTTGATGATGTTTTATGGTAACGCTTATTTTTATTCTCCATACAAAAGCCTTAAGTCGTCAATTAAATTTCAAACAGGAACTAGACGGATTGAAGATTATACAAATTTCAATCCGGTATCATTAACTTCTGGAGATATTATTTATGGGCCTCATGGTTCTTTAGAACCATTTGCTTATTCACAAATCAGCTTACATTATGATAATAACTCTCCATTTTTAAAAGTTACCAAATTGACCAGATCTATTGAGTTATCACATTGGGGAAATGTAGCTGTTACTGATGTAATTGACCTTATTCATCACGGTGCCAAATTGAAGGGTTCATTTTCTCGTTATGATTATCAACGTGAAACCAACAGTGGAATGTCTAGTGTGAAATCGTTTAAAATGTATCTTCCAGCATCAGCAACAAGTGTATATTATAGAGATGTTATTGGTAATATATCTACGTCAAATCAAAGAACACTTTTGGATTCTGTTGAATTAGATATTCGACCACGATTCCCTCTATTTGGTGGTTGGAAAACTCATTATACAATTGGTTATAATGTACCGACTTATGAATATCTGTATAACAATGGTGAAGACTATTTATTGAAAATGCGTCTCATCGATCACTTATTTGATAATATGATAATTGAAGATGTAACCGTGAACATTATACTCCCTGAGGGATCAGTAGATTTAGATCTAAAAACGCCCCATCCAATTGTGCGTTTACCAGATGGATTACATTTTACATATTTAGACACCATAGGTAGACCAATTATACAATTACAAATATCTAATGTTGTAGAAAGTCACATTAGTGATTTTGAACTGAAGTACAAATTTCCAAAAGTATTTATGTTTCATGAACCTTTGATTGTTATTGTTGCTATTTATATTCTATTTTTAACTGTAATTATTTGGGTTCGGTTAGACTTCTCAATTGCTAAGGATGGACATAGTGAAACACGTCAGCGTGTATCTGGAATTATGAATGCAATAGTGCATCATATCGAACGTAGAGCTTCTGTGTACAATTCTTGGGACGAAGCTTTAAATAAATTGAAGCATTCTAAAGACGTTGGTACTTATAATGCTACTGTCAAACAAATTCAGGCTGATTATAAGAATGAATCGACCAGCATTAATGAATTAGCAACAAAATTAAAAACTGAGTCTGTAGAACTGTGGGATAGATTAAATGATATACAGAAAGTAGAAAAAAACTTAAAAGAACTTTTTGGACAGACACAATTATTGTATGTTGATAAACTTATAATGGGTAAAGTTGGAAGAAATCAATTTGTGGACTTGGATAGTGGTCTTAAACGGAAAAAAGAAGAATATGAAGAAAAAATCAATCAATCACTAAAATCATTATACTAGTGAAGTTGTGTTTATTACATATTTAATTTTATAATCAAGTCATAAAATAAGTTTCTCTATTTATTTATCTTTCAAAACCAGGTTTACATAATTAGTGATTAATTAATAAATTACAATTCATAATTATGTCTACTTAAAATATAAAATTGAACAAATACTATTTGTTATGAATTTATTAAACTTCTCATGGATGAGAGTATTATTATTAATGTGTTTTTCCGATATATTCATGTTGATAACATGATATATCCTAAAAACACATTAATAAAAAAACTATTTGATTTAAAAAATACTCACAGTTATAAATAATTCAAATTTATACTTCTACATTTAATATATTTATTAGTTATGCTTTTTTCTTCCTCTTTGTTCAATTGGTATGTATTTAATTAAAAATGTGTAACTGAATTATTTTTTACTAATGAATAGTTTTATTCAGTATTTAGATTGTGTTTTTAAAATGTAAAATAAAACATTTTAATACAAAAATACTTTTTTTATAATAAAATGTCTCGGTTAACTTGTTAAATTTTGTGTATACAAATCATACCCACTGTAATAATAAATCAGATGTTACAAAATAAGTTTTTCAGTTGACAAAATGAATTCCTATTGTATATTTCAAGCTTTATCTTATATTCAATACATAAAAAAATTATATTAAATTGCAGGAAAAATTTAGAAAACAGATTTTAAAGAACAATTTCAGTGTTTACTTCTATTTTTAAACCACTGTATTATTTAGTTTATGAAATAGATATATTATGACTACATACTAATTTCGAATTATTTTTATTTAGTATTAAGTATTCAAACATCTTTTCCCTTGTTCCTATATAATTAATGATCATGCTATATTAATAATAATAATAAAATTAAAAAAATTAATATATAATAATATAAAAAATATATAGACACTAAATTCATAACATATATTAAACTTTACACTAAATTAATTATATTTTTACAATTAAACTAATCCTTAGGAATCAAAAACTTAAATGCATTAAACAATTAAATATAAATAAAATTTTAGAAAAATAAACTAATCAAATTTTTGAAATTAAAATTCAATAATAAATAAATAAAACTTCTAATAAATTTAAATTTAACAGAAATTACTTGTATTACTTAAATAATATTAAGATCAATTATATCAATGTCTTCATAAAATTGATTTTCAATATGAATAGGATTAGAATGAAATCTTTTTGTAATTATTCCAATTTTAAATTTTAAAATATCCATTTATTTAATTCAAGCTTTTGTCTCAATCGTTTTATTAATATTTTTAATTGATAAATCTTTATTTTTTATAATTCAAGTCTATGTAATAATAATTATTCATTGATTAATAACTTGACAAAAAATTACAACAATAATTATAAATTCTTATTTAAATTTAAATAAAATGATAGTTTTTATTATTGCAATATTTTCATTAAATAATTTATTTGAAATAAACCAAAACTCAACTCGAAAATTTTTAGCTATATCATCAATTATAATTCTTCATGAATATTATTAACTATTCTTATGCATACAATTTTATGAATTAACTATTTTTTATTATATTCAATTTTAAATATAATAATTATTCACATTTTATGAAATTGTAAAATTAATTATATTAATCAATTAAATTTTTTTAACTAAATGTTTAAAAAAATGTTATTTAATGAATGAATACATTAATAAAATAAATTATAAAATGTATAAACTTTAAAGCCTATGGCTTCCAAACTTTTGATTTACACAACTTTTTTTTTTGACACCATCGTTTGGATTTTTTTGGATTTCAGTAAAACAATTAACAGTATACATATAATTAAAAACGCTTCACATGTTTATATAAGTGTAGTGTAATAAAACTACTAAATTTAACGTATTTATTGTCATTTTGAAATGTGTATTATCAGTTCTGTGATTATATATTGATAAATGGTAAGATTTCTATATTTATGATAAGGTGCTGACGCATGCACAGTACGAACACAACACAGTTCAGTACTGTCATAGAATAATATTATTCTATGGTACTGTATTTAACATAGATGATAAATATATGGATAGGCTACTCCTATATTGAATGTGCATGGGGTAGCGGTCCATTTTAAAGAAGAGAGAATTATTAGAATGGTTTTTTTCTCGCATGGGGTTTTATATTTTAAGGTTTTGTAATAAAATTATTGTATTGTGGCATTTTAGGCATGGGAGAAACGGTAACTTGATAATGGAAGAAAGAATAAGCCACCCATATAATAATTCTTATAAAATGACCAAAAGATAAGACGTAATGACCCCTTACATATATTTATTATCTGTGGTATTTAGACACTCCTGAAAGTTGTCTGACCACATGATGAATCTACACTATTCGTTTACAGCGATTATTATTTCGTTTCTACCATTCAATTATTAATTCCTTTCATAACTATTTAATAATTGAATTTACTTTGGAGTTTGTCGTTTGTACACGAATCTAAAATTATATGAATTATTTTCTATATATCTTCGTTGCATATATTTTATTTGTATAGCGCTGTTTGTAGAGTAATTAAACTCAATTATTAGTTCAGCTTACTGGGTATAACTATTCAACAATATGACTATTAACACTATTATAAAGTTTTCTGCTACGCTCAGCAAAACTGATCCGATTAATGTACCAGTTTTAATCGTTGGTCAAGAAAGACATTTGTCTAACTTGCCTTACTCTGCTGTGAAATGCAAGTTAGAACCACGGGTTAATGAACAGGTGAGAAAATATTTTTTTTATTATTTTTACAGATTTGTTATAATAATGTACTTAATTGTTCTATATCTTCCAGACTTTCAAATCTGCTTTAACTGTATTGAATCCTTGCCCTACCGATACTTGTCCGCTATTTCTCAACACCGCTACATTAGCTGCCATTTCCAATAGCCGCAGTCGTCATAATTCATCAGCCCAACCTCATATGCTTACCAAATTAATCAACTCAAATTCAGCTGGTTATGACGAATGCATTGTGGTCGGTGAATAGTACCTAGTTGTTTTATTAAAATTTATCTGCTTTATAGTAATATCAAAAAATTCCTATTAGATTGTTTGTGAGCGACAAGACATGTTTGCCTCTGGTTGTGCTGCAGCTCGTTCATTTTATGATTTTAGTCGTAAGACTAAATTGAACGTTGGTAAACTTAAAGAACCGAAAAAAGCTACAGTAATAGTTACAGTAGAGTTTCTATTTTTGTTTGACAACAATAGTGATAATAAAGTCAATAAAGAAGAATTAGCTACATTGGAAAGAATAGCTAATGCTATTAAAATGACCGCTCGTATTGTAGATACTCCTTGTAATGACATGAATGTCAATCATTTCTTAGAAGCAAGTCAAACATAACAGCTGACATTTATGTAATTAGAAATTGTTAATTTTTAATATACCTTTTAGGAAATAAAACAAGTGGGAGCCGACTTGAATATAAATCCAACAATAATTAGTGGTGAAGAATTGAAGAAAAATGGTTTAGGAGGAATTTATGGTGTAGGTAAAGCATCTGCAGTAGCACCAGCTCTAGCTGTATTATCATATACACCATCTGGAGCCACGGAAACAATTGCTTGGGTTGGCAAAGGTATTGTCTATGATACTGGTGGTCTAAGCATGAAAGGAAAAGTATAAATATATTTATTTTTTTTTTTAGTTTTTCAATATACTATTAAGAAATAATTGATTCATTTAAAATTTTTAGTTGGATATGCTAGGCATGAAACGTGATTGTGCTGGAGCAGCTGCTATTTTAGGAGCATTCCATGCTATTGTAAAATCTAATTTTAAACAAAATCTTCACGCTGTTTTTTGTTTGGCTGAAAATTCTGTTGGACCAAATTCTACACGTCCAGATGATATACATACACTTTATTCCGGAAAGTGCGTGATATTTTACTAACATAGCTAACTACTTAAATTGTTATAATCAATATTTATTATTTTAGAACTGTTGAGATCAATAATACAGATGCTGAGGGACGTCTAGTTTTATCGGATGGTGTAGTATATGCATCTAAAGATCTTAATGCTAAAGTGATATTAGACATGGCTACACTCACTGGAGCACAGGTATAATTAAATATTACTTTTTATGTGTTCACTTAAAATATTTGTTTATATTATTAGGCGGTAAGCACGGGTAAGCATCATGCTGTAGTAATGTCTAACTCTGAACAATGGGAAAAAGAAGCCGTGTTGGCTGGCTTAATATCTGGAGATTTAACTTTCCCAATTGTCTATTGTCCAGAACTTCATTTCTCTGAATTTGCATCAGCTTTAGCAGATATGAAAAATTCTGTAGCTGTAAGATTGATATTACCTTCTGTGTAATACTTACATATTATAAAAATATATTTTAATTACAGGATCGATCGAATGCCAACTCGTCATGTGCTGGACTGTTCATAGCAGCTCATCTGGGCTTCGATACTCCTAATCAATGGATACACGTGGACATTGCGGGACCTTCCCATTATGTAAGTATAATTTATTATTTTATTAGATATTAATGAGTTGACTAACAACTCAGTTTATAAGTTACTGGTGCAAAATATCAAAAACTGTTAATACCAACATGGAGCTTTTTTTAGTGTTTTACTAGTGTTATAAAAAAATAATTTTTTTTTAATAATAAATTAATTTACATACAATGTAATATGTCTAAAATGACAAATTTTTCCAGTTTCTTGTGATTCTGTCTTATTTGTTCAAATATATTACTGCACATTAAGTCATTTTTACAAGAATCTTTAATACAGACATTTAGTCGCATTTTATTGAAATTGTTTATGTCTTGTAACTTGAGTTACATTGGTATTTTGTATCGTAATGCTTTTAATGTGAAAACTGTAAACGATAACTGGAATACTAATAAAATGTTTTTAGGGTGAAAGAGCAACTGGTTATGGAGTAGCACTTTTGACAGCACTTTTTGCCAAACATACAAGTGATCCTCTGTTACAATCAATTGCCAAATATGTCAACTGCTCATAACACATTTCTACTTCAAGAGAATTTCTATCTCATTACATATTTATGTGAATTAATTTAGTTATAATAGTCCATTGTTACAAAATGTGTTTTATTTAATTTAAAATATTTTTCATCTTCTACCTGTTTTATAACGGGTCATAAATTTTAAACAAATGTAAAAAATCTATTCAAAATTATTTATTGTGTATTTTTATTAAGTAAATATAATTTCAATTTATTAATACAAAATTTCAGTTAACATATTATTTACTATAAATGTTGTTATTGATGTAGCTTATTAATAGCTTAAAAATATCACATTAATATAGTGTAAATATTTAACAACTGAAATCTTTAATACTCCATTATGGATTAATCTTAATACTAAATATGTCTCTGTAAATATAATATTTATCCCATAATATATAATTTAAATTTTCAAACCAAATACCATGTTCAAAAATTGTTCATAATGAATTGTAATATATCCATCTTGATCAGTGTCAAATTGACGGAATGCAGCTGTTAATGTCTAGAAATAAAAATATATATTGGTTTATAGACTTATCTGATTAATTATGTATAATAATAAAACATACATGTAAAACAACACAACATTGTATGAAATCATCAAAAAGTATAGTGCCTCGACCAAAACGGTCAAATCGTTTAAGCATGACTGATACAATTTGATCGCCAAGTCTATAACCAAATGACGATAAGGCGTCTTTGAGTTCAGTAACATTTATGTTACCAGAACCATCGCGGTCAAATGATCGAAAACATGATTGCCAATCGGTTACATATTTCCACAATGCACCAAAGTCGTCAAAAGATACTGTGCCTCTGCTATGCTTATCAAACATGCCTATCATCAAACGGACAGTTTCCGGATTAAATGGAGTCCAAGTGCCGTTAGAGAGAGCCATTTGCAATTCGTCCGATGAAATAAATCCACTCCTATCTTTGTCCACCCTGCACATAATTTATAATTAAGCACGAGCGCCAAATCAATACATTCACTTTATTTACCTTTGAAACACATCCCACAGGAACTCTCTGGACGGCATTGGTGACGTGAAATTTGCCATTTCGAATTGAAATCGATTTAATAAAATCAAAGATAAATAAATTATGACTCACCGATAATGCTGCTGAAATATTTATATTGCTCAATATCACTGTTATAGCGCTTAATAATTAATAGGTGTTTACCAAATTATACAAAACGAGCAAGGCCGACGATTCTCTATCTTATCATAGCGGTTCACACAACTGACTAATGTTTATCAGAATAAAATTAATAATCATACATGTTGCTGCATTCATGGCTAATATCATAGAAAAATAAATATCGAATAAGTTACCATACATTATCTATGTTCATACTGTTTATACTAGTTTTTTGTAAGCTTTATCGTTTGGACTTACTCTGCCGTTCACACGTGTAGTAAATCTTTTCTTGTTTTGTTTATCAATAATTTTCTTATCACAAAACGTTATCATCATTTTCACGGTCTTACCACAGATTATAATGTCTTACAATCTATCTGGAAATTTACAATTTATTAATGCACTTTAATGATCACAATTTCCAACGTTCGAACTTCTAAGTCACTGTATAAAATCAAAATTCTTCCTCGCCGACGTTCATTGGCGGTTATTTGTGTGCTATGATCACGGACAATGAAGAACAAATATAGTTGGACAATAATAATCAGATACATCTTTGCAGCTAGTCTTTGTTGTTGTTCTCGTGCAGCATTAAACGGAAATTTATCCAGAATCGACAGCGGAGGATTAAAAAACGATTCTTTGATTGAGAACATTCCAGAATTGTACTACGTTCCATCTGGACCGCTTGTCAAATGCTCGTTTTTGTAAATAATTCTTTTTATTACATTAATAGTTATATATAACCTTATGGTGACCATACATTTTGAAAAAATAATAAATATTGTAAATTGTATAAACATTAAATATATATTAAATACTATTTATATATTTAGTTTTAAATAGAATATTCATGTACATTAATAACTAATGGTTTTATTAACTTATATTAAAACAAGTATTATCTAGTTAAAATTAGTACATATGGTCACTAGAAAATATCCTAGCTTAGTACATAAACAACCTTTATTATACTTATGATAAAAAAATAATTAATTGGTTTATTATATGGCCATTTTTGTAAAATCATTACTTTAATATTTAACAATATTATGTAGACCAATGGAATTTATTGAATGCGACGACCCAGCAGACTTAAAAGGAAATAAAACAAGAGATGATAATGGGATGGGTGGTTGTTATAAAGTATGTCTTTGTAATGATGATTAAAAGTATGTATTTTTCATTTCATAATTTAACATTTTAGTATGGCAGTAGCTATAGATATGAAGACGTAGATAAAGCAAAAGCTCAATGCATAGTTTTACCTGGTATAGAATGTCATGGTTCTAGACAGTTTTATAAGGAAGGATTTCCATGTGTAAAGTATGAATTGTTCAAAAATGCATTTGAAATCTATATACATTTCTTAGATATGTTATACTAATAATATTAAAATTATCATTACAGATATGGAAATTATTATTTCTTAACAACTCTACTGTATTCAATTTTACTTGGATTCCTTGGTATGGATCGTTTTTGTTTAGGACAAACTGGAACAGCTGTTGGAAAATTGTTGACGCTTGGTGGTGGTGGAATTTGGTGGATAGTGGATGTCATACTCTTGGTTACTAACCAGCTATTGCCTGAAGATGGCAGTAATTGGAACATTTATGTTTAAAAAAGAGCACTGTATATTTTGTTTCCTTAATACATAATAAAATTATTACTTATTATATAAAAGTTTAGGAATATTTATTAATTTCAAAAACTTTTAATGTTTGAAGTTTATCTTGATCAGATTTCATCCAATCATCTCTTTTATGCCTGAACAGTCCTAAATTTAATTTAGAAGAAATTATGGAACCAAATTGTGTACTGGTAAGTTCAGATTCGTGTTTCATCAATTCTGTCATAATCATCTCACGTTGTTTCATGTCAGTTACCTTCCATATACAGTCAAAAGCGCGAGAACCACTCTTTGATTTTGCTAATATTGTATAATGGTCCTAGAAGTAACATTAAAACAAATATGTAAACAATAGTAAAAACAACAAATTATTTTAATAATTGTTGGATTACTTTTAATTTCCATATCATTTTCTCACGACTTCTTTCCCCAATAAATTCACTTTCAAAATATGCATTAGCAATATAGCTGCCTTTCGTGTCACAAAATATGTAGACAACACGATCAGTGTCTAAATTAATTAAATTATTTACAATCTATAAACACAAAATAAATTAAAACTATTATCAAATATTTAATTTCACATATATTACTTTAATAGGCTTATTGAACTTCAACAAATTTTGGACTATTATAGACCCATGAAGATGAATGGGTGGTTCATTACAAGAATTGTCATAATTTTCTGATACTTTTAATCCAAGTAGTAATAAAATTGTAATACCGTTTTCAGTTTCTTCTTTACATTTTAATGATTCACATAATGTCTATTAAAAAATGAAGGTGTTAATTAGTCAAAGGGTAAAGATGTTTAATTTCATCTGTTAAGTTACATAAAACAAAATATTTACTTTAAAAAATGAAGCTTGTTTACACTTCAGTCGTAAACAAGTATTTGACAATTCTAATAACACTCCAGTAAAACCAAGGTTGATTATTTGCGGAATTTTTTTCTTAACTTGATCAAACATTGTTTCAAACTAAATATATGAATATGATATTGTTATAAATATATTTTTAATTAGTTATAATATTACTTTAGTGACATCTGTTGTTGTTAATAATATTTTTTGAACAGTAAAATTCCCATTGCGATGAATTGCTAGATCTGCAAGTTTGTCAACAAAATACTTTTCATACAATGATTTATTCAATTTTTCTGGCGATTCAAAAATTATAACATCAAGCAGTCTGGAATTAAAACTTGTAATTACTATTACACGCATAGTAATGAGTTTTAACACAATTTTAAGTACCTAGCGAATGAGCTATTTTCAAGAACTTGTGAAACATTTTCAAATGAGCTACTTTCACTTTCCGGAAAACATTCAGTCATTATTTTATTAACTAGACCTTTGAATCTTTTTTTAGATACAGATGCAATACATTTCAACAATACTTGTAATAAACCAGAAGTAATATCAGTGGTTGGCATTTCTAATAAACAATAATTTAAGAGATAATTAGTTAAAAATATGTAAAATGTTAAAATAATTTTATCTTTTACGTGAAAATTGTTGAAAATTAATTAAATTATCAGCATATTTCTTTAATAAACTTTTATGATCTTTGGTCGTGTCAACTTTTTTGCCATCTTTTTGAGAAGTTTTTGAACTTAAATATGGTTTACCACATAGACATGCCATACAACTGCGCATAATATGGTTAGCATATGTGTCCCATACAAATTCCTCCAAGTTATTCATTATAAACTTGCATAACTTGTTAACAAAATTGAGAAAATGTTCTTTGATAGATTCAGATACTTCCTTGGTAGTAACCTTGTATTTAAAACAAAATAAACAATATTACATATACTTATTAACATAAATAGGCAATTTTATTCAAAAAACGACTAATAATAAAATGTAAATTACATTGTATCCCCTATAAGTCGCAACGTGTAATAACTGTTGGAGTACGTGGCTAGCAAATTGATCGTAGCAAATAGGCCTCAAATTGCTTTCAAAGTGTTCAATCAAATTCAACACAGTTTGGTTACTGGCTTCTGGTAGCAAATCGTCCACTACGCGAGATACTACTTGGTTGCTACAATAATTCACCTCGTTACCGTTTAACTGTTTGAATACATTATCTACAAAATTACCTGCAAATAATTATTTAACATTAAATGTTCCAATTGCAAAATAAGACAAATAGTTACTTTTATCTTTGTCATTTTCAAATGTTTCTTTTGATACTTTAAGAATATTCACAAAATATTGGAAATCGTCTTCTTGAATTTGGAAACCATGTCCGAATTTTCCACGTTTAGAGAATTTCATGGCTCGTTGGTATGTCGATATACGCTTCTTTTTACGCTTAAACGCACCTCCGGGTTGTGAATCCATAATTCAATGAAATTTACGATTAATAATATTTTTTTCAGATCTTAATAATTTAAGCTTTAAAAATCAAAATTAACCAAACTCAAATCACATGTATGTTTATCACTGAAAATCGTGATCGTGATAAGATTTATGATAACAGAAAATTTATAAGAGAAAGATATTAAACAAATTTGAGACGCTTTAAATAGTATTTCCTAATTTCATCAAATGTTTATATTAAATTTCGTAAACCACATTCATGATTAAATATTTTGATCTTGAAAATTATATTCTTAGTCTTGAAATGTTGACCAATTATATATTTTATAATTTAGAGGATGTACTTTTTTTTTGTTAATAATAGGCTAGTTTTGTCTCCGTGAAATTTAAGAATCAGTTGTAACAAAATTATCCAAAAACTATTTATCTTAAATAATAATGAAATACAATTATTCATCACATACATTTATTTTTACTTTTCATATATCTGGTAATTGTTTTTTTTTATCACACAAGTTTTCTTAAAAACAAACAACATAAGTACAAACTCATTTAAAATCATTAATAATGTAAATTTATGTTATTTATTAACTTAGCATATTAAACCTAAAACTAATAAAGCCAAATAATTAAATTAATAAAAAAACAAATTTGTTTTATCTTAATAAAGCTATGCTGCTAATATATGTTTTCATTTACAATGAACATTTAATATCATATTACCTAAATGTTAGTGATAAGTATATTTTAGTTATACTTAATATAAATTTCATATTTTTATTAATATAATTAGTTTTAATTCCAGTTATTATATTGAAAATATGTATTTAATGTATACAATATGTATATTACAGATATAACTAAAAAAAAAACCATACCAATTTTATGGTAATTTAATATTAAATGTTTTTAGTACAATAATATAATAAATAATTAAATAGTTGTTAATTTTATGGAGCTACATAAATTCAGTGTTCAAAATTATGCCTTAAAGTAAATTAGTAGTCATAATATTTGTCATAATATTAAAAATCATGAAATATATTGATTATATGATTTCATTTATTTTTATAATATTAAATAATTAAGACAAACATTATAATATTGAATTAAGTAAAAGTATAATAATGAGGTTATGTCCTATCTTGTATAACTTGTAAATTGTATACAAAAAAATGTATCAACAATAGTATAAATTAACGATTTTCAATATAACTAGTCAGTGATGAGATTTGAAAAACAAAAATTAGAAAAAAAATTATTCAATAATTACTAATTTTTTAAATAATAAATAATCAATTTAAATCATAGGTGAAAACAATAATATATATTTTTATTTTTAAATATAAATATATCTAATGTTTCTTATATGGTATTTTGAAACACATGATTTTAAAATGACCTGCTATTTGTTTCACCTAAAAAAAATAAAATAAAATAAAATGTATTAAGACATGAAAAATATGAAATATTAAGAAATAGTATATAATAGATATGGTATAATAATTTAAAGTAAATTGTTTACTTACTACACACGCTCCATAGTATATGTGTATAATAATGCTTATAAAAGCCATAATGTATAATACAGTTAACTCAATGGGCGGTAAAAATACACTAAAAAATATAGCTACAACCATATAGGACAATAAATTATTGTGTACTTCACAACAGGTTTTGCTCATCTGAGCTACGATTAAACGACACTAAAATAAAATAAAAATGTAATGATTTAATTAATAATAATATAATTTTAATACATCGAAAACATATATTAGTATACAGATTAATAATAACAGATCTTTTTATATATTATTACTTACACAAATGTTTGAAAATATTGCTCCACTCATCATGAAAAATATTCTTGGATCCCGTTCAAGAATATTGGTTGGTGACATTTTTACCCATATCATGCATAATGATACAAAAACAGTTAAAGGAATCAATGGTCGACTGCCTTCTAGAATACTTAAATTTTTGCCTGTTTTATCTCTATAACTTCTACAAATATAAGAATACACATACACATTTAATATTGACATATTATATACAAATATAATGTTAGTGAATCAGTAAAAAAACTATTTTATTACTTACACATAAATATTATAAATTGATACTGGAATATTAGTAATGAATGTGGTGAAGTAAAATGTTATTTCTGTGACATGTCCAAATGAATAATTACTTATTAAAGTCATTTTCCATTTTTCAGGGCCAAAAATAGCAGTAAGGCCAAAGAAAAAAATTAACCCCTAAAATTTTTTACAAAAAAAAAAAATTATTATTCATAGATTTTCAAATCTAACTATTAAATTGTATATAGTGACATATTTATAGACGTGATATAACACTTCCCAAGATCAGTTTTAATGCACTTCATAAAATTATTAAATTTTTGTGAAAGCAATAAAATCAAAATAACCATTAATATGAAATATACCTATGTATTGTTGTAAACATACTTTACATATTTAAATCATAATTATTATTTAATTTGTATATGTAATTATAAGTATATTATAACACGCCATCAAAAATCTTAAATACATTATCAAATTGATAAATAATATATTTTTGAAATGTTCGTAGTGATGCATAATATTACATATTTATTTTTCAATAAAGAGCAAACCTATGAGCAAAGATATATTTTATTTTAAACTTACAATCATTGAAAAATCATAACTCCATGGCAAATATAATACTCCCGTGTTATATTTTTCCCAATGAGCCACATAAAAATTAATGAACACCATTATACAAATATAATACATCCGTATTGGTTGAATAGTATTTGGATCGTCACGTCCAAATATCGAGTAAAGTGCTGTTGGTATAAAAACAGTCGTCCAGGAATCCAAACCGTGGTCAAATAGTTCACCTAGTGGGCCACTTGTGCCTGTCCGCCTTGCTTGTTTACCATCAAGACCATCTACAATTTGTAAAAAAGTAATATTTACAATTATGATTATTATATAGAGTTGTTGAATATATTTACCAAGAGAATATGATATGAAATTAAACAACGACACAACACCAAACACCCATCTTGGTATTGGATCACCCTTATAATATATTCCAGAAGCATAGAAACCATAGTCATAATAAGTAAGGAGAAGTGAAGCCCCCACAGTAAATAGAAAACCAACAAAAGTTAATAAATTAGGTGCAATCCATCTTGGAGTTATCTAAAATTGAAATTTGTATAAGAAACCATTTGAAACATAATATTGTTACAACATACAAATACACAATATTATATTTAACATTTATAACAAAATTCATATTTGAAAAACATTACACTTACTTTAATCAATGCATTCCAAAATGGATGCATAATGTATGTACTCAATGGATTTGTATCAATTGCATTGTACTGAAAAATTATTAATAACTAATATAATTTAAATTATACTATGTATATATCCTACAGTAAAAATTAATAATATTAATTAATACACATTTGAAGATTCAAAATTATTGTAAGATATTAAAAATAATATAATTATTAAATACAATACATGTTTCCTCTCCCTTTATCCTCAAATTAGATTTTCTGTTATTATTTTAACTCTCTCAGTATTTAAGAATTGAGGCACTGACAATGGAAAACAAGTAAGTGCCAAAATTTTAAAATTGCGTATTTTTCACTGAAAATAAAGTTTATTCCAATGCCAAAGGCATAAAATATGAGATAGGTGTCTTTCTGTTTAGTTTAGTAGATATCGGTACGGGAAGATGGCACAGGTAGTTACTAAGTTACCACTCCTTTACATTTTGCATTGAAGAAGTGGTTAGTAATAATTACTATTATTGTTAAAACAACCAAATGTCATGATAATATTGTTATCATATTAATATTTTTTACAATAATTTTAATATATTGTACTTATAAATAAAGAGTTCTTCTAGCCAAAGAAATACAGTTTTTGAGTTCTTAAACAATTTTTCATCCTCCTGTAAAATTTACTTTTTGGCACATACCTCTTTTCCATTATCAGTGCCTCAATTGTAAAAAAATATAATTACAATCAATGTAATTGAAATATTACATTGCATATTATTATTAAATTGAAAAAATTGAAATATTACATTTAATATTATTATTAAATGTGCCTAAGTGTTTCATAATGTTTGTGTTCCTACATATAATAACAAATCAAATTCATATTCAGTTTTTAGTATATTTATTAAAAACCAAATATGATATAAATAGTAGTTTTTCATACATAATACATACTAAACTCCCTTATATATTAACAGGAAATTAACTAATTATTTTAATAAATATTTTATAAATTTCATCTAAATTCTAATACTAAAAAGCAATTTCATTAATACTCATATATCTAAATACCTATTAACATTAATAAAATTATTTAAAAAAATCAATTAAAAATTTAACTTGATATGTTTATAAATCTAAAAATATAAATCATTGTAAACTGCAATGAATAACATTAACATGTCTAAATATATAATAAAAATATTTAGGTCAAGGTAACTGTATAACATGAGTAATAAAATATTTATAAACTAAATATACGATTTTATAAAACATTAGTTTGATAATAACATAATTTTAAAATAAAAAATTTAATTTCTACAAGAAAATAGATAACAAATTATTGTATATTATATTCATGGTTTTCAGAACAAAGCATTAATAATGAGTATAAAAAAGACTGTGTTAAACAAATTAGATAAGTCATTAGATAAATAATAATTTAGTCTCTCTAAAAACAATATAATGATCTAATGACTAATATTATATTAAATATTAATGGAAAACATTCAATAATTACGACTAAGAATATTCTTTTTTTATTTAAATAATCATAATTATTAAATGTTTATTTATAATTTATAATTGTATAATTGTTAGTTAGGTACATCATTAATTATTAGCAATTGACCATTCTATATAATTATGATTATACCAAATTAATAAATATCTATCAGAAGAAAAATATAATATCAGTAAATATGATAAGATTAATATTATTAAATAAGTATGAAATTTTAATAAATTAACACTTACTTTGTAGTTGTCAAACCCATTGAGATGGTCTTTATTGAGATATAAACTATCAAACACCATTGTGTTAACAGTCAATAATTTTGTTACAAGTGAAACCAATTAGTGAACACTCGTAAGTAACAACTATGAAACTATATCATAGTGAACAAAAACTTAGTCGGATTTTAATAGGTTGCAGCATAACAAATCATTAAATTGTATTCGTAATTGGTATCAATATAAAGTACAAGTAATCATATTTTATGAGACGGTGGCAGAATAAAATGATGTGTAGGATGTGTTCCAATAGTGGACAAATAAAACAAATTAAGTTATTTTAATTTTTCATATCGAAAATAATATACATGGAACTACTGCGGTCAGCGGATCTGAATTAATAAAAACGAACGGCGCATATCATTAATATATAACATTGATTTAAACCTAATGTTGAACTTTGCATTGTTTACCGTTATTTTTTTTCCATTCTCGCTGGGCACTGCCGCCGGTAATTAATAATCATGCCAACGAGCCGATTCTGTGATAATCATTTGGGCTGGCTTATCACTAATAACGGCGGATCGATAATTCGACCGCAGTGGAGGTGGAACAGTGTTATAGGTGTGCCAAAGAGTATAAATATATCGATATGGTATTTCCCCTTATACCGCAGTACTCACACATATAGATTGTCTAAGAGTCCATTTTTGTAATTTCGTTTTCGTTAAAAAATAATACATTTTTCGAAAATGATTGAATTTGACGTATTCTTTGCTGTTTATCGAGAAGCGGAAAAAAATTCCATTTAGTAATTTCGTTTTCTGGCTGAGGAAGAAATTATTAAAAACTCATTAAAAAGTTAAGTAAATATATATGTATATATAGTTGTTTGTATTGACCTTACGTTAAATTTTTCTCGTTTAGATTTCAAATAAAAACAAGGTAGAAACGATTAAGTGAAGTATCAATAAAAAGTAATACTATAAAAGTATGTAAACGCATAACAATGTTAAATAATAAAGTATCTAGGTAGTACTTATATACTTTATTATACTATATTATATTGACAATGAAAACAAATAAGGATAGCCTTAACCATTGGTCGTTAATTCTTTCATTCTTCGATGCGAAATAAATTGTATTAGGAAAAGATATATATAATTCTGAAACTACAAGTATAAGTAGTTTAACACGTACCTACCTATATGTATAAACGCATTTTTAATTTGTTTCCACTCACGTGATATAATGGTGAGCTTCCGTGAACTACCGTCATGAAACATCGAGTTTTGATATTATATATAAGGCGCGTTAGAATATAATAAATTTATTACTTATTAGGCACTCGTTCGATAATAAGTTCGAAATGAGGTCTTCGCTATTGAAGATTTTAATCGTGTATTTTGTATCCTCGTCTGCAACGGGTAATATAGCGATATTAGTATTATTGTTATTATTATTATTAGCAATTGTATAAATTATGGAGTAAAAAATTGGGAAAAAAATATGAACTTTTTTTTTAGATTGGGTTGTGGATGAAAATTCATTGCCCGAATCATTACCTGAATTGATGCGTTATACTGACGACTATTATGCCGATGAACACGTTGAAAAAGCAGTATTTTGGGCGTACAAAATCCAATATGACGTCATTTCAGAACACAATGGACACGTGTACGACGCAGAGTCAACGATAGACTATTTTGTTGACAGTTTGACTTTGCCCAAGACCAGAGAGTCGTCAGTAAGTTCCGACGTTGTATTCGAAAACAATACCGTTAGCGGGTTGATGAATTACGAAACAAACATCCACGTCGTAAGATGGTCGCAAGATCTGGTAAGATGATTTTGAATACACGGTTAGGGCCTTAAAGGGTCATAACGTGTTATAAGTGTATGTATATAAATAATATCAATAGCCTTAATACCATGTTTGTCGATACAAATGTGTATGTACAGGTGTCTACAAATGTGACTTGGAAAGAGTTACAAATCACGGGCAAATATAAGTTTGTGGACAATTTGCATTATGTAAATGGCGAATACCGAATAGTGGTGCTCGATGTTACGTACAGAGCCGATACGCCATTATCCAAAAATGCCGAATTATATTTTTCGTCGGCACCAAATACTATTATATCTTATAGTAAATTTAGGACCTTTTTCACTGGAAATCATTCGATCCTAAACTACTGTTCGGCCACACGGTAATTTCAAATTTATCTATTTGTTATTTTGCATGCATAGATTAATATTATATGATCCATTTCAATAAATACAATTATTTGTTACTTTGTTAACAAATTGAAACGCGATTGGGGGAATTCGGATAAAAATAATATTATGTCAATTTTTTTTTTACACGACGACAATCATGAGATGAAATGCGTACATTCAACATATACCGTATAGTACAATATCGTATTCATCACATGTAATTTACGCATAACCGTATTCGATTACGTTTGCTGTGTAGGTATTTTCTAGAAGAAGTGGCGTTCCGGCATGTAGCGGACTATGCGATGAGAGCGACACGGAAGAACGTGACGTCGGCCATCAGAGCGGCCGTCCGGCCATACGTATTGTACAAGAACCGGTCGGACCCGCATTTTCCGGGCACCGACGGGCGGCTGGACAACGGCCGGACCTTCGAGGTCAGAAACCCATTCGTGAACGGACTGGATAACGCGGTGCAAAAGGTAAAGGCCGTGTGGTCGAAATCGGACGCGGGCGTGGTGATCGTCTTCGCCGAGAACACGTTGTACAATCTCAGTGGCACGTTCGACCTGCACGTTCGAGGAGCAGCTGAACAAGCCGCCGGTGGTGAGGACGTCGGATCCACGCTACGCGCGGCCGCTGTTGTTGAGTTTGCCGTCGACCGCATCAGTCTGAACATCGCGTACGACGTGCTCAGTCCGAACTGCTATTGCTCGGCCGCGGTGCAAGCATACGGGACAACCATGTGGTCAAAAAAGGGCGAGGACACGTTGTATCGGCAACAAGCGGTCAACGCGTTTGTCGACACCGTCAAAGACCATTTATCTGTCGGCACGTGCGTGGCCATCGTGAAAATGAACAGATACGGTCGTCGAAATCCTTTTTGTAGTCAAGTGCAGCGTCTTCCTTCGTCGTGATCGAACATTCGAACGAAACTTGTAACTGATGTAATTGTAAGCGGCTGTAACATAGTTTAGCGTAATAGCTCATACGGATATGTACATCGGATAACCGTTAAAACATAGGTATATTAAATACAAAAAGGCAAATAACCTTATTGACTATTGTAAGTATATCTATATACAGATTACAGAGCATTTCAAAAAATTGGAGGCAAGTCCAGAAACATTTTTTTTTAATCAACGATATTATATGCATGTTAAAAAACAATGTGAATTAGTTTTATTTTATACTACTGGATGAAATAATAGAGGATAGTTGCCATATTGGGATAACAAAAGACAAAATAAATGAAACGTCGGCTCAACTAATCATTTTGGTAACGAGAATACTTGTAGCCAATAGACATCTATACACAGTTTTAAAATAATTGTTCGCGCCATTAATAATTTTCATTACAGTTTTCGACAATCTAATCTACACTACGTATTTTACATTAAATAGGTTGTTATAACACACAACAAATTAATTCATATTATGTTTTACAAGTTTTGAAACAATCGGCACAACTAAATTAGCAAAATTATAAATATTACAAATTTGTTTCGTCATGATTAAGAATTAGTATTAAATTCAATGAAGTTCATATCGAAAGTTTTTACACATTTCGTGAAATTAAAAGTATACTTGAAAACAAAATTTGTCTGCAACAATGTTTTCTAAAATATATTGTTCCTCAAAACATATACCTGAAATCCCTTTTCTTTAAATTCTTTGTAAATACACCACTAATAATACGAGCACATGCCTGTCATCTTAATAGAATGTTGGCATAATATTTAACTCGTTTTAACCATACTAAATAATCATATAGATACAAATTAAATTTTGAAATGATCCGTATTAATTTAAATTATAGATAATATATATTTATGTGTATTAACACATAGATAATTCACACACATATAGATTATTGAATAAAAATATATTTATTACTAACTGAATCCGGCTACATTTCACTATGACTCAGTCTGATATTGATTATTAAAGAAGTAAATAAAAGTATTCTAGTGAATATAAATTCACCGAGAAAATATATCATTCAATTTAATACCCTACTTAGCATTGCTGTAGCTATGCTGTGAAATAAAAGGAAAGAAAGAAAAATATTTTTCACTGAAAATCGTTTTTTATTGTAAATCTAGTGAATGGACTAAATTTTTTATTTGTCTATTTTCTGCATAAACATAAAGATTGGATATTTTACCGATTCTTGAGCATGCGACATATAATTGCCCATGAGAGAAATATTCGTTTTCTAAATTCAAATCACTCATATGCAATGATTGTTCTTGCGCTTTACTGATAGTCATCACGAACGCAAGGCGTATTGGAAATTGAAGTCGTTTGAACTCGAACGCTATTTACTGTTGGAATGAGTTTTATTTGTGGAAGTAGTACGTCTTCACCTTTATGAACTCCAATCAGAATTGTTGCTTCAATTAGATTATTCATCAATTTTTTAACCACTAATCGTGTATCATTGCATAATTTTGGCTGATTTATGTTTCGGAATAATATAATTAGCACTCCAATTTCCAAATTCAGAATGTGTGACGGTAATCCGGAAATATCGAGTGATTTAAGAAATTTCCTTAAAAAATTCACTACTTCAATTTGGTCCATCACTGAGTTAATAGATTTATGTCACTGTTTCACCAGCGATTTTGTTTAGAATGATGTTGTTCATATCGTGTACGTCGACATTTTTAGTCGCTAAATTGGCTCTTCCAATCAACCATGTATGATCTAGAGAATTTGTTTCGATGTTTTGGAATACCTTGTCTACTAATTCTTCTTTTGAATTTACGATGATGCGAAAATTAGATGGGAAAGTGATTTTTTCGGTTACTGGATTTGTAGGTACAGTGCCGTTATCGAATCGGTTCTGTATGTTTTGTTTCGTGAAATACACCGTTTGTCCGTTTTCAAGATGAACAGCAAGGTGAACGACAATTGAATTCCACGCGTGGGTTTGAAATCCTAAAATACGCTCTACAGCTTCATTGCTGCTAATATATCAGCCGATTTAGTATTGTGAGATTTCATCTAAATTACTTCTTGTTGATATTCCAAATACGACCATATTGCTGCCTTTGTTGACGTATTTATAAATGTAATTTATGGATTTCGAAGAATTGCAATACTCAACGTTGTAAAATATTGTTTGTAAAATGCTACAAATCAGTACATTTTAAGTTATTATCAGAATCATTTAAGACAGTCATAAGAAATAAGTTTTCCACAGTAAAAATAATAGGAATGTGAAAATAAAAATAAAGATCTAACTAAATTAATAAAGTGCAATCAACATAATATACACAGAAATAAACAATTTGCCTATATAACTCCTTAATGTATTAACTTATACAAAATATATTTTTATTGCAAAACAAAATTTGTTATCAAATCAAATATAAATTGTAATTTGTCATACATAATCTATACATTATATCTTGTCAACCTGCACAGTATGTGTATTGACTAATAGTTAATCATTAAATATGAATTATTTTATCACTCTGAAAACAATTAACTTGATCAGATTTTTAAACCTGAATTATGATTTAGATCTGATTATTTAAAAATCTGTTAACTGTTAACTGTTAAAAACAAGTTAACTGTTTTCACACACACACACACACACACACAACACACACACACACACACACACACAACACACATACACACATATGTGTGTATTTTATATTTATCAAATTCATATATTAAATATATATAATTTGATTTTTACACATTTCCTTTTCCTTTGTCTTTTTATATTAAACAATACAAATTAAAATTACTAAGTACATAATTATATTCGCATCCCCCATTTTTTAAATGTTTCTGTTTTAATTCGTTTAAATTTGTATTCGATTTTTAATTACAAAAATTTTAAAAATGTAATGTATAACATACTTAAATACATCGTTATTTGCTACTCATAATGTTTATACTTTTATTTCTTTATTTTCAAATGTAGGTATAATAAAACCAAGATTCTACTTTTTTCCTTAACAGGCAACTACAAGAAACGATGATTAAAAAATAATTACTATAAACTAAAATTAATTAATAATTAATGTATAAATATGGTTAAAAATGTACGACTAACGTACAACCTGATTAAAATTGTTATATATACTATATACAAAAGTATATACAATTTCTTTTTTATTGTATGAAAATGTGAATATTAAAACGTGTTATTACATATATTTATATATAACAAAACTTTACGTGAAATCTTAAATAAATACATAAATTGGTTATTACGAAATTAATAATTCATTATTATTAATATAATATCATGATTATGGGCATTTAACATGCATACAGGTCGCCGAAAATATTTCTTACGGTAAGTACTTAATGTGTATTGATTTTGTTAAGTGTAATGGTAGAAATATATTTATCAATAATGTGACGTCGTGTGTGTATATAAGTATTTTACAGTATTAAGTGTGTGCCAAGGGCGTCCGTATAGAAATTAATCAAAACATCAAGGGAATGGCAACCGATTTTTTTTCTGTTATTGGTAACAACTAAATACAAACTGGGTAATTTTCTCGAAAAATATTGTTTCGGGCTAACGAGTTGATGTGTTCAGACGGAACATCTGTAATACACGAAGGTACTGTATATGATGAGAAAGTGCTTCGTAAATATATGTATCTGTTTATCTAAATTATGTATATCTATTTAACCGTTTCAAAAGTCGTACGCGATAATGTCGATTAGTAATTTAATTTACACAATTGACTCTCGACCATTCGACTCTATGATATATATATATTGTTCGTTTCGTATAACACGTATGTCGGTGTTATACGATATTATTATGTATTGTATGTTTTAACATATTTATATGTAATTCTAATAACACACAATTTCAAGTTTCGCTGCCGTTGTTCATAACCGTATTTTATATTATAACTGACATTCGAAACACATGTATTAATTAGGTAGATGACGTTGACAACGACGACGACGACGACGACGACGGCGACGACGGCGGCCGACAAAACCGTTCGGCCAGGCGTCGGCGTTGGACGCTCGACGAGGGGGAACAAACATATGTGCTTTGCGCGCCGCGCACGCCAAAGTGGTGGTGACTTATAATAAACGTGCGCGCAACGACGCTGTTTTGATAACCCCTAAAATATTGTATTATGTATTATGCGAGACGGCGGTCGTGGTACGCGATGTGTTACGAGTTTCGACATTATTGCTGCGAAGATAACGCACAACTGACGACGGGGACCACCCCATGGCAATTTTGTTTTGGATCGGACGTCGCAACTGCGCTGGTAAGCGATTTTTCATAAAAAAAAAAAAAAAAAAACGTATTTAATTATTCGACCGTATAAAACTTTATATGGAATATTACGTCGTATAATATTATTGGTATAGATTCGAGTAAGAAAACCGCGCGTTGTTATAATGGTACACACGCTGTGCGTGAACACGCGTAACGTTTTAAAATTATTGTATTATTAATACGTACGCGTTGAGTGTAGGTTGCATTGACTGTATAATAATAATTTAATATGTATATGGTGAACTGTGTAGTTTATAATTTTTTTCGACCGTGCGGGAAGATAAGAGAGCCGAAACGTGTAATATATATATATATAGAGTTATGGTCAAAGTTCAAAAACCAAACGTACCTCAAATTAATTTCAACTGCATAACAATATAATAGTGTGTAGCAGATAACGTGTTTACCGAAGTACGGAAATTATTATCTTTTGAGATTTGTTTTCGACGTTTTACTATAATTTGAACATATTGTACTAGTTAATACAGCTGTTTTATTTTACAACGCACACTATAGTCGATCATTTTTTTTTACTTTTCTGATACACAGTCGTTTTTAACTAGTCCGTATTATGGTTTTTAATATAATACACTTATATATATACCCATGTGAAAAAAAACATTCAATAGTATCTGTCTATCTATCTATACACTGACTACCAATGTTATGCACCTATATATATTTAAAAACATTGTATGCATAACTAAATATTATTCATACGCATAATTTTAACATCGTTAAACAAGTACAATATAAGAATATTATTTTACGTTTGTAGTTTATAATCTGTATTATATTATTAAACTAAAGGAACTTTATTTTTTTCTTGATGGCATAATGGCTAGTTTGTCAATTTTTATCGGATTACGAGGGAGGTATATACTCAATAGTGGATTTTCCTTATTACATAGTTTAATTAAATGACCGATATGAATTACACGACGATTACATAATCACTTCAAATTGTGTATAATATTCATTGTACATTTTGTTAGTATAAGATTAACGTTTATTTTTATAATATATTAGTGGCATTCATCTAATTATTTCTAAATATTAGTACATTAAGTTCAAAATCTTTTAATCATTTCAAATGGAACATATAGTATATTTTGTGATGTTCGGTGTAAATGCTTTATGTTGCTCATGTGTCGGGAATTTAAGAGCTTGGAGAGAAATAATGTTTTAAGGACGAACTCGGAATGTTAACTGCTTCAAAAATAAAACACCAGGCACACATTAACTTAACGTTTCTAAAACGTGTTCTATCGGATCCTTTAGTAAATGTATAAATATATATTACACATATTCATTACTGAACATTTGCATTTGAGTTTTTGAATATTTGATCTTTCTTTAAAAAAATTGTAGTTCATGAATCCCTGGGATGTGTATTCGAAAATATTTAATTGTACTACCTATGTGGTAAAGTAAAATAATGATTTTTAATAATTCTGGAGAATCTCTATAGCCTATATTGCATGTCAACTTGTTATAATAATTGTATCGACCAAGCTACGTTTGTGTCACACCCTCGTCAGGGCGTGGTTTGGATGTCTGATGAACATTTTGAAGTTTTTTTGCTGTACCCAATTTACTTGTATGTTTGCTTTACCTCGCATATGTTCGTATAAATAAAAAATAAAAATTCGAATAAATGAATATCATACGTCATACTTGAAACTTTCTTTCTGTTTTTTTTTGTATAGTTACAGAGCATACAAACAAATTAATCAATACCTACTTTATGAAATCAAATATATTATAAACGTAATACTTATTATTTAATTTTAAAAATTGTATTTTAAAATATCAAAAGTGTAAATAAATTATACGAATAATAATAATTATAATAATAATAGCTGGTATTTAGTATAATATCTGTATATTACTTAAATTGTATTAATAAAACCGATGAATTATTATATTAATATGTATTAAATTAAATATTTTAATGAAAATATGATCCTTACAGGACTATAATATAATTATTAAAATATATAATGTATTTTATAATTTATTTTTATCAATTATGTAACTCATATATGAAGTCATAATGTAATGGTAATCGTAATAATATTATACAGAGTATATAATTGTATTTTATTTCAAAAGTAGTTGTGTGTAATCCATATAAGTCGTTTAATAAAATCATCATTAGGTTGGGATCCCCATTTACTTCCCTCGTCGAAGTTTTTAAAATAGTAGAATTCGTATCACAGATTATATTATTATTTACGACTATAAACACAGTATATACGTATATTGTACATTTGCCCTCTACAGGTTATCATGTATACGTTCAACATATATAACAATATAAACTTCCAAGAGAAATTTGGAGTTTGTACCAGTTTTATCATTTGGGGTCGCATTTTTTGACCTGAACCAATACTGTTATCGGAGTGGTACGCAGGTGGTCTGCGTAGACTGTATATTATATATTTTTAATACCATATTTTTTACCCATCGTGTATATAATGATTCGAATTAAAGAAAATGTTGACCCCTCGTAATGGATAGTATGGTTTTTGAAATTTAAAAACACTATGTACACTATATTATGCAAATATGTGTATAAAATGTCCAACGGTGGCTTATTGTATTGAATCTAAAATATGAATTCATAACGAATAAAACGGTCATAATAGTGGTCAAATATTAATTCAGTTCATTTTGAAAACATTATTGACGTTCCTGGTCGTTTATCGTTACAAAGTAAACGACATTTTCCTTGTACATGTATACACATAAAATATACTATTGTAAGTGATTTATCATTTTTAACGGTATTATGTGACTAATATTATCTGTCGATGTTATCTTAGTGACATAAAAATATATACACATGGCCCCAATACTTCAAACAAAAATCAAATTCGTATTAAATAGGAATATAAAGTTTGAAAAGAAAAAATATTTGTGTACACAAGATATAATATATGATTCTTTTAACAAATTCCACTCGTCAAGGAATAATTTATATTTTGGAATAAATAATGTTAGCGTGTTTATTTTAATTTTTCTATGTTTGTTTTCAGTTAGGTTTAAAAACTAAACCGGTTTATTTATTTTCAAATAAAAATATGAAAATACATTGGTACGTAAATGGTATTTTTATAAATTAAGAGCATATATTTTATATTAGATACTCTGGTATATACTCGTGTATATATATATATATATAATACTAAAATACATGTTATATTTATATACGACGTGTATAGATTTAAAAATGAAATGCAGATTTAAATCTAAATAAACCACGCACACACACATAATAAATTTATTAAATTTTGAATTTATTAAAGTTTTTAATATTAATGTTCCAAACTAATTCAATTTGTATTTAATTTAGAGGGTAAATAAAAATATATTGTTTTATAAAAATCAAACTCCCTTTAGTCTCGTTGTTGATAATAATATAATACTTAATAACTATTTAAAAAAAATATTTAGCCGTTTCTAATTTCATTATCAATTTAGTGTCAATTAAAATTATCTTATTCGTTTCTTTATATTTATCTCATTTTTATAAAGTGAAAATACCCATTGATTATAATTTGAATAATCAATTAAATACATTAAAATGTAAATGTATTCTATAATTTTATCTGGTTCCATGGTAACGCGTCTATGTAATAAAGTTCAATTTATTTTAAGAACATAATTTTTAAAAGCAAATGGAATTGAAAAAATGTATTTTTAATTAAATATTCAAAATGTCATTATAGATATAGTATAGATTAATGTCCATTTATACAATTATTGTATAAATTAAGAATAATAAATAAATTAAAAATAATATCATACAATATTCGAAATATAAAAGAAAAATATATTTTATAAGTTTTCTTATTTTTATTGTACGTACTTTATAAATTATAATTTTTATAATCTTATACACTTATATTCTATGTTTTATCACGTGTACGTGTTTGCATGTCATTATATTCTAAACCTTAATTAATTTAAGGTTAACTATACAAATTAATTTAAAATTCTAATATATTAAAAATTATTATATTGGAGTTTCTAAGTTGAGTTATTTATAGAATATAGGTACAGTTAATATAATTTCTTTTAACAAAATTATAGTTACAATTATATTATTCTAATAATAAATCTAAATATATATATATAATTAGTTCTTTGACAAAAATATTTAAACATTTATTTTATATTTTATATTTATATTTTTGAAAAGATTAAATGGTTTTTGGTGTTTATAACGTGTATGACGGGAAGAATATCGAAATCCAAAAATACGTAGGTTTATTTTATTCAATAATTTAACGTCTTTAATTGTTATTTTAACAATCGGTTTGTTTGATTGTATCTGTGGCATAGAGCATTCGGCATTGTAAAACTGCCATTTGGGTCAATGCCCAGTTACACTACGCGTAATTCTAACAATTCTAATTGTTTATTTTAGGTACTTCCTAACCGAGTGATGGCCAATCAAAATGTGTTTATGCCTTTTTTTTTTGTACAAAGGAATAGACCACGCGCAAATGTTTATGCGTTACGTGAAACAAAAATGTATATTGTTAAACTTTACGGAATAATGATCAATAATATTCGTAAATGTCTATTAGTACACGCGTTATTATACATTATATTGATACGAGCGGGTTCGACATATTCTAAGTAAAATATATACATAATGCATCTCCCCTCGGTCTTTTATAATATATATTTTATACTTGTGCAGTCAAATACAAATGCGCAATCGTGCCAAAAGCCATTCGCAGCTCTCCGGACGGGGTCCATGAGCACAGACTCCGCCCTGGAAAAATGTCACCCGCCGCCGCCGCCCCGATACAACGCTCGGCGTTTCGCTGTTTAATATCAACGTAGCTTGGAAATTACAGTTTATAACAATAATAATAAACCGTGTACGCAGTGCCGGATTTAGAAATGTGGAGGTTTTTGGGCCCATCTTTGGATGGTGGTTCCATTTTTCAATTACATATATCTGACATTAGTACATAACAAGTGCATATGATGTATAGAGTATCTATTGTATTATAATTTACTAGAATAATAAACTAAAAGTATTATTAATTATGCTCCAATTATATTAAATAATATTTAACTTGTTTTAAAATTACAATGAACATATATATACATGCTGTACTAAAATAATGTAAATTATTATAATTATATTGGTACTCTTCTAGATTTCGTCACCATACATTTTTTAATTATATACTATTGATATTTTGGTTCGAATATTGTGATTTTAATCTGTATTAAAAATAATGATTTTTGTTATAATGAATTCGGGAATATAAAGAAAAAATTGCGATGTGCAAAAAAAATTTTATTATGCGGAGTGCTTCGTTTTGTGGGGGCCTGGTACCCCTGTTTCCCCCTCAAAATCCGGTCCTGCGTGTACGTAGAACACACGCGCGTGACGCGTGGTCAGGACTCGCAAGCAACGGAAATGCCGAAAACGCCGGCCAATCGCGCCGTTTGCATACAGCAAGAGTATAACACACAGGTTTTATAATGATATGTACATTAAGAAGGTATACGTATTAGCTGATATACGTATATTGTAATATGTGTATGAGTACGTAATATAATAACAGTGGTAATTTATCCTCGACCGAAGGTGTTTACAATATCGACCGTTTACGATCTTTGACCTGTTTTGTAAAAATATATCCGTCGGTTTTGCATTTCCTCGTCGGACAGAATTTTATTAACTACGTATTTATACGCGCCGTACGGCTGCCGGCCGTATATACCTACTGCAATAATAACCGACAGGTGGTTTCTAAAATGTGACTGCGTGGAATAATATTATGTATATATGACTGTAGTGTATATTATTAAACAATATGTATTCCAAAGGCTAAATATCTTCAACGTATTTTGTACTCGAAACGTAGTATATACCTACATGTCGCGCGACCATGCCCATTAACACCGCTTATTTATAGACGATTTTTTTTAATGCGACGGAGTGGCATCTCATCTATAACTATGACACGGAACGGGAGTGAAGATTGGCCTTAACGTTGTATTAATAGCGAAAAACCGTATTTGTTGTCGGAATTCGAAATTTTTCGTCTTTGTTATTGTTGTTGTTTTTGCGACGACGTTCGTTTTTCTGGCGAATATTGCGTTTCGTATAGCAAAACAAACGACTAAAATTGGAGCGAAACGTTTTCATATACAATATACTGAAATCTGAGCGATTGAGCGAACCGAAGTGTTTTATTTTATTTTATTTTCAATTTTTTTGTAGATGTTTCGCGTGTTGCGACAATCGCCAGTCATTCAGTATTCACCACCCTATACAGGAAGCAACCACCTGCCGATCACCCATATATACAATTATGTATATCAAATTGATTACGACAAGTACACATATTTTGTATAGGGGTCGAAATCAGGGTCATCAACATTCGTAGCTATAGAATAAACGAGCCTATTAAAACGGTTGACAACATAACAGTCTGGGACTTCGTATATCTACGGAATAATTAAAAATGAAATGTGTTATTACACATAATCGTTCGTGTGCGCATTTTTCGTCTCATGTATATATACATTCATAGGAAAATTACAGAATTCGCAGAAAATATGCAGGGTTCTCATAATTTCGGGGGGGGGGGGGGTCTTACGAGCCCCATTATTGGCTACAGCCCTGGTAAAACATAATTCTAATACACATATACATTCGCCAATTAATTTTCAATTTTTATCCATACATTGATGACGAATATAAAACTAGAAATTCGAATAAAATAAATAAATAAATAAATATTAATGAATATTTTGGATTTATAAGTACAAATTGTCAGCATCGCACCCATGATTTTTTCAAGGGTGGTCCTAGAATAATATGAAAACTCGATTTATACAATAAAGATAATTTTGACTTTTAATTATTAAAATTAAAATATACAGCTAAAAAAAATATATACTTTTTTGATATTGAAAACCATAAAACAAAAGAAACCACAAAATTGATTAAGAAAAAATCTAACCGACGTTTATCTGTTGCCAATAATTAAAATTATCTTTCACAATTTTCCACTTTATAAATACTAAAGGGAGACTGGACCCGAGGTCCATCCTCTTGGTTGCACCACTAATAATTGATATTCGTTAATAATTTCATACCACACATGGGTTTATTATATTGTATAACAGAGATTGTACAGTGATTAGTGCAGCATGTATACATATTTTATATAGTTATGGACGTTATAAAAACACATTTTGTACACGATATCGTCGGAGAGATATACATACAGACATATGCACTGGGCTGTAAGGACGAGAGCCCTTAGTTTCATTTTACAGTCTTCCGTAATAGTCGGCGACAGAATAACGCGACTCACCCACGCCAATGAGATGATAGGCAACGTTCACCGAGAACGAATGTTGTCTTATGTTTTAATAACTTTTTGTTTTTATTATTTATTTATTTTTTGTTAAATATTAAAGAAATAAATCTGCCAAAATATAACCTGTTAAAGTCGAAAATCACGTGTATATATTTTTTAATCACTATATAAAATATATCGATAATACAGTTTATTCACTGCAGTTGTTATCATGTTTATAAACGTGCATGACGTATGTATTGATGAATGTGTGTGTGTGCATGTGTGTGTAGTAGGTACTATATCATAGTTGTAATTAATACAAAATTACAAAAGTATATATTATGTAACATTATTTAACCGTACGTAAATAATTTTAATAGGAAATGTTTTTTTTTATTTCTATAATAACGAATCGTATTAATTTTGAACACAAATTTATTTATCAGTCTTTTCCTCTCGGACTGCCGTGATGACGTCACAGTTATCGGGTGAGTTGAAAAATATTTTATCAGTAAAAAAAAATCATAATGATGATCTAATAAATTGTAAATATATATATATATATAGGTATATATATTTAAAATACGAACGTGAATTCTACTATATATGGGAAAAACATATTTAATTGTATAGTCTTTAGTATATTATAATAGTTTTCGTAATCGGATCTGTGTTTAAATATAATATAATTAAACATAAGTATAATTATTAAAAGTATACGATTTCGTTTTATAATTTCTGTATTTCTATATTAATTGCATATTTATATAATATATAACCTAAACTGATTTATAATATATACTTTTTAGATTATTGTTTTAATTTAAAAGTTATCACAAAAAAATAAGTACAAAGTATTATGTTTTACTAACGTCAAATTTAGAATAAACAAAGAAAACAAATGAAAATTATATATATGGTATTTTAACGTATTCGAGAGATCACTCGGTTACCTATCTGATAAGTTAAATATATAGTTATCCAGAAATATAAATGAAATCTTAAGTTCTAAAGATAACATTGTAGCAGAAAAACTGTTACACAACTGTATGTGTATATACATATATATATATATATCACATACATACAAAACAGAGATATCCACTCATATTTTATGTATTTAAATTTGTTTGTATTTTATTTTTGTAGAAGCTGTATGGCATTTGGGGGTATACATCATATATTACAAAATACTACAGCATATTACAAACATGTTCACTTCAATTATTCAATTTTGTTTTGACAGTTTTTGACCGCGCGTGTTATATAAATTCAAATATCCTAAATGTTAATATTTTAATACATATTTATGTGTAAAAACACGCATATTCTGTCATGGTTTAGTGTTCTATATGGAATATTAGAATACACAAATCACCTTGGTAAACTTCGTGCATTTAAAAACAATTAGTCTAAAATACATATTCGTTAATGCTAAAAATCTTTATTACCATTAAAAAATAAATCTAATCATATAAACAAGAATTTTACGAATTGTATTAAGACAGTGGTATTTTGTAAGATGTATTGTGAAAGTAAACAAGTAAATTAAAGTGTCTAATAATTGATTGAAAAAAAAACTGTAATAGTTAAAATTTCTCTTCGAGAGGTTTTCTATACATATTATATATATATATATATATATATATATATATATATATAATAGACGTATAGATAACACTGTAGAAAGAAGTATGCAAAACGATATGGACGCGCCTTATTACAAATCAAATTGAACTAGTTATTGCTTTAACTCTTAGATAGTTATAATACATAAAGAATATTATTATACGTATATACAATATATACAGAGTGGTTTATATTGAAAATGTTAGTACATCATTTTTTGTCGAAAAATAATATTTTCACGTTAGGCTAGTTTTAAATATAAGTTTTAATTCAAAATTAACTTTATTAAAAAAAAATATGCTCGTATTATTTATTTATGCTCGTGTTAACATTTTAAATATAAAATATTCCAACAAGTATATTTATCAAATTATTGTATATTTTTTAAAATTAATTATATATAATATTATAAATTGATGTTCATTTGATGTTTACGTACAGTTTTTGAATTATTTTTAAAATTGTATCTAAAAACGTAATAATTATCATCACTATTTCATGGGCTTATGAAATAATTTTCTGTCTATGTAAGTTTATGTACTCGTCAGCAAACAAAATTAAATCAAAGTTTAATAACACTAAGGAGAACTTTTGATAAAAACAGCGTGTTGCACACACACATATAACTCATTTATAACACGCGATTTGAGGATTTTTTTACTTTGGTCTTTGACCCGGCATTGATTATATTATGTTAAAATAATTTTTTTCATTTAATATACCTTATAAAAGCACACTAACAGATTAAAACATAAAACTTTTCTTACATTGATTTAAAATACAAATATTTTTTTCCACGTTAGAATTAAATAGTAAATTGTACTGTGCAGTCGTGTTTAATCAGTTTTAGGTGTAACTAATAAATACAAAAATAAATAAAAAAGAATTCACCGAATACATATAATAATTTGTGAGATATATACTTCGAAAATAGAAAAATATTACAATATATAGTTTTGAAACAACTATATCGTTAAAATTACATAAAAAACATAATATATGTATTACATTATATGATAATGACGATTTCTCCTCGCAGCGTTTTATCAACATCCGCATGAAACGGTCATGCGCATCATATTATTTTGTATTATATTAATTACAATTGAAATATTAATGTCAATCGTGAGTCGCACTATACATATATTATAAAACATACAAATATATATGTGTATTATAATATTATAATAGAGTAATATAGCATTTATATGTATATATAGCGGGACTTATCTCGGTTTCGCTTGCGTTTGATAAGATTAGAACCAGGCCCGCTTAGAAATATATATATAAAATGAACTGACTGACGTTGAAACCGCATTCCCAGACGCGTGCAACGGAAAACGCGATGAGTAAAAAAAATATTTATATATATACATACATATTATAATATATATTATAATATTATGTGTCGGAGTCGTACATAAAATATGGTATAGTGGCGGGGAGTGTGTGTGTGTGTGTGTTGTGTGTGTTGTACGGTTACCGCGCGGTATAAAAAAAAGTTTTGTACACAATACCGCGCGGTTACGATATGTGGCGCGCGTTTTGATCCGTTTGCTTTGCGGCGCAAAGGCTCTCTTTTGACGACGACCACGCCTTTTTCAGTTCACGTCTGTCAACCACGCGTTATGGTTTCTGTTGAAACTGTTGTCGTTCCGTGTCAAACATAAACGTTAAAACAATATTATCGCGACGTGTGTTTTTTACGGGGTTTTTTTGCTTTTGTTTTTTCGAGTGCTACACACGTTATAGTACATGTACGAGCGGATCATTGCCGTACAACATATATTATTATGATATAATCACGTGTAATTTATTTTATTTTATTTTTTCGAACGCGTTTACTTTACGATTTTATACTTTCTACAGATCCGTATTGTAATATCATGTCAATATGATAATATCATGTGCGTTGTTTTTCGTATAATTATGTTCACGACGAAATAAATAATGAAACGACGAAAAAATGAACACCGACGGTGCAGTTTAGAATCACGACGTTATATATTGTTTAGACGGTAAATCAAATATTATTTATATGCGATTTTTGTACAAATTAGTACACTTTACCTCGCTAGCTTTCGCGTACCTACGTGTATTAATATATATTATATTACACACACGTATGTATGTTTAATATATAATACGCGTGTATCTGATCGACATCATGCGTTGTGTTTCCCGTTGCGTAAATACTCAACTTAAAGGTCAAAGGATATCATCAAGCAGCAGCGTTACTATATATCTATCTATACATATATATTAATGAGTTGCTCGGGATCCAAGTTCGATTTTAAATATTTGTTCAACAATATAATATGCATACATATATAGCACTGTAATAATATCATATTATACGACACGGTATAATATTCTAACGTATTACCGCGTGCGTGTGTTCGAACATTATATAACAATTTGCTCGCAGGTTGATAATTCGTACTTGTAAATTTAATAAATATGTTCGGTATTATATGCGCTATCCATAACATTTTACGGTTAAACAATCGTAATAAAAATGTCGATATAGTATTATATATATATATATATATAATTATAATTATTGACAATTAAAAATATATGTTCTCTTTAGTATTGTATAAGTATAAAGTTTATTTTTAAATGTGTAAGTTATAATTCAACTAAATTGTACACTTTTATTTTTTTGTATATTGTAAACTTGATTTTTGTTTTGAGGATTATTGATTTTTACTGTAATATATAATATTCACGCGTACTACTCGATTATTAAATTCGTAGCGCTCGATAAATATTTCCCAGAATATGTATTATTAATTATTTATTCAATTCTACGAAAATTCGTATATCAATAATCGCTTGATTATTCGAATATATGACATTGACTCGTATTTGGACTTTTTTTCGTAACGAATAATTGAAATAATTTAAAAACATTTTTTTTCGATTTACAATATATATAAAATTTGCTGTGAGTACTAAGTTATGATAGCTGCAGAGGCGTATTTTGTATCAAATACAAATTTAATATTTAATGTTCTATGTTGAAGAATATATATAATCTACGATCAGTTATGCGTTGGTATTAGCATTGATTATAAATAATTGTTTATAATTTTATTTATTTCAATGGTGTTGTATTAAGTAATACGAATGCGAAAAGCGAATTTCGACAATAATTCGGAAAATGCTGTATATATTTCGATTGATTTTACAGATAAAATTGTCGAAAACAGCGTGAATATATTCTATACAATGTAGATATGCGCATGCAGCAGCTGCAATGTTAAACAACTAGTAAACGGAATTTCGCGTTTTTCTCTGCCGTAAATTAATGTTTTTAACATTTTGATTTTTACTTATTGCTACTGCAGCCAATAATGCCGTAACGGCGTGATGTACGCATATTTTTGAGGTGTGATTTAAAAATTGTACGATTCCTTATACTGACTAGGCGCGTAAGTTAATGGGACTGCCGAATGTTCCGTATTATTTTTGAAACGCCCTGTATGTATATTTGAACATAATGTAATATGTATTACAAAAACAATCCGAACGCGTGGTCGGACACAATGTTAGGATCCCCTGAGCGTTTTTAATCTCGTGAATTATTGTTATAATGTTATAATGCGATACACACATATATTTTGTAGACGGCGGTTTGAAAATTATATTATAATGAAAATTATAATATAATACGCGCAGCCATATGTGTTTTGGTGAGTTCCTCCTCGCGATTATTATTTATTATAATGTATATCGATATACCGATTTATAAACGTCTGTATAGCATAACGCTCGCCCGCAATGTATACTGTATATTTTATCACACCAGATAAGGCTGTTTGCTCCAACTAAAAGGCCAAAGATCGTGTTTGCTCGTTATCTCGCGGGCTCCGCGCCGGGCTTAGGAGGTCATCCGTTTGCATTTGGTTCGACCTTTGCGCGCGCGTGCGCGCGCCCTGCCGATATATTTATTTAAGAGTCGACGACGCACTCGAATACGCGCCAGTTCTCCGTCGGACAGATAAGCCGAACGGTGTCGGGCGTGTATACGTACCGCAATAATTAATATTAATATAACATTATACGTTTACTATATAATATATAATATTATTAGGTGTATATACCTATACGCGGTGTTCGGTCCGAGTTCGTCAAAATTTTTTCCGTTTTTTGTTTTCTCGCTTACTGTGTATAATATCGTCGTAATTTTTATTCGTTTCGTTTAATTATTATAAATAAATAAATAAATATTTATATATATATATATATATATATATATATATAATATATATATATATATATATATATATATTGTATATTAGAAAAGATCGTTAAAATAATGATGAACTTTGGTTATTATCGTTATTTATTTATTAATTAATTATTATTATTATTTTTGTATTTTACATTTTTACACGTAGGCATGCTCTTAGCGAACCCTTAGACGTCGGTGGTACAATCATTCAGGTACACGTCTGTTACTCGCTGGATTAATAACTACTGTCTCCGTTGTCTGTACACGCATTAGGACAGTGAGTTTATAATATTATTGCATGTTCTTAACGAAATTATGTTCACTCGTATAGTTCTATTAATAACTTTAGGTAATCGGTTTTGTATTCTCGCGTACGATACGTGTATATCGTTTTTGCGCACTCGCGACTTTTTAAAATTATTTAAATTTATTTGTTTACACTTTTTTCATATATATATATATTATGTATTTGAACAATGTTCAAACAGCTTATGTAACTTCCTTCTTTGCAATATATTATTACATGTTTTTCATTGATTACTTTTTTAAAGTATTTAGGTATTACTATTATTTATATAGTGTTTAGGAGGTACCTATATTAGGTACACCTATATATAATGAATTATTTACCAAAAAATAAAAACATAAAAGAAATATTGTTTATTCATTTGTTTTGGGGTTTTTAACTCATTCACTTATAAAATTTGTTTTTAATTAAGTATAATTTTAAGTTGTCGATATATATGTGTTTATAATTTTAAGATGATGAAACACGAACAGTGAGTTTATATTATAATTTTAACGAGTTTATATAATAGGTATGTTACAATATATGTAGTTAGATAAGATATTTTAGTTTGTACAAACATATTTAACGTACGTTTCCGATATATTTTGGATCTGTTAACGTCTTACTTGGGCAGGATTAGAGTGATAATTTTTGCACGTCTAATACTGTCAGGTAATGATGTCCTCAGATAACCATAAATCATCTTCGAAAACGTCATCTGCTACAGCCCATCCACCACAACTCACAAAACCAAAACCATAAAATACAAAGGTAATTTTTAAAGTATTTAGGTAAATAGCTACTATTACATCAGATATTAGAAATTTATTTATTTCATAAGATGTATGTTGTATAAATGTATATATGCGATGTTTTGTTATACATGTAGTACTTTTATAATTTCTGATTATTTTAAAACAAAAAACAAGAAAAGAAAAAATACACAATTTTCTAATTCTAAAAAGTTAATAATATATAACGATCAAATAAGAAAATGCAATTACTGTAGGATTTTAATCTAATATAATATAATCAATAATTATATACATAATTGATTTATAGTATTTTTTAAGCATACTTTTAATTGAACATATGTTTATATACGTAATGATGTGTTTTTGTTATAATATAATTATGTATATATGTATAAATATATATATTATGTACCCTTAATCGTATATTGAAAAACATGTCGTTGTTCTGTAAATGTCTTATTATAATTTTAAAACAATTTTTTTCTTAATTTTAATTATCTTATTTATCTATTTTGTTATTGTTGTATTATTTTAATCATCATAAAATATAATATTAATAGAAATGTATTATGCTTAATGCGTGTATATGTGTGTGTGTGTGTGTGTGTGTGTGTGTGTGTGTTGTGTGTGTGTGTTTGTGTGTGTGTGTGTATTATCTTTATTTATTAACATACAAACGTTTTAATAGCCATGTTGCTTTTTCTGAATAAAGAAAAAAAATCTGATTACATTATTTTATTAGTATTTATAAAAGATGTGAATTATATACGCGTATACATTTTATTTATCTGTATAGTACAAAGGTAACAAATATAATATATATAGTTTAACTAGAATCAGTCATTGTGCGTTAAATATTTAAAATCACGTTCGGAATGTTGAAAAAAAATATAATCAAAATGTTGATGAATATATTATGGATTTATACCCGGTACGTTGTGTATGTACTACCTAAATCGTTAATAAATAAATTAATATATACACACTTCTGTTCTGAGTTAATTGAATTGTCATCACACATAATTACGTGCATTATATCAAATCCGAATAGGATTTATACAATTCATCGAATTATATTACACACAATTTCGTTTTTTTAACTATTCGAATTTTGTATTAATTCGATCTCAAATTTTTTGAATTAAATTTCATATATCTTTTTTTCTAGTATATTAAAAAGCTAGCGAATAAAACACAAAATATTTTAAATGTTAATAATACACACACATGGATATATTTGGATTGCCGAGTACAGCATTACGTCAGTGTTGGTTAAGCGTAGTCTGACACAAATTATGTTTTTTAATGTTTATTGTTTAGTAGGATGAAATCAGATGCGGGTGGTGGAAACATGTGCGAGCCAGATATTAGTGTCATCAAAGATTTATGAATGACTTCGAAATACCTCCTGGCCAAAAGAATTTGACATATCATCAAATAAGTATAACCAAACGGTCCACACGTATATATAGTGTAACAATTTATATACAAAATAATCTATAGTGAACAACAGTCCGCGATAATATATAGTAAAATACGTACAAGTATTATATACGTATATATGTATTTAGGTATAGTTTTATATTTTATATTTATATTTATAATTGACGAACAAATTTAACACAGGTCTCAATAATTATTTAATTTTCCTTTGTCAAATTAATTAACTTATTTTATTTTATAACAATACTTTATTAATAATTATAATTATTTTATTTACAATATTTTTACCGAATTTGTAATGTATTTTGTTATAAGTGTATTAAAAATTTACAATTAAGTACTATTATAATTTTCAAAAATATTTTTGTAGTTCTTAATAAATGTAAATATAATATATACTATAATAATATTATACATTTTTTATATATATATACAATTCTATATGAATGCATAATATTTTTAAAATTAATTCAACATATATAAAGAATCTAAATCGTTTAATCCACGATTTTACAAGTTGAGGTTGTAGACTATTGAAAATAGTTATCTATAAACATCACTATTATATAAAAGTTAAATATACTTATCAACCGATCTATTCTTGTAAAATTGTGAAATGTCGAAGGTTTCTTATTTCTGAAACCACGCGGAATAATGAATATTAAACAATACAGATGTAAGATGTTTGATGTAAACATATCACAGTATATATATATACATGTTTGTGTGTAAGTGTGTGTGTGTATTTCTTATCGATGCATCACATTACTGTTGTTTTATAATTTAAAATTTGAATACAAAAATCAACATAAACACAATGAAAAACAAATACAATTTTCGTGCGGTTACCACGTGATAAACCTATTATGTAATAAGTTAAATGTTTGTTTAATTTTACTTATAATCAGTACTATTTATATATAAATACATGTATATTAAAATTTAAATATCCTCTTTTTTATCTTTCTTTCTTATATTATAATAAAAATGAAAATTTACGAATATATTATATTTAATTTTTTCTAATTTATTACAATAACTATTTCCAATTTAGAATAGCCGAGTAGTATGGAGGAAAAATATTTTATCCCAAATTTTGACTGTACTACAAGGCTCTTCTAAACTTTATAGTGGTAGGGATTTAAACTATACACTTATGTGTTAGCTTATATAATATAATAACTTATTAAGTCATAAGTGTATATAAATTAAAGTTATTGCAAAATAATAATTATTAATTATGTATTTAAAATAACGAACTTTTTTTTAATGTAAATATTTGATACTTATTTTGAAATTATGAGTCCAATCAGTAATTATTAAAATAGTATTAAGTTATCAAGATTTAAAACTATGATAATTATTTTACTGTTGTATAATGCATCCTCCCTGAAACGAATACACATATTAGTATTTATACTTTATAATATACCCTACAGTGATTGTAGTTGAAAAGAATTGCAATGTGTAATAGAAATTGTTTTTGAGGTACACTGCATATTAAATTGATGATCCTTATTGTTATTACTAAGCACCCTTTTATATATAATTTCATAACACTACTGTGGCAGGCACTCATATATACTAATCGCCAATTTAAATAAAATACCAGCATTTCAGGACTTCAATTGGTAGACAAAAAAAAAATATATAATAAGAAAAATACGCTGAAAAGCGAGAGTATACTACCCAGCTCTTGTGAAGGCTGTGGCAAACACATGTGTCGAAACATAATAATAAATGAACAAGCTGTCTAAATACACACAGGGTGGGGGAGACACATACGGGCTATATTATATTGACTTTATTAAACGGCACTCATTCCTGTTGGCTTCCGTTTAAATTACATTAATTTGTGAGATATTTTCAAAAAAAACTAATATTTCATACCGGGGCCGTAGGCTGGGCCATGATGGCGTTTCAAAAAAAGATTTTCGCAAAATTAAACCGTTCATGACTCGTTGAAGCACGCATAATACATTAGGATATATTTTAATATTTAATATTATATTATACTTAAATTGTAGATATATTTCAATTTTTAATAGAGAATATATAAATAACGCATAATATAAATTATAAAAAAAAAATTACATAATTTATAGTATATAAATGTTCTAGCCTATTTGTTTAACATTTTAAAAACTATCAATAATATTGTATCTATGGAAATTGAATATGTTATGTAAATATATACTATATGATAATTATCATTATAGTACATAGTGTTTCTAAATCCATCTCTTATTGTATACTTTTCAAGACAAATAATACAGTTTGGAACTTACTATATTTACTTGAAAAAATTGAAAATTATTTGGTTTTATAAATTGCATAATTAATAAAACATATATAATTAAAAAATTAATTTAAAGAAAGCGTTTAAAAAGTGTAATTACTTCATCATATGACATATAAAATGTTTTTATATACCTATTAACTTAGTGCAGAGTATCATGTCTGGTACACAAAATAGTAAAAACTATTCTAGGAAGTTCGGTTTAGATAGGTATAATGTTGACAATCAATTTATTTAATTTGAAGAATTAATTACAATAAAAAAACATTATATACCTATTGAACATAATATTATTTCAAATATATTGTTGAACATGTGTTATCTGTAATACAATTGTAATGCAATAATGCAATGTTTCTTTGTTATTGTTAATAATATAACATTTGCTTAGTTCAGTTAGAAAAATATGAATTATTAATAATTGAAGTATAATGTTAATACTTATTTTTGCTTAGACTTTGTGACAAAATATGTCTAATTTTTAATTGTTGAGTCTCAAACGAAATGAAACTTTTAATTTAACTTAAATAGGTAAAAATATTAATTAACTGGCCTAACCATAAGAATAAAAATGGTTGAAACTTAAATACATTATATTATTAAAAAGTCAACAATCAAAAAATGATCAAAAATATAAGCTATACTTATAATAATAAGATTAATATGTTGATCATTAAATTTATATATATATATATATATTAAATAGCTTTAAACATTATAATTATATAATATTATCAAGAAACTAGACAACAAGATAACTATTCATGTTAACTATTTGTTGACACGAATCTATACATAAATAGATATACGAATAACAGGTACCTACTGATTTTAAACATTTATAGTATAATATATAAATGTCGAGTGCTCACAGTTTACTAAAGTGTATATAAAACATTTTAAATATTTGAAATAAAAAATTGTAGAACAATTTTAATTTAAAAAATGTAAGTTTTAAAACTGAAAAAAATATTAGAAAAACAAGTTCAAACATACAATACATATACATGTATTTATTAAATTATTCAATCAAAATATGTGTAGATACTGAATTTACCAAATTATTACTTATATATATTTGTAGTTAGTTATTTGTTTTGTAGGCGCAATAAAAAACAATTTTATACCTATATCAGTTGTAAAATTAAATACTAAATTCTACCGCAAAACCAATTAATTTAAAAAAGTAACATAATATATTTTTATACGTTTTCAATTTACTCATTCTATATACTCATGCAATGGTATTTAAAGAATATAACACATTTTTAAAACATCGTATGTGTACAAATTATATATAGTCAAATAAAAACTCAACAGTGAAAAAGCCTGAAAAAACTTTAATTTTCGAAATTTAAAAAACGATATACAATTACACAATAGCGTCAGTTTCGGTGGGAGAAAGTAAAATATAATTTTACTGTGAATAAACCTTGGACTTATTGGTCACACTGTTAGCGCTTCTATATAAGGCTTATCAGTTATCATTGAGATAACGATTCCTTATAGAGGGTTTTCTTCCTTCAGTGCTGCCATTTCAGAGGGTAAACGTATAATTGTACTTATGAGTTGTAATGTAATAAGTGATAGTATAACATAAACATTGATATTAATGTTGTTGAATATTGATAGTGTTTATCAATCAACCGAGTATTATCTTAATAGATCTACGAAATTTATTTTACAATTTTCATATTTATTATTTAGTTATTACAAGATAAATTAATTAATAACATTTGTTTAGTTAAATACGTTAATTCAATTTTAGTTTTAAAATTGTCATATTGTTAAATGGGTGGTAAAAAAGAACCTTCGTATGTATTTGACATTCATAAATTAGGTATGTGAATAATTATTTATTTTTGCCTTGGTATTATGTTTTAGTAAAAATCGAGTATACGAAAAAGAGCGCAGAGATCGTTTAAATGTTAGCTTTGAAGAATTGCGTACTGTTCTTCCACAGTCAGACTCCAACGCTTCACTTGGTAAAGCAGATGTTATTAACCATGCAGTTGATTTAATCCGTGTATTGCAAACTGAGAAATTAAAGATGTCAAATATTCATAGTAAGTGATATTATCTTATTAAGCTATTATAAGTAGACACTAAATAAATCTTAAGTAATATTTTCTTGTTACAGGAAAAGAATTAATTCGCTTACAAAATAAAATTTCCACATTATATACAAGAATTAAACACCTTGTATCTGTATTAAAAGAATCGAAAATTGCAATACCAAAAGATAAATGTGTTAAAAAGACATTTTTAAAAGTAGGATTAAAAACAAAACAAAGAATAGAATCTAGTAGCAGAAGTAGTTCTGTAAACAAATTGAAAAAGAAACCAAAATTAGCTCCAAAAGTTAAGCCTATATCATTGGTATCTAAACCTGTTGGTATACCTGTTTTAACATCAACTAAACCAACATTTATTTTACCTAATGGACATTTGATAAAAATTGATACTGCGCCTATTTTACCTCAGTCACAAATAATATTTGATGTGCCTAAAATACTTTTATTACCTGATTATAAAAATTCTGAAGTATTAATTGCTCCAAAAAAGAATGATGGTACTGTAACTACATCTGTAAATAAGAGACCTATACCATCATTAGCGACATATAATAGATTATTGAAAGAAACTAATTTTTTAAAAAATAATCAAGTAGAAATATCTGATGACACAAAACTAAACAGAGCAACTGAAAACAAAATTGAATCCAATAAAACGCAAGTAGTTGAGAAACACATAAATGATAATAAAATAGAAGAAAATAACAAGCATAATGGTTTAGAACCAGTGAAATCATATGATAATAAATGTACTACGAGTCATACGATTGAAGCTATTGTCAAAGACATCAATCAAGATAAGAATGAAAAATCAGTTGAGAGAGAAAAAATTGTGACAAGTGGAGTAATTTGTGATGGTTCAAAAAATGAATTAAAATCAGTTGAACCTGAAAATATAATTAATAATGATAAAATGACAACTGAAATTCCAGAATGTTTACCTATGACACAAACTACATCATCTGTTGTCAATTCATTAAGTATATTAACTGAAGAAAATCAAAGAAAGTCAATGGAAACAGCAAAAAGCATTATGTCCTGTTTTGATGACATTCGATTGCCAATACCAAATACAGATTTTTCTACAGATTTATTTAGTTCTCTTCAAGGGCCAGTTGGAGGACATCATGCTGATTCTATGTCTCCCACAGAAGCATTTCTTCTTTCTTTTCCTCTTGTTTCAACTTCAAAAAATACTAATATTCTAAATGAAACTGAACAAACTGAATTGCATTCGGCTACACCAACAACAATATTGCAAATTGGAAATTTGCAATCTCCGGCTACAGAATTATTTCAGAAGAATGTTGATAATTGTGAAAAAAATCAAATTAAGGATAAAATGAAAGATCAATTTAGTTTCAACGATAAGCCATATTATAATAATGGGTATATAGATATCAATAAAAAGAATGATGAAATGTATGGCTATAAAGAAGTTAAGAAGTTAAAGGCAATACCTCCACCACAACCAACAGCTTCAACATATAAAACCACATACAATGATTTTTCTTCATATTATAAGACAACACAATCAAATTCAGATCTTTGGAGATATACTAATTGCAACTCATTTGATAAAAATATTAATAAAAATATTAAAAAGACTGATAAATCTACTTCTACAGTGTCTGTGAACAATGTTCCATATGTGCCTTATGACTTAAATACAATTAATACAACTACATATATTGATACTGAAAGTTATCATGAAGTATGGCCTCATAAACCAAAACAGAAAAAAAAACAAAATGAAAAGAATGTTCCAGTTAATTGGATGACAGATAAAGGCTGTCAAAATTCTTATGCTAAAAAAGATGACTATAGTTATCAAAAGAAAAACAATTATGATATGTCTTTTGATTTACAGACTGAACCTAAACAAACATATTCATGGTCACCATCTAAAACTATCCCTTTATTACCTCATTTGGATACAAATATGCCTTCAACACTACCGACATTAGTGGGAGATTTAGCTTTGAATATTAATACTGGCCCGAATACTCCATTTGATCAAAGAGTATATGAATGTAATAAGAAAAATGATAATATAATAATTCCTGTTACAAGTACTGAACAAAATATGTTTAATTATAAGTCTCGTTCTGTTAATTCAAATTTCCTATCTGTCAGTCAGTTAGTAGAACAACCAAAGTCCAATGATAAACGAAAAGGAAGAAATTGTGCAAAAGATTATTGTTGTGTATACCAAAATCAGAAAACAGAGAAAGACTATTATCAACATCAAACTAAACAATATTATCCTGAGATTAATACGTTTGAACAAGATCAGTCTTGGGTACGATCAAAGTATTCACATGATTCTAGTAGATCGACTAATCACAGTGCTGAGTCTTTAATTAGGCATCAACAAAAAAATGCTTCTATATTAAAAACAGGTTCAAAAAATCAAAATGTAATCAATAAGCAGACTACTTGTTATAGAACAGGGCAAAAAACAAATTATAATAACAATGAAAATTTTGGCAATTACTACAATCAACATAATAGCAATTATTTGTACGATAACAGAAATGATTTAGACAGACAGTCATCTGCATATCAAATACCAACCAATTTCTATACACCTCCGACAACAACAAAACATAATATTTCAAATTATATTCCATTACCTACAACATTTAGCATGGCAAGTTCCAGTTATAATAAACCAGTACAACATTTTACACAAAACACAAATAACTATTATAATAACAGCAGCAATGTGAATACATTAACTAACTTCAATTTGAGTACTATATTTCCAGAAATGATTGATAAGGTAAATAGTAGTTATTGCTATTATTATTGTATAAATTTGTTTATATTTTTACTTAACACATTTTAGGAACCAAATATCACGTCTCTAGGTGCACCAACTAAAAATAACGAATTTGATGTTTTGAATAATTATGGAACTAATTTACATTCATCTTATTAAATGTGAACTAATTACGTGAGTTTTAATAACTAATATTTATGTCACAGTAAGATAAGTAAGGGATTTGATGTTGAGGGAGTAAAGAAGGGTAACTAAATATCAGATGAGGGATATAGCAAATAGTCTCAGAGTTATGAAGAGTACATAAAGCGTAGTTATTTAATGATAATTTATAGGTATGAGAAAGAATAAGGGTGTGATCAATAAGGAGATAAGAAAAAGAAACAATTATTTTTTTATTAAGATTTAGGTTATTAGACCATGGTTGAGAAGGGATGGAAGGATTAATGCTTTTATACCATCTGGAAAAATTTGTTGGTAAACTTAAGACCATAATTTATTAAAATAAATTTTGAGTACAGGACAGAATTCGGTTCTCTTTTTTTTTTATATTAAATTAAATTAGAAGGAAGACAGCATAACGATGAGGTGGATCTAACTAGTGAGTCAGCGAGTTCATGCCATAAATTCTGGAATAACCGGATACCCATAAAAACTGACTCTCAAAATCACATTAAGCCAGAGTGAATAGAATTTTCTTAATTTAAAGAGGAGAGGAGAGGAATGAGAATCGAATATAGCAACTACAAGTGCGTGTAAAAAAGAAAGAGAATTTGAGGCAATTAGAAATTTATTAGGTGCTAAGGGTAGAAATGAGCTGGAGAGCTTCAAAATTGGCAAAACATTCGGCAGTAAATGAAAAAGTGATGGGGGAAGATTATTAGAAAATAAAGCATATTATTTAATATATATATTTTATAACTCATTAACCATTATCCTATAAATTATAAGGTTTACAGTATACAAACTATTTATATTATATTTTCTTATCCGAACCTAAATTATCTATTTTACAATTTTACAGGTTATTAATACCCATAAGGATAAGTTAATAATATTTATTAATTACAATTTATCTGAACTGAATTCATCTACATTATATATACCAGTTTAAAAGTTCAACACTTTTTGAATATCTGTCTATAATTATTGGATAATCGGAAGAAAAGCCATTTATTCAAATTTATGTTTGAATCAATATTAAATGTAAACATATACGTTTTGTTTAATAAAATGATAATTACGTATATTAATATTATTATTATAATTATTTATTTTTATAGGTATTGATTTCAGTTGATGTGTAATATATAATATGTTTGAAAAATGTGTATGTCAAAATAGTAGCAGTAATAATTCTTTTGAAAAATTATGAAAATGTTTAAGAAATAAAAAAAAATATTGATTTTTTTTATTGGGATAAATTAGCAGGTAATATATCAAAATTGTATATTATTTATTTTTAACATAAATTATAATATTGTATTTGGTTTTATAGAAATCATTAATGACTTAACTATCAAACACCAATGTAGAAAATGAACATCATCCGTGACTTATACTAAGTGTACAGTATAGTAATCATTGTCCATCATTGGTAATATATGATTTATTATGATCATGTGTCAAGTTTTTCAATTTTTACAATTTTAAGGAAACCTATCAAAAAATGAATAAAATTGTCAACACATTAATTTTGAATTTTCTATTTCCAAAAACAGTGCAAAATACTTGAAATTGTTACCGATAATATATTCTAGTATTAAACTTATATGAAAATATTTTCAAATATATTTCGTTCGATTTTTAAATACTTAAATATAACATTTTGGTAATTATTTTTGATGTTTAATGTTTGAATATCAAAAAACTCCGACTAAATATTGAAAATTACTGACGTCTAAATCTATCAACAGTTTACTAATAATTAATAAATATGAAGTTTTAATTTTTTTACTCATATTTTAATAAAATTAATTATATAATTTTACCCTTTAAATATTTTTTTGCTAATAAATGCATAAATATTTTTTCATAAATAAATACATTTTCAGTAAAATAAAAATCTAGGTTAACTACAATTTGTTCAACAATTTTAAGCAAAACGTTTAAATAATGTATTATATATTAAAATTATAAATCAGTAGATGTTATTAAAACACAACACATACATTTTGTATGCATAGAATATAACTTGTTTATATTCCATCTTGGAATATTAAAAAAAGATCATTTTGGGTTGATGTATTGAATAAAAAAAATAAACATTATCTGAACGTCAAAAAAATTAGTTTTATAATTTCATAATCAAACTCATTAATAAAGAAAAAAATATAAATAACTAAAATAAAATAAAAACTAAAGAAGTCCTTCCATTTCTTGCATAAATTGCATATATGCATCATCTTTAGTCTGTTGTCCAGCTTGTTGATTATTGGCAGCAATATTAGATTTATATTCAGCTGCTTTGTGTTGTTCCCATGCATTATCACGTTTATTCGGTTTACCATCGTCTCTTTTAACTCGAATGGATGTGGGCAAAAATCGTGTGATATCAGCAGCAAGATTTCTATTATAAATTAATATAGTGCGCATATGATTATTATAAAATATTACAAAAAGAAAATGTATAAGTTTAAAATATACCTCATTTTTGGTTTCGCTTCAATTGTAGAACCAGTGTGTTGAGGTTCATCACGATTAATCAGTTGTGGTTCAGCGCTTACAATATTTGGTGTCGCAGCAGTAGCAGCAGCAGCAGCAGCAGCAGCAGCAGCAGCAGCAGCAGCAGCAGCAGTATTCATATTGTTATGCATACCAGAATTATATCTCATCATTCTTGGTGGCATGCCAGGAGGAGGTCCTGGAGGTAATCTTACATGCATACGAGGTGGTAAACCGGGTGGAGGTCCAGGTGGTAACATGGGCGGCCGACCAGGCGGTGGGCCTGGAGGCATTCGACCAGCAGGTCCACGATATGGCATAGGAGGAGGGACGCCGACTGGCAAACCTATATATATAAGTTATAATTTATTTAATCCACAATTTAATTCTTATATTTCAATATTAAATATTGAATATACTTGGAGGTAGTCCAGGAGGTAAATGTCCTGATGGAGCAGGCAAAGGTAATGGGATTTCATTAGAATCTTCTTGTTTTCCAGAGGAACTTCTTTTTTGAACTTCATCAATCTAAATATAAATAAAATTGTATGAATTAGTAAAGGATATATACAATAATGTGATTATTGCTCACCTCTCTCATAAACATTTCTATATCATCAGTCGTTTTATTTTCTTTGCCAGGATCCTCAGTTTCAGCAAATCGCAATGTCCGCGAACGTTTTGGAGCTTTATTTAAATGTTAAAATAAATTTAATAAGTAATATTAATTGTTATTGTTTAATAAAATTGGTTACCAATTTCGTCATCACTAGAATCATCTTCGTAGTTATCATCATCTTTTTCTTCGTCTGTTAATGTAGGTGGTACTCCTGGGGGTACACCAGGTGGTCGTTTTTTGGTACCAAATATTGGCGACATTGGCGGACTACTAAAAAGTACAACCATTTATTTATAAATAATTATTTATAATAATTAAAAATAATATATATAAATACTAACTTGTATAATGGAGGCTTTTTTAATATTCCAACTGGTGATTCATTAGAATTATATCCTATATCTGAAGCGGGTAATGGAATATTTGATGTCATTACAGGCAATGGAATTTCATCAACTGATACTTGTTGAGCTGTTTTTACAGCATCAAAATAGGATATTAATTTAAAACGACGTTTCTCATACTCAGATTCAGCTCGTTTGATTTCATGATATTTATCGAGTTCATCTTTAACCTAAACATAATTTGTATTTTTTAATTAATATCTAAACATTAAGTTATTGATCAAATTAATGTATAAAATATATATACTAAAGTCAAGAAAATCAATGTTTAAGTACTTACATACATTTTCATGACTCGGTCAAATGTTTCTTTAAGTTTTCTTCTTTTTTCTCTTAAAACTTTTTCATTTAGAGGAGATGGCTGTACTACATTATATTCTACACACAAAAGATAGCATAAAGTAATTGAAATTGAATAATTTTCATGAAAAATAATATATTTTTGTTTACATTTTATTTTTTAACAATTATAAAAGTTATCTTTTTAAGTAATAAATGTTTACTGAAATTATTTGCTTGTTAGAACATTTTTATAACTTATATGATCTAAGTCTCAAGAAAATTTAATCAGACAGCCAGAAAAATGATGTGAGCAATTATATAGACTCATTTTGTTAGCCATCCAAGTATGTTCTCTTATAACGCAGAGTAAAATAGATACATTTTTAACTTATAGCATAGAATAAGAATATAATAACTTAAAATAAATGAATTACAAAATAAATAAGTTATATAATTATATAAAATATTTGATATATTTTTACATACTATATTCTCTAATTTTACAGTAATTATAAACAGCTTAATTTTTAAATAACGCTAGTGTATTGAACACTTACTATACCAAAAAATACAATTAAAAATTATTTACCCATTTGATCAATTTTTTCCATTTCAGCAAGAATTTGTAATGGATCTTTTCCTTTAAGTACAGCAGTTCTCACGATCATACGTTGTTTTTTATTTTTCTTCAATTCTTTTTTTCTAGCTTCTTTTCCTATTATATTTTACAAAAAATTTATTGTAATTTTGTATACTTCTAGTATACATTATAGTTCTTTTGTATAATTCTAGTATAAAGAATGTACTTACTTGCTTGATCAGTTGGATTCATATATTTACCACTTTTAGTGGTGTTTATAGAACGTCTCCCCATGTTGGTTATTTTTTGTAATTAATTATTAGTTAATAGTAAATATAACTTAGTTAAAGGAGGTATAGTAAGAAAAATTGACAGTAAATTTAAATAAAAGAACTTGACTCATAACAACAAATCAAACCTGTATTTTATTTTTATTGGAAAACAGCATTATATGATAGTAAGTAAACAAAAAATTGATAAGAGTTCTGAGTTATCACATCTCAATGGGGAATAGTAGACTATGACAAAATATCAAAACTTCATTGTAACTGGCTAACGAAACATCGAAATTGTTATATTTTTACGTATGACGTAATACGTATTTTGACGTATTTTACATTGTTTTATTCATTAGGCTTACAATTTTCACAACGATAAATAATAAATTATATATATTTTATTTGTATTAGAGTATTAACGCTGATAATATATTATAAGCAAGACTGGACACTAACTAATAGAACCAGTGGCGCAACCAGGAAATATTTTCGGGTGGAGGGGGTTGGGGTTATAATTTATCCATGTATATTATATTTGTATATTATACACTAAAAAATATGAATTTAAGTTTGTAGTTGGGGGGGGGGGTTGTAACCCCACTGGTTGGGCCACTGAGTAGAACGTTTAGAAGTTAAATTAGAAATTTCTTTAGTTAGTAATTTTTAACTTTTGACTAGTTACTTTATTTGTATATAAACGGGATAACATAACTAGTAATATTTTACATTGTATGATTCTAACTTAACCTCGTTAGTAAAAATAATTTAGTAAAGTTTTTTCAAATTTTAGTTATACAAATATTTATACATTTGAAGACATTCAAGGTTCCAATAGAAACGGAACAAATGTGAAGTGATAACCATTTTACATGTTGTATCCTATAAATAACAATATAAATACATATTCTTATATTGCTTTTAAATATGCTTACATTAACATAACGCAATGACTTTTAGTGTTCTTATAGAACGCCTTTTCAGTGGAGAGTAACTATTAGGACCAAGACGAGGTTTCATTTCAGACAAGAACTTTGAAGTATTTTTATTTTTAAAATTTAATAAATATCATAAAATATAGTAGAGCACTTGTGACTGTTTTAATTTAAATTTATAAACCCAAAATCACAAAAATATTATACACTTTAACCGCGTATTTCAATAACTACATTATCATCATCAGCGCGAACTTGACCACGAACTGGATAACGAAGTGTAAATTTTAGACTTGGGTTTTAATATTTTAAACACGTTGATGGACAGTAATAAAAGTATTTTATGAAAACCTATCCCAAAGCATTATTTTTTCATTACTGCTATAATAATAATTTGTTTTGGTTTGCTATGGTAATACTGATCTTATACATCATAATATTTATTTACACATATACAAATCAACAAGTTACTGTTGTAGTAGTAATGCGTTTTAATTTTAATTATTTAATATATTTATAATATATATATATATATATATAATAATTATTGACCGATACGAATTGTTGATATTAAAAATCATAATCTGTAAGCTCAACTTGAAAATTAAAATGGCGGGATTGCGAATACCAAGGACAATATAAATGGAAATCAGATGTCAACCATGTTTGGTGTTTGCCACATATTCGGTCGGCGTCGTTCGTAATTTTTTTTTCCAATTGTTAAAATAGTTGATAATTTTTTTTTTTGTTCTTAGTTTCTTGGATTAAATGAGTTGTTTGACAGGGATATAGGAACGGACAAGTCGACTTGTGAAGTCGGCGGTTTCAATTGACGTTTATTAAGAACTTATCGATAACATTTATTTTGTTTGCTGTACATTTTCTACGATTTATTCGTCAGTATTCTCATTCTCAAAAATCTATTCGCATTTTGCATAAACACGTAAGTAATCATTAATATTTTATGTTATGTGATTGCGTCAATCGATGATGTGTACCAACAATTGTATAGTATCTAATAGTTATTACGGTTACGCAAAATGTTTTGTGTGTAAAAGATAATCTATAGTTATTATATTACTACATATAAAACAAAACGCCTGAAAATTTTAAACAGATTAATGTTTATTTAAAAAAATAATTTTCCTTTGATTTTATTAAATTAACCTTTGTAATTATTAAATTATAGTAAAATAGTAAATATTTGCTAAAACGTGTTTACTTTTCATTTTAAATGTAAAACAATTAAATTATTATAGTCAACATGTATTAATTTAATAACTTTTGGTGGGATGTAGAATATTAAGTGGATAATTGATTGGTATTTAATTAAAAAGTATATTTCCATTAAAATATAAATTGAAAAATGTTGTCATTCATATTTACTATGTAATCTACATTAAAATTACTTAACATTAAATTACTTATTAATTTGTGGATAAAGTACTTTGATAATTATTTATTATTGTTATGTAGGCTTTTGAATGATTTTTGAAGTTGATACAAGAATGTTTTAAACTATATTTTAAGTACATTTTATTATTTATTATAATTTTAAATGCTATTAATTTTATAATAAATTCATCATTAATTTTGTAGGTTTTTTCCACACAATTGTGGTAATTGGGATAGATAGTTGTGATAGGGTGATTATAATAGCTTTAGTGTCAGTTCTCAATGAGACGTGCAAGTTATGGTGGTGTTAGTCGTGGAGTACCAAGAGGTAACAGCAACATGATCAGAGGTGAGAGTTACAGCAGCCGTGGTGGTGGTGTAGGAGTTGGTGGAAATAGCTTTAATAGTATAAAGAATAAGCAACAACCTGGTGGAGCTCTACGCAAACCCAAGTGGGAAAATGAAACTCTTCAACCTTTCCAAAAGAATTTTTATACACCTCATCCATTAGTTTTAAATCGGTATGTATTTAATATTTGACCATCTTTGTTAAATTATAATTTAAACACAATTGATTTTATTTATATTTAGTCCTAGACAAGAGGTGGATAATTATGTTAGGGAAAAAGAAATTTCATATGTTGGTAGTAATATACCAGATCCAATTATGAATTTTAATGAAGTTATTCTTCCTGATTATGTTTTCAATGAAGTAAAGTAAGTATTTAAATTATAACTGTATTTAGATAATAAACTAATATTTATAAAATATTTAGGAAACAAGGCTTTAGTAATCCAACACCTATTCAAGCAGTTAGCTGGCCAATTGCACTAAGTGGTAGAAATATGGTTGGAATAGCTCAAACAGGATCTGGGAAAACTCTTGCTGTAAGTTTAATCATAGAAGAAAATTTATAGACGAATAGTTTTTAATAAGTTACATACAGTTGATGGTTGGGTGACATTATATTGGTTACTACTTACATGAAATGTTTTCTTAATTTAATTAATAGTATTTTAGATTTCTTACAATAGAATTTGTATATAATTTAAAAATTAATAAATAATATTTTTTAAACAAATTAAAGTGAATGATTATTTGAATTATGTTTAAAATTGGTATTTTTGTTATTATTAGTACTTTAAATTATAACCTGGGTTAAAATACACTGATGAGTTAACCCAAATGAGTGCCTCTAAACACTAGATTTATTGTCTTGATTTTGTTGACTATGATATAGTTTTTAAATACTTAATGAATTTGAAATATTAATAATTATGGTAATAATAAAATATTTATGTGTGGTCAGTGGTGGCATCAAAACTTATCCCAGGTGGACCAATTTGTAACCAATGATTTTTAGTGTAGGCTATGATTTAATTTTAATTGTAAATAATAATCTGTAGAGGCATCTTGAAATTACAAGATGGGCCCTGGTCTTCTTTTGATATCACCACTTAATTATACAAAACTCATATATATTTTTTGTTTTTATCTAAAAATCAAATACTTATACTATAATTAAAGTTAATAATATAAATTGATATTGATTTTTAGTATATGTTGCCAGCAATATTACACATAAACCATCAACCTCGTCTCTTGCGTTATGATGGTCCCATAGTTTTAGTATTAGCACCTACCCGTGAACTTGCTCAGCAAATTCAACAAGTAGCTGTTTCATTTGGTACCTCTACATTTGTAAGAAACACTTGTGTATTTGGTGGTGCTCCCAAAGGACCTCAAGCTGATGATTTAGAACGTGGAGTGGAAATTGTAATTGCAACACCTGGAAGACTTATTGATTTTTTGGAAAGAAATACAACTAATTTAAAACGATGCACATATTTAGTGCTGGATGAAGCTGATCGCATGTTGGATATGGGTTTTGAACCTCAAATACGTAAAATTATTGAACAAATCAGGGTATGCATTTAATACAAATTAGTAATTTGTGTTTTGATCTAATAATTATTTACTTTAAATTATCTTATTAGCCTGATCGTCAAGTTTTAATGTGGTCAGCAACATGGCCTCCCGAAGTTAAAAATTTAGCTGAAGAGTTTTTGGTTGATTATATACAAGTGAATGTAGGTTCCTTGAATCTGTCTGCTAATCACAATATTTCACAAGTAGTTGATGTATGTGATGATTACGAAAAAGAACAGAAGTAAGTTTCAAAAAAATTAAAAATAAATATATTTATTGAAAATAATCAATTTTTTTTTTTTCAAGACTTTATACTTTGTTAGCCGATATATTTTCACAACCAGATAATAAAACTATTATTTTCGTAGAAACAAAACGCTCTGTTGATAATATTGTGAAATTAGTAAACCGGAATGGGTAAAATAATTTTTAAATTTATGATATAATATGTGTTAAATGTTATGTATGAAATGTTTAGATGGAGATCCATCGGAATACATGGTAATAAGTCTCAAAATGAACGTGATCACACATTGAATCAATTTCGTTCAGGTCAAGCAAATATATTGGTGGCAACTGATGTAGCTGCTCGTGGTTTGGGTAAGTTGCGGTAAAGAATGGAATCAAAGCGTGGAACCCAGATTCCAGACTGGTTGTTAATGTATTGATGCCTTCGATGGTCTTGTATCTACTCACTCAGCCGGTCGGGTTAATGTCAAAGAAAACAGAGAGCACGTCGGATGATTTTCAAGGCACGTAATATAATATAGCCTATTGTTCTTTTTAATTTTTTTTTTAAATTCTTGATAATATCAAGAAAAACTATATACATACAATGTAGGGCTGGTGTTTTAATCGCGCTGTGTGTGTGGTTATGTAACTTTGGTCATTAATGAGATATGATTCATTAAGCGGAATTTGTTTATTTTATAATAATTTATAGCTTTTTTTATAATTTAATTTTGATTCGCTTAAATGATCAGTCATATTTTGACCAGTAATTACATCAGCCCAAAACTTAAAAGGAGGCTATGTTATACCTATTGACCTTAGTTAGGATAGAGTAATGCAGTAGAATCTTGATTATCTGAATCTTTGTGTAGATTTTAATGTTTTTTGTGATATATTACTCATATAAGTTTATGCATAAATTATAATTATCAGTAAATTAAATGTTTAGTTACAAGATAAATAAGAATTCAGATAATTGAGTTTCTGCTGTAAATATATCTGTTGAAAGAGACATTCTCGATAGGCGCAGAGGAGTAATTAAAATAAATGTGAAGGAGCAAAATATTTTCTGTGTATATTTTTTTTAGGCATTTTGTTATAAGTTTTATTCTTAGCTATTAATATTGATGAGCTTAATCAATTCTAGGACAAATGAATGATAACCTATTTATTATACAATAGGTTTTATTAAATTTAAATTATTTTTAAATTAACAAAAAAATAATTTTAGTTTACACTTAAGGTTTTAGAAAAATATATTAGTATAAAGATAATATTTTTAGGATCATTTTTTTAAAGATCATTTTTTAATTTGTAAATTAATTGATATCAACTAGAAGAAAGTAGTGAGGTACAGGTACTGTATATGTCTGTTTGAATGAATTGATGAAAAAACTATGTGTATATACATTATATATATATATCTTTTTACATTTTCATTTTTATTATTTAAACCGACAAAAAAACTTTGTAAATTTTATATAAAAATACTGTTAAGTAAAAGTAAATGTTCTTTTAATTTTATACCTAATTAAATATCTCATAAACATTTAAAATTATGTTTAAATTGATTGAGTTATAACAGTAATTTACATAGCTTGGTGGTTACAATGAATATCTATTTTTAATGGTTCATTTCATACTATACCTAATATATCAATAAAGCACAGCAGATTATTTCTTTAATTTATATTATGTTGTCTTGCCTTTAAGCCAAATAAAAATTATTTGTTAAATTATTTTGAAATAATACTACAACTTTTATATAGAATTAATTTTACATAAAGTTTGCAAAGGGTTTTTTGTTGGAATATCGTTTTTGTTTGTTTATTTTTTACATTTCCTAATATCATTATCGCATACAGCAATGAATTTTATCAAAATGATGATTTTTATCTTAATATCGTACATGTAGTATATTACCTGGCAGACGTAAAATCAACGTTTATTAGTACTTCATTAACAAACCACATGCAGTGATATGTAGACAAATATGCTGAGTATAGTTTGAGTGAGATTGTGAAAATATGAGAAATGAGCGTTTGTGATGAATAGCTGATGATTGAGGGATACTGATGAGTGGAAAAAAACGTTTTAATGTTTCGTGTGGAGAAGGGGATGTTGGACTATCACTTAGCTGTGTATATCAATCGACAATGACTGTGACATTGTTGACGTTGCATACACTATTAAAACTACCTGACTGCTGTACAGTTAATAATCATAGTTTTATTGTAATGTTCATAAAAATTGACATTTTAATTTATCATTATTTGGTCAATATTGTTCAGATTGGTTTGAAAATTACAAAAGGCGTTTCTACAAACATTTCCTGAACTACAGAGCACGTGATGTATCTGCATTTTATAGTAATTTATTCTTTGACAATAAATTTGTATAGGTATTACAAGTTCTGTTAAAATATACACAACATAGATGGTGTCTTGTATGTTATCTATGTGCTTATTTTACAGCGTTTTTTTTTTTTAAAATTCTTTTTTACTTAGGTAGTGTCCTGCTGTGGTGTGAAATTGAGTTGTAGTTATGTTCCAAAATTAAAATAGATTCTTAGACTAGAATTACAATTGCAATATAATGATTGTCTAATTATTTAGTGTTATAAACTACAATTAATTTATGAATTCTCAAGTATCATTGATAAAAATGTGGTTAGTCCAAATATTAACTTTAAAAATAATAATTCCCACTTATTAGTTATTTATTTATATACATTATTTGTTAAAATCATTTTGATAATTCTTGGTAAACTATAATATTAAAGAAACAAAATTTGTGTAATTATCAAATTGGAAAAAGGTACATTATATTGAGTGTAAGTTTTCAAAATTATTAGTCTCTTATGGCATTATTGAAAAAAAAATAAGCAAAGTTTATGACTCACCATATGTATATAAATTTAATTCTGGGTGTACATTATGAGAAATTTATAATTCTAATAACTGAACAAAATGAATTAATTAACTACTATTTTTTTTTTATAATCAAAAATATGTTTTTAATATTATGTGTTAATATTTAGTATATAACATAATAGTATTAATTAATTTAATTATAAGAAAAACCATTTTGGCCTCCAGAAACGGTTAAGACTCATCATAATAAGAAGTTAGAAGATAAAATGTGACATGGTAGAGTTTTTAATCATTATACACATGTGTATTGTTGTCATTTTATATATTATTATGCTGCAAATTATGCTCCTTCATGTTAAATAAAGGCATCTGAAATATTTTATTTTACGTCAATCAGTCTGGTCATTTTATAGTTTTATATATATATATTTATTAAAAATGTACTATATGATATCATTTATAAATAATTTAAATAGGTTAATTTAATATTTTATCTAACAGTATTTATTTTGTTACAATTTTTTAATATTTATGTATAAGTTATACATTTTAGTTTTACTTATTTATGAATTTACTTATAAAAAAGTGTATATTCTTAATCTTTTCTTTCATATGCAAACGTTAAACAATTTTTTTAAAAATTGAATTGTTTTTGTCAATTGCATGAAATAGTTTTGATGGGTTAATTTAATTAAATACATATATTTACTATCATTAATTACGGATGGTATTTATCCTACAATGAATATGTATTGAGAATACTGAATTGCTTCATAAGGATTTTTAAAAATTTTACTTAATAAAATAAGGTTAAATGTTACAATTATAAATACTTCTATAATTTTTAATTATAATTGCTAATAATATATTGGTGTAAATCAAATTTTACTTTTTGGTTCTGATAAATTATGGTAATTTTTCGGGTTTAAAATTAATAATTTGATTTTATTATTTTTAAATATACAATAATTTAATTATAATAACAGCTACTGGCTAAGGACTCTTAATAAAAATAAAAAAAATTATAACGTTTAAATATTTTATACACAATACACTGGTATAAGTAATACTATTGTAGTCCTAAGCACATTTTAAAATAGTAATTTATTTCAATTTATATTTTGCCTTAATTTATTGTACGTATTACATTAATAATACATTATCCATTTTAGTTCTAATTTTTTTTTGTATTCACTTTGTTTAATGTATTTTCATATATAATTATATATCTAAATATGACAACTCATAATTATAGAACTATGAATATTCATAAAAATGTTTTAGATATTGTATTTGTTAGTAAGTTTCATGGTTTTAAATTACAATTATTGGTATTTACTATTTACAGTATATTATTTTGGTTTATAATATTTATATTACATATTTCACATAGATTTTCATTTACTTTGTAAAACAGTTGAATATGTTATTTTTCAAATAGATGTGGATGATGTTAAATACGTGATCAATTTTGACTATCCAAATTCGTCAGAAGATTATGTGCATCGTATTGGTAGAACTGGTCGTTCTAGTCGTACTGGAACAGCATTTACATTTGTTACTCCCAGCAATGCTCGTCAAGCTAAAGATCTCATATCTGTGTTACAAGAAGCTAAACAAGTGGTTAATCCAAAACTTTTTGAACTAGCAGAAATGGCTGCTGCCGGAGTATTTGGAAAAAGTATATTTCGTTAAATAATCTTTAAAGACTGGAAAATAGTAATTATTTCTTAAATGTTTTAGTGGACCGTTCTAATCGCAGTCGTGATCGCGGTGGACAAAACAGCCGAGGTCGTGGAAGTCATGACCGTGGTAGTCGTGGAGGCTTCAGTAGTGGTAGTCGTGGAACGTATAGTACCAGAGGTGCCCTTTCAAGAGGAGGGAATCGAGGTGGCTACACAGTTGGAATTCAAACTTCAAATCGTGAAAGTTACACAAGTGGAAATCAGGGAGGTCGTAGTGGATTTACAGGAACGAATGTTACCAATATGACCAACAATAACAATGGCACTGTTCCTGGTCGTGAAAGAGCAAGCAGATGGGGAGACAGCAATAATAGTCAAGTAACTCAACACCAACCTAGTCAGCATCAGCCAACATTCATGTCGCAATCACCCGTCCAAATGCCTAACATGAACAATCCTCCTCCAGGGTATAATTATGGATTCCAAGCGCAACAACCTAACAATAACTTCAGAGGAGGGTTTTAATTTATGATATTCTTTAACTTCTTTTTTTAAAATATAAATAAAGCACTTTTAAATCAGATTTCATTAAAAAAAAAAACATAAATTAAACATTTAAACAATTAATGTATTTGTATTATTAAGTAAATTATTGATTAAAAAAAAAAAATTATACATATAAACATTTATGTATAATATTATATATTCAATTGTCACTAAATGATGGTGTTATTTATTATTTTTGTGTTTTTAGATGAAATTATTATTATTTAATGTTTTTTAAAAAAAATTAAATATAGTGAATTAATGGTTTTATATTCCAAGCAAACTATAACTTTATTTAAATGTCTAAGATGTTTGTTTAGAAATTAGATAGAAGAATTCTATGACTTGGGAATTTACACATTTGTTTATTTATTTATTATGATTTTATTATATTGTAATAACATTTTTTAAGATAATGGGTCCCATATTGATAATATTTGTGTGAGGCTTGTAGTATGCATATATATATTTTTTTCTTTTGTTAAAGCATATAATTTGCATTTTTTAAATAAATTATTTAATCTTTTCAGTCCACAATAATAGATTTATTTACAAAATAATGTAGTGATTATGACGTCAATGTTTTCACAGTTGGTTTAAAACAAAATACTGAAGAATACATTTTTCTGAGCAAAAAAAACTATCAACCTTAGTAAAATAAAATAGTATGTTCAATACTGTTGAATGCTGAAATTTATCTATGGAGAGAATAGTGTAAACTTTGAAGATTAGGTTAAGTAATAAGGCAACTCTTAAAGACTAAAAAAATCAGAAAAAATAACTATTTTGATTTTTATATAAAATATATAAAAATTTTAAACTGAAAACAAAATTTGTCTAAAAGGGCGGTGTGCTAAAATGTTAAACTATTCATAAAAACTTTTAAACATTTACACAATAACTCGCTTAAATTTTTTATGTTCATAAGAAAACGTGTTCTACACATACTTTTTCATCGTCTATATGAAGTGCAACAACATTTTGGTCTCTAATTGGGATATGTATAAATAATCATGCACATGTATAAATGTACTGACTGGAAAATTTTAATGAATTCATACACCTAATTGAATACTTAATAATGGTGTTAATTAATTGTAATACAATCCAAACGTATAATTTTTAGAAAAAAAAAATGTATAATAAATTCTATTTTATGAACATTAAAAACTACATTTATTGTATAAAATATTTTCAATGAATTTTAAATAAAAATATATCTAAAACATAATTTGTCTTGTTAACTATTAATCATTTTTGACACAAATAAATCAATATAAATCATACATAGTAAAATTTGAGCAATACAAAATATATTTGTCTCAGTACACTAGTAGGCTATATATATTATTGTCAACATTGTTTCATAGATATATTCAGTCAATTGTCAGTCATAGACTATTAGCTGTTGAATAAATAATATAATACTATTAAAAATATATATATAATATACCCTATTTTTCTTTTGTTTTTTTTATAATTTTTAACTCATGATGTGCGATAATGAAAAGTTTTTTTTTTTTGAACTGGATGTTCTCATGATTTCGTCAGCCGGAGTTACATGGTTTCTAGGACCCGGTTCAGGAGTATATGTAAATGTTAACCCCGTGGCATAGATGATCCCGTCGTTTCTTACTAACGAAACTGGCACTTGTGTTAACTGTTTAACCCATGACCAGTCCCCTCTGAATGAAGAAATATCCGGAACGACAGCAATCATACTTTCTTGGCAACGGAACATGGTTTCCGATTCGACATTTCCAAACCACACTTGTAAATGCGGTGTAAAATTTTCACCACTCAGCTCTAACATGGCGACATCACCACCACCGTTTGTGTTAAGACCGTGCACTACTGGTACTGGCGTTATTGGCGAATTCACTGGTCCCATTCCTTCGTAAAATTGATATTCTGCTTTGTCTGTACTGATGATGGTCCAACAAGCGCCATCATTAATCATTTCTTTATTCTGCCCTTTTGGACACGGAGTGCCATGAAAATTTGTTATGCGCTCTTGAGATAAACATAAATACATATGATCGGTGTCTTTCATGTAGAATGCGCACTTGTGCAATTGTGATACCGGATCGTCAGCTTCTAGCAATGCTGTTTGTTTGTCAACTTTTCTAATAACTAGTCGGGGCAAAGCCATTCCAGATACACTGCATACCAACTTCACTGTACTACCGTAATGAATATAACCATCTCTAACATTGAACATGTCACTCTCACTTTCGTCATCATCCAATAAGTATATGATGAAAGCACCCCACTGTGTGGAACTGGCGTGAAACGATCCATTTTCTACATGTAAATATCGAGTGCTTACCGTTTGTGACCTAAGCCGATTGAACAATGCCACTTTTGTACCACTAGCTATGCATAAGTCTGCGTTTTTTAAAGATTGTTTTTTTTTCGAAGGTTTTGATATGACTTTGATCCTTTTGCTGTGGAATGTTCCAATGTCGTAACCATTATTATAGAACATTCTTACCATAAGCATAAAATGCTTTCGTTTATCAGAATCGGATATAAACAATGTTTTGGCTGCACAATACTGCTTACTGTTATTGAGATCAAGTGGTTGCAAATCTTGATCTGCACTACCTATACCGATGAACGCACTCATTTGAGAATTGGCTTCAGTCACTCCTTCTCTGAGTAATTGCTGTTGACGCAAACGCCAACCATTACCAAACAGATACACACACGGCGGCGGACAGAAAAAACGTTTTTCATTACCATATGACTTCTGAGCGACCTTGGCATGTAGGACAACCAAACTAAATCATTGCGGTCAACTAAATATCTTTCCATTGCATCTTTTGTTAACCGCTTTTCAGGTCGAATTTGCATGGGCATTTCCGGACCATAATGATGAGGCATTGTTGTAAACAACAAATTCACTGTTTTCTTTTTTTTGAAAATATTATTTAAATTTTAATGATAAAACTATTGTTCTTAGGGTATGTAGTGCCAACAAATTTTTTTTGGTACAAAAGTCTTGATAAACATTTTGACTGTGATTTTCAAAATAGAAAGACATATGTTTCCATACATCTAGAAACAAACATAATACAATATGAATTTGTCAATTAAATCAAATGTTAAAAATAATTAATTTAGAGTAATCATAATACTATATTATAATATTTATTAATAAATATCTATTGTATATTTATAAAACATGAATGGATTTTTACAACTTACGTTATTTTACATATTTTCAGAATCTGTAGAAATTAAAATATGTGTCAATAACTTTTTAAAATACTTTTGTTTAAAATAATTAAATGAAGTAAAAATTAATTATAACTATGTTAAGTTACACAAGTTAGGTACATGACAGTTATTTACAAAAATTTGTTTATATTTTGGAACTAATTTAGATTAAAATTATAATTCTAACTATTTAAACTGTCCAATTTTGTATGTAAGTGCATATGTATACAAATAAAAAAAAATTTAAAAGGTAATGTGTATCGTTTAATTCAATATACATTTGGGCTATTCGCTAAGACTCACATTCAACGTTCTCTTATTCACGATTTATTATACAATTGAATGAAATAATTGACCTCTAAGAATAACATATTAAATATATATTAAACAACCAAAACCTAATAATTTTATAGTAAAAGTTTGTTACACTATATACATACCAATGAATAATTGGATAAACAATATTATCTCATTCGTCAATTTTTAACATTAAAACTAAACGTGTTCTGCTCTCAAACTGTTCGATGTGTAAGAAGAAACACAAACGCATAAATTCGAAAAATAAATAAATCAAAATCGTTTTGAACCGAAAACTTATCAATTAGGCATATAAATTTGTTACAAATTCTATAGAAAATGACACTACTGATCACATTCTTATCAGAAAGACATCTAAACATAATAATGATAACAATTTCTAAAAAGAAATAATGGAATTCGCGGGTTTTTTTTTCGTACTCCAGTGGCCAGTGGTCTGTGTTAGATGATAAATGACGAAGGGGAAAAGGGTTTCGAGACTTGTTATTTGCGAATTTAAAAATTGTTATATAGTACATTATTAGTTTACATCATCGTACACATAATTTCGTTGTAGTTTTTTAATGTTATATAAATATATACAAATATCGTAAAATATAGTGAAAATCGTCGTAATAGACTTTTCATAAAAAATAAAACAGTGCTCAAGTCAAAAGCTGTACATTGAAAAATATAAGCAAATATAACAATTGTTTCTAATAGTACATTGTAATAAAGCCGATTTGTACCAAATTAAATTTCTAATTTAAAATATAATCAGGCTATGGATCAATTTTAATTAAATTTAGCTATTCGAAAATATGAGTTTATACGACTATATAGATGTATTTAAAAATATCTAAGTAGTTTTTTCATAGTATTCTTTAGGGATTATTCTAAAAATTTGTCTCAATTGTGTATATTATTCACTTTGTCCCGCCATTTTTAAAACAAAATGCAAAACGTCGCAATAACTGATGAAATACATCTATAAATAGTTATAAATTACAATAACTGATTATAATGTATACATCTGTGTAATTATAACCTTTGATCTAGTAATTATAGGAAACCACATAGCCTAAATAATGGTTACAGAGGAAAAATCATATACAATGATAATAGTTTAAGGTATGCACTATACATTTATGGACATAATTATTAAAATAGTAGTCTGTAATTCATTCATTTTTTACTAATAAAGTATTAATATATTATGTACTATATTTAAAGACCATATTATCTTACTTTTTTGTAAAGTGATGCAAGTTAATTATCTCATTGAGAAATACAATATTGTTTTGCAATCAATGACATTATTCTTGATTATGGATAGCGATTATTGATCTCCATGTTCTTAAAATTATATATAATCATCATTTGTAAAAGTTGTTTTTATATTGTTATTTTCAACATTCATGATAATATTTATGTAACATGTACCTTTAGATCGAATATATTATAGACAGGTTTGATAAAAGAATCTCTATATATACATATAAATGTAAAATACAAAATTTCTGTATAAAATAATTTCGATTCAAATTTAATATTTTTAAATATAAAACTACATAATGTTTGGAATAGCCTAATACATTTTAATTTGCAATATGAATAACTGTATACTTTTTAGTTAATCACTCTGCAAAATATTAATAATCATAATTCACTAAAACCTTGGTAACTCCTTAAGATAAATTGTATCATTTTAGTATCATTCTGTCATGATGACCGGTATGCCTCGGGCAACTAAAGCAGCACAGTTGAAAAAACTTCTTGTGGTTTTCCTGGCTATTACTAATGTGCGCAAAAGTTCTCGTTCCTTATGATAATCTTGTTGATCCAAAAATTCTTTAGGCCATTTATCTAGAACATTAGATTTTCATACTTAGCATTTTAAATTGTTAACTACTTATGGATAAATGATTTAATTGATGATACATTTAAAATATAAAAATTAAATAATTAATTGTAACCAGATTTTTTTTTATCTCATCAAACATGTCTGATATTTCAAGAGATTTAAATTTGTTATAATTTGAGCTATTCAAAATAAATTTTTTTGCAGAATCACAATTAGTTATATTTTAAAACTTACTTTGAAGATCTATAGGATTTCCAGGAAGCCAAACATTAAGCATAGCTCTGGTCAGATTATCTGTATCCAAACTTGTTACATTCCACAACATGCCAATGATGCTGGGACTAAAAACACACCGATGGTCAATAATTAAATAAAATGGTTGTGTGTAAAGAATCAGATTACCAGCCAGCTTTCAAATACCCGTATGAAGCACCAACAAAATTAGGTCTTCCTCCTTTATCGGTAAGTTTAACACTAGAACAACCATACAACATCGGTATACACTGAAGATCTAACGTGTCTAAATCTAAACTGTTCAAATATTGTGTTCCATTACCATGACCACAATATCTGAAAATAAAATTGTTCATTGGATAATTTAATTATAAGCAATAAACTTAAGCATACTACCACTTACAATAAAATGTTATTTTGTTTTAACAAAGACTTAAACTGTTCTGAAGAAGGCTCTTCACCTTGTATGCCAAGCCAGTCCACTTTTCTTTCCTTTAGAAAACTTGATATTCTTTTTTCTGTATTTGATAGTGTTTTATCAGGGTTTAAAATATAGTAGCACCCTTTGTTTTTAATTTTCCTGAAAATGTATCATACAATTCAAATAAAAATCATCACTAATATTTTTTGTAATTACAATAATCCGTTTTCAATAGAATCCTTGTGTTTAGTATATAGTCTGTGAACTATGTGTACAGATGAGACACGGGAAATAGGATGTCTTTTCAAGCACGGTATTGTTTCCCACGGTAGACATTCTAAATGCTATGGCATAAAGCAATTAATATTATTGTTTTGTAATAATCAAATTTTTAGTATCATACCTCATCCAAAATTAACAAAACAGAGTGTCTCTTTTTTAACATTAAATGTGAACCATTTAATTGATATTTTTTTATAGCTAATTTGAATTGATTAGTTTCTTCTGTTGAACAATCTATTTCACCAAAAATGTTATTTATTTCCGCTTCAGTCAGTTCAACGACTGTATTCATAATTTGATACAATAACATTCGGGCACGGTTACTTACAATCATATTGTTTTCTCTGAAACAGGCATTACATATGACAATGAGATTTTGTATGTCCTTAATTATATACAACAATGTTATGAAATAGATTAATCGTATGATCATCACATTATAATAAAAAATATAACAAACTAATGATTTTAATATTTTCCACTTGCGTTTCAATTTCTAATCCATTACCTAAATAGAATATGTGTGTATGTAAGATGTACTTTTATTTGCAAATGTGATCTAATAATCTATGAATATATTCAAAACACTATAAACTCAAAATCACAAAAATAATAATACACTTTAACTGCGTATACGTATTTCGACACCTACGTTGTCATCTTCAGCGTGAACCTTAAGAGGAATGGAGAAAAGGTTTGAGCTTAAAATAATCATATACGTCGAAATAAATATACGTAGTTAAAGTGTATTATTTTTGTGATTTTGGGTTTATAGTGTATAGTATAAAACAGTCAAAAGTTCCAAGCATATTTTAGTAGTCATATATATATATATATATATTTCGACCTATATAACATTTTTTTTAACGTCTATAACTCTAATTCTCTATTCTGATTGATTGTGTGCCTTTTCTTTAAGTTCCTTAAAGATTTTGACTCTTGCAGCACTTTTAATTTGTCCTATATAAGAGTTTCGAAAGTGTCATGCAATTTTCTTTCCTTTTATAATACCTACTATAATTATATTATGAAATTCTTCTGAGTGTATCAGTGCATATCCAACCATTTTCCAACGCCTTACTTTAATTCCATCCATGAATGTACGTTTTTCTTTTACAGTTCTAATTATCTCTTTATTTATTTTCCTCTCTATCCAACTTATCCTTTCCATATGTCTCCAACGCCACATCTCTTATCTATCCCACAAGGCTTTTAGTTACATATATAAATATATTTAAATAACAATGCGATACAATACTTACTCTATGACATTATCAATGACACTGTAAACTTCTGCTGATAGCTTTTCATCCACATAGTTGCCTAATAACATACAAATCCAGTGTTTTATCCAACTAATATGGATGTCTTCCGAAATGCCCTATTTGTAAATAATATTTAAAATAAAAAATATATAAGTGATCATTTTTTGTTTTTAAGACACATTTAAAGTAAACTTGTATATTTGTGATTGTTTGTTTACTTTAATAGACTGAGAAGCAGATTCTCTTAAATTCCGAACAATTGCTGGGTCTTTATTATTTCTATTGTTTGTGTCTTCGAGGCTTTGTTTCAGTACTTCAAATATATTTTTTTGTCCCAGACTGCATTTTGGTTTATTCACTTTTATGGTCAAAGGCATTCTATAAATTTACATGAATAGTTAATATTAATATAAAAATGTTAATCAATTAAAATTGAACACATATTTTTTCTTACATATTTTTGTATTTTTGACCACACTGATATCTAGTTATGAAAAGTTCACTAACATCCATAGGTTTATCTGCAGATCTTGTCATAAATACTTCTTTTGGATTGTAATCTCTAGTGATTTGTATTAATGTCCATTCTGATGGCATTTCTTTCAAACGCTTCATAAGACCCGAATGTCCATTGGCGACAAATTCAGAATTTAATGACAAACATTCATCAAGTTTTTGGTTAGATGTACTATAATTTAAATTTAAAAAAAAAGTAAATAAACACACATATATAATATATATATATATATATATATATATGAGAAATGATAAGAATGTTTTTTTAAAATTTTAAATATCTTGCATACAAGTAATCAAATTCTGTGTAACTCACTCAGTACTATTCAATACAGACGATAATTTTGACCGAATTCCACCACCATGAGCCTCGGATAGATAGTACGCAGCAGTGTCATATTGTTTCAAACAGTAGTGAATATTAGCAGCAGCTTTATTAGTATCTAGAAACAATTTTCAAAATGATAAAACATTTGATAGGCAAATAATCTAATATAGTTTATATATAAACTAAAATTTATTTTTCATACAAATATTGCCAACTCAATAAGTAATATATTGATTACATACAAAAGAAACGAATACTCACACACAAAGTGTATAATTACTAATTATTAATATTTCTGGATATAATTTGTCGTATGCACAAAGTTTGTGAAGTACGATGGCCGGGCAAAACAAAAATAACAGTGACGAACTCATACTAACTTTCGTACATAGGAAATGCAGGCAAATGCGTTTGTTTGAGTTGGACCAAATATTCTTCAATCTCCTTCAGGAGGGACTGATACGCTTCTTCCATAACGTTTGTCAACGGTTTTCAGCAAACATTGGAGAACGGCGAAAATATATTACAAGTACTCCGAAATCGCGTAAGACACGAGAATAACACGTTTACGGCGATTCGGCGTTATCGGTCGCCGTGTGGTCACGTTTTTGATTTTCGAATATAACGGATCGACGGTGCGCGCTGCGTCCAATCAGGAACCTCAGAACGATATAGTGTAATCTTCCCGCGGACTGACTACCCGTTGACGTTTAAAAATAATTTTCTACGTCCGTGGCTTACGAATTGATCCGTGCCGATCGTTTTCCGTACACAGCGCGGTCCACCGCCGTCTCGTCGGCGTTTCGAAACCTCTGGTTTTTAGGGGGAAAACGGACTCTGCCGGGCCGGTCGTCGGTGACAAGACCGTGGTCGCGGTAGACGTAAGTAAATCACTCGTTGACCTACGAATCTACGAGCGGCGGCCAAATCGTTTATCACCCCCGAGATAATATAATTATTACTACATACGGGCGCGGACAATTGGTTTTTTTTTTTTGTAGTATAATTACTTATCTACTTAAATACCCAACAGCATCAATCATTATTTTATGCAAATGTTATGTAACTAAACCGTATATTAATAAATTTCATATTAACTACAATTTTGTACTGGTTATTTATTATTGTAATATGTATAAAACTCGTTATCTATAATATATTTGTATATGATGGTCTAGGGACCCGGTCGTCTCACACCGATTTCAGTATCTCGTTTCGAGAACAGTTTGGCGCGAGGTCAAAGACGTTCCAGTCTTCCTCACCGCCCCCAACCCCCACCACATCATCACTATGAATTAGACTGTCGATCAGCTGACGTCCTATAATCTTCGAGGATCGTTATCGGTCGGCCGCCGGACCCCGATAACAGGTGTGTGCGGGCGGACCACCGACGTCTTGTCCGTCGTCCGACGCATGCCCAACGCGCTCGTCACATAATAACGACAAATTATTAACAGTAATATTGTTCGGTGATAAAAATTTTGTTATTGCGCGTACGGGTAGCTGTAAACGGATAGTGGAAAGTTCGTGACGTCGCGTACTCGCGTGTCTCTCACCTTGTACCGCGTCACAGAGGTGCACGCAAGTAAGTCCTTGTAACATTGTCGTACTCTGTACGCGTACACGCCGCACGTACGGGTAATCATACACGTCATGTTATCGTGTTGTACTCGTTTACTTGTCGCTCGACCGTGTCCCGTACGTCGTTTACGGTTAAAATAATGTACATTCGCTTTTGGTACACGCTCGTCTCTTTTTCCTCCGCTCCCCGTCACTTTGTCAGTACTCGACCGTAATAATATCGTCGTACGTTCGTTTGTTTTTGTTTTTTTTTTTTATTCTGTTATTTTTCCTTTATTTTTTTTTTTTTATTTTCCCCTCTGAAAGTCCGATGCACGCGATATCAAGACGACGACGTATGGTACGGCTGGGGCCACGGCGCGTCATCGGTTCCGCATTTAAGTAATCAACAACAATAATTCAAAACGATTCGTCAGCGTCGTCTCCATACTTGTTGACAGTCGGCACAAAACAAGACCGTGTTGGGGTGGGGGGACGGAGGGAAGAAAAAAAAACGAAGTTTCGACAACCAAATTTTTGATTCCGTTTCACAAATCAGTTTGTTACTGTCATCGTGTTGCTCAGTCAGCATGCACAAACACATACACTTGTGTATAATATATGTTAATTTTTTTAAACTACATTATATATTTAATACTTAGGTATTTGTACTGTCGTCGTTGGTTTTTTCTTGCTGCCGTGGATATGTTTTTTTCAAGAGACCGTCTGCGTGGTGTTCCGTTGTAGCCTTTGACATAAACGTGCACAAATTAAACGAATAACATAATACGTTCGTGTACCGCCGAGAGGCTACCACGAACTGAAACGATGTTGACGCTACTCAGTAATGCCTACAATTACACTGCTTCTATTGCAGGTATGTGTTTTGTGTCTGGTTTGTCAATTTTTCTGTTATTTTAAATATTTCAGTGAATTACATTGGAGTGGACATCGATTTGTGGCTCTGGATGACATGGCTGCTTTGGCCGCTTATAGTTACGTTCCTGTTGCCACTTACCATAGTTCTGTTGTTCTACATAACTGGTGTCATACTATACGTGTATAGACTTCATAGGTATGTTAATTTTGAAATTCAACTTAGTTGTCAATTATACATTCCATAGTTTAAAAAAAAACTTATTGATACACATTTGTCACATTTTACAATGCTAACATTAAAAAAACAAATAAATATTTTTCTGTTCATTTTGATAAGATTTAGAATTTTTTTTTTTGGGAGTTTTTCAAAAGGATAATATTTATATTTGCTATAAATGAAAATAATTAACTAACAATAAGTTACTTATATATATTTAAAAAAATAATTTTTGACCGTTCTCAAGTAAAATTTTACAAAATATAATTTAAATATTTTGGCAATTTAGTTTTGCTGTACTTTTGAAGTATCTACAAATCTAGTAAAATGATGATTTTAAGTGCTGAAAAATTGGAAATAGTTCATAGTTAGCTAATAAAACTTGGCTGAATTTCAGTTTGCATCTTATTCTTGTATTAAAAAGTTTTCTAAAATGTTTTTTCTTTTAATATATATCTATATAATTATTAGGTACATGTTTTTACTTTTTGTATTGTTTAGATATGTTTCTTGTTCTTTCAATGTATATCACTTTTTGAATAATATTTATTTGACATTGACTATTGTTTTTATATAGTTGTATGTAATTATATTACTAAATATTAGACCATTGGATACTAATTAATTTGTTGTTGTTTTAATAATAAAATCCTAAAAATGCAGCGAGTGTGTAATGGTTAGGTCTTTAAACATATTATTAAACAATGACCTGACTAATTAAAACGATTAAATTATTGCTTGTAGGTTCTGGAAGGGAATAATAAATTACAATTACATAAGTTTTCTCCAATTATTTATCTTTCATTACCAGTTTACTATTCTTAACAAGACTATGAAATGAAAAATGTATGCAATTTTATCCAAAAACATTTTTCACAACTATAAATTTATTGTATAACTAATGTACCTTAAGAGTTTACTAGTTCAATGTAATTGTACAAGATACATTTTATTAGGTACTTCATAGCCTATAATTAAAATAAATATTATATTATAATTTTTGTTATTTGATCATTACTTTACAAACTTGTGAGAAAAAGTTTGGACTTTTAAATAATTAATTTTCTATAGTAACTAATTTTGTTGAGAATTTTTTATTCTTACCTGTTCCAAATTATCACCATATATGCATATCGTGTTAATCATTATTTGAATTTCTTATTGATGTTTATTTTATACATTTTCATTTTTCATACATAATAAAATACTGATTAAGAGTTTAAGAAAAAAACAAATATAAAATTATAAATAAATAATAATTTTTATAAATAATTAGTTGTGCGTATGAAATATTATGTTATGTATTTATGCGACTATGAATGTAGGTGTGGTAGATAAGGTACCTGTTTTTTTATGTTAGTATTAGATAGATTAATATTTGTTTTGTTAAGTGTTTCGTTAGGATTTATAATTAATTGTTTAAACTTCTAAGCAGCTAGTTATATTAATGTCAATGTAAATATTTGATTTTTTTACCATATTTGCCATTTGGTTATACTTCAAATATATTTTCTTTGAATTAAGATAAAACCTATACAACTGTCATTAGGAAAGGCAATAATTTTATTTTTATAAGAATTTTAACTGATAGATTTCTATTCATAAAGTTTGTTAGAGCATGTTTATAGTTTAATTTTTGTTATTAGAATTAAATTCATGTCCGTAAGGTTTGCCAGTAAAGTATATTTTGAAAGTCAAAAGATTATGAATATTATGAATGTCTGGGGGAAAAAACTTTTGGCGACAGACATTTGTGACGTTTAGTTTAAAATGTGTATCGCCTAAAATTGTTCTTTATTATTTCCTACTTGTGTTCGTTTTTTATTGTTAATAATTATTTGCAAATTATTATTACAGGGAGAGACTCATAAATGCATATGAAAATAATTTTTGGGATGGCGCATTGAAAACAGTAGCTGCATTATGGGATGCGCATGGATGGATTTGGCATGGTAATTTACCTTGAAATATTAAAAATGTAACTGTAACTGAATTGAATTGTTAAAACATATTGCTGTACTTTGTTGACTGTGGTTTGTAGAAATATAATGATTATTTTTTAATTGAATTACATTATTTACAATGCAAAATTCAATAATTTTTCAATTTTGTTAATTATGAATAATATTTATAATACACATAAATTGTATATAGTACATGGGCACAATTTTGTTTTATACCTTTCAAAACTATGACTATTTCTTACTTTTATTTTATTCTATCATACATGTTTTTTTTTTCTTAGGTTACGAAGTAAATGGTCTCGAAAATGTACCTATTGATAGTCCTGCTCTATTAGTCTATTATCATGGTGCCATTCCAATTGATTTGTATTACTTGATATCCAGAATATATTTAATCAAGACAAAATTAGTTCACACTGTAGCCGATCATTTTTTATTTAAACTACCCGGTATTTAATTAAAGATAATGTGTTGTGTTTATTTCATTTTTTATGAACGATGTGTTGTTGTTTAGGTTGGTCAATAATATCTGAACCATTAAAAGTGATACCTGGCACTGTACAGACATGTTCAGACATATTGAAAGAAAATAATCTTTTGGCTATCTCCCCGGGTGGTGTTTATGAAGCTCAATTTGGCGACAGGTATTATAGGCTCATGTGGAAAAAGAGATTTGGTTTTGCTAAAGTGGCTATTGATGCTAAAGTAGTAAGTTCGCCTATATTTGTCAAAAAAAAAAACATATTTGTGAAAATAATTTTTTAAATAATTTTTACTGTGCAGCCCATTATACCAATTTTTACGGAAAATATTCGTGAAGCATTTCGGTGTATAGGTATTGGCCGTCGATTCTGGTTGCGAATATATTTGTGGACTAGGTTGCCAATAGTACCAATATACGGCGGATTTCCTGTCAAACTAAGGACTCACATTGGTAAACCAATTCCATATGATCCAAATCTATCAGCTGAAGACTTACAAAAAAAGGTAACTTGTACAAGAGAAAAAAAATGTGTTATTAGTTTAAAACTATTATAAGGACTGTATTATATGATTCAGTACTGTTTTTAGTCGGCTGATTGCAGATTACTTGTATAATATTTTAATTTGTTTTTTTTCAGGTAGCAAGTGCAATTGAAGAGTTAATCAGTCAACACCAAAAGGTGCCTGGAAATATTCTGAGAGCTCTGTTTGAACGTGTTTACAACCCTCTAGGCCTTAACAAGAAGAACACATGACATTATGTTCTACTTGCCAATAATGAGAATGTATAAAACCAATGAAGTTAATTATCTTCGTCACTGCATTTAGATTTCTTGTTTTGGATATTTGTCACTAAATTTGACACTATAGTCCACACATGCTATAGAATGTAATTTAATAAAAGTGATTTTATGTTATATATTATATTTTTTTAATCGCTAGGTGTTTTTCACCAATTTCGAGCCAGCAATCTGAGTGAAGTTTTTATTACTCTTACATCAGTTCTGGTTCATAGTTTGTGAATATCACGTGGGACTTTGTTCTTGAATTGAAAATAACCTTTGTATAAATTCAAATTGCATTTACATACAAATTCTGTTTGTGTACTTTTAAGAACAAGGTCTTGCGGCATAATGTACAAAAAAAAAAAACAAAAACATTTACCAATGTACAGTCATTTAAATATTAGTATGATTTTTATATATTTGATCTTAGTGGATAGCTACATATTTCACATCTAAATTAATAATGGTAATTATCATCAATGGATGGTTAATGACCATGTATTATGAAATTCTGTTATTAATACTGTACACTTTAAGACTTGAAATATAATTTATATATCTGTAGTGAATGTGTTTTGGTGTCCGAATTTTGTGTTCAATAACTTAATATAATATATACATACATAAAAAGGATATATGTTTACAATGTGTTGAAAAATCATTCATGATCTATGTTTAAATTTGATACCTCCGTTTATTGTTATTTTGGCTGTCCACTTGTATTTTAATTTACCAAAACAATGTGCTAATGTGAACAAATTATTTAGTTATTTAATTTAAAACAATTTTGTGATATATTTTTAAATATTATTATGTTATACATATATTTTGATATTTTAGTTTAAGATTGTTAAAAATGTATTTTATTTATTTTTATGCTATATTTATTCAGACTCAATATTCATTGTACAATGTTATTATAAAATAAGACTTTATCATTTGTTTTTCGTCTCTTCGAATGCCATGCAACATCCTCAGATGGACATAAACTCCATGAACCTATTCATGGATCAAATCGTTGAAAATTTTATTGTATTTAAAATTTAAATATATAATAGGTTCAATATTTTAATATACGTTATGTAAATATATATATTTTTTTCTACTCGGAATCGTACTTAAATATTTGAATGTTGAAAATATACATCTATATAGTGTTAAATGTAATTGCTATTTGTATAATACATTATGGTATATCTGAACCGTACAACCATGTAGACAAATAATGTGACTTATTAGCACGTGCTTCTTTGACCAGTTTTGTAGGATTGCATATCGTCAATTGGATTCAGACGATGTCTTTTTTTGTTTAGTATAGTCATTAGCGAAGAAAAACCTGGTTCGTATAAATATGTAGTCGATAAAACCACGAGAAATTGTAAATGCTGTTTGAAGAACTACGCACACTAAGCCGTAAATAGTACGAAATAAAATTTTTCACATTACAATTTCATATTGATATACACTCGCGAGCGGCGTTGAATGGGGATCGGGCACGAGACGAGACGAGTTTTTTTTTGTTTTTTTTTTTTTTTACCTAACTCGCGACCAGGCACGTAAATTAGGGTGGGTACAGTAGTAGCAATCGCCCCCCTCCAAAGACCGTATTGTAATAAGCTGCATTATTTATATTGACTGCTGTTGTGCGTTGCTATAGATTAAAAACTTGGTTGCGTTCTAAGATTGGGCAAGATCGGCTATGTGGTTCGGCTCTACTAAATATTCATCGTGAAATAGATATTTCAGTTGATATATAATATCAATAAAACAAAAAAGAAAAGAAAATATCGACTTTTTCGTTTTCGGTTTTCGACAGTTAAACGGCTAGTACGAATGATTGGAAAACGATTCTTCCGATCAGTGGCGCACACGTCATTTATTTAAGTGGCAGCGAAATATAAAAACTATACGAATTATTGTTTCGACCCCGACGATCAGCTTCACTCGTCTGTGTCCGTAATTTCTCTTGGCTCGAACATATATATATATATATATATTATTTGAAAATATAGACTTTGTTCCGAGAAGACCAAATATTACGTGAAATATATATAAATAGCTACATATGATGTTTTACATGAAGAAATCAACACATGAAATACTTGTGCTAACTGTGATCACAATAATTATATGTGTACATACCATTGCAACATATACAATAGAATATAATACATAAATAATATATTTGTACGATAACAATGTAAGTATATTGTTTTATAAAATCGATAACAAAAAAATTAAAAAAAAAATTGACCGATATAAACAAAAATGTAATAAGGTAATAAGAATGAACAATTTATAAAAATCAAAAACAACGAATTCAAAAAAAAAAAAAGAAAAAAAGACAAAAACAAAATCAAAAAGCAACTCCGCCTGCGCTTTCGTGGCGTCCTCCACCTGCATTTCTGTCACATCCTCTGCCTGCGCTTCCGTGGCTTCCTCCGCCTGCGCTTTAGTCGAGACCACAGGCCGCACCGTTTCAACAGACTACGCATCAGCGACAACCGTTTCGACTGACAACAGGCCATTGCGCAGCGTGCTTTTCGACCAGTAGTTATGGTCGTCATCTTTCCGAATGGAAATTCAAAAACAATATTACTCATACGTAAACGAATAAATATAAAAGAAATGTTAACAACGCGCCAACAAAGCGAGTTCGCAACGAATACACACTATGAAGTTCATAGTGCGAACAGTTATCCGCATACACCACATTCGAGTTGTTCATAATATTGGAAAGTAGAGATTAAAAAACGAATAAAGGTGCTCTCTCGTTGTCGCACACCATATTTTATGTTTAATCGTTGTGCAGAAAACGTCAACAGGTGGGTAAAGAAGGAGATATAGAATGAGAATAGAAAATACACGACTTAAACAATAATTATTTAACGTTAAGCACAGTATATTATCAATGGCAGCCTGTTGCAGCATTATAGTGGGTAACAACAACAACCGTTGCTAGGTACCTGTTGATCGGCATACAGTGTGATATATATATAAACAGTAAAACCGCTGTTAAAATATTACTGCATATACGTAGACACGCGTAACCAAGGCGTTGTACATTATTGTTTTTTTTATTATTAAATAAAAATACGGGTCGGTTGAATAACGCGCGTACGACGAGACTTATAGTCATGCCCCGAATACATCGAATATTATCGTTATATTATATATAATATATATTACGTTTATTATTTAACAACCGCCGTAAATCCCTTTATTCTCTTCTCAGCATTCGAACGAAAATCATATTATATAAGCCCTCACTAATGCCCTTTTGGACTTATGGTATCCAAATTTGGGATGCAGCTAAACCCTCTAATCTCAACAAAATTTAAGCATTCCAGTCCTTAACTCTCCGACTAATCACTAATGCACTATAATATGTCTCTAATGAAACTCTCCATTCCAACCTTCATATAAACACTGTTTCTAATACAGCTTCTTTACAAAAGATTTCGTTCACGATTCTCTTCCCACCATAACCCCTTTATTTCCTAATTATACTCCAATGCCATACCTGGGAACTCACCAAGAAGACTCGCACGCAGATGGTGTCTTATGATAAGAGACCTTATTAAACTAATAACTCCCTTGTGTTAAGTGTTATCACTGGGTAACTTCTTTATTCAAACCAACCAAGTCATGTATTCACCTACTCACATACACAAGATCGTGTATTTTCAAATAGATGTTTAAACAAAATGTATATTATATATGCTGCGCGATTATTTTCGATTTTTTCATTCGTAAAATCTTCTAAAATAATTGTTATTCCGTGATATTTCATACGCCCCGTTTCCGAATCGTACCGTATTTTGTAATGCGATATTTATTTTCACGCATTTTTTCGCTCTCGACAACTAAAATAATTTCTTTCTAAATATCGCTGACAAATCGCAAATACTTGCAGACTCGCGACGTCGTCATCGCGAATATCGCGTTAACTATTAAGAGACGGGTGTGATATAGTTAAAACCCATTATACGTGCACAGTTATAACTTATAAAAGTCTAGTGATACTGGTCATGGCATTCGCTCGTATCAGCGTATAATCATAAAAAACAAATAAATAAACGCTACCCTTTTTCTTTATAAGTACTTACAATACGATTATTTAACACTATTTAATATATGTTGTATTACCTGTGCTATCGTATCGGCTATCTTGTTTATGATTGAATAATTATCAAATATTTTTAATTACAATGAAAAAATTGTATAAAGAAAAAATGTAAAAAAAAAAATTGTTCGTCAACATTCCCTCTTCACGTTTCGCGGTCTACGGGCAATGGAGGAATGAGATAACTCAATAAATATTTTAGCTAGCGACAAAAAAAAAATATATATATATATATAGCAACTACACTGTCTGTACGGCCAACGTATATATGTTTTTTGTTTACAATACGAATACATTTTCTCAATTTATATTGTTAAACCGTTTTAACCGATTTACGTGAAATATACGTTCTTATGATTGTAATTTTTTTACGTCATCAGTAATTTGATGAACCTAAACCGTACCGTGGAAGTATGTATGCCTGCCACCTACTTTATATTATATCATATACAACATAATTGCACAATTGGTCCCCTCTCTCCACCAAAGACACAAGCACCTAATTACGTGCCCGCACGCGACCCACGCGCATTTCCCGAGCGAATTCATTCGTGAAGCGGCCGACAATACATATATATTTTACGTACGCTTCCGAAGCCCTGGTACGGTTTCGGGGCACCGCGAGCGAGTGGAATCCGAAACGGATAACGGGTATCAGGAGCGTACGACCGGTTTCTGAATTCCTGGTACCGTTTTACACCGTCCTGGTTAAGTCGCGTCCGCTACGAATTCATCCGTACACCCGGGATACACTCTCTCCGGGAACAGTCGACGTTGGAACTTCCCCCCCACTCCCCCCCCGGGAAGACGGGGGTTTTCGCTTCGATTGCCGGCCACCCCTGTCCCGTTTACGTTCGAACGTTTCGCGTACGAATCGTCGTAGTGTACGATTAGATAAATGACGTCCACGCGCTTAAATATATATGGTAGGCAGCATTTTAGGTAGAAAATATGAGATAAAATATAAATTTGCATACCCTAGAAAAAAGTTGGATTTTTAGATTATTCAGGAGGCACCTACTACAATTTTAAGTAGCATGAAATACGACATTTTAATCAGAAGTTTTTCAAAACTTAAAATAATTAAAAACTATCTTCGATTTCAAATTTAGCAGACTCGTATGGTTAGGTACTAGGAATGATTTCAATTGAAAAAAAAATATCTGGCCAATTAGATACGAACGAACAAAGGTATTAGAGTTTTAAAATTAATAGCAAGGAAAGTAAATTTAAAAAAAAAAATGTGTTTTGATTTGAGTTATCATACTATTGTTTGTCGAGAATTGTAAAACTGTAATTTAGTGAAAAACGATTGAACGCAATTTATAAACGAATAAAATTTAAGAATAGTTTTTACCGTGATGTTGTCCATAAGTATTAAAAAATTCAATTAGTATTATCATTAAAAATGATTTTAGCTAATTTTTTAAGAATGATTTTAAAACCCGGTGTGGGGCGCGACGAATGGCACACTCAGCTGCCAACGGTCCTGAATACATATAAACATGCACGTAAGACGACGATTAACGGGACGCAGTCTGCCGCCGGGCGCACGTCGCGTCACGGAAAAAGCGTGACGGAAGTGTGTATTGTTCGTTGTCGTCGGACGCGCGCGGCGTACAGGGATTACGTGTCGGAAGCGGATTACGTCGAGACGATATCGACTTACCAATTGCGTTGTTTTCTAAACGCGTTCGATCGGGTGATTTATTGGTGCGACGGGCGCGTGTTGAGACGATCGTGACATTTGTCCGTCGTTATGGATTCGGACGTAGTACGGTTTTTTGTTAGTTTTTTGTTTTTCGTTTCGAACAGATTTCGACTGCGATCGTGTACGCGTGACAACGTCGTCGCGGGCCTAGTTACAATAATCTATGATACGCCGCCGGTGGTCGGCAATCGGTCTCCACGGAGGCGCGCGGATGATTTGAAAAAAAAATTGTTCCCGGTTCAAGAAAAATAACCTATTAATAATATTGGTTTTATACGAATAAACGTAGTTATTTTTCGTATTGAAAACACGTTTTTTTTTTTTTTTTTGGATGAACCGTATTCAATAGTAGGACGACGTACAAACCATAAAGTTTCGTGGTTCGTACGGAAATTCGGCGTATACCTCGAGAAATGTTTGAACAAGTGACGCAAAACTACTGACACTTCGCAACGCATCGGATAATAACAAGATACCGCTTGATCGAGATTTTATTTGAAAACTAAATAAACGTGGAAAACGTCACGCAATATATACACAAACCGTTCTTTTATTATTATTCGCCTTCAAAACTAGGGACGGTACGACAATGTCTCCGCTGTCGCGTTTGTGGTGACTATTATTATTTCGAACAGCGTTGATGAACAACGGACGGCCGTCGTAATCGCCGACTGCATGTCGAATAATCTGTGTTACGTGCGGAAAACCAGCGTTAAAGAACAATTTTTTTTTGTTCGTCCGGTTTATATATGTCTCCGCCACTACTATTGCCCAAACGTTTCACGAATTGTACCGCGACGACAACGAAAACCAACACGTGCACACCGCGAGCGTGCGGTATTATTATTATTATTATTATTATTATTATTATTATTATTATTATTATTATTATTATTACTATGATTATTATTGTTATTATCGTCATCGTCATCGTTATGTGATTGGGGCAGAAATGTCTGGTCATAATGATCGTGTGTGGTATACACGATGGACTTTCAGATATCGAAAACGGGTATGCGTTTATAATATAAAAATATATTTATTATATACGATCATTTATTATATTAATACGATCTTATCGCGTGTTGCGCGGGCCAAGATTATTAGCCGGTCCCGCCGAGCGTGTTCTCTCACTCTCACTCTCACGCACACACACACACGCACACACACACACACTCTCTCTCTCTCTCATTCACTAGCGCACACTCCTGCCAGCGGTCGAGGATAGCTCATTCACGATATCTGGTGTAGTGGGCGGCGACGATGTGGGAGAAACGGTGGAGACGGAATATAATATATATATATATGTTAGAAAAATCGTAAAATCTAAGTCACCGGAAACGTATTTTATTATAAATCAAAAAACGTACGCGATAACGATAAATGCGCGTGTAAAAATAGGTCCGGCGTATACATAATGTGACGTTGTAATATATTCGTCGGGACACGACGATTTAAACACGCGTAGGTACGAGCGTGCGTGCGTGTGTTACGTGAAATTTGGATTACTCTTCGAATCCGGTCGGGCGTACACGACACGTGATAACGGATTTGTTTTTCGCGCCGGCCATTTCGTCGTCGTCGGGAAACGTAATCGTTTTCTCGTGCACTGCGCGCGCGATTTAAATCCCGAATTTCGATCATTTATTTATCTATTTATTTATTTTTGTCGAACGCTTCGCATTTCGTGTTCGTGCGGATTTCTCCACGTCGTTTTTTATACACGCCTACCGTTTTTTTTTGTACGAAATGTTATTCTCGCCGTTTCCCGCATAAAACCATTCGAACGATGACTTTCGTTTACCTGGCTGTACGGAATCCGTACGTAAACGGACGGTTGTCGTACGTTTTATTGCTAATCATATGTATAATAATAACTACGTTTACGACGCTGACGTGCGTATTGTTTGTTGCCAAACGCGTTTTATTACCGTGTTATTATTGCCACGTTGGAAATGTCTACTCGCATAACGAATAGCATTAGCCGTTTTTCGCGGTTTGTTGAAATTCGAATAAAAAGTGTAATGTTTATAGTTTTTTTTTTGCGTGTGAATATATTAAGACGTACGATACATATACGCATTCGTCGCGACAAGTCTTGCATTATCTTTGCACTTTGCGTTTACGTCGACAAGCTAATAACACGGGATTTGTTCACGACGAAAACAACGTCGGAGTGAAACGGGGACACGGTGTTCGACGGCAGTCGTTACGAATCGTACAAACAGACACAAATAATCGAATTACAGTACAGTACCGACCCAAAGACCCGGACGGGTGGATAGCGTTTTGACGGCTAAGGGGGTGGCCGAGCGCGAGGGACAGGCCTCACGTGGTGTAGTTCCATGGCGTGATGGTGAGTAGCTGAAGGGGTCCGTCCGTAAGTGTCGATTAGATTTTTTGTGAGGTGAGGACCGTCCCGCCGCTCCACCCCAAAACACGCGCAAGATTGTACGTGTACGTGTTGGAAAAACGATTTGCGACGAATAAAAAAACGCAACACGTTCGACACTTTTGTATACAAATATATATATTAAAATATTTAAAAAAAATATATAAATATATATATATATATCGTAGCGTACGATTATGATATATACACAACATCATATATATATGTATAGGACGACAATCTATAACGAAACAATAAAATATTTGAATGTGCGATTTTAATAATATATATATATATAGTATAATATTTACTTAGATAATACTTAAATTCGAGTACCTACTTCGAGAAAACTCGATAGAGACAAAAAAAAAAAAATAATGTGTATATATTACACCGGATAACGAAATAAAATAATTATACAACGCGCACGCGTCTGTCACTAACAAATCGATAGAAAACACGTGTTGCGCGCGGGGTTGCCGGCGACGGTCCGGAAACGATGTTAAGACCGTCTTTCGTGGGCCGAATCGTTCGCCTCCGTCCGGGTTCCTCGACGCGGACCCTGCCCGGTCTTCGACAGTTGCCCGGTCTTCGACAATTGTCCGGTCTTCGACAGTTGCCCGGTCTACCCGCGGGATTCGTTACGCAGACGCGCGCGGGCACCGGTTCGCTGCGCCGGTCCGTTTTTGTTCGAGGTCCGGGAACGCGCCGCCACGCCGTAGAACGTAATTTCGTCGTATTCCGACGACGTCGGAATACACCGCGCGCGCGTATTATTAAACACGTATGTTTTCCCTGCGACAACGAACCCCCTGTAAATTATAAACGACACGTTAAAGCTACATCGACGTTTCGACGAAACAAACATTTCGTAACGATCGTTCCCCCGAGCGTACGCGTGCACGTGCGCTACACACGGGCCGATCTCGTTTCGTTCGTTTTTGTTTTTTTTTTCTAGTTTTTTTCTAGTTTTAACGGTACGCAAATGCCGTACGTCGGACGAATAGTCTATTACGTTTTCACGCCCATTGTCGCGCGTACGTCGCTTCAGACTTATGGACGATATTCGTAAACGCGAACGTGTGTTGATTCCGGGTTGTGCTCGTCTACCGAAAAATCGACGGAGTGGATTTATTCTACATCACGTCTACACGGCAGTTAACGCGAGCAACACGTGCGAACGTATTATTGTTGTTGTTGACGTCACGCGGTTGATTTGGAGCGCGTAATCTAGACAAGTAAACGTAAAAAACGAAGTGGACATTGTACGATATTGGATCCGACCCGACTTGACGATACGAGCACGTTAACTTCTAACTGCTGTAGCATGTCTTTCTCACGTCCGCGAGTATGACGCTAAACTCTTCGTCCGGTTTGCCGACCGCACCGCCGACGCCGCCGACGCCTGTGGCCAACACTTGCCCCGCGGCGGCAGCCGCAGCGGCCGCGGCTGCCGCGGCCACGTTCTGCATGTTGGTCGTGGCCGGCACGTTCTGCACGTCGGGATAGTGCTGGGGCGGGAGACCGTCCAGCGACGCGTAACCGCCGAATTCGGATTTGATGCCGCAGTTGTTGACCAAATACGACGGACCGTGGTGTTGTTGTTGTTGGTGGTGATGATGATGTTCCTGCATAACGTGTTGTACCGCCGGCGCGTAATAAGAGTTGTACTGTTGTTGCTGTTGTTGCTGGTGTTGGTGTTGTTGTTGTTGGTGGTGTTGGTGTTGGAGGTGGTGGTTGTGCGATTGTTGTAGGCCGCCGAACATGACGCCGTGTTGTTGTTGATGGTGGTGATGATGGTGGTGGTGCTGTTGCTGCTGCTGATGCTGCTGCTGCTGCTGTTGTTGTTGTTGCTGTTGCTGCTGTTGCTGCTGATAGTTGTGATTGTTGTCTGGCTGCTGCGCCATGTACTTCAGGTACCGGTCCAGCTCGGTGCCGCCGCCCCCGGCCGCCGCCTGCACGTCCTGCACCGCCACGTCGGACTGCTGAGATCTGGGCCGTTGCAGACTGCTCAACAACATTTCCGACGGCGACTGGTGGTGATCGAAGCTCATCTCCATCATCTCGCCGGCTGCCGCACAGTTGCCCGTACCGCCGCCGGTGCCGTGATACTCGTTACCCGCCGGCTGTTGTCTGTGCTGCTGTTGCTGCAACCCCATGGTGTGGTGATGGTCTTCTTGTTGTTGCTGTTGCATTATGTTCCCGGCGGCTGTAACGAAAACAAATGAAAAAAAACCGTCATGAAAACACGAACGAATCACTGTAACAGGTACGCGGCAACCACACGTTTTCGGCCGATTTTCAGCGCTGTCAACGATATGTACGAAATAATGAACAACGATCGATTTATCGTTTTGGCCGGAAAAACTCTTATTATGCCACGTGCTTACCGTGATACGCGTCCGATTGTCTGGCCGCGGCCGCGATAGCTGACGCCGAAGACAGGCCGCTGGTGTACACGGCGGTGCCGGTCGCGTGCAATCCGCTGGTAGAGTAGAACGGTCTGTTGGCGTAATGCGACTGTTGCTGTTGTTGGTGTTGTTGTTGTTGTTGTTGTTGTTGTTGCGAGGTGGGTCCGAGTACCTGTTGGTCCTGGGACGTGGCGATTGGCGGATAAAACGTACCGGTCACGATGTTGTTGTGTTCGTACGCCAACCGTTGATTCGTGCACAACATCACCATGCCTTTGGCCACGCCCATGGCCGCTATCGAGCCCGGCACGGGTTGATAAGACGATGTCTGAACGCTGTTGTTGTTGTTGTTGTTGTTGTAATGACGATTGTGGTTGTTGTTGTTGTGGTTGTTGTTGTTGTTGTTCGCCGGTTTCTGGCCGGCCGCGCCGTAATAGCCGCCAAAGTCGTCCAGCTCGTACTTGACGATCTCGGACCGGTGGTACGGGTGGTGCGAGGAGTGCTGATGGTGGTGCGGCGGCTCTTTGCCGGCCGCCGTGGCCGGTTCCATGGGCGACAGTTCGGGCGTGGGCAGCGTGGGCGTCTTGCTGGCCGACCGTTGTCCGCGGTCCGCGACCGGGCCGCCGCCGCCGCTGGCGGGCTCGTCCGAAGCCGCGGCTTTGTCCGGGTCGGGGCTGCACGTGGGCGACGACTCGGGCGTGATCACGTCGCCGGACACGCGGACCGGCGAGTACGGGCTCTCGCTGTTCGGATAGTACGGCGACGTGGTCTTCGACGGGCTGTACGGCTGGTACGCGTACGACGGCTGCTGCTGCTGCTGCTGCTGGTGCTGCTGGTGCATGACCGGCGACGAGTACGACGAGCTCTGGTACGGCGAGCCGGACGGGTACTGGACCAGCTTCACCTGGCCCGCGGACGAGTTGGGCCGTCTGGACGTGGGCGACTGGCCGGGGCCGGGGCCGACCGCGGACGTCGGCGAACCCGCGCGCTGCTTGTTGTGCTTCCTCCGGCGCGGCCTGTACTTGTAGTTGGGGTGCTCTTGCATGTGGATGACCCGCAGCCGTTCAGCTTCCTCCACGTACGGCCGTCGGTCTTGCGGCGTCAGACTCCGCCATTTTTTACCTGCAACGAATGCCAACAACAACGGTCAGTGACGTTGTTCAACCGTTATTAGATAACGAGACTCCGGCGAGACTCCGCCCGGCGAGAGTTTCCCGACAATTCGCGCGATTCACTGGCAATCACACGCGCTTGCTGTCCACGATTTTACGCTCGACGATAACTATTTCGCGTACGAGTGTATTGGACACGGTTCCTTTCAGATAATCTTTAAGCCTTAAGCCGATAACGGACGGTGAAAGAACAATCGTCCGGGGCGGTCATCCGATAAAAACAGATGTCGCGAGCTACCTGTTATTCATCTCATTAGTCGATGCGAGCTGACATCGACTCATATTTCATGGACCCAACGCAAAGCACATCATGATGCATCGACACGATTTTTAACACCGTTTTAACGATTTGACTATCGCAGTGTCGCGTTATCCGGTAAAAAAAAAAAATAAATAAATAAAATGCAGAAACCGGACGAACAAGAAATCGATGTCCGTTTGTTTTCTCTATCTCTATTTATATAAATACAGATTTACCGGCCGTTGATCGGTTTTTATTGCGAGTAGGAAACATCGCGACATTTGTGTTTGTTTTTATTCATGTAAATGTACGTCGTCGGAACAACGTTACATCCGAAAAAATTAATTTCAATAGCTATTTTCTATATGTATATATTATTGCGTGGTGACGTTCGGAGCGTGTATGTATACTATAATATATTATACACTTATAACCGAGCTTGGGTAGTCGACTATTTCCATAACGGGTCGTATATTATTTCTCGTATAATATATACCGCGACGACACTCGAAGGGTTTCTTGCGGCATGCCGACAGTTTTTATTATTATTATTATTATTATCATTACATAGGTGCATATCACGCACACGCATTATACAGCGGTGGGGGGGGGGCGGGGAAACGACGACGAGAGTACCTAACTGTATACATATACACGTCGAGGTAGCGGGAGGCGAAAATTTGAAATTTAAAACAGTCACGGAGATCTGGACCGACTAATTTATGCGACGTCGGAACGGGGCAAAAAAAAAAAAAAAAACGGATGGAAACAACTAGTACCTATATTATATACATATAGACATGGTAGTCTGAAAAGGAAAACAATGAGCGTTGGGTTTTTCGTCTTGAAACGTATACAATAAACACGGTTTACGGTTCGTAACGTGGTGTTTGAAACGGATGAATATTCATCCGGGTGCCGTCACGACGAACACGTGTTTTCCGATCGGATTTCTGAGCACGACAGCAGACGGGATGTCTGTAAAAACGGATCGCGACCCACCCGGAAAACAAGACGTGAATTGGATTAAAAAAACGATAGCAGCGAACTTGCCGTTTTACGAGACCTGAACAGCAAACGTCACCCACGAGTTTAGTATTGTTTTGCGGTCGAACGAATTCGGTTATGTCGAGGGTCGAGCAAGCGTGTACGACGACGTTACACACACCCAGTCACTACATTATGACACACTCGTTCTCCGCGAGAATTTATTAATAATAATAAAAAACACACGAAAAAAATAAAATAAATAAACCACACGCACATAAATCTTAATCGTTTTATCGGATAGATAAATCTGATCGCGTCGCAGACTGATGGATCGCGGTGACTCGAGTACCTGTGACCGCTGTACGCCGGTAGCCGTATATATACGTATTATAAACGTTCCTAATCGACTACCGATCGGAAAAAAAACCGAACGTCCAGAAGCACCGGACGGATTATTTAATATTATTGTCGTTTGTTGTCGTCCGTCTCCGCGTTTACCATAATACGCGTACATATATACATGCGTGTGTGTGTATACGTATAATACGATTATAACGGTTGACACCGAGACCGCGGGCACGGGTATAACGTTGTTATAATAATAATAATAATAATAATAATAATAATAATACGTATACCGTGGTCGTGTATAAATAAATATGTATGTGTGCGTACAATAGGCGCGTGTGGATCTCCACGGAAAAAAAAAAAAACCAGGAACGAGTGCATAAATAAATACGCTATCTAATATAATCGAGGGGGACGGGTATTGTCGCGCGGGACGCCTCTTAACGAAGTGCATTGTGATAATAATATAATAACGATATTCGTTCTATGCCGTGCGGCGGCGGCGGGAGCGGCGACGCGGTTTACTTCGTACACGAGAACGTAATATTACGTTTTACACGTGATGGTCGCCCAACCGTCGCCGCGGTGATGACGACGACCATCGTATTCTAAATACGCGTCGGCCGACGGGGAGGTGGTGGTGATTTATTCGACTCGTCTAAACGAGTCACTTACGGTTTCGTTCGTTAACACGTTCAACGTTTTCTGATTAACGTGGAAAAAAAAACGACAACTCGTCGAGTTAAAAGTTGATTGTTGTATATATTTGTATTCCAAGCCGTTAACGAACACGTGGGGACGATTTCGTTACTCGTTCTCGTGCCATCCGATTTTCGCTTTCGTTCGCGATCTAAAACGTAACTCGAGGTTTTCGATTCCGAACGTCTCCGGAAAACGGACACCGTTAAAACGATACGAGACGTGTATGGGCGCGGAGACTCGGGAACCATAACGGATGCGAAGACGTTCCCGGTGGAAACCGACCGACCGACCGACCGACCGCAACATTCACACGCTCGACGACGTACGCACGACAATATGCTTTCGTGCGCGTGCGTGTAGTTTTAATTATCGAACCCTAACACGACGTTTTCGGCTCGCCCACGCGATTTTTCGTTTCGTTTTTGTGTACGCTGGCGGCCGTCCTTACGCACGTCTTGCCGAGTCGGGAACGTTATCGGAACAGCGATCCACACACGACAGGGTTCGCCGACGATAGACGTCACCGGTCGTCTGTCGTGCGTTGCCGACGTCTAAACGCGGCCGGGCGGCTTTAGGCGAATTTGATTTTTTAACATCCGCCGCCCCCGCCACCGTTCGCAAAACGGTTTTCCGCGCACCGTCCGTTTGCGTACGCGAGACGGATCGTCACGCGGCGGCGGCTGAACTTGATTCGGACGAATCGAACGAAGTTCGTTGTTGGAAAACGACGAATCCGATACGCTCGCGTGACGAACAAGTGTGGCGGGTAAAACACGAGCGAAAACGTTTCTAAAAAAAAAGAAAAGGGCACTTCATTTGAACGAAACTACGTACGCCGACATATTGTTGTGCACACGGCTGTACGCGCCACACAATATTTACTCGGAAACTAATCGAGATTCTCATAAACGATCCACCTCCTATCGATATAATATCGCGTTTAATTACTTTTTCGTTTTTTTTTAATACCGAGTACATATTATAAAAAAAAAAAGTTAATAAAAAAAGACCACGGGGGATCGATCGATCCCTTATGGGCGACCGATCCGCTTTCCGTCGCCGCGGCGCGCATGACGCTGTGTTAAACACCGCCTGACGGGAAGGCAGCTCGCGATAATTATCACACCACGCGGTGTAACCAACAAAGATTCCGAAATGAGTTTTCGTTTTTTTCTCTCTTTCTTTCCGAGGACAGAGTATGATGATGATAATAATAATAATAATTATTATTATTATCATCATTAACTATGTCGATAAACGTATGACTGCGTATAACGGCAAATGGTTTTTGAATTTTTCGAATTTTTTTTTTATAAAATCATATTTCCCATAACGTGCACCAGAACGTATTTACAGTATTATGTCCGACGAGTCATCGTAACGGGTTGTATTCGGTAAAAAAACAAATAGGGTTTCGATGTGCATAACTTTATCGATTTGTTTGACGTTTTGAAATAATAAGCGTCGGAAACGATTCGTTATACCGTCTTCTAATACCGCGCGTTCGCACAAACTATGTTTCGTCTTTATTCCATCGACTTATCACGGTATTATTATTATTATTATTATTGCTTGTCCTTACGACGTCGTGTTTACACGTAGTCTACTTTAGCGACACGTCGAGCGCCTCGTTTTGTATAGTTTTGTTTTTTGTTTCTGGTTCGTACTAGCGGAGACGACCACTAAACCTATCACGTCACGTCCATAGCGAGTACACGGCATTTATTTATCGTATCGTTTCCGTGCACGCGACACGGCCGACCGGACGTTTCGAAACGTGTCGGTAAAACGCCCCCGGTGTCGTCCGTCACGTTCCTAACCGCTGCGCCGGCCGCGTGGACTTCCCGACCGACTAACCTAACCCGCGCCGCGTCTGAAAACGTGTACCGATTTCATCGCGGTTTCCGAACGTTTTGAAACACGTGGTTTGAAAATTAATTAAATAACCCCACTCCCTCCACACACCCACCCCGCAGGTCGACAGAGCGTTATAATATTTTCACGTAGTCTATGTAGTTTGCACGCAGAGTATATTTTGTACGGCGGCCAAGCGGCAAAGACGTCGCCGCCAGGACGGGTGTTCGGCGAAAAACGTTTTTATTTTTTATTTTGTTTGCTGTTGTTAAAAACATTAGCATTACGGCAAGGCCATTATTTGTTGCAAATAGAGAGAAAAAAAACAGTTTACGGATACAAATATGTAAAGTAATCTAAATCGGGAAGCAAGCAAACGTTAAGGATGAAATGAATGAAAAAAGACAGCGCGTGTCAGAGACGAGAGAAGGATATAATACGATTAAAGTCACAGAATGTGAGTCCTCTTGGTGTAGGAGACACAGAGGAGATGAATTCGAAGAAAGGCGGATGGCATGATGAGCGAGCAAGTGCCCGACGCGAAGACGGGAAAATGAATTAACAGGCAAATGTCGAGATTTAGGAACGGGAGTTTCCGGCGAATTGGATAGAGATCTGCAGCTGGAAATTTACAAGGAGAAAAGTGGTTAAGTGTCTTCGGTGGAAAATGCACGGCCAGGAACCCATAAGAATTTTACTAGACTAAAACGGCAGTTCGTAAAGAGGCGAGAAACGTCACGTTATGAAAAACCAGAAATCACGCGACGAGAATTTCCGCGTGACGAATTTTTTTTTTCCCCACTCGCACGAAAACCATTACGACTCGCGGCGGTTTCGGCGGTCGCTGTAAATTAATATGAAAAAGAAAAAAAGAAGAAAGGTACGAAAAGAATGAAAGAAAAGAGGAACAAGCCGGTCACAGGTCACTCGCGGCGGCGTTTCTTTATTTATTTTTTTTGTTTTTTTTTTTTTTTTGGGAGAGGGTGTCAGCGGGCGGCTCCGTACAAGTGGTTAATTTATAATATAAAGTGATCGATACGAATTCCTCGATAATTATTATCGAACAAATTGATTTGGGAAAATCGACTTTATCGGCGTACACACACACACACACACACAATATCATTCGGTAACCACGTTTAATCGTGTGTGTTATGACTATTATTTACAGCGCGCGGAGTAGAAGACGGGTCTAATGACTGGCTTTAATATGCGCGCGTGTGTTTTCGGCATAGACACAAAGAAGGTGTGAAATGTGTGTGTGTGTGTGTGTGTGTGATTTGACGGGCGCCCGGAGGATCATTAATAACGGACACGGTGGGATGTCTGGTAACCGACCAAACAAGGCGTTTATCGCGGTCGCGTTTGACGGCCGCGACGGACGGGGTGGTGTCGTGTTCACAGCGTGGAGACTCGACGACGAGAAAAGTTTGCCGCGACCGTACCGATTGTAACGTCCGGGAAAAGCGAACGGGCAAAAGACGACAAACAACAAAACCAAACAGATTACCGGCGGCGGACAGGAAAAAAACCGAACGATTTGGATCTTTACCAAGGATCTCGTCTTGTCGACGTGGATACGTGTCGAAAACTCGCCCGTCACGTTCGACCGGCGCCCACGGACGTCACAGCGCTGACGTCGTTATCAGTACGTGTTCAGCGACGCATTGCGTTGCGAGTGGGGACGGCCTACGCCTTTGAACTAGACCAGACGTGTCGAACATTGCTTTTGATTCATTTTGGATTTTGTTTTTTATTTTAATACAATTAAATTGTCCGAGTAATATGTCATTGTTCAGAAGCGAGGTGAGGCCTGAGGTTACTCTCAGTCCTATCGTCTGAACTGCCTCCGCTCTGCGCCAGACTGATTTACTAACGTAGGGAGCCCAAGCGGCACCCGCGTATGTTAAAATTGGAACAACATAAATTTTAAGAAGACGGATTCGGATTTGCATCGGGACTGGGCTTTTTCTATTTAAAATCAGATATAACGTGTTCAGCGACGATGGATGTAGGAACGTTATTTGGGGATTCGGGGCGAACGGTTTCCCCGCACGCACGATGATGCCGTGACGATTACAACCGATCGGAATAGTCGCAGATCCGTTTCTCGGCCCCCCCGTCGGATACGATCGATGCCGATGTATCCGCACGCGGTGTAGATGATTTTCTCGCTTGTTTTCGGTCGATTTTGCACTACTTGGATACCGCAACGCCACGTCGCGCCGCCGCGAGCGGTTCATTTCGTAAATCGTATATCGCGTGTACGCGTGTGCATAACATTATTGACGTCGGTGGCGAGGACACGTTATCATTATGGTCGTTGTTAGCAGCAGCAGCAGCAGTAGCGATTTATCGAATATCGAATAAAATCGCGTGCCGTTTGGCCTACGTGACGTCTGCTCGTTTAATTGGCCGTCGGTCGTACTGGTCGATTCGATGCGTGCGCGGTACGCGTAAATCGCGAAAAATCAAAAAGCATGACGCGCCGACGCCAGATGGTTTTAATGAGAGTCTGCGCAGGACGGGTCGTGTAACTGACGTCATATCATCTTCGGCGTCCCGGTCGGCCGGTCGGTCGGTCGGTCCGGGGGTGGACGACTCGCGATACGAGACCGCGTTTGATGTTTGTTCGTATAGCGGTTATTAACGCGCGGTATACCGCGACGCGGTCGTCGCGAGGGCGAGAAAACCGTAATGACGCGCTTAGATCGGTATCGCGTCTGGAACGAGAAACCAAAAAATCGTATTATCGTCATTGCCCGCGTACGATATTTGTACGGTCAACCGAAAAGGCTTTGTAAAAAAACAAAAAAAACTACGTATAAACGCAACGCGGCGTCTAATGGTTCGTACGAGAAACGAAAAAGCGGCCCATCATCGTCGTCGACGTAGCGGTTTTTCGGTCGTCGGCGGGTGGGCCCGGTGCTCCGTACACACGGGAGACCGCGCGACGGCGTCCGCGCTCGACCACCCGGCGCGATGGACGCCACGCTGCGTCGCGTCGTCGAGTCGGTCGCGCCGACGTGCAAGAGAACCCCCCCCCCCCCCCCGGACGTTACGTACAAGAGCGCGTTCGGCGCACGCGACGTCCGTCGGGAAAGTCGGGATTTGCGTGGCGGCCACGGTCCCGTCGTCGAGCCGCCGTCGACCGGCGAAGAGAGACCGTTCTCGCGGTCCTCCCGGGTGTCCTGCTGCTGGCCGGGATCCGTGGGCGAGACCTACTCCGCGAGCGTCCCCGGCTTCTCAACAACGTCAAACGCCGACGCCACGGTGGTTATTTCTCCGTCGACTACGACACGGACCTCGCCGTTCCGTTGTAGCGGAAAATCCGCCTTTGTAAAAGCGATCACGCGCTTGTGTTCAGACCTCGTCCTGTACCATAAACCGAACAGTCGTTAACGCACGCTAGGCGTCGAATCGTTTAAAACGCACATAACTGAAACCGCGTCGGTCATTTTTCGTGTGGGTGCACGTTTTCATAACTACGTATATGTTTAATATTGTGAATCACGCGTAGACTGTCTACGAAGGTTACGCGTCGGAACGGAATGACAAAAAAATAAAATCCAATATGCTGTTGCCCATGAACTTCTAACATATCATATACTAGAAATATATATATATATATATATTGTACGGAGACGACATAACGATTGATATTCGCGTTTGTCGCCGATCTATCGATCGAAAAGCGTGTGATAACGATAATAATACGTGTGTGATCTCCGCAGGTTCTGGTTAATCCGTCCGGGATCGGCGAAAAGGGCTCGTTCCCGATTGCCTACGACTTTATCGAAACCGTTTTTCAGGAATACAACATTGAACACGCAGTGCGAAACGATCACCGTGCAAGTACACGCGTGTAGTGCACACGACCGACAAACGTAATCGACGTGTGCAATCGTGTCTAAACGACGTGCACGTGCGACGACGTACTTATCGCGATTGTCTCAATGATTATTATTGTGCGGGAAAATATGTGTGTCTGAACATAGCGCTGTGATAATCGTCAACTCCGTTCGGATCAACGAGACCCTACTGTACATGCAGATACGTATACAGAGCGGTATAGTTTTATGTCGTTGTACGCGATGTCGACAAAACGGAATCTCTGTGAACCCGTCCGTCGAGAATAACGAAACGCGTGTTTTTTAACATAAAGCGTTTACGACGACGTAAAAAGACACACCCTAGTAGCACAGGTTCGCCTATCGCGTATCACAGGCGTATGTGCGTTCGGAGTGTATGTAAATTACGTGATTGATTACGAAGAAGGGCATACGCGCCTCGTCCGGGGGCACCTAAACCATATCAAAAAAAAAAAACAATGCGTTTACGTAACGAACGGTCCACCCGTCGTGCTCTTCGTCCGTACGGAATCGGTCCAGTGCGTTCGTATGCATACGTTACGTCGGAAAACGATATCGATTGCGGTGTCTGTTCGTCGCGGCTCCGACGGGATCTGTAGTGCAGGCGCGGATTCAGTGGTGTAAAAATGCTGTTAAATACACTCTTGTTGTAACTACATCAGCAGCAGCACGTGAACGGACCGTGATTTTTTTTTGTTGAGTGTGCAATATGCGTGCCGTTATATTAATCTGAATCCCCGCACCTGCTCCGGAGAGTTTTGTGGGCACGGCGAACGATTACGAGTGAATGTACGTGTATGAATGAACGCGTGCAGGTTACCGCGCGACACGTGGTCCATATCGTCCACGCGACTACTAACGGGTCCCTTCCGGAACGATCAGATCTTGACGGTTTGCTTTCGAGCAATCTAAATATGTAAATGCGCGTCGTACGCCGCGTACAAAAGCGTAACATGCATATGTTATTAACGGGTTGTGATGGTCCCACGCGTTGACCGAGCGCGTCGAAATCACACGTTATATATATATATATAATCCCCGTCCGTACGGCCGAACAAACGAAAAAACGAATGGCGGACGACTATCGGGCCGGCTGGAAAACGTTGTCGTCGACACGAGGTGCGTGGGGATTTCGAGGAGAAACAGCCGAATTCTCGTGCGTACGATAAAGGCGAAAACAAAAGCCGACGGGACGGACGTGAGAATCACTCACGCGGAGAGACGTGACGACGAACGCACTTGATTCCGTTCGGTACGATATTTTCGAGTTGTTTCGTCGTTGAACGTATTTCGCGTATACGAATAATCTGCGTCGGCTGTGAAGGGACAAAAGTGATGTGTGTTCTCGGACGCGCGCGTTGTTTCGCCATCGCGGAACGCTCTGGTCGTATGGTTTCGGCAAAACGCCCAGACGATGGGAGCGTGTTGCCGAAAGAAAAAAATCCAACCGAACGGATATGAACATTACTCGCGCACGTCGCGTACGCACGGAGAGACGTGACGAACGTATTCGATTCCGTTCGGTTCGATGTGTTCGAGCTGTTCGTTATGTCGTTATTATATGATTACCGTTTAGAAACCGTTTTCGTACGTCGGGTCAGGTTAGGATAAAACGACCGCGTGCGTACATCCCGTCCATGGGCGTACTTCACGAGGGGGGGGTCATGGGGTTTAAACCCCCCCCCCCTTCCCCATTGGCCGTATTAAAAGAAAAAAATTACAACCAATTCGTATTATATTTGTAAAGAATGTGAATATTCATTGTCTCATCGTATAATTTACTAATTATATATAGTGGTAACTCATTGATTTTTTATTATCTATGTGGTTACTGGTCAACGTTTATTAATTATTGTTATGTTTAGGTTTTAAAAGACTCAAAAGTTATTTGCGTAGTACAATGACAGAGGTACCTCATTTGAATTTGATTTACAAACAGAAAATGTAGTTAAATTTATTAGTAAAGTGTATCTGTTTATTTGTTTTAGATATATACATGTTACTATATTAGCGATTCGTGGAAAGGTTTCACAAACGGTTGAGGAAGTGATAGATGATCCGGCAAAAAAACCAAGAGAGTTAAATTTTGTATTATAAAAAATAAAAATAATATAAAACGTTAAATTATTATTTGTATATCGTAATTATTAAAAATAGTATTAAATTTTACAGCCAGGGGGTTGTGGGCCCTCTACCACATACTTTTTTTAGAAATTATCGTAAATTGAAAATCCCTGAGAACGCCGCTGATCCCGTCGGCGGCGGATCGTGACCGAAGGGACAGAAAGGACACGTAAACGAGCGGTGTTCGGTGCGCACGATACGACCGGGAGATTCGCATGAAACGTACGCGCGCACGTCAAACGGATTCGTTATTTTGCGCCCGCCGCGGCGAGTCGTCGTCGTCGTCCCCGCGTTGGCCCGCGCGCGGCCATAATTGCCCGCTGAATTATTATTGTTATTTTACCCGCGGCGGCCTTGCGCGTCGTTTTACCTTATTTTTACACTCCGCGTACGCGTTCGGTCGCGATCGCACGATCCGTTTTTCACACACACACACACGCGCGTATATTAAAAAGGAAAAAGAAGCAATTTTAATTGACAATCTTCCGTGTCGTTCGCGTTATAAGTCGTTCTTATAGGCGGCCTCCGATTATATATCGTGTGCGTTTACTTACACGCGTACACACACGACAATATATGCTTTCGCGTATATTTTTTTTAAACGTATTTATATATATATCCGTGTATATGTAACGCGGCGGCGGCGGCTCGCGCGCGCGTAACACGGCCTCGCCGAGATTTTTATCTCCTCGACGGCGCGGCCAAACGTCGGTAATTACGTGCCGTCGGCGGCGTCGGCGCAAATACTCGAACTTTACGGCGCGCGCGGGTCAAGCCGACGGGCCGAGCGGAGGGAGGGGAACCGTAGCGACCGCGGTCTTTTTATAACAGTGAGACGCGCGCACGCGCATAAAGAGACAAAAGTCGTGAGAGGACGAGCGAAAAGAAAAATATCTTTTTATCGGAGTGGGGTTTCGGATCGCGTTTCAATACTACACGACGCCGGGGCGCGCGCAATTACCGCGGAACGGTCCGTCGTGTGTTCGCGTCATCACACGTCTCGGACTAGGATTTTTTTCCCCTCGTCTGTTGGGTGGACCAACTACCCAATACACGCAATTAAAACAGTGTGGCAGTCGAGACTGTAAAACAGTGTAGACGAAACATGTCCAACTGGTGACAAACCGGTACCACGGGCGAGGGGTAAGCCCCGGCCGGGTCAAGAGCAGACCCGGTCGACCCCTCGGGCAGCTTAGGCTGCTGGGATCGGTTACGTGGTGGCAGATTAGCAGGAGCAATCTATGTGGTAACAGCCTCGCGAGCTAGACACCGGGCACGCACGTCGGCCGAGGAACAGCTCTGAGAGTGCGGAATGGCGGGGCATGGCTACGCTATCGATCACGCCGGCCCGTACCTTAAGAGAGACTTGGAAATTATCCCTGTGTGCCCCTGTCGCCATACCGGAGTGGTTACGACACCGGAGGGTAGGTGTACCCCATAGTACATCTACGGTGCTGATGGAGCCGGTCCCCACCGCGGGATTGGGGTAACCGCGCGTGATAGCGGTTGCCCAAGCGGTACGAGCGGGGCGACCCGACTCCTTTCGGGGGGTCGGACGGTCGGCTCGCCGCTCGTGGTTCGGTTGAACGACGTATGACCGTTCAGGGAGAAACAACGCTCCAGTCTCCCCGGAGGCTGGACCGTTCGGTTCGAACAACGCTCATACACGCCAGTCTTCCGACATTAGTCCCAAGGACTACGAATCGGTCGACTTGTGAACAGCCAAGGATCGTTACGATCCTTGAAAAATAGGATCTCAGTGTTCCGTCCGTCGTGACGATCATCATTACATAACGCCGTGTACGAGATTTTGGCAAATTTTTGTACTGAAAACGAAAAAATACGCGTGCCTTACGAACACGTCGCGCGCGTCGTCAGCAAAACAACGTTTTCGCGATAATGATAACAATTGTTATTATTATATGGCCCCGTGCGCGCGTGTATCCCAATTTTATCGCCGTAAATAAACCGTTTTCTTTGTCGACGTTTATCCGCGGCACGGCAGTTAAACCGAACGTACTAAAACAAAAACAAACGTTCCGTCAAACGGTTTCGTTTGGACATTTATCACGCGTATCGTAATTATTTGTCGGGAACACGCATATTCGCACACGTGACACATCATATGCAACGCATTAACGACAAGCGTACACGCACCAGTACATACTACGCGTCGCGGGGAACGGGGCGGGATTTTTTTTTTCCTCTATATTTTTATTGGTTTCCTTCCAATCGTGCACGACGACGACGAACCTAATTCTTATCGAACGCAATTGACAATCGGTTACACTCACGGACTGCTGGCGACGACGCACAACGATTTCGTAGCGAATCCCAAACTTTGTACGTGTACGACGTGAACGAACAGCGCGACTGGTAATAGTTACGGACGTTGTTGACCACGACGACTTCGATCGTCATGTCATCATACTGATCGCGTTCGTTTGACGACGACGGTTAATATTTTGGTTTGTTGAAAACCGCCCCGGTCGCATATCTGACAATATATACATTGTCGTTTCGAAGGGTCCCGTTATACGTCGACGAAATAGAAGAAAAAAAAACGTAATACACGTATAATACGATAATATTTCGTTCGTTTAAACAAAGTGTTCCTCTAAAAGAAAACCTTAAATTACAAACAAAAAAACGGTAATCGTTTTTGGTTTTTAATAATTATAAATTATATTGACCGGATGCGCGTCTCACAGAGAATTTTACATCCGTTTTAATAACAAGTTGAAGCGAATCCGTTGTCGACAAACCGTTCACAATCGCCGCGTCGCCTACAATAATGTATACAGGCGATTGTTATGCCAAATAACAAATGAACCGTGAAATCGAGTCTTATCACCGCGGACAAAACACGATTACGGACGGCGTTTAAACGACGACTTACGGCGAAATAACGTTTCGCTCGGACCGCGACGGCATAACATCGCGCGGCGGTGACGTTTCGTCGTGGTCGCGAAACGGGAAAGAGAAAAATGAAAACCGCGCGTGCGGTTCGGACCGGTGATTATACCGAGTTCAGGAACAGAACCGAGCAGCGCGTTTGAACCGACGACGTGACGCGATCGCTGTTCGGTAGACGGACGGACGGGCGGGGACTCGTCGGGATGAAGCGCCGCCGGAAGCGGTCGGGGACGTCTGCGGGGGCCGTCGTACCGCGAGAAACGCGTAGTGACGATATCGCCGCGGGGCGGGACGCCGTTTGACGGTTCGCCCGCGATTATTGTTCGGAAACGAGGAAACGACGGACCCGTCGCGGCCCCGGAGAAGACGGACCGACTCGGTCGCGTCATGACGACGCGCACAACAATGGGTACAACAGCACGTGAGCCGGCCGCGTGGGCCGTCGCCTTTTATTTCGATGATAGAAAAAATTCGTTATTATATTACAATGATACGGCGCGCGTATCGCCGCGCGCCACACTTACCGCGTCCGTGATGAATTGTATATTTAACCTCTCCGGCGCCCCCCCCCCCGCAACCCGCTCGCCCGTTCGATTGTCGACGTTCGTTGAAATCGTGGCGCGCGCGCGTATTTCTCTTCCTCGCGTTATTAATTTCGTTTCCTCGTCGTCGACACCGGAAAACCGCCGGTACGCGCGAACAGACAGACGCGTATTAGTCTTCGTCAACGGGTTCGCGCGCGGCCCGCTGTCACAACAAGACCAGACACGTGGGCACCGTCCAACGTTCCGTCTCGTCCCGTTTCGTTTTTGTACCACTCCATCAATCGCGACGACCTCTGAACGATCTCGTAACGTTCGAGCGATCGATTCGGCAATCGTTATCTCGTACACGACCCACAACGTTTCACCGGTAACGTTATCGCGAACGAACGACGTGGTCCAACTCTCCGATCGTAGAAAAATACTTGGACGGCGAATGTTCCGGGCCACGATGATCGGACGGGGTCGTCACTATCAATTACGGATCCGTTCGAATCGTCCGATCAGTGCGATCGTTATCGTGTGCGTGAACAAAAAAAACCGTTATCGTCGTTGTTTGACGTTCAAATCGTGAAATTTGAACAGACCAAACAGACGTGTACGTGAACTCCGTGTTTGTTTTCTGTGCGCACGCGAACGATAGGAACGAACGCAGTCGGAACTCACGATACGTCCCGTCGATTTTTCCGTTTAAACGCCGTTTTCGTAATTAACGTGTATTATTTTTAAACGCCGCGTGCGAAAAACCATTTGCCCACATATATGATAATACGATAATCATGCGGTTAGACAATGCGGGAAACCGTACGTGATTATTGCGGTTCGACGTCACGATTGCACGCGGATCGAATACAGAAACACATTTTTTATACGGAATCGCCGTACGGGCGAAACGTCGTTGTTTTCGGTCCGAGCGGTCGTCGGCCGGTCCGGAAGGGAGAACGATCGCACAAAAACGGATCGTTCGTTTCGATAAATTCGCGCCCGAGTCGTGTACGCGAAGTCGACTCGGTTCGTCGGAGGGAGGTGCCGCGAACGTCCGATTCGGACGCATACCCGCGCGCCCAGACGGACGCGGACGAAAGCACGGACGCGCGTAACAATACTCGCCTGACTTCCTACGCGCGTGACGGCGATGAGGACGCGGCGGGTGTCGGGTTTCGAAACGGAGACGGCGACGGCGACGACGGTATTCTCTGCGCACGCGCGCTCGGAGTTTCCCGAGAACGGATGTAGGCGAGATGGTGTCCCGGTTCGCGGCCGATGTCTATTTATCGTCGAAGCTCGTCCGTGTTATTTATACGCGGATGTGCTTTTCCACGTAGCCCACGCCCGGCCATTACTCAACGGGGTCTCTCGACCCCGCGGCACCGTTTTTCAGCGCGTCTCGAACACGACAACAACTACCGGACGAGCAATCGTTTCTTTATCACGGCACCGTGTGTACGAAGAACTTCGGATCGCTAAGCGGCCGGACGCTGCGTTATCGAACACGTAACCGCGCGATGACGATCAAACGACAGTAGACGATTTGACGATCACAACGATTTTGTGATCGTGATTTATCGCGAATCGATCGATAACACGAGTAGTGCATACGTTTTTATGCCTGACCCGAAACGCATCGTTTCCGTCCGAATGCCTAACCTAACCGTCCGGAGTGGACTGTGCGTACGCGTGAAATGCGTATTTCGTCATACGTCGGAAAGAAAGGGTTTTGATATCGCCGTTATCGCGCCGCCGCGACCTGTACGCACAATACGCGTACACGTTTGCAAAACGCGCAGAACGACTGAGGACAGCGGTTTTAACGATTGTGTGTTGTGTTGTTATTAAAACGATAATTTTTTTTTTTTATAATTCGCTCTACGTACGCGCGACCGAATTCATTGTACATTTCGCGTGTTGCCCTTTCGTTTCATTGTTCGAATCGTCGACGCGAAAAGACAGGGGGCACGAAAACAAAAAAAGTGCGAACAATTATTTGCAAAACGAGGCTATAGACTTTTCTCGGAACGGTCGCGCCGCCATACATCGCGTTCGAAATAACATTTCACAACGCGTGCACCATTCTAATACACGTCGTCTGATGCCGTTTTCATCGCACGACACGTTCGTTCGGTCTTGAACGTGATCTGATTTTCGTGTCCGGATCATATCGTTCGAACTGTCGTTACGTTCGAATCGGTTCATTCGGAAAGGAAACGAGATGTTTAGCCCGAAACGACGTAATAACATAACCGCGAAAACAACACCGTTCAAACCCGTAACCCGTAATCTTTGTGTCGACCGATCGATTTAGATTACGTCGAAGTCATATAACATAATTCATGGCTCGTCGTGACGTATCGCAGAACCCGCTCAGGAATCACACGGCGATAGTGTTTTATATACCGAAAACGGCGCGTTGACGTATTTCGATCGTGACAGTTATGACACGCGGCGAATACAGGTGTCCCCGCGGAACAATCGTTTTGTAATTGCGATGGCACGATGACGATAACGAATAATGATGACGATAAAGAAAAAATCGAATCAAGTTGCCCGAACGCAACGAAAAAAGCTCGTCCCACGCGAAAAAAAAAAAAATTAAAAATGAAAAACGAGGACGGTGACCCGCGAAGAGTTCGCGCGCGCGCGCTCTATACTGCCGTGTGTACAATGTGAACGAATTAATTGAAAACACGAGCACACGGTGGTACGGCGGCGGAGTAAGAGAGCGAAATTTCGATTCCAAATAGTCGGAGAGAGAGAGAGGAAAAAAAACAAACATACGCACGCGACGACGCGTTATTCGCGCGTGACGTGCCTAAATATATATATATATGTATGTTTATGTATGTATAATGGCGGCGAAAAAATTTTGTACGTCCGTAGGTACAACACAAAGACGACACACGCATATGCGCGTACAGAGCCGAGGCAACAGGTATTTGTCGCGTGCACATTTTCGGGCGGTATGGAAAGAAAGGAAGGAAGGAAGGGAAAAAAAAATGATACGACAATAATAATATAACCGTTGCGCCGACCCACGTGCGCCCGTCGAAAAGAAGACACGGCGATTAAAACCGATGACAATCGCCGTCGTCGTCAACGATGATTGTTTTTTATTTCTTATTTTCTTACACGTCTCTTTCACTCGTTTTATTGTGTTCAATGACCCACACCCGTCGCGTCGGTACACGTACCGCCTATGTCGTATTTTACACGCGTGTATATATATGTACATGCACATGACTCGCGCAAACCGATCTGTTGCGGACGCGCGGGAAAACCGCGACGACATTCGAAACATGTACATGGGTTTAGGGCTCGCGTAGGACCGTTCGACAAGCATTGAAAATGTACAGAAACGACGTGAATCGTAAAAAGTCGCGCTGAAAACCGAACAGCGGACTGTTGTGGACACAACGTATACGCGGTGTTCGAGTTTCGGGAAAACGAGGGACGTACGAGCGAGCGTGTTCGAAAATAGTGTTCGTAATACTAGTGTAACGACAATCAACATAGGTTCACGTCCGTCTCCAAAACACACGCGCGCACACCGGCTTGGGCGTAAAGGCGACGCGCGTCGTCACCGACCGGCGTTCATTCCAAGACTCGACGGATTCCTACGCGGCGACGACCGTAAGTATTCGCAGCGGACCGGAGTAGGGACGCCGAGGCCGTCGCGTGGGCACGTCCCGCGGGTAGGAAGCGCACCCGGTGATTTCGGCACGCGCAACGGACCGAACGATAAGCGTCGCGGGCCGATATTTTTGCGTCGTTACCGCGGCGCGGACGGGCGTGGCCAACTTAAACGGACCGTCAGCTCGCGGACCGCGTCGTCGGCCGATCGTCCTTGGCTTAGTACGACGACGATCGATTGGCCGGCGAACGCGACGCCATACCGTAAGACCTGCCGTCGACGAAACGCCGATTTTCACGCGAAACGATAGACACCGGTTTTCTAGACGGTCCCACGCGCGCGCACACATATATATACGTACGTTCGCGTGCCGTCTCGGGTTTCATAAATTAAGATTAAACGCACGCGTATAAAATATTACGATCCGACGAACAAACGTTTCGGGGGCGATAACGCGGCCGACGTTTTTATACCGATTAATTTACGGCGCGCGTACGAATGTAACACCGAACGGACGATAAAAAAGGAAAACAGGACGGGTCGCGCAGCTCGAGAACGTGACCGTCGCGAAGGCCCAGAGCGGGTGAAAAGGTTTGTACTCACGGGGTTGTTGGCATCGTGTGTTCGGGCGCCACGCGCGCGCACGGACGACGCGGATACCAAACGGCGTGGTACGTTGACGGGCGGAAACCGACTGGAAAGAAATTCGCTGGTTTTTGAAAGAAAGCTGCGCGCTCTGACCGGACTATCGCACACGCACACACACATATTTTCCTATTCTTTTTAATGGTGTAATAATGATAATAACGATAACAACAAGAACAACAACAATATAATAATAATAATAATAATAATAACAATAATAATAACGGACGAATATTTATAATAATAATTCCGTCTCATTACGTTTTGCACAACCCGGGCGTTTCGAGTATAATACGCGTACACGCGTTATTATGTACCCGGGTACGAGGCGAAAGAGTTCCCACAAGAAAACTCCCACGACTCGATAAATTATACGCGTTCCCTTATGTATGTATAACGTTGTTGTTACGCGGACGCCGCAGGATAATTACCCGCGAAACGACGAGGATGTGTTCGTTAGCGCTCCTTTTCTTCTTGTTTTTTATTTTTCTTATTCTTTCTGTTTTTTTCCCTACTGAATTTTATTTGGGTTACGCACACGCGTACGGAAAGACGGTAATTATATCGTTCGCGTGCGCGCGCGTCTGTGCGTGTTCCAGTTAAATACTACGGATTTTTTTCTTTTTTCCCGTTTCTGGTTTTTTTTTTTCATATCAGATTTTACACACGGTTTCTAACGCCACCGCGCGCGTATAATTTCGCGTATACATTTTAACCGTCCGCTCCGATGGAAACGCGACGACCAGAGCCAATGAACTCCATTGTCGGTACGCCCGTTCCTCGGGACATCATCGTTCGCGGGCCGCGTTCAAATTACCGATGTCTGCCGATCGTGCGGCGCGTGGCGTTAACATACGGCGGCGAGAGACAATCGCGAGACCAGCGTCCCCGGGTTCTTATCGGAAAACCGCGAAACCGTAGATAAAAGACGTTCGCGTTGAACGAAACGAAACGGGACGCGTTTGAAGAATTTTATTGATTTGCACTGTCCGCGCATACGGTTTTGCACGGCGATTACGATACCTAATGACCGGAAACGTCGTCAGTGTGATTGTTAATTAAGACTTCCTATGCAGAATGATAATCACGAGTCGTACGTAAACGTACAGAAAATATTTCGGAGATCACACGCGACTGATTCGGCGATTTTTTTGTTTTTTCCATTCCGAACGCAATTCACAACAGTCATTTGACATTTAAAAACATTTACCGTGCTCACGCGCGCATGCAGTAATTCGAATTCGCACTGCTCGCGACGTTCAACAACCCGAAAACGCGTGATAAACAACAATCATCCTTGTTGTGCGTTCGTACAACGTGTAACGCACCACTTCGTATCAGAATAGTACGATGACTGTTAGCTAAGGATTTTTCATGAAAACCACCGTACGAATGAACGTCCCCGGTACGCGGCGTCCATTGCGAAAACGATATAATAATATAGCGCGCGTATAACTCATTCAGCACAACGCGCGCGTATCATAATGTTTTCGAATTCGAGTACTTTTTGTACCTAAACGGCGTTAATTATGATTTCGCGAAAACGAATTTTTTTTTCTTTTTTTCGTCCCCCCGCAGGACGGGAACCACGTGTACGCGTTATATACTCCGTGCACCGGCGTAGACGTTAAATAAATGCCGAGACAATCAAAGCGCAACCGCGGCTCGTTTTGGATATCGTTTTTGAATGAAAAACAATTCTCCATTGATCCGCCCGGTCGTGTAGATATTAATCGGACGGCGATAATGAAAACATACGACGATTAGACTTGGTCGGGTTTTGTTACGACGAAGAACACAAAAAACTGCATCGGGTTTAAAAAAAAAAATTGTCGTGTCAATTTCAAAAAAAAAAAATCCCAACTCTTTTTAATACGTCGCGAAAAAAACATAATGACGTTTACCGACTGTTTCGTTTACGCGCGCCGTGTGCGCATTAACGTCTGGGCCGCGAAATCCGAAAAGCGTGTCCTGGCCGCGTTTAACGATAATTACACGCGGCGAGCGACAATAATTATGCGCGCACCCCCAAGGACATTTGAAAAGAAAAGAAGAAAAAAAAAACCCGCGTCGCACAAAAGGAGGCAAAAGAAAAAAAAAAAAAAATCTTTTTCGCATAATTCGGTTTCGTGTTTTTCACCTTTGCCCTTTTTATTGCGGCGCGGCGACGGTGGCCTCAGCTACGTATAATGTATACACACACACACACACACACACCGATACAGAAAAAAATTCGTCTTAACAATATATATATATATATATTTATATTAAATAGGTCGGCGGCGTTTTCCGTTCGTTCGATTGCACGTCGGCATAATTACCAAGCAACGCGGCCAATAATAAATGCACGGGAAATTCGAATCAGCAGCGCTGACAAGAAAATTGTAAATTTTTTAAATGTAAAATAAGACGGAACAAAATAGAACGCGATGTCGGCACAATCCAACCGATCGCCTCAGCACTGCGATTACGATTTTTGTTCGCTGGCGTGTTGCTGCGACGTGTTTAGATAGTTGCGAGAGCGCGTCTCCGAAAATCCCCATTCGTGCAGCAGATAGTGCGCCGCTCGCTTTGGTCGGGTTTTATCCTGTCGTCCACGACGGCCGAGTGGAGGTCGAATCCGGCCGGGTTTGTGCTCGGGTCGTCGTCTAGAGAGACGTTTCCGACGCCAAAGTCTTTTACCGCGTAGTTCACGCGAACTATGTCTATTTCCACGACTGGATTTGTCGAGCCTCTAAGAGCCGGTAACCCTATTTGCGTTTGCTCGCTTCTGCGCCAGCACTTCTCGTCCGAACTGGCTACGCAGTCGTCTGCAACATGTGCACGCGATCTTCCCTGTTGTCCGGACGCAAACGTGGCCGGTATTTAGCGTGATGCAGCCGGATACCGAAACACCCGTTTAATTTCACTTTGCCGGGAACTTTCTGTGCGCCTATATACGTATATAGTAATATAACTGCTCTCCCCTTGCCCTCCCCGTCCCGATGGATCGCGTCGACCGGCGCGTTTTCATCATAATCATCATGAGAACTCGGAAACGAGACGGTGCAGCGTCCGTGGTCGGTACCCGCGGGAGGATATATACATATCGTAGCCGTGTCCGATTCGTATTGTGACGCGACGTATCCGAATGAACGGACCGTGAACGCGAAAAATATATGGTCCCGCGCGAGTTCGTCTTCGAACGGCCGAATAGAATTATATATATACACAATAATAATGACGACGGACGACCGAGAACGAACTAGAAAAACACGAAAAACGGGAACTGTTGCGCGGATGTATCGATGACGCGGCGCAACATTCTGCCGAAAGACCCAGAAAGAAAAACGATTCTATTTCATTCTTATATATACGTGTGTGTGTGTGTGTGTGTGTGTAGATGTTAAATTCGAAAAAATCATCCCGTTAAAAACGTCGGCGGTGTCATTGTCTCGCGCGGCATTCGCCGTCCCATAATAACATATTGTGTACAATTTTACGGTCCGCGGCAATTATCACGACCTAGCGCGCGATTACATCGGGAAAATCGCACCGAACGGGCGTCGTGATCTTTGAGCCGAACTATGATAACACTGTGTTATGTACGTCGAATCGTGGCACGTGTGTGCATGCGGACTCGGGACAGATCGTTTTGGGTTTTGGCGGAGAAAAATAACAAAAAACATAACCGTATTCATGATTTATTATGTGCGCGAGTTTTCAAACGAAAAAAGAAAAAAAAAACACAAAATAATATGTCGTCCGTCGTGTACGTTATATACGACGGATTCACCTATATACGTTATTTATTTTTTTACTCGTGAAAATAATAATACGCGTGCTTTTACAACAATATATGAATAAAAAAACATTAATTTTTTTGTTAAAAAGAAATACGCGCGTTTGTCGGCGGTTTATATTTTGTTTTCGATTTGAATATAAGTATATAATATATACGTATACGTATACGCCCGAATCGACCTCGCGCACGAAAACGACATATAAAATATATATCGTGTGTATCCTAACCGTCCACGACCGTAACAACTAGAAAAAAAAGTTGAAAAACGAGTTAACTATATTTTTTTTTTTTAGTTTTTTAGTTTTCGATACGAAATTCGTTCGATAACAATGCGTTAGTCTATATCGATCACCGGAGAGAGCACATTTTTTTCGTTTTGTCTTAACATCCGCACGTTTGCGCGTTTCCTTTTCTCTTTCGAGTTGACGCCGTTTTTAAAACGCGCGTTATTGCGGCCGTTCTACGTACGGTTTTGAAACGAAAAAAGTCGAATTAAAAAACACACACACGAAATACTACAATTCATACTGTTAACGATACACTTTTACACGCGACGTAGGTGCGATTTCGGTCAATTTTTCGTGGGCGTATAGCAGACCGGAACTCAACGTTCGCACAAGCCCAACGCGCGTCTGCGGCGCGAATCCGAAACGGAATATTATGTCTAACGGACCGTGTGCGCGATAATGCGTCGACCGGTCGGCACGTTCGGCGTGGCCGCGCAGCTGAGGCGGGCTCGTGAAAACAGAAGACGCCGAGCGCCCCACGCCAAGCCGGCCGAAATCGCTGGCCTACGCGCGTGCAGCGCAAGGGGAAAATCAACGGCGCGACCACGTGCACCGGATTTCGCCACGCGCGATACCGATATTACGTGTTGTTCGTCGTCCGACTGTTGAATTTTAGTCCCGATTCGTTGTACGATAACGTAACGTCATGTGGGCATTCGTGACGAAACGGCGTTCTAAGAACCCGCTTCCTCGAGAAATAAAAAAAAATGCACGCGTTACTTTTCTTTTCTTTTCTTTTTTTTTCCAACCGTATATTTTTGCTGCATTTACCTTAATTCGATTCATCAGAAACGTACGTGTATATATTTGCGCGTTCGTTATTTCTTTTCAACACACACTCGTCGTCAGCAAATATATTATTATTGTGTTATTACGGTTTCGTAAGTACGATTTCGTTCGAACGTCTCCATTGTTCACAGGACGCGCGCACAAACAAATACATCATCGGCTCAAACGGCCGAAGACGTATAAAACTGTCGATTTTCCCGCGGAACGGTTTTCATTCGTTTTCGTTGCCGAGTTCCTCGTCGTGTACGCGCGGGATTTAGGGTCTTTGACCCGTCGTCGGTTTTATTTTTTCGAGCGCGCGAATCGTGCGGTACCTTGTACTTCAAGGTCGAAGCTCCGCGCCGGCCGCGTAAGTCCACATCGCGATATACACGTCACGATAATACGCATTACGTGTTGATATTTGACGGCAATAAAGCGAGACGCGTATCGCCAGTGGACGGGCTCGTCGTCACTTGCGCGCGTGCGAATAGAATGCGCTCGCGGACGTCCGACGGACTCGTTTCGGAGCGCACGAAATCCGAACCGTTTTTTCGTTCTCTCGCTCGTGCGATTTCTCCGACCGGACAGCGGTGTTATTAAAATATACGGTACGCGCGCGTTTCCTGTTCGCGTTAAGGTTCTCACGCGGATATAGGAGACGGCCGCGGTCGCGAAAAACCGATTCGGACGAGACGGAGAGGGAACAACCCAAAAAAAAAAAATGTAGCCCGTCGGTTTCTAATCCGTCGTTAATGGCCCAACGGTTGTTAATTGCGATCGAGACACGGACGGCGACGGAAACCGACGGTACCGAGTCCGCCGGAGTATTCCCGTGGCGCGGCGAAGAAGGCCGTGTAACGTAACGACCACTCTCGGTCGGGAGAAAACGTGTAAAAAAAACCCTTATCTATATCGAGCTGAATGAAACTTTTAAATGAAAAATGATTTCACGCGTACGAGTCCGCGTTAAGCGTGAGACATTTTATGTCTTACGTGTGAACATATATTTTTTCAAATTCAAATTTAAATTTTTTCAAAACCGAAACAACGGTTGCCATGGAAACGAACTATAAGGGAGATTTAGGTTTTTTTCTGTAACGCTTTTTCGTGGTAACGCTTTTTGGTGGAGACGGTTTTTTATTTTAATGTGCCAAAGTAAAGACATAAAATGTCAAAAGACGCGCACGCGTGTACACTTGTCCGAACGCGTTATCGTAAATCACACGGCCGTTGGCCGGACGTTTATCTTTTCGATGTTTGATACCGCCCGAAACGATACGCGGTTTTCAAACGTCGTATAGAAAAAAAAAAACCGTATAAACCAACGCTTATAATTGCACTATTATCGTACTGTCGTATTCACGTAAAGGAAAATGAATAAAAACCAGCATTTCGAGTCTCAAGGGACGGCGAGGACAGCCGATGAAAAACCCGACCCGTCGACTACGCGGTGTAATGAAAACGAATGATAGTAAATGACTGTCACGCACGCACGCACGCATTTCATACGTATATATACACACGATAATATACGATACGCTGCGAGAATGTGGGAAATCGTCTTGACAATTGCGCCATTAAAATAGCGTAAATACAATAATATAATTATCGCGAACCAGTTTATACAGAATAATATATGCGTACGTGCGTATACGTGTACACGTCGTGAGCGGCGCGTACAAAACAAAAGAAACAAAAAAAAGAAAAGAAAAAATGGTAACGAAACGAAATAATAATCGCTCAATAAACGCGGCGTGGGCTGTTTTAATTGGAAATCCGAACGGTATTATTCGGACGCGTACGTTGATTTTTGTTTTGTTTCGTGTTTTTTGTCGCGAACTCGCGAAACGGGAGACTCCGGACGACGGAAACGAACGGCGACCAGGACGATAACGATAACCGAACGCCGGTACGGGGATTCGCGACGGAGCGTTCGTACAACATTTACGTGGACGGGGTCGGATTTCGGGGGACGGGCCGGGGGAGGGGTTTTTTTTTCGTTTGTGAAATCACCGTGATATATACGATCGTAGTGATTGCCAACTACGTTGTTTGATTGATCGTGATTGTAAAACGAACGTAAATGTTTTTGCGCGATACGATCGGAGCGTAGTAGTTACCGACGATTTTCTTCCTGTTTCACTCCCGAACCGAATACCGTTGCGCAGCAATACGTCGCATTGTTGCACTCGCCAACTGTGCTGCTAATACGTCAGTTACGCGCGAATCCATCATTTGTCGGGAACAAAAAAATGGCAGCTGACGTCACGCGTACGGGACAGACGACGACCGTTTTATTATCGATAGCGCTATCGACGGACGGCCAAATATGAACGCGATAAAACGCACATTGTCGTTTCGCGCGGTAATCACCGCGTTGTCTTATCTCTGCCGACACGTATTTCTCGTCCGCGTGGATAACGCAATAACCGCGCTAATAATCATCACCCGTGCGCGCCTACGGACGCGTTTGCAGTCGACGAGTCTTATGGCGATAAGAACGGCGTGCGTCACGTTTGGCGCCGTATCGTGACGGGTTGAAGGCGATCCCTGGCCGAAACGGCCGAATCCCATTACGAGGAGGACCGTTCCGGCCACGACCCCGCGTGCTACCACGACGACACTGTTCGTACGCCGCCGGCCTGACGGGTCGGTTTCCGACACGACTACGTCCTGTAGGGACCGGCAATTAAAACAACCGGCCGTCGCCACTCGGCCCGACCCGACCCGCGCCGGATATCGGAAACGATCGAACGTTCGCGCCGCAACGGCCGCCGTCCGTCATCCGGCCGGTCTGCGTCCGATGGCACCCGGAGCCGTTTCACGGTACGATAACGGACGTCGTGTCGACGGTGCGTAATGAGTTAGGTCGAGATATCGTCAGGCACGACCGATTACCATTAGCGTTCCCGATTAACTCGCGGGCGCGGAGCGTGTACGTCATCCGGAGAAGACAATCGAACGAATTTGTTAACGATAAAAAACCGTATTAATAAAAATGTTGCGTAACGCGCAAAAAATAAAACACGCGTATATATATATATATATATACTTAATCTCAATAATTCATTCGATAACGCGTTTGATTTATTTTTGAACCGTTTATGTTTACGCGAATTTTATTTTTTACGATTTATCGTTAAGGTAACAAATTTCACGTTACATAATGATAGATTAGATAACACGCGTCGACCGCGACAAATCTAAATGAACGACATTATTCGTTACGTTTTACGGCAGAGCCGAAAAAACAATCGTCCGTTTTTATAGAAACACATCGACGATCGAGCAAGACCGACGCGGAATGACGTCGCGTATGCCCATGTGGTTGACGGATACCGACAAGTGAATTTGAAGAAAAAAAACAAAGACTTGTCGCCAGTCTCCGTCGAAGATGTACGAAGTAGAATAATTTTCGGAATTCCAAACCGAACGGATATCTGAACATTTTCTTTCCCCGCGCGTCCGATATTATCGCGAGAAGATTTGTTTTTTCTCTTTTTTTCAAATTTTCAAAGCGCGACGATTTATCGACCGTCTCGTCGTTGAATACGTCATTACACACGCGTCGTCGCAATCGCAGTGATTTTTCATTTGATCGTCGCGGTCTGACGGGTTTCTCGCGCGCTGTTATAAAATCGCGTTCGTGTACAGGCGACGCACGTGTTGTTCGCGAAAAAGAGGTCACGCCACATGTCGACGATTTCGCTGTGACTATTATCATACACGTCTCATCGACTCGATTGCGTATCGGCGACATAATTGTCTACAATCGGGACAGCGATACGACCAAAAGAAACTTACGTCATCGGCTTCGTATTTTCCACACACGACCCGTGGCCACGCGCCGGCCTGTTGACGTAACGTCGAAAAGGCCGACCGATCAACTGGGTACGTCGTGTGTTTCGCCGCGGCCGTCGTTCAAACCGATAAAAACGGACGTCCGACCCGATAACGCTCGGTAACGTCCGAGAGCGACGGCTGAAAAAACGCGCAGAAGATCTCTCTCGTCCGCTGGCGTTGCCCTATTCGATGGTTCCGGTTCGCTCCGTACGGCCTCCAGATGACGTCCGACATGTCGTCTCTACGCGCGCGCGTGCTCTCTCCACGATCCACGACGGATTTGTTAGCAGGGCGCCCGATCGGCTCCGTGCACGGTTTTCGTACGACAATTACGATCGATTCCAATCCGGTCGTAATTGTAAATTAAATCCGAACTACTGTAGATTGGACACAGATAGAGACCGAAAACCCGTACACGACACACCGCAGCGCACGTCGAGGAAGCGGAAATTATGTCATAAATCAACGGGGAGGAGGGTTTTTTTTTTTTTTCTATACGTCATTCCAGAACTCTGTGAACTCGTTTCGAGCGGCATCGCGTCGTATAGTGAAGACAAAAAAAAAAAAAACCCCCGCAGCAGCTTGCATAATAATTGTATTTCGAAGATGCGTACGAGAGACGCAGCAATATCGATGCGGTTAAAAACCGTCGTGGTCCTTCTCTCCACGGTCGGCATAATTAAATTTATTGCGATCCGTCCGCGCGCGCAGATCGGGACGAAGAATATAACAAGAGAACAAAATGATAATAATAATAATAACAATAAAATAAGAAGGAAAAAAATCCTAGTCACTTTTATATACGACCGTTGAAGTCTCCTCTCGCACATTATATATATATATATATATATTGTGTGTGTGTGTGTACGACGACGAGACGCGCGCGGTATTCGGTCTTCAATCCCGGGAGTCGGTATTGCGAATTTTTTTTTATTTTTTTATTCCGTTTTATATTTATTTTTATACGCGCGCGCGCACACACACTTGGATATATATATATATATATACACATTTTTTTTCTCTCCTCCGTTTCTCTTCTTCTTATATGCATGCGACGACTTCTGGGATCGATACTGGTCGGAATGCGAGCGGGGAGTTTCCTTTATGCCGGCCAATGCCAATAAATCGTCGCATCGCGCAGATGCCCGATTGTCTTCTCTCTCTCTCTGTCTCTCTGTCTCTCGCCCCGCGTGTCCGACGATATTTAAATTCGTCGAAGGTCGGCGGCGTTTATTTGTCGTCTACTACGTACGTGTATATACACACTACGACTACCATACACACGCGCGCGCTCGCGATATGCATCGGGCGAAATAAAAGAGAGACGACGAAGGGTAGGTGGGTAAGGTGGGGTGGGGAAAATAAGATAAATAACGCTTTGATAAATGTCACCCGGTTCGACCGGCCGATATTATATTGTGTGTAGTACGAGCGGCGCAGAGGTGCCCGCGATTGCGGCGTGCCGAAGTCTCTCGTGTGCGGCGTACGCGTACGGTCGGCCGGACGGAGTCTCTCGTCTCTCTCCGGCGTGACGTACAAAGAAAAAGATGAGAAGAAAGAAAAAATATACGTATACACGTATAGGTTTCGGTGAACGCGCGCGCGTACACGGTACACGATGTTACGTTTAATGTGAATAAAAGACTAAATGTAAAATATACGAAAACCAATTGGCCGGAGACGACGACGACGACGACGACGACGCACCGGAAATGAGCGTGTGCGTGCGTGTGCGTGTGTAGATAATGTGTAGACGAGGATGTACCTGTTACGGCGCGGTGAAAAATGAGACACACTTTGGGAGTGGCATCGATTAAAACGAAGCGAAGGAGATTGAAGAGGCGTGGACGACGATGGAACACGACGAGATTATATAGTAGTCAACCCCTATTGTGTGTACGCGCGAGAGAGAAATCCGAAAAGCATTTCGTACGAATTATAATATTCGAAATTGAATCTAATCCGTTTTTTTCTTTTCTATAAACACGCACGGCGCACGAAATAAACCTATATATCATCGTTTTATTATTCAAATTAATTAATTATACGGTTTTCGTGTTGATCTTGTACAATACGCGCGTTAATAAAGACGCGCATGCGTTCCTCGTTGTAATAACGTGCGTGCGCGTGTATTTGAAAATAAAAAAACAATATTTACGTACACGTGTACATTCGCGGTTCATTACGATAACAATAACGTCGGAAACGATTATTAGATAATTATATGACACGCGGCCGCGTAAACGATTTTAAGTCCAATAAACTATTTTTTCCTACGTCGTCGATGTGCGCGTGCGCGTACCGGCACCCAGTTACGGCGAGATTCGATAAAAAATATTTAAAAAAAAAAAAAAAGAAATTTTTGAGAATTTATCGCGCGTGTGACCACCGCCGCGCACAACACGCCGCTATGAGAGGTCGTAATGAGGTCGAGCCGACGACTCCGAGCCGAACTCGTGCGTACCAAACGGCGGGCGAGCGTGGAGTCCTACCACCACGAATGACGGGCGTTTCTGCAGCTCTTGGACGGGCCCGGACCGGCGGGCTCTGTAGGCCCACCAGGTGGGTACGTTTTCGGCAGGCCTTAGACCAAACGCGGTCGGCACGGACGAGCGGAAATGAATACGCCCGGTGTAATGTATCACGTACAAACAGACTGTCGGTTACAAGTGAAACCGAAACTTTGAAAAAAACGCACGAAAACGTTGCTGCCGGCGAAACATAACGCGAACACTCGTCTAGTATGATTGTATGTCCGTTGAATACGGCGAGACATACAGCTCAAGCGCACGAAACGTCTAATGGGCTCTGGGTAGGCTCGTACTCGTGTGCGCGAGGACACTGTAACGTAACGAAGTCATTTATAATATCATCAACAATAATATTTAATCGATGAGGGAGAGTGGTTATCGGCGACGACAGTCATATGTATAGTGTATTGGTCGTCGGCTAGCGAGGAGGAAGTCGAGTCGTATGCGGTCTCCAATAACATCGTAGTTCTTGTTTCCGCCGGAATCCACGGCCCGTGATTATTACTATAACGTGTTGTTATTACTATTTATATTTGTTTTTTTTATATATTATTACTTATTTTTTTGCACGCTACCCTTTGCACGACCACTAATTTAATATACTTTGTAATATATAGTCCGTTTGTTTTGGTTCACGCGAACAATTTCTTTATACAAAAATCCCGTGCGCTCCGGTATTATTCGTTATGAACGCCTCGGTCACGGGTTGGCGACCCCCCTGACGGTTTGTCGGAGTCAGCTACGTGAGGGACGAGGTGGATAGGAAACGCCCTACTTGAACCACGCGTAAGAAGAAATCAAAAACGGTTTTGCGCGGCGAGAGAACGCGAGGCGAGGCGTGTCGACGGACGAGCGGTTGTTATTTTGGCACGTCGCGATCGGTCGTGGGCAGACGCCGCAGGGTGTGAACGAACGCGGCGTGCGCTTTACACCGGGGTACATAAAAAAAAAAAAAACCCGTGTGCGCGTGTTACATTACGTACGCGTGCGCGTGTATCCGCGCGGACACACGACACCAGATGCGCTACGCCCACGTGTATAGCGCGTACGTTGTGTCGTACACGTACGTACTCTCGTGACGCGCGCGCGTCGTTTGTCACTCGCGTCGGTTAACCCGTAGTCGTTAAACGCGTTCCCTGACCGCCGCACGCGTCTACGTCTCTCCAGAACCTATTTACAAGGGGTAGGGGGGCGTCTTAATCGAAACGACTTCGATCCTCATCTTGTCCCGACGAGTAACGAGAAATCGTCCTCTACGGAGACTTTCGAGATATTCAAGAGCCGTCGTGTCAATTTTTAAGGTTATCGCGTATCGTTCAAAACCGCATCAGGTAAAAAGAGGTTAGTTTATCTTTGTCGAAAACGTTAAAACCGAAAAATCCCAAATCTATAAATAAATACTGTCTTTCTACAGTATCGCGGATAAGAAGTTAGAACTACAAAACGATACTGATAGAAAAATTCGACAAGAGTCACCCATCCCCACTTGGATCCGCGCGTGCGTCTCTCCGTACGCGGGGACGCGTGTTGTTATCCCGACGTCGGTCCGGAGCTTGACGTTCGCGTTTTCCCGCGCCGTCACCAGCTGCGTTTTAGCGCGACGAAATCATGACCGTTGTTCAAATAACCGTCGCGAATACTTCTACGTCCGCGTCTCGGAGACTGTTCCGGGCAGTGACAACTACGCGCGCGATTGTGTAGCTAGAATTAGCGACGGGAAGGAATATTTGTTGCGTTCCGTCACGGGCACAACCGTCAACAAGACGGAAAAGACTCACGCACGGCGGACCGATCGGCCGATGGCCGCTACAAGTTGTAATTATAACCGAAAGAAAAACAAAAACGACGGTCAAATGACAACACACTCCGACTTAAATACGGGCGTCCGTTTATTAGTCCGGTACACACGCTCGTATACAAAAGTCACCGAATCACACGTGCGTTACGTCGAAATTTCTCGAACGCCGTAACGAAAAATAGTTTGCCGATAAACTCGTCGGATGGCTCAAAACGGTCGAAACCAATCACCGTACGAGGTGTATATGCACAGTAGAGTCCCGATAATCCGGTAAACGCGGCAATCCGGACGGCACAAGTTGGCTAAAATTATTTTTGTTTATATTTTTTGTTTATATTTTATCGCGCATCATAAATATAAGTCAAATTATTATTTATATACATTCAAATAATGAAAAAATACTACAAATTTGAAAACAAATGAAAATTCTGAAATTATTTTGTACATAATATAACTGACCTGTTGCTGTTGACTTCGTGTTAATTTAAAATCGATTTAATCTAAATTTAATAAAGTTATAGAAAAAAAACTGCGACTATTAACTTTGTTGTAAATGTGAAAATTATGTAATTCGTGGCAACTGCTGTAACTAGCTCAATTTAAGTCACAATACATGCTTGAAAACCGTTTCGAATACTAAACGTACACCGCTATCGATCGTGCACAATAATATGATAAGATAGTATAATTCTATTTTGGTACTTTTAGCCAACTATTGATGTCATTGGCCCCTCTGTGCGGCATATAAATCCATTTGTTCGTAAATACAAATGCATACAATACAATTACCGGAACCATCAAAGGCATCAAGTCACGGGAAAAACGCTCCTGGGAGAAAAATTATCAAAGCTCGAATAACATTCACGCCTTGTGCTAATGCAAGTGGAACACATAAGCTGCCTTCGCTCGTTGTAGGGACTGCACAAAAACCACGTGCGTTTCAATCAGTTAACCTCCCTGTACGCTATCGCGGACAGAAAAATGCTCGGGTCACTCGTGTTTTATTTTTGGACTGGTTTCCTGTAGTTCGTAAGCGCCTTTTAAACGTAAATTTACCTCCAAAAGCTTTATTACTTTTGGATAATCGCCCTGGACATACATCAGCAGAAGAATCGCGTGGTGACGATGGCAACATTTTCGCAATGTTTTTACCTACAGCGCTAATTCGACCAATGGATCAAAACGTAATTGAGAACATTGAATTAAACCATCGTAAGTGTCTCTTAGTCAATGTTCTCGGTGAACGTTTGCACGGCGAGAACGTTGTTGATTCTCTAAAGGCCGTCGATTTAAAAGACGCCGTTTTTGTAGTCTAAAATGCAATGAATACAAATGCGGTGGAAATAAAAATACGAATCTTAGCCGTCTTAGCACGTAATCTTGATGGACCTCCGGTAATCCGGACGGATCGGTGATCCGATGCTCGGTCTGAATTCGTCCGGATTATCAAGGCACAACCGTGTATTTTGAACAATAACCAAAGACGGGTGGTCGCGAAATTTTCTCGCGCCGGACACACGCGATTCGTACCGTGTACAAGACGTCGGCTCGGGGACTCGTACGAAATTGCAAATGATTCGATGAATACTCGCGTACACGTCGAGTCAGGTGCGCCCGCGCGGTTTTCGACGGCGGTTGGAAACACGTCGTCTGGCGTCCGTTCGGAAGACCGAAATAATGCGTGTGTGTGTGTTATTCTACGCACGCGCACAACAACGCGGCGTTCTTCCGATCGCGATCCGTCCGCAAAGTTCGTACACGAGCTCGTAAGGATCGTGTACATTATTGTTGTCGTTGTACGGACCTGCCGGCGCACGCGGATGATTTCACGGATATCGTCGTTATCACGTCGGGCACATAATGACATTCCGTTCCGTTTGCCGTAATGGCGAAACGGGCATTTGTTCAATCCGTTTAATAATACCGTCACGCGTGGGCGCCCAAAGGATAATATTTAGGGAGGGGGGGGACAAAATAATTTATTATTTTTGATAAGCAAAAAAAAAAAAAGGTTAGGTTCAATAATTTAATGTAGTCTTGTGTTATTTCATCAATGTATGATATTGATTTTAATTTCCAATAATCATACCAAATCAAACCAAATATTTGACTGTTGTATTATCACAGAAGAAACAGAAGGGAAATTTGTTCAATAAACAAATATATTAATAATGCTTATTAATATATATAAAATTACTTAAAATATTTTTATTTATGTTAAAAAAATAAAACAGAAATAAAACGTCGACCTTTACGATGGCAATGTGAAAATACCGATTTTAGCAACTATACTTATTTTCCAAGGGGGGGGGGACATGTCCCCCCCCAATGGGCGCCCATGCCGTCACGCGTAACGGAAAATCGAAAACAACCGTCAGATTCGTCGCGTTATGACGCCGCGACGCGAAAAACAATAATTTGTCCGTTTCGGTGCAAAAGCGCTTTTCCTTTCCGCGGCACTTACTGTTCGTGTTGACCGGCGACGCGGCGAACCGCTTTCAATTCGGACGGCGCTCTTCGCGTTTACCGGCGACGTCGTGTTTTCTCATATCGGAGCGCCACACGCCGTTTCGGCAGATTCGACGAGAACGAAAATTGCCATGTACGCGAATAATAGCCAACAATTTCTATTGTCCCATAATATTTTACAATTACGCGCTCGGACGATTAACAACGCGTTTATGTAAAAATTATGCATTTTATTATGTGACGCCATGTTGACCGAAATGACCGAAAACCGTGAGCTATGTATAAATTAAGGTTGGGTTTCAGTTTTTAACTGTTGAACGTTTTTGTTGAGGAAAACAATGCACTAAAATTTTATTATTCGCGCCGCCATCAAAAAGCCGGCGCGGGCCGACGAAAGAAACTAATCAAATAATAACGATAATTTTAGATCAAAGAAAATAACACGTAGTCATGATTAAATCATACCGAACTCATTAACACTTTTGAAATTCGAAAAAGAACGCTCGTTAACATAAAACGTGCGTATTGCGCAGCACACATTTTTAATTGAACCGTCCACGCTACACGTTATCATGCGAGACGAACAAAAGTTTTGAACTTGAAAACGAATTATCCGCGTTTATAAATGAGTCCCGACGGATAACTTGTATTTATAAATCGGCACGAAAATAAATACACGTAAAAACATCTAATTGATATGCCGAGACCGAACTAAGAGTCACTGACAGAAGGCGCGCGCAACCAGGTATTTATTTATTTTTATTTTTTATTTTTTTTCGTTCGTAACGGAAGACGATTTTACGATTGCCCTTGAGAATATTAGATATAGATACGTGTACGAGTAGTACCGCGTATGTATATTTCTTTGTGCCATTATTTTGTGCTAAACGAACAATTTTGTAACCTCGTTTTTACTAAAAAGGAAATTACGTACACTGCCGCGGTCCGTGTGTATGACGGTGGGTGGGTGGGGTGGGGGGTGGAGAGGAGGGGACGTTATAACGTCAAGGAAAAAATGTGTCGTCATAACGTGCGTTGAAAAATTCTACAGAAAATTAACGACCACCAATTATAAACGCAGCGAGTTCGATAAATGATTTTGTCTTTTGTTTCGGTCCGATTAATCGATACGACGATAACGGCGTGTGTATTTAGTGGTTTTTTTATGGCGTCGAAATGGACGCGCGCGAATCGTTCGTAGGCCGAGACGGTAGGAAGTGATTGTAAGACTTAAACACCACGTTAAACTACTTAAACGTGTATCGGATTCTATTTTTTTTTTTATTTCTAGGATATCTCGTATACCGGTTTCGTATACTCAACCGATTAGTGTGTTCAACATTACGTAGTATTGTAGTTTTTACGATACATCTCGTTAATGATAAATACGAGACTGCCCAAACGGTCGTTTGATTTCATCGTGAAAGTACACACACGCGTAAACGATCGACTTTTTGCCTTCTGTTTTGATGTTCGCTTTCTTCATCTACGACGACCACCACGCAAGCGTTTACGCGGTTCGTGCGAACTCGAGCACCGCGCACGAAACACACTCTTAGCGTACTTGGTACGACCTGTGGAGCTACGGGATTACAACGGGAAACGATTCGAACGGGCGACCGAACGTCGTCGTTTCATCCGTGTCGTATCCGTTGTGATCGCTTGAACGTCGTACCCGGGGACTAGAGAAGGATTCGCGTGCCAACGGACGCGGTCCGCCGAAGTCTGGCAACGACGCCGTTATGATAATAACAGGGCACGGCGGCACGTACCGTCGTCTCCCCCCCCTCCCCCCGCGGCCGACAAAAAAATAAAAAAAACCACGCGGGGAGACGTTTCCGACGCTAACGGTCTATTGTCTCGCGACGAGGATATAACGCCGACCCGAACGGACGGACACAATAATTATCCGTCTTCGATATTGTACGCGCGCGGCGTCGGGTCTTCCTCCTACACGATTTTTTCTTTTCTTTTTAGTCTGTCCCGTCTCTTTTTTACCTTTCGCGCGCGCGCGCGCTCACATTCGTTTATCACTGTTATTATTATTATTATTGTACGGGGGTGTGTGGGGAACGGTTTTTTTTTTTTCCACTTCCCATTCATAACTCCGAGAGACGGACAGACGGAGAACGCGGCAGACGCAGAGGGAACGTTTCCACGTGCGCTCGGGCTACCGGTTTTACCGAAATACGCGGCACGAGCGCATTGTGTCGTACGCGTTACCGTATTATTATTTCATTATCACGCGCGGCCATATAATCGCGATCGAGATGATGACCGTTAATAACGTCCGCCCCCGTCGACTACCCGTAACGTTGTGACGCGAGATCGTGTCCGGAGGGAACGGGATAGAACGATTCGTCCGAAGAGCGGAACAACGTCGCGTAACCCGCCGAGTGGTCTCGTCTGACGTCCGTAAATCGTTCCGCGGCGACCGTCAGCTTTTTTCCTCCCCCGGTCTCCGAAGAATCTCGCGCGTTTCACAACCGTCTGCGGCGAGAAACCCGGATTCTAAATGGTTTGCTCGTAAAGTTTTGCCTCCGAGAACGCTGAAAAACGATTGTTTTCAGACGCACGTTCGTTTGGAAAACAATTCGCACAGCGTTTACGACCCGTCGGCGTGACGATTCGCGTAATTGGGTACTTCGCGCGTAACACGCGTAGAGAGTAATTAATATTTTACGCGTTCCCGTTTTTTTTTTTTAAACACCAACGTTCAACACCAGAACCCGATGAAACCGAAACGAAACGCAAACGTACGTTTATCGTATAATACGCCGATCGTCGTTTTAAAATTTGCCTTGACCCGGACTTAAGATCATCCTTTGCGTCTACATCCAGTCAACCAAAATAAATGCATTTTGTTACGGTTTGATCGGTATTACATAATTAAGGTTTACGCGAAACGTTTCAGGAGTGCACGGATTTACGCGCGGAACCGCATCACACTTACGCAAGGCGTGTGCGAGTACAGTACTTATACGTACGTACGTATATAAATGGTTAAACAAAATTAATTATTATTCACGGGTTATGCAATTTCCACGATTTTTCACTTTGATAAGACGTGCTTAGATCATATATAATTTAGATAACATATTGTTATTATTTAATTAAGTTTGATTTCCAAATAAAATGTATAAAACATTTTTTACTAATTAATAGATATTATAATATATAGTTTTTAGACATACGAAACGAAGTGTAGAACGGATGTGATAATGGAAAAAAAAAAAGATTAAACGCAACTACAAAATTATTATTTAACAAATCCTGTCGTAGGTGTATACACGCACGCACGCACACATATATGTATATCACGTCATGATCACAAGCGTGACGCAATCTAAAAATCTCACCATTAACATTTAATTTTGGATGATTCGACAAATTCGAGCACGTATACGGTCGCAAAAACATATATATATTAAAAAACTATTATTACGTTATATCGATTAAGTGCAGTTATACTGTATCAGATCGTGTTTGTTTTGTAATAATTCAAACTTTTTAACCGAAATTAAGTAATGCGTTCGATTTTTTTTCACGTAAATCGTCGTTATTCTTCTGTATAATTATATTATAGTACGGAGCGTTTTTTTTTGTTTGTCACGAGTACGTCATCCATGTCGATGGAATTAGAAGACAAATTGTTGTTACGTTTTTCTTTGTTTTTTCGTTTATTCCGTGAGCGACATGCGATTCTCCTTCGACACGTTTATTTTTCAATGCATTTTATCAAAATCTCCGAAAGCTTTGTTGTGATTATCATTTTAAAAAGCGTAAATTGTTTGTCGTACGCGGCATTCGATTTGTAAAAACGATAATATATGACTGTTGTCGCGAGTGCGACAAAATAAAACTGTTTGTACGTGAAATCGATTTCGAAAACTATCCGAACCGCGCGTTACAATTATTGTAACTGTCGAGCGCTAAACGTTTGTTCAAAGACGTTGATCGGAACGAATCGCCGAAGTCGTTCGCTACCGTGAGAATTGTATGAAAACGCGACCCGATCAAATGTGTTGCGCGCGAGTGCGACAAAACGCGTCTAAACGTAATGGCGTCAATAAGACTGTTAATGAAAATTCGTCCGGGAGTATGCGTTTGTAAGGAAGAACGGCGAACTCGAGAGCGCGCGTGATCATAATATTCGAGACACTCCGGTGTACACGAGAAAAATAAAACCTCAAACATATTCCGACCGTTCGTCACTCACACACACACACTCACGTACACATAAATAAATATAATCGAACGTGTGGCGGACGCGGCGCTACGGAGGAATTTCTCTCTCTCTCTCTATATATATATACATATACATGTCTATATCTGTGCGCAGGACAAATTTCCACCGGTGGCGGCAGAATTCCTGGCCGTTCACGACAGATAGATAGACGGATGGAGAGAGACAGACATAGAACGTATAAGACGTGTGTGTGTATATATATATATTATGAGGTAAAAAACGTATGACGCGGCGGCGGCCTCTCGGGATCGTG